>JARBWI010000008.1:4457500-5812930 GCA_037576405.1 Campoplex capitator | reverse complement strand
ACGGCCACGAGCTTCTAAGAATTGACTAACATTTACGGTGCACTTGTGTAGCAAAAATCGAATCGTATCAACAGATCACGATTACTCGGTTTGATATATGGTCTCCCATCTAATGATGTATATCCGTCAAAAACATTGATTACGTGCAGATTAACTGAAAGATCAATCAATGAAATAGGTAATCAATAATTAATTATAGGTTGCCTTTAATTACAACTAAAAAACAGAAACATAGAAAAATGTTATCACTCATGAATGTTGTACTATCTTGAAACGCTCATGTATATATCGACAAACAGCCTCTCTGATAGTCGTTATCACATAAAAACATTTTCGCGAGATGGCTTCGACCTTGTGAAGAAAAAAAATACTCAATACACGACCAATGGAAAAAAGGGGACCAGTAATGTCACGCAATTCTGGATCTTTCCACAAATCTGAGAATGTCTCTCGATAACAACTCATAGCAACATGAGAATCTAAGGTATAAATAGTCAAACGAATTCAGCGATCGATATCAGTTTATTTTGGAACGTAATACCTTGTTCATATCATTGATAATACAACGATTTGAAACCCATCAATTCAACATGAGATTCTTGGTTCTTGCTACTCTTTGCCTTTCTATGGTCATACTAGCGGCTGCAAACGATTTGGCCGTTGGTGAACGCCAGGAGGGAGATGTCCTTGTAGCTTCGAGAAACCTGATTCGGGTGAGTTATTGATTAAGTACGATTCAAACGCTCGTTTATGCCATCGACAATCACAAGGTTTTTGTCGAACGACGGATCTGTTCATCTTCAGCAAACTCAAATCATTATTGAATCGGAAGTTGGAGTAAACCAATTAAAACAATGTTGATGAATGATGCTGGAGTGAATATTTCATTTCTACCGTCATCGACAACATTCATCACGGGATGAGACCTCGATAGAATACTCTAGTCTTTCAATAATATTGAACATGAGGAAACTTGATTTTGCAGCGTGCAGTGCCGGAGAAGCCGATGATAGCACAAACCGGATTCAATACTGAAGGGCAGATTACTGCTGTGCACGCTGTTAATGCTCCGGGTTCAAACGCAGCCGTACAGATCGTTAAAGGTGGTCCCGGTCAGTCGAACGTCGTAGTAACAGCAATGAGTGCTCCCGGAGAGGGAATTGATGTCAAAGTTGATATTTACGCCACCCAACCCGCTGGTAGCGACGCAGAGGAACCCACATCTCCTTAAATAATACTGTCAAAGCTGAGCTGGTCCACTTCCACTCGAAATTAATGGTGTTAATGCTATCGACTCTGAAGACATTAATGCGACGATAAAGGCGTTAAGCTTTGAGCTTCACAAAGAAAGGCAACTTCATACAAAATTCTAAACAGATGATTTATTTTCGAATTAAATAATAAGTTTTACAGCCAATTTGATTATGATTGTAATTGATACATCACCGACGTCAGATAATAAAGTATTGCATTATGTATAATAAAACATATAAATAGTCATTTAATCAATCGTTTATGAGAAGTCAGAAAACAGAGCAGGAAATACGTTCAAGCATCAAATAAAAACACGGAGAAAGATTTCCGGATTTTTGTTTGGCCGTTAACTTACCATACGACTCGCATAAGAGTCTGGAGGTAAATTTAAAGCGCATATTTTCCTCCAAGCGAAACTTGTGCACCCATCAAGAGTGTGTCCTTTTCTATTTTTCTCTCCCACTCTCTTTCTTTTTTCATCTCCTTTGGCCAAAGCTCATAGTGCCGAAGCGGGCTCATACGTTACCTTATCCCAGAGCATTACAAAGATCTTCGGATATGAAGTCCGGGTGCATCGTTTTGCCTCGGCACATATAACGTCGTAAGCGAGCGTTTGCACGCTCGGCTAAATAACGAACGAGGGCCGAGAGCAGAAGTATATAATATAATACATGCTCGACCTATGCACTTATATACGGCACCTTATACATTTATCCAATAGACCATAATATACAACTGTACGTGGATGTATCTATATCCGTAATATCTATGAAATTATCGGTGAGCTTGCGATACAGAGACAGGTAAGAGAATAATCTTGTACGTTGGAATTCGGTGAGCCTTGAATCGAGCGTGTATTAAACGAATCGTGTATGTGTTATATCCATAAATATCTCGTAGACCCGAGGTGACCCATAATCGACGAGGTTTAGGTGCGTCACAGAGAAATGCAAGTAATCGGTTAACGTGGATGCAGGTTCCCGTATAAAATTCTCTTTTTCTATACCCGTATTCGTGTGCTTCGGTACAGGCCGTCCCGAAAGTTGAGTTCGAGTTATCAGCGTATTCTTGAACGGAAATTGTCCGGGATTTTTTTTTTTTAATCAACTACTTACAAGATAAAATAAATTGTGGCAGTCAATCGCGTGCGACATAGGAAGGAAGAGGAAGTGAGCAACGTCAAGCAAATATACTCAAATCTCTTCACTAAGCTTCGAGTACAGAAAAGCTTATTTTGATTACATTTGCATTGAAAAGGTAGATAATTGACAAACGTAAATCGATAAATATGTCATGAGTGGGGCAACGCATAGAGGAATGCATTTGCGGATCTTCCACTGCTGTACAATTTGTCCATCAAATCACCTTGTAGATTTTGGGAATGAATTTTGCTGCAGTCTATATACAAATAATTCTCGTGTTGCTTCTACACCTCATCTATCCTTTAGCTATGGTATATCCTGCTGGTATTGCAAAGATCTAAACCTGGGTGTCGCTATTACATACATATAGGATGTACGTTTGAAACGTTGTATAGAAGGTACAGACGACATGGCACGCGTACTAGTAAACATATCGTGTCGTATATGTACGTAAACGTAGAAATCGACGCTGCCCCTCGTGGGGGTGCCTATAAGGTATTCCACCTCAACTTCGCTGCCCTCCTCCCCCCTTTCCACCACCTTCTCTGAGCAATACACATGCGCCAGGTGCAATAATTGCGGCAATCTCTACCATATCTCATTCTACGTACGGCACAAGCGTGACATGTAGTATGCGCGATACGTACGCGTGCATGCTGCTCTCACTAGTGTGAAATTATACGCCTCATGCGTTACTCCTCTGCCAGAGCACTGTAGGAACTATTCTATATCTCTGTGCTTCTCTCTCCCTTCATTTTCTCCTGTTTATCTCTCTCTCTCAGTCTCTCTCTTCCTAAACTGTATATAGCATCGCTATGGCCGCATGCTATATAACTGATTCTGCATCGTGTTTCACCCGCGTCCTTACTAATACAATCCCGCGACTACTATTACCATCACTACTGTAAATTATACTTCAGCCACCATGACTATACGTGCACCTACAACGCGTATACATGTATGACTGTTTCACGATTAACGACACTCCGTTAAGCTCGTGTGCTATACGTTACCCGAACATTGAAATCGTCGAGGCAATTGTCCATAAGAAATTCTCGCTCCAACAACACCACCGAGCTCAAATCGATATTTATTACTACCAAATGTATTTTATGTACCTGGTATGTTATTTGAACAACAAAAAAACGAGCTTCGCTAACTCACGCTCCACAGCCTGTTCACACGAGCTTTTAATCATTCGGTATTTCATAGCTCTATAGCGTTCTGTATTCTATCCGCACTTCTGTTCTTGCAAAATTTTAAATATATTCACTGCTGCATATCAAAAAATCTACTATTCATAGAAAATCAATGGTAATGTATCCATTACAGACTATGGTCGATCCACGAATGTCATGGATTGTCCCATCTTGAACTAAGTGAGGATAAAATATATGTGTAACAAAGCATATATGATAAATATCTATGGATCTACAAAGGATACAATGGCATCAGAATCGATTTACCTAATTATTAATGTAATTTTCTGTAAAATAAGTGCTTTGTACTCATGTTTCAACAAAGAACAGAATTGCGAACTACGGAACAATGACCGTTGAGATAAACGCGCTTACCTTAGTTTTGTGCTGTCAGAAGTCATGGTCATATTGCCAAGATTTCTTCAAAAATTCTTCTTATATATAGTCGCAAACAGAAGAATTCAACCTCTCGTCGGTTTCGTGCGCTTACTTTTTTACGTTGTCGATTCGGAATCCGTAATTGCCTCACAGCAATTATTCAGGTTTACCTGAAACTGAGAAACGATCAAAATTTGTTAATGACAAAAACAACATAGGAACCATCAAGCTTCAATGTTTTAATTTAAATTATACTGACATTCGAAAACAATTTTCTAAAGAAAACTTCAATTGATTATCAGTTCTCGATTTTCACATTAGACAAGATATGCTTCAAATTGGATGGAAAGTTGGATCAATCTCGCTACGAAAAAAATGTACAGCCCTCGTGTCTCGAAGAACATGAGGATAATATACAACTATAGGAATAGCGAACGAGTACAGGTGAGTGGAAGTAGAGGTCGAAAGACACAGACCCATTGTTCGGATTTATCCGGAGTTCGTATATGTAAATAATATCCTCTTATATTCAGCCGCCGGAAGGGTGAGTATCTGTGCAAATCATTGAACTCTGAAATTCGTTTTTCGATTGCTGTTGGTTGTAATTATTTGAGTATTTGAATGCGTTATGGTGTTTCAGCGAATGTGGTCGCATTCAGTAATAGTAATATTACTATTATTATTACTGAATCTTTATTACTTTCATGCTCTGTCCCAATTATAATGCAGCCAGAGAATCGTGCGCTACTAGAAATAAGTAGAAGTTCGGTTAACACGGCAGTATATATACCAATGAATATCATTCGTATATTCCTGGAGTTCATTTTGTATATGTGTAGAAAATGTGGTAACAATCTAGAGAGAAAGAGAGAGAAAGAGAGCAATAGAAGAAGGGGAGTAATCTAGTTCTTACTCGTATAAATTCGATTTTTCAAAGAATTTAAGTCAGACTCACACACGTATACACATATACATATTATATACATGTATATACAATCGTAAAAAGCTAACTCGTACATGGTACAGAAAGTAGAAATGGAATAAGGAAAGTTTTCATGCTAGTACGCTGCAAACGCACACGAAAAATCTTAAGAATCCACGAGTTGTATGAGGAGAATCAGAGGGTGAATCGGTGAAGTGGTGAATTCGCGGACAGCAGCAAAAGATATTCTCAAGCTGAAAAGTTGCCTGCTATTTCAATGTACCCACTTCTTCTGCCGCTCTCACGGTTATTTTCAGGCATACGTTCGCAGTACTCTTTACATTATTATTTTATTTTTCGTTTTACTTCTTGTTTTCGCGTTCAAAAGTTTTATTCTAAATTCTTTTGATGTGAATCAGATTAAAAAGTAAAAAAAGCGGACAGAGCTAAGTTTTTGGATATAAATTAAATAGATTAAATTCACCAGTGCTGTTGAAGCCTAAACAAGAATGTTCGCAGTAATCGGAGTTACGCTGGGGATGCAAATTTGTCTCACTGATGGCTGAGAGTTTGTTCCAGAAGTAGCCCATGTGGGATTGGCGATATACGCAGTGTTAATTATTCGTTGCATACACGAGCAAACTCGGAAATTTCGCTCCCTCGGGCAGATAACGTTGTGGATAATTACGTACAGAAGGTCCAGTTTTAATTAGACATGTGTGCATCCATGCGTCAGAGAAAGCGGATACCTGATGCACGTGTATGATTTGTTTTTACACCTTTCTTATACATATAGGTATAGATGAATGAATTGTCATTAGGGTACGAGGTATCGAAGGAAAGTATGTACACGCCGGTTGTGTTGCCTTGATGTAAAGGCTGCTAGGAAATCATCGAGGCATCAAACAAAAGGGGAAAGTTTGCGTTAACTCTATCCAAGTGATATAACTGAAAGCTGTGCAGAGTGACTTTCCGTTACTTAACCGTTAGTTATAGGGAGCAACGTACCCCCCATCTTATTCTCGCTCTCCCTGTTTGTATCAACACTGAATGGAATGAGAGATTCAGAGCCCGGAACTAAAAGGGTCGGAATGAGCGAACCAACCGTAAATAATAGACGGGGTGTCTAGCGTGCAGGATTTACTGATTGCATCGACAGGTATCTCGCGACCATCCACACTTATCGAGTCTATGATAAAATTGATTTGCCTGGAGCGATACTTGCTCAATCAGGAGCTAATTGCTGCTGCGAACTGTTTCGGTATTGTGTTCACGTCGAAATATCAAAGAAGTTGGCTGACGTTTTTTCCAATTCGTGTTTGTCTCAATTACACAATGTTCCGGGAACATTAGTTAGTTCTACTGTTCTGGTTAATGTGACCGTTAAAACTTACGAAGTTTTATAGTGGCGAAAGACAAAGCGTTTCGCACCACGTTCTTCATCATCGCGGTAATTAAATTTGTGAAAGAATTATCGTCCGGCTACTATAGAAAGCTTCAAGTTTGTGGGAGGATAATTGGTCCCTTTTTTATGCTATCTAATTCGTTGGATAATTCGTATTTATCTCGAGATACTTCATTCTCAATTTTACCACTTTACACTCAAATTGTTAAACACGTTATTTTTTATGAAAAAAATTTCCAGATATCTATTCTTACAATGGAGATAATAAATAAATTATATTTCTTTACTGAGTTAACAATATATTACCGTAAAAAATTATATCTCGTGACATGAAAGAATTGTTCCCCTTCCATATTTTCCTTACTCCGAGAAATAATGCAGACTCGCAAAGCTATCGTAGACCTGTATGCATAAAACAGGCCGATATACAAGGTAAGTGGATGAGTTAGATACATGGACATCGGTATCGGAAAACTGGAAGCAAGAATAACCATTAACCGATATGATAATATTTTTCTTTTATCGAAGAGTGGGTGAGACTGCCGGAAGCTCAGAAGAGATGCATGGGAACTCGAGATACTGGATGTTCCTTCCGGGAACATCGAATACTCCTTTCCTGAAGGGGGGTAAAAACGGCAGACAGGGAAGCCGCGAGAGCGAAACAGGTGCAACGGGGGTTTACGGTTGCAAGGCGCCCTCGGGCTTGTGTATTTTCCGACGAACTTACCTATCCTAAATGGCCCCCAAGCTTCTAGAACCGTTACATGCTTGTGTTACTTCGGAAAATGTCGTAGCTCCGGAGACGCATCCGCCGTATTTGAATAAGATATTAAGAAAAGCTTCGAGCAGGCAACGAAGCTTCCGTCCCGTACTGTTCAGCTCTGTAGTCGATGGTTTAAGTTCTATATACATATGCAAACATATATGTGGAAAACCTTCTTGGAGCTGTCTCGACGACTACGACGGTACGACACAGGCTCTCTATCCTTTTATCGACGAGTAGGTTAGTTCGTTCAAAATTTCATGCCAGAGACTTTGTGACTACTATAAGAAGAGCTGAGCAGACAAGAGAAGGGAGATCTGGAATCCTTTGGAGTTTTCTCATCGACGGTTACAGCTAAATCCCCTTCCTTCTTTTGCAATGAAAACATTGACTTGCATGTCGAGCACACGCTCTCGTATGGAAGTCAAGCGCGTTTGGGGGACTGCTGATTTTACGCTTTCGTAATTCGAGACTGCGGCGTTTGTTTTCAATCATTTTTGAAAAAAAAACCTGACAAACGTATATGCCTGCCCGTTAAACCAGAGAACGTCCGTTACATACGCCTCAATAGCTGTGGAAATTCTCGTTTTTTTTTCTTTCCGCGATCAACGCTTTCCCGTCTCTTCGCTTCGGCCGGGCCTCGATCCCTCCTCACCACCAATGGATTTTTATTCGGACTGTTGCTTTTTTTTCCTCCTTTTTTAATTTCACTTTACCGAAATCGAATGGCACCGGAATTGGCGTGTGCGCACAACCGAAACGAACGACAGTGAGAGGGAAAGAAAGAGAGAGATCGATTCGATAATAATAATTAAAATCTTTCGGTCTGGCAACTCAGCGGCTCACAAATGAAGGTGATGGATGTGTGAGATAGACATTTTCGATCATATCATATCCTCTCATACGTTTCCCATGCACGTTCACCCTCGGAACGTATCGCTTATTTTTCCTTTTGCTATCATTTATTTTTCATATTTATCCAATATTTACAGAGCGCACCGTTTAAAAAAAAGATCAATCGAAACAACATGTGTTTTCAATGCTCAAAATTTGTACAAATAACGAACGTTTGCCTCGCTCTCTTCTGGGAAATTGATTCGTCTGAAGAGTTTAGCGAAACGAAGGCTTTTTTTTCTCCCTGGGTTTGTGCTCCTCTGCTACACCCATCACGTGGCTCGTATAGCAGATCTCACGTAACTGACGAAATAATGAAATTGTATGAATATGAGAAAAAGTAACATAGTTTTCCGGTTTTAACGAATACCGACGTATCCCAGTCTATCCAATTTTTACGTCGCAAATTTTAACCTGTACTTCGTCTCTATGTCACTCGCTCGATACTTTATATCCCGTAAGTGAGTTATCGCGAATAGCTCTAAAGTGGAAACGCTGATAAATCCCGTAATCGTCACAAGCGAACGTTTCCTTTTGAATTGAACTAATTTTAATGGCATAATTACTCGTATTTACTTCGAAGCAGTACTGATGCGTGTAAAATTTATGACCTGGTAATCTGAGAAGTCTTCGTGATTTTTAAGAAATGCTACAATTGGTCAAACGATTTTAGATTTTTTTTGGTTTGTCGCAAATAAAAATAACAGCTTCTGCGTTAAAAAATGTTATAATTAAAACTCTTGTTGTATTCACGTTTATTCGCATCCGGAAATTCTAGAATTTATGCGTGACATAGCCGATATTGTAGCGTGCTTGAGAGCCGTTGAATGCGTTCGATAAAGTTCACTTATTGTGCCGGACTGTTATCTCGTTGAATATCCAAATGAAGGTTGAAGTGGCCACTGGAGCCCTTATCGTTTTCACTGTAGCTCGTGCCAAAACTATGAACGACGCATCATCCGGATCAGTGTCAACAGGAACTGACGACTATCAGTGAACGCTAATGACTCGTTAGGGACTCATACGAATCAAAACAATCGTGCGATAGGCTCGAGCGTTCAGTATCTTCGTTAACGACTATAACCAATAACGTATTTTACATGCGACACGGTACATGCAAACAGTACCCGTATGTCAGGTTGACCGACAATCCTGTGGAATTATTTGCAACGCTTGTACGGTGGCCTTCCGCTCGCTGCTATCTAGTGTACTATAATTCAATCGTCTCTTTCAACATCCGGAAAGATTTGAAAATACTAACTACTGGATGTACCTATTCATTTCGTCATTATTTCGTCACAGTTTTATTTTTATATTTCAATTTTCAATGATTTGTTTTTCACTCACCTATTATTTCTAATTTTTTAATATTATGTTTGAAATATTGAATATTGAAAAGAAGATTCATTGCTGAGTCAATGTAAATTAAAACGTATCAGTTTCCATCAGTATACTGATCGTATGATTTCCATGATGCTAGTAGTAACAATGAGAGAATTAATGCTGAATTCCATCCGAATTCTCGAATATGCAGGTCCATCAAACTAATGATGTAATCAAAACTTTCGTACGTATCTGGGAATAATCAAACGATAACGAAGCTAATACTCTGTTATACGCTTAACGAGTAACAAAAGGAACAGTCAAAAGTAGCTCATACGTGTTTAATAGCAAATATACACAAAAAATTATTAGATTTTTAACTCTTATAATTCTTCGTGATCGCAAACCGCACACATAATTTTAAAGCAATGCAGGCTTTTTCCTTCGTCAAAAAAAAAGAAAATCAATTGGAAAAACTCTGTGCACCGTAATAGGGTTATGGATAACAAGGAAACGTTGATAAATTCGCATATATCTATACATTGCATTGTATACAAAAGTGCAGTAAGGATAATAGGACGAAGACGAAACATGATCGCAGACAAAGCCGCTCGAGGCGAATATAATCGCCGAATGCTGACTTCCACTCAGTTCTTATGGTTTTCTTGCGGTTTTCTTATCCAAGCTACACAGCTAACCGCTCTTTCTTTCTTTCTTTGTCTCATTTTGCCCCTACCTCTCTTTCTCTCTTAGTGCGGGGCTACAAAGATCGTTAACTCCAAGTGGGTAATCATACCCACCGGTTTCACGCCACAGCACCGGACCGGACGCTCTCCTCTCTCTCTCTCTCTCTCTCTCTCTCTCTCTCTCTCTTTTTCTCTCCTGGGTTACAGAGGGCGGCTATACTGGGTGAAAAGATTGCGTAGGATATACGGCAGCTAAGCCCAGCCTCACCACAACCTGGGCTTCTGGCCTAATTTACTTTCGCAGATTCCACACCGACTTCTTTATAAAAAGTCAGCTTCTTGTAAAACTGTATTTTACATCTCGTTCTGCTTCCTCATTTTTTACAATTGAATCGAAATTTACTTGTTTTACGTAGTACGTGTTTTAACCATTCTTGTTTAAATATTAATTCGACAATTTGGGAGGTCATTTTTATGATAAATTTTTGAATATTGTTGTATTTAATATCAAGAAAATTCATTTAGCGATGTGCAGAAGTATTTAATCATCGTCCAGTTATTCTTCTGTTTGTTAATCAAGCAAAAAAAATGGAGTAACGTGAAATACTAGGCAAGTACGAATATTTATTGACATAAAATAATTTGCGAGTTATATCGCGAATTGCCACCCGTTATATATCGAGCGTACATGGAAACGTATATGCGTACATACAGTGTTTGGTATATATGGTCGACTTGGCTGGCAAGCAAGCATATAATTATATGCCTCAAGTCCGCACCTCGAAGAGAAGGGCCGCCTTGTTAGCAAATCTCGCGAAGCCCCCCCCCCCCCCCCCCCCCCCTCAAACACCTGCCTGATTGTTAATAATTTGCCAAGTTCGAGCATCACGATTGTGGCCCTTCATTTTGCTCTCTCTCTGTTTCACTCGCACTTTATATTCTGAGGCATTGTTCGTTACCAAAGTTTCTGAAATGCCCGACTGTATTGGGTGTCTACCGACGCAATATTGACAGCCGTTTCGAGCATGCAAGGTTTAACAATACCATCCATATGGGATTATTAAACGGGGTGTAGCGAGTTTAAGCTTCATTGGATAGAAGCATGAATTTGGTTCTCAGAACATTCGGCACGTTGATTGGATTTCCTCGTATTTTTCTTCGTCTACAACTTGGATATGACCATTAGTTTATTGGTAACAGATGGAAATATTTTATGGAATGATCCCCGATGAAAACTTAAATCGAGATAGAGGGAGAGAAAGAGAGAGAGAGAGAGAGAGAGAGAGAGTGGAATGGGAGTGTTGACTGTATAGGAAAATGACTGCGAATATGGTTTTTATAAACACATCCAGTCTCATTATCCCGACGCTTTTGTAAATTTCGTAATTTCCGTCTCTCCATTGGACTGACTTCCATCAGATCTTTTTCATATCCCCTATACAATACTATGACGCAACAAACTTACACGTCTGGATTTTCCAAAAATAAATATAATGGATAAACATCTCTTGTCTCCTTGGTAATTTTCTCTCTCTCTCTCTCTAACGGTGTTCAACGTAACTCTGTACCTTGGTATGCAAAAATCGTGGAAGCGTGAGATAAGGATTTTGATGAATAGTTCCGTTGGGAAATTCTGCTGTTATCACCAGCTTTGAGAAACGCTTCCACGTGAGGGACTCTAATCGCTAACGATAATGCATACATATGAGCATTCTTGGCTTTACCATGCTCGTTTTATCCTTTAATAACGTTTTGTCATTGTTTGCGAGTAATTTGATCAACCATGATCGAATTGTGGGATGTCTAAAAACTTTTCCTTTCCTGTTGATCTCCATTCATAGAGCTGATACTTCGCGGAATGATGACAAAATCGATGACGGAGAAAGTACAAATTAAGATTGATTCGATTCCTTCAATTCTATTCATTCAATCAGATATTATTATTTGTTTATGAACAATTGCTAACGGTTTGAGCTACTAAGTACACTAAACATTATGGAGAATTCCCATTAATTTATAAATTCCAATAACACTGATAACCTGACCTGAGCTCCTGTGGAATGTACGGTAGAATAAAACTGCCATGTAATTAGCTGTCGCAAAAATAAAGTTGAATAGAAAGCTAGGGAGGGGGGGGAGTACAAAACACAAAATCTAGGTGCGATAAAAATAAAGACAAAGCTCGTATACTCCGTATTTCATATCTGTATAAAACCCTTTTCTCTCACTTGAATTCTCCTTGGCAGCGGTATTACATTCACAGAGGGGTCCACGGAGTTAATTAAAATATCGCGAAACTGCGAACGAATCGAAATTCTTGTTAATATATAAACACACCTACACATAGCAGTGCAGGAATAGATGTACATACAACCAAATAAGAGTACATGATGTGAATGCACGATTGAAAAAACTCATTAATTTCGCAACAGAGGAGAAATCGTGAATATAAAAAAAAGTAGGGTATGAAAATGCAAAATTCTGCCGACTATTCCTCAGTAAGCTGATATACGGCGGAACACGCGATAGACTCAGGACATTGAATAGCTAAATCAAAAGGAATAAATTCCGTTGATGAATTTCTAAATACCATTTCGCGGAATTTCACAGGGTGACAGGAATGACTTTGGTGCCTACATCACAATGCCTACATGAAATTAAACCCTTTTCTCTCTCCGTCGGCCGTCTTGCTTCGGCTACGTCCTCCTCATCTTATTAATTAATTCATTAGTACCGACAATTAGCCGACTCTTGTTTGAAGCTCAATGCGCGTTAATTCCAATCTCGTAATTATTCCGTCCGCATCACTGCGAATTCGATCACGCTACAGCCATCACGCGCTTTGCATCAAGCGAAACCGCCAGTATCGTTCTTAAATATATCTATATGAATGTATTCTATAAACGCGCGGATATATGACGTATACATCTTCCCTCTTTCCTGCTGCCATTGAATGTAAAACCTTCACAGTAGAGTTAGTTGTGCCTATCAACTGCTAATATATTTCCTCTTCGTATTCTAACTCCGCTATGACGCTGAGAGATTTATTACAATGGTATTAATATGAGTTGAATTAAAATAAACAAATCAATTATAATTCTTTCGAATCGGAAAATTGACGGGAGTCAAATAATCGATGAGATACATCGTAACCATAGACAGAAAAATAATTTTTTTTCTGATTTTCCTATAGCGCTGCTGAATTTATACACGTAAAAAATATACAAATACAATATAAAATGTCACATGAAACTATTGATAAGAGAGGCTAAAAAAGTATACAAAATGATGTTTACCATCGCAATATGTCTGGAACTGTTTAAGCATAATGAAATACGCACCAATTCTCGAATGATCGTGGATCTACCTTACACGTAGGTTGAATGTAATAAAAGAGATAAAGGGAGAAAGTGAGACAGAATATATTCGAACTGACATAAACACGTGTCGGCGAGACAGTAAAGAAGTGAAAGCTGGTGCGCGCTTACCCGTGCAGAAGTTTCAGCTTGAAATATATTCTTGCTTCTATCCCTTTCTCACAATGCCAAAACACAGCTTTCGGCATTGTCTTCTATCTCGGCTCGGTTGGCATACCGCTGGTCGCCTTGTTACATACCCCATCACCTCGCTTCTCTTTTGATGCTAAATTCTATACGGTCTAAGACCAAGCCAGAGCGCGAAGACACCTGTGATATGACGTGACGTGTACTATTATTTCGTATATAGATTTATATTGTTATACATAGATACACACACACATATATATTTGTATGTATGTAATAAAGAGCTTGATGCAGCCTCTTGGGATGTGCAGCAGTACCTTGTCTCATCAGACGGTCAACGAAATCCCACGATTATTAAATACAAATTCTGTTCGCTTTATCACACAAAGTACAATGCGTTTTTTGCGTATATATACATTTGATAAACTCATCCTGTCTAAAGATGAAAATATGCGGTTTCCTTTCATCTCAATTATATTCAGTAAGCGAAACTCGAATTTACACCTTTACATGTAATTCATTGGCAAACATAAATTTTAATTCACCGCAACACGTAATCCACGGAATAAGTTCACTTCCTGCACAAAATAGAAAAGACTTTTGTTTCGCTCTGGTATCAACTGAGAACGGAGATAAGATCCTAATCCAAGCAGTCCAATTCCCATCCAAGTGTAACGAATAAATGCGTCCACTGTGTCCTCGGGGTCGTTTTTAACAGGGAACTTGCCGTCGTGCGGCGTAGTTCGCCATCTCTTTTTCGCTTTCCACCTACAATGCTCAACACGAATGAACACACATATCCCCCAACAGGGTCCACTTTGCCATACCGGACAAAGTTTTAACTACGGTAGTTATCCGTGTGCCCAGTGAGAACACAGTTACGGAAATCGACACAGACACCCATACACAGGAGGACGTAAAACGTGGATGAAAGGATAGAGAATGAGATTCGCGACTGAGAAGTTTGGATCGTCGGAATATCAGGTAGCATCTGTTCTCGTTGTTTTCTACGGCCACAGAAGTAACTATAGCCACAAAATTGGAGAAGCAATTGGACTTTGGAAAAAAAAAGATGATTGCCTATAAAATGTCACGCAAATGATAATTGTTATGGGAAATATAAGATAGCCACTGTCTTTCGCGTTCTTGTGGTCACAAGTTCAAGATGATAGTGGACTAGAGATTATTTTCATTACATGATCTTCCACCAACGTGGATCTAGATCCTGGATTATCTCCGCAATGGATTAAACCAGAAAAATGCACCAGTATCATCCTGGTTACTTGAAATTTACTTACAAGGCTCCAGATCAAAGGGATCCTCCCCAGCATCGCTCAAACAAGATTGCTCGTTGGTTCAGGCGTTAATATGAATTGGTATTGAAAGTAGAACGCGTGATGGCGGGTCTGAGGGTTGACGCGCCATGTACTCGTTCCAAGATTCTTGTCACGTGATATTAAAGATCGACGTGTTGGATGAAACGAGAGCGTGATATCGATGATGGCAGGCCGTGTTCGAGGAGCGTTCAACGGAGATTCGCGCCATTCACCGGGGACATGACCGAAGCCGTATATAACTATGGCGAGGTGGGGATGATGTACACAGCAACAAGATACATCATGGTATATGGTTATGTGGGTAGTGCGAGCATATTGCGAGGGTATTGAGAGGAAAAAAAAACGGGTGAAGGGAGAGAACGTCAGAGGACAGATTGCGGTGGCGACGCCAGGCCGAGATGTTGAGATGGGATGAGATGGTAAAGCCAGTCGAAAGAGTGACCAATGGAGCCGAAGCTGTGGGCACAAGGGCCCACAAACGCGAAGGCCAAGGCTTGTTAGCGCGATGCGAAGCTTGTGATCTGTACACCAGCCGCGTACCACGCTACCTTCATCTCACACTATACCAAACACCATTCAACAAGCACAACCACAAGCTCCGCCCGATCATTGCTATTTCATGCTCCTGCAATCTATGTGCACATATATACATATACATATACATATACATATTACATCTACATATACAGAGTATCTGAGTTCCAACATGTTTGCTTTCAACACGCTCATCTGCACTCAACTGTCGTAAGCGAGATATAACCGTTGGTCAGATTGTTTGACACTAGATGGCATACGAAATACACTGAAAGTAAGGGCAGGGGATTAATTCGGTTCATTTTGATCCTCGCATTTGCGAAGGGTTGATTTCGACCATTGATTCACGTAAAAATTTTGTATAGAATTATATAGAGTCAAGTTGACACTTTTTTCATACTTAATATAGTAGGATTGCTCAAAGTTTTAAGTTGAAACTCAAATCGTAGTTGGCTTTTAAACGTCAAGTTTTCCTATTGATAATGTGTTCTCCAATAATTAGAAAAATGGGAAATTATTTATAATGAAATTTTGTGACCAAGTCAATTAGCGTGAAATTCAAAGAGATTCATGTACGCATGGATTCTCGCGAAGGTATCTAACGGCAGATAGGGGAAAACTGGAATCTCTCCAGGGTGGAAGGATCAAGGGGTGTTTTTTAAAGCACGCAGCTTTATTTTATATCCTTGCTGTTCCCTCATTTCGCTGGCAGGGCGAATATGCTGTATACGCTGCAGGGATGAGCCTTTCGTTGCTGCGCTATACACAACAAAGCATTGCCTGGGGGTATACTTGGCTCAAAATACTAAAAAAAAAAAAACGTAGCAAAAAGAGCTCTCACACAGAGAGCTTTAATATTCCAACGCTGGGTTTTCATCCCCTCCCACGCCCTTCCTTTTTCCCCGAGCGAACTAACATACGAGCATCTATTGTTCCTTCTCTTTTAGCGTCTCAAGTGGGGAGACAATATTTGCAGGTAATAATGAAGGTCCAACGTCCGGGTCCAAGGTGGATGCATACATATGAGAGGATTCTCTCTTGTGTGTTTACACAGCGTTTATCATTTTTCCAGACGTCGCGCAGTACTGAAGGTATATTTACCTGTATCTGTATGTATGTACATATATCAAAGTTTGAGGCCTATACGCACACATAGACCTAAACTGGAGGATGAAAGTTGTATGCAGTGCTTACACACATGCGCACATATATACGCATGTCTTCTTGTTGTAACCGTTCTCGTAAAACACTACTTGCGCTTACGTGCCTCCACGTCTTTGCACATAAATTAATGCACACATGCACACAATATACTTTTGTTTCGGTGTACGCGCCTCAGGGTGTTAATAAGCAGTCGTCGAGATTACACTTGACCACAGGGATTCTCTCTCTCTCTCTCTCTCATTCTTTCTCTGTGGCCATACAACGCTACGCCAAAATACCTTCTTATTCCACGGTCAAAAAAGTTGCACGAATGCAACGTCGAAACGGAGTGCGAAACCAAGGTCAGATTTGATGAAAGGGTAGGCCTGGCCCTTTCCGACCATCCTCCAACACCAGAGAATCATTCTTTTTTACTTCTTTTACAAAATATGCAGTACATCCCAACCAACGTATCGCCGATGCATCGAGAGCTCCTTCCTCTTTTAAAGTCAAAAGGAAAATTGTTTGCTACATAACGACAGCAAATTGTGTGCAGCGTTCTCGTCTTCTTCGATTCCTCGCCCTTCGCACAGCCGCCAAAGATATCCTTTACCCTCGTAGCTCTCGTGTAGATAAACTGCATCCTTGAATTTTTTTTTTTTTTTCTTTATTCCGTAACTGCAAACCCGTGTTTATACATTTGTAAAAAAAGACGCTCCAACGTGAACATTCTTTGGCAAACATCTTCAGGATACAAGTGTTCGTGACTGCAGGGTATCAGATTAGTCGGATCGAAGAATCGTATATAAGGCTGATTTAAACGATACGAATATATACAATAGATTTCCTCCTGCGTAATGGAAAGTGCAATTGGTTGGCTGAGATTTTGACATATTCTTCTTCATGCCGCTGTTAGCCTGCTGAAAATTATCCAAAAATATATAATTTTATTTCTGTCCTTGTGATGAAGTTTTTTGACTAATCAATTATGAAACTCAGAACTTGATTTCCTTTCCGTTTATTTTTGATACAATTCTTTTAACCCTACAAAGTTGAATCTATAATTACACTCTTAATAAAAAGTATTCTCTCTCATGAGCTCTTGTATTTCTTCTGATTCCAACCATAAACTTCATAAAATCAATCCTATTTGTATTTTTTACTGGCCATATGATTAATTACGAGAAGGGATAATGCTCTTTACAGTCGTAAAAGCTTGTTTAGCTTGAGTGAGACTCTACTCCAAACGCTGGGACGATTCCATCGGGAGCTTTGGTTTATAGCACAGAAGAGGTACAACCGCACGAAGAGGGCGACGGATTTTCTGGAGTGTGCGTCACACGGGTGTACAACATCCTGGGTAATTCCAACCACGAGAGCAAATAGAACTACCGACTTGCTTGCGCTCTGTTGCAATACATACACGTATGTACAGACATTGTGTTTGTATGTATGATAGACGTTGGAGAGTTAGATCTAACCGACTCTGCTGATGGAACTTCGATACGAGCACACGCTCACTTCCGAAAGCGGTGGTTGTGACGCACACTCCAGTGTTCTATGGATGTGAATGACTCTGTTCTCTGTTGCTCAAACTCTAAGCCAAGTCTGCTACATAATTTCCGGCTGTGTGTTTATCGAAATTCCACGAAAACCAAATAGTCACGATTGCGAATACAAGCACACCTTAAGTACATATCGGGCACGAATTTCACTTCGGTTACTCGATTTTGTTGGGTTAGCCTAGGCGCGTACTTTTCCTCTAATACAGTCAATCCTTGCCTCAAAGCAAGCTTTTAATCGATCCACAGAATTTCAAGTCTACAAAGACTACGCAAGCAGAATCAACGTCGCATTCAATCTAGAAGAACGCGTGTTTTCCGTAAACTAGATAAACTCAAAGAAGCACGTCACATTTCGACAGCAACCTGGCTGAACACATTTGCAGTTTTACACCCCTACTGATCTTGTTTATTTCTATGTATTAATTATCCTTCTAACGTGCACAGATTCGATGCAGTTTACATCGTCAAAATTCCAGGAACATCTTCTTAATTAATATCCTTCTTTCCTAGAAAAGCTCATGATTCAAGAGATCCCGTTGGTTTCCTTTTCGAGCTTCGTAATTTTGGACTCGTATCTAATTTTGCGACCCTTCACAAGACGATAATTACACTTTAATCGGTTGTTAATGACTGTAAGATGTCTGTACTGGTTCTGTTTTGTGCACTTTCGTCTCGAAAATTCGTAAAATTAGTTTCATTGCTATCGCTGTCACTCTAATCATTTCCAGCGCAAAAGAAGAAGTCTCGTCGGAACGTTCGCTGAGAGTCACGTCAAGAGTTCCGCATGGTCTGTTTTCCGAGAAATTGCGACGAGATCTATTAATAATTCATTAAAGTCTTGGCAAGATTCATCGATGATTCGTACGCGTATTGAAAAGAATCTTGGCGAGATTCTCGAAACGAATTCTGATGAATCCTTGACAACAGACTTTGCGAGACTCTCGGTTAGACGTCTTGGCAAGACTACCTTTTTGCGCGAGCTTATACGACTTTCACCACCTAACGACATCACTCAAACGAATCTGAATAAGATGAAATCGTTCCCAAAGTTATCTCATCACAGTTTTGATATGAATCCTTGGAAGATGTGTTCCAAATGAATAAAAAAACACGTCTTATTAGTCGTAGCTACAAAACGATACGACTCAAATCATAGATTTGCCAACACTTTGTAGAATTTCTTTTTTCTCTCTTTGCACTGATGAAAATCGTCAAAAACGTTTCGCGTCTGTCCCGTGCGGCACAAATTCATCGATTACCAAATTCGGTTCCGATCGTCCCTCCCTTTTACCGTTAAGCTATTTTTAAATATCCGCATTCTTCAATTTCTAACACACATAAATTAACGATTCGACTGATTAAAAACGTATTCTGGGCTAAAACGAGTTCACTGGTCCATTGTAATTCAACTTGAATTTTCCTCTGTCAATTATATATGTTTGGAGAGTGTCATGTAATTTTTTTTATTTATATACATTTTTTTTTCAATCGAATAGAATGTTACCAGTGAAAAAATTTATACTGGATTACAAGATTTGGTTTAGTCCCGATTTTTTTTTCATCATTCGTAAAAATTGCTTCTTCAGTGCAGACTCAGATTGAATATGTATACTTCAAAACCGCAATGTCAATTTATTCCGTAAGTACGCTTCGTTTGGCAAATGGATCATTAAATAATTGGGGAGCGTTGATGAAAGCGTAGCCGGGTGCACTTAATGGATCTCCGAAGGTTTTTTTTCTCACGAGACGAAAATGAGAAGTGGTAGGATATCGAATTTTGTCTGAACACAGGTCAGCATTAAAACGTCAAGAAAGAGAAAAATGTTCATGCGCCTGAAACGCTTGTAGAGTTTTTCCCGGTAAAGCCTCGGAGTCGCCAACTTTATTCGTTTTCTCCCGTAGCTCTTACCGGACGATTCACAGGTTTCACAACCTCCAGATCAAGGAGAAACGAGAGTTACCGCTTGGATGGTTTCATCGCTGACGCGCGGAGTACAAAAAAAATGAAGTCTCGTTACAGAGGGTGGAAAATAGATAGATGGGTAGATGCATTAGAGGGAGAAACAAAAATGAGAGGCTGAGAGGGTGAGGATGAGAAAGAAATGGAGAAACTAATTTAGAAGATATTATTACTCGACGAAGAAGTTCCACAATAATATAATACCCGCTTTCTTCTGATGCTGACAATCCCACTTTTTCATTGCTTTTTATAAGGAACAATTAAGAAAATTTGTCAGATTTCTCAATTTTTTTTTTTACGATCCGTAACTCCTGGTTTCTTTTCCGAGCTAATGATATTTTATTGATTATTCATTCACCCTGACTTTTCATTGATTAGTTCCTTGATATATTTTATTTTTACTCAACTGCAGAGTGCAGCTGAAAAAAGGGAAAAATATGTTTGGTCTGCTGATACGTTTTGGTGTCTATTGGAAACGCTCTCGAGCTAAAAAGGCTCGACCAATTTGGAAAAATCAAGCACCATTGGATAAGTCTTGATACTGAGAGTGTTCAATTCTGGTAAAATAAAAATAGTGAGCAGTGGCTTCGATGACATGGCTTTTTCCACAGTTTTAAAAGTATCAAAAGACGCGGGAACTGGTTTAACGTCAAGTAGCCAGTGCGAGCCCTGCCAACCTCTGATATGACTCGAATATGATATAGAATATAATCCATTTTATTTGAACGTGAGTTTAGGCCGTATGAATGAAGTGTTTAATGTTTCACCGAACACGAAATATTAACGTGTTTCTTTTTTCCTGAAAAAAAAAAATATATATATCCATCCGTGTCTAGTGACTTTTATCATTTATATCTACAGTTGAGCGAGGAAATGGGGCAATGTTTCACATTAAAAATAGGTCATCTGCCAACATGGGAAAAGTTCATATGCACATATGTACAGACACGTATGTATTCGGAAAAATGGAAAAGGTTTTGCCGCAAAAACGGACATTTTATTCACGCATACATCATTTTTATTCCATACATATTCCACAGGCATTTCAAGAATATAAATAATATATATTTTGTTCGTACGGCTTTTTTTTTTAACGGAATATGTTACGCATAGAACGAGTTTTTTCTAAGAAATTCATTATTCACATATTTTTAATTTTCATTATATACAGCACGTTATGTTAAATGCATTCTCGCTTTTAGCTTCGAAATGAATTGTAAATATTCGAAGTAAGTTATTATGAATCCATTCGACTTCAGGTGAAAAAAAAAAAAACATTTCCAGTCCGAAATATAGAAAAAAAAATTTCCAATTGTTTTTTCTTTCAATTGTATTTGTCTATACCCTTCCAAGTCTTTACGAGTTTTTCCAATCAGTTTAACCCCACTTTTTCTCTACTTCACCGTTCCTGTTCTTGTTTCTGTTCCTGCGAGACTCCCCCAGAGAGTGTTGCTTACAGCTACTCCTTCCTAATGCACTACTGTATCGCATTTGCACGCGGGCCAAGGGAAACTGTCGAAAACCCGGTTGATACAAGTGGCTATATTTATACTGAGTGTTTCCGCTGGTCGGAACCATCAAAAACTCAAAAAAAAAAAAAAACTGGTTTCACTCACTGATGATCGATGCACGAGCTGGTGTAGGGCTCAGCGATCACCCATCCAAGTATTGACCTCGGTCGGGCCCGTTTAACTTAGGAGATCGCTAAAGCCATACACTGAACACATACCCATCGCTGTCAGTTTTTAGCCCGGAATATTTTATACGAATGTTTTCATGCCCTTTTCGTTTTCGGTTATTCAACTTGCTCGTATATCATGAAAAAAATGTGTTGTTATGAAAATTCGAGTTTGAAGGAGAATTTTTTTAGCTTCATAGCGATTAGTCGGTTGTCATAACTGTCACTATATGCTTGACTCAGAACATGTGAGAATCTTTTCTTTTATTGTAATGTATGAATGTATATTAGTGAAGGTGAAAGCTCATGTCGGTCCAAAATTGTGTACATGCATAACTCCACTTCAGTCACGAATACCTGTACGAGAGATAGATGTTCATGCTGGTAAAAGCATAACGAGGGACTGCGGGAAATAGAGAGAAAGAGAAAGAGGGGTATTTTGCGTTCACGCATTGGAGGGCGAGATGCTGAATCTGTATTGCCAGAGAGAGAAAGAGAGAGCGAGAGAGAGAGGGAGAGAGAGCAACGCAATTTTACGGTCTGTCGGGGAGCAAGGATGAGAGAGAACTACTCTGACGAAAACACCTACTTTTTCGCTTTATCCTTTTCCTTCTCCTCCTTCGTTATTTCTTCTCTCTTATTCCGTCCCATTTTCTGCCTCGTCGTTGAACTGGCTCGCAGCATCCTTTAGCACATACATATAGAGCAGCTTAGTAACGACGAGAAACCGCCGTGGCCCACGAAATTAGAAAATAAAATGAATGAAACATACGAGACCGAGCGTAGGATGCATAGGGGCGACCGTGGTAAAGCAAGATACCTAAAGAAACGTTTGCTTACATTGTTCATATTTTTTCGGGTGTATTTTTATTGATTTTAATAAATGATGTTTATTGGTTTTACGCGAAGTTGTAAAATCAACAGGATTTTTTCAAATTTTTCTTCAAAATTTTTTCTCGTTCACCCTCTGTTGTCATTGATCAGGGAAAATTGACCTCAGAAAAAGCATTCTCGAACAAGCAGGACTGTGATTTGCAGCGAGCAGTTTGCTTGAATTAACTCCTATGAAATGTAAGAAGAAATTTGACGGAAGAAGCAGATCTAAAGCAAACAGTAATAGTGAAACTTCTGTAGATTCAGTGATAAGGCTTTATAGGATGGTCTGTGAAAAAAATTCCTAATTTTTAAAGTAGCCCGTTCAGCCCCGTATCCCCCTGCAAGCAAGGATGCGAATACACAACGCGTGGATGTAATATGGGCACGAGATGAAAGCAAAAAAATATCAGGGCCGAGATTAAAGGCGTGAACAAGAAGTGGTGATAATTAGTCCGGGGCTACGTCCATTATATTGACCAAAATCAATGACGTGAAAATATTCGTACCTTATAGAAGTCTCACCATTTTCAAGATTATGCAAAGAGTGTTTTCATGAAAAGAAAAACATTTTTCTACATTCCTACTATTGCATAAAAAATCTTCTGGAACATGAGTATTTTTTACAAATTAAAAATGAGCAATTCCTGAAAATCACTAACAGTTTATGAGAAAACCTAATTAGCACAGGTCCGGAAAAACAAAACGCGAATAACAGATTGCGTCCAAAGAACTTGGAGAGAAAAATCAAATAGCCGGAGTAATAGATTGTACAATGTTTATGAGACAGAAAACAAATGAAGTAGAACAGAGCATGGTAATTGGTAAGCCTCACTCACATACGCAACCGAGTCAGTTTTAGTTGGAGAGACTCGTACAAGTACTCAATAGTTATACATCGATTCAAATAATCCAATTAAATGTTGCGGTATGCGTATATAATATAATCTCGATGATCGGAAGGTATAACCACAGAACGAGCTTGTGTATAGAGGTTGCGCATGGGTTTCGCAAACTCTAGACGTCAGTTAAAGTTAACCAGATGTGAATAATACGAGCCGATAAGTTAGCACCTTGTATATAGGCTTTGTTAAATCTTGAGGGAAGTTGGTCGATATGGAGTCTCACGTCTTTGCAATGTTGATGGTGATGTGTGCGCTCGTCGATTATGTGATACGCTGTTTGGGCTCGTAACAGGTACGAGGTGTATATATAAATATATATCAGAAGTACACTCCATGAACGCTTCGTGTGCACAAATATTTATATATTTATATACATATGTATATGAGTACCTATACGTATATACAGAGAGAAGTATGGGTCATAGGAAGAGAATGAAGGAGATGGAGGAATCAGAGGGCGCGAGCATCGTAAATTCAAAAAGCTATTAAGTTGCCCGCGAGAAGCGGAGTTGGAACGTTCTACGAGAGAGAAATGCAACAGCAATCGAGCCGCGTGAGCCCGCGAGAGCCGGTTTTCGCTGCGCTAACTGCGAGACGCCCCTGCCAAACTGTACGAAAGACCGAGTCGGAAAAATTAGAGAGACAGCGAGAGGAACAGAAAAAGAGAGACGAGAAGGGACGGGGGGGGGGGGAAGCGAGTACGGAGACGATAAATTATTTTGAGCACGTAAATCCCAACACTTTAATTATTCCCTGACTCATCAAGTTAATTGGGCTCTCCAATCCTCGAGACACTGTATTGGCCTCGTAAAGACAATAAACTTCTAATCGCTCTTCCCCTCACTCTCGTGCCTCTCTTCATTCGCTCTCAACATAACCTTTATGTACTATATCGATGTATGTGTTTTCCTCGCTCATATACAAAAGCTGTCGACAAAATTTACCTGAAAATCTGAATTTAGTGTGCTTTTTTTGGTTGTCAGTGAATTCATTTTTATATTGTTAAACGAATGGGGATTTTTTTTTTGTGACGAAATACGTTGAGATTTAATAGACTGTTTTCGACAATAAAGCGAATGAAAATGTTGCTGTATTCTTTTTAACAATTGCACTTCGAAAAAAAAAAGTTTATTCGCTGCACAGCATAAAAAAAAATAAAAATGCAGTGACAAAAATATGAAATACGAAAAATTCTGAAAAATTCATAACCACTCACATCAGCTGAAGCGAGCGCGAAAAAAATGACCTGCATATTTTAGCGTTGTTACTAAAAGGAATAGGGTGAAAAACTTGAAATATTAGGTTTGCAATTTTTCGGGGTGTAGAGTGGCTAATACCACATCGAAAAAAAAAATACACGTACGAGTAAATGTGCATGGAGGACGTGAACGCGAAACACTAAACCAGCAAGGAAGGCAGCTCGGGTTAAACGAGAGGGTGGAAAAGATAGATAGAGTCCATTAAAAGTCATCGTTATCACATTCATATTATCCCGTGTGTTGGAAAAATCTCCTGGTTAAACGAGGCTGTGTCAAAAAAAAAGAGTAAAAAAAAAAAAGACAGACGAAAAAAACTGAATACGCTTTGGTGTTTTTCACGATAGGGCGGTTTTTGGATGTGGGACCGCGGGGGCTTTCGTTATCTCCCAGCGTATTGTAGGTCGCCACATGAACTCACCTACACGTAGATGGATATGTCGGTAGACAGATCTCTCGTGTTACTGGTGACTCGAAAAATTGCTACACAGTGCTCTTTCATCTCTCTTCTTCTCGCTTTCTTTTCCATTTCCCCTCTCTAATTTTTTTTTCCGGCCTCTTTCATTTTTTTTCTTCCTCTCATTGCCTTTATCTCTACCCTTCTCTCTTTCTCTCTGTCTCTCTCTCTCTCTCTCTCTCTCTCTCTCTCTCTCTCTCTCTCTCTCTCTCTCCCTCCCGCTGAATCGGTATTGGAGAGACCAGAGGGGCAGTTTGCTCTGCCGGTTGGTACGGCCAGCCATCCAGCTCACTACACCACCGCACACTATTGTACGGCCAATTTACTTTGCTAACTTCTAAACGGGAACATCAGCCCAAACATATATCAACGACTGATCATCAAAAAGGCGCTACTGTTGGAATCCACAGTGTAAAGATATTCTAGTTAAGTCCTTTTTATATAAGCCTTCAAGTTCAGAGGTATACCTTGCTGCTATTCAAGCCGTTAGAACCGTAGAGTCCCCAGGAAACGTATCAAAAACGATGGACCGACCTTCGTGTCCATTCGACCCTTGGGTCCAGAAGAATCCGGGAATAAAAGCGGCGAGACTTACCCTTTCAAATATATTTGCTATGTGTATAATACATTCGAGTTCTTTCATCCTAGAATTGATCGGTCTCGATCTCTAGTCCATTGTTATCCGGCCTATCGTCGCATGTATTTGATACCCAAAAAAAGAGAAGACGAACGCGACGTTTGCGTCACAGATCTGTGTGGAATTCGTCATTCACGGCAAAATGGTCCATTTCAGCAAAAATTGTGAAAAGAACGGATTTCCGAATATGTCAAAAAAAAAAAAAAAAAAAAAAATGGTTGGTCCAAGTTTAACCAGAGTTAAAATGAAAAAAGAATCTGGATAGCTATAATAATGCCGAATGGTACGGAATTGAATGCTTTTTCTCCTGACGAAACGTGAAAATCATCGAGAGAAGAGTATTAGACTTGGACAGTCGGAATAACGATAAAAATCGAAAAAAATTTGGTGAAACTGAGTCTTCTGTGATACAGAGTAGAAAAGAGATGAGTGTAGTTTATACAAAAAAATTCGTCCTTCAGTCTTCATTCAGGCCCGAATGAAATGGGCGCAGCCCAGGGAATTTGATGGACGTATTGACATGGGTTACGACCTCTCGTTTGACGACAGTTGATATATAGATATTAAGATTCTCGGGGTCTATTACAGTGAGGGTGACAGTTCTGTGATTGGTTGGATCGCTATAGAAATGCCTAGAAAATAAAGCCAGGCCCGGATGTAATTGAAGCGGGATTGGAATGGAGCCGATCGCTCTTGCAGATGCCAATGAGACAGGCAAGTTCACATTTTCTCATTGGCGAAGGAAAAGTTGATTTGTCGTCTCGCCATTGAAAATAAAACGAAAAGTGATGGATTAATCGCTATGGAAAAAATGTTCCTAGACGACGAAAAAATATCTTTGCTCAACATTTATAAGTGCAACCAAGATGAATATCTTGAGATGTGATATCGTGGCGTATTTCAAACTATTCATAATTCTTTGATTTTTTTAAAATCAGTACCAATTTATAGCTGGATACTAAAATGGCCTTTGAGTTTTATCCATGAGATTCTCTTGTTCACTTTTTTGTTTGCTCGAATGAAAATATCATGCCAACGAAATCTCAACCAAAAAATGATTGAACGATGGTCATAAATGGAAAATTATGAAAGTGACATTAAAGGATAGATATGGCATGAAAGTGAGGGTGCTGCCATATTCATTGATTTGGTGAGGGTCGGTAAACCGCACACGTTTCTCTCGGCAAAGCGGAACGTATATTCCTCTGTTAGTGTATTGATATACATACAGATCTGTACAGAAGGAGCCAAAACTACGCGGCTGTGACTCCATAGCAGTGTATGGTCCACGTTACCAGGGATCGTCGAAAAATACTGTCCCGCATGTGGCAATAATGTCAATCACCGAACCACGCGCGCAGTCATTGCTTCCTATAGAACCCACCACTATTCTCAAAATATATATGCAATACCCACGGATACCATCAATATTTGTGTATCCACGAATGGACGCATACGTAGAAAACCCTAATCGAAGAAGCATCCTCTGACATATTATTGATTTTATGATCATTTTTATATCTCGCGTGAAGCCCTCGATGCATCCTGTGGTAATGAAAACCTCGCACACTTTTTTTTTCGTCATATTTTTTTGAGCGGTACTTTTCAAATTCAAAATACGTATGGACGTGTTTCACGTCGATCCACGTCATAAATCGCTCTTTCAAAGCAGTCAAAAACGCAATATTCCCCCTTACGATTGTCAATATTCATTTATCCTCGGCGAAATGCAAACAATATTTTTCGAAAAATATGCGATTAAATTTTCAGCGTAAAGAGCAAGTCGTTAATGATTTTGAAATTGCGTCGATCGAGGATTCACATCCTGGTAAATTCATTTATTATTTCGCGAATTGTGCTCTAAGATCATTGGAACAGAAATACTGGTTTCATTATATATTTTTTCTAAGCGTATGAACATTGATAAAATTTGGTGTAGAAAAAATACTTGGAAGTTTCTGAGACATATATAAGACCTAGTACGTAAGTACAAGGACAGGTGAATTTGATCGAAGAAAGAAAAAAAAAGTTGAGAATGAAATTTGATAGGAATCCAAGTCGAACCGACTGCTTGTGGGGTGATGTGTCGAGGTGTGCGATAGAAACCCAAGCATGCGGCGCACATGAGAAGAGCAGGTTCTACGCTTTTTTACGGTCCACCAACAATGGTCAACAAGACAAAAGATTGTTCCTTTTTCTAGCCTTTATTGCATAGGATATTCCGTATAAAAGTTTACGAATTTTTAAACATTCTTCGCCCACTTTTTCTACTGTTTTTTTTTTTTTTTTTTTTTTGTTAAACTAAGAATCAAATATGAAAAGCATTCACGAATTACGTCACGTAACTTCTTCGTAAACTTCATTTCACACGCGACAACGGCATTTCGCTCTAAGAGAATCTGAGTTGACGCAGCAGCCCTTGATAAAAATTTGCGTAAATTCATGTAGAAAAGTCCATATATGTCTGATGTATACATATGTTAGGTCCCTTCGTGGTCCTTCCCGCGTCGTTGGTTAGCTCCGGAATATACTCCATGTAGCATAATAGCCTGAGAGTCCGGATGAGAGGCGTCTGGGCCTCCGGTCACCCGAATCAAATCGCGCGAGCGTTCTTTCGCTCTTTCGCCTGAGCCAGAGCATTCTCATGTATAAACAAAAAAAAATTATATATGTATATACATATATATGCTGAACCCACCCGCCGGCTATGTATTAAGGGCGAGTGTGAACGACGTGAAATGAATTCCTATGCAAAGTGAGGCGCGCGAGGCTGCTGTTGCTGCTTCTGCTGCTGGACAACAGAGACTCGATTTTTTCACCTCTTTCCACATGGCTTGGCGCGTTCTGGTCTCATTAACGGACCTCGTTTGTTTTGCAACGCCGCGAGGGCACGCCCTCGTTCACGCACGTCATTCTTGCCTCTTCGTCTTTTTTTTTCCTCTCGTGCTGATGAATACTCTATGCATATTTGTGCAGATCTATACAGATATATGTACATTTATAGATTCATATAATAATATATATAAATATATATATATATATATATGTATACTTAATAGACTGGAGATTTAACCGAGTTCTCGTTGAGCTCCAAGTCTCGTTCACATCTTTCGATCTACCGATGATGGAACGGCCACTTTCCTTTTGGCTGCTGTATAGCAAAGCCAAGAACTCTTCTCGTGGCCTATACACGTAGCTTCGTCCTCGAAACTACTTCGAAACCCCAACGGCATAAGTATCTCTCTCCCCAGGTTCGCTCGCGCAGTCCAGCATACATATTCATGGCGTCATTACCGCCCCATGATCCATGGCAGTGCTAAACGTTTCTGCCGATCCGATCTCTCTATCTCTTCTTCTCTTTTAACAGAGAAAAAGAGAATAAGCAGGAGTGAAAGGCAGGGAGGGGAAGAGAGAATGGAAGGGAGGAAGAGAGAGACTGGCTTATGTTCTGCCCTCGTCTTCTTATTATACCGACCACACTCTTCCTTTTCCTACCCTTAACTCCACCAACCTTTCTCTTCCCTCCCACAGCATCATTCTCCAATCTTCTGGAGCCTTCGTCTCGGATGTTCTTCTTTTAGGTGAACTAAACGCGGGCATGCTCGTGCATTCGATGCCGTTGATGTTCTCAGAGCATGTATATTCTCTATATTCTCCTGCCGCTTTCTTAGAGATAGCTTTTTTCATCTCTCTCATATAATACTTTTCCCTTTTTCAATATATTTGGAGTCATATGCATTCAGGATGATCAGTCGTACGGATTATCATTCATTTTCAACGGAGACAGTGCTTTGAGCTTTTGGCGCAGGATAAATTTCATTCATTCTGAAAAATGTTACTTTTTTCTTTTATTGGAGAAAGACATTTTTGTGATTGAAGACAGATCAGTCGATTCAGTCCAGCAAAGATCAATATAAGAATTTCGCAATTTTGCGCCAAGACGATAACGTCGTACTTATCAAACGGTCGAGGGAAAAAGGGGAGCGAGGGCGGAGGTACAGCAAAGTACTCCTTTTCCTCAGACGAACTCACGACAGTTACTTCTGAATCTCACTCGTTCGAAGAGATTTCGTGAATGGTATATAACGGTGGTGGAGAGTCGCAATTCCTTCCAGAGATAAGTTTGCTCTCGAACTACGGTTCAAGATAGAAAAGTGGAGACGGTAGAGCTTGGCAGGATTAATCATGCGGGTGATAAGATTATATTGCAAGGATAGGAAAAGGGATAGGGTAATGCTCGGGAAAGTAATTCGATTTTACAATAACTTTCTCATTTTTCCAAAAACATTTTATCAATTCGTTTCATTACGTAACGAGTGGAGGTTATATTCGAGATTTCGTCTCTCATAACGCATCGCATAATAATGCTCGGAGTACAATCACTTCTACAAGAAATATGTAAGAAGAATCCGGATTCCCGTATTATCGAGATACGAACTTATTTCATTTGGGACCTTTGTAAAATGAGAATGAACCTCAAACGAAGTATCCATCAATCAATGAAAAATATAAGCAGACCGACATAAACAAATACATTTTCGAGTGTTAATAAAGATAATGGATTTCGCTTTCCCTTGATTATATTAAAGTTGTGTATATTGATAGTGATGGGGTCGAAAAAGCAACGAATATTTTAAGGGGAAAATAGTGCGTAGTGTAGATAGCAAAGAGATTGAAAAAGAAGGAGGGATAGACAGAGGAGACTGAAAAAGAGAGAAAATAAGGGAGTGTTTGCGTTGCATCGGAGCGGGCACTTAGGGCGAGCTACACAAAGTGTCGGTGTGCTCGACATTTGACACCGGGTATTGGAGGCTTATCGGGGAAAAGTCTCAGCGAAAGTAACGTCAAGCAAGAAGATCCTCGTTGTACTGGTTATATATATTTTTAGTGAGAAATCCGATGCCATAAGTCATGGAGGGTTTGATTGTGTACAGAAATGTATAACTGCACATAGATTTTGTGTATGTGGTGTTGGTTTGCAAGCGTGGTGGTTACCGCAGGGGTGCTGTAGCTTATTTTCGAGATTCCCGACGGTGCAACCCTCCGTCTACTTTAGTTCTTCCCCCTAATACACATACTCGAGTCTGTATATCTCGACTACTCTTAAACAAAAAGGCGTATTAATCATAACTTTGAGGCTTGATCGTCGTGTGCCAGGTCTTTTTGTTCGCCAGAGGTCTATACGTGCATAAATAAATATATACATCTGTATCTATACATATATATTTGCAATGTTACACACAACGAATGAGTTTCTCATGCATTATTCAAGCACTCATACGAGGTAACAGTTAATTCGAGATACTCCAAATAATTTCATACGTTTCACGAGGGATGAATTGTAACAATGAGCAAAGAGTGTATGCATGGAATATGTTGAACAGAAATAGAAAAGCATGTAACGTCACAAATGTGCGCTCCACGTTTCACAATTGTGACATTGGAAAATTTGACCTCTGATTGTCTGCCTTTTCCCACGAAAATTCAGATTTATATCGAAGCGTTAAATATAAAGGATCTCCCCGTTTTTTTTTTCGTCCATCCCACCCGATCACCCAATAATTCAGCAAGGCGGGTCATTCAATTATGAATAGTGGGCCATGCAGGTGCAACTTTTTTATTAATACATCGAGCCTTTTAGTAGAAAATAAAATGTAACGGTCCAACGTTTTGAATCTAGTAAATATTTATTCCAATCCCGTTCAGATTCGTTCTTTATCGTTATCATATACTATTTTTCAACAATACATTTTTCCAATTTTTCCTCGGGTTGTTTCGATTCATTATTAAAACATTTTGTATTGGTGAAAAATATTCAGTGGTGTACAATCGTGACTGTATAACCGAAGAGAAAAAATTCGATCAAATTATTTCAAACAGTGCGAGTCCGCATATACCTAAACATTTTGAGGATACGTACTAAAACGATTCAATTCCATTCTGTTACCGCGATGAAAAATAAACAAAACAAAAAATACTCACATCTCGATATAAAATATAATAATTATACAGTTTTCGACGGAGCTATTTTTTATTCGATATGGCGATGAAAAAATAATTAAAGCTTTCACTGTTCCATGATTAAAGAGGATGTCTCACGTGCGGTGAGTTTTATATTTCGAACCTTAATGTCGACGTGAAACGACCTCTATTCTTTTTTTTTGTCTTTGTCATTAAGTCCGACACGAAACTTTGGGATCTTCAAAGTTATTCTCATAAAGATAATAAGTCAGTGGCCCAATCGCTCGTCCGTTCAGTGATGCTAGCGGTGCAACGAAAAAGACACGAAAAACCGAATATACAAAATCTGTAGAACATATATATTTATAAAGGAAGGTGGAACAGAGAAAAAGAAACAGAAAGAAAGCGACAGAGCAAAAGCAACGGAAAGCTAAAGGTCCAGCGAGAACGTATCAAACGCTATACTCGTGATGGTGGATGGAGGCAGGTTAAAAAAAAAAATAAAAATAAAAATCCACGAAGAAAAAAAGAAAAAGGGTATAAAGTAGTGGAAGAAGGTAAGGGAATCTCCTCGGCGGGACCCTAACTCGCTGACACTGTCGCATCGTTGCAGAGGATGCTGAGACACGAGAAAGGGTCCCGGCGCGTCTCCAGATTATCTATCTCCTTCGTTTCGATTTTTTTTTTTGTTTTTTTTTTTTTTCACTTTTATAAAAGCCGTTGGACGGGGGACGCAACGTTCTCTTCTGTGGCATCAGCAGCGCGTCGCATCGTCGCGTTCTCCTTTCGTCCCTGCAGCTCTGCATCGTATGGCCAGCAGGTAACCGATGAAAGAATTCTCCAGCCAGAGGCTCTTCCGAGACTCGTTCGAGGGAGTTGGAAAAAGAAAGAAAACTTTTCACTAAAAGAGTTCGGAGCGCCCAACCTTCACCAAAAAAGAAACACGCTCTCTCGCACTCCTTTTTCTCTTCCTCCCTTTATTCTTTCTGTCTCTGTTATTCACGGTATAAAGTTGTATACGAGATCGTCCGAGGCCTCGCTATACAACTACGGGTACAACAAAGTAAAGACCCTTTAGCCGAAAGAATGCGAGAGATAAAATCGTGCAACCCCTTCAATCGTCCTACTCTCCTTCCTTCTCTTTACTCTTTTCAGTCTCCGGAACATCTAAGCGGCCGAAGGGTTGACGTGCCGATAGAAATGAGCCACACGAAGCTAACGTTCCGTTATACGCGTAGGCTGAATATGTATGGCGTAGTATGCCCATTGAAACAACACATCTGACTCTCCAGATTAGTTTTACGATTAACCTTTGAGAATATCTCAGCACAAAAGAGAGCAATGAATAAGCATAGAAAAATTCTCCATCGAGTTTTTCAATGACACTGGGCACAAGGCATATTGATTCACATTATGAAGAATTTTTTTGTGAATTTTAGCTCATTACTCTAATTATTTTCTGTTCAATTCAAAATCAATGGTTATAAGTTCTCGTCGATTTTCTCAAAAATCATACTTATTAACAAATTACAAGAAATTTTTTTTCGTCAAATTACAACTGAACCTCAATGGAGATTTTATAAATCTAATGCGAACAAATTATGAACAATTATATACAAATACAGTATAAAAGAGTAATAGCAAAAAAATTGCTCTTTGACTGATCCAGATTTCCTTTCGATCCATTCTGTCTCAAAAACTAGAAAACATTTATCTTTTCCTGGTTCCTGTTTTTATATGCTGCTGAAAAATTAAACCTTCCTATGCAGAATAATTTATCGAGAAAAATATAGACTTCTCGTCAAAATATAAAATATCGAAGTTGCATGTGTCTGGTACGCTTACTTTGTACAACTAATGTACAAATATCATTTGATTGTAGAATTGACATAATATAGCGATGAAAAAATTAAGGATATAATATGTATATATATAAAAAATAGTGAAAATCTGTCTCAATAACTATTTCTAATCTCCTTATATATTTATAATTTGAATACACTCACATATAAATGTTCCAAACTAGAGGCTCTAGGCGTAATGACTTAGATGTTCATGCTGGAAGTTTTTGTGGCTCTATAAAATCCACGTATGTTCAAAAGTCCGCAGGACATTCAAATCGGAGAGCAGTCTAGCGTGGCGGGGATGGCCAGAGCGGTCGAAGGAATCTATATATCTATATATGTTGAGAGAAAGGAAGTGAGAGAAAGAGACAAATAGATAGATGGATAGAGAGAGAGAGAATCGGGGCGAAAGTTCTGTTACCTTTTGCTGACGGTGCTATCTTGACATCTCACTTGGTAACTCACCCTTCTACTTTGTGCTTTAGTCGTTTTGTTCTTCTCTCATACCGTAGGTCTGCCTGTACCAGTATTAGTCGTACTAGGAGTCGACCGGCTCTGCTCTAAACTCGTTCGATTAATCTCTTCTGGTATATTTCTACAATATAAACTTTTCAGAGTTTATCAACCTGCTCTACGTGTATGACACGATGAGAGATTTCGTAGATTATGAAAGAACTGCATTTCCGAATGTGTCTAGATTTCATTTTACTTGCAAAGATAATAAATTTTGTAACATATTCGGGATTTATTGAATCCATGAATAAACATTGGTTTAATTCATTGATATAATCTAACAAAAAACATTGTGACTGAAATATGCAATATTATTCGTTTCGTTTTGGCACCAAGAGATAATCTCGGAAAAATTATTTTCTAAAAATTCACTAAACTAAAGAATTACCAAATGATTCTATTTTGATATCAGCAATGCACTTTGCTCGTGAAGATTCCGTCTATCAAATATATTAATATCTTCAAAATCAATACTCAAATATATTGTCTATTGAATGCAATTTTGAAATCCAGACTCACCTTTAACACCGTTATCACATGTTATCAGATACGAGTTCGATAATATGTATGAAAAAATGTTAATGGGAGTATGCCTCGGGGCAAAAGTTCCATCAAATATAATTACACATAAATATCCGATTTGCAATATTCATAATAATATTAATAATGAATTTATATACACTTGACATTGTGTTAATATTGGTCATAAAAGCTGGTCCCGAGCAGATCTACTTTCTTGCTCTCCCATTTCCAACAATGCTTTAACGTTTAATACACGGTTCTCCGAGAATTGCAGGAGGGTTGGACTCCATTTGGGTTGACGGGGACCCACCATTGTGGTAATAGCAGAAAGGGGGACGCAAAGTGGTGTACCCGCCAAAAGAGGGGTGCATGAAACGGGCGAAAGAGCAGGGGGTTAAGGGAGGGATAGGTTAACTAACACACGCAACGCCCAGGGAATGTCGAATGTATACGAATCGCTCGAATTTGCTTTTAGCCGCTGCAAAGTACCTTTCAGTAGTGAAAAACAGAATAAAATGTATAAATGTATATCCATATATATTCTGAATACATAGCTCTATGTAGTGTATATATGCAAACACAGTGGCTCCCTCTATGGAAACTCCGACCTTTTTCCCTTTATAAGTTTTGCCATTCTCCGCACGCGTCCTACAAAATATGCCCCTTTAAATAATGGAGTTGTCGCGATTAATCAGAGTGTATAAAAGAGTCAAGTATTACGAGCCACGATCTTTTGTGTGATCAACCGATGTTTTATGTACCGTCGTAAACCGTACATTAGATTACATACGCTTTTCTTTCAATTGAACTACGAGAGTCATGTGCCTTAAGATGTCCAAACAATTATTCATAATATCAATAGAGTTTAATAATATTTTAACAATCATGAAAATAAACGAGAAAAAATACTGTGCTAACGTTATGAAGTCAGCGAAATTTCCCTTAAACATTGTTATCTTAATGATGTAAAACTCGATCACTACGGTACCAACATTTCGAAGTCAATCTACTCGGAGTGCGTTTGATAATTCATCGGAAATAAAAACAACGTAATAATTTCCAATCGGATGGATTTTAGTAATTAACTTTCGAGACTCCAAACTGACAGACAGAACTTGAAAAAAAAAAAAAAAACAAGAATTTTCCAGTGATATAGTTTGGATAACAAATCATTTTTTGATTTTTGCCAAAAACGCGAATTCATAGATCTTACGCGGGCATTGAACTGTGACGAACTGCCTGTTAATTTAGTAATTCCTTTTTCATCTGACAAATTCTGAATATTGCGCGATAATGTATGTGAGAGTATCAACAGAGTTATAAAGGAAAGATATTGCGAGAGCTCCAGGCAAGAAGGGACAAGAGATGGGAGAGCTATATATACTTACTTCCCGGAGGCGGTATAGAATGGTAGCGAATACGAAGCTGTACAAACCATAGCATTGTATAGACACCATGGAGTACATTACGACTGGAGAGCTAATTAACGCCGACTGGGGCATATTATTTGCTCGGAGTTATGGACAGGCCTTCCCAATGCGATCAATTATACAAGGTACAGTCGAACGACGAACAGAATCCTCTCGTAGATCCAAGAGAGAGAGAGAGAGAGATGAGTATTTCTCGTTAAACTGGACGTCTCAACGTTAGTCAGGATCCATCGTGTTAGTGTGCATTGATATATCCATGTATTGGTGTAAGTTTGTATTTGTACGGTGTACCATAGAGTCAGGACTTATCCCAAGCGAACCATCACCGAACCCACCAAGCAATTAACCAGTCTTATTAATAGGTTTGTACGAGCACATATATGCACTGCACCGAAGGACTTTGCATATGTGGAGTTGTCGAGACAGATCCGTCTCAGGGGCAATTATCAAGCCTGAATTGCTTCCCAAACTTCTCTTGGATGTCGACTACAAACGTCCAGATAAAAGAAGGAAAGTCAATGCAAAACGTATAGCGCTGTCAATTACGCGAAGGCTTTAGTACCATTGACGTTCATTCACATTTTCGAGAGTCAATGCAATCGATTGAAAATCGGACTCTTAATCCTAATCTGTAATTAATGATCGCATTCCGCTAATTAGCACTCGTCTTGAAAGATTTCGAGAAACTCATCAGTAAAGAGGGAAGTTTATTATTATACTTTATTACAAAAAATAGATTCACAAACCGACGGTAGGTAGGGTCATTATGTGAAGATGACGACCTGTCGAATTGAGCAGCTTCGAGAAAGCCTACTGCTTGGATTGGATGTATGGACCAGACTGGACCGAAGTCTCTATACTTTGCTTCGGTTCTCGTGCAAATCCGATACAATGGTACATTGGGAAGTTGTGGCTTTCAACAGCTTTCTACAAGGGTTTTATACAGTAATACGAAAATGGTTAGAGAGATGGGAAAGTAGGGTTGAAGCTATGGATGGGCTCGTAAAGACCCCAGTGATGTTCGCGATAATCTATTGGCATCAATATTTGTCTGGAACACATAAACTCAATGAAGATTTAGACGAAGGATCTCAAAAGTATTGGAACCTTCATAAAGCATTATATGGTACGTTAAAAAAGATTATTGATTCTATTTCGGCTTTAGTTACAACTCTGATAGTAAAAATAAATACGGGGTACTCGTGTAATTCAGAGAAGCTTTTGTAAATCTGCAGCATACATCGTGTCACGTATATATATTCAGTTTAATATGTAGACAACGCGAAGGCTTTTGGTCTCGTACACTGATTCGATTACAATGACAGGGGACACAGCTGGGAGAAGGTCTCTTGACTTTTTAAGGGGTGTTTTGTACAGTATATATTCCAGGAGAGTTGAAATTATGAAAAATTCCGTCGAGAAAATTATGAAAGTACAGAGAGAATGTCCGGCTGAAAGGGCATGACTCGGGTTGTCGAGTTATGAGGATGGAACGGAGTGAAGGGAAAACAAAAAAAAATGCAAAAGTGAGGTAAGAGAAAGGGACAGAAAGAGAGAGGGAGAGAGAGAGAGAGGGGGGGGGGGGAGAAGAGATAGGAAATAATTTAAGCTCATGGAATAAATGACAGCACATCTGTCTATATAAATATGGTCTTAGCCAAGGTATCTCGCGAAATACGGTAATCTCATGCATGCACGCACTGCATCATGCTGTATGAGGTTTTGCCCTACGCGCCGTCTGTGGTTTATTAATTCATCTCTACTCTTGGACTGGCTGTTCTCCATCCTGACCCACCACTCCCCGCTCTCGTTTGAGGATATTTTCCTTTTTTACTCGTTTTCTCCTTTCTTTTTCTTCTTTCTCTTGGAATCCCTGAAGCCACGTTTTATATCTCGTGAAGCGTTCTTTATCCTATTTTTATCACGGACGGAAAGTCAGAGAGAAGGAGCCTAGAAAAGTGAGAGGCAAAGTTATTAACCTTAATTAAATAATTAAATTAATTATGGCTTCGATCAGTTATAAGCTCCAGAGAATTTCCGTTCCAGGGCGCATAGTCCAGCTGTATTTTTTTCAATTGATACGATATCAGGATTCGATAACCTGGAATATTGAGAAAAAATATTTGATAAATTCATCGAAATATCAAATTTGTACTAGTCGTAGAAATATCGTGCCGTTGTATCGTAATTTAGAATAGCTTTCGAAATAATGTGAAAATATTTTGAAATAATGATTTTTCTTTTCAAAATCGAATGGAATTAATTTCATGGAATAAAATAAAATTCCATGAAATCTTTTTCACTAGAAAAATTGGGTTATTCATTCTGTCCGAAAGTAATTCTGTAAACAAGTTCAACCATGAGAACTCGCATGATAATAAATCAGATGCATCCAAATGTTTCGTTTATACGATAAAAATGTCATAATTCTTAAGGATGATGACTGGATAAATAAGTCAAACTCAGAATTATGTTAGGAAGGAACTAATTTCGATAATTTATTTCAATCGTTAACAATACGATACACTGTGATCGAGTTTTTTTTCTTTGCCATCTCTTTCTTTTTTTTTTTTTATGAATTTTACCTAGCAACGAAATCTATGGTAATCAATTTTTACGCAGGGTGCACCCTGAATTACCTCACATAATCAAGACATTTTAATAATAACGTAAAATATATCAAAACCGGATGGAGCTTTTCACTCGAATCATGGCAAACTTCTGTATATAATAATTATTGACAAGTTGAAATGCAGTAATTATTTCTTTTCACCGGGCAGTAAAATTCTTTCTCTCTCCCGGAAAATATCCGGATAATAAAATATCTCTCTATTAAAAACAATTTTTCTGCAGGAATAACGACATGAGATATTTTCTCGAATATTTTATATCGTGGATAGATATTTGAGATATACTCCGTAGGAATTTCGCGGTAGAACACATTTTCATTGAGACCACAAAAGGTACAAGACATATCTGAGATATGTCGAAATTTTCCATGCGATTCATATCACTTCTCATAACACGAAGCTTTTCCAGAATTTATGTGAAAGGTAGAAGATCATGAAATTCCGAAGGGCGGACGTGCGCGGTGTAGAGAGGTACGAAATATCATTGGCCTTTTCATACAAACTATCTTTATGTACACATGATACAAAGAGTTCATTACGAGAGTGAGGTTCGGACACGCGTTGCTTCCGGTTAAGTCGGTTCCTTCGAGCGTTCCGGGTGTCCGTTGTAATAAAAATGTTAATTAGCAGACCGCGTGGTGATCTTTTTTTGCCTTTTTTTTTCTACATAACGAAAGAAACGTTGGTGGCCTTAGTCGGGGGGATTGTGGCAGGCGGGGACCGCAGTCTCGTTCGCGCATGCTGGCAATCTCTTTCATCCTAGTCATTCGTGTGCCCGCATCTTTTTCTCTATTTATGAATACATATATATATATATTAGTTGCTTAGCTAGGGTCAAGGCATGAACAAGCGGGGGTGAAGGGACATAAAGGGTACGTGGATGGATGAGGGTGAGGAACGTAGCCGTATAGTCGCGGCTTATAGGGTAATTATTTTTTCCACTGGACCGTAACGTGTGCCAGAGATGAGAGAAATGGTGAGAGAGCAAGAAGGAGAGACAAATAAGTTTTGGGGATGCTGCGGATGTGTTGTAGTGACCCAAGGGCCAAAAGGCGAAATACCAAGAACTCAGAAATGATCTCGTTCATATACAGGATGGAATTACTACTGTGCTTTACGCCTACAGAGTATATAACTACAAGTATACATCACCAGGAAACATTCGCATGGTCCAGCAATGGCTATTGCCCGCTCGTTCTCTCTCTTCCACTAGCTTGCTTTGTCCGGTGGGCTTTGCTTGGAATGGTTTTATATCAGGACTACGGGTAAGAGAACTAGCAAGGGTTGTTGAGTCGAGGAACATGAACTAAGCGAGGATGATAAGCACCGAGTATGGTGAATTTCTGTGTGCACACGTATTTCGCACGTTGAAGCTTGCGGCTGAATGAAATGATGGAACGAAAGGGAGCGAAAGAGAGAGAGAGAGAGAGAGAGAGAGAGAGAGAGGTGGATTAAGAGAAAAGAGAACAAGAGGACTTGAAAGGAACGTTAATGAGTACATTACCGGTTGGCTAACCATATGATGCTCTACTTTTTCTCTTTTCCTTTCATTATCTTTGTTCATTGCAGGAAGAGTGCTACTACGTAGCGTTTTGTACCATCAACTCTGCCTACCTACATACATATCCCGTGAGTTTCCTATCATATATCGCATTTACCAAAAGTCACACTCGAACTGTACAAGACTAGGAGATCTCGCCAAATCGCTTCACTGATATTATAGAACAAGATGGGAGTGGTAAGCGTAGAGTAGGTAATGTTCTCGTTTCTATCCGCTGCGACACAGGCGATGGAACGCGCTTGCCTCGGACCGTTTTTCTTTTTATCTACACACCGCACCAGTGCTCACTGACTGATTATTATTTCATGACGGGTGTGCCATGAAGAAAAAAAATTGTCACATTTTTTTCACTCTCGAAATTTCACAATTTGTTTAATTGTGAGTCTCGTCCGCAACTTTTACGGTTCTTTATATATTCGAGAAACTACATGTTGAGCTCATATCCGTTTTTCTATCTGTAATTATGACTATGCACTGCTAAGGGTGTTGTAGAGTGGCATAGAACCAGAGTGGTATCCAGTATAGTGTTTGCTCTGGGCATTACCAACCCTCTGATGATTCCAGCCCGCGAGGAACACCCCGTGGGTGTGAATCGGAATTCTCTCTTTTTCCGAGCCCCAGATAAACGCAAATGCTCCCTCACATGATGAGCCCCTTCCTCTCGATCAAATACACCGACACACACACACACTCACATACAGAATAAAGGGAAGTTCATTTTTTTTTTCGTTTTTTTTTTGCCGTTTCTGCCGTCGTAGTACGCGCGAAAAGTACGATTAAACAATACGCACAGGTGGAGCCGCGTAATGAAGCACCGAAATTGAATAAATTGCATTATCACTGGTAAAATGAGCAGATCGGTCGAGCACGAAGGTAGCAAGGTATACAGAGAGGATAGTAATAGAGGAACAGCGAGAGAAGAGGGTGAAGTGAGAGAGATAGAGAGATAAAGAAAAAAGTAAGGGAGCGTGGGAGACAGAAATAGAGAAAGAGTGCTTCCAATGAGAAAGCACAGATACAACCAAAAGTGGAGTACTCTCTTGGTCCACGTATGCAGGGACATGCGATAGAGGCAAAAAGACGATGAGTGGGATCGAAAAAAAAACGCCTAGGGTACGAGATAAAAGGGGAGAGAATCCTGACTGTATAGGATGAGGGAAATAGAGTGGACGAGAAAAAACGAGGAGAGAAAGGAATAAAACGTCGGTGCTCTCGCGATGGCGGAAAATATAGACAGGTTTTTTGTATATGTGTATATACGGATAGATTGTATATATTTATAGACATGTATATACATAATATACACAGATAATATGTACGCTTATATACACATGACTAGATGGATATCGCGCCTCGGTTCAAAGATGCAAGAGGGGGGGGGGGGGGGATCTCTCATAACGTTTCTCGTAGATGTGTGACATGACCACGGGACAAGAAATAAAGAATACGTGAAGAACAACGACTATATACCGAGACGGCGACAACGATGAGAATGACGAGCGTATGGGATGTTTCTCCAGCTCGATGCGGATCGTTCAGAATAAGATTTAAACACAATGAAAGGGGAAAAGATGACAAGAGAAACAGAAAAATGTACGTATGTTACGTTCATGTTTAAAAAGATCTCGGCATAGCTGAATAGACATTGGCGCCATTTGCCGCTTCGACAGACCCATTTCGTGCCGACTACAGCACGAGCCGTTCGAAATGTTCGATGTCGTAAATTATTTTTTACATTTCCGTTCAACCATTGTCATTATTTGTTCGCTTCGAAATTTTATAGCAGTATTTAGCGTGATATTTGTTATATCGATCGAGTCGAGCAGAGCAGTGACCCGAGCTGTGAATGGATAAAGTGAAAATTACCAAACCGGAAAGCAGTTTTGTTTCATTTTGAGAAATTCCTGGTTATATCTTAATGGAATACTGATAATTTTTTTTTCTGTAACGTGTGGCTCTGTACGGAAACAGATGTTTTGCACATTCGTGAACGATAACTGTCCTCAAAGATAACCATTTTTTTTTGTATCCATTTAATTGTCGGAATTGCCAATAAATTGTTGGGATAAGCGCATCATGTTATTTTTGGATCGACAGGATCTTACAATCGGTGACATGTTTATGACCGTTATTTTTTTATACATTTATTTAGTACTATCTCTGTGCATTATAGTATCGCCATAATTAACATCTCCTGCATTATCGGGCTTAATCGCGGTGAGAGATAGCGGAGCCTACGTTCGTATTCGATATAACAATAAGCAGAGCATGTGGCATACAGGCGTGTTGACAGGATTAAACATATATATATATCTACAGGATCTATATGTATATACATGCTTTAAGAAGTGGGAGAGAGTAAGAGAGAAACGAACCAGACCATTTCGTATATCGCGTGGTATACCGTTAAATCGGATTATCAGATCAATTCGGATCCCCCTCGCACATACGCACACGTTCTCTCGTACGCGTACCCTGAAGCTACTTTCATGGAGTAAAATTCACGATACGTAAAAATTCGTCCCAACATCGTTGAATAATTCTCAGAACTCTGCGTCAAACAAAAAATCATTCGCAAAATCCTTTCACAATTCGATTCCTTGTTTAATTTATATTTAGGATCGTTAAAATAATAACTTTTTCGAATAGAAATATTTATCAGCAACAGAACACTCCGTCATCGTGGAAATAAAAGTGTCCATGTCAATATACGCCACAGAATCATTTTTATAGTTTAATATCTCGTTAGATCAACAATTCATCGAGAATAAAAGCTCCTTTGACCGTGATTCTTTTTTAGGAATCAAACTAGAAATCATTCAGGATAATAAACTTAAAGAATCAATATAGTGAGCCATAGTTTCTCGTATTTTGGGAAAAAAAAAAACGATTCAAAATCCTTTTCAAATTTTCTGTCATTCTAATGGAAAATCTGAAAAAAAAAACTAGCGATCGTCAATTCGGGAATGAATTTTTTCAAACATCCAATAATGATAACTTGAAATAAATCGATAGGAAAATGTCCAATTGATATGATTTCGTTAATAAACATTTGTCCGTGAGCATTATTGAGGACAATCGTTTTGCATTCTCTTACACCACAGCAAAAGGTATCTTGGTTGGCTGAAAATCCAGGAATAAGCTTTACACTGGCCGTTCCTTTAACGGTGGGTTATAACCGTTGGGCCAAGTATTAAATTGATATATTTCAAGTTATTATTTATCTTGGCAAACTTTCCCGCCGATTAAATACAAATCTATGACCCCCAGCCGCCACGAGAGAGGGGAATTTTTTTTTTTATTGGCAAAGTTTCGCCACCCCTATAAAGTCTTATATCGTGAATGCGTTCGCTGTACCTCTTTCGCCGTTAATACGGCGAGTTTCAGTATACAAGAAGGTTCAGTTGTTCTTGTCGACATAAAAAAAAAAAAGTATTCAAGAGAACGCTGCGAATATTTATGATCTATTGAAAAATGGTAACAAAAAATGAAGAAACAGCGATGACGACACGAACAAATAAATGAAAGTTTAATAGCGAATAACCCGAGCATTAAGGCGATATACGAGGAAACAATTTGTCATATAAATCGAATCGCGAAGTAGGCTCTGGGCTTATACGATTATAAATATATTTGTATATATATATATGGGCAGATCCATTACTTTTCGACGAAAACGTGCGCGCTCAGGTCAGCGATTTTGATGCTGATTTTTTCCTTGAAAGTACATCAAAAAAGGAGATGATCCTGAAAATTTGAGCCCGATTCGATCAAACCCGGCCGCTGGAGAATTTTTTGAAATTTCAAAAAAGTCAGTTTTTTTATCATTTTCAAAAATTTATATTTCAGCTTCCATATCACTTAGAGATTCTGCTCAAGCGGCATTCTTTTCGGTGAACGCCCTACTTTTAAGAAAAAAATATAAATTAGTGATAAACTCAAATCCGGCTCAGCTGGAAGCTGTTAACTAAACCACTGAATCGGCAAAATTTTACCTGTTTTTAAAATTCTCCCGAACCTACCAGTTGCCGAAGGGAGGGATAAATAACGGATGTTTTTTTTTTGTTAGGGTGTATTCTGTTGATATCTGCCCTAATTTCTTCCGATTGCTTCGATTTCGTCACTGTAGAGCCATTCAAAGATGATCGATTTTTCAAAAATCGCTATGTTTAGATAGCTGTCATTTTTTTCTCCGAACTTCGATTCCTTTGAAATTTACAGGGAAGTTGCTTTGATATGTCCCAAAGAAGTCCTGAAAATTTCAACTAGGGAATCGAGCTTGGATCCGAGTTATGAATTTTCAAACATCCCGAAAATTGCACCGTAAATAATACTTTTTGCAAGTAATATCTCATACGTCAAATGAGTTATTGATTTTTTTATAGTCAGAAATCAAATACGTAATTTGACTATTTCATGTTCCTGTTCTTATACTTCTTATTTAAGTGGCGCATGAAGTAAATATTGCGCGCTTAAGAGCACTGCGATCATACTAACGTTGTTCGAATGTATGCTGGAGGTGGCGCTGAAGCTATTTTATCAAGTAATTTATCCTTATGGTGGCGTAACTAAGATACCTGTATGGCACCCCTACCGTCAGTGGAAAACAACGTTACTCGAACGTTCTTAAAAAAATTTTTGGCTGACTTTTTGGCGAACTAAGTGGAGAAGATATCTTCCTTTCACGTTCGAGTAACGTTTTTTTCCGCTGGCGGCAAGGTTGCTACACAAGTACCTCAATCACGTCACGATAGGGATGAATTACTTGATAAAATAGCTTCAGCGCCGCCTCCAGCATACATTCAAACAACGTTAGTATAATCGCAGTGCTCTTAAACGCGAAATATTTACTTCATGCGCCACTTAAATAAGAAGTATAAGAACAGGAACATGAAATAGTCAAATTAGGTATTTGATTTCTGACTATAAAAAAATCAATAACTCATTTGACGTATGAGATATTACTTGCAAAAAGTATTATTTACGGTGCAATTTTCGGGATGTTTGAAAATTCATAACTCGGATCCAAGCTCGATTCCCTAGTTGAAATTTTCAGGACTTCTTTGGGACATATCAAAGCAACTTCCCTGTAAATTTCAAAGGAATCGAAGTTCGGAGAAAAAAATGACAGCTATCTAAACATAGCGATTTTTGAAAAATCGATCATCTTTGAATGGCTCTACAGTGACGAAATCGAAGCAATCGGAAGAAATTAGGGCAGATATCAACAGAATACACCCTAACAAAAAAAAAACATCCGTTATTTATCCCTCCCTTCGGCAACTGGTAGGTTCGGGAGAATTTTAAAAACAGGTAAAATTTTGCCGATTCAGTGGTTTAGTTAACAGCTTCCAGCTGAGCCGGATTTGAGTTTATCACTAATTTATATTTTTTTCTTAAAAGTAGGGCGTTCACCGAAAAGAATGCCGCTTGAGCGGAATCTCTAAGTGATATAGAAGCTGAAATATAAATTTTTGAAAATGATAAAAAAACTGACTTTTTTGAAATTTCAAAAAATTCTCCAGCGGCCGGGTTTGATCGAATCGGGCTCAAATTTTCAGGATCATCTCCTTTTTTGATGTACTTTCAAAGAAAAAATCAGCATCAAAATCGCTGACCTGAGCGCGCACGTTTTCGTCGAAAAGTAATGGATCTGCCCATATATATATATACATATAATACAAAAAGATTGCAGAGACACGTCGACGAGGCGGCTTCTAGAACTTTTTGCTTATGTGTATATGCTTGCGGAGCACATGCATATTCCTTGGTACATATATAACTGAGCGCGAGAGCGCGACGTGGCATATTGCGGGAGCTGACGAGTATTTATGGTACTTGGAGCATTATTTGTGCGCGAAGGGTCCGTTATAGGGACGTCGAGTGCATCGCTAATATTGGCACACTCTGGTGTGCTGTGCTGGCGGCGCTTGGCTGAGCACAATTGGAGCATTGTGTAAGTACAGACTGCAGCCTCATCAATTACGCGTTCAATTAGTAGAGCTTCGAGACTCAGGAGCGTCGTAAATACGTATATATGCGTTATATATATTAATACAAGTCTTCTACCTCATATTGCTACTCACATTTTCTTTCTAACGTGTTTCACGCCCATACACACTTTTTTTTCGCACCGAACATCGGTTATTCGAGCTGACCGCATCTTCTTCTTGGAAGTCATTTCTACTAGGCGCCATGTTATTCAAAATATTTATCTTTGATAAGTCCTTTTGGAATGATTAATGAAATATCTTTGAAAGAAACAGTGAGACAGTCAAAGTTAAATTTGTTTTTTGGCCTAATAATCGTTCGTTTTTTGAAATTGTGTTACGTAATAAAATAATTAATTAAATCGACACTGTAAAGTGTCGGTGTAATCAGCCTTATTTATAGAGTTCTCAGCGTTTATTCATATGCATCATTCATTAGAAAGATGCAAATATAAACAAGATAGCGGTGGACGTGTATATAAATAAATGCTCAACAATAAGTGGGAATATCTAGGAATAGCTGCATCAAAAATATCTTCAAGTCTGTCACAATTACGAGAAAAAATCTCTACAAAAACGCTGTGCTGATTGACACATACCCTCGAGTGACGACAATAATGATTCTGCAGATGCAGACCCTCCAAAAACTGAAAGATTAACTTTATTTCAGTTAGTTCGAAGATATTCCCAAAACTCAATTTTACTCCTACGCCTTAATTATATAATAATGATAATAATAATAATAATAATAATTGTAATAAACTTCACACCAAGATGTTTCAAGTGTCCAATCCAGCTTTTGATTCGAGATTTCATCAACCACTCTCGTTGGTACTCGAAAGCCGATGAGTGGAAATCAAACGAAATTCGTTTGCTGTGCCCGTAAAGTGATAAACTTTTTTATTACCCACTTGCCGTCAAACTTTTTCTCATGATTGTTTGAAATTTTTCGCTTCCTCCTTCATATCTTAAAGAAGAAAAGTAAAGCATTTTTCAATTTAGTCTTTGTAACGTCGATGAAGAATATTAGCTTGACTCTTGTCAAACGGTAACAATAACGCGTCTGCAATTATAAACCCTCTCCCTTACTCACAGTCTCTTCTGATGTCTAAGTATCCTTCCGTCTTGCCGCAGCCATGACTAACTGATCAAACATTCCCCGGGCTTGATTGGCATCAAGGGTCTTTTGGAGTTTCCTCTACCCTTGGGTAATACTCCTGATATTGAACATGTTACTAGAATTTAGGTGCCTACTTCTCTCACTCTCCCCTTACGTTTTGGCCTTCGTTTCTCTCTGTTTTGGTGCGTGTCTACAGCTCGGGTGCTACACATCATCGAACCCTATTCCAAACAAACCCAAACATCGAACCTGAGCTAACCAGATCCTCGGGTCTTCCATATTTCACGACACATGTTACAGATCCTATCCACCCTTGCCGTACTACGAGGTATTCATATCACCAAAAAAAGTTGATTAAGTTGGTTCTGCAAAATCATATTAATCAATTAATTTTCTTGAATTGGAGATCACGAAATTGTTAGTTGAATAAAGAATTTATTAGATTCGTTTTAACTTGGAAAATGGTTTTTCAAATTTGTTGTCGATTTCTCGACGGATCTGAAAAAGTATCGAACAGGCGATTTTTCAAGCCGATGGAAAAATATGTCGATAAAGATTACGATCTTTCATGCGGTGATCCCTGCATTTTTCCAAAACTTCGGTACTGTTATGCAGTGGAATCTGTGTGAAGTAAATTTTTTTTTGTTATCATTCACAACGATATTTCATTCTGAGTAAATCCTCATCGCTGCAACAGGCTGTTTCGAGCATTGCATCGCAATTTATAAATCTCCCGGAGGATTCACTCTGAGTTGTGTATATCGATTGACGTTAGAAGAGCTATATCGATACCTTTCGGCCACATCTATCATGTCGACAATTTGATGCATGGGTTCGAGTCACTTCCTCATTGAAAGCACAGAATTTTTTCACTAGTCCCGGAAACGAATTGTTTTATGGTTTTTAAAATAATTTCTTTGCAGCATTTTTCGAAATCATCTTTGCCCAACAAAATTTTGTTTCGGTTATCTCGCAAGTAACCCGGCTTTAGGTGAAATCAGTACTTGAGCGGTAACCGCTTAGCTATGGATTGCGGAGCGTGATGCGGTGTTTTGTGAGTTTTTGATAGTTATTTCCTCCAGTTTCTTCTAGCCTTCCTGCAAATGCTACACAGTAGTGTATCATGAAATTTGATGATTTTCTTCTTTTAAATTCAGGTATGTATAATTAGTTGAAAAGTAATAAGAGAAAATAGAGGCTAATAGTTGTACAAGAGGCATTCTGTACAGTGCGAACGTGTGCATAAGCGTGAATTTATTGTTCGTAAAAATACTTGGATATATGTATAGATAATATACGTATGTTTAGTACGAGTCCGCATATGATATATCTGTGTTCTCACTGGGACTCCACTGACTCGAGAGATTAACGTTAATGCGTCTCGTGCACACCCGACCGATCCTGGCCCCAACGCTTTTTCTTTCCTGGACTGCAATTATTATTCCGCGACCATGTACTTGTGCATTGTTGAAATTCCATTTGTTTGCTTAACACCCTTCTCCAAGATTTGTCGAGCGCAACAAATCGAGAACGTCCAAGCATTATTATCGTGCATTCGTGAACCCCGTACGTTAAATTTTAAACGCAACGTTATTCTTCATATTTAAAAGAGGTTTTTCATGTCCAAATTATTTGTTGACTTTGCATCATCTTTTTATCAAATTCGTGGAAAAGAATAGTCTGCATCATATTTGTTAGTTTTTAATGCATCGCTGACGTAATCCAAATTGTGACGCTCTTATTTTTCACTGCGTCTCATGTGGGCCAATTAGCTTTTTATATATGTTAAGAAAAGTATTTTCTAACCAGACGCTTCCATCTGAAAAATATGCTTTAATAACCATACAGGCAATCCTCATTTATCATCTTTTTATTTAACGTTTCATGGAATGTTAAAAGTATTTTTTTTTTATTTGCAGCATCGATTCACTTCAGGTCTGTAATACCAACTAGAGAAATTATAAATCCATCAGTTTAAACGGACAAGTTCCCTTTGCATAGTCCGAACGGTAATGAGGGTGGATTGATCTCTTGTAAACAATTAAATCAAAAAAATGCTTAATGTGTTTACCATCTTGACATGGTAATACTGACATTTATGGATATGCCAGCGCTAGGTTTGATTTCAGATAAAATTCTGATTTTTTTATGTACTGTAGTGTGAGCTTGATACTTGATGTTCGTGAAATTTCAAGCTACCTTAACGACTTTCCAATCGAGATTGATTGAATTGATTGAATCACACATAGCATATGATGAGAATGACTTTCTGGGCACTAGGATCTAGGAGAAAAGAGCTCTATAATAAAAACACCAATTAAATTCGTTAAATATTCCGGATTCTGATCTATATCCGTTGTTCAAAATATTGAACAGTTTTATGATGTTCCAAAATGTTATCATTTCCATGCAATAGATCGGAAGATTGGTGAATTTTAGTCATCATCACATGTGACCAGTCCATGCTTCAGCATCCTCATATATTGGTCTGAGAAGGGCATGGTCGCACCAGCGAGTTCGCCCCTCAGCAATCAACCAAACACTCGCTGGTTATCAGCAATGGTCCCTGGGTTGTCCGGTGCAATTATGTCGCGAGTCTGTAATGCGTTTTATGTGTATGCGGCTATAACTCGTCACCCCTTGTGATCACGACACTATGAGGCACCAACACTAGCGATAAACGCACCTTCTCCTCGGACCCTCCAACAAAAGGGATGCGAGAATTGAATCTATACAAACTATATATAGATATACGCACCTGCATGCATATGGGATAATCTACCTGAAATCAGCAATCTGACTACCCTCAGCCTGTCGAACTTTGATTTTTTTTTTCATTTTCCCCACATACTGTAGTACATTGAATCCATTATTCCTCCAATTTGGAGGCTCATGGCGTTGTGGGCTAATAATTTCTGAAAATTTTTAGTTAGACGAGAATGTATAGGTTTCGTTATATTTCGATGTAATATCGAAAAAATGGACAATGATTGAAAAAGTACTTTTCCATATCGGATCACCATAAATTAATTTCTTTACTAACGATGAAACATTTTCTCTCAATTATACGAATATTTTTCACCCGAAATTTTAGTTCCAATAAAGAAGTCAATAGTGGCGATCTCGATTTTTCTGCATAAGTGAAACTGTCGAGGTTTTAAAACTGTTGCTTTAAGTCAGAGCGTCTCGTATACATGTATATATATATATATATTGCCACGTTGTGTTGGACGTATGGAGATGCGTTCTCCGCGCTGACAGGAGCATCCGGGTCTAAATAATACGGTTACTGTACGCGAAACGGTGCACACGGTCAGTGTTCACCTCATATAGTACCAGTGAATAATATCTATATATATAATATTATGAGCTGTTATAATGCATATCTATGATACATATACATTGCATATACGTTTGTGATAAAAACTTCCAAAAGTGATACAACCGTTTCCCGTTCCTCTACGCCGCTCCTGCTGGTATATCTCTCCATTATCAAATTTAAAAGAATTTCTAGAATTTATCATTGGAAAACATCTATATATGCAGTGCCCGTATTCAGTTATATGTAATCAAACGGATGAATGTATTATTTATTCTCATTTTACTTCGGAACATTCGGAGCCTGTGTGTACCTTGCTAAAGTGAAATTTATGGCTGAACTGATGAATACCACGGAATGATTGAAATATTGTTGGATTTTCAATTCAATGAATCACTATATCCTCACAGCTGCAGAATAATTTAAAAAAAAAATAGCAAAAATGAAATATTGTAAAAAATTTTATAATTATCACTGTGAAAATCGCTGCTGATTATGGGAGCTAGGATGTTCGAACGCCATGTAGTTTGTACGTGGATCGTTTGAGGAAACTAATTTGAAATTCTTTGAAAAAACTAATTTGATGAAGTCGGGTACGTGTTCACTTTTTTCTTCTTCCAAAGTAACGTTTGCAAATTAGATGATATCAGAAATTTGCCTTTATCTAAAGATTTTTACATCCAATGCCCTTGCACACATATGGAATGGAATGAAGATTACCGATGCTTGGGCATTCGATTAGGGAGATTCCTTTCTGATTTTGGAGCACGATGGAAAAAAACGGAAATGAGTAGTATATATATGTATACATAACTAAAAGTTACAACTGAGAAAGTAGCGGGTACGCCAGAGTATTTTTCCCATCCGGTGCACGGTCACTGGCTCCCTAGAATATATACAGAGACTGATCTCGCGAATACTCCAGGATATCCTTCCACATCTGAGGCGTCAAATGGAAGAGAAAGATAGAGCGAGTGAACGAGATGAAACCACTAAAAAAAAGAGCCCTTTGAGCAAAGAAGGTTGAGGGTGACGACTATAACCAGAAAAACTGGATGAAATCGTATTCGGGAAGAGTTGGATGAGCTGTTGGAAATGAGGGGTGGTTTTCGATGGATCCGGTGTGAAGGTTGAATGGATCTCGAGGAAGGGCAAAAGCATGTGAGGTGCGGAGTGAGAAAGCATGGAATTGGAGGAGTAAAGTGGTCATGGAAAGAAAAAAGGGTCAGAGGGGCAAAGAGAAGCTATGGTGGTTTAATAGAGTGTGAGCCATGATGGATGACGTTGGATCGATATTACTTTTTCTCTGGTAAAGCTGCCCTCCACCATCGCCCCATCCCATCTTCATTTCCGTCATTTCCACCCACCTCGCAATGTTATCCCTCGCTATTTTTCGGCCATCTCTTCCTTCACTTTTCTTCGCTCGTCCGACTTATCCTTTAGGTGTCCAAACTCCCACTTTTCGTCATCCTCCCAAACTTGGAAATACCCATATATACTATAACTGTCATTGGCCCTAAGATTTGTGATGCTCTGAGCGAAAGAATTCAAGCTTTGCGAGATCGGGGTCATTCTTTGTTATAGCCTTCTAGCTTGATCTAAGACCTTTTATATATGTAGATGTTGTGGAACACGAAAATCCTTAAAATCGTACATTAGTCGAGGGACAAGCTCTAGGGTGAAAATCGTGTTAAAAAGTAGCTCATCGTAGACCCTCATTTGCAGAATATCCCATGGTATATTACCATACCATATATTATGGTAAAACGGATACGACGATAAAAATGGGAATCTGCGTATCTTTAAAGGATTCTTTAAATCATTTATATTGAAAATATCAATTTGGGGCAAAAATTTCGCGTCGAAAAATATGTCTATTCGATGTTCAGTTTACTTGAGAAAGAATAGAATTTATCTTCATGGAGATTCATCAGATTTGGATAAAGCTCGACACGTATCTGTAATTTTATAATTCTTATAGGATATTTGCATAAACATTTATTCATATATATGATTTTACATGGGCGACAAGCGGGAGATACCCCTAAGAAAAAAAAAACTGCTAATATCGTGACAATGTTTTTTGTCATCACCGATATTCCATAGATCGAATAAATATTAATACTCTTTCGCTGGGAGATATACTTTTATCGATAAATATTTTTCCCTCCATTCCAATGTCGATTGAAAGTACAAATTTTTAAAGCTGCGAACGATCCAGTTCTGGTTATTGAATGGATAATTTCTTCAACTACATATTTCTCCCAAAGATATTCATCTACTCATTAGTTTCCTGTTAAACGCTGGTGTAGGTAGACTCTCGGTGAGCGAGATTTTAAAAATTTGTTTAATTACGAAGCATTTGTGTGCGTAGATTTTAAACATAATTACGAAAATTCAGCAAATATCATGAGCAAAGCTTTTTTCTCAGTATAGCTAGTGGATTGAATGCGTCGATGCGTTCACTGGGGTAAAATGGTGGGTTAAAAAGGACGAATAAATACTGATGCAAATCCCAGAGGTAAATATTTCAAAGCATGTACCAAAAGACGTAGCAGCGACTCGGCGCCAATTATTAAAAGGAAAAGCCAGCGTTTGTATTCTTGTTTACATTTTGTATACAAAGAATCAAGAAAAATAATTCTAACATTTAAAGAGTATCAAACTGCGCAAAGACCTCGATGTATTTTTTTCTAACGCTGCGTCGATGAGAGATTAATTACGTAGTCGACAGTCAGCCCGGTACACCATGAAGTGCAGAAGGGTGAGACAAGGCGAAGGGTGGTATCATCGGTAGTGGCTAGGCCTAAACGCAATCGCTTATCGTTTCACTCACTATCGATTCACTGAATTCAGATCCAAATGATTCCTCGATATCTCGGTAAGCTGTGATGCGTCGAAGGAAATATAGAGTAAGAACTTTTCTCGTTATAATTTAAAAATCTAGTCATTTCATTTCAGACCTGTTTTTTTGGATCTCCTGTTTATATGCATACACTATTATTTCTTTTGCATATGAACCGTTATATATACGTACGCATTCAGACTCCACGCTCCGAATAAAATGAAGTTACTAGAAATTACATCTGCATATTATTTTGATGCTGCAGATTGTTTAACTGTGGTGAGGCGCCTTGGCGAGCTTTTTCTTCTGACGAGAGACGAACAGGGATGAGAGTCGCGGCTGCAAAAGTTTTATTAGAAACTCTCCTAGGTATACTACTCTACTGTACTATCTTTTTTTTTTTCTTTGCTGTCTCACAAAAACTTGACGGGCTTTATTCACGGGCGTGAAACAGACTAACCACGCAGCCATGAGACTTCGTTCCTTATTACCACCGGAAACGCGACAAACCTGAGATGAGAGTTTTTGTTTCCGTAACAGTAGAATTTCTTTCTCAAACCAGAATAACCAAGTACTTTTTTTTTGTCTTTTGTACAGCATTCTGAAAATTCAAATAATACCAAAATTCTCGAAACAAAAAGGTAATCTTGAGATAAAAGAGTTATTCCAAAGTCTTTTTTCTAGCTGCAGTTTTTTTTTTCTTCTTCTTTATCAAATTTACTGAATGAATTAAATGCGGCCAATATTGTGAGCATTGCTTAGAATAAACTTTTTTTTTCTATTAATCCCGTAAGTGTCAGTGCTGCATACACATTGTTATTTTACATTTGCAGATCGTCGTAAGTATGCGCAGCTCGAAAAAAATATATATTTATTCATGCTTGAAAGATTTGCTTAAAGTTCGACACTTTTCTAGATTTTTATGAACGCTGGAATCATTGTCAGATTCTTAAAAATCGAATTCCAAAGAGATTAGAAAATTAAGAAATTATTTTATTTTGATGAAATTTAGCAAATTTGATTAGGCTGACTTTTTGAAAACTATCTCTCTCTCCCTCTATGGACCTCTTGATACTCCTACAACATCAAAATTATATTCTATCGCAGTTTTGAAAGAAGGTTCCATCATTTTAGTTCAAGACAATTATTTTTTCAATCAACTGCAATAGGATTAAGGATTCGTAATTATTCCAAACTTTTTGAAACAATTTTCAATGTGTTTTTTTTTTTAAATACAGTCGTGAACTTAAAATGGCAGACACAAAACTATGTTTTTTCAAAGTTCCTATTCTACATGTAGATATGTAAGGATCAACAACGTTGGGTCTCTAACACGTTGGCATTGATGAGAATGAATGTGGGTAGGCTCTTAATTCGATGATTTTACCATAGAATAAGAGCGAGAAAAACCGTTTGCGAGGATCTTCTTGTACCTCCAATCAGTAAGAAGGATGTATTTGTGCGCGGTTGCTTAGGTGTTGGTTTGTCCGTGTGTTTGTGGCCGGGCGAACTCACGGTATGTCGTTTGTATCAATTTGCCGGTTGGTACGCGCCCTTCGCATTGAAGCACAATGTACGAATCTCACTTTTACGGTGATCTTGACTCGGTGTATTCTCGGTTCGTATGTCCGTTTACCAGCGCGAGCTGAGCCACCTTTTCCCTCTTGGACGTTGGATTTAATCTAATAGGAGAAAAAGATAGAAAGTAGCTCGTTTACTTGGGTAAAGGCGAGACGAAAACCACGCGAGATATATCCCGGACCGAATAGAGAATCGAGAAGGAAGACAGAGAGGAATGAAGGAGGGAAAAAAAAGAGAGACAGGAAGATGGTAATCCATGGAGGGTTGTAGAGCGAGCAAAGCGTTCAGGTAACGTGATTTTTCTTTTCCAAGATCGAGAATACTACGAGCTGTTGCAATGAGAAGTAAATAATTAAATTCACTCCGGCGTGAATTGATGAAAGGCATCTAACAGACTAAGAACGTATTTCCGCCAATATACAAAATAACAACAGCTATAACACTACTTCAGTGTTCTCTTATTTCTTGCTGTTTCTCATCAGTTACGTTCGATCATTTGGTATCGTATTCGAATAATTCTGGTAATACCATTTGAGTGCATTTAATTTCGTTACTTGGATATTAACTATATAAAACTTGTATATTTATATCTTTCATTTTTCGTGCATCGTTGATCGATTATTCTTGTTTTAGATGTTCCGATGACTTTTCCTCGCTGCTCATGATGCGATAATCGGTCACAAACAAAAAATATTCCAGAGTTATCGTCAAGATAGTGTCCTTATAACGCCGGTAACGACTGAACAGCTTTGTGCTCACGCTTGAATGCATTCACAAACGTTTTCATCAAAGTGCCTGCGTATGAGTACGTGTCTGGATCTAACTCTGTATACCATCAATACTATCTACCAGAGCGTTCTAAAATATTCAAGCAATTCAGTAACGAGGCTAAAATGGATTCACCATCACCGCAGCATTTCCAGTACAATCGGCCGATAGATGTGCTGGATGAGCATGCACGGCCAATGTCAATCGAACGTGTTCACCGCGTATTTGACCAGGATGAATTTATCCGTTTAATTTCTCTACATTTGCCTACTGCACGCACGATCGACGAATCATGTATACATGTTTTCTTCTTTCCTTGTACATGCACATACACATTTATTACACATGGGCCTTGCTTATTCACGATTCATTAATGTTCGATTGAGAGAGAGAGAGAGAGAGAGAGAGAGAGAGAGAGAGAGAGAACTGAACAAACTGACGAATCGAGATCATACGATGTCAAAATTTCTATACTCTGATACTAACTCGTCTGCTATTTGTATATTATCTAATCGATCTTGAAGAAATATGCAATCATCATGAAATTTTATCACGTTCAATATTGTCTGAGCTAATAAAGTGAATAAATTATAATTTTGCATACGTTGCATAATATAAATAAATCTTTTTCTGCATTTTCCTTCGAGTGAATTCTAAATTAATTGAAAAAGTAGTTATTAAGTCATAAGCCATAATTCGTTTGGAAGTTGAGAAGCCTAAATTGTTCAAGAGCATCAAGAGTATGAAATGATGTATAACTAATGATATTTGACTTTTATTATTAATTCGGGTTTGTAGCAGGCAGATTCGACAAACTGGTTTCTTTTTCGTTAATTAATATAGATTATAAGGCTTATTTCTCCAAACATATATATATATGTGTACATGTGAGTCGAATTAGTAGGGCGATGAGGCTACAACTTTTATTTGCTGACACGTAACGGCAACACGTTGAAATAATTAATATAAAAGGTCGAGTATTCATACACCGGAGGAGGTATGAGGGAGGAACAGTTCGTAATAGTCTGTTTTTAGTGTTGGAGCAGTTGGATGCTGGCAGGGGGACGGAACGATGAACGGGAGAACACGAGAATCGATAAAAGGGTGACAAAAGTGAGGGGTCGAGAGTTTGACATGGCGGTGGTCGAAGTGATGGCCAGGACAAAGCGGGTTATTGTATCATCTGTTCCTGTTCCGGAAAGCTCACGAGCATTCACATGCGCGAATACATACTCATACTATATTTACACATCTATACGTTCACGAGTTACACATGGATGTACAGAGAAGCAAAGAGAAAGGTTTCACGAGGGAGGACACGACGTCCATATTAGTCTATACCCGCATAACAAGCTTTCCTGTGGAATGAATTACGGCAGATAAAACGTGATATTAAATTTAGAGTTTACGTGGTCTTTGCCCCGTAAATTATTTAAACGAGTCCTTAATTTTAGCTTATAATGATAATTTACGATCTTTTTTTTTCCACCTCTGACCTATTAATTTAAGACCAAAGTAAAAATAATTTTATCGTTCAATTTATTAAGCGTCGTATCCTTCTATGAACTCTAGACAATTGACAATTTTTTTTTCTTCCACTTTTGTCACGAAATATGAAGCTTTGAATAACTTGGAGAAAACTGGAATAATGCTCAGTATAATTGAGGTAAATGGGACTCGCCCTGGTGGAGTCTTCTAGGCATCCACAAAAAGCATATTTCATCATATTCTACAAGGGTTTCTCACGTGGGCACATACCAGCGCTGCTAAATGGCTGCCATACATCCCCGCGTGGGTTAAGGAAGAAAAAAGGCACTGAGGGAGGACATAGTTGATGATACATCAAAAGTGAACGAAATGAGAAAAAGACGAAGCGGCAAATAATATGTGCTGAAATTTTTTTCTTAAAAAAATATTGCAAGTTAACCAGGTTGAAAACATATTTTTCCTTCCCACGTAGAATTTTATATTTCAAGTAACACATTTCGCAATTTTTGGCCGTTATGAAAATTACATTCCGATATCTAATTGAGTTCGGGCATGCGAAAAAATAAACCGAGTAGGCGTGTGTTTGGTTCGAGGTAGCGTAGGTAATTTCGTGTAGGAGGAGACACGTGGCTTGCTTGAGTATCCGGTATACCATAGAAAGAAGTATTTCGAGTCACAGGGTTTGTTCAAAGATGGAAATACAGAGCAAGACCAAGGGCATGGGGGTGTAAGAGGAAAAGAGAAAAAGTGAAATATAGTTAGATAGCCTGCGAGTTTTAAAACTCGGGAGCAGTCCTTTGAAGAATTTATACGAGATTTTCGTACAAAAGGCTTATATGCGAGTATGGAAGTGTCCTGTGTATAACACACGCATACTCTATGAAACGGCTTCCCTTTGGAAGAGGATACACACCGAAAAGGGAGAGATGAGATACAGGCAGGGGCACCTAGACGAAATGGGATGAGAGTAAGCGTTCAGCTTCAGGATTAGGAGTGGGCCAAATACAATAATTAGAGCTCCAGCTGTCGTCGTGTTGCGACTGTACGCACTTCGTTCGTTCGGCATCACAGGCGCCTCTAATGAAAGGAGTTTATTAGCAGAGGATGGAGAGGCGTCCGTTTCTCTCCTCTCCCTTTTCTCTTTCTCTCATGAGCCTGTAAATACAACCTTCTCACCCTTTTTAAACCGTCTCAATGCTGACGCTACACCAAGTGTGCCGAGGATTCGGGTCCTTTCCGTGTAATTTTGTCCTGATACTAAATTAGCTTCGGGCTGAAATAGTTTTCACTTCTTTTCCTTTTATTTTTTTGCTTTTTTTCATCTTTCTCGCCAAGGTTTTCATTCGGCTTCATCCCGTTGCTTATTAAACCGAAGGCTTACTTCAGTCGCAACGTCATTGCCGGGGCAATGTGATACGAAATTTGATATCGCGCACTCTCAACGAATTTTTTTGTCTAGTAAATTTGCTTCCTAAGATTTTTTTTTCAAACTAATGGACTGTACTGTAAATACGCTATGCTCCATGCCTGATGCTGAAAAGGTTGTTGATTATATAGATTGTCGTAGTGGCCGAATCTTATTTATTTTCCTACTATCCATTTCACATTGAAATTCATCGAAAATATTTATTTCTGTCTGTAGCTGGATGTTTATTATTTGATCGAAAAAAATGTAAACAATAGAAGGGTTCAGTTCAGTACTTTTCCAAATAATAAATAACTCTAAAGGTCTGTGATTTTTTGGACAATATTCTTAAAGTATTGAATTGAAAATAACATCACTGGATGACTGTAGTTCCATAAATAGAGTAATGAGAACTTCATAACTTTCGATAATCCATTACAGAAATATAGGTTATATCGATTAATATAAATCTATGGCCAGAAAATAATAAAAGACGTGCGATGTATATAGATTTTCAAATGATTCTTCCATTATATGTTTCACTCTTCGTTTTTTCTCTTATCTGATATGTATACGTCATTGAGATACCCGTAACATTTCAAATCTTTTTTTTTTTCTCCAACAAGATTAATGCATTTTTCCACCTCTGGGCGGCCAGAAGTCTCTCTCGTCAAATATGTTGGATATTAATGAATGAGAAACATCTGGCGTCTGTCCAATTGAAAATTACCGTACTTTGCTGGTTTATAAATTGAAATATGCAAAGTAAATAATCAATGTTCTCGGTATTCCAATCAATATACTTAATTATCTTCCCCATCGTATTCTTGTACAGTTTAAAGTCATTAGGAAAACTTTCGCTTCATAACTAAAAAATATATATGTATATACGTATGTGCATATAATAATAATCACGATAATCATAATGAAGTAGTTTGAGAGTAGAGACGTGATGATGTACACAAGGGGAAACAGCGCGGATGCAAGAGACTCGACTTTCGTTGTATTATAAATTATGCGGCCAAGTGCGAAACTCCGAATAACTTGAAAGTTGTATCGTTTCGGGTGATTTATGACAAAAGATGGCGTGCTTGCGTCGCCTTCGAAATAAGAACCTGTGTGGGCTTCTCTTGTGGCAAGTGGTAGTATCGCGAAGGAGGGAGACTTACATAGAAAAAGAAAGAAACGAAAAAGAGAAAGGAAGAGAAAAGAGAGAGTGAGAGAGAGGGAAAAAGGGCAAAAGGGAAGGACGTGAGGGGAAGAGCGAAAGAGAGAGAGAGGAAATGAGAGTTCTTTTTGTCTTTCTCGGTTAGAATGTAATCCCGAGAAGCGCGTAAAGCATTGCCACGTTTGTTTTAATTTGCTTCGCGGGTACAGCTAATTTATTCACTGTTAAAAGTAAAAGAGCTTTCACCCAGGGACCGGACGTGGAAGTCGCGAGAGGAAGATAGGAGTTTCGAGGGAGGCAGAGGGTGCGCTCTGTGGTGCACTGTATACAAAGATGCGACACCCCCGAACGAAAGATCGGTCGGCTCCGTGGTCTCTGTATACATATATATATATATATACTATTGATATATATATAGTTTGAGGTACGTACAGAGAATAACATTGACCCGAAGCCAGAAATGAAGTGGGTGGCCATGGGTGGCAGGCTCAGAGACCGTTTCACTGTCTCTCTTTTTCTCTCTACCCCATACAGATATTTATACGAGATCCATTTTGTCTGGGGTGCTTCTAGATAGCTTCTGCACTTTCTCCCTCACGAGCTGGAGCGAAGATGCGCGGTTACCCATTTAACTTCAAATATATGTATACAAATACAATAGCTATGGGTGGTACCATTCACGACTACCACCATCTCCACCGCTGATCCTTTTGACCCCCCAATGTTTTAGCCCCCTTCCTTTCTAGCAATTAATCCCTTTTGCCCGATTAAACGTCCTATTCTCCCGTTCAATTAAAACTTCTTCTTTTGGCGGCTACGGCTATATCAAAGAGTCACGTCACCCGTGAGAATTCGAATGTCTCGTGAGTTAGAGAGATGGGGGTTAGCCACGACGATAACGCCCTCCAAGCCTTCTATCGGCCTTTTTTACTTGCCTTTCGACTCTATGTATATTTCTTTGCCAGACTAGCCGTTCTTCGTATACAGCCCTTCACCCCTCGTTAATTTACTGAATGCCACGAACGCTAATCCTTTTTAATTCTCTCCCTCTTTAGGGGATTCCACAATCGGCCAAGAAGCGCTCTGCTACCGCGGAAGTTCAATATGGCACATGTTTTCTCTAATATCACTGTTTAATGCTTACTCGTTGCATTGTGAACGTACATATTTTCAATTATAGAATAATTATATACATATACGAATATGTACTACGTGGATAGCGGTAAATAAAATGTGAGAAAATGTCGGAGCCGGTAAACAAAAATAATGGCGTCGTTCAACACATGTGAGTCACGAACCTTTTCTATCCACCACCGGTGCTATTCGCAAATGGATTTACAGTGTGCACGTGCATCGTCGAAAATTTTATAACCACACTAAGGTCCTGGTGGATTTGTCATTGAGCTTTTCGGAACACTTTCCAGGGAGCTTGTGAGTGATCATTTCGAGATCGTCTTGAAAACACCTTTGCGCCATTGAACACTCTGGCACATTCAAACCATTATTTTAATCCACGATTTTCTTTCTATTCGACTTTCTCCCTAATTTCATTCAGGCAACTCCTGAAAAGAATGCCTCATTGTGGAACAATCTTTTTCTTTCAGTTTGCTTTGAAAGGAAATTTCATACAACCTATTCACGATTATTATTCCATTTCTTATTACTGAGGTGATTTTCTTAAAATCAAATCAATTTCGGTACGCGGAGAGAATAAAAATTGTAAAATTACCGTTCTAGCAATGAAAACGGGGGGAGGGGGCAATCTTGCGTGTTTGCAATCATTATTGAACACGTCAATAATCATAAAACAAAAATAAAATTTTTTAATTATGCAAAACATTCCATTTTACTTTCATGAAGATAATAATGATAATTGCAAAAAAAGTGTTTGTTTTCCGTAACTAGTGTTAAAATGGTAATATTTCGGTTATAACCTTCGTGCGGACATATGTATTGTTATTTGTGGAAAGATATTTCCGGTATATGTTTCAGATGGTTTACAAAGTCTTATCGCGAGGGTGCCTTTGAGAGATTTAAAAAATTAACTGCAGCGTTTTGTATGAATGATTCTCGACACGGAGAGATGCACTCAGAATATTGCCAGCAGTGTCGACGATTCACGAATGACAGTGGGTATTCTATTGGAGGGCTCACACCCACAACTACTACACATGGACGTACTGCACAACAAGACAGTACGGTCTGCGTTCCCGTACACGTATACGGAGCATATATGTAGCGAAGAAAAGATAGAGGAACGGGTGGTTCGCAGTTCTTCGTGCAAGTTCGCCAGTCGAATCACCAGCAACTCGTGCATGCTGTCCTCAACCCCTATACATTAGAAAGCGAAAGAGATGTACGGCGAAAATGAGAGCGAAAGAGAAAGAAAGAGTAGAACGCACACACATGGATGTGGGCGTGGGTGATGGTTGCGAGTGCGCCGCGTTGCCCATCGCGCGCACGTGTATAGGTATATGTGCTGCCGAGGGTACGTGTCTGAACGTTGTGGCGCCCTAGCCACTGCTACTACTATCGCCCTCTCTCTCTCACTCTCTCTCTCTCTTTCTCTCATTCTCTTCCTCTTGGTTCCTCTCGGTCCCGCTCTCGCGCCCTTTTAGAGTGGGGGTAAAAACGATTGGCGGACGCTGCGTCGAGTTAGAGCTTGTCGAGATCTGCCGTCAGTCGTGCGGTGGCCTCCGTTCGTAGCTGGTTCATAAGCGCCGAGCTACAGCATACGCGGGAGAGCCCGAGCCCCGTTAAACTTTTACATTTTCAAAAAATACAAGTTTCAACTCCGCGTCCGATTATCTCAAGATACACACTTCATCCGGTTATTCTTATTTCAAAAGAAAAAGCATATTACGCTCGATATTAGCGAATAATTTGGGTTTGACTGCGATAAATAAGCGTAAACAATTCTCATTTTTACGGGTATCTGCCTACGTTTTTTGTGGGGATTAAAGTTTTTAGGCATAATTTCATAGTTGATTAAGAAGTGTTTGACAAGGTTGATCCGAATGATCGCAGTGTGATAGTCTCATTCGCGGGTGAATACCAAATGACGAACCTTCCGGGGTTTGCTACGTTTGCGGTGTTGTATAAATCGTGTTTAGCCGGTATGAAATTCAACCGGGACAGGAAAGCATCAAAGTGAGCGGTTGTAAGGTGGGATTACGAAATGATCGTATACTTGGAATACTTTGTCGAATGGTTATCGTGAAGAAGACGACGTAATTAGAAAACTGTGGTTCGAAGTCGCGAGTCACCTTACCAACCTTGTAATTTCCGAAAGTCGCAGGGCTTTTCACTATCGTTAATAACATCCTTCACCAGCCATACCTCTTGCTCGTCGTCCGTTTGAGAAATCCCGAGGATGATTAATAGTTGGGGCAGATCAGAGAATAATCTAATTCTTGGAAAAAGCCGGATGAATTTTCAATTACGGTGAAAATTGAAGACGGCTAATTCTGCTAAAGAAGAGACAGACGAGATACACGACAGATTTGCAAAGTGCTCAAACGCTTGGATTCCAAAAAGGGTCTTCCGTCAATATCAGCTTCATAGAAAAATCATTCCAACTCATTTTAGAACGTCTTCATGGAATCATGTTGAAAGTGTCTCCTCCATAAGAAAAAAATCAAAAGTAATATAAGCGTAACTAAAAAGGATTTTAGAGAAGAGCGAAAAAGTGAGAGCCGCTTCGTGATGTTTTCTTATACGCGTCTCCTTCTCGTCATAAGCGATGTGGAACGATCATCTAATTGGATTATACAGCCAGTTGCGAGAAGTGCAGCTTAAAGGCAGTTTCTGTATCGGCAATCGAATTAGCGAATCGAGAAATGAACTGGAGATACGAAACCAGATGGAACAATGTCATCACAACTGAATAAAGACTTTTTTAAATTCAAAAAACGCAATACGATGGTCAGTCGCAGCTGCGGCAGTTCAATGGCGTCAAATCGAAGATGGCTTATGGCCAGTTCGGGGCTCGCAATAATCTACGTTATCCTCGAGATAGGCCACGTGCTCGCAGTAACGAGTGCACCCCCATCGCGATTCGACGTGCCGGAGCATTGTTACTGGGAACCGGATCACGAAGGCGCCCTTACTTGTGTTTACCGATTTAATGGAAACGACCCGTTACGCACAAATTTCTCGCAGATAACCAGCGAATACGTGACTTCGATGAGTATTATTTGTGAGGACTGGAGTGTAGAAGGTACACCGGCAAACGTAGATGATTTTCTTCATTTGTGGAGACTGCGTGATCTGCGATTAACCGGCTGTAAATTCACTCGTTGGCCGGCAAAAATACTCAACGGCTTTCGGGATCTGCGAAATTTGACTATACGAAGTCTCAATGGAAGAAAAACGAAATTTAGTCTCGAGTTGGAGAAAGGGGCGTTTGAAATGAATCCGCAAATCGAAAAAATTGATTTATCGGCGAACAATATATGGCAAATACCAGAATATTTATTTTGTCCGCTGAGCAACCTTTTGACTCTCAATATCTCATTTAACATGCTCAAAGACGTCACGGAGTTGGGTTTTAGTGATCAACATACTGGCACGTCAGTTCAACCAAAGCGTGATCATGAATCCACTCCGGCGTCGACATCCTGTTCTCTCGATCTCCAGATCCTGGATTTATCCAACAATCAAATATCGGTAATACCATCACACGGATTTTCTGCTCTGAGACGTCTGAAGAGTTTGAATTTATCAGGCAATGCAGTTTCTATGCTGGACGATACCGCTTTACGAGGTCTCAGATCTCTAGAAATATTTGATTTATCTTCCAACCGCATCGTAGCATTGCCTGCCGGTCTTTTTAAAGACGCAACGAACAGCCTCAAAGAGCTTCGACTACAGAATAATTCTATCTCCGCGCTAGCACCAGGTCTAGTGGTTGACATGAAACAGCTAGTAACCCTTGATCTTTCCCGTAATATGCTCACGAGTTCGTGGTTTAATGCTACCACATTCAGAGGACTCATTCGTCTCGTACTGCTCAATTTGTCACATAATAAAATAGCCAAATTAGATCCTGCACTATTCAAAGATCTATACACTCTGCAGATTTTGAATCTTCAGCACAACGAGATTGAGACCATACCAGCTGATACATTTTCTCCAATGAGCAATCTTCATACTCTCGAGGTAGCGCACAATCGTCTCACCTATCTAGACGCGTATTCATTAAATGGTTTGTTTGCTCTCTCCCTGCTTTCTATGGATTCTAATCTACTGGAAGGTATTCATCCAGATGCATTTAGAAATTGTTCGAGTATGCAAGATCTCAATTTGTCTGGTAATAATCTTGATAGTATTCCAGTCGCTTTGAAAGACATGAGGATGCTGAGAACCCTCGATCTCGGTGAGAATCAAATAAAAAGTCTGGATAAACCTGGTTTTCATGGGATGTCAAGTCTGTACGGTCTACGAATGATTGGCAATGAGGTCATAAACGTGACGCGTGAGGCTCTCGCTGAGTTACCAGCTCTACAGATATTGAACCTTGCTAGAAACAAAATTGAATATGTTGAGCCAGCGGCATTTTCCAGCAATCCAGCACTTCAGGCGATACGTCTGGATGCAAATTTCCTCCAGGATATTTCGGGAATATTTGCGAATGCACCGGGCTTATTGTGGTTAAATATGTCCGATAACATGATCGGGCATTTCAACTATTCATTTCTTCCTGAACGTCTTCAATGGATGGACCTTCATAAAAATATGATAATGGATCTCGGATTATCCCCGCAGGGTTTCCGGCTACAAACGCTCGACATGTCGTTCAACAGGCTAACGAGGATACATCCGAAATCGATTCCAGACTCGATAGAGCTACTATTCGTCAATGACAACATGATTCACACCGTTGAACCACAAACATTTTACGAAAAGGAGAATCTCACACGAGTCGATCTTTACGCCAATCAGATAGTCAAGATGGATCTATCGGCGTTTCAGCTTGCACCCGTTGCCGAGAATCGCCCATTGCCTGAGTTTTACATCGGTGGGAATCCTTTCATCTGCGACTGTACGACCGAATGGCTGCAACGTATAAACTCACTACCACTGAGGCAGCATCCCCGAGTGATGGATCTCGAGTCTGTTTATTGTCGTCTGCCTTACGACAGGCACAGATCTTTCATACCGCTCCTCGAGGCAAAACCATCACAGTTTCTCTGCACATACAAGGCCCATTGTTTCGCTCTTTGTCATTGTTGTGACTTCGACGCTTGCGACTGCGAAATGACCTGTCCGCAGAATTGCACGTGCTACCACGATCAATCGTGGTCGGCTAACGTGGTCGATTGTTCGAGCTCGAATTACAAGAGCCTTCCAGGCCGGTTACCCATGGACGCAACTGAGGTATATCTGGACGGTAATAATTTCGGCGAGCTTACATCGCATTCGTTCATTGGGCGCAAGAATCTCGAGGTATTGTACGCCAATGACAGCAACATTGTAGCTATTCACAATCACACATTCAGCGGCCTGAAGAGACTAATTGTCCTTCATCTTGAGAACAATAAGATAAGCTCACTCAATGGGGCCGAACTTGTTCCACTCGAGAATCTGAAGGAGCTTTATCTCGAAAATAATTTGTTAACTTACATTGACAATGGTACGTTTCTTGGGCTTCGCTACCTGGAGGTTCTCACTCTGGACAACAATCGATTGGGTACCTTCGCCCTTTGGCAGTTGGCCCAAAATCCCTACCTTGTGGACATAAGCTTATCGAATAACCCGTGGAGTTGCGAATGTACGTATTTGGATCGGGTTAGAGACTGGATGACGAAAAACAAGGCCAAAGTTGTTGATTGGAAGAGAGTTACCTGTGCACTGGGTATGCCAATAACGTTGCCAGCGAACGTTTCTGCCATAAATTGCGCAGCATTGACTGGTGCTACCGGCACGGCTATCGCGACTCGTCCTCTCGAGGCTTATCTACCGCTTTTATTGGCCACGGCGGTGTTATTCTTTGCGATGGTCGCTCTGCTTTGTGGTGCCTTCAGGCATCGTCGTACGCTACGAACATGGGCAGCGAGTAGATGTGGATTGCGCGCGTGTTACAAGACCGCCGCTTTTGAAGATAGAGAAAAACCATTTGATGCCTACATCTCGTATTCGGCTGTGGATGAGAACTTTGTCTCGAGGGTTCTCGTGCCAGGACTCGAGACTTCTTACAGGCTGTGTCTTCACTATCGGGATCTCGGAGCCGGAGCTAACGTTGCGGATGCTGTCGCTGAAGCAGCTGACTCGTCGAGGCGCACCATTCTAATATTATCGCGAAACTTTTTGCACGGTGAATGGGCACGTTTTGAGTTCAAATCAGCGCTGCGCGAGGCACTCAGGGGAAAAGGGCGTTCGGTCATTCTTCTTCTCGTTGGTGGTGTGTGTCCAAAGGACCTTGACAGCGATCTGAGAAAAAGAATCTCGTCGCACACTGTACTCGTCTGGGGTGACAAGCTCTTTTGGCAAAAATTGAAATTTGCGATGCCTGAGGTATCACCGATACCGGTTTTGGATAGACCATTGCCATTACCACCGCCGCCACCGCCACCTCAGCATTTATGGGCATAGGAGGAGCCTACATTAGGTAAATATCTTTTCATACTTATACTTTTCCACCTTAAACAACATTTCCTTCCCCTTTCATGTTAAGACATAAAAGTGGAATGGCAGCGTATAACTTTCTAGTGATTGATCTTTATCAATCACTAGAAAGTTATACGCTGCCATTCCACTTTTATGTCTATACGCTGCCACGTCTCTGGATAATACCAAGCATAATAACTCACCTATGACTGTTGGACAATTCTGACTTCTCATTTTGGAATACGTGGTTTAAATGTGCGAGCATAGAACGCACGTGTGACAACGTATATCTGAAGTCACGTGGAAGCAGCTTTCGCTCATTCCCTCTGTTCCACAACTACGCTCTTTTTCTCTCTAGTATGTGTACAGAATTACATACGAATGTAGAATTATTCTAGTCGTGGTTAAACTGAATGCTCCCAACCGGTGAGAATTTTATCGTGGCAAGAAATCGTGAGTGAGAAAATTGTAAGCTTCTATCGGTGTGAAAGAATGTTCTGTCGCCCCGGCTAGAGAAGGTGGGATCGTTAACGAGGAAAAATTTATGTTATGGATTATTGCGAAGTTTGGTATCGATAAAATCGATACTTATATATATTGGGTATACCATCGTGAGCTCGAGCAGGCTTACAATTGTGTTTCTCGACGTGATGCACACTCAGTACGTGTCTTGAGTGAGAGGTTATGTTACGAATATATATATATAAATATAGGGCTTGAAAGGAGATGGAATATCCGGATTATAGGTAGTGCCTCTGGCACATCGTACCTACGTGTCGTAAAGCGACTATCTGCAGCGTTTTATATGTCACGATCAAGAGATTGCAGGAATTTAGGGGCTCACAAGACGTAAACAATGCTACTGTAATATGATGAAATTGAAAAGTTACTGGAACAATTGAATTCCCTTAAGGGTAGTAAAATAAACTTATCGAAAATTCAAATAAAGTTAGCCCACATGTAGAGGTTTCTCGAAAAAATGTATTCTTATTATTTACAAAATTCTAGGGAGCGCAGAGAACTTGAAATGAAACGTTTCTTTCTCTATCAGTATATTGAATTTACGGGAATCCTCATATGAAAATATTACCAATTTATTTTTATGATTCCTTCAACGGTTTTCATTGCAGTTGTATAGCAATATCACTAGTCAAATTATTGATGTCTGACCGATGCATATGAAGTCATATTCATATTTTGATCTGCTTTAGGATGTATACAATGTTGTTAAAATTGAATGAAAAGTACATTTTTTGTTTCTCCACATAAAGCCATTTATATTTTCATTGGGTATTGAACAATCAACAAAAAGAACTCTTTCACAAAAAAAACCAGTCGTAGCTGATATCAATCCGAAAGAATAAATCCGCAACGCTTAATAAAACCATGGATTGCAGGAATAATCAAAGGAGAGCAATTCTCGTTACAGGAGAGTTAACAAACATTAATTCGAGCGTGGTGATCAAGCATAAATCGTCCAGCATTCTCTAGCCAAAAAAGAGCAAAAAAAAAACAGAGAGAGAGAGAGAGAGGGAAACGTTGCAATAAATTTGCAAAGGATTTTTCTGAGGAAATGCAGTCTCGACAAATTCTCTATCATCGTTATGGCGAGATATACATACGTATATCGCTATACATAGATATCAAATATATATGTGTCTATACAGGGAGAAAAAATATATAGGAAAAGCGTGAGCGTGAAAGTCGTTCCTCGATCGTTTCACCATGGAGGCACTGATTCATATACCAAGGCTTTTTTTATATCCCCTGGCTTTATTTTATGTGACATGCCAACGGCGAATGACGAATCGCCACAGTAGGATCAGAGAGAGGAAGAGGAAGAGAGAGAGAGAGAGAGAGAGAGGAAACTCACGGAAAGCCGTACAGACGGGTGGAGAATTTCGGTTAGCCGGAAAATGGTGGTTAGAGGGAACCGGCTTCTCGCAACTCTAGTCTCACGAGGGTCTTCATCGGGGACATTTTTTGTCCCTTAACCTTTCGTCCATCTTTTTTTCTCTTTCGCTGCCTCGTTTTCGGCCTCTCTTTCTCTCTCCCTCTCTATGTCTCTCTGTTTATTTCGCCCTTTCTCCGTTCTTCCCTCTAGTTTTCGCTTTTTCTCACTGCCGAGCGGTCTATCGCGCCTCTGCAACTTCCATTAACGGCTGAGCTGCCGATAAGCTGCATCGATACGCCCAACGCTCTCTTTTCCATCTCTGCTACTGAATACATAGGTATCACCGAACGCCTCTTTTCCTTTTCACCCCACCCTCCTTCTGTCACTGTCCCTATGGGATTACGCAAAAAATACATTTACACGCACAATGCGCTACGAAAGCCTTATTGTCGTGTATGGAATGGCATTTTATTTGTTGTAGTCCCGATGCGAGAAAATACCTATTTCATCGCTTTCCCATGTGCAAATACCATGAATTAACGTCCTCTCCATTAACAAATAAAGGATATGTATATTAGATTTTTTAATAAACATATATTAACCAATATCTTACTCGGGTATCTGTATATGAGAAATTGAATACTTCAGTAAGTCGACTGGATCCGAAAACAGAAATGACTATTTCGAGAACACATTTAGTTTGATGAAATAAGATGAAAGAACTCTCGATATGAAATCATTTTAATCAACCGAGGTTTGGGAGTTATGGAAATTTCCAATGAGATTACGTTCGGTCGATGAAAATGTATAGAGATCGAATCTCACAAATTATCTATCTAGAAAGTCTGTTGTTTCTGGATAATAGCAGCTCCTACCTATATCGACGCGTAAATGCGATTGAGTTCATTATGCATCTTTTTTTTTTTTAATTCCAGCCAAAATGGTTGAGAAATTGCAGATGAATCTTATTACCAATATTGTCTCTTGTCTCTGGTCTCGTAACTAAAGTAGTTTGCCCAAAGATTAATTATGCTAGAAGTTCTCCCGAGTCATAATTAATAGAGTTGCAATTAATCGGAAGCGGGAGACGGTAAAGTCGTTTGGATATTATTGGAATGGATCGAATCAAATTGGTGCGCCAGCACCGCAGGAGAATCGATGAAGAGTTAACAGCCACGAGAAGACAGAAAGAGAGAGAGAGAGAGAGAGAGAGAGAGAGAGAGAGAGAGAGAGTAAGAGGGAGAAAATGGAAAGGACAGAAAGATCTAATGCTCTAGTGGTCCCTTCGAGTTCGACAGACAATCCTGCCAATGCTTGGGATTCTCCGGGTGTATAAGCGGATCGGCTAGATTGAATTATCTCATAATTCAACGAGAACGGTAAATGATGTAATTTTATCAGTGAATGCTCTACCAGATTCAGTTAAGAGTTACAGTTCGATTAATTGATATCCACATAATACATGTGTATATAAAGCCAATGATATCAATCGAGTTTACGATTCTCTCAAAATATCCGACTTAACGACGACTATACGTGCATCGAAACATTCTGAGAAAATTAATTGTCCCTTTAAATATCGCCTCTTAGTACCTAGAAAAAGTAGCATCTGATGTAGGTACATCCAAATTTATTTTGAGCAAAAATCTCTCAATCAATTCTGAAACTATTCAGCCATACCTGTTAAAAAAAATATTCTTATGTGCTATCGAATTTATTAACTAAAATAGCAGTAGAAATTGCTAGGAACTTTAAAAATCGTTTTACAAAGGTTTCATTTATATATATAGTAATGCGTGTAGCTGTAGTCATAATTTAGTATCAGAAGCCTCTTTAACTTGGTTGGCAAATGGAAGGCAAAGTAGTGGCTCGGTTTTGGCGCTAATGCACGATCGCATTACGTGGTTCTACATTCCACTCTCGTGAGAGAAACCAAATGCTCTTTGCAAGCTGCAAACGGAATAATTTGCGAATAAATTGGAACAGATTGTGAAACTACGAGCTTGAAATATATCTATGTAACATAAAAATTATATTTGATCAGGGCTAAGAAAAGTCACTCAGAAAAAAAAGCAGATTCATTATCAAAATTCCGTACTGATGTATATCGGTTTAGTTGAATAAATAGTCCAATTCGTATTGAGGATTCTGTAAGATCATACGGTCCGTGAGATTGCCACGAGGACGGATAACATTCCATGGAATAAAATCTTCAGCAGAATGGTTAGATGTCTATGTCAGACTCGAAACGACGACCATTTACCCTCAACACTCTGGTACTACAAACTGTTTTGAATCACTTACGAGATAGTTTTTTTCGGGATCCTTTCTCAAAATGACGCGAATTTATAAACCGTCATGAAACTAAGCTCCGAATTTATTCTACCATACATTTATAAATCTCCCTTGTTATTGATTAACCAAGAGAGAAAGAGAGAGTGAAGACTGTTCAGCAATTTGTTTATTTTATACGTATGATAAGCATAAGCATTCCCGATCGGTCATTAATATTAGAACGATATTTTGTGGTCAGCTGTGATTAATTTTGTACGACTCATAGAAAGAGTGTGTACGTAATTTTTGTGGCTGTCAGTCAGTTCTTAGGAAAACAACTAACAACATATGGCACCAGACAAATTTCAAGTCTCACTTATAAGTTCCGTGAGTTAGTTGATATCACGGGGAGTTTTAGCTACTTTTCTCGGGATATCGATAGTCGTTTAATCGCACACTTCCCAGGACCCAATGAAAAAATATATATATAATTTTCTTTATGCCTTGTACACACTTCTTGCTGTCGAGCCAGTTTTCTGGGGAACACAATCGATTTTTACCACATTCGGAACAAATTCCACCGCCCGCAAGAATTCGTTGTTGGTTAGAAAGAGCCAGGGAGAGAAGAGATGGAAAAGGGAAATAGGAAGAGAAATATATCTCGCAGAGGAAACTGCGAGATTGGATTTTCGAGTACACAGGAGATTTCCAAAAATGCAATTAATTCGTTTGGGGTCTCCACGCCAGTTTATTGACATTCCAGCAACAGCGGTTGTCGACATCCGACCCATAACGCCCTTTAGTGAACTTTAATTTTCAACCACCTTTGATAAGGTATGCTCAAACGCAACTTGCATTTGGTGCACAGAGTAAAATGTATATAGAGACACTTCGATAATCTAATTATGACATAGTTTGACCAAATTTCATTTGATTATCAGTCAATTTGTTATTCTGCGATTGGATTGATTCAAAGCAAGGCTTGTATTCATTAGCACCCTAAGTACTTTATATTGTTGGACATTTGAATGAACTCAACTCGGTGACAAAAACAATGAGTGAAATTCCCTTTTATGTACGGATGAAACAAAATAAATCATTTTGAACGCAAAAATATTTTATCCTTTAAAGAAAAACTAATCAGTGTTAACACGTTTGGATGCAATGTTGGAATCGGCATGGAAGAAATTAGCTTTTCGATTGAATATATTTGGATGAAATTAGAAAAAAAAAAAAAAAAAAAAACGGGCAATTGAAAAAGAATAATATTTTCATTCCAATAATGTTCGGATAAAATAAAGAAATAACCGCACCGATGGGAATCTCTTTCGAGATCATCCATTTGAATGCAATAAAAAGACATGGAGTAAACGCATCCGAAATTTTCTTTGATTAAAAACAAGCATTTGCGGCATGAGATGAAAGTCGTTTAAAGGAAGAAGTTGAGCTTTGCCCACGAGCAAAGTACATTCGTCGCTGCAGAAAGTTTCTTCGGTAACTTGTTTTTACGTAGCGTGTAAAGACGGAAGGAGCGAGGAAAAGAGACGCCGACATGCAATTCAGAATATATATATTCCGAATTGCATAAATGTAGAAGAAGAGATCACGAGAAGCAAGTAGGTTGTAGATATAGAGGCAAAATGACGACCCAGAGTCGACATTTTGCTGTTCCCGTGACGTAACTCGCTGCGTCAAGACGATAAGAAAGAAGTGAGGCTGCGGTCAAGGCAAGATATCACTGCAGCATTGTGCAGAGATGAAGGTTATTCAGCGAAGTGTGTAGAGATGCTTTTTGACGCGTTCAAGAGAATGCGTCATGGAAGAGCGGTGACGAAGGAGAGATCAAAGAAAATTGAAAAAAAAAAGAAAGAAAAAAAAATCAATTTGGTGTTCTTGTTAGTCGGCGTGGTCGGCCAAATTCGCCCTGATAATTAGGCGAAGATGAGGCCGGATGATAACGTGTAAGGGGACTTCCCTCTTTTTCAAGAATTGTAGATAGAAAAAGAGAAAAGTTCGTTCGGTGTTCCACGGAGGGACGTATTTCTCGACCAAGGGACAAGGGGACAAACGAGGAACACAGATGAAGAACAGTTCGAGGTCGAACGATGCCGCCATAAGGTGCAGCATCGACGCGAATTTGGAAATGCAATCAATCTATCAATCAGCACACAAAGGAGAACGTGACGGGAATTAAATGGGGTTGTGGCCCGCAGGGGCTGAAGTACCGGTGGGGCTGTTCTCGTTGCTGCTTCTCTCTTGCTGCTGTTGCTGTGGCTGCTTTTCTCTCCTTCGCCTTAGCCTCCTTCCTTCTCGAATGCTGCTCATTGATTTTCTCTCTCTTTCTCTCTCTCTCTCTCTTTCTCACTCTTTCTCTGTTCTTCGCGTTCGCCGTTCTGACTTTCCCTATCTTTATCGTACTGTGAAAACATAGCAATCCCACGTCAAGGCGTGTTGGCAATTTTAAGTGCATCGCTACGTACAAAAGCTGAGAAAAAAATCTTTTTTTGCCTTCTTTTGTCCTTTCACTTATAAAACTGCTGAGTTGTGGACCAATTCAGACTGTACATACAATCAATTTCAATAACAGCATCGTCTCGACTGTTATTTCAATATACTTACTTTTCATATTTACGATAATCAGAGGAAATCTTTTTATTACGAAAACAGTGCTCGATGCTGCTGTTTTCATTCGCATGCAATTGTTAGAGTCGTTACATATTTCCACGTGCCCGTCACGAGTGAGTAGAATTTTTCCTGTGGTGTCCTTGAATGGTTGTCGTAAGCTTGGGTGAAAAATTTCATTGAATTCTTATTTATCACATTATGATAAATATCAGAATTATATTCATACGAACTTTCCCTTTGTCTTTATTCGTGGGGTCTAGAGACGTGGCAGCCCCTTGACGCCAAGTATTATTTCGGAAGAATACATTTAGTAGCCTTCCAAAATTTTCTATACATATACATATACAAAATACAAAAAAGCCTGAAAAATTATTGTAATTTTAGAAAAATTTACGTGGAACGTAAAAAATATGTTTACTTTAGACGGAACATAATTTCATGCATTTTTTAGATTCACATTTGATATACCATAAAATGTTGCGAGGGTTCGGGGTACGTTTATTTTAAAAATGAAGTATTGATTCGGTTATGACTATTATTGCATCCCCTGATTACATTTCCACGTTCGGTTTTATTTTGATTCCTGAGCAAACAGAAACCAGAACTCGGATAAACATTATTCGTAATAAATGTTCTTGTTTTCGTTGCTTTTTTTTCGTCGAACAGTCGTTGCTGATATAAGCTATCAATTACATCGGGAAATGAAAAATGGCGAGTATTGTGCGCCTCTATGCGAATGTATTTTTCGAGGAATACGATTTCCTAGAGTATCGTGCAGAGTGCCCTCGGGGGTTTGGCGGGAAAATGTTGCAAAGCGTTTTTTATGTATGTGAAACGAGACTCACTCGATGAGACCAATGGAAAGAGAAAAAGAGGGAAAGGTTGGAAAGGGAAAAGAAGCATTCTCGTTGACTCTGGTACGCGATAGCCGTGCGCAAACGATGGGGAACCGACAGAAGCAGTAAAAAAAGTTTTTATCGATCTCACGAGAGAACTAGAGAGAGAGAGAGAGAGGATAGGGAACAAGGAAAGCAGGGATTATTTACTCATAGCCTAGTTGTTACATGGATGAACAAATTAATCTGAACAGAGTGATGTAGTAACATATATCTATCAAGAAAATCATATGAATAGTTTATAACACTGAATATGAATAGATGAAAAAAAACTGAGCAACGCACAACGGTCTAAAATAGTCGTTTATCGAGGACTATCTCACACGGTCATTTTGCAATATGGTCCAATGACATGTAACGCCAAAGGTAATTAACGAAGCAAGTTAGCATGAGATTCTGACAAGGTACGTTTAAAAAAAACTGCTTCCCACACATTGAAGCACATTCAATGTTGCTTATGAGTCTAGATAATCCATTATATAATCCTATGGAATTATACGAAGCTGGGGAATGTCGCAATGGAATTTGGAGTGCACAAGGGTCGTCGATCTGGCTCTGAACAATATGCGCCAGAACTTCTCTGAACTTTGATCATATCGGAACGCACGTTCTATATATGTAAATAGAATTCTCTCCACATGAAGTACACTCTACGATCGATGCTCAGTAAAACTCATCTCGCAGTACACGCAGCACAAAATTTCTCTTTGATAATTTATGACACGAAGAGACTGACACCCTTGAAACTAGAGACGATACACATATCCGTTACAAATATACACACACACACGCACACACAGCTCGTCGTTTGGTGTTAGATTTCTCCAGTCCAATTCTTCGGCGAATAGAAGCGTCGATCTCATCAATGCTGAAATTCTTTCCAGCTGATTCGCCCTTTGTCCCGTGTCACTGAATTATCGAGTAAAATTTCAAGCGTAAAAACGATACACTCACGCGGTCCGATGACTCGTTCGTTACATGGGCGTTACACAATTTTCCAGTGGGTCACTCGATCTCATGTTGCGACAAAATAAAACGGTCAAAAATAAAGAATGAAAAAAAAAAAAATAAAAAAAATGAGAAAAGAACCTCATGGTTGACTACGAACTATTCCATATCGCCTGATACGAGATCAACGATCTGATCTGACAAACCCATTGGCAGCCAACGAAGTCTGAGCTCTTACTACTATACATATACCGAGCTTACATATGAGACCCAGAGGCGACTCATTTTATCGTATAAGTTGATTGTATCTATGACATTGATCAAGCAGCCCAGCAGGTTTAGTGAACGCCTCTTATTGTATACTACATGTACATTCTTATATACGGGGTATTTCACGGCGAGCCGGTTGTCCGTGGACCCGACTATTTTTTATTTCGATCACAATTTGTTATCTTCCGGTAAAAAAGAAAGCTAGGAAAGAGAGTTTTTAAAAAAAAATTTCTAGATTTTCATCTTAATTCATGAAAATAATATGTATATTCGGAATTCTCTTGACGCATCCATAATTCTTGAACAATGGAAGATGAGAAAACTGAAAATTTTCGGAATAATTGATTACATTTTATATCTTAAAAAATATACAATTTTCGACAAAATAAATGTGTTTGAGATCCCAAGCTGACCGGTTTAATGTTGAATCCCCCTCATGTAGAAAAGAGACGTTATGTATACGTTTGACCATGAGGATCTGAGATCGAATACATTATTTATCATGCAGCATCAACGGGAATCGATCCCACATGTGTGTACTTTGCTTGATATGAAATCGCATTTCCTCTTCCATACAAAAAGTATCATGTTCGAATACTCCGCCCTCACATGGACGTCTTCGGTCGACCGTCATCAGGGACCACCAAACGCGATGGTTAAGTCGAACGGACGGGCGTGGTCGCAGACGCAATTTTTATAATAAAATACTTTCAAATTGTTGAGTGAGGTATTTAGTTTGTTGATATATTATCATGAATCGCTGATCTGATCTTTTTTTTTTTGCGATTATTGAAATATAGGAAAGTTTAAAAATATAACGAAGGATTTTTTAATTTCGACCGGTTTCCTAGCTATGTTCAACAGTCCAGTTTTAATATCCGTCCATCCACTGACATTTTCACGTGAGCTCGATGGATGGTTCAATGTTCATTCTATCATAATTCCACATTAAGCGAATAATGTTGCCATTCCGAAAGACTTTTTTCTTCATTTTTAATTTTATTTCGAAATTATTGAGCGACGAGAAAAAAAAAGTGGAAGGAAATGATGTCGGAAAGGCGGAGATTTTTCCGCATGTTTACGATAGACATTTCGTCCGCGGTGGGTATACAAGGGGAGTATTTTGCTTGGTTAGCTTGGAGTATACGACGGGCATAGAGAAAGAGAGAGAGTAGGAAAGAGAGAGAGAGGAGGCAACAGCTAGTGTTTGGTTATTTCACATCACCGATTTTCAGAGAGTCAAGCGAACGGCACGAGTGTCTTCCTACATGCATTCTATAGAGAATTCGTGTGTTCTGGACCGATGTAGTACATAGGAGGGTTTGGTACATGGTACATAATACCAGTACAGTGAAGAGAGCCAAGAGAGCCAAGACGGAATACACAACGTGCACCTTTGATAAACGAAACAACGTAGAGCATACCATTCTGGTCGGTTCTCCGACGCCCTTTTACTCTTTAGCCCTCGACATAAATCGATCGATATATCGATATATACACAACATATTCTCACGTCTCGGTGTACAATGGACCGATGGTTAGTGCACGTAAAATAATGGGCTAGAGCCGCCTCTACATCATGGAGCCTGATACTTTCAATAAAGCTTCATCCTTCTTTCACCCTCTTGTGTGTATTCACCTATGTTATTTTTTAAACACTTCCTTTCTATATCCCTCCTTCCCTCTGCCTGGCTCAGACAACATTTTTTTTCATTTTCACCCATAAAAAATTAAGCAACTCGTAAAACTCCATCTCTGATCATCACCCAATACGAAACCTGCTAAACCAAGTCCAAAACTGGGCTAGCCCCGTTTGCCAAGTTTCGTTCGAAAGTTTCACCGCAGCACTGATGGACAATCCCACGAATATAGGGCCAAACTTGCTTGCCAAATTTTGTCGGTAAATTCTACCGCAGCTTCGGTAAACAATTTTATCAATTCTCGATGTATTATCAATTAGATCAATCAGGCTCACAGAAAATACGGTCAAGAACCGTTCGACTCAACAATGAGAACATTTCGAATAAATTTTTTCTTTTGACAAATTGCAGTAATCTTCAAATAGTATCATTCATTTTGGAGAATCTTTTATGAAGATTCAATTGAACTGAATACGGAATAATTGATCTTGAAAATCAGTCATCCGAGGCCCATCAGAAAAATATATATTTCTGTGTATATCTCATAGGATTTTCGTTCTTTGGATAAAGACAGTTTTCGCTCGCTTTACCCACAGTCGATATATATATATATACATTTACGGGCGTATAGATGTGTACGCTTTTGTATAATATGACATAAAAGAAACGGCAACTCACCGACCGTGCTTGAGAGAAACGGCCAGATATAGGGTCGCTTTTGCATTGTACGCGGAAGAGACCACGATTGTGTCGAGTTTAGGGACGCAAGAAAAATTCCTTTGGGTGACGAGAGGAAAATTTCTTTAGGCGATGGGTCCCTTCAGAAAAGACTCAACGAACGTGTTGACGTGAGCGTCTCTTCTTTTCTGGAGCATTTTTATAAGTGTGCGTTTGTGAAACGAAAGAATTACAAAAGATGTAAGTTTATAACGTATTGAGAATTATAAAGGCGTAATGTTACTAACTTTTCACTCTAAATTTTCCAAGTTACGCCATTTTTAATGTGCGTACGCGTATTCATGTATATAAGTGAATAGAGGGAACACAACAAAAAAAAAAACGAAAGGGAGAAGGAAGCAGGGAATGGCTTGAATTCTTCATGGCTTTTCTTGGGACAGGTCGTGGTGAAAAGATGATTCTATTATAAGTTTCGCCCACTTTTCTCACACGTTGAGTTTACAAATTGCCAGAGACCCCGGCACTGGTTCGCGTCGAGAGAGAAGCTGCATGTGCTAGAGAGCTTCGTACATACGTGCATAGGCGAAAAGACGACGGGCTAAGAGAGACTGTGCCACGATCCTGCAACATCCCCGATGTGCAGCCGTGCGCTGCTCCAGATATCGTTCTCCCTCCCTCTCTCTCTTTCTCTCTCTTCTCTTTTCCTTTTCTCCCTTCCTCTCAAAAAGGAACAATTCAACTTTCTGAAACATCGCTTCCGCGTTCTTCCGTGTGCTGGAAAAAATTACTGTTTTCTCCCTACAGCCTCTGTTTCATCCTTCCAAGAAATAATTGCAAAATATAGTTTAAGCCGTGATATTTTTTCTTTCAAAACTTTGTATCAATGCATATTAACGTCGTTTACAACTCGAAAATTACTTCTGGAATTCGTTTCTTCCGCTATTCATGACTTGCCTTGGTCTTACAAATTCTGCTTTGCTTATGATTAATTTAAGATAAATCCGTTCCATTAATTTTATTTTTGTTCGTAATACTAACAAGGTCATTGTTAGCTTTTTGGCACTTGAATTTTTCTTCAATTTCAGATGACTGACTAGTCAAATATACAAAACAACAAGCCGCAAAACCATCAATCTAACAGCCAACGCAGATGTTGCTTTTTTTCAATTCTATTCTATTTGGGGAATAAAAATCGTTGTAAACGAAACTGGATGGAGGGGAACATTTTTTTGTATTCTAGATCCGAACTTATTGAAATTTCTACGGTAGACGTTACGTATTGTAGTGTATAATATATGAACAAGATAAATAACGAGAAAGGCCATTAAAAATTCTATTACCGGGGATATAATGTACCACAGAACTGCGCATTCGCCTTTTCTCTCTTTCTGTCTCTCCACTCCAGTTTACAAATTGTCCTCATTTGCATTACGCAAAAGGCGTTAACCGCGCGAATCTTGGCAGTACGGAACTTTTACGACATGTAAATAAGCGAGTGGTGAAAAAAAAAATAATGTTTATAAAATGATTCCTCCTTTCTTTTTTTTCACGAGGAAACTTCTTAATTGGAGATTTAACGTGAAAGCAGGGGCAAGAAAACTTCTTATTTTCAAGTAATGTGGAGGATATACGCCGCGGGGATTTCAACTTTCCGACGTTAATTCGTATTTCCGTACCGATTTTTTGCCCTTTATATTTCGCAGTATTTATCCGTGTACGCGACTCTGTGGGAGTTTAAATTCGTTGCGGAAGGCGCGAAATGTGGTAAAGGAAATGGGAAGGTTTGTGCATTGAATTGGTTCGGAGCCGAGGGTAGATGTGGGGTCGCGGTTGGTTGGTTTTTTTCGCCCGTATGTGTAAAAGTCTTTTTTTCGAGAATTTCCGCATTATTGGTATATATTTATGTAAAATATACGTACACTTACATAAAGTTATGTATTCATTTACACAAAATGAGAGTATACTTATAGGACGTGGGGTGTATATAGGCAAATTGCAAAGTGCTAAAGCTACTCTGAGAATTGACCGTCCGTGTGGTATACCATACGGAGAAAAGAAAGAGAAAAAAAGAGGCAAGAGAGAGAGAGAGAGAGAGAGGGAGAGAGGGAGAGAGATGGCGAGTTAAGCCGCTTTGAATAGACGATATTCCATTACAAGTTCCGTGTACTTTTTATCGCGAGTCGGAAGCTATAATACTTTTTTCTCTCTATTTTGGCGTTCTCCTACTCTCTTCCACATTCGCTTTCTAAACGAAGCGAAGCGAGATGCTCTTTACCGAAGTTGTGGCTTCTAGGTGCTTCGGGTTTTAACCAGCAAGCATGCATACGTCCAAGCTGTGCAAAATTCACCTCCTTATTCTCCCTTGACGCGACACTGCGGCTCTGACTATTCCAACTTTTTAACCGGCGAGTTCCGAAAGGAAAGAAAAGAAAAAAGAGAAAGTGAGGGAGAAAGAGAGAGAGAGAGAGAGAGACAGGAGGATAAAAAAAAAAAGCGAAAAAAATTACACTCGTCAACGAGGTACTTACCCAAAGGCTTTGCCAGCCACCCTTTTTTACGTACTTTTAATCCTCACACCCCCTGAGCACGCGCGAGACCACTCTTTTATAGAGCATACGTGTATCTATATACTTTTCTCATTCTACCACACTCCCTGTCTCCTCGCTGTATAAACTCTGCGCAACATATTTTACACCGAGCAACCATCATTCTCTGTACGCATATAAGCATCATTACTGAAAAAAAAAAAAAAAAAAAAAAAAACATTCACTCGTGTACTTTGAATTATTGCTAAGGCACTGGATAGTTATGAATGTGCGGTAAACATAAATTTAAATCGTATTCGTTTCATGTTAAATAATAAAAAAAAAAAAAAAAAAAAAAAAAAACAATAAATAAATCAAACGTCCACGATGAACTTGTACATTGATAAAAAAAAACAAATATGGAAATGAAGTGACAATTACGAAAAAATACAAATATGTAATCAAACGCATAGTTAAAATTCAAATATGGAGACTTCACGAGAAATATTTTCTCGTAATACGTTGAAACATTCTGATATTCTTAATTGACGCAGAAACTTCGTGCTCAACATTTCATTCCGACTCAAACGTTTTTCCAGGCTTTTTATTTTATAAATTTTTGCTTTAAACAAGAGTAGAATTCGCTCGGTAATGAGTCTTGAATAAAAATAAAACGAATGACAGAACGAAAAGGTATATCTGTTCGATTCCATCTTTGATGAAACTTCAAGGAGAAACAATATTCGTCAAGTGTCTTTTATCCTTCTGGTTCGATACAGACGGTCAATCCTATCGAGATACATTCAATACATACAACATATCTATGTCGATACATAAAAAAGAGAGGATCAGCGCTCCGACAGGTGCAGAAAGTACGCTGAAGATGAATGAAATGTAAAATTGAGTTTGATGCCGTCCAATGTATCTACGGTATGAGATTGCTCTTCTCGAAACACAGAACTTTTTTTCCATTTACCGATTTATCGTTGTGAAAAAGATTTTTGTATTGGCAAATATATAACTGGAAGGAAGAAAAAAAAATACATGAATATTGAAAAAAGTCAAGTCGAACATAATATTTCTTTACCCCAATGAAAATGAAAAAACGGTACGTAATTGATAGTTTTCTAATCCCTGACGCTCGACAATAACTAATTTGAATGATTCGTTAGAGCCAAATGTTTGTAAAAGTGACAAATCAAAATTCTTATAACCTCCATACTAACATCTGCATGAGAGCTAATGCGCGTAGCTGTCGGGCTACGCTCTATTTAATTACCACTGTAGGCACGACGTTAATGATAGGATTTTCATTATACCAGTGAATTTAAAATAAAAATACAATTATCGATTAAATATTCATTTTTGTTGCCAATTTTCTCGATGACAGGATGCGGTCATCGGAGCTTGTTGAAATGCGATGTGGTTTATTTTTTGTTCAGATCGTAAACAAGCGCATAAAAAACATAAAAATGTGTTGTGGTCACACGAAGTGATCTGAAAATTCCCGGTCACTCGTTCATTGTGTCAGGGTCTAATCGATTTTTTCCCATTGACAAAAATTCATTCCAATAATCACGGACTTGAAAATACGCGATAAAAATTAGGTGGAAAAAAGCAAAACTCCAAATATACGAAAAGTTTTAGGGTCACAACTGAGGTGCATTTTGATGCATCGATACAATCATAAAAATTTGCATCAAACATAACTTTCGACGAAACTATACGCGTGTCTAATAAATATATTCAGTTATAACGCTCTAAGAGCCTTGGAAATTATCAGATATTTCCCGATAGCTTGAAGGCGGTCGGGATATTGTGTGTCAAACTGCACCCACATGTCGCCAGGCATGAAAGCTTGAGGAGAACGCCTGATTAATTTCCAAACTCGACGGATATTCAGCGCATTTTTTTTCCACCCGAATCCAATCAATAGATGTTTGACGTTCAACATCATGGGTTTACCAGCAAAACCTAATTATATCAATATTTTTCCAAAAATTCGATGTTTCTGACACTCTGGTAGGTCGGTGACTGGTTTATGTTTATTATCTAGCAACAACAGCGGGGAATTTTTCGAAAGATTAGCAATAAAATATCGTTCTGCTGGTAAAACGTGATGTTAAATACCGAACTTCTATTGGTTGGAATTCGGGTGAAAAAAAAAGTTCATAAAACTATAAATTATAATTAAAATAGGATTTCCAGTGATAAGCAGACATATCACCCTAGTCTCTCTGTTTTTTAATAACGAACAGATTGATATAGGGTTAATTGAATTTCATGAAAAATGAGTTGACGAAAAACCCGATGAATAACTGAAGAATTCAAAACAAACCCCATTTCTTTGACGTTTATCTTGACTCGGAATCAACCCCGGTCATGAGCTGTAGAGGGTTAAACGGGAAAGCAAAATTTAAACTCGCAGAGGGTGAGACCGAGAGTTTACGAGTATGATTGTTGTAGACATTCCCTGGCAACATCTGGCAGCGTCACTTTCTTGAACGATAAGGAACGACAACAGCGCAAGGCGATTACGTCTCGCTTCGTCGAACGTCAAAATTTGAGACCTCGATAATTACAATCAAACCTTGCTGCTCCGTGGTTGTTATAGGTCGCCCACGATTCGCTCACGTACGGTAATCAAGCGTCGAGAATGATCGATTAATCGATGGATCGGGATGCCTGGACGTAAACGAAATTGGCGGGAGGGTAGTATAACTGGACATTGGGGAATTGCCCACAACTATATACCCGTGGAACTTGTGTTTGATGCAACTCCCTAACAGCCCTGATGGCTCTTCGTGCCAAATACCCGACCATAGTAAGTGCCTGATCTGCCAACTCAGGCGTAGCAAGTATACATTTTCCTGAATCCCCATGCACTTTCTATACCGGGCGTACTTTTCAAGTGGAATCAAGTATTTGCTTCGACGGCAATGAAATAAACCTGACCGTGACGAAACGATACTTTGAGCCTGATCACTCGGGATAAGGGCTCCGAGCTAGTGATCTGCCACTTGGCTATTTGAAATTATACGCGCTCTCGTTTTCCGAGCGACGACGATGTTGATGTTGATGGGCCTGAACGTGGTATCACACCGCTATTCGGTGAAGGCTTCGGCATGTGACGGAACGATGACGAGATCACGGTCGTTATCCAAAGTCTCCTTTCTGCCATGATCCTCCATTCGATGTTGGCATATAACCCACGAGAGCCTATTATTCACTCATCCGCATAACACGAAATTGAATAGTGAAATGAATTTGAAAATATTATATTAATTCACTCAATTCGGTCCTGTCAGATGGCTCGACAGAGATTTTGAAACGCTAAGAGATGCGTTCATTGCACTGCGCACAGATCGATAATTATTCTATGACACGAACGAAAATACCGACTGAAATGTCTACTGGGGATAATGATTGATGTACACATCCATCGAATGTTGAATCAAGACTTTAAACTCGTTCTGCACATATTTTAATGAACCTAATTCAAATCGATGTATCCAGAATTACCGTCGCATTACAATTTTTTTGATACCGTAACGGCTGTTGGACGGTTTCTGATGAAAATTGGGTTATTTTTCACCCGAAGTTTGAGCGAAAATCAAAACACTTTTTAGTGGTTTGAATTTTGTGTGTTTCCAACTTTTACTGTGAGGATGGTGACGCATGTGGTTTATTTTATAATCGTGGATGTTTATAGAAGAGTCGTTCAGCGTGAGCGTAACCGCGTTCATGCTTCTCCCTCGATGACTTTGTGTGCGCAATTAATATCGTCCGTACTTTTGTTTCGCAAATATTTCTTTATCAACTTATCCTTCGGTATGAAAAGTTATTTCTGTCATATTTCTGCTCGGGTTTTGTCCCGAATTTAATTAACTTTTTGAATATATCTCAATGGTTAGAGTTATTATGAATTTCATTTTTATTCAATATTTTTCCGTTCTCCTAACGTGTTTAACTTTTCTCTCAGATAATTGTTATACTAGTTCTCTGCCAGAGAGCGATTCAGAATTTCTGACGGCTGGCACCAAAGTGTAAAATGAAATCATTGTGAGAAAAAAAAGAAACTTTTTTGGCAATTACGTCTCTAAAAATTTCGGCCTCAATAAATACGTGAATTTATATTTTTTGCAAATATCCGGCCCCCGAAATGATGACTATGAGGTCTGATTCATGTGAAAACTGCGCTTTGAGCTTTTATGGATCCAATATACCCATCGAGAAAGCTTGAATTTTTTTTCGAATATCATATCATGATAAATGGGCTTGTATATATGCAAACGATGTTATATCCCTCACAACAGAAAAATACTAGTCTTTCTTTACTCGTACTACTTTTTTCATATTTTTCGCTTGTATACCGAATATTTGTCGATTGTATAAGATGGATATTACCTCCATTTCCTGATGCAAGACGAAAGAAAAGTTTCTTAAAGTTTTCGGTTATTCTCTGTCTCTTACATTTCTTTCTTCGTTCTTTTCGTGTCTTCCTCTTTCTCTCTTCCTCTCGAACGCTCGCTCTGTCCTGTTTTTGCCATTCCACTACGATGCTCCGATAGATCTGCCGATATCTTGAAACACGGAAAAATGGTCGGTGGAACGAGAAAAAGACCCTGAGAGAAAAGCTCCCCCATACTTTTCTGCCGCTCCCCCGTTCCCCTCCCCCTTCTTCATCCCTCGCTCGCTCTCGTAAAAATTTTAAATTCACCGGATATTCAAGTGCACTCGAGTTCAACAAATTATACCATCGGGGAAAAAAATTGACCTACGTCCTCCTGACTACACGAACGTTGACATTTATTTTACTCACAAATGTAGTTCTTCAGTGGTTACTATAAATGTATCAAATTCCGTTACGCAGAGAAAAAGAAAAAAAAATAAATAAAGCACTCCCATTCTCGTTTAATTTGAAATGAGAATGAAACTCGCTCTAAAAATATAGAGCAGGAGGCAACAAAAATCGTAACAGGAAAACTTTTATTTTCATGCCCTTCTTATAACCTCACTCTGTTATACCGGCAAAGTACAGTTCGAACTCCCGTAAAAACTGACATTCAGTTTTTTAAACATATACTGAACTGAATAATATAATAAATGCCGGTTACATCGTCAAATGACAATACGGACTGTAAATTATAGATAAAGAACATTCAACTGGGGGTGAGGGGCTTGTTTGCATCATCAACACACAGTTTCATCCTACCTTTACTTATCTACACTTTAACGGCTACATTTGTTTTCATTTCTACTCAGATATTAGCTAAAGTATAGTCGTTTTCGAGGGATGAAGTGCTCACGAAATCATGCCAGGTTTCTACAAGAGCTATGCATGTTTACTGTATAATTTACCTCTTTTATACCATGAAATATCCATGTATGAGCATATTCGTTTACATAATGAGACTGCAGGATCGCGAATATAGGACCAAGTATTTGCCTGCACTACGGAATTCCGGGGATCTTATCGATTTTTCTGTGACTTTAGCCAATCGTGGTATATATTACGAGACTCGCTGGCCCATCTCCTCAGCTACATAGTCGTCTCTCTGTCGTTTTGCTTTCACGCCAGAGTCACTGAATTCTTTCATGATCGAATTCTATTGAACCTTTCTTCATTATTACGAAATAGAATTTCGCGAGAAGATTGCGTTCAATCCCCTTTTGCAACCGGTGAGCGTGAGATCTCCAACAAGACCGAATAGTTTCGAGGAGGACAAAAAATGAAAGAAAAAAAAGAGAGCGAGAGAGAGAAATAAGATGAAAGGGCGGGAAAAAAATAAGCTTGAAAGGTAAAACTTCTCTTTCAACTAGAATATCTTTTCTTTTGTTTCAGGAAACGATCATCGCGAGAAATGTTGTCGATCTTTATCCAGGTTCGGAACATCTCGAAATCACGGGAGAGAAGGTGAGTCTTTGCAAATAATTTTTATGCTTCATATAAATTGAAGAATAATTTATATCAATCTTTGGTAAATTCAGAATGAATAAATTCATTTTATTCGACTTTCGAATATTTCTATATTCAATTGAGTTCACGTGAGTTTTCAAAATATCGAAATCGTAATCCTCGAGAGAGTCTCTATTTTCATTTATCCATGACCTTTTTTAAGTAACTGCTTTATTAAACGGTTGTGAGACAACAAATTTTAAAAGTAAATCCATTTCTTGTCACAGGGACTGCTTTTTTCTATACCCATATTACGATATACGAATATTGAAGTTCCACTGTTCTTTTATTTGCTTGCAGGATTCCGGACTATCGAGACTATTCTATCTACTTATGATCACGAAGAATTTCTGACTATCGCGCTGGAGTACATGTAACGCCGTTTGCCGAGTAAAATAAATAGTCATTTCTACTTTCGAAGAAAAAAAAAACGAATAAATAAAATAAAAATCGTGATAGCTTTCGTAGTGTGAAAAAAAAGCAAAGAAAAAAAAAAGAATCGTAATTAGTGTAAAAGCAGCATACTCCTCGTATCTTGTATCGCAACGAAAATACACAATTTTTTCCTCTTTCTAATCGGCGATCGTTTTGGATCGGACGGTCCGAGTCTTATTAAAGTTCTTCGCTACTTCTCTCGTTTGTTCGAGTGTCGAGAGCGCAGGCTCTGTCCTCATGTAAATGTAAATAAGAGTTTTGTATATTTGTAATATAGATAGGGCAGTGTATTATAAACAATAAAATTATTTATATATATTTTAATCACGAAATAACTTCGAAGACCTTTACACATTTTTTCGTATACCCTCGATATCCTATCTTTGTATATCCTCGAGTTCTCTTTTCCGGTTTACTGAATGTGTATCCATACTTGCGGTCACTCTTCTGAACATTTTGATCTAAATGGGAATCGATTGGTTTCACTGACGAAAATCTTGAAATATTTGCCCGAGGAGTCAATTTACCAAAGAAATTTTGCAAACAAGCTCTCGAATTTAATAACAGAAGTTTAGGGGAAACATCTATATATCTATATATGCGAGTGTATTGCGTTCATGGTACGGCGAAGATAGTAGATGAGACGCATAAAGTTTCGCGATAAATTTCAAATCTGTGGCACCTTCTTGCACTTTCATCCCTTGCAATATCTAGCTCCCAAGGGCTTCGGGGTGGTAAGCGGTGAAAAAAAGTCGTCGATGTAGCGGGAAAAATGTACTGCGATGAAAAACCAGCTGGGGAATATATCTCGCGGCGATCCATCTTTTCTTCCTTGCATGCAGAAATTTTAGTTCATGCATTCCATGGACATATACATACATATATGGCCATTCATATACATCTATGAGTTTCTGTTATCATCATAAAAGCTTCTCATAATAGTACTTTTATAATGAATCGAGGTGTGATATCAGAGATTTACTTGTTACAGGTGAAATGATTGAATGAAATTAAAAAATGAAACTTTCGCACCGTTGTAGTACAGGGAACAAAAGAAAATGGTCATTTCCACCGTTCAATTTCAAAAGCGAAATCAAGTGTAGCATTCAAAATATTATATTGATAAAAAGTAATATTTTTAACATAAATTGGTGCTCGTAAAATTCAAATTCTACACGTTTCCAGGGCTGTCGATACGTGAGTCAATTCACAATTTTACACGGATATTAATTAATAAACATACTTTCTTAACGTGGAAAAAAAAATAAGAACGATTATTTGTTTTTAAAATACGTTTCATTCGATATAAAAATCTGTTGTTGGCCAGCATCGTCAATGGAAATTTAACATTGGATGAATGCAGTGCATCCACTGATGATAACAGAAGATTGAACGACGGTATTTTATTTTTGACTTCGCAGATCCAGGGAACACGGAGAGGAAAAAGAAATGAGAAGAAATGCGGTTATTTATTTAGATACGAAAAGGCCTGTAAGTTACAATAACCCGAAGCGAGATGATGAGAATGAGATTTCAATTGAGATTGAAGAGAAAATGGGTGGGGGGGGGGGGGGGGGGGGAGGGTCATCGCAATAAATTTTGATTACTGACGATGAAAAAATGAGAAAAATTTTCAGGTATACGGAACACTTGTGTGCTCTACAACCTCAAACGCATTGGACACACGTGAAAAACGTATTCTCCGTTCAACGATGCGGATGAATCTCGCTCTGGGTGTCATATCTTCGTTATATTCACGAGATTCTACATTATGGTCGTAGGCACACATGCGAGCTTTATGAAAAATATGTGGAGCTCTGGAACAACGAAGAAGAAAATGAAAGAAAAAAAAAACAAAAAAAACAATAAAAAGGGTGTGAGTGTGAAAAAGAATGGTGTAGAAAAAGAAAGGATAAAAAAAAGAAGGCGCAGGAAACAGAAAAGAGAAAAGAGAAAAGACGAGACCGCACACGTTTGCCCGAGTGTTATTCACACTCTGAGGGAGGGCGTGCGATGTGTAGGAGGGTCGACAGCTCGCGCGTAATATAAAAAATAGTTTACGGGGGGTAAAGTGAGTAGGTGGAATACATATAAATATATATGTATAGAGGTATATATAAATAAATACGGTGGGGAAGAGAGCATGAACGAGAGATGAGAATCGGTCTCCAGAGGCGAGATGCTTCGAGTTCTCTTCGGAAATTTTCTCCAGCGTCAGTTGCAGTGCAAGTATATATATGAAGTGAGATAAGCATATTTTCATATATGTAGGGTACATAGATACGTAGCATACCGGCCCAAATCTACAAAAGCATGATCTCAGCAACTTTTCGAATGTTTGTTTGCCATCTCATGGAGATAGGTTTGTTCTAAAAATAAAACAAAAAACCAATATTGTTTTGTCGTCATGTTCCTATTTGCACTATGATTTCGGGCTGGATATGAATATTTTGTTAATGGGATGTAAAGTATTGAGGCATATTTAGAGAATAGTTCAATCAACCAAATTGCTTCGTGAAATACGTCCAATGTAATATTCGTTTATACTAAATATTTATTTCATTAAATGGAACATATCTTGCGTTTAATAAACAACATTCAAAAAATCAAAATTTATTTTGTTGATTCAATACGTATCTTTGTTTAGTGGAATAAAATTAATAATTCGTGCAACTCAACGCTTTTTTGAATAAATGAAATATTTCTTTCGACGTATTCTACGTAACCTTGGTTAATTCAACTGAACTGAAAAGAAGATAATCTTGTTGATAGAAAAAAATTCAATCTATATGAAAACGTAGAATGTCTGGTTGATTTTTTATGAGCATTCGTCTAAAAGACTTTTAATAACAACAAATCAGACGATGCGAATCGCAGATGATAATTACAATGGTCTAAATTTACTTGTAGAAAATCGATTTCCTGAGTCTTGAGATTTTTTATATATCCTCCTTCGTCTCCGCCCCTTTTGGTATCCCGGGTTATCAGGAGTCCATTGGGAAAAGGCTTTTCCTAGCATAGCACAGAAAGCAACCCGTGAAATTGGAATAAGCAACAAACCCTCCTCGTACTCGAAAAGGGAGCGAGCTTGAAAAAGAATCTGTCAAGCACTGAGCCGAGAAGTTGAGCTCACATTCCCTCTTTTTTTGAATTTTTCCTCGTTTCCTTTTCTTTTTTTTCGCCCTCGTTCCACCCCCTTTTCTTTCTCACTTCCTCTCTTTCTCTTCCCTTCTTTCTCTGTCTCTCTCGTTTACTACCAACTCTTGGGCGATTCGAACCATTGAGGTTGTAACACCGGAAGCTTTGTTAGAAATAACGAAGTAGGTCGCTGCGAAGAGATTCAATTCCGTGTACAATTCAACCAGGCTGGAAGTATGTGTACACATTCAACAGAGACAGCTCATCGGGTATGAATCATTTGTAATGGTAAGATTTAAGAGAATCGAGAATATCACTGTTAAAGTATTCACGAATCCACAAAAAATCTCATATTCTCATCACGATGATAAAAAATAATCCTGTTTTCAGAAAATAAGTTTCCAATTTCGTGTTCAATGAAATACCATCGAGCTTCCCATTCTGGAACATTGTTTGTATATGTACAGACTCGATATACATATAAGGAGTGTATTATCAAGTCGTCTGTATTTTTCATGCAGTGATCGATAATTGGAGGTGATTTCGAAGATAGAAAAAAAGCGAAACTACTGCTACTGGAAAGAAGAATGAAAAATAAAGAAAGAATAGAACAAAATATGAAAGAAGCAGAAGACACTGAAAAGAGATATTCATGAATGGAAATGGTTACTCTCTTATGATTTTATAGCAGTAATAAATTGATGAAATTTTAGACATACATTCGAGATGACGTTGTAAGAGCACATATTAAATTCAAGCTATAATAATCGCATGAAGGATTTGATTGATTGATTGATTACGTATATTGTGCCTCTGGCAAGCCATAGAGGCAATTTACAATAATATACATTTTAACAGATAACAGAATATAATACATCCCCTCTTGAATCACTTCTCAATTTAGCTTATAAATGAAATATATCTTCTCGCACGCTAGTAAAAATACGCACATATTTCAACTATAGATAAATTAGAGTGTAACATTAAAATAAAATAATATATAATAAAATAAAATAAACATCGCACGCTGGAATGATACCCTCGCAATTTTCCATTTATCAACCAACATCACAAAAGAAAATTCGCATACATAATTTCTTATTTCTTAAGACTAGACAGTGAGACACTAAAACACTAAAACCCTAAAACACTAAAACACTAAGATGCTCCATCCCGCGAATGGTATGATTCTAACTCACACGCAAGCAAATGCTCAAAAATCCTCTTTCTGAAGAGAGAGAGTATAATTGGTGTATTTGCAATGCCAGATTGAAACGAGACGTTAAAATATTGAGTAACATTGGAGCTGGTTTGCCGAAGACATAGATCTTCGGAGTATCGTTGATGTCCACTTTATGTTGGTTTTTCGTCGATCTAACTTGTAGTCAAGATAGCTTTTCTCGTTGGATAGAGCGCGCACAATCTTGAACGGATCAAACAACGATGGGTGGATTACAATAGAGGAAAAACCGGTATATAACGTCGACCATATATGGAAAGAACTTTTTAACTCCCGCGGAGGCTTCGGATATGCATGTATATAAGATCGAGCAAGTCGATCTCTTATTTCTTCGCGAGGCATGGAACAGCTCTTCACTCGCTTACGATCGGCCTCTTCTTATATCCTCTTTTCTCATTCGTTCTTCTTCCTTAGCTGTTCTCTTTTTTCTTATTTTCTTTTTTCCTTTTACTTCTTCTTATTCTTATTCTTTTACCGCCAGTATTGTATTCAAGGAGAGTATCGGTACCTGTGCGAACATATGCACCTGCGTCTTGGATACACAACCCACCCATGACTTTTTCTGCTATTATTTGATATTTCTTTTCACTATTATTCGCTCGAAAATTCCAAGATATCTCAAGCCATTCTGTTTCTGTTATGCACGAGCGTCGAGCTTTTTACATCCCGAAGATCCCAAGGTGAGAAAATATAGAAAGAAACGAGAAAAATGATACCAAAGACCAACCCACGCGCAACCAGGCGCACACCTACAAACGCGCGCGTGCAGTTATTTCATTTGATTTTGTCATTTTTCAGTCGACACTTATTGCAATTCGATTAAAGTTTTTATACAAAAATTTCCAGCATTTCGAATGTTCTAACATTCAAAATAAGGCAGATTCCTTCTCACTTTTGAGCTATTAATCAAGCCATAATTAAATAACCCGTTAATTTTATTTTCAGGCACTTTGTAGAGCTTCAAAGACAGCAGAATACTCGTTTATGAAAATCTATACCTTGGTCTTATTTAATTCTTGAACCAATGATTGTCTTTTTTTCGATACCAAAGAAAAATTCTCTGGATAAAATGAACTCTGACTACGGAATAACTTTCTTGAACGAACCTAAATTTATCAGGCTGACAGTAACATAAATTGTGAAAATAAATTGACTCATATAAATGCAGCTTTGAAAAAACTAAACTTTTCGACAAGTCGAATAATTCTATTTTTATTCTTTTTCGGTACAATTTGAACATGGGAATACTTTATACACCGTATTCACGTGAAAAAGTTGCACGTAAATTCAATTGTGTCAGAGCACTTTTATGGGGACAAGTGAAATTGACAAAGAAAAAGAATAAACTTTTATACCTGCACATCTTTGAAGTACCGAAAGCGAATCGGACACATTTATTTTTCACGTGAAATGCAATACATACTAGTTTCGTAAATCCGGATAAGTCATAGCTTGTAAACTAGACTAGAAATAAATATTCGCGTGATTCACTCCATGTGAATTGATTCGAAGTTTGAAATTCAATTTTCAGACAAATTAACCGTTAAAAAAAATGTATAAACCAGTGATTTGTAGGAAAAAAAAAATATAAATGGATAAAGTCAATTATTCATTTGTTTATAGAAGATTAGTGAAAGTTCTTGATTCGATAATCTTAGCGAATGATTCAATTCAAATGGCACACTTGACCTGATTGAATATAGCGAAGAGAGGAAAATATTTTTCATCCGTAGCCCATAATGCCACAGGAAGGTTGGATATGTGTTTACGCACACTAGTTACGCCCTTGTTACGCACAGTTATCCACGCATACAGCAGATACCACATACATTCGATAGCAGCATCAGTTGGAGTGACGTGAACGAGTGATCCTCGTCTTTCTCTCTCGACTTATATGGCATCGTTTCGAAGCCTCTTTACACCGTAATTTGCGCCGAGGTTTTATCTCTCTCGCGGCTACTGACTCGCCTCACCGTAAGGTAGAATCAGGAGAGCATCTTTCCGAGTCCAGCATATACGAACGATCTCGTTGATACTTCCTCGTAAAACGTAACACGCCCCCCGTTGCAATTTTACTCTCGTGCTACTCTCGACAGCTTTACTCTCTCCGTCTTTTTCTCTCTTGAAAACTCGACAGGAGCGAAACAACTATGAAACGTTAACAATTTCCTAGGAAAGAGAGCAGGTTTTCGCTCTATATACATCTATATATAATATGTAATAGGAGTTGCTGAGGTAGCTTTGTTATAAAGTGAGTAAGGAACAGAGAGATAGAAGGATTGGACATTAAATTTCCACGGACGCATTTCGCATTGTTGGAAACCTGAAAAGAGGCTCGAGTTTCAGTGCTTTATATAGGACAAGCACCAATGAAGCAGAGCTTTCTTGATCTGCTTGATGCAATCCGTTGGATTCCATGAAAATAAAAGTTTTACATTTATATATACATGTTGTAAGGTCAAAAGTTGTAAGCCATGATTTGTTATTCGCACCATTCAGGGAATTTATGTGCGTTGTTCCTTGCCGGAAGTGCTATTTTAAGTGTTATTTTATCTTGCTTGTTTCATCCTCCAAAAGCTAAATATATCGAAATCTAGAAATTATTCCAAAAAGCAGACATCAAATGACTCGGTGACTTTGTTAGTCTTCAAGGCTTACGTGGTGAGTAGAAAAGTTTCAATCCAAATATTCAATTTTAATTTAGACAATTGGATACAAAATAAATTCATTACGAGCTTCCAACGAGTTTTGTCATTCGAAACAGTTTTTTTTTTTCAAGATCCTGAAATCCTGGTACAAAATCGTACTTCAAATCATTGTTCAAACAAAAATATCGTGGGCATTTTTATTCGCGATGCCACCCGAATTTCCCATGTCCACTGATTATTTTTCTAACTCGCAGTTCTCGAGAAACGTGTATCCATTGCAAATAGAAAATAAGATAAATAAAGAGAGAGAGAGAGAGAGAGAGAGAGAGAGAGAGAGAGAGAGAGAGAGAGAGAGAGAGAGAGAGAGAGGGTATATCTGTAAGACTTAGAAACATTTGTTTTGGCTGAAAGGACGAGTGAAGAGATGTTCGATTGGCTGGCTCCTAATGGCAGCAACAGGGTCCAGTTTGACCCTCTCGGTTTACTCGAACCTACAGCTGTCGTAGGTTGTTTCAATTCTGTAACGAGAGAAGGGATCTTCATATGTATACGTATATAGAGTATGCGACGAGGACCAAAGGGATGTACGGGAGTAAACCGAAAACGATGAGCATAGAATATATATATTCAATATTTCTCTCTCTCTCTCTCTCTCTCTTACCCTTCTATATATAGATAGAAAGGAGGGGGCAATGGGAAGACCTGAAGAAGCCGTGGTTGGTATACAGGCACTGGTATGTTTACCCATCATTGTTATACAGTCTGCAGGAGCCTGTCTAGGCTGACATAACAATCTCGAAATTGTGTCTGCTTTGAAGGCGTCTAAGACAACATCACCACCGAGGCACCAAATCGACTCTGAAGAGGAGCAATCCAAGGATGAAACAAGAAAGACCGAAGGAGTGAGAGAGAGAGAGAGAGAGAGAGAGAGAGAGAGAGAGAAGCAAAGAGTTGATGGTTCGTATATTCAGTACGCTCTCAGCGCGTGTTTCACTCAGTCGTCATCGTGGTAGTAACCTAACATGGAATAGCAGCTTCCGTGTCTCCAGACCGTTTTCTCATCTCACGCGTGTAATTTCACTTTGCTTTGTCGCTGACAACGAGCTTATATTTCATCTACCAAAAACCATCAACGCCCGTTAAAACCATTGTCATTCTATACATGGCTGCTCAATTCAAGATCTGTGCTTATCATTTTCATATCCGATGTCTGTCAATATATGAATGTAATCGCAAGCAGTTTAATAATATATTATGTTTGAAGTTATGCGTCTGTGATCTAACAGGTTCATACAATTTATCAACTGTCATTATATCCTGACTAATTAGAATTAGTCCTAACTAATTCTATCCTGAGTGTGACAATAACTTTTGATTTATTATTGAAATCTTAATTTGTGATGAAATTTAAATGTTCCATCTTCGGTATTTGCGGAAGCTTTTACTTCGTCCCAAAACTAGTTTTTCTTTCAATAATTAATTTCTCTTGTTTCATTTTTACGCAAAAAAAAATGATTTTCTGCGGGCTCATTTCCTATGCTACTTCGTAACTCTTTCAGCAATGCTTCGAGGCTTCAAAGTTAATCCAGGCTCCGAGGTAACTGGACGAGTCAGGGGTCTCTCGTGCTGGAAAATTCATAAGTTATCAAGCAACTATGAAACTAACTCGATGCGCGCACATAACCTGTGAGTAGACCCCAGGGTAACCTACTAACATGGCGGTTACCATGGCAATAGAGAAATTTTACAACCTCTGCTCTGGACCTTATATAAGGTCCGAGATTTTAATGTATCAAGAGACTCGGTAGAGTCTCGGGACAAGTACATTGACAGCTCTGTCGTCTGCTGGCCCGAGGCTCGCCGAGACTATACTTTCTCTGAATAAAACGATTCGCGGTGGTGGGGGTAAATTTGGCATGTCATTTCGTTTAATTACGAAGCTCAGGAGTCATTTGATGCCTTGCAAATTGAACTGGAGATCAATTAGGAAATTCCCTATCGATTGAGCCCGAAATCAGCATGATTCGTGGCATATTAGCTGAGAAAAAACTTTGCACAGGGTCAACATTATGCAAAAACTACTAACACATTCAAGTATTTGACGTGTCGGTATACAACACCATCAAAGGCCTCATGTCCTCGGGGCTAACTTCACGGCGGTGTCGCAGACTCACACCTCGCCGCTATAACCAAAAAAAGTGTGATCGGCTATATGTAAAATAATTGTTTTGACAGTGCAAAGTTCGGGATGTGTGTACCGTGTGCTAAATATATTCGTGGTGAATTAGTTAATTTTGTCATTTTCTTTCGTGAAGTGTTTTTATTAAAAATCTATATTTATATATTTTTGATGGTATAAACAAACAGAGTTTCGACATATAACGAAGTGCCGGATAAATGAAAAAAACGTTCATCGTCTAATGAAGTGCATAATATCTATTCATTTTATTAAAATTGGTAGTGTGGTGTCATAATATTAAGAAAACCAGACGTACATAATAAACATCAAAAAAGTTATTCAAGTGTCATAAATATTTAAAAGCGTTTTTATTACCCAGCTGCGATAAATCTAGGCTAACCTATAACTTGGAGTTAGAAATTTCATTCCGGGAATACGCAATTATTGTATATATGTATTGATTTATTGATGAATTCAAATAAAAAATCATAATAAATGTGTGCTGATTAGATTCATTGTGTCATCATTATCTATTGAGCTGTCATATTTTTTTTTACTCAATTTGGTCGTGCCCTTTTTTAGTCCATTTATTTTCGCATCGATACGCAGTGTACGAATGCCAAGTTTCGCCAGTTTGTTGGAATTAAAATGTGTTCGCTGTGCATTTATACTTCTTCGCTTCCACTGCAGCAATATAAGTTAAAAGATTTGTTACAAAAAGTCTTTAGTTGCTCATTAATTGACAGGATTAAAATGTTTCTCATTGTGACCTAATGGATACACCCGAACTTTAAGAAATATTTTGAAATCAGTGTATGCTAAGTTATTCACTTTCCGCTCCGGTTGTTTATAATGAATTCAAAAAGTTGCTTTGAAAAGTCTTCGGGTGCATTTTTTCTGATAGTATCAGAATTGGTATCGGTGAGATGGAGCGAGCACCTACAAAGTTTCACAACTTTATAAAGTGACGTGTGCGTTGAGTCTTTCCACTTTTCATCTCTTATTGTAGCATTATTGGTTGATAAATTCATAATAAAAAGTCTAGGGCTGCTTACTTTTCGATGCGCTCAAAATTTTATCTGCGAATAGTCACAGAAACAACAGAAATGACTGAATTTCGTTCGACCCAATGTGCACAATATTCATTCACTTTCCTTTTTGACATGTGTCATAATGAATTCGAAAAGAAGATTTCAGGAAGTCATCGGGTACTTTTTCTTCAGTAGGATCGAAATTTGTATCATTGGTATGCAGCGGATACCTATAAACTTTGGAATTTCTGTGAAGCGACATGTGTACCAAGTATTTGCACTCTTCGGCTCCAACTGTGACATATGAATTGGAAAACTTGTCATAAAAGTCTTCAGCGGCTTGTTCTTGAACAGCTAGGATCTAAATTGCTGTCTTTGAAACCCCATCAATGCCTGAAAAAGTTTTGAATTCTAATGGACTTGAAGTACGCTGTGGTTTTTGCTTTTCCTCTTTAGTACTGGCATGAAGAATTGAAAAAAGTTGTTTCAAATGGTTTTCTGCTGTCTTAATTCTATTAGTATCAAAAAATAGATAATTGGAATGCAGCGGACACCTGCAAACTTTGGAAATTTTTTGCTCACATATGAATCGACATAGATTTTAACTTTTTCATACTAATTTTAGCAATATGGATTGGAAAATTTATTGTAAAACGTCTTCCGCTGCTCATTTTTGGATGAAATCAGAATTTTTGTCTCAAATATCTTAAGAAAAATACATAAGAAACTTTGAAATTTTGTTGGTTCTAAAGTGCACTATGCTTTTTACTCTTTTCAACTTTACTTTTCTCATAATATATTTAAAAAAGCTAATTCAGAAAGTTGTTGGATGCTCTGTTTCTGATGGTATCAAAATGAAATTCATTGGAATACAGCGGATACCTACAAACTTGGACATTTCTGTGAAGCGGCTTGTGTGCCAAGTATTTCCACTTTTTGACTCCGACTATGTCATATGAATTGAAAAATTTATTACAAAAGTCTTTGGCTACTCATTTCCGTTGAGCTTGAAGTGCGCTGTATTTTTTGCTCTCCCTTTTTAGTTCTGGCATATTGAATTCAAAAAGTAGTTTTGAAAAGTCTCCCTCTGCTTTTTTTCTATAAGTATCAAAATGTACACTACCGTCGGAAAGTTTGCGGACAAAAGTCTGAAAAAGTCCCTACACTCTTTTTCGTGTTATTCCGTCGATAATGTAGATGAATGAATTTAATGAACGGAATTTTAAAAAAGAAGAAACCTATTTCAATTTGCTTTTTTTGAAAAATTTTTGCGATTTTTTTTACGACTAGTACGTCATTTTGAAAACGACCATTTTTCGTCTTATTTTTCTTTTTTACAGAGCGACCGCGTTTTCAGTAGAATTTTATTTTTCGAATTTCTTTGACCGGATTTAAAAAAGGCAAAGATTAAGTTTCAACTCCGTTTTTTTCTTCTTTCAAAAAAAGTTATCATGTTTTTTGCGAAAAAAGACGAAATTCAGAAATTCCTGCGTAACACGAAAACTATCACATGTAGAAAAAAATCTCAGAGGAGTGAAAAGTTGCCTGCAAGATTGTTCTAGCCAGCACTAGACTTTTTTCAGAAATTTTTTGTTTCATTAATTCTAGTCGAACTCCAGGTATGTCAATTTCCGTAATTCGAAAACTATGGGTTTTTTTTACCAGAAGTTCAAGTACAAGAAGTTTTATTTCTTTATTTCAAACTCGTTGGAATTTTTTTGGAATTTTTTAATCCGACGATGTTTATTTCGAATTTGGGATTTAATTGAAATATTATGGGGGATAAAAGTTTTATATTTCAATTTGAAAAGGTTTTGGATTTTCAAAGCCTAGTTTCTCCACTTACTGATTGAACTTGTGTCGTGAAAGAATTAATGAAGGGAAGTCGCCGTATATTTTCGAGAGACTCGTTGAAAGGATGCCGCGTATAGTCGAAAAAGTGCCGAGTACCACAGACGATTTATTCGACGAGACAAAAGTTTAATCGGTAAGAGATGAAATTAGTCTACAAAAATTTAAAACCTCTCGAAACCGAAATATAGAACTTTTATCCCTCATGATATTTCAATCCAATCCCGAATTCGAAATAAACATCGTTGGATAAAAAAATTCGAAAAACATCTGAAAAAATTCCAACACGTTCAAAATGAAGAAATGAACTTGTACCTGGACTTTCGGTGAAAAAATTCATAGTTTTCAAATTACGGAAATTGATATTCCTGGAGTTCGACTGGAATCGATGGAAAAAAAAAATTCGGAACAAAAATCTGAAAAAAATCTAGTGACTAGAGCAATCTTGAAGGCAACTTTTCACTTCTCTGAGATTTTTTTCTACTTGGGATAGTTTTCGTGATATGCAAGAATTTCTGATATTCGTTTTTTTTTTTTCGACAAAAACATGATAACTTTTTATTGAAAAATCGTACCAGATTTGGAATAAAAAACGAATTTAAAGCTTAAGCTTTACCTTTTTAAGATCCGGTCAAAGAAATACGAAAAAAAATTCTAGTGAAATCGCGATCGCTCTGTAAAAGGGGAAAAAAGTCGAAAAATGGTAGTTTTCAAAATGACGTCCTAGATGTGAAAAAGATCGCAAAAATTTTTCAAAAAAAGATAATTAAAATGGCATTTCTCTCCTTCAAAACACCGTTCATTAAATTCATTTATCCACAATATCGATGGAATAACACGAAAAAGAGTGCGGGAACTTTTTCGGATTTTTGTCCGGAAACTTTCCGACGATAGTGTAGATAATTGGAATGCAGAAGATGTCTGCAAACTTTGACAATTTTGTAAAGTGACATGTGTGCTAATTGTGAGTATTTCCACTTTTCATCGTTAATTGTAGTATTATGAATTTCAAATATAATCACAAAAAGTTATGATGGTAACGTTTTTCCATTTACAATTTCGAGAAAAAACGAGTTTTCATTCTGAAATTAGATGTTACACGCCGAAATTCATATCTCGCCTAAAAATCGAGATTCTCCCATGCTTTTGCGTCTCGAATAGGCAAAAGATATTGAAGTTGCAGAAAAAAATCCTCATTGCCCGGGAGACAAGTCAAGGCAACGTTTTTTTATTTATCATTTTTGCTATTCAATGTAGCATGTTGACTTGAATCTTATCAATAGCCCCAGTCGTTACTCATATCAACTTGCAGAGACGGTCCAACTACGGATGAACTAGCAACGAATTTGCAAACGATGAGATGTGAATTGGGCCTCTTGGGAATACCATGTTAAAAAAAAACGCGCCTGGAACTCTACCCCTGTGGCGGTGCGGAAAAAAGTTCGCAATATACAATTTTTAAGTTAGGCATGTCTGTACTATGAGCATAGAATATTTAAAAATGTACCAACGAAATTAACCATAGAAATTTAAACCAAAATCTTATAGCCATCAAAAAAAGTTGAAAAATTTTGGAGAAAAAAGCCGTGATATCAAACCCAAAAATTCCCCTTGGGAAAAAAAAGGTCGGGACAAGTACATTGATGATCCCTTGTTTCCTGATATCAAAAAAGTGTTAAAAAAAATTTCATAAAAAAAATCATGAACCTTACTGAGAACAATTTCAAAACAATTGAAAAAAGTCTCACAAATCAGCAAAAAACATAATTAAAAAAAAAAAATTACAAATCTGTAGTTATTCTGTAAAGTGGAAAAAAAATTCAAATAAAACGTGAGAAAATCTTAAATACACCACTCGAAAACATTGCAGACGTAAATAACCAAAAAATCTCGCTTGAAAACATTTTAAAAACCGATGCCCTATTCTTCTCATCTTATTATAAAGAAGGAATGACTGAATGCATTGAAAAAGTTTCCATCCAAGTTACGTATTTATTGGTAATTCGGAATATTTATTCCTATCGGACGGATCAAGAACTTGAAACAGTTTTTATGAATCAAAAAAGTTACCAAGTTATGGGCAGTATTAAAATTTATGATATCAACTCGAGGCCAAGTATTTATTTGTAATTCGGAGTATTCAATTCTACGGGACGCATCAGAAACTTGAAAAAGTTCTGAAGAATCAAAAAAATTATCATCTACGTTGAGTCCAGCACTAAAAATTATGATATCAATTCGAGGACAAGTATTTTATTAGTAATTTGCAATTTTAACCTAATGAAATTATGTTCTTATAAGAGTTGAGAATACTCGTCCGGCTCAGAACGTTTTATCGAAATTGCTAAAAAATCAACAACCATGAAAAACCCGAAAATCTTGCTTTCCTACAATTAGAACGATACCAACTCATTTTTTCAAAACATATTCTGGCCCAAGGAATAGTGAGGTCATGAGTTACTTTTTGACAGCAGAAACTTTTAAGGAATCTTCCTGCCCATGACTTTTTGATAAAATGGCTAATCCAAAAAATACACATCGAAGCGGAAGTCATTTGTTACTTTATGGTGGTAGAGACTTATAAAAAAATCAATTCGTCTCCGACTTTAAGAATCCCCTGATATCATTCACAACATTCGACGTCGATTCGATCGGTACAAATATGTTCAAATACGTGTTAAAAGTACTTGTCCGGCCCATCACTTTTTATTCAAATTGCTCATTCAAATGAAAATCCAAAAAGAAGTTAATTCATGTATTCATTTCATGGAATAGTAATACCAGCCGCAACCGCGTCTCTCAATATAAGAACTAAATTTTCTTCGAATTCAAGGAAACGCTCGTGTTATACTCAACGTTTGACAATGATTTTAACCGGTTTAAATTGTGTCCATAAATCAACTCGAAAATTTTTTGGAATGCAACGTATTATCAGTTTAATGTTCTCAGCAGTAGCATAGGTTGTTTCTTATACCGAATATAATTTATTTGCTAAAAGAAACGAAGAGTAAAAAATGCCGTAATTGCAATGTAATCTAGGGGAATATCCTCGATAATTTCTTAAAATGCGACTTATTATCACTTTCATGTTCTCAGCAATAGTATAGGTTGGTTCTTACACCGAATAGAATTCGTTCGCTGAAAGAAATGAGGAGTAAAAAATGTCGTCATTGCAATATAATCTGAGGGGTTATCCTAGATGATTAGAATCTTTTATTGTGCGAAGCGCATTTTTTCATGGATGCACAATAAAATCCCTTGTATATTACAGGAAAGTTCCATTATATTTTTTTACAATTGATACAATTAAGTTAAAATACCTGAAGGTATTTTTCTCAATTCCCTGATTTTTATTCCCCTGATTCAAGAGCCCTGATTTTTATTTGAATGAGCAATTTGAATAAAAAGTGATGGGCCGGACAAGTACTTTTAACACGTATTTGAACATATTTGTACCGATCGAATCGACGTCGAATGTTGTGAATGATATCAGGGGATTCTTAAAGTCGGAGACGAATTGATTTTTTTATAAGTCTCTACCACCATAAAGTAACAAATGACTTCCGCTTCGATGTGTATTTTTTGGATTAGCCATTTTATCAAAAAGTCATGGGCAGGAAGATTCCTTAAAAGTTTCTGCTGTCAAAAAGTAACTCATGACCTCACTATTCCTTGGGCCAGAATATGTTTTGAAAAAATGAGTTGGTATCGTTCTAATTGTAGGAAAGCAAGATTTTCGGGTTTTTCATGGTTGTTGATTTTTTAGCAATTTCGATAAAACGTTCTGAGCCGGACGAGTATTCTCAACTCTTATAAGAACATAATTTCATTAGGTTAAAATTGCAAATTACTAATAAAATACTTGTCCTCGAATTGATATCATAATTTTTAGTGCTGGACTCAACGTAGATGATAATTTTTTTGATTCTTCAGAACTTTTTCAAGTTTCTGATGCGTCCCGTAGAATTGAATACTCCGAATTACAAATAAATACTTGGCCTCGAGTTGATATCATAAATTTTAATACTGCCCATAACTTGGTAACTTTTTTGATTCATAAAAACTGTTTCAAGTTCTTGATCCGTCCGATAGGAATAAATATTCCGAATTACCAATAAATACGTAACTTGGATGGAAACTTTTTCAATGCATTCAGTCATTCCTTCTTTATAATAAGATGAGAAGAATAGGGCATCGGTTTTTAAAATGTTTTCAAGCGAGATTTTTTGGTTATTTACGTCTGCAATGTTTTCGAGTGGTGTATTTAAGATTTTCTCACGTTTTATTTGAATTTTTTTTCCACTTTACAGAATAACTACAGATTTGTAATTTTTTTTTTTTAATTATGTTTTTTGCTGATTTGTGAGACTTTTTTCAATTGTTTTGAAATTGTTCTCAGTAAGGTTCATGATTTTTTTTATGAAATTTTTTTTAACACTTTTTTGATATCAGGAAACAAGGGATCATCAATGTACTTGTCCCGACCTTTTTTTTCCCAAGGGGAATTTTTGGGTTTGATAAGTATATGTAGGTATATATCCGCACACACATATATACATAGTTCGCGGTGGTTGGTTCGGATGTTCAACATGCATTGAATTTTTTGTTTTTCTATTTCTTTTATCTAGTTTCATGCCACATAAGAATGTTTTGATGAAAAAATTATCTCATGGAGAGATGGATATGAAGAAGGAAACAAGGAAAAATCCACGAAACACGTGCTTTGTAAGTGCACATAAAATCACATATTTCGTAGTTCAACAAACGAAAAGTAATGGATCATATGAATTATGCATTTTTTTCAAGGAAAATGAGAATCATTATTTCGTAGGGATAAACACATAATGACATCACGAAAGACTACGCTAAATTAATAAACTGAGTGAGTATCACGTAACATATGACACTAATTTAGAAACTAAACAGCAGAAAAGCAGGAGGCATGAAAAAAAAATGATTTTTTTTTTATAAACATTATATTTATAAAACACTCGCAATGAGATCACCATAGTCGCTTATCTTAGTGGCTTTGTTATGTGAACACTACTGTAAGCGTGTCACTTTTAATTTAACTTTCTGCTCAATCGGGTGAAAGTAGTTCTTCTCAGGCCATCTGATTATCGCATAAAGCATGGATAATCAGGACCTTGACCAGAAAGAAATTAACTCAAATGAACAATAGACCGTGGCTAATATTAAATTGATATCGATTTTACATGAAAATTCAAGAGACTTGAAATCATTGAGGCCAAGATTTGTTTTAAATCACAATAAATCGTCTTTCAACAATTACTGGAATGATGAAAAATAATTATTCCACTTATGTTCGTTAATTTTAGATAGTGCTAGAGTGCGCGATTCTTTTTGAAAGAAAAAATTTAAAAAATAATCGCTTCATTGATATCTTTCAATTTCTCATCCCATTCCTACTTTTCACATATATTAAAGACCAATGACTTACACAATTTTCAGCTAACAATTTTTTGTTGTGTTTTTTTATAGAGAGGGATTGAGTTCCTTGAGAAATGCTGTTTATTGGACTTCGTGAAGTCTCTGTGATAAATGCGAACTATGCTCTAGACTACGAAAGACTCTTTGAAGCTACGTGGGTGTCATACCATGCCGACTTGGCGCACCTTTTGCAATAGGAAACTGATAAATCTCAAGTTTCTCTAGGCAGCTAACTGAACTCTAATCATTCCAATCTTCGATTTACAAAAAAAAAAATACTCAAATAAACACGAGAAGCTTTTCCAATCGTTATTTTCGTTTTATCTTGGCATCCGGAAACATATTGGTTTCAGAAAAAATAACGACGTATCATAAATACAATTATAAACACAATTGTTTAGGTTTAGACAACAAAGTTTGTTATTAAACCTCATTTTTCCATTCCCAATAGAAACAAAATTTGTTTTTTCTAGAGAACACATTTTGACGTCTCTGTTTCTAATGATGACAAGTCGATGTATTTCCACTGGAGCGTCGACGCTTTCCAACTACAAAAGGCTAATGAATGAAAATTTCTGGGAGAAGGCAAACGATTGGACTACTTAAAAAGAGAAAGAGAGAGAGAGCGAGCGACAGAGGCAAAAAGTATGAGAAAAAAATTGGAGACAAAATGCAAAAATAGGAAAAAAAATAGTGTAAAAGGTGGCAATATTACGTGTGACGTGCATTGGAAAAATAAAAGTGACGCAAGACGAAAAAAACGATGTTAAAAATAGGAATAACGTGAAAACCGTGAAGGGTCAAAGGCGACGTGGATAAGGAGGAAGACGTACTTATCGTTACTGTTCAACAATTAACACAGTGCTGTCCTACTGATTAGAATTTCCAAAAAAAGCAATCATCTGCGATCGGGGATTAAAAACAAAAAGTGACAAGTATATACTGCAAAAATAAAAGTACGGAGTAAAATAAAAATGAAGGAAAAGAGCGAGTCTAGTGCCAATCAGTCTGATATCAGGACATCGTAACATTAAACGAACGAAACTGGGTATTCCGAGTTATCGAAACGAGGTTGAGAGAGGTCTGTGTGAGAGTGAATAAAGTTTTCTATACACACATATATATATATATAATATATATTGGCTACTGGTGATTCTGCTCTGTTATATTCAGTGAATGGGCACCATCTTCCTCTTCCCAGCGATCTCGTTCTCTCTCCAACTTATTTCCCAAGAACATATCGCGCTGTCTTTTTCCTCAATTTCCCTCAATCGCGGCCTCTTTCTTTCTCTCTCACACTCTCTTAGTCGTTTTCCCACCAGTGTTCCCCTTTTCACCCCGGAATACTTTAAGGGGTTGGGAATAAGGCGACGAGGATTTCTCGAAGGACTCTTATCGCCTCGTGACCGAAGCCATCGGGAGCAAAATAGGACATTCCGATCTTATTCCCTCCAAGGGCAAAAGACCGTAGAGTCTTTTACTTGTTCTCAATGGTATTTATGTACCTACGTTTGCTCCTGTTTCAACTTGGACTCCATCCTTCACGGTTTCTCTTCTCTTTTCTGTCTTCCAGCGAAAGACCAAAATAAAGTATTCTCGTTATTCTTTCTTTATACTATAACAATTTACTTGTTTTTTTTTTTGGCGGTTTCATTGAATATCAAGCGCGATCTTTCGTCATTTTACTCCGTCTTTGTATCTCGATTTTCTTTTGTTATTCCTTTCCTTTGCATTTCAGATCTCTGTTACTTCGCGTATATATCCATCGAACGGTTCCTGCTTTTGTTGTTCCTATCTCTTGCATAAGAAAACATGCGAAAATACGTTACACGATATCGTATTGGGATATAGATATAAATATTTACGAGCCACATTGAAACTATCATGCCTTTCGAGAACAATGTACACATTGCCGATAATGCATTTTATATATTATGTATGCAGGAACGACATGTGATCATTAACATAATATTTCTGTATATGCCGAGCACATTATCGAGTGTACAGATATAATGCATATTTATTGATGTCAAATCAACCCTCCTACTCTTTTTTTATCTCCCATTCTCTTTGGCTTATCAGGTATGATATTGCTGTTCGAATCTCATGGAGAACGGACATTACTGCTCGCGATCTCGAATGTAAATATATGACGAGGGTGTGTTATGCTCAGACGAATTGATAATTAACGGGGTATCACCAATTATATTATTATTTTTTTTTTATTTATCTCATGCAACATAGAACTTTTTATAGCAGTTTTGAATTATTATAAAATCACTCACTGTGTTGAAGTAAAGAGACTCCAATATTGAAAAATATGTTGAAGAAGAATTATAATTAACGTGGAAATTTTGATATTATAATAGTTGGAAGTTGAGGATAAAATGCTATTCATTTTTCGAGTATTTTTCGTATTTGTCACAGAAAATTCTGTATCCGCGATTTCTGCTCTTAATTAATACATGGGTATGGATGTGCGTCGATTGCAAATTTATAGAATTATATTATTATCATCTGTCATGTTCGGAAATCGATCCTGTGCAGTATACGTATGTCATTACCAAACGAGACGGGTGTTTCGATATTCCTGACTATCGAGTGCACACCAGTTCCCATACTTATGAATCGACAATTATACGGTCAAATGGAAAATTATGCATCGCTCAAAGTTCATCGAAGGGAAAGAATTTTCCACACAAATAAACACTCGTTAAAATTTTCCGCAATAATATTACGTCAATTTACGCATGAAAATCCATTTAGAACTTTGATAAACAGAGAGCTGACGTCTGACAGAAAAAAATAGACGTTTTTTGTATCGAATAAACACTTTTTTGCTGTGCTCCACCCTCATTATTTGATAGTTCCGTCAACGCTTTTCGTGGGAATGTCATGGGATTTTTTATTTTTTTTTCCTTTGCCGTAGGGCAAAAGTGCGTCTGGTGACAGCTGACATTTCCACATGTGTCGTAAACCGCCAGCTCCAGATTTCGATCCTTGATATTTTGAGTTACATACCTTTCTCGATAGCTTTGGACTGCTAATGGATTCTGAAAAAAAAAAGAAACTCCGACTACATCGTATCGTCATCGTGAATAAATGTGACACTCATTGGAGTTATTGCCTCGAACAATAAATTTATTGAAAAACAAGAAAACTGCACAGGAGTTTTGATCTTTTTGTATTTGCATAGCAAATTTTAAAACTTTACGAAAACAAAAAAAAACATTTCCTCATTTTTTGATACTTGAGAAGAAATAACGCAACACTGGAGTTATTTTCTTCCGGAAACCTTTTTGATATTTAAAATAATAACTAAGAATTCAAATACCCATACCCGATCTTCTTCATGTTATACAGAGAATAAAAATGGTTGATTCCATAGAAATTGATGTTACAAGAATCGATCGAACGTCAATATTCTCGCTTTGATCGGAAACTATTGTGTTCGTTCGACGATTCATAATATTGTCATAATCATTGGCAACCGGTAATGCGACATTTCGTTATTTGAATAACTGTTTTTCTCAGAATATCTAAATGAGTCTTATATCTATGGATATGGACATGAATTTAATTGGATCTTAATCTACTCAATTGAATCCAGCGTCGCCAATGTGACTTAAAAATACGAACGCTGTTGCCGAGTAATGTTTACCGATATTTTGTACATGTAATGAATTCTGTTTAACTTTTCCCTTATTGATGTTCAATACGTGTGTAGCGAAATTTCAATTTATCAAAATAAAATACTGTTCCATTAGAAAATATCATTTCAACCATTGAAAATTATTTTCGTGTCTCATATATATCCGGTCATATCGGCGTCGTGTTCGAGGAGAAATTTTTGACAATTTTATGAGAGTTTGTAAGTTCATAATGTTTTTCGTGGACTGTTGTAGATTTTTAAGCATCTGGAGAGTCGAGTTTTTAATATTTATTTATGTTTGTGAATGAATTTGTAAAATTGCTTTTCTACTTTATGTGCGAAGTTACGTTCAATCAAGCAGTGTATATAAAATACAGATTCTAAAGTATACATCACTCGTTACGACGCTTTCAACGACTTATATAGCCAGGATCGTCTCGTGGCTCGTATACACTATCGCAAATTACAACGAGTCGATTTTACAGAATGATCAAGACATGTCGAGAGAAAGAGAGAGAGAGAGGGAGTAGCAATAGCAATGAAAAACGTCGTAGCTCTTGCCACGTATGGACCATATATATACGATAGAGAATCACCGATGGTTTCGTGGTAAATGGATTTGTTGAGAAAAGACGAGATCGTCGATCGCTTTTGGTACTTGCGGGTAAGAGAGTGGGGCAAAACGTTAAGGCAGATATATATAGTGAGTAACGATATCGGATCGGTATCGTTCTGAGTACGCCAAACACGAAAATAATCCGGGAATGTCCGTCCAAAGGATATATAAATGTAATATACGAGGCAATTAATGTTCAACGAAAATCGTGTTCGCCTTCATGCACCAAATTCTCTATTCGTCCTCTTCCAACGGTATTATTCGAGCGCTTCTCCATTCTCCACTCTACAATCGATTACGACTACACCCTGTGGGTGGATTATATATGAGGCATTTTACGTTGCCCATATGAGTCACATTCTTACTTAGTGATTTGAAGAGATTTGCGAATTTCGTTGAGATTTTTTTTTTTTTTTCACTACTCAATGTATGGTAGGATATTCTTGTTTTTATTACCACCACTTAACATAACATTGTAAGAAATAACATTCAAATATTGGCGTTAGCATCGCAGGAGCGATGCTATAATAACGAATTTCTTCTCTCACTGATCGATAGTTTTTTTTTTTTTTTTCAATTTTTTTTATCGTACACAAATTTATCAATTAATCATGTTCGCAACTTTTTTTTTTTCATTTTTCATCTTGAATGATGGTATAAATGAAAGCAATTTTTCTGTTCTGTAACAACAGGTAATGTTTGATCATAATGTGTGATGTATGGGCTCAGAATTTTCATCAATTTTCCGAAGTAACATTGGAAAAAAATGTAAATCATTGGAAAGTTATTCGCAGGGATAAAATGAAAGTGAGGAAAACAGGAAAATGGTCTTGGAGCAGGGTGAAGATTGAAATTCACGAGAAAGGGGAGTTTCTACTGGCCATTTCGTATCGCTGGTAAAAAAGGGCATTGCAGTTCGAGAAGACGTTTGAACGTTGAACGAGCAATGAGGCAATATATGAAAGGGGGCTTTTTTCCAATTGACTTCTTACCATTTTGTTGATTTTCGTATCCGTGATATATAGATATTTATACATATATATTATATATATATATGTTTATCCACATACATATATATACAGGCGAAATAAAAGGTAGAGAAGAATGAAGACTGAAGGTCCAATAAAATTGAAATGGGGTGGAAATACAAAGGTAATGCGTAGCTCGCCCTATATATATCTCGTGGATTTTTTTGCCTTGCCACGAGTCGGCTGAGGGTCGTCGACCAAAGTATGTTTCTGGCTCTTTTTGCTCGTAAAATGGTGATACCGCGTCAACGTCTTCCTTGCCGGAAAGCGACCGGAAATCGAGACTCTTCGATCAGTCTCCGATATCTTTCCTTTCACGTAACATGTCATTGAGATCGGAAACCCTTTGTTTTCGATGTATAATACCACTGATGCGTTTCTGTCTATCTAATAATCAGTTATCGTAGCCTAAAGGCTTTGAAAGCTTTCTTTAAAATTTGGAGGATATATCTATACATTAATCTCCATAGGTCCATATAGTGGTGACAAACCACTATATGCATAGGTGATATATTGTTCGGAAGACGTCAACAGATTTCTCACGAATTATAGTTACCCAACGAAATCTCGAGACTAAATAATAAATGAGCTCGCTGCTGCGGAGCAAAAGTTTCAAGCATGTCAAGATGATTACGAACGACCTAAAGGGGACCAGATCTCGTGATGACTCACTGGAACAAATGATCACGCTGTTGACGTACCAAACACATTACAAATTTTTCTCCGACCCGTACATTTTCATTTTCTTTATATGGATCAAACGATGTTTTGAGAAATATTTCAAAGTGAAACCAAAATCTAACAAGCCTGCATGCGATCCAAATTTTAACTTGCATCAATTTGCCAATGGAATGTTTTCATTTTTGTTGAACGTTTTCCAACACAATAATTTACCGAACGAGGCACGGAAATAAATTAAAAAATAATAAGACAATAATTATCTTATCTATTTTCGGATACGCTTTTCGGTTTAACAAATCACATTTTTTTATATCCATGAATACAATTTCACATTTTTTATTTTCGTTTGAAAATCCATTGGTAACTAGTTCGAAAATTATACAGTGATTCACGTGTTTCTGTAATTCAAACATACAAAAAAACCTTTTGAAAATCGTAATTCTAAGTGAAGATCTGTTTCAGCGATAGTGAGAAGTTGGCGAATTTCAGCACTAAAGGTGCGGACAACTTCTTGTACGAGGGTAATAGGGTGGTACGTGCCGGTTCAATGAAGTTTAATGTATACAGGGAACGCACATTCTCCCAGAAATACATTACCTTGAATATAGGTTGGTATGTATATGTGTATATCGGATACATGTATACAAACATATGTCTGTATATGCACATAAGACAAGCGAGTAAATAGGCCGAAGTAATTTTGTAATTCTGCGGACAGTGAATTCGTTAACGACGTATACACGGTGTACAGTGCCTGCTGGTATTACGTGGAGGGATAGAGAGTTGGCAAGGGATGAGAAGGGGTGAAAACGGAGTGAAGGGTTCGGTGAGGTCGACCGGTGAGTTGAGCGCGAACGTTTATACCGTCGATCAACGAGCTCTCTCGTTCACACGCACCCTTTTCATCTCATTTAAGCTCTCTCTCTCTCTTCTCTGTTCTTCTTTGTCTTGTTCCTGTACCGTGAGAGGCAAGCATGCGTTGAGCATGTTGCGCGTGCTCTCTGGTGTTCCGATTTCGAGTCAAACATTTAGGAGATCGGGAGGACCGTGAATATGCGACGACCGTTCACAATGACTGAATAATGCATGGGACGTGGGCGCATACATCGAAACCAATGGCGGATTAAAGCTACACAAACCTTCACCCCACGCTGGTAGATATAGTGAAGAGGTTAGGTTTCGTAACAGAAGCAAGCTTGTAGACGTGGTGGACCAGACCTTGATACGAGCTAGTCCTCGATCTCCTGCAATCCTCCAGTACCAGTGAGTTAATGCAAGCTTTAGAGCGCGGTCTTACATGCAGCTCTCGATACTACCTCCAATTTCAATGGTCGAGGATTGGTGTCTTAGTTAGAGGAATAACTTTTTTTTTCCTCGTGTTAAACACGATCTCGCGCTCTCCCTTAATCTCTTAATCTTCGGGAGAATCATGGCTTTTCAAAATTTACAGGCTCCTAGAGAACATAGTATCGGAGAGTCATAAATCTATATTCTCAAATTCTAGTATTTTTCAAACCATTTTGATACCGAAACCAACTGCCGCTCGTAATAATGATTGAAAACATTAATAAAGAAAATTTTTTTAGAAAAATTCTTCTAAAAACATGGACATGTTTGAAAAAGGAAATTCACTGCGATGTACGATTTTGTAATCCACACTTCTAATATCATTTCGAGATGAATTAAAATCTTGATTATTCGTCGTAATTTGAACAGTTCTCTGAGCAAAAGGAAATCGTTTGAATACTTATTGAGTAGAAAGAGTTTTTTTTCGCCTGCTCCCGACCTCTTGCGTCGAAAATGATATTCGTTGGATGATTGAATGAATTGATTTTTACGTTTAGGATCTCACTTGAACTCTTTTCAGGAATGCTCCTTCACATTGTTACGTTTATAAGCATTTTCAATATTTTATCTACTGATTCATCCATGGCCATAACATGGTATAATTGAATGGAGTAATTTTTGTTCAGTAAAAGTCAATTTAAAATTAAAGAACAGTTTTTAGTTCATGAAAAAATACAAATTTATTTATAATCAATGAATGGTGTAAAGGAGCGAATTTTTAAATAAATTTTAAGGAAAAAATATTCATTGAAAAGGTTTTGTTTAGATATCATGATGCAATTTTGATATAATATTCGGTGTTCAAATGTTTAAACATTATAGATGCGAAACGGGCTTCGCGGAAATCAAACGTACGGTACGTTAGAGAATGACAGCTGAGAGATGCAGAGATTTCAAATTCCAAGAACACACCAGTTCAGCATTGCACATATTCCACGTTAGTGAGTTGAGTATTTAAGCACTTATGTTTGATGCAAGTTTTCCTGGTCTGAAACAGAAATGCTAATGAGCATGTACAGTGCCTTCAGTTAATGCCTGGACGTGCTTCAGTACAGGCACTCTGTGAAGTTGCCATCATCGTTCGTATTTCAACCAAATTTCAGACTGATGTGTCACGAGTCGTTCCTAACCCGTGAGGTGATTTAACCTACTGAAAGAATGACAGCGCTTAGGCATCGCAACTGCAACTTGAAGGCAGGCATCCAAAATGGTGGGAACGACGAGAACGATGAATTCGAAATTGAAAAAATAAACACATCTCGCTCCGGAATAATTATGATAAAATGAATATGATGAGTGGTGATAAACAAAATAATGTTGCACTGGGAAGTGGTCAATAAATAGGCTGAAATTATACACGGAATATTTTCATATTGAAACGATACTTTTAGAGTCCTTAACAAAAATTAGTCTCGTAGATGATACAACCAGATTTGCCACGTAAACCAAGTGAATCCAATGTTCAGCGCGATGGCGTTCGCACACATCGAGCACATTAAAACCGGTTTACCTGTGTTGGTACTTGGATTCATTTGGATTTTCTAAAAATTATCCCCAATTCGGAATCTGATTATATTCATTGTTGCATTGTCGAGCGACAGTTTAAAGGAATCGAATTCTACATTTTCGAGATGATTCCAACGAATAATATCATTACGTGCGATTATTTGGATCGGTTTGTCTTCAAAATTTAGTAGGTAATAGCTGGAATCATCTGTGGACGCGTTTTCAGAAAAATTTCACCGTTACGCAGCTTGATGCTACTTGGTTCGCATTAGCTATCGCACACTTCAAGCACACTACAACCAGTTTACCCTCGTTTGTATTCATTTGTGGCTTTATGAAAACTCGCATCGATTCCGGATTTTATTACATTCATTGTTGCTTTCTCGAGCGACAGTGTGAAATATTCGAATTAAACATTTTCCAGATGAATCCACGAAAGAAAATGATTGCGTGCAATTATTTGGATCAGTTTGTCTTTAAAATTTAGTCGGTAATAGCTGGAATCATCTGTCGTCACGTATTCAGAAAAATCTCACCGGCTCACAGCTCGACGCATCTGAATGAATTCCAAAATGGGGCTCCGAAAATTTCCGGTCTATTGGCAATATTTTTTTTCTTTTTTGTATTTTGTGACCTCGCCGCGAATTCTCTCTGTAATTTTTTATGGTAAATGATCTTTGAAGAAAGCGAAAAATGTGTTCACAACACATCCTCGTGTTGAGTTGTTTTTTCCCATGGGCAACAAAAAATCATCTGTAACGCTGTGTAATCCTCATCAAAATGAAAAGCTACGAAATGATTAAAACGGAAGCACTATCATAATATATCACTTTAGCTGTAGTGGTTTCATTTTAATCTTTTCACGGCTTTGAATTGTAACGAACTTCAGCATTATAGATGATTTCAGGTTGCTCATGGGAAAAGACAAATGAATGTGTTGTAAACAGATTTTCCGTTTTCTTCAATTGACATTTTGCTCGGGAAAATGACGGGATACATCCGCGGAGAGATCACGAAATACGAAAAAAATATTGCCAATGTGCCGGAGATTCTCGGCCGTCTCATCGTCGAACTCGTCGAAATTTTCGACCGAAACGAGGACAACGCCAAGGGAATGAAGGGAATCAGCCTGCGAGACGTTGACGGATTGCTGGCGAAAATATACAAAAAAAAGCAAACTCGAAACATGACCAGGCGCGATTATTATCGCAAATTCGTCGATAATAATCGGTCGTTATTGGAAAATTTCGCACGCAAAAAAAAAATACAGACGGTTCGGAGAGAAGACTGTGAATAGTAAGTAAATGAACTTATGTAAAAATGTTTGACGATTCTGAAGTTTCTATCGTTGAAAACGGACGAAATCAATTTTTTTTTCAAAGTCCACGTGTCCTTTCGTTTCCTCATAGAGAAAGCGGTGACAGTGAAATTTTTTTTCTTCTTCCAGTTTTCAATTTCAATGTGCTTAAAATGCCCCAAAAAGTCGAAAAATCATATCTAGAAAAAATGTGATGTGTGAGCGTGTGTGTGTGTGTGTGTGTGTGTGTGTGTGTGTTCTCGCAATGTAAAATTCAAACGTTTATAACTTATGCACAGATGTTAATCTACACCAGCTCTTCATTTGCTGGAATTTTGTCGGAATTGATTTAAGAAACGACATATTCTAGGGCATTTTGAAATTTAAAAAAAAATGACAAAATCGTTCCAACTTCTGCAAATTCCAAGATTCATTATTAATTTTTTCATGAATAGAGCATCATCATAAGAAGGTTGGTATCGAATTTGGGAATAATCGGGTGAATAGTTGAAATTTTATGGGTTTTCGAGTTTTACGAAAATCTCAGTTTTTCCAAAAATCGTTAAAACGCTTGAATTTTTGAAAATGTTGTAAAATATTGTGACTAAATCTTTACTTCCTTTTTTATTTTAGAAAAGTTGTCGAAATTTTATTCTTTAAATGCACAAAAAAAAACGCTGCAAATTGAAATTTGCAAATTGCTTCCTCACGATGCTCAAGATGCACGATGCTCGAAGTTTCCTCTATGAAGAAGCCAAAATCAAAAATGTAGCCAAAATTTAAAATATAGGCTTCCTCTCAGAGGAAGCTTTGAGCATCGTGCATCTTGAGCATCTCGAGGAAGCAATTTGCAAATTTCAATTTGTTTTTTATTTCGCGAATAATTCGAGAAACAAATATAAATCGTGGATGCAAATTTTGGGATCGATCGAAAGTATAGAAAGTCGATTTTAACCCTTCGAAGTCATACTTCTGTGACTGATCTCGGTGGTCACACTGGGTTGATTATACCCAGTCCATTTTTGAACCCGCATTGTGACCATTTTATCAGCTCGAAAATTCTCAATAAATTACTGAACATCTCTTAAATATTTTAGTTTAGACACGAAAAACTTTCCAGAAAGAAATCGAACGCAATCATGTTTTTTAAAGGTTGACGAGCAGTCACCTCGAATTTTCGAAAAGAAAATTCTCCATCGTCGCTTGACTAATCAGAAAGACACTCCGTCAGCGGACGCGGGACGATGGCAAAAATCCGCTGACAGGGGCTTTTTTAAATTGCTGAAATCGTATCGAAAAACTTCAATTTCGAAAATTGCAGCTGTCTCTCTCGCACTCACATAGCGAGAAAGCGACTGCTGCTAATTCCTTAAGGTGATGGAGGTGTCGCTTTCGAAATTGAATATCTTCGACACGGTTCGATCGATGAAAAAAAGGCCCTGTCAGCGTATTTTTGCCATTTTTCCGCGTCCGCTGACAGGGTCTTTTTTGATTAGTCAAACGAAACCGGAGAATTTTCATTTCGAAAATTTGAAGGGATTGCTGCATCCTCTTGAGTGCAGAATGAAGAAAATAAACGGGGAAAATAAGTTTTTCACTAGAATAATCGTCTCTTGGTGGATTCTCAATATTTTGCCTTTCCTTCACATCGTTGTTGAAAAAAAAAACACTCCCAATACTACGCGATGCTGAAATTTTGTAAGTATTCGACCCCCTTGAAATCAACTTTCCATACTTTCGATCGATCCAAAAATTTGTATCCACCATTTTTATTTGTTTCCCGAATTATTCGCGAAATAAAAAGAAGACACGTGGACTTTGGAAAAAAATCGATTTCGTTTATTTCAAAGAATGAAAACTTCAACATCTTCACATTCTCCATCATAGTAGCTCAGCTTTTTTCGAAACTCTACTTTTAAATAGAATGCAACGAGTTATATATATGCAAGGGATATTAATATTTCTCTCTTCATGAATAAGTTGGAAACGAATGTTTGTTACAGTGACTCATACTTTGGAATTGGTTTGGCAGCTAGGGCAGATCTGCTGGAAATGACGGAGCGTCAAGTTCAAGCTATTGGGTAAATACTCCCGCAACATGTTCAGATGTTTTCTCCCATCATGATCTCAAAATTAAACTGCAGCCTAATTATAGAGTGCTTGATCGATTGAGCTATAAATCAATTTTTTTTCAACTAAAATTTCAATTAAATTTGCATTTTTTTTAAATCGTTAACAGTGACGAGGTAGAAGCAGGCAGGAGCGAGCAGGAGGAAGGAGGGAACGAAGCTGGAGATGACGAGGTCGGTGCAAAAGAGGTGGACGAACCGTTCAGGGAGGTTGCACGTGAGAAGAAAAGAAAAAGGAAGACGGAGTTGGAACTCCTTATCACAAATGCAAAAAACTAAAATAAAAAAATAATAAAAATCTTCGCTGAAAACTACTCGACTCATTTTTTTAACGATTTTATTGAATCCAGGAGGATTTTCTAGGAGATAAGAAATAATCAAACAACAGAGTACTAGAGTCAGTGAACTATCGCCACAACAATAGAGGCTCACGACTGCGGCCAGGATGGGCCAAAAACGCGTTTCGTTCGATTCTCTATCGAACGGGCTATTCGTGGGGAGACCGAAAAAAATGTTTGGGTTTGTTCGGGTTTGTTCCGACGGTTGTTTGGGTTTGAACGGGCTATTCGTAGGGAGACCGAAAAAATGTGTGGTAAATATTTACAAGTGGTCCTTTTGCGAAAAACGGGCCCATTTTTTTTTAACATTTTTATCAATAACAAACCATAGAACAATCAATTGTAGGGAGGGGGAAGGTAAAAAAAAAAAATATTTTTTAATTTTCTCTCTCTTTCTCTGCCTCCCTCTCATCACTATCATCATTGTTGTCAACATTTTGGAAAAAATCATTCATGGCGGTGAAAAAAGCATGAAGACGCTTGGTGTGGTTGCTGTAATATCGGCGAAACATGAATTCCGCGATGTATTCGCTCATAAAATGTGCGAATGATTTCTGTCGATCCTCTAATTCCATACACCTATCATGCTTCTGTATGCAAAATTCGTTTACAACTTTGTTTACATTTTTTCATCGTACAGAAATTCCGTAAGGAATTTCGTAAGGAAGGGGAGGGGCTGCGCCCCCCCCCCACTTACCAGGACACACACCCAAACAAACCATCACCCACAGAAGACAAACGTGAACAAGTCAAACAAACGTTAACAAGTCCCCAAACTGCATACTAACACAATTTTTTTTTTTTTTACCTTCCCCCTTCTCAAAATTAATCGTAATATCATTTTTTATCAATATCACACGTCGTAAAAAAAATTTGGGACCATTTTTCGCAAAAGGACCACTTGTAAATAATTACCAAATGTGTTTTTCAGAGAGAACCTGGGACTCTGACATTTTTCGATTGAAAAAATTTAAAAAATCTTTTTTCACGATGGGCCAAAAAGGCGTTTCGTTCGATTCTCTATCGAACGGGCTATTCGCGGTGAAACCGAAAAAAAACGTTTCCTTCTGAGAGAATCCTGGGACTGATTGTGAGATTTTTTGTTAAAAAAAAAAAAATTTTTGTTGGAAAATGTTTCTCGCCGCAATGGTTTTTCGGCAAAACGGGCGAGGCTCAAATGCTACCCTACCATTTCGGAGTAATCGCATTTTACATTTTCCAGATGAATCCAACGAATAATATGATTGCGTGCGATTATAGGGATCGTTTTGCTTCTGAATCTCAATCAGTCATAGCTGGAATCATCAGTCGTCGCGTATTCAGAAAAATCTCGCCGTCCCACAGCACGATGCTACATGATTCACATAACGAATGAATCCAATGTTCAGTGCATCGGCTTTCGCATACTTCGAGCACACTGAAACCAGTTTACCTACATTGGTACTTGGATTCATTTGGATCTTTCTAGAAATTATTCCCAATCCTCAATCTGATTATATCCATCGTTCCATTGTCGAGCGATAGTTTAACGTCAACGAAACTCTGTTTTCAACGAAAATCTCGAAAATTCCTTGATGCATTGTCGAGCGACAGTTTGAAGTAATTGAAATCTACATTTTCCAGATGATTCCAACTAATACTATGATTGCGTGCGATTGTTGGGATCAGTTGGTCTCCAAACTACAATCAGTTATAGCTGGAATCATCTGACCAAATGAAAATCTCCAACATTCCTTGTTGTATTGTCGAGCGACAGTTTGAAGTAATCGAAATCTACATTTTCCAGATGATTCCGAATAATTATATGATTGCGTGTGATTGTTGGCATCAGTTGCTTTCCAAACTTCGATCAGTCATAGCTGGAATCATCCGACCGACTGAAAATCTCGAACATTCCTTGTTGTATTGTCGAGCGACAGTTCGAAGTAATCGGAATCTACATTTTCCAGATGATTCCAACTAATAGTATGATTGCGTGTGATTGTGGGGATCAGTTGCTTTCCAAACTTCAATCAGTCATAGCTGGAATCATCCGACCAAATCAAAATCTCCAACATTCCTTGTTGTATTGTCGAGCGACAGTTTGAAGTAATCGAAATCTACATTTTCCAGATGATTCCAACTAATACTATGATTGCGTGCGATTGTTGGGATCAGTTGGTCTTCAAATTTCAATCAGTCATAGCTGGAATCATTCGACCGAATTAAAATCTCCAACATTCCTTGTTGAATTGTCGAGAGACAGTTTGAAGTAATCAAAATCTACATTTTCCAGATGATTCCAACTAATTATATGATTGCGTGTGATTGTTGGGATCAGTTGGTCTCCAAATTTCAATCAGTCATAGCTGGAATCATCCGACCAAATTGAAATCGCCAACATTCCTTGTTGTATTGTCGAGCGACAGTTTGAAGTAATCGAAATCTACATTTTCCAGATGATTCCAACTAATACTATGATTGCGTGTGATTGTGGGGATCAGTTGCTTTCCAAACTTCAATCAGTCATAGCTGGAATCATCCGACCAAATTAAAATCTCCAACATTCCTTGTTGTATTGTCGAGCGACAGTTTGAAGTAATCGAAATCTACATTTTCCAGATGATTCCAACTAATACTATGATTGCGTGTGATTGTGGGGATCAGTTGCTTTCCAAACTTCAATCAGTCATAGCTGGAATCATCCGACCAAATTAAAATCTCCAACATTCCTTGTTGTATTGTCGAGCGACAGTTTGAAGTAATCGAAATCTACATTTTCCAGATGATTCCAACTAATACTATGATTGCGTGCGATTGTTGAGATCAGTTGGTCTTCAAATTTCAATCAGTCATAGCTGGAATCATTCGACCGAATTAAAATCTCCAACATTCCTTGTTGAATTGTCGAGAGACAGTTTGAAGTAATCAAAATCTACATTTTCCAGATGATTCCAACTAATTATATGATTGCGTGTGATTGTTGGGATCAGTTGGTCTCCAAATTTCAATCAGTCATAGCTGGAATCATCCGACCAAATTGAAATCGCCAACATTCCTTGTTGTATTGTCGAGCGACAGTTTGAAGTAATCGAAATCTACATTTTCCAGATGATTCCAACTAATACTATGATTGCGTGTGATTGTGGGGATCAGTTGCTTTCCAAACTTCAATCAGTCATAGCTGGAATCATCCGACCAAATTAAAATCTCCAACATTCCTTGTTGTATTGTCGAGCGACAGTTTGAAGTAATCGAAATCTACATTTTCCAGATGATTCCAACTAATACTATGATTGCGTGCGATTGTTGGGATCAGTTGGTCTTCAAATTTCAATCAGTCATAGCTGGAATCATTCGACCGAATTAAAATCTCCAACATTCCTTGTTGAATTGTCGAGAGACAGTTTGAAGTAATCAAAATCTACATTTTCCAGATGATTCCAACTAATTATATGATTGCGTGTGATTGTTGGGATCAGTTGGTCTCCAAATTTCAATCAGTCATAGCTGGAATCATTCGACCGAATTAAAATCTCCAACATTCCTTGTTGAATTGTCGAGAGACAGTTTGAAGTAATCGAAATCTACATTTTCCAGATGATTCCAACTAATACTATGATTGCGTGTGATTGTGGGGATCAGTTGCTTTCTAAACTTCAATCAGTCATAGCTGGAATCATCCGATCGAATTAAAATCTCCAACCTTCCTTGTTGTATTGTCGAGCGACAGTTTGAAGTAATCGGAATCTACATTTTTCAGATGATTCCAACTAATACTATGATTGCGTGCGATTGTTGGGATCAGTTGGTCTCCAAATTTCAATCAGTCATAGCTGGAATCATCTGACCGAATTAAAATCTCCAACATTCCTAGTTGAATTGTCGAGAGACAGTTTGAAGTAATCGAAATCTACATTTTCCAGATGATTCCAACTAATTATATGATTGCGTGCGATTGTTGGAATCAGTTGGTCTCCAAATTTCAATCAGTCATAGCTGGAATCATCTAACCGAATTAAAATCTCCAACATTCCTTGTTGTATTGTCGAGCGACAGTTTGAAGTAATCGGAATCTACATTTTCCAGATGATTCCAACTAATTATATGATTGCGTGTGATTGTGGGGATCAGTTGCTTTTCAAACTTCAATCAGTCATAGCTGGAATCATCCGACCTAATTAAAATCTCCAACATTCCTTGTGGTATTGTCGAGCGACAGTTTGAAGTAATCGGAATCTACATTTTCCAGATGATTCCAACTAATTATATGATTGCGTGCGATTGTTGGAATCAGTCTGTCTCCAAACTTCAATCAGTCATAGCTGGAATCATTTGACGTCGCCTATTCAGAAAAATCTCACCGTTCCACAGCTCGTTGCTACTCGATTTACATGAATGGATGAATCCAATGTTTAGTGCATCGGCTTTTGCATCCTTCGAGCACACTGAAACCAGTTTATCACATCGGTACTTGGATTCATTTGGACCTTCCTCAAAATTCATACCAATTGAGAAAGAATTAATTACATTCCTTGTTGAATTGTCGAGAGACAGATGAAGTAATCGAAATCTACATTTTCCAGATGATTCCAACTAATTATATGATTGCGTGCGATTGTTGGGATCAGTCGCTTTCCAAACTTCAATCAGTCATAGCTGGAATCATCCGACCAAATTAAAATCTCCAAAATTCCTTGTTGTATTGTCGAGCGACAGTTTGAAGTAATCGAAATCTACATTTTCCAGATGATTCCAACTAATACTATGATTGCGTGCGATTGTTGGGATCAGTTGGTCTCCAAACTTCGATCAGTCATAGCTGGAATCATCCGACCGAATGAAAATCTCGAACATTCCTTGTTGTATTGTCGAGCGACAGTTTGAAGTAATCGAAATCTACATTTTCCAGATGATTCCAACTAATTATATGATTGCGTGTGATTGTTGGGATCAGTTGGTCTCCAAACTTCAATCAGTCATAGCTGGAATCATCTGACCGAATGAAAATCTCCAACATTCCTTGTCGTATTGTCGATGCGACAGTTTGAAGTAATCGAAATCTACATTTTCCAGATGATTCCAACTAATTATATGATTGCGTGCGATTGTTGCGATCAGTTGGTCTGCAAACTTCAATCAATCATAGCTGGAATCATTTGTCGTCGCGTATTCAGAAAAATACCACCGTTCGCCAGCTCAATGCTACTTGATTCACTAAACGAATGAATCCAATGTTCAGTGAATTTGCTTTTGTATACGTCGAGCACACCAAAACCAGTTTACCTTCGTTCCTATTTGGACTCATTTGTGGATTTACAAAAACTCGCATCAATTCCGAATTTTTCTACATTCATTGTTGCTCTCTCAGCAACAAGGGCATCAACATCTGATCAACGGGTGAGAAAAATTGACAAATAAAAAATGTTTTTTCATTATTATTCCTAAATAATAAAAATTGATAAACGAAATGTGACGGTCTGGCAATAATGAAAGGAATAGAGGGGGCCCTAGCGCAGTAGTTAGCGCTCCGGACTCCGACTCCGTGTGTCCCGGGATCGAGTCCCACTCGGATCACCTTTTTATTCGCTCATTATTGCTGGACCGTGCCTCGTCACAGAAAAATGATTGGAAACGCTTAGTGTAACTGTTTAGTCAAGGAGTTTAATGGTCAACAGAACACTAAGTTAAAAAAAGCTGTGATCAATAGGGGATCCAACACCCATCGTTGTCGATAACGGCTTGCATTCTATTTGGCATAGAATTTACCAAGTTCGCACACAAATCGCGCCTCCCCTGAATTTCTGCCCAAACGCGGTTGACGTGAGCCACGAGCGCTTCCCTGTTTCGGTCCTCTCCGGACACCCATTCTCGGACCATCACACCTATTCCAATAAAAAATGTGTTAGAAACTATGAGCAGTGCATAAGGCCAAGTTGAATTTTCAAATGTAAAGAGTTGAATAATCAACTCGAGTAGTATTTGCTGTTCGGCCTTTTCGTCTGGTTATACCAACAAACTAAAGGAACCTGACGTTATCTTTAAATTGAAGGAAACAGATAGAGTATCCAAGCAGATGCTATAAGAACATACTCCATAGGTTCTCGATCGGGTTTAAGTCCGGAGACCTGCTGGGCCAGTCTATCAGCTCTACTTCCGGATGGTCACGGAACCAGGCCGTTGTCGCTCGTGAAGTGTGGACTGCGCTGTTGTCGTGCATAAATTGAATGGTCCGGTGTCGGTCTGCAGGGAAGCGAGCCCTAGCGCATGGCAGCATTGTATTTTGCAATACGCCAACATACGCTGCGGAATCCATGCGCGGTGGAATTTCGCAAAGAATCATCGCTCCTTCAGCAGACATACACCCCCAGAAACCAGCAGATATCCTGCCACTCCACTGCTTCTCTACGACATACCGTTCATCACATTCAAACGCTTTTGCACGCGGGCGATAAACATGTCGACGTCCATCGGCCGAGGAAGTGAAAACCTATTGGGAAGAAACGTGATGGAATAATGGATATGCTTCTAAATATTGAGGGCAGATGAGTTAAGAGTATACTTGGTCGGTCGATCGGGATCCATTCAAAATATTTATCACGCTCTCAAGAGTGCATATCGTATAATTATTGTTTTGACTGGAACTTGGTTGTGGAAAAATATTTTTTATCAATGACAGAGACCAGACTAGCTTATACCTTTTCGTCTGACCAGATAACATTAGCCCACTGTTCCGGGGTCCACAACAAATGTGCTTCAGCAAACATTAGTCTCTGTTGACGATGGATTTCAGTGAGGGGACTTTTTTTCAACGGCCGATGAGCGGTAACACCGACATTTTTCAAGCGGCTTAGTGCCGTGTTTACACTTATCGGTATGCCCGTTGCGTGCAATGCTTCGGGCACCGTGGTGAACGGATTCTCCTCTACGTACTGGCACAACTGAACATCCTGTTCAGGAGTTGTTTTGAGAGGTCTTTTATTGCGTTTGCGGTGATCAGCTAGTGCATTCGCACCGCCTTCGGCGTGATGTCTGATCCACAAACTCACGGTTTTTCGATTACACCCAATCGCTTGGGCAATCTCATTTTGCAGCATGCCAGCCATATGCATGCCAATGATTTTACCACGAACAGCTGGATCATAATTAGCGAAAACATGACGTTCCTCTTGAGGCTGAGCCATTTTTCGACGAACTGTCACGACACTTCAAAAGAAATGACTGCACATATGTGAAGCTCATCGCATGAACTCATCGGTTGTAAACTATGTTCAACAGACCGCGTCTTTCAATCAAATCTAAATAAATGACAACTGGACAAAATGATTTTTTTCCCTTACTATGCCTTTAGAACTAACCATCTCGATTGGGACTATGAAAAACATAAAGAATTAACCGATCTACGAAAGGAAAGATGAGCCGGTCCAACGATTATACGTAATGATGTTTTCGCCCCTATTTATCCTAAAGTCGAATGAATTTATTCTTATTATGAGATAACAAGTATGCACGAGTTTGATACGAGCTGTGGAACGATAAGAATTTTCCAAATCAGCGACGACAGATGATTTCAGGTATTACCGGTTCAATTTTGAAGACAAACCGATCCAGATATCTGCACGCAATCATATTTTATCGTGGATTCATCTGGAAAATGTAGAATTCGATTTCTCCAAAGTGTCGCTCGGAAATCCAACAATGAATGTAATCAAATTCGGAATTGGGTTAAATTTTTAGAAAGATTCAAATGAATCCAAGTACCAACGTGGGTAAACTAGTTTTAGTATGCTCGAAGTGTGCGAAAGCCATCGCACTGAGCATTGGATTCATTTAAATTTCATTTGATAATTTGAACCAAGTAGCATCGAGCTATGAGACGACGCGATTTTCCTGAACACGCGACGCTAGATGATTCCAGCTAATACCTACTCAATTTTCAAAACAAACCGATCCCAATAATCGCATGCAATCATATTATTCGTTAGAATCATCTGGAAAATATATAATTCGATTCCATTAAACTGTCGCTCGACAATGCAACAATGAATGTTATAAGATTCGGGATTGGTGATAATTTTTAGAAAGATCCAGACGAGTCCAAGTCCTAACGTAGGTGAATTGGTTTTAGTGTGCTCGAAATGTGCGAAAGCCATCGCACTGAACATTGGATTCATTCATTATGTGAATCAAGTAGCATCGAGCTGCGTAACGGTAAAATTTTTCTGAAAACGCGTCCACAGATGATTCCAGCTATTACCTACTAAATTTTGAAGACAAACCGATCCAAATAATCGCACGTAATGATATTATTCGTTGGAATCATCTCGAAAATGTAGAATTCGATTCCTTTAAACTGTCGCTCGACAATGCAACAATGAATATAATCAGATTCCGAATTGGGGATAATTTTTAGAAAATCCAAATGAATCCAAGTACCAACACAGGTAAACCGGTTTTAATGTGCTCGATGTGTGCGAACGCCATCGCGCTGAACATTGGATTCACTTGGTTTACGTGGCAAATCTGGTTGTATCATCTACGAGACTAATTTTTGTTAAGGACTCTAAAAGTATCGTTTCAATATGAAAATATTCCGTGTATAATTTCAGCCTATTTATTGACCACTTCCCAGTGCAACATTATTTTGTTTATCACCACTCATCATATTCATTTTATCATAATTATTCCGGAGCGAGATGTGTTTATTTTTTCAATTTCGAATTCATCGTTCTCGTCGTTCCCACCATTTTGGATGCCTGCCTTCAAGTTGCAGTTGCGATGCCTAAGCGCTGTCATTCTTTCAGTAGGTTAAATCACCTCACGGGTTAGGAACGACTCGTGACACATCAGTCTGAAATTTGGTTGAAATACGAACGATGATGGCAACTTCACAGAGTGCCTGTACTGAAGCACGTCCAGGCATTAACTGAAGGCACTGTACATACTACTAGGAAATGATCTCACAGGAATCGATGAAGATAAATTCATTTAAAGTGATCGTGCCGAGCATCCCTCAAAAGGCTTCTCATAAATGTAAAATAAGTCTTGTTTATTCGATGAAAGACATTGATAATATGGATCGATCTGTCTTGCCATTCTCATTAGGCTATGGATTTGTTAACGGCGATCACAGACGTATTTCTTGTTTCAATACTTTCCAAAGAATTTCAAAATAAATGTTTAACTGGATGAAACTACATACGAGCTTCAATGGTAACAGAAACCGTCACATTCAACAGACTCTAACTGCTCAACTTTTATACGTTGACGATGAACGTTCAACGACCCACGAATCATTGTAACCTCATGCTTTTCTCGGTTTCATTCAATATAAATAACAAACAAAAACAAAGTATTGGTATGAATATTTAGTTTTTACAGTTTACTTTACCAAAATTCTTCGCTAAGCCCAGCAGTGCGATGCTTGAAAATGAAATGCTAAATGCCGGTTGTTTAATGCGATGAGGAAGTTTATATAATTATGTACTTGGAGGTACTCAATCGTACGATGTACTGAACGATTCATGGAATATCCCGGAACAATGACGCAGAGCTCCGTTCTTTACATCCCGAGATTCAATACGTTACTTTGAATATACAGTTTGCTCACTTGAAACGCAAAGTTTGTATATAAATTTGTATAAATCCATGCGTATCATATAGTATTGTTAGCAACGACCGCATTCTATTATCGCGACGATCCGCAACCGGCTCGTATGGGACCAAAATCGCACTATGCCACGACACCCACGCTCTCCTCACGATTCTCTCTTACGTTATGCTAATACCTCGTGAGACGGAATCAGAATGGGAGAGAGTAAACTCATACACATGTTATGTAGTACACATACATATATATCTATATCTATTTACATTGTTCAACTACAACAGAGCTCACTTACCTGTATAATATACATATATATATTTACACGGATGTTATGTACATGATAGCAACTTTGGGCCGGATAAGATACTATGCCTATGCATGTCCGAGAATGGTTTGCCTCGTCCGCAGTAATTAACGCTGACGCTTATCTGTCGCAGTCACGAGCGGTTCGAGACGAAGTAACCAAAAGACAGGCAAAGAAAATCCGCGCTTATATTCTGCAATTTACAGCTATTTCAATCCTAATATTTGATCAAGAGACTCGGTAGAGTCTCAGGCCATCTAAATTTTTTGACGATCGAAATTTTTTCGTACTGATTTTTAAACTCTTTTGTTGTAATCGATAGAACGAAATTTTGACAAGTTCAAAATACCTAGTCTCATAAATGTCCTTTGAATGATCAAAAAGAAAACGAATACATACACAACGATAAAAAAACCATTAAATCTATCATCTTTTATAGAATTTATATTCCGAGTATTTTAAACAGTGTCTGCGCTTAACTATCTGCTTATACAGACTCGTAAGCAAGGGATGATCCGCCAGCTTAACACATGCACACAAGTTCAAGTGGACTGGTCCCGTGTATTATGTTTGTTTTGTACTACACTGGAAATAAGTTCCGATGCCAGAAGGGTGTGGGAGGAAAAAACGGCTCCTGTTTATTTGAATTTTATTAATGACGGTAGAGAAAAAGTGAAGTCGACGACCATTCACAGGAGAGCCGTTATATTCATTCCCACTCTTTTATTACTATTCCTATGTGTTCTATCTTTCTTGGCACGAGGATCTAATGAAAATAGTACACAAAATTATACATCATGACTAAGTGTGCTCGAGAATTATATATATAGTCTCGGCGAGCCTCGGGCCAGCAGACGACAGGGCTGTCAATGTACTTGTCCCGAGACTCTACCGAGTCTCTTGATAATATCATAGAAAAATACTTGAGGCTACGGCAAAAGTCGGGCCAAAATTATCCCTTCGAGTGTACAATTTTTACCTTTGTCCCCTTTTTTTTTCATAATTAAAAAAATGTTACTTACCGAATTTAACAAGTGAATTTATGTAGGCCATGCTCTTCCATTCGTCGGTAGTCGATATATACGTAAAGAGAGTTTCATTATTTTTTGTTTCTTTTCATATTTTAATTTATTTACATATGTAATATGAGTAAATGTAAATATACATTTACGAAATAGCGGAATGCAGGAAGGTTGAAAAATTACAATATGTATGAACGAAATAATGCCACATTACAACTTTTCTGGGTGGCCCAACGAATGCATTATATTTATCACTTTTATGTGAATGTTGTATCCCGTGCCAAGTCTCTTTTGTACGCGTAGTGCACCAAGTACCAGAGGTAAATTGCGCGATGAGACCCGCATATATACATCTATACACATGTATTTTAGACATAAGGTTTACTCTGTAACCGGTTAGTAGCAACGTTTCGTCTATTCCCGTTTCCTTTGTTCTCCGGTTAGCGACAGAGTTTCTAAACTCGAGCACGCGAGTTTCAAACCATTGGGTTTGAAATCAGAACTTTCGGATACAGGTACATGCCCTATACAGATATAAATATATATATATATATATATATATATTATATAAGTGAGATTGGATAAGACGCTCGACGACGCGTTGCAAAATTCTCGAGAAAGACGAAAATGACGATGTCGAAGACGACGCGACGTCGACTGAAGGCGATCTGGAATTTTCGGAAATCGAAAACCCCACGGTTGCCTTGCCGAAAACCGTTCAAAGCACTTCCGAATCTCATTTCCGAATTATCTGGACAAATTGAAACGGTTCAAAGAGCGCCCTTTCGCTCTTTTCTGTACAAGAAATGTAATCCTCGTTTCACCGGATGCCCATGACGTTCCTGATAGTTTCGACAATTCCAAACTACATCGAGTTATCAAAGTTTAAGTTAACATTCGAATTTTCAATACGTAAAAGAAAATACAAATGTATATTATTATGAGATTGCGCTGCGGAGTTCATATACGGCTTCTTAATCGTATACGAAAGTAAATTTGGTATTTTAAATGTGTTGAATCAATTAAGTTGTTTTTCTTGGTTAAAAAATTGGTTGAAAAATTCAGGTCACTGTAATATTCATTCCCGTATTAACTCCAGACCCGGGACAACGGAGTCGATAACTACCTCAATTCTTCCAGCAATACATTTATTTTTTCATTTTTTTCGAAGCTTATTATCGTTTTATAGATAATTTCATCATTGAATCTTTACGAAGTAAGATTTTATTAGTCTGTTCGTTATAAAAAGAAAAAAAAATGGTCTGCAATTAAACTTTATTATGGCGTAGGAGAAATATAAATTGTAAAGATTCGGAGTTAACTAATATAAAATTGAAAGTGTAAATTCTGATGTCATTTGGATCAATTGAAAGAACAAAGGGGAATTTGAGTTCTCGGTCTACCGTTACAAAAAAAAAAAACATACGTAAAAACCGGAAATTTTATAACATTATGGTAGCGTAGAAAAGTTCTGGGTCATTCTATTTACCATACACAATGGACAGAGATAGGCCGGTTATGGGAGAAATTTTTATATTTCAACTCTCTTGCGAAAAAAAAAACAAAAATAAAGTGAAATGGAAAATTTGATCGATCAACTAGAAGGAATAGGGTTGAGATATACACTGCGGTATTTGCATGTCACATGATATCTCAATACTTTGTTGGTTTTTATAAATTGATCTCACAGCGAGAGGATTGGAGAATGAAAGAATTCATACCCTTAAATTTGTAACCAGCAGGAGAGTCGGGCCATTGGTATGTACACAAATATAAAGGCCCATAAATATATCATTACTATACAGGATCAATGAGAGGGCGTTGTGATGCTGGACCCTCCATGATTTCATTTGATTTACATTCCTTTTTCTTTTCACATGAGTTTTCTTAGGAATGATGTAGGCTCCAGATAGATAGTCTGGAAGATAGAGTCACTAGCAGAGAGTTATATTATATTCGACTGTTGCTGATATCATAAGTCGTATCTTTTCGGTCTTCGGTCATACGGACACAAATATTTATATGAAAATATACGTATAATATTTCGATGTCGAATTCACGGCGTGGTCAAGTTTACTCGTAATCGTATCAATCTCTTCCATTCTCCCGCTTGCTTGAATCTCTTCGAGGATGTCTGAACATATACATATAAACGTTATATATAAATATACATAATATTTTGTATCTTTTGCAACGAGTCGATGGCCCATAACCGTTCGAACGCTCGACAGCAATGGCCTGAGAGATTTCTGCGGTGACCGCGAGCTACTGCGCGTGATGGTATGGTTATATACGTGCGGATCTCCTGCGCTTATATATTCATCTACGAGTACATATGTGTATATATATTTTGAGAAGGAGAGAGCAAAGGAGAGAGAGTACCACGCCCTCCCGGAGGACGTTTTAGACCATGCTTGTGGGTTTCTCCTCGTGCTTTGGAACGTGCTAGTCCACCGCTGGACCACTATCGCCATCTCTGTCTTTTCTCCTCATGTATCTTCATCTTGTTCGCTTCTTGCTCTTTCTTCGTCTTCTCTCACTCGGTTTCTCTTGGTCCTCATCCTCATCAGAAATCGTGGTTGGAGTCACCTACTATGTAATAGCGGGACTCTCGTAGCTCTGCCTTTGCAGTGCTCTGAGATCAACGAAGATATTACGGGCGAGAGAGAGAGAGAGAGATAGAGAGTAAGAGAAAGAGAAATAGAGAGAGAGAGAGAGGAAGATATTACCACAAAGTCCTAGGTGGCTGCGAGTCGAAGAGCAAGATGGTAGAACGTGACGCGACTGAACGGCCACCGCCGCCGCCGCCACAGCATCCCAGTCATGAGGGAGAGACGTTAGTGGTACGAGCGTGACAGGATGACAGCCAGGGTGATTCATCACCGACGGTCAGTCGGGCTTCTCTCTCTTTCTCTTTATCTTCGTTGCTCGCCGATGACTATCCAGCAAACCGAGGTTGCAGATCATTGCATCTCGCATGTATATATACAGTCCACTTCTGTCACATTATATACACGTAGAAACACATTTTGTACATGTGCACTACTCACGAAACGGCCGTGATCATGTTCACGACGTGCGAGCGAGGAAGTGAGACGAAACGTGAGAATCAGAGTAGAAGTGAGGCATGCACAAAACAGTGAGAGGTAACGAAGGAAAAAAATTGTGAGGAAAGAATCTAGAGAAAGGAAAGAAAGAAAAAAAATGGGTAAAGAAATCTAAGAGGGCGAAAACGGAGTCGTGCGTGTCTGCAATAATCCTTAGATGCTGAAAGAAATGAATCAACCTCGGCGTGTAGTGTCAGATGTGGACCGCCAGCTGTAAATATATAGGTATATATTCGAATTGCAATATTTATATGTATACATATGATTTTCGCGGTGTTCATCGTTTGCTGTATTCCCAAGTGGAATAGCTGCAAAACTCGAAGATGAAGAATAATACAAGCTCTGAGGGGGAGGATGCTGTGACTTTATAAAAACATACGCATTTTCGGAAATATACACGTAATATGAATCGGCAAAGATTGGCGAAAAAATCCTCGCTCCTCACTATACCGCACAGGCCTCCATGAAAAGAACGTTTCGTGTCAGAAGCCTCTGGATGAAATCGCAACGATAACGCTCCATCTCCGAATTTCGTCTTCGTACTTTCGAGGATCAATTCAAACCAGGTTTTCCCGACTTTCACGATTCTTTCCACCTTTTCACCGTAAACCTGTATGCTCTCTCCATCTCTCTCTTCTTCTCTCTATGCTTCATCTCTTTTTTGATCTCTCGTATTCTTCCTCTCTCACTACACTTTTGCATTTCTCTCCCTTTTATTCACGTCTCTCCAAACCACATTTCATGTCTCTCCAAGTGCACCGCAATACTTCTCTACCAAAAGTACTCAACGAATGAGAAAAGAGCTGAGAGTGAGAAAGATGTATGTAGAAACACCAAGTGTTTGCTACATCATTCATATATACATGTATATACAACGCTCTCATCAGACACATGGATCGTCTTCACACTCTTTCATGTTAGACACACTACGCCAAGTATTTCCTGGAAGCTTCGACGGGTGACAGCGTCCGCTCGCGACGGCGTCTACGAAATACTCTAGTTCACTTTATGCTTCGCTCTCTGTACTCGGGCAACTGCTGCTCTTTCTTTACCGTTTTTCATATTTGTCGTGTTTATACCTGAAATGCCTAAAACTCTCATTTCACTGTCTCCAAACTTTTCTATCCTCAATACTGAAAATTCTACATACGATCTACCAAATACTATTTAACTCAGAAGCGGAGTAAACATAAATAAAGGAAACCAAACGGCTTCAGTCAGTCGATTCTGTCCCTCAATTAGTCCGAAAGCTTTCTTTGTTCCATAGTATTTCTTGACATCCATGTCAATCAATAGGTTTACTAACTTTGTTCACCCCTACTTTTCCAACAAGCAAGTGTTCATTTCATGATTGATTGTTTACCAAAGTAACATTTCAATCAAACCAGCCGATTTTTTTTTCCAGTAAACCCTGTTTGAGTTTATACCGATTGACAAGCGTGAAAAGGCTCAGCTGGACGCGCATGTAATGCATTTTCCATGCTTTTTACTTCACTGGAAAACACTAATGTCAATTGATCTCTGACTTAAATAATCGACCGCCGTATTTATTGACGACAATTCGTCCTAACCTCACATACATACATTTATGACAAAGTACGTTTAAAGACAAATTCTGCTGAAACACTTCCATTTGCTTATTTCTGGTAAGCAAATGGTAAAATGAACGTTGGGACATATGAGGTGATAGGATTTACGTCAATTCGCCCACGAGCAGTCGAGGTGCGGCTCTAGAAGTTTGCCTGAACTGCCACTGTCGAATTAATTTAAGAAAACCAGCTTTTCTCATCGTTCTATAAGTCTCAGTTTTCGAAGATATGCAAAGAGACATATGGAGAATTATTTGTGAAAATATTATAAACATATGTAAACATGTATCAACGCATTTGTACCTGCATATGTATCTGCCTATATCGGTGTACACATATTTATGTGGATACTCACTTTCAGAATGTGTTTCCATTGAGATGAATGCTGGAGGAATGATTTTCCTCAGTAGAAGCGAATCTCGTGGCATTTACCGTTGCTACTTTGAACGCCTGTAGTCTCAAAAGCGTCAAAGTAATGTCACCTGAGAAAAATGTGTCTACAGTATCTGTCGTGTATACGATTTTATATAAATATACAAGAATTCGTTCATCTGGAGCGGTGAATATATTTCATATGTGTAGAGTATTCGTTTTTCATGATATATATAAATAAATCTTATTTTTGTCAATGTATATATCGTTTGCAAGTGTGCCTTTCCTTTGTTTCTATACAACGAAAAGATTTCAAAGTTGGATGAATTTTTTTTAATTTTGATATTCATATTCCAACGAATGTTAGAGCGTATGATCGATATGGAAATATAAGGACACCTCACCCATTTGACGCAAGCCAAAAGAATAAAAATTGAATACAGCAGTCGATTAATACAAAATGAATTTGTTCAATTTTACCAAAACAAGAAATTTTGTAACATGGAACACATAAGGTCCTGGACACTGTGGCTATTGATTTATTCAGGCATTTTCTTTTATTCCCAGCGCTCGATACATTCAGCCGTTTTGTTTGTGCATTAATTTGACTCGCAGCTTATACGCAAATGGAAATACGTATTTATTCGGGTTTTGTTCGAAAATAATGACTCCTGGACTCTGATGCATACTGCAGTATATATATAATTTAATACCTACTATGAATAGACTATAAATATAGTCTGCGTACACAAGCGGATGTGTAAATATAGAGCTTTCCAAAAATCGCTCACGAAAGGTGTGAGTGAAACGATAAATTCTGAAAAAAGTGTCTTCATTCACTTCTCTCCCCCGATGAATCGTTTATAAAACGATTATTAATGATTGGTGCAACGGGTCATTTCTTTTAAATATACTTTTTATTAACGTTGCATCCCAAACCCAAATACGTAGAGACTTTTCCGTTGAAAATTTTTGACGGTTTAACTATTTTTCGAAGTTTGAACTTGAGATTTGAACCAACTTGTATACGACAGTGAATATTCGATGTGTGGAAAAAGTGAACGAGATGCAAGGCCTCGGATGATCATCCTGTATACCGGTGGTCGCGTTTCTGTAGGGTGTGATAGAAAACAGGAAAGAGAGAGAGAGAGAGAGAGAGAGAGAGAGAAAGAGAGAGGGAGAAAGTGCGCATACGGGAATGGACCAGCTGCGTTAGGTTCCACGACACCAATTATACTTTCGGCTTTTGTCGAATATATATTTTCGTTATAACTGAGTAAAAGCTTCTATTTTTGCCCTACCGATTATACAGTTTCCAATACACCGTATAATCAGTGGCATTTTTTTTACCCCATTTTCCGCTCTTCCGTGAAATAGTTTCTGTGACAGTTAACAATTGAAACCACATGAATGCCTCGAAATAAAGAACAAAAAAGATTAACCCTATGCATGTTTGCTAGTTGATTCTTCACTGCTATTTCGAAAAAGCGGATATCGAGTGAACACGTTATGTTTTATTGAATCGTTGACCATGATTTTTCCATTCGATTTTATCATGCACCGAAATCCAAAAATTTGAATACAACTGTATTTCTGTAGAAAAGAAATTCATCATGTATAATCTTCAGGTTTTTTTTTTTACGAAGAACAGAGCGGTAGTAACGTTGAATGAACCGATAAACTAATCCACATTGAATGGAGTATAAAATTTCAAGAATTACTGAATATTTCGTAAACTCTTTCTTCATGCTATACAAAAACATAAAATCTAGTGAACAACCGTTATCATAAAAATCTCGACGATCAGAGTGTTACAGAGTGGACCTAAACTCTGTAGGAAAGATGCATCTCATAGAGCGATTTGAAATCCCTGATTCTGACCAAAAGTGCGGTACGGAGGGAGTTGTAGGTGGATACGCTATGTACAAGCGATTAAGCTTGGTATTCAACCAAAGTAGATAAACTCTAGTAGGTATATTCCGGTAAAGTAGATCCGTATATCGTGCCGAAGTAATCTTTCGGTGACCTTATCGCGGTTTAGGGATACTGCTCTAACATTTAAGCTTGCACTACTTCCTCTTTGTTATAACCTATGATTTTCTATCTCTCTTCCTCTCTATGACCGAAATGATTTCACTTACGTGGGTCCGTATATTTAGCTGCTGAATCTTCTTTCCGATACACGTACAAAAGGTTTTGGAGCTGTATTTTATGAACAAAAGAAAATCTATGTTACATTTCATGTAAACGAATATGAAATATTCAATTTTTGATCTAATCGATGAATGGTAGACTGATCGAAAATCCGCATTGTTATTGCACGACCATAGAAAAGCTTCATTTTAATACAGATTTACAAAATTCAATTGAGTATACGTACGTTTGTATACAATTTGTATGCTTATATAACGAGTTGACTAATAGGATTACTGGGTTTATGGAGGACCCCATCAGTATAGTTTTGTTCCATGTTCCATATTTGAAAGCGGTTTCATCTCCACGATACCTATAAATGTTTGCAAGCTGATAAAATTCGATACAGTACGCAATAACGTTTGTGCCCGAATCGTTTATAATATGCTGAACATTAAATCACCTGCAATAATTTATTCTTCTTGTTTAGCGTTCCCGCGAATAAGTTATTTCCAAATGGATAAAAACAAAAATTTCTTCATATTCAGAAATCATGGTGAATGTTTTATTTTCATTTTAGAGTCCTAATCTTTGGAGATTAGTATCTAGCTGGGGAAATCTCTCGAATAGCAGAGAGAGGAGGGGGAGTAGTATGTGGGTCTTTCAACTCGGTGCTTTTTCCGTGAATTTTGGAATGAAAAAAAAAAAAAATACAGAAATTTTATTTATACACCTAATAATTATCAAGTTGATGATATTGCCAGAAGATGATACTACTTCGGGCAATTTCTGTTTATTGGTAAAAATATTGAGCAAACCAAAATATCGTGCTCCAACAGAAACACTATTTGAATACAAAAATAGATACGTGCATCGGTATTATGGTGGGGTATTCAGGTGATTTAAGGCAGGAATGAAGTTTGTATACGGGACGAGAAATGCGCGGACGGAATGAATAAGTGATGAAAATGAGATCTCAATAACGCACAATTGGTAACGTCCGTTGGCGAAGCGAGATCGCGTGGGCGACAGGGTGTATATATAGAAAACGAAAAAAGTAATAGATAAAGAATGCGGAAGTAAAAGATTCACGTGCCTCTTGGCGTTGTAGCCAACTCGTCAATGGCGGAGGCGGTTACCTTTAGAAACAGGTCAAAGAAGGAGGAAAGGAATAAGAGTAAAGGTTTTCAAAGATAGCGCATATGCAAAGAGATGTTTTCGCGCGCGTGTTGCGGCGAAGTATAGCAAAGGTATTGCTATTGAAGAAGAGATCGGATGGTAGAGTAGTAGAACGGCGGGAGCAGGGGTTGTGGGAAACGGGAAATTCTGGTGTAGGCACAGGATGCAATATCGGAGCAATATTGCTTGAATATATAAGCAGTCCGATGCAACGACGCCTCGAAACCGCGTCAGAGATACCGCAAACTGTTTCTATAACTCACCAAGTATAGGGATGGGAAAGAAGATAGCGAAGCAACGGGGCACACACATTGAAGCGGCATCGCTTGCACGTTATTCTTAAGGTGGTAGGGGGCTGGAACGTTGAGGACACAGTCGCTAGAGAGAGAGAGAGAGGGAGAGAAAGAGAGTTTTGGAACATTCTTCCATTCAATACTAAAAGCTGAACCACACAATACACGTTGTGCATCCAACATCCAACGTACTACCTTCCATACACGATTGCATACTCTCCTATTGCCTATCCTCTCTATATCCTCTCTTTCTTTCTCAATCGTTTTTCTCCTCCTGGTCCTATTACCCCGGACTACTTATAGATATATATTTCTTTCTCGCTCTCACTCGCTCTTCCTCGATCTCTTTTTTTTTCGTCGTATTCCCTCCTCTCCCTTTTCTCTTTCTCTTGCACGCTTTCTATCCTTCCGCAATGTGGAATTGTGCGGTATACAAGCGTGCAGCATTCGCAGTCGAGAAAAGCCGCGCTGCTTCGCTTGCCATTCTCATCGATTGCATAATATCGTCGTCTTTCCACCAGTAAATAGGATGTCGAGCCAACGCCCCAGCGCCAAGTGCCAAATACGAATTTATCTGTCCGCTCACTCACCCCATTGACATACGTGTATAGAGACTCATGTATATATCTTCGAAAACGTACGTTCTTTACGTGGAGAGAAGTTCAGGGAACGATTGAATCTCTATCGTGCAGTTTTCTCAAAACTTCCGGTAAATGGACTAGAAAATAAATGAATAATTCTTCTTTTCTCATTCAAGATGATTTTATTAATCTTAATCATTACTAATTACCACTTACTGTGGAAGAAGAATGAGGTATCGGTTTATCAAACAGTCGAGATGAATTAGCTTTGTCCTGAATCTTGATTTCGCAGTGAATTTAGCTCGATGTTGAAATAAACGGTGAAATAAGATTGACTAATTAATGTCAGAAACCCTTATTGCTTCTCCTCAGATCCATGAGAGTTTCTCTCTCCACTGTTCTTTTTTTGATCCTCAAGAAAGCTTCCTCGAGAAAGATGCATATTGTATATTTATAAAGGTTCTAACGGAATAGAATCTTGGAGTTCCTTTCAGTTTCACAGGAAAGGTTAAAGGTTGAAAAATTTATACGCGATGGTGAATAAAAAAGAAGGAAAGAGACTGAAAGGAAAAGAAAAATGGAAACTGCAGAAATTTGATGATTATCGTTTTTTCGTCTTTGTTCTATGTTTCAAAAACTTGAATGCCGACGAAACGAAAGTTTTTCAACCTATATCCACAAGTCTCATCATCAGGCGTTGGCAGGATTGAAGGAGAAAAAATTGTATATATGCTCCATGTTACTGTACGGGATGAGTCGAAAGTTCGAATGCGGGCTTCACATACATACTGTACAATATTACGGTACGGCAGAGAATTCTCCATCGCTTTGCAGCGCCCCCTCCCTTTTCTCTTCCCGTATATAAAAGTGAGCGAGTCACGTAGGGGGATAAAACGTTGCTTCGAAGGAGGATGACGAATTAGGGCCTCGTTACGCATTAAATCGAGCGTTCGTGGCCCTATGCTGATGCTTGCGGGTGTTACGACGTTTCTGTCGACGTCAAAGAAAAAAAAGATCAACGAGAAGGAGTGAAGAAGAGAGAGAGAGAGAGAGAGAGAGGGAAATGAAACAAGCAAAAAGCACATTTCCAGCATCAGCTGATAGAATTTTTTTTTTTGTCAAATCAACGTTATCCGTTGACCCTAATGCGATTAATAACCGATTGGTACATTTCACTCTGTATATGCCTTCGTTGGCTCAATATGATAAAAGTCATGATGTGGAAAATGGAACGCGATCACGAAAAATAAAGAAAGCTTCTGATAGAAAAAAGAACAGTATAAAGACAATACCCCCTTGGTTTCCGGAAATGGAGGCCATTTCTCGATAACGAATCTAACAAATGTAGACGCAGGTGGATATACACACATATACATATATGTACTGCTTGTATATAAACCAAAATGCAGGGAGAAGTGATCCAAAGGAAAGTTCCAACGTTTCCAGAAAGCTTCGCTTTTCTCTCGTCGCAACCGCCAAACTTGTGAAGACTTCACCCCAGTCCGACAACCAGGAAATTCCCTGTCCAAAAGTTTTTCCTTGGTTCGAGAGAAAGGAAGAAAAAAAAACGTGGATAGCACACACCGAGGATCATGAGAGTTTTTTTTCCTCTTGCTACAGCTCCCACTTCGATTAGGAGCGACGGGAACTCGATTGGATCGCACAGTTCATCCAATTTTGTTGTATTTATGATGATTGGATCATTGACCTACTTTTCAAACGATGAGACATTCAATATTTCATAAATCTATGGTGACAAATTCACTGATGCCGGAAATGATAACGAAAAAAAAAAAAAAAAAAAAAAATTTACCGCCATAACGTTGAGAGCAGAGCTATGTAGCGAAAATAAATCCTCTGCTGAAGCAATTAACCGGGGTTTATAGTTTTTCTCATAAGTTAAGTAAGACTACGGCGAGATGCTCTTATCGCAGCTCTAAATTAATTCAATTTGAGTCTTAGGACGCTGAGCCACTTAACTTGAACGAACACTCCTACTCACATTTATACACAAAAACAAACGTGCACTAGAACGTCCACCGGAAACAGAATTTAATGGTGTTTCTGTCTTTACTCGTAGATACATCTGTCTCTCATTCGCTCAGTCACACTCAACGGTAACGTAAACAGTGCTAGACTCCATGGAAGTCATGAAAATCAACACCACTGTCGTATCTTACGAGCTATAACTTAGACTATATAGGTTAACACACCCTTCTCACTTCACAAACGGACTAATCTTTGAGCTTGCATAAATATTCAGTATTCGAGAACCTCGAAGTCCTCCGTTACAACCTTTACCACGATTGTCGTAGGACAATCGTCGTAATAGTCGAGTAAACTAGTTGTGAAACTAATTCCACCAAAGTTCATATTTACATGTACATTTGAATGCGCATACCCATGTATAATCACATTCTGAATAAAATACTAACAGTCGTGTCTCATTATTGAATTCAATAACACGAATCCACCATATTCAAATTTTCGACACACACTCATGAGTATAATTCGCCATTTTTTATAATTTCATGTGTACATTTTTTTTTCTTCATTTTCGATAAGAAATACCGTTAAATAGATTATTGTTTGAATCTACTTTACGAGAGCCGTCAATATTTTCTCAGGCATGGCTGTTGACATATTCGACATTGGATATTGAAAAACTATTACAGTCGAATCGAAGGGTCCTTCGTTCATGTTTACTTATAACGAGGATTAAAATTCGTTTAAGCACAGCTGTTGCAATCATTTCTCCTCCTCCTCTCTCTCTCTCTCTCTCTTTTTTCCACTCGCTCTACGTCAACGAGTCTCCAGAACGTACTTATAACACGCAACACAGCGTTTGCAACGCGTGGTGCTTAAATCACACGTCAAACCGAAGTTCACATCTAGCCGACTCCACCCTTAGTGCTGTTGAATGTCGTCTGATGCCGAAAAGATCGGTATCAGCTTCCTTACTCGTTTCGGTACTTAGTTTCACTGCCCCATATCGCAGTCACTGCAGATGGGATTCTTCCCTTCAACCAACTGAATTGAAGCGAAATTTATTGACAACTGAATTTGATAATTTTTTTAGTCCCAGCAGGATAACAATTTGTTACAAAAAATTTTGTAGATCCTTGGGTTACAATAATATGGCAAGTGAAATTCTTTTATACATAAATATATTTTCACATTGATCAGTACGCTTTTATTTTATTACTCAGAGTTCATTAAGTTCGTCTCGGTGGAACTTTTTCGGATTCAAATTTCCATCGCAAAAGGTACGGCAGCGTTAGTAAACTATCCGCGAGAGCACTTCCGCGATTATATTCACGGGAAACTCGAGAATCCTCAATTTCTCTCTTTCTCTCCATATTATATATATATATATATATATATATATATATATATATATATATAATGTATATATCGCTCTTGCTCATTAGTGTGCAAGTTTCTTCTCAGCGTTCTGCACTATTCTGTTCTGCACTACTTTTATTATTACATAATATTATCAGCCATCTTCCTGCGATATGACGTGACCCATCTGCATAAAAATTACTTGAAGAGTCCTCTACTACGAGAAAATCGATGGATGGTTCGTTCAGAATTATGACAATGAGTTCAATTGAGGATTCTCCAATACTAAATTACGCCGGTAACATTAATTTGAATAGACACTTTGTGGTTTACGTTCATGATATTGGGAAATGAATTTTGCATCAACGTTTATTCGTATTGATAAATTACTCAGTTAATCATGAAACCATGAATATCAGGTGACTGAAATGGAATCGATTTCATGATCAGACATCTCTTTTTCTTGATAATAATAACAGTTAAAAATTTTTAGGGTCTTCATTCGAGTTACAATTTGAAATAAATTTCGAAGAGGGTAAAAAGGAGATTTGAATTTTTAATAATTTGATTATACTTTATTTCATTGCATGATCTGTTCAAAATACTTCATAACCGTTACTTTTTTAGTTTTCAGTTGAATTCGTATTTAATCATTGAAAATAGAATGTAAACCATCCGAGCTCATTTGAAATGATTTGACGAACAAATAAATTTAACGAACGAGAAAAGATTCTGATCAGAACAACCCAGACTCCAACAACCGGAAATGCCTGGAAGTAGCAGAAGCGAAACGCTCAACGATGAGGTTTGTGGCTGTCAAATATGCCTGTATTTGGGGATAGGTGAGACTAGACTATATTTTGTTGTTGGTCGGATGATCAAACGAATTGCTACCCAACTATACGATGCTGTGCATTTCGCTGCGGTTTGAGTTAGTGATGTCTCTACTTTGCACGCTTTGAGACGATATGTAGTTACAGATATAGATTTATAGTATATATCAATGAGCTAATACAGGTTCGTGTGTTTCTCGTTCCGGTTAGCGATGGCATTCGCGTATCCATCCCAATGTGTGTATTTCTGGTGTGCATGTGTGTGTCGAACAGATCGTGTAGAAACGCGCGTGAATCGAGAGTTGAATCGAGAAGTTCCAGAGAGACATTGATGTTCTCCCTTCTCCTCTCTGGCCCTCTGTACCGAGACGCGATCTTAACTTATGATCAGGATTCCGAACAGGTGCGCTCGTTCAAATATTTGCATCGACATGCTCCATCAGAAGGTCTCCCCTATCGATTATAAGAGCCAGTCGTGAGCAAACGCGACGAAGAAAAGAGCCGATATTCTCCTTTCTCTCTCTCTCTCTCTCTGCCTTTGGATTCGATCAGTCTACGTCATGTCAAGTTCCTCAATGAATCAATGGCAACTCAAACTTTGGAGCTTTATGAAAAACATGGCTTGTTGCTTGCATCAATTGATGAACTGCAAAAGAAAATCGAGATATGCTCCATTTTTTTCTGACATATTTACTATTTGTTTTAAGCAATGGAAAGATCCGTGTCCAATTTCAAGTTGGCTTCGATATTCTATTAGAAATTTTTTTTATTAAAACAATTCAAAAAGACAAATTTTCTCAGAATCAGACAATATCCAATCAGCATAATTAGACTCGTTTCAAATCCATCTGATCTAGATCGCTCTATAGTTTCTATGAATGAATTATAATTCGATTTTATAATAAATGATTAAGTCTGCTCATATTCTTATTAAATATTGTTGCCAACATTTCTGCAAAGTTCATCCACGATAATTAAATATTCACTTCCTTTGTTGCCAGGTTCCTGTGCTCCCGAGTTTCTAGGTGCGGTATAAAATCACCGGAATATTATTCATTAACTTTGTGCATGTATATGTGTATAAAAGTATGTAATATTCGTGCACGGGGGAATGAGCATCGCGGCGATTCGAGTCAGCATTTCATTTCAACTCGGAGGTATATAATACCGAAGAGCTTCGATGAGCACTATAACGTCGGACGAGAGAGCGTAGAGCACTCTCTACCACGTAGCAGCTATAGTACAGAAGCTTTCGCCCATTATCTCGTTCATTGAAAGCAATTAGGGAGCTTCCCCTTGCGTCGAGCAGTGAGAATCCGATAGTCCCTCCTCGGTGTTCAGGTCATCCTGAGCTGCACACGGGAGCCAGAGGCTCTCGGCGGCTGTGCTGTTGGTTTGTCGGTCCAACATCGTTCGGAGAACGTATATAAGCCGGACCCTGTGGTAATTAGCCACATTGTACCGGATCAATCATAGCGCATGGCTAATGCTCGCACGCGGAATACGCCAGATCATCAATATCTGCCTCGAATCCCTACCTCTCCTTTCCGCTCCTCTTCCCCCTTTCTACCTTTCTCCCTATCTATATCTCCGTCTCTGCCCAATACTGAGTTTCTCGTTTGTCTCTCGCGTCCAGTTTACATGAAACGCGCACCACCAATCTCACATTTCACTACCAGCAGCTGCAATGCAATTGAAATATTATTTGACGTTCCTTACCAGGATGCATCGCGATATGCGTATGGGAAGATCATTTTCATTGAAACATTTGTGTGTAGTTTGAATGTTATTTATTTTTATCAGATAAATTGATAGCCTGATGTATGTTATACCATAATTAATTGTATTATTCTATTCGTCGTAGAAATTTGAGGGTTCGTAAGATCCGATTACGATTAAAATAGCATTTGAATAAATGATCAATCGGATTTCTAGTAGGAATTTAAAGCACCTTGATAATGTAGCTTCGCGACATAATGATCCTTTAATCACTTCGAAAATCTGAATTTTTCAAATGTAACCTGTTTGGAATTCGAGACATCGAATAAAATAATAACACTTTATTGGCCAATTGCTCACGAAGACACAAATTGTTGACAGCACGAGCTATTTTCACACTCTCGCTACTCGACAAAATGATGAAGGAAGCGGCAAGGATTCTCGATCGAATATTTGATATTCCCGAGTCATGGATTTTTTCTTCCTTTTTTTTTTACGTTGAATTGTACTGTTATGAGCGAGCGAAGACTCCGAAAGATTTTCTCGAGCGAACGAGAATAGGAGATGGACCGAAAACGGTCGATCTTTGGTTCATGAATACTAACGGGTTCTCCCGAATATCACGAACACGCCTTCCATCCAATATTTTTAATTCGAATCTCTCTTGTTGAATCGCTGCTCTCGCCCGAAATAGGCCTTATTTATTAGCGTGTCCGCACCCTCGCACTGACTCGACGATTATTGTACGAACTTCTCGACGAAAACATCTCGAAATTATGTGGTGCTATATTTTCTTCGGATTCTTCCACTCTCTCTCTCTCTCGCTTTCTCTTCTAATGTACCAGCACGAAAAGAAAGACAAGCGCACCATTATAACGCGAGATTAACGAAGCACTGAAGAGATTGACGGTAGGATGATACACAAGTTTTAAAAAAATCATAAATTGTACGTCAAGATGTATCACACCTTTCTACTGACCTCGTGAGGAAAATACAATTTCCCTCGAGTCTCGAGAAGAAAACCAAAAAATTAGTAACTTGACATGATTTATGCAATTCGTGAAAGAAAATAAACAGTATCTGCAATGAAAACGATTATTATATTTTATTATATCGAGAATGAAATAAAAAAATATTTTTCATTGGAATATACAATGGAAGAAACTATCGAGAAATTTTTTTTAAAAATATACTCGCAGGAAATATTTCACCCTCTTTTTTTTTCATGTACGAAAAGCATTGAAACGTTGCGTTATTTTATATTCAAATTTCCTTTACCTGGATAAACTAGTAAAGAGAAATTTTCACAACGAATGAAAAATTCAAATGGGCTAGGGACATTAGACAATATTATATTGCTGCATGAGACCCGTGCCGCTTGAGAATTTAGTATTGGTTAAGGAACATCCCCTTCGATATCCGAAGGGTAGTTAAACCTTCTTTCTACATAAATTCCAAAAAACCATCCGAATTCCCGATTATCTGGTATCGATTTTTTTTTTTCGTGTGAGCTGACCTCTATCACACAAAAAAAAATGTCATCAATAATTCAATCCCGATCGTTACGGACACAGATCATATATCATTCAGCGTTTCACGTGCCACGAAATGACTTTGTGATAGAAACTTTTTTTATTAAATTAACATGACCTCGAACATTAAAGGATGAGCGACTATAAATCGAAGCCCGAGAAACTGTGATGTTATTAGAAAAACCGAATCTTCTGAATTTATATGCAAAAACTTGTTAACATATATCCGAACTCTGGACATAAAATCCGAATTGCTCCTGACATAAAACAAGTGTGATTTTTCTCTGTCGGAGATGCTTCATGAAACGACAATTCTCGTATGTGCTGATCTCACCACTACACTATTTTCTTGTCAGGGTTTTAAAAATAACGGGAGGGTGTAAAAAGGGCGAAAAATCGTATAATGCAGATACTCCTGAGAGTCCTGAGACTATATGGCATGAGAACTGCTGTATAGGGCATAATGTGAAAATATTGTAGTTCTACGTGTGTCGATATACTTGTACCAGAAAATAGTGGAGTGTGATATGTCAATGTACAGTCATGCTCATTTGAAACGAAGTTGAACGCAAATTGACCGATTGCAAAATAGCAAAATCGTATTCAATGGCAAGTTTTATCAATTTTCGAAAGACTTCGATAGCGCTTTGATCAGACGTGAACCGAATGATTGGCAGCAAGATTCACGAAAATATGTAAAATGCAAAGGTTGCGAGGTTGTTGGAAACTCGATGTTCCGGAAAAATGGGCATGTTTATAGTGAAACGTCATTAAAGAGGGTATCCTTCGCCAAAAAAAAAAACTCCACTACTATTTTTTTGCATCACATTCAAGATCGAGTTATACGCCCGTAAATCGGAAATCGTTTTTCAGCAATATCTTGGAAACGATAATCGCTCAATTTAGGTTAGGTTTCGCGAGACATCATTTTTAATGATCTCTCACATCCTGCTCAAGCGCTCGTCTTTTTCCGGATGTGCCTCTGAGATAGTCGGTTTTTTCCAATGCTTTTTCTCATTCTAAAGAAATATCCTTTCTCGTGACGTTTCACTGACAGTGTCCACTTTTCCGGATCGTCGAATCTCCGACAACGTTGCGATACTGTGTTAAGCAGTTTCTCATGATGAGCCTAGCTGCAAATCAGTCAGTTAGGGCCCGATCGAAATCCGATCAGACTCGTTAAAAGTTGATCAAATTTGGTTTAAAATACGATATTGCTGATTCGAAATTGGCCACGTAGCGTCTGAGATGAATGACAAAAGAAGAGTTTCCTTTCGAGTGAGGATGACTGTACACTCGAGTAAACAACGCATATAGTTACGTGCCCAAAGACGTATACGAATGCAGGCTGAATCACGTCCATGATGTGGAAGCTAGTTGAGCATGGAAGTTTCGAAGCAAACAGTCCTTATCAATTTATCTCTTTGTGGTGCTGTTAATGAGACATTATTCAATTAGTTATAGCCAATTTGTGAGGTCAACAGATAGAAATGGGCTGGCGAATGCAGCGTCGATATGATCGACCAGTTCCATTGGAGCTTATCGGAGCACATTCCTTCATTCTATCTTTCTCTTTTCGACCCAGTGGAATGGCTGTCAACCAATCAATAAATCTCTCAACAATTGAGGACGAAAGAAGAAACGGGTGATAACTTATCTTTTCACAATATCATGATTTATTTTCGTAGCGATACTGAAACGTAACTTTTGAAAGGGTCTGTATGCGTACGGGTATTTTCACTACGTACATAAAACACACGTATATTACATGCGTATAGTGCGTCGCGGGAGTTCTGGTGTATCCACAAGAGGGCTGTGTGTATGTGCATATTACCCGACGCCTGAAGTAGTGAATAAAGCGATGGCGTGACGGCGTGCGATGTCATGGTAGTAGTTCGGGAAATGGGCGCTCCCGGAGCCTGCACTACCATTTGTTGAGGTCAACGGGTCCCCAACTACGTATTACATATATACGCGGATACGTATATAGAGCGTATGCGAGGGTTGGAGGCGATGGACTGATGCTGAGCAGCTAAGAGAGAAAGGATGAGAGCACTTGAATAAGCACTCACTCACTATGCGACAAGACGCAGTTCCGGCTTCTCAGTGCTTGCGACAAGAGTAGAGTACATGATCCTTGTAGGAAATATGTAGACCTCTTTGGAGCATCCCTCAGGAATTATACGCCGATAAATGACCATAGTAAATACCTTTAATGGGAAATATTCGTAAAATCAATATACACTTTGATCACGAACTTGCATTACAATTTTACTCAACATTCCTCAAAGGTCATTATATTGTTACATGTATTTGTATATCAATCATGTATTTGAGTATCGTTTTCAATCTATTCGAATGCATTTTACCAGAAGTCTGTATTTTTCATGAACGTTTCATTAATCATGTATGGAAGCCGTATTTTATACATTCCACAGGTATTGAGAATCGTGAATTTGCGAACTCCGATATTTTCAATTGGGTTGGACAATGGCAGACCAGTGCACGAGTGAACCCGCTGGAGAACTGGCTTATGTTTCTGTATGAGCCCAAGTATCCTAAGATAAGAAGAAGAGAATGAGAAATAGTCGGATAAAGGACGGATGGAAACTTGTGCAGTCGAGTACCTCAGTCGAACGGAAACATCAACCGTACTCGGGTTAAGATCTCTCGCAACTGTATTGAATAGGGGAAATAGCGGTGTGTTACGCTTTAAGAACATATTGAGAATGACTGTTTTCACTCTTGATATAGCTTACTCGACAAACGCCGGGATACCCTCCGACGAAAAGCCTTCTGGGCTTTTCTATAGAATCTCTCTTTCTCTCTCTCTCTCTCTCTCTCTCTTAACCCTCCTGTCTTCGTGGTATACATTAGCGAACGTCAATCGGTTGTATTCCTATTATAGAGTAAATTCTTGGGCGGTCTTCGTTTCTGTATAAAAGGAGCACTATACGCTTTCACAATAGAATTCTCCATTTCTTATTAAAACTTAAAATCCATTAAAATTTCTATTCATCGTAAGGGTTGTGCTGTGCAGAGCTCCCACAATTTGTTCATGGCTGATACAAAGGAACGAAAAGACTGTATAAAACTTTTACAGAATGTAAAAATAAACAAGACTCGCCTTTCAATTTTGCGTAATGAAAAGCAATTTCCAATAACTGTTTATCGACTTTGATGCTCGAAACAAGTGCACAGATGTTAAGGCTCGTTAAAATAATGTTTTTTATTTTCTGCTAGACTAAAAACGGTAATAGATAGTAAAGATACGTATTCTATACTTACGTGAATATATAATTGTAAAAGTACGTCGCAGAAGTCGACTGATCGAGTATGATCAGACCGACCCGGAAGATCTATTAAATATTTTCCAATGTGAAATAGAAACCAACACCGCGCTGTATACGTCAGTAGCGATGCATATAGCAAAGGGATTTGCCGCACCGAGAATCTTGTTACGTCTCTATGAATTGTTGGAGAGTTCGGGTGGTTTCGAGACAGGGTGTGGGTTTGAGAGGGTTGAAACACGAAGGCTAAGAGAGTGCAACCAGGGAAATAACGAGAGCATGGTGACTTCGCGTTTACTGAAGAGAAAGAGAGAGAGAGAGAGAGAGACGGAAGTTCCATATTCTAAACTCTGTGTCGGAATTATGCGCACATACACTTCCGGTGAAAGAGCAAGTACATCATCTCTCTAACGTACGCATTATACAAGCCCGTCTACAACCATATATATATAGCGCTATTAACGAGGGAGAAAGCTAGAGACAAAATGGTGAGGGCTCGGAGGCAACCCCAACATTGCGCGTCATTACGCAGACGAGGAGCAATGTCCAGAGTTGTATTTGGAAATGCAACAGGAAATTTCATCATAGCCTTGTCGGGATACGTACTCAACATTGCGCCTGCCCTAGAACATAAACATTTAATCACCTTAGTTTATACGAATTTACGAAATTAACCTACGCTTTATGATGATCCTGCATGTACTGGCACGAGAGATTCAAGAACTGGTGTTCGGTATAGACTTTCTTAAGCATGAACTCTTTGTACTATTCGTGCGTTTCCCAGAAGATTTATATTCATGTATCCATGAGTCTATTTTTTTCTTCTAATTTAGATTGGCTGATTCTTAAGTAGACTTCAAGTTTACTAGCCTCGTTCCCATGCTCAAAAAATAATCATATTCATTTTACTTCTTGAAACGACGTCTGGCAAGAAGATATTGCAAAACGATGAGTTTGTGAGGATCAGCTGGTTACGCGCAGTTCCATAGCGAGCCAGCATCGAATGTCATCGATAATAGTTGCGGATGAGACAGTGATGGATGGTTCACGTTGAGTAAAGGAACATGCCCCCTGAGGCAATTGTAGCAGCAAAAACGTGTTTTCAAATATCGACTATGGAATGCTGAAAGAAAAGTTATTCGTAGCCAAGCGCGTTCCAGGTAAGGCGAACTTATTACGTTCCGAGCATTGATTTTGTGAAACTGGAGGCTGATGATGCACGTACATGTATACATGGCGTATATACATATACTATTAGAAGAAGCCGGTATACATTAGGTCGGAGCGGTAACATCGTGCGGAATTTTTCGTCATTAGGATGTTTGAGGATCACATGGATAATCCACTATATCGACAAACGCTCAAAACGGTTGAGTTTCTTGGGTACCTTATTAAAATTTCAAATCTGTGTATATCCCATTGAGACGAGAGGATGAAACATATAGATACACGCAAGAAGATGAGCTTTGCAACAGTGTATTCGTTGCAAAACCTGCTATCCTTCCATTTATATATGGGCAGATCTATTAGTTTTTGACCGAAGCCTGGGGACTTGGGTCAACGATTCGACTGCCGACTTTTTTCCAGGAAGCGCGTTGAAAAAAGAATGATACTTATAATTTGAGCGAATATAACGAATAGAATTTTTTTGAATGTTCAAAAAGTCATTTTTTGAGGAATTTTCGTGATTCTTTCCAACGAGTTCTATGGAGCTTGAAAATTCGAATAGAACAGTATTTCCTTATTCTGATGTTGTACTTAAAAAAAAAACGTAATTTTTTACTCCAAACCAAAATCGTTGTCAGGACACAAGATTTCTCCGAGTAGACGGTTAACCGACGGCTCAAATTTGTAAAATTCACAGCTCGTTAACCATTTCGAAACAAAACTTGAAATTTTCAGCGTTGTTTGGGGATAGAAAGAAGTATATTCGTCCCCTAAAAAAAATAAAAAATGTAAGATCAGCGAGGGAAACACCATTTTGTTGAGCTTCAAGACGCGAGTCTTCGAACTCGCGTAAAAAAAAAATCGCAGAAGTGACTAAAAAATTGAGTTTTTAAAAATTTTGAAAATTTCTATTCTAAGGATCATCTTTTCTTCAACTTACTTTTTCGAAAAAAAATCGACAGCTGAATCGCTCGTCCAAGTCCTCAGGTTTTTTAAATGAAAAGTAATGAATTTGCCCATACATAGATATGTTATATATATAAATTCGTTCATTTCATTCGTTTTTTGAATATTTTCCAGGTCGGAAGAGTTGCACAGGAGTACAGGGAGCTCACGCTCTCGTGTCCTGTGGCTGCATGCCAGTAGAGATGCACGAAGCCCAGACATCCGGTGCACAAGGCAATCTTATTCTGTTCGTATTGGATTCGCTAAGGATTCGTATGGTGCACTGTCAGAATAAAATGAGCAGGAGAGCGAGAATAAGAGAGAGAGAGAGAGAGAGAGAGAGAGAGAGAGAGAGAGAGAGAGAGAGAGAGAGAGGAAGAAATGGAGCAGAGGAGAAAAAAAAATTCTGTGTATGTTTACGTTTGTGTGAACGGGTGGGCCCGTGTGTAGGTATAGAGAATAGAAAAATAAAAATAAAAAAAAAACATTCCCTGCTCTTCCCTCACGGATGCCTCGAAATTCCGAGAGCCTCGGCATCAGCTGCAAAGAGCATCAGAGAGCTAGCAAAGCCACGAGTTTCTTGTATCAACGACAGAGCCACTGTCTGCCACTGAAACTGGCGTGTAACCACAAATGTATATGTAACCCACATATAAGAAAAACGGATGGCTCCTCCGGACATCTTATTCTGGCAGAGAAGCCTCGCGAAAATTCGTTCCTTACCCAGTACCAGGATAAGGAGCACCGAAGAAAGAGGATTCTCTGTTTTATTCGTTCTTGAAGCATACTCGAGCCAGCGTGTGTGCCTTCATACGGTAAACGCAGAGAGTTCACGGTTTTGGCATATCCAGAAATCTCTCTTGACTTCTCTGAGAATTAATTATTTGAATGTTGAAACCATGAGAAGTGCGACTATAGGAAATAATGCTACAAGGTGGTGAAGTGTGAATGAAACGATTGTTTTCCCGTTGAATCCTTTTTTCAACCAACAATTCTTTTTCTGCTGTTTGTTCAGAAATACATTTTCACTGTGGACATATCGTCAATGTGTGATTCGATACTTCCACAATAGTGGAAGTATCGAATCACATAGGAACTCGTTATATTGGAATACGATAATTTATTAAACATTCCCTCGTCGAGTGTACTTATAGAATTATGTTTGACGATTCTATATGAAAATTAAGTGCGTCGAGCTAATTCAATTATCCGAATGACCTACTTCCCAAATTTCTGGTTTATGTTACGTTGCGCATCCATGTGATTTTTCCTCGTATTATACGTATGTATATCGTTTGTGGTATGATATACGTGTACACATGAGAAATATCTCTGACATTGACTATTTCAAAATCTGCATTCATGCATATGCAGTTCTAGGGTATACGCAATTTCGGTGGAAAATTGTACAAGTGCTTTCACAAGAATACCTTACTCTTGAACTCCGCTTTTCAGATAACATTTTCTCATCTGTTTATATATCATATTTGGATACGCTGAGTTTCAAAAACTGTTACTCACTTCATGCGTTGAGTAGATACACCGCAATTCTCGAGAAAAAAATTTGCAGCATTTTTTCTCAGATGGACTGTCAATGAGCTGCTGATGAACAAATGGTGACCCGAATTCACTAAATCGGAACACACAAGCATATCAAAGGAAGCGGATATCCAAGTTTGAGCACCGCTGCACCGATTCGGCTTAAGCCTCTGAAGGCGTAAGCGTTTCATACGCTTGTGGCTCCCCGCTTTCTGTAATCAACCCTTCACATTGCCAATTTTCAATTTGTAACTATATCTTATCAATGTTGCATCAGAGAAAAAAGTAGCTAAAAAGACATCTGTCTTCTGATTTTTTTTTGTTATACCTATTCTCGGTAGCATGGGTATGATCGTTCGGACTGACTGTACAAGAAACTTGAATATTATACGTTCATATGTATACATTGTCGTCGCGATGAAAAATGTACACGGACTCATTGGCAAAGTTTCCGGTGCACTGAATTGTGCAAACGTAAATTTACGGTTCTACAAAAATGTCTACCGTATAACTCTCCGTCGAACGAACGAGCTCCAACGCTTTCCTCTCTCTTTTACTCTCACAGATTCTCTTTTTGTCTTATACTACTATAATGAGGTGAGAGCGGATATCCCCAAGGAATGGTATAAAAGAAAAGTCGACATCTTACGCTTCCCGGTATTCTTGAATGGCCCAGAAGAGAGAAAAGGCAATTTGACCTCGTCTTATTCTTTTGTAATTTGTTAAGAGGTTCAATTTGAGCTGACAATTGCTAGCGACCGGAAAATTGTACGGAGATGAGCTGAAATTATTTAAAAGCCCCCGACGCTTTCACCGTCGCTCGATCTCCGACAAATTGTGAAATAAGTCTGCGAACGAGCATAAGAAATGTCAATTGTCTCGGTATATAGACATTTTTTTCTATTTTAAACCGAGACCTCTAAAATCTTTTGATACCTCAAGACATTTTTGATTTAACTCGAAAGCTACTGTGTTGAAATAGACATTTGAAACACCAATCGAGATTCCAATTTAAGATCAATTGCTGTTTGAACATTTGTTAATTTACTTAACCTTAGACAATGGGATTGATTTGTAAAAACTTGTAATTTAACTGAAAAATTTAATCAATCTCAAACTGTGAGGGAGGTCGATTTACATTTCTCATGTTTTTGCGCACATTACCGGTATCTCAAATAATTAATATTTCTGAAAGTCACAAAATCCTAATGAATAATGCAGATCAGTATCTGGGACGAGCACGAAGATAACCTTTTCGTGCAACTCTCGCGATTCATGATGCAATAATAAATTGATGAATTTTTAAAAGTTCTCCTGGTCTGATGGGCTTTACGAACTGGATCTTGGTAATTGAACTGATATCGAATATTTAAAATCGTCCTTATCATTCAAATAAGGGAAATAACGTTCAGTGGTTTATGACGGATTGAATACGAATTTGAGTTCAGTCTTATTAAGACTCGTGAACGAGGAGAGGTTGAATATCTTTAGACGTATAGAAAGAGGGAACAATCCGAAAATGCCATTACGTCGTTAGTATTGAAAAGCACCGTTCAATGTTATGCTAAATAAATCCGCTTAACTTCAGCTGTTCTCACTGTTGCTGCTGGTTATTTTCAAAGCATTTTCAAGTTTGGAGCACGTGGTTCAGGCTTTCCCGAGCTTAACGACCTTTTCCAGGCCCCCGCCCGCTCTCTTGCTGTTGTTTTCATCATACTAAACTCGAGCACTTTTCAAATTCACGAAGTCCCCATTAGACCGTCACATCACCCAGGACTGAACGCAGGATTAAACGATTTCATTTTATTTCGATTGAAATTCTGATCATCGAGAGTACACTCCTTCAAATTCTACTATCCACAGTCGCGACAAACTTAATTTCATTCTTTTTCTTATTACTACCAAGCCGTCGTTAATGCCAAAGAAATTTATTCATAGCTACAAGAGCAAGTTCTAGTGGAAAATATAAGACGTTGGTGGTTCAGAGTCGAAGAAGAACAATTACGTGTCATTAATATTTCACTGCTTGCCATTTTTATTCTCTTGTAATTAAGACCTTTCGGTCGGTATACGCTCGTTAATTTTCAACGTAGCGGCAAGTTTTAACAACTCGTTGCTTTTTTACGTACGTAGACTCCAATTAGTCAATTTGGAGTTGCTTTTTTTTTTGTAATTCGGCCACCTTTATAGAGCTTTGATGTGGCGCAAAATTTGATGCCGCTGTAATTTAATTCACTCTTTTCTCGAGTATGCGTTTTATAATTCTTGAATTGATCGCAAACTTTTACTAAGCATTTCGAATGTCTGTTTCTAAATAATAATTAAAATAAGTACAAACTGAATATCAATCAAAATGATTCCTCATCAGGGCTCTTCTAACTTGTGGCAATATTTTTAAAGGAAAATGTATGATCTTCTGTAACCATTAAAAAAGCAAAGAATTAAACTTGAAGTATTTAGTAACTTAGTAAGTAAGGAAACTTGAATAAGCCATTTACTATCGAAATGAAACAATGGTACCTGTACGCTCAACATTATGGTGGCAAAGTTCGAACGCTAGTATATCACGAGTACTTTGCATTCTTCTCCATTAGCAATGTATCGAAGATCCTATCATAATTTGCTACTGTCAAGGTCTAATTTTCGCTACGAGGTGAAATTACCAGGTTAGAATACAAGGGTATTCTACCCAGAATTATTAGATATCCGTTAGAAAATTAAATTAAGTAGTTGGCTCGTTGAGAAACACGTTCTTGTGTATGGCTCGGTGAGCAAGAAGTTCGTGCAACAACGTACCGAAAACTTAGCAACGTTATGTAATCTGCCTCCTAGCAGCACGTGAAGCTCAGATGAGCAACGTTCGCTTCCTGTACGCTTTTACATCTTTCCTGCCTACTCCGAACAACGCTTTTCCAACAAGATAAGCTCATTCTGCCAAAGTGTTACAATAGTTTTCCAACTTTTCACTTGCTACCCAATTTTCGTAGGTTCAGAAAATAAACCTTTGTAGATAACAATTGTTAAAACCTCCATTAATTCCCATAGGGATAAGAGAAACCAGGATTCAACCATAAGCACGTAAAGCAAGTAAGTTTGAAGTGTATCCTAATATGTGAAAGGCCTGTTGGGATCTACGTTATCTAGGCCGCATATTAATTATATCCTATTAATTGTCAGTTATTTTTCTGATCATTTCATTTCATGAAACTGTATCAGCACATTATAGGTCACGCTATATCTACATTCTAAACGTTCATCGCGTGATGAGCGATTTTCTTTCATGTATGTACATTTTCAAGCATCTTGTTTGATCTTATTTGAAGAATGCTGGTAACATAAAAATAATTTTGTCACTGTAATTATGAATTTTCAATATTCATGTTTTTTTCCTGGTTAGGCTGAATTGTTAGGTTTGGTTGATAATCTGATAATGACCAGATCAAGTGCTGATCAATTGAATTGCTTTTTATGCAATTTGATGACGGTCTGATTTCAAACAGACAAACCTAGTAGAATACGTTTTTATTTTCACTTGTTAAGAGCATAGAACTTGAATTACACATTAGTGCTAATTTATTTGAAGTTGACAAATGCTATTTTCAATGGACAATTGAGGAATAAGTATGAGAATCTCGATACGAAACTGATACGGATCATTGATAAATGGTAACGACTTCGGATTCAGTTCACATTGAATGTTCCCCTGTCATTTTGAAAGATTAATTGGACACGTTCAAACCTCGGTTTTGTATACAAACTACCACAGATCAATTAATTCCAATGAATTGTGCCCACTTCGAATCGATTTGGTTTTGTCAAAAAAGCCATCAACTGACTTCTCATTCTCTTTATATTGCGTTTTGATAGAAACCTAATTATAGTTATCGTTACAATCTTCATCAAATTGGTTTTCCCCAGGGCTGTATCCTACGTCATCACTGAAGATTGGTCAGGGGAGAATGAATGACAAACTGGAGAGTAAAAGAGAAAAGGAAACATTCTCTTCTTCTTTTACACAGTGCATGGCTGTTCGTAATCGGGTCCTTCGTAAGGGTTCAGGTCCCGATGTTGAGCTAATTCTCCCAGTAAGAAAAAGCGTAATTGTCAGGAATAGTCGGCGTGGGACAAAAACTTGTAATATCGTAGCAGATAAATTAGATTATCTTAATTGCACGATACAAAAAAAACAAGAGAAAAAGAGGAAGAGAGAGAGAGAGAGAGAGACCAATTATGTTAGTAAATGAAGGCTTTCTGTGAATTTTTTGGTTATCATACAGATCGCTGCTTAGAAGACGAAAAGAATATTCATGTTTTTCCATCATTATAATTTTTTTCTTCTTGCTACTTACAATTTTTATAAAAATCATGAAACATTTTGTTTTATGCTGCCAATGTGTGACAAAATCAAGGATTTTTATGATTCTAGATTAAACTATTGAATTACAAAAAAGTTCGTAATTTTTTAAAAATCCTACTGGAACCAATTCTTATGCTCTGCAGCTGAATGCGAAAGAGTGGCATGCCAAAGAATATTCAAGTATTCCCTTAGATTATTCACAGAAAGTACCACCGTGAGAGGCCGCAATATACGTACAATGCAGCTTTAAAGCTTCTGAAACCACAGTCTGGATGCACTGCTTTCTCTCTCTCTCTCTCTCCATCTTTTTCTTTTTCTCTTCTTCTTTGTCTTCCTTCTTTTATTTCACTTTGCTACGACTATAAGATAAACGACGGTGAACAAATTCCTTTTTTTTTTAAATTGCAGTCCCGTTGCTTCATTCACTACATTAGCATTACACTCAATATTGCACGTAAGTTATTTTCACAATGAAGAAATAACTCTTCCAAAATAGTTCACTGCAATTCCTATACCTCTTTATTCTTGTTATGCTGTTCGTAATTGGATAATGTTGTTTGATATAAAGTTATCAAAAGTATATTAACAAACATTTTAATTATTTCATTTGATGAAAGGTCAATTATGTTTTTAGTCGAATCATACTACAGATACAAAAATATAAAAATCAATGTTAAAAATACTGAATCAAGATGATAGAAGTAACTTATGCAATGAGATTCAAAATAAATGGAACAAAATCATATTTTTCGACAGTTCGAAATGTTCGATTGAGTTTTAAGGAGAGTGGAAAGGTTTAGTTGAGTCAGATGACGATTTACAAATTTTTTTTTATACGAAGCCTATGTATATGAGGCGTCGTTAGATTTTTTTTTTTTGGCGCATGAAATATGTAGTTTGAATGCAAAATTATTCATCTTCATTCAATTATTTCACTACCAACTTGATACAGTACAACATTGACAATTATTAAAATACAAAAAACTGCATTTTTGAATTTTTAACGAGTCAGACAATGAAACTTCGTCCAGCTATTACTTTTGTTCATGCTCATATAAACTACGAGATAATTTATTGTTGTCAGGGATAAATGGTAAGTTTAGTCATTTCGTAGCAACGTCAAGCCTTCCAGTTGGCAGCATTACTCGCTTCATACCATGCAATGCGCTCGTATACGACGCGAGCTCAACGCAAACATAACTGAGAGTGTATGCGTGTAGCATTGTCACAGCGATTTATTCGCTAATCAGAATTCGTGATTTTTCTTCTGATCTTGATTATTTAATTGGAAATATATCTGATATTCGATGGGCAATTTATGTTTTTTTTTTATAACTTAAAAAATGTCCAATTTATACATATCCTCCATTTACAATTTTTTATCTTGGAGTTATATTATAAAAAAATGAAATTATTCGCATGTATTAATTAACACATTGCCCATGTAACCCGCCGATAAAAAATGGGACATGAAATTATTTAAAATCTTATCGGACGCAGTATGATGTCCGGAATAACGTTTTTTTTTCTAATTTTCATCTTGGGTTTTGAATTTGATCTTGGGTTCCATTCGTTTTGGAATAGGCGTACACTTGATAATTATAAAATATGCAGCTATTCCTGACACTTTTTGTTTTTATGGGAAATAATGAAAAATTTACTCGTCGATTCGGGAAGGTATTAATTTCGAAAGGCTATAAAGTATCTGAGATATCCGTGAATTCATGCGCATACATACTCTAGATGCAAAAAAGGTACAATAAAATCACGAGAGTTTTCTCGAGTCATTGGCTCGATTTCAATCCTACCGAATTATCCTCGAATGTATGACCAGCTTATCCTCGGTAGTTTTATGGAAGTTGAAGATCGATAGCGTTCAAGAGAGAACACACAATCCACTATAGGAGAGAAGCACTGAGAACGGGTTTTTTTCCGTGAGCTCTCGAGCACACTTACATGTGAAAACTCAGAAAAGCTTCGACAAATCCCAAGCGGACCGATCGTAGTCTCCCTTGGATTGTAATCGAAATTGAAAATCCCTTCACCAACTCACAATTATCTATCGAGCCGTTTTCAAGTATACTCACTACTTGAAAAGTTATTCCTATTCGAGAATGTATTTTATGTCAACTAGACTCCCTAAGATACTCAATTTTATTATCACTGCTCCATTGAAATTGAATTTATGGACTTTTACGTTGAATTGACGAATTTTTATACACCAAGGTGAAGAATAATTGTCAAGTGGTTTTGCTACCCTGAAATTACTCCCACATTTGAAATACTTGTTATAATTTTGGTTATCCATTTTACTCATCTATTGTTAAAGGTCGTTAAGTTAGCCGAGTGGATTAGCTCCAGCGAAAAAGACAGGGAACCAGGGTAATAAGGTGACTGATAGGGTAAAACCGCCATATGCTCTTCGAGCACGGAGCCCTCCGCACTTATTTCTTCAGTGGTTGTTGCGGTGGCGCTGTTAGGGCACGAAAAAGGTACTTAGCTGAAATATGGGGCTGCCTCGGTCGTTTATTTCGTTGTCTGAATCCCTGTCTAATTACTTAGCTATGAGAATGCCACCAATCCTTCTGATGCTGGTGAATACTAGTGGCTTTGGTAACGCTGTCGATCACTCAGAATAATCACACCTAATATTATAGTAAAAAGATTGAAAACACTTTGAATTGTTATTTCTGACATACTGAATCGAAAGCGAATATATTCAATTTCGTTGAACTGAATTATTGTTTAGTCAATTCATTCGTATATCATACGAGTACATTTTTTTTCTGATTACATCTGAATTTTTTGCAGATTTGGATTAAGCGTTTGGGCAACATAGAATTAAACTAGATTGCGCAAAAAAAGTTTTAGAATTTTCTGCACAAATATTCGCATTTACACCGACGGAGAGACGTAATCTCGATTCGTTTGATGTTATATAAAGGATTCTTTTTTTAATTAATATCAATATACTGATGGCACATTTTCAATAAAGTGTATAGCTTTGTTTCCATCTCACTGGATACATTGTAGCCGAAAAACCCCTGAAAAACAGCAGGTTTTTGCGTATGCAAAAACCAGGTGGAATGAAACAGAAAAAAAATAAATAAAAAAACAACAACGAGACAAAGTCACGATTTTGGTTACGGTGATACGTCGGAAAATTGCGAGAGTTGGTCTAAAGCTTCTGTGTAATCAGTCATAACTCGCAAGCCACCCAACGCGGAGAACAAAGACTCGAAATTCATGCATATGGTGAACTTGTTCCGTATATACTCTAACAGGTTGAATATTAATTACTTGGACTGCACGTGGCATCCATAGAACTATTTTGTTTGCGCCTGAACTTTACTCTCCCCACCCCCAACTCTGTCTCCTCGACGCGTATCTCTCTTCCCCTCTTGCCTCTCGCTGTTTCATGTTCTCATATTTCATAGAATATTGAAACTCGTTGAACTCATTGCACCATATAGACCATGGGATTGATCGAAGCTGCGAAGCAAACTTTCACCATCTCGCATAGTCTGGAGAAAAGTATATTTTTCGTTTATAAAAAAAAAAATGTTCACAATAATTGAATTAAAATAGACAGAGCGTGATGATAAAAAAAAAAGCGATCATAAAAAAAATGTTGCCCATTCTTTCGTCTTGATGCAATAAAATAAATTACGAAAATCAGGTTAGCTTAGTTAATAATCAAAATGTATATTCTTCGTAAGAAAAATAAGAGTAAAACGGCAGCGGTGGTTTCTCGGTGGTTCTCTCGTGATTTTAATAATTGGGGACGGAAATCATTCCCTCTCACTTTTTTTCAGCCTTTAACCGTCCTTATCTATCCTGTGGAGGTCTATTTCGAAAATTAATTAAAGGAGAACAACGTTAAAAGTACTTTCGTGAAAAGTGCCCCGGGGGTAGGCCACGGAAAAGTGAGGAGGTATCATGATAAAAGAAAGAAGAAAGGAGGAAATTAATTTTGCATTATACCCGAAACGTGCCTCGAGGCAATCTTACCCCGCGTGTTCTTGACTCGGGATTTCTGGGCGGTAAAGACGGCCTAGTGAAAGCTCGGCCTGAAGAAGAGAGCTAGAGAGAGAGAGAGATAGAGAGCGAGAGGACAGGGTGATGATAGAGAAAGAGAACAAGAGGTAAAGCGAATAGGATGATAGCAAAAGGGAGAAAGAAGTATATACCCTCCCACCAAATATACGCTTCCGCTCTACGAGCACCCCTAAATCCATGTGAAATTAATTACAGCCTCTCCTGTCAATTTTCATACACGCTGCTTATCACGAGTGGTCCAATTTCGATGACAATAATGTTTATACTATCATTTCCACCCTCACATGCATCAGTCACTATTAATATATGATTCATTGAATTCCTTGAATAAATAACAATCAAAATGAATATTTATATTGAATACTCAATTTCCATTATTACAAAAAGGTAAGATTTTTTAAGTTACTTTTTCCAGCTGCCCAGAAAAATATCAAAAGTGTTTGATGGATGTTTGGTTCGACGGATTTTTATAAATCACTAAAACCGATCAACTTGCGAGCGAATCATGGAAAATGTATTGCGTTTCGGTTTGTTCCCAGTGCTTCAACCATCCTTGGTCCCTCGGGAGAGAAGGGGAAATAGAAAGAGAGAGAGAGAGAGAGAGAGGAGAGAGTGCATGAGAGCAGAGGTCGCAAGCTCACCCACGCAATTAAGGTATAACCGAAGTTGCCTCGGGGCTCGCGAAAGTATACTCTGCGTGTAACATTGAGCTTCTATGTATGAGTTATATATATTTATGGTTAAGCTTACGTTGGTGTATACAGCAACCTTTTGTCATTAATCTCTGCCAAGTTACAGTAGCTGCACGATAAGGAAGTTCACCGTTCCAAGAGCGGGGGCAAGCTGATTGAGAATTACAATTATCTAAAAATTTTGCAACGCACACATACCTTATCTTACATCATGAAAAAACACTGCGATTGAATTTTTATTTCAAATTTCCGTAGTTGATACAATTCTTAAAAAAAAATGTCGTCCAACTCGGAAAAACTTCACTCAATCTGACTATATACATATCCAGATGGACGATGACAACGTTGAATTTACCGGAACTCTATTAAGCTCTATCAAATTGGAATAAATTTCGAAACACGAATGAGTTTTATTAAACATCGAGGCAAAGTTTGGGATGCTTGTGAATTGTGGAGGCAGCTTCGATCGTAACTCACAATTGTACGCAGCTTGATATATGTTTATGGAAAGCCGGATTTCGCGCGAGACAGTTGGCAGAACAGTGTGCAAAACGGATGGCACGTACAGTGACATACACACACACAAGTTCATATATGTGTACATACGTTCATAGACGCGTGTATGTATATATATAGTGGCACAGTAGTTCAGGAAGATGCGAGAGCGACCATGCGTTATTCGTAAGCTCACGGAAGCACGGATACATAGCTCAGTAGTGGATACAATGAGTATGAGAGAGCGGACATCTGGCTCATGACTCGTCTGCCACTGTCTCGATCGTATAGGGTGAATCTGCAAAGACGAAACAGTTAACGTATCCTTGCGTAAGGGATTTCAGTAGTACGGTTAGAAATTCACCCGCTACAGTAGCCAATAGCACAATTTTCCATACAGGAACACAATCTCTCTCTCTCTATATATATATATATAAAAGAGAAAATACTGTCGAAAGACATCAAGTGATTGATAACGGGATCGACGTAACCTCTTTCACACTAGCGGAAGAAGAGGGTGGGGGAGGGGGAGGATGAAGACAAAGAGCGACTGTGTAGTCTAAAAATGAGAAGGTGGGGTTCGCTTGTCCTCAGGGCAAAGGGTGGTGCCGGTTGGGATAAGAAAAAAAAACTTAGAAGTGCTCTGTAGAATTTTCAATAAGGGGGCTGGTCGAAGAGTTCTAAAGAAAAAAAAAAAAAGAAAGAAAAAAAAAGAAGCTCGCAAAGTAGAAGAAGAAGAAGCGGGGCAGGAGAAGGTGAAGAAAGAGAAAAAGACGAAAGGGGTGGAGAGAAGGGCAAAGAGATTAATGCAATGCCAACGGGGGTGGGTTGACGCTGTCGGAGACTACAATGGCGAGCCTGTCAAAAGAACATCCCACGGGATTACAGAGTTGACTATTCTCTTCGAGAATTTTTCAACGTATGGGGATGAGACCAAGACGAAGACGACAACGACTACGGCGACGACGACAACGTCGACGACACGTAGCAAGACTACCCCTGTATTCACTCGGGCGGAATTATTCGACAGGAAAATGCTGCTTGTTGTTATAAGGATCAGATTGAAAAGAACTGCCCCTGGATGACATTCTTCAAAAGCATTTCCGATGAAAAAAAATAACGTTGGAACTTGGCAGGTTACTTTATGATTTCTTGTGTGGTACATTATGAATTTGGGGGTGACGAGCCAATTCAAGCCTACGAATATTCAAAATTTTCAAATGTGATGAATTGTATATAAATTAGTATATTATATGCTTCACACCAAAATGGAACGAAATAAAAATTTATAACGAGCAGGAGCAGGATGTTTATTCGAGAACGAACGCTAGAATTTTGAGCATTTATGGAATGGGATCCACTGTATCGGTCGGTCCAGCCCGGTAGATACCGGGTGGGCTTCGCTGCAACAGGACTCGATGTCCCGGAGCTCCGGTAAAGCGACGGCATTACGAATTAAGCAGATTGAAAATTATCACGGTAACCCGCAGCTCATTCAGGAACCTCGGCAATCTAAGCGGGGTGAGTATGACACGGTTTTTCTTTTCATTCAATTCGTTTGCTGGAAAGTCATCAAGAATATTTTTGAATTTAAACATTACTTCAATCGTCGCAGCGCTGATAAATTTTTTATTCATTAAATCGAGATTTAATTGAAGCTTCTAGCGATTCTTCCGTTGACCAAGTTGTTTGAACGGCTGTTGTATCAAATGAAAGTGATTGGCTTACGTTCATTTCGATAACTTTCTCCCCATTTTCATAATTGCCTTTTTTGCGTCCCCACCCCGTAGAATCATCAGCAAACATTAATCTAGCATTATATTGCCGCGACAGCTGCGGATAGAACCAAAAAACTTGATACCGAGGCGAACGGTGGTGAGAACGGCATGCGATGCATGTTTTGTCACGAGGATAGTTGCGAGCATCCCCCGGAGTTCAAGTTGTATTCTCTCGGTACGGTTGCCTGGTACGTCGTATGGTATTGACGTAAAAAAAAGAATAAAAATAAAACAATTAAAAAAACAGAATAAAAGAAAAGAAAAAACGGAAAGTAATGGGAAGCTTGTGGACTGTGTATATAACGCAAGCCCGTTGAATTTCTGGTCACATCTTCTTCGCTTGCACGCGGGGAAAAGAAACAACGCCCGGAAAATTGAACGCGAACATATATTGGAGAGGAAAAGTACGGAGTAGGTTTTCCGTCTTGTTGGATAAAAACGAACATTGTTTTTCGATGTATAACTGCGCGTATACACACATATGTGTGCTAAATTTTCACGTTCTCATATATCCACAGATATATATTTTTTGTTAGCCTACAATTGTCGAACATACGTACGCAGTTAACCCGCTAAATTGATTCGATTAATTTCAGAATATCGGTTATCTAGCGAGGTCCGGTGCGTTCATTGAATACGTCATGTTTTTCATGTTACGAGCCAATAAAAATTCACGGCATATAAAACGTGAATTACGAATTATCGAAATATCAACGTGCACCCTTTCATTAATAGCTGGTTACGGACTCGCTGATTTTCTATTGCCTGCCCTTTTGACAATGAACAAATTCGTACAATTTCATTTTCTCTGATCATGGATTTTTATTATGGGTTGAAAAAGAAATTGAATCGGAATTTGTACGAGTGATTAATAAAACGGATATAATTGGGTAATTTTGCTTTCGGAGCAAAGTTACCTTGAAATTAAGTTTTGATTGGAAAATTTATCGAGTCGAGTCTACTGGAGCTTGATCACCGGAATTATTACTCGATGTTTTTCATTTTTAGACCAGAACGAGGTTAGTGGAGCCAAACATTTTCTCTATCCAGCTGCGTTATGGATAATAATGAGTACCTATTACTACGATTATTCTTGTTTAACTGTATCATTATCGTTCGCGCTTCATCGCTGCTAGAAAAATACAAGAGAAATCGGACAAGTTATACATTCTGATTGAATTCGTTTTCTCGTTTTCTCTGTGCTTCATTTACGCCATATTGAAAGTATCGGTTTTATCGTATTTCTGCGTGGCCATTTGCGATAGAAAATGAACGCACAAAAAAACGAAAATCAATAGGTGGACCAGTGCTTTATTGTCGCAACAGCTGGTCACTCGCGCGCGAATTGGCGCCTATCCACTGCAGTCGTTCTTTTTTTTCTCTCTCCCTCTCTCTCTCTCTCTCTCTCTCTCTCTCTCTCTCTCTCTCTACCTTGCTCACTCTCGGTGTAGGCAGTTATGCAATGAAAAAGTAGTGCATACGGTTACAACGTGCAAGTGTGTCTCACCGAGTCCACCGAGTGCGAGCCCCGAGTTGTAAATTTTCGATTACGTAAAAATAGAAAGAGGAACAACGCGAAACAATAAAGGAAAGTAAAAAATCAAGTTACGAATGGTAGTCGGAGAGGGGAAAAGAGGGAGAAAAAAAAATATAAAAATAGAGCGAAACCTTAAATTGGATTAAATGCACTTCATTTATTCAATTCTAAATCACACACGATGCGGATGCACAAACCCCGTGAAACCCGTTCTCCATATTCCTCTATCTTTATTTCTCGCGAGAAAAAACATTTTTCGATGTTACACTCGTACGCAGAACAAATTTTTTTTCTTTACTTCCAAGCATGCTGCACTCTAATTCAGCAACCTCACGTTCTAGGTAAAAAGTCATTGGTGTCCGCCTTTTTTTTTCCTGAGCGATAATTAGTTGCTATATTTATCGGAGCGGACGAAGATTGATTATTGTGGCGAATCCTCGCCATTGCTCAATTGTAATAAACTACGATTTCGTACGAATTAAACCAAAAAAAACTCTCATGTCTCTTCGTGCTGATAAATTTTAGGGTTGATTAGCATTCATAAACTCTTAGAATATTATTACTTTCTTGAAGATTATTAAAGCCTTATTATTTTCTCGAATAACTTATTTTTTCAACAAATTTTTGAAAGTGATGTGCTTCCTGAATTCGTTACGTTCTTCAGTCAGGGCATTGAAAGAAATTAATAATAAATGGAGGCTTGGACCAGTGACCTACATATAGTATAAGATGCCGTAGAGCATAAGGCTGCGGAGCGATGAAAGGCTGTAAGTCAACAAAGGGGATCACACTATTGGAAGTCAGGAGCGATAAATCACGTGTTTTCCACTCGACGAACTTATAAAGTACTTGTCTTCTCCATGAGATGCAATCCCATTTCCGGTTCGAAAATGAGAGAAATCTCTAACAATTTCAATATAAGAGTTACAGTAGCTCTTTCGTTCGTTCTCCCTGTGTGAGTACCATTGTTGGAAATTGGCAGGCTCGCATTCCCAGAAAGTATTGTATATACATACTATTCAGGCTATAAACCGTTTCGAAGCAATAAACGAGCTCACCCATCCGTATTACAGTTCCAACAATCGTTTCGGTGCAAAGTGAATTTTTACGGATTTATTTGACCATTCATTAAACTTCGAGTTACAGTTAAAAAAAAAAACCATTTTTTTCAACTTCCAAAATTTATTGAGGCATTTCCTCTGCTCATTTGTTTCAATATTCGTAATTTGCTTTCGCAAATAAAGAAGTAAATATAGTATAATAATGGTATTAATATTTACAATGTGCTTGATTGATAACAATGAATCGTATTATGACCATGATTATTATTGTTGTTATAACTAGTACATTAAACACTAGCAGACGACGAGCTGCGACTGGACTCGTCTCGAAACTCTACCTAGCACCTTTTGATACCCTAGTAAGTGCATAATTTTGTTAATTCATGATCCACTTTCGTCTAAAAACCACTGTTTTGATCGTGATTTTATTTGATTTATGCTGTATCGTGTATTAAATCAAATTTGATAGGGTTGTGAAAGAATATTTGTTGTGTATGACTTTTTATGAATTTTCCCCCACTATCTACAAATTTGTAAATACAATTATAAGATCTTCTCAATTCCATGTAGATCATTTGAGTTCATTTGGTTGCGAGAAAAAAATCGGACGTATTTTCGTGTCCCGATAGGACAGGAGTTGGTAAAAATGCAAATTGTACTAAATCGGAAAAGTACTGATAAGAGAGAAAGAGAGCGGAGGGAGAAGAGGCCGGAGATAACGAGTGGCAAGAGTCACAAAAAATGGTAGTTAGTGTGATTAGCGCGAGTAAAGAAGCAGCCGAGCAGCCGTGGGCAATGGGCCGGTAGATGGAAATACACGTGAATTAAACTCAACTCGTGCGTTATCGCGGTCAAACTCTGACAGCGGAGCTAAAGCTCTCGAGTACCAGGGGTTGGGCTCTCTTATTCCTATCTACCGTTTACCAGCACGAGGACAGAGAGCATATAACTACTACAGGCGCAAAGCATTCGAAGAAGCAACGATGAAAAAACACGTAGTTAGAAAGGGACACGAAGGCATTGCTGCATCTATATATGGACCAGCTCAAGCATCCTTTGCAATTTTTCACCTTTAATTCAATATCAAGAAACTTCGTTAAAACTGTAGTCCGAGAAAAGGCGCATTAATAAACATGATTGTAAGTTAATGTTGGGACTTAAACTGTTGAAGACTTCAACACAAACGTATTTTTATAAGAAATATCCACGAATCGTATCGGGCAAGTGTCTACTTTGATAACAAACTTTTTCATCCCTTTTCATTACCTTTCGTGACAGCAGCGTTACGAATGAATCTCTTTTCGCTTACTCGTATACATGTGCACAGATTTGTGAACTGTAGCGTGAGACATTCGCGTACCCCGTCAAACGCTTTCCATCATATCTCGGCTTTTTCAAACAGTTGCATAAATGTATGTGCAATTTGTATATACTCTGACATATACGTACGCATTTATATTGCGTAGGGGCGCATTTGGCGCAGGTGGAATCCTGCTAACAGTCACGTCACGTGTCGGCACACTACCATGACAATATAAGCCCTCAAGAGCAATTCAGAGAATGCGCGCATTTTGCCGCCTTGGCCCTCTCACTCTTTCCCCCCGTGACACTATTTTATTTCTAATAAAAGTCCTGGAACCTTTCTGATTATTCGTCAACATGACATTTACGTTTGTATGAATTTAGAGATAGAATTTTTTTTCGCGAGCCAGAAATATCCTATTTTCTCTGATACAATCTCGTTCCAATGCATTCAACACGATTTCGCTTCCGGTTAAGAGTAAAGTCCACACCCCATCAAATCACTCAGAAGACAAACAAGCAGACAGGGTAGCCTGGACTTCCAGGGCGAGTGACGGCTTAGTTAAATACTCTCTGACACGTTTAAGCATATATAGAACAGGTGTCCTAACTGAGGCTCCACAATACGAATATATACCGATGGGAATACGAATATACGTATATTCGGATCCTTATAAGTCAATTCTGCTTTCTTCACTGATCCATTTGACAAGATAAATTTGTTTATCAATTTATGTCTTTTATTAACAATTATTGAAAGTATTTAACAATTATTTAACACATTTAGCCTTTATTTCATTAATTGAAATTAATTAAATCTCCATTCGAATTGTTATAGAATTTTGGTAATGGTGATTATGTTGAAAAAAAATAATCATATTTATGCTGGAAAATATTTGACGATTATTCGCGATTACACGTCTGGATACATGCGTAAGGATACATTTATGAAGAAATATATATACATACTCATCTATACAAATTATATGTATGTACACATTCATGTGCACATAGTAAGCCGGGTGCTATAACACAGAGCTTATCTCATCGTTTACCCACTATGAGCTATTCATCCTCCAACCTCCGGAACAAGCTCAAGGATCTCCAATTAGGGAAGGACTATGCGATTATAGATTTACAAAGATCGCAATTAATTGTAATGTGAATGTAGCGCATATTATCTCCGAGCAAATTTCTGTTGCATCCTTATTCTGAATGTCATTTGCAGAATAAAAGAGTTTCCCAAAATATTTGATCAGAACAAACGTATTCAGTTTCATTTGATATTTCAGAAAACCATGAATAAAAGAATATATTACATCGGTGAATGCACGGTTGGTATGTAACTTCAGTCATCTCGTAAGCAGCATCGGATGAGGATGAGGCAAATGCTTGATTGGGTAATCGGTTAGCTATGCATTAGATTGGACATCGATTATGCTCATAGAGCTGTTAATTTATTTTTCTCGAATTCTGATGGTCCTTACTAACCGAACTTTAGTAAAACTAGTGCCATGTGTATCATCCGGATTTTACACCCATAGAAAAAAAAATGGTAACTTCGATGGCATTTGATGTTATTGGATGATTTCATTGATTCCAGCACAGTGTTCACGATCAAATATGTGCCGTTCAGTCAGCAAATAAACATATTGGTCGAAGGGAACGTTTTAGGGTAAAATTTGTTGAAAACACTTCTTTTGCATCATACAAGGATGTGGATTTTAATAAACTTATACTATAAATATTAGGTCATACAATTCGGAATATTCTGAATAGCATATAAACAAAAATGAATATACTAAATTAATAAAATAAAAAAATAAACATGTACGTAATTTATTTGTACAATAAATTTCGGATTTTATCTGTGCAACAAATGAGTATTTATTGTATTGATTATATGCACTCGTAAAACCAAAGATCTCTCTTATACGTGTCAAGGAGGAAGAGGTATTATTTATGGAAATTTTTACGAAAAAAATGGGGATCGTTCTCCAGCGGGGTAAAGTGCGATCGCTCGTTAGAGAAAATCCACTGAATCCTGAAATTATGCTAAGTTAGCCCTGAGAAGGAAGATTCCGACAAGTTTGAAGAGATCCAGACGTGAAACGAGGCGAGTTTTGCTGCTGCCGGAGGAATAGTAGTGTCAAGTCTTGGGGAATATGACTCCTCGATCACGCAGAGTGCCGGGAGCGCCGACGAACATTTCGGGCAGTTAGGAAGATTCTTGAGGTAAACTTTATCTCCTTCGCTCTTGCATTCACTCCGAGCCTGCTCTTGGTTCCCTATACACACATTTATAGTAAAGTTATATGCTATGCAACCCCGATATAACCACAGGATCGTGTTAACCATAGCGCGGACGGAGGAGCCACGTTCTAAAAGAGGGAAGGAGAGGAGTTTAAATATCTGAGTAACGATGCACAAGCTAGCAATTAGATGGCTGGGCATGGATCGTCGAGAAATCCCAGTTAACTTGATACTAATCCACACATATATATACCAAACCTTTTTCCGCATAAACGGTGCCCTCTGATTCTTGCTCATTTTTTTTTACCCTGCTCGTTAAAAATACTTCGTTGTTGGTAGCAAACAGGACATAAAAAATCATTTAATTTTGAGAGAAAAAGAGATTTCCTTTAGCAGTAAATTGTTACAGGAAAAAAGAACTTGGAAGAATGAGGCCTTAACGACATTTAGCCTCAGTCCATTATCAGTGCATTAAAAAAATAATACGAATTCTTTGAATTTTATGTGGAATGATTCGTTTCTTTTCGCAAGGTTATCATCACTGGTATTTCATGTGGATTATTATAATGGTTTAAGATAATCCGTCACTTCAAAATCTCGGACTAAGTAAACGAGATTCTGTCATGTTTTTGACAATGCAAAGTGTATCAAAATCCAGGTGGATTTGCGAATTTCAGCTAGGAAGTAGGAAGCACCAGTGAGAGCTGTAAAAAAAGGAGTGATTCACGAATATACGAATGAGACAGATCAGGATAAACCGAGAGTACTACTGCGGTGTGTTTCATGGTAGAGCGACATATGAATCTGGTACGTATATGTTAAATTGGAACGCGTTATAACGTATATATGCACACATGCTTTCTTGGTTGAAATATTGAAATAAATTCTTGACTGGCCCAGTGTGTGTGTAAGGGTTGGTCCTAAGGGTACTCTCCTTTGCTTGTGTTTTATCCTGAGAACTTTATACCTCGGGTGTGTGGATGAAGGGTCGTTATAATAGGGGCTCGTGTGCACGAACACACGTTCAAGAGACGAAAAGAGCACTCATGACAGCTACGACGAAAGTTCAGGAAGAGAAAAGATGAGTGAAAGGAATAAAGAAGTGATAGAAGCAAGAGAGCGAGAGTAATCTTTTTTCTTTTTTATATACAGATAGTAATAGCGAATTAGTGAAAAAGAGTGAGAAATAAAGAGGGAAAAATTGGTAGTGAAAAACGAAAAGAAGGAATACGGATGGAAAAAAATAAAAAAATAAGGAAGATACAGGATGGAAGAGAGTAGGATGAAGGCTCAGGGGAGAAAACTCTCTAAGAAGGACCAGCTTCCACAGGGGCAAAACTCGTATGTGTCTATGGTCTTTTTCCTCCTGTATATCTCAGCTGTGTGCAGGTGGTACACACATTTTCGCTCTCATAAAATTAACCTGTCTACAGACGAGACACACAATTCCCAAGACTGGCGTTGGGGAATCGTGAGGATAACTTGAAATGGTCCTCTCCCTTATTCGCTCCCTCGCTATTTTCAACTGGTTCTGTGTCTTGCTCTCATCTTTACCTCAACGTGACCGAACCACGAACGAGGATTTCATCCACGAAACCACTTTATCCCACAATCTTACTCTCTTTTTCCTTCATCATCCCTTATACTAACGCCTCAACTTAAAAGCGTGAGAATGAAAATCTGTGCGAGGGTGAACGCACAAAATGGCGGCCACTTTACAGCGATTTAATGAACTACTGACTTGTACCAGATTCCATTTTCAGTCAATACTCTAGAAATTACTCGACATATTTGAGTCGATGATCGATAGAATTACGAAAACTATAAGCATTGGCAGAAAACAGATGGAAATTGAAACAAAAGTGATTTATAGCCAATACAAAAAATTTCTTCAATGTAATGCCTAAATACACCTATCGGTGAGAAGTCATTGAAATTTATATAGCTTAATAGGAGGTTAATAACAGAATGGTTAAAGCATCATCCGCTCATTGGATGTTTGGCACATCGTTTTATGGGTAGAGGAGAATCCGAAGAAATTGTGGGGAAAGTGTAGTGCAGGATAGAAGCCGGGCAACAACCTTTCTCTGTCTTTGTCCCTTTACGAGACTGCTCCAAACCGGGGAACTTTAGTATCGGTGGCGGAACTTGGTAATGAAAATCTACGAGCTTCGTACACGTTCCGTTCTCTTCTTTCTATATTTTTCTGCTTTTCTCTCTATATCCCCAAAGTTTCCCCAGTTGGAAGATGGAGCTGGAAAAAGATAGCGGACACTTGCGAGACTTCGGACGAGAACCCTTTCCTCCGTGCAAGCTTACATGTATCTATTACTATCGTTTCGAAGCGATCGTTCTTTCTCCCTCTTTCTCTCTCTCCCTCTTTCATGTTATTACAGACTACTTTCAGGAAGCAATCTTTTGAATATTCGACGTTGCTTACCGCCTTCTGTTATTGAGTTCTTACAAAGCAACGTATCTTATCATGGCTCGGAATAACCATCGTGCACGGAAGATATGGAGCTCGTTTATATGCTCTTGTAAACGTGATGATCATGGTAGCAAAATGAAATAAAAAAGACTCGCGAAATAGTGATACACTAGGAATATTAAAGAGGAGAATGGCGGGTTGAAGAAATATTTATTCGTGGTGGGGCGAAAGGAGAAATGGCTGAAAAAAATACGAGGCGTTCTACAAAAAATGACGATGGGAAAGCAAATAAACTTGCAGGTAAAAGCTTGGCTAGCTGCTTTTGCGCATAGTGGTGTAGCATTCATAAATCACGAGTGATCCCAATAAAGCCAACGTGTCAGAAGAACCAGGTGTCTCTTCCTAGTTAATCTCCCTGGCTACACCAACCCCTACCTTGCCTTCACCCCTTTTTCTTTCTTTTTCATTTCACTTTTTTTGTTTTCGTTCGAAGGATTAATTTCGCGTCTTTTCGACAATACTATTTCTACAAAACCCGTATACAAATACATATGTGTGTGTGTGTGTGTGTGTGTGTGTGAACGGAAATAAGATTCACCGGTTACAAATGGGGGTGAGATTTTTTTTACAAGTTCGCCTTTCCCGACGGTTATTGGAATCGATTGCGGGGCGTGGATCGTGTAACTCAAGCTTATCCGTGAAAACTCGGATAAAATAAGGATTGTTATTCCGCGGTGACTCTGTGAGCATCAGCTTCTTGTATCGTCGGGTCTTACGAAGCGATATGTATCGTTGGTCTTGAATGATCGTCGTTTCGAGCCCTGGTCACGTTGACCGCGTTCGAACGTGACATTTTTCCGGCGGTACTCTTTTCCCGATACAACCAGTTGAAAAAAAAAAATTCATTCACCTCCGTCGCTTCCGAAAATCTTCTTTTATGCAATAAATTTTCGCGTCATTCTTTAGGTCCAATGAATTCCGTTGTTATTAATTTTTTTATTGCTTCATGATCACGAATTATAAGAACAAAAGATCCACAAAGGGTTTTTCACGTTTCAAATAATATACAAAACGGTTAAACAAGCGCTGATCGAAACAGATTAAATTTATCAATTCTATTCGTTATAACGACTTTCAATTTCGGAAGAAAATTAGGAGAAACGATTAAGCTCGGTCCAATGAAAGTTAGGTTTGGAACCAGAAAGCGATTATGTTGTCCCGAATGTAAAATTCAAAGAGTGCTTAACGGAAGTTTCGTCACACGGAACTGTTGTAGTTGTGGCTGGTTAACAACTTGGCAAAACTATCTAAATTAGAATGCATTTCTTGCGGTCTAACATTTTGTTCTCACCAGACGGGTACGGCTAAGTAGATACGCAACGAATCGCGGAGACCAATGGAATCCTCCCCAATGGACCAACTTTCGATGCTCACATATAGAACCGGTGGCAAAGTCTCACGGAGAGTCGTTACGACGTGACGCAGCACGATTATGCCGACTTCTTGGTTGCAAGACCGTTTGAATATCGGTTTTTGCGGTTGGCTGTTTAACTATCCATGTCGCGTGGGACCTCTTTACCTCCCGACTTTCCTCCTCTCTTTTCTCTCTTTCGTTTTTGATAACCATTACATTCGTAAATGTAATTAAATATTCAAGAAACGTCCAATCAATGGCATAATAACTGTATTATAATTTTCTTTCTTTACAAACATCATATAAAAGGAGCACGAAGCATTGGAAAATGGAAAGGTAACATATTCTTCTCATTTTTCCATTTAATTTCCATATAATTTAAATGGGAATTTGTAGAAGATTCAGTTCATGTTTGTGATGTTGATCCTTCGAAGTATTAAAAGTTGATATTTTTAAAATGCGATTGAGGAACTCAATTTTGTCGAATATTTTGAGGATATTGCGTGCCGACGCTCAAATATTGTAAATATAGTTACACATCGGTATACTCTCTTCAAATATACGGGCGAACGCTGGTAGTTTTTTTTTTTTTTTTTTTCTAAACAATCTGAGAGTGCAGATTCAGAGCGCTGCAAGAGAAAAATATTTTCGTTGTTACAGTTGTGCGTCTTTTATACGATGCAGTTTGTTTGGAAAGTCGTACAAGCGGCCAAACAATATGACGGTACGAAAAAAAAAAAAAAAAAACCAAAAATGTATCATTTTACGAATAGCACGAAGCAGCTCAAGCTTTTGTAGAAAAAGTCTGCAGTTTTCCCCCATAGGATAATATAACGAGCATATTGTTTCAGTAGCTTGAATTTTCCGTAGAAAATTTACGTCAACGAAAGATACTTGGTACACAAAAGATTATTTGCAACGTATTCCAAAGGTGGTTTATTTATTCTGGTAGACGAACCCGTACTCGAGTGGAGCAAGCAAAGAGGAAGTACGAAATGATGGTAGGCCCGCGCAAGCTCTAATTCACACAGCCGTAGAAATTAATAAGTACAGAGGAAAATATAAGCGAGTGCCAGTGGTAAATTAGGGGTGGCCGGTGGGCGAGGTTGGTTGCAGTTGCGTCAACGACCGAGAACAGTAACAAAGATCTTTTTGTTTGGCCACCCGACGAGCTGCACATTCTTTCAGGAGTATTTTGAATGCATGGGGCGTAATGATTTCTGGTGCATTCAGCATTTGTTCAGCGAGCTTTTCATACTCTTTCTCTCGCTCGAGGTTGTCGCGGAGCATTCTTTCGATTTCCTCGTTCTCGCGACGTCTCATCTCCTCAGCGTATTTCTGCTGAGCTTTTAGTTCTTGACCGTAACGTAGAGCATTCTCTCGTCTCCTCATTTCCGCCTCGGCCTCGAGCGAAGCCTCCGCTTCCGTTTCCTTTCTTCGCAATTCATCGTCCAAAACGGACCGTTTATTTTCCTCCTCTTCCCTTACTCGTTTCTCGCGCAACTGTTGCTCTCGACCTTCAAGAACTCCACGCAATATGTGCTCCCGTTTTTCCCGTAATTTACTCTTCGCCAAATCACGTTTTCTTTCTACTTCTCTTGCAGTTGCATCAACGATTCCTCCAATTTCGACGTTTCTTCGCATTTCCTCGTTTCGAAATTCCTCCAGACTCGCCATGTAAGCCGCTATTTCATCACGCAAACGCGACACCGTTTCTTTAGTGATCGCCCGTTCACGCGCCAATTCTTTCTCATTCAGAATACGAAGTGCATTGTCCACAGCTTCTTCTTCGCGTGCCCGATCCACCAGATATCTTCTTGCAGTCGACAATTGCTCATCCAGATCTTTCTTCAGTTGCGCTCTCTTTTCTCTTTCCTTTACCGGATCTACCGTTTCTTCCAGTATAGGATTTTCCTGATTCTCGCTTCCGCGTTCCTCCTCCTGAATTCTCTTTTTCTCATCAGCTGATGCCGATTTACGGGCCATCTGTATCTCCAATATCGCCACCAGCGACTTCCCGTCGTCCATTCGTCGTCTCGCTTCTTCCAACTCTCGAGCTTTCTTCGCTTCGATTTCTTTCAGCATTAAATCGTACCACAACATATTCTCTTCTCTCTCGGCCTGCCGTTTAGCCTCGTTATCCGCCATTTGCATGAGATTCGCGTATTTCGTCTCCAGAGTTGTTTTCTTGGTTAATTTGTCCCGGACCTCTGGACACTGATCCAAATACTGTCGCATACGTTTTTCTTTCACCGTCACTAAACGCTCCTCTTCCGCAAGCTTTCGTAGTTCTTTCGCTCGTTTTTGCGCTTCTTCGATTCTCAGATCGTTTCCTCTTTGGGCTTGTTCCACGACTTCTCGAATAAAAGATTTTTCCTCGGCGAGCAATAATTCTCGCAGTTTATCTCTTCGAGCGTTAATACTCTGCTCGTATTCTGTTAGACCTTGATTATTGAATAAAAACAATATTTACACGTAATACTACTATAATTAACGGATAAAGGGAAAAAATTGAAAAATATTTTACCTTCATCGATGAGATTACGAATTTTTTCTTTCCGTATTCTTTTGTCAGTTGTCTCCACAAAGTCGTTCGTTCGCAAAAAACTAATATACTCGCGTTCTTCTTTTTCTTTAAGTTCATCTTTCCCAGCGTTCAAATTGACCGGAAGAATTCCGATGTGTTTTTCCTCTTTCTGCGAATGTTTTGCATTTCGCAACGATCTTCGTTTTTCTTGATCAACCGAATCCTTGGCGAGTACAGATGTTCCGTGCTCAATCTTCGTAGAATGTCTTGCATGCGTCAATTTTTCTTGTTCATTTTTTAATTCCGATTCTTTTGGAAGAATCGATTCCTTCGATTTATTTTTATTCGTCGAACCTTTCGAACGTAGCGGTTCTTCCTGTTCATTTTGGACCGTTTGATCTTTAGCGTTAAACGATTCCTGTTTAGCGCGATCCGCCTGATATTTTGTTCGTGTATCGGCCACAGAAGGACGGGTTTGCTTAGAGGTAGTTAGATGGACATTTGCGCTTGTCTGTTTTTGCTGACTGAGTCGGTATCCATAAGGAATATTTGCGGTACCACGAGGATCCCTAGGTTTCCTTGCCGCTGTGGCATCTCCCGAAATTTGCAACGGCACGACGCTCATTCTTCTCGAGTTTCACAGTTAATTGAATAGCAGTTTAGCTGGTAACTCCGGCAAAACCCCGATCACGATAACAACAACGACATTATAGAAAGCTCGTTCGTGTAACCAAGAAGTGAATTGTTAGTGATAATACACCCACACATACGTCCTAAAAACGGACATGTACACAAACACGTACGCATCTTGCGAACTCTGTGACATAACCCAACGTGCACAGGGGGCTGACGAGCCAACAGGACGAACATGGTCGATGGCGAGTTGTTTGCAGTAACCATGCCAACTAACCTCTATCGAGCAGGACTCCACAAAGCATTCCGTTCTATGTAACGTGCACATAGATATATATGCATACAAGTATACACTTCAGCTCCTGTCACATTTTTACGTAAAACGAGAAGCTTATGTATATAGCTACATAAACAAGAAACAGTCAACACACGCGAGTTCTTGACTCCTGCATGTTTTTGTTTGCTCAGGTTGAGCCAAGATAATTTCAAATATATATATATATATCTAAATGCTTACCTCGAAGAGGCCTGGGAAAATGAAATTTTCACGAGCAATTAGAGCTTCGGTATTGGTATTACCCAGGTCAGAATGATCTTGTAGCAGTGTTGTCTGACGTGAGATACCGAAGTATCACTTCTCTCTGGTCGTCTCTCTCCCACTCTTTCTCTTCATATTTTCTTGTTCTCTCTCTTTCTCTCTCTCCTTCTGCTCCGGCCGTTAGTTTAAGGTTTCAGGGACCACTCGGGAGAATGGCGCCTCGAGCCACTAGTCGAAGTTTACTCTAGTCAAACCACAGTGCGTGGCGGACTTGACAGTGTTTGATTTGACGAGAGGTAGATAGCGAACTAGTGAATACGCGACGGAATTTCCTCCCATATCTATATGGCATTTGAATGGGGCGCCAAGGAACGAGAGAGAAGACGATGGAGAATCGGAATATAACCCTATCCCGGCCTTAGTCACGTCCAAAGCTAAAGCATAGCTCCGGGCTACTTTCAATATTGCTATATTCTCGCTTCGCTGACTTTTGCTAGAATTCAACCAAGCTTCCTAGTCTTTGCCCACCCCTTTCCTATGTACACTTGATATCTGACTTTGATTACATGTCATTACGTGTTCATTACGTAGTGATCGCTCAGAACTCAATGCACAGTAAAAATGAAACTATTTCATGTAATCAACATCTTCTTGAAGTGGAATCGTTAGTAACTGGATTACGATTTCTTTTTTAAATCGTTAATCAGTCCGAAATTCACTTCTTGGAGGTTTGTGTGCTTAATAAGTCAAACGCCAATGGCTAAGGACAATTCGAACAGATGTCGACCCCGGAGTCTATATTGAACTTTAGTACTTTTGGCTGGCCAACCGCCCGATTCTCTTGCTCAAATATGTATATCGCACCACGATTAACCTCGGCTTATAATTGACATGGACGTATAAGTTTATGTATATGCGTATATAGATTTCTATATGCTAGTATATAATGCGCTGTTAGAGCGAATGGAGAACTCGAGAGCTATTGTCGCCTGAGTCTCATGCATATAGCAGGCAATCGACCAGCCAACGCCAGCAGAATTTCCTTCATGATTTATTGGCCACGTCTGTGCCAGGCCATTGTAGGAAATCTGAAATGTCTGGACGTATGCTTGGTTAATTTTTAAATGGTCAAAAATTGAAATAATCGTGATCATATTATAACTTCCCTTAGAACTAACGTTCAGTGTTTTAAGTTCTAAGATAAGTTTCTCCCAATTATACGCAAACAAAAGAGAAAATAATCTTCTTCCTGCAAAGATTGTTATCCAGCATACTTAACCAATCTGTTTTCTCTATGATCTCTGTACCTCAACAAACCTCTTGCTGCAAATGACTTTTTCATTTGGGCCATCATCCGAACAACTTCTTTCACCAGGTTGTACGTACACGTGTATACACGTGGCGAACGCCTAATTTATCGAGTCGTACGATCGGGAAAAAGGCTAGATAAGGCACACGTACAATGCACAAAAGGACAATGGAATTCTCTGACAATGGTACCGCGGTTCAGCGTGTACCAGAATCCTGCAGGGAAAGTCTACATCTTCTCTCTGTCCCTCTTGCCATCTTTCTTTTGCTTCCTCACTCTATCCTATTCCTCTCTCTTCCCCTCCCACCCTATCTCGATTTCTATCTCTCTCTCTCTCTCTCTCTCTCTTGCTCTCTCCCTCTATTTTCATCGCTGCTTGCTTTGCTTGGCTTTTGCAGACGAAGCAGCTTTTACACCCATAGCTGATGCCAGTGCCGGATCTTTGAAGAAGTTATCCGTTTCGAACGCACTACCACCGTTTGCCATCACTATTACTGCTACTATTACCAGCCAGAGTACTTCTATGGAAAGATGCTCAGCGTTCGATTGAAAACCTATTCGATACAACTTTCTCGGCAAATAATTGCGTCTCATTGTTCTGAAAAAATAAGAATTAAGTCTATCAGCGAATAGACGAAGTTAAATTCATCACCGTAACGGTTTCATCGAGTAAGTACTCTCTATCCCAATCAATATTAATCATTCGTTACCATATGAAGACATGGAATTCAACTCAAGATACGAGATCTGCGATTGAAATAAATTGCGAACAAATATGCAGCCACACATGTCAATCATGTGTTATCTTAGATTAATATAGAGTCATAGACTTTAATAATTGCCAGAAATTTCACGTTATATTGGTAATTTCTGTTTCACGATATTCGACGATCCTGTCGTAATAGGAAGCACGTACATTGAGGTTGGAAATTCTCAAGCTTTGCGTATCGTTCGTTTCACCCCGCTCTAAAAATTTAATCGAAAAGCAGATCTCCCAGTATTTCCCGATTGTGACAGAGTTCCGATTGCATATTATTTGTATGTATATAACAGGTATATAAATATATTGATATTTTTGATGGTCTATAGGATTATGGATATCTCGTAACAGTGTCGCGCCTCCCGGGCGGCTGGACATTCGATACAATCGACTAACCGAGAGATCGCGTCCGACCGAATGATTTCATCCCTCGTTTAATTCGGTTAATCGGCCTTCCCAATACTGTATATTTCGATTCACCGTAACCCGCTGTGAAAACAATTTTATCTCGTCGCGTTGCGCGTGGGCGATTTGATGTTGTGGGTTCTGGATAGCAAGAAGGGAAAGAAAGAACGAAATTTCGCAGGCATTGGATTTATACAACACTGTGATCGCAGAGCCCCTCGCGTGGAGCTTTAAATTTCGGATATCGAAAGCTTTGTCATGAATCTGAATGCAGAAAACTCCCAAAGTTTCTCACTGACATACGTTTGAATATTTATTCAATTTTCCGTAACCAGATTTTAAATGAATGCTTGAGTAAAATCGTATAGGAATAATAATAAATTGATGCACTGCAAATAAATTATATTACTCTTTACAGAACCTCAACTGAATTTGTGCCAATACAAATACACTGATAAATTATGAATTGTATGATAACATCCATCCTCCCCTGATATCCAATGAAAACGATGGTATTTCCTTCAACTTTTTAAATTATTTTTGAAACCCTTTTTCTGATTGTGGTAAACAGCTAGAACTTAGTAAAACAATGGTCGCTTGGTATCGACCGAATTTTTCATCACAATTTTACTTGTCCCTCGTGCAAACTCGATGCCGTTAGTAAATTAGGAAAGGGTATAGTAGTAGGCACTCTTGAAGGGTCTCACAGGAGCATTTAAATTCGTGAAGTGGGGAAAATGAGGGGTAAAAATGATGAGATGGGGTTGTAGATATTAAAAAGCATGCGTAATAATTCATAAAATACTTATTGTTAGCAATAATTTTAGGTGAAAAAATGGATATTTCATTGAATGATGGTCGTAGGATATGAGCTGTAAAGAGCAACCATCCATAAACCATTTCACGTACGTAATCCCAACCTCTATTGCATTGCCGATGACGAAGAACTTAACGACAACCATTAAAGTCTCGTGCAAGTTGTACAAAGTACTTACGTGGATCGTTGCGAATACTTACCGTTAAAGCAGGCGAGTGAATGGTCCACGCAGTAGTACTAGGATAAATCTTTACGGTCGATCGTAGATCTGAATCGACAAGTATTTCGTTTATCTCTCGTTTCAAATTCTCGATTATCACGTACACGCAGATCTAAGCTCCGCGCAGGATTTCCTTACTATGCCAAGGAAATTGATTTCGTGAGCTGACGTTCCAGCCGAGATACCTCTATCATCTTTGCTATCGTTTGTACTATGAAAAAAAAACGGCACCCCAAGAAATACTATTTTTTTCGCTTCTATTAACAAACCGATAAATCACGGTATTTTTTTCACTCAACCTTGACCGCACTGCGGCATAGATAACTTTATATATGTATTTCTTTTTCACGGATAAAATCGTCGTCCGGGCATAGAAACGGATGAGAAATATCGGACGTGAACGAGAAGAATTTATATCGTTCTCGCTGTGGAAAAGGAATCCCGTTGAGATATATGTACTTGCGATTTCTGTTCCGCCGCACCGCAGCCCTGCATATCACCGCAGCTTTTCTTTTATTCAGAGAGACGTGAGTTTTCTTGTACGAACATTTGTGGAAATGTGAAAATCCTGAAACCAAGAAGAAACCACAGTTTCGATAAAAAATTCTTCAGTCTCCGATACACCTTTATATACCGGCCGATCATTATACTTCAATTAGCTCCGTGTTGAAAAACTTTTAAGAATCATCTGTGGGGATAAGGTTAAAAGTGCTCAATATCGTATTGATTATTATCTGCAGTAACGAGAAATTTTGATTTTAATCGTTAATGACACCATAACTATCACTATCGTACAGTTTACGATAACTGGTTTGATGAATACGGCAAATAATTAATTATCATTCCGTGCGATTTAACGTTGTGCAAAATATAATGAGGTGAACGTTATTTAAAGAGAACAACCAGTAACTCAAAAATTAATAACACGCGACTTGCCAGCATGGTCTACATCATTTAAAACAAAGGGAGGTAGATTTAAGTGCAGTTTCCAGGGCCATTAAAGCTCGTATTTACACACGGGCCTGTACATTCCGAATCTCGCTTGTGCGTGAAAATCCACGTGTATATCGTGTTTCTCCTGATGAACGTACCCACACACATACGTACACACGAATAACTTCTCAAGTCTCAGCTAGCTCGGGAGGATACTCATTATCGAGTTTCTCGAAATAGTATACGCGAGAATGTAAACAGGGGTTGTTCAACCCTTTACGGAACTTTTTCATGGTTTGCGTCTCAATGTATCCGTACAATCTAAAATGCCACAATGTGACGCCTCATACGACGCATTTCTCGGGTATTATCGTGAAGCACAATCGTATTTTCCTCACTCCGGATAGCGTTACTTTAGTTTGCAAGTTTCTTGGATTGCTTTTCTCGTATATACTTGTTGAGAGATAGTAGAGATGTACAGCAATGGTACGATTGCTCGATTGCAAGAAGTGCAATTGCGTTCTCGAAGTACATAGACGCGTACGTTTTATATTTATACTTAAAAAATACATATGTATATGTATACAGGCACTGTGACAACTTGTGAAGTTTTTAAAGAGCACGTTCTCGAGACACTGTGTTATATCCACTTTCGCTACTCTCGTTGTCCGATAATCTTGCACCAGGAATCTTCCAGCACGTTCTCTACAGAATCTCTTCTCTATCCCACTCTTTCATTGTTGCTATAGAATACGATGCTTCCAGAAGATATCATTACACCACATGTCCTCAAATGATAATATTACTCCTCGATAGACGATGTACCAACGCTTATTATGAATGATAAAATAATTTTATATCTGTATTGTTCCTATATTATAATGATATGTATACTCACGTATAATATTCAAGCAATTCTTTGTTACCACCACCCCCTTATACGTATTATATATATATATATATGTATAGAAATATAAATCTATCGATACGAGCTCTCTCTCTCTCTCTCTCTCTCTCTCTCTCTCTCTCTCTCTCTCTCTCTCTCTCTCTCTCTCTCTCTCTGGGTTCTTTCAACGATGACTGATTAAATTTAATTACGGGTAGGTGGACCTGGCTACATAATGGAAGAGAAATGAAAGAGGACGCCAGAAGGGTGAAACCAGAACATACCACGTTGTGCTAGGAGCAGCCGGCGATGTGTGAAAAATGTATCAGACACAGAGGGCGTTCGCGCAAACCCCTTTTTCCCCTCTCGTCCCAATCGATTTATCGATGCCTATACCCAACCCTCTCCCAAAGGCTTTAATACATATATACAGCTAGCCATGAAGGAGAATGGGCCGATATGCTAACGAACCACGTGAATTTCGTTGGCCTTGGATCGGAGCCACACTGTAATTGCAGATACATACATCACGCAGTCCTGAAACATTGTGATATATGCAGAGTCACTCGAGAAATGAGAATCCGAGAGGAAGAATGACGAGACAGAGGGGTATTTCTTCTACTTTTTTTTTTGTAGAGAAATTTCGTACGAATCACACGCTGTCTATTGCGAAGCTGCGGGGCTTCGCGGAAGCAGAATGTCCTTCTGATGCGAACAAGAGAGAGAAAAACAACCTCTCCCTCGTTCTTGGTACATAAGCTTGGTTAGTTCCTGATGGTTTATTCAACACGAAGCAACGCGAGCCATTCCTGAAATAGCGCTCGACTCGCGCGTGCTTACCCTCGAAAATTCAAAGGATCTCTCTCAGCTTTTTCTCTTTTCTCGAACACAAAACTCCGCGCCCCTACGCAAGCCACCGTCATGTCGTATACCCTGCATTCGTAATTCGACAGCCTCGTTAATGTCATCCCTGCTACCTCTTCCACAGCGATCTTATTATCCGTTACTTTGTATGTCGACGTAGGGCCTCTTCTCTCCTCTCACACTCTATCGTCTAACGCTTTTCGCTTTTACTAATCACGGATACAACAGTGCTTTTGTTTCGTTAGCGTTGTCACAGCTCTCTTTATCTTTGCAATGAAAAAAAAAAAAAAAAAAAAAAAAATACCTCGCTCTTCGATTCGCGAGCTTGTGGAATGCGAGGAACACTGAAAAAAGCATTTCAATATCGAGTGTTGGTTCGTTAGTCTGCTCGCTATTGGTGATTCGTGAAATTTTAAATCTTTTTTTCATCTTTTTCATTCCATTGTTCGAATGACGAAACGATTGCAGAAGAATTTCGAGTCAAGTATATTTTTGCACAACCTCCGAATATGCTTGTGAAAATGGACCGAAGTTTGCGAAAATGTCGAGCGAATAAAATCTCCTACCGGACGTTAACACGAAATGTAAATTTTATGGGGAACTGCACTATGTTTTATGGAGTTCACCTGTTGTTACGGCTCGTCCTTGCATGTTTCCGACAATCCTCAGGTCCGGAGGCGTAAAATGTTGGAAAAACATTTGAGGGATGTACACTTTCAGTTCAACCATACATGGACGTTCAAGACATCGGAAGGATCAACCCTACAATAACTGAAACTTTTACCATCCAACGTATTTTGCCTTTTCATGTTACCCAGCTCTAGAAACAACGCTCGTAGCATTTCTCGGGCAGTCGTTCCACGTTCGTCCCCTTTCAGGGTTTCCTAGTTTCGATTTTATGAATTTATCCCTTTTTGCTCAACACGCGCAACGAATGGCCAAAGTAAAAAAAAAAAAAAAAAAAATATATCGTTCTCGTAAAACGTGTTTTTGTCATGGAAACATGTTGACATTTTTCTTTGGAAACAAAAAACTTTTGACGTTTAAAATTAGGGTCGGTACTGAATACTATCTGATGAAAAATACAGTTTATTTTTCAGGTTATTATTGCAATTGTTTTTCCGGACCAATACATTTTAACATGACTTTTCAAAATAACTGAAAAATCAAAACACAGATAAGCAGTCGGAATTTCATTAATGACAATAACCTAATGGGCTTACATATACATCGTAGCCTAAATAATTTTGAAGAATACATGCGAGGCACATTCATCTATGATTTATACTGCTTTTTTCCGTTCGTTATGAAGCATTTATTATATAGACAAAAGGAGAAGAGAAAAGCGAATGTCGAGGATCCGTAAAGATTTGAAAGGAAACGTTATTGGCAGTATATACCGAAGATCTCTTGGTCGGGCGTGTACAACTTGGTGTCGTTCCAGAGAAAAAAAAATCTCACTGCAATAGAATCCATTGTCCGGGGGATAAGATATTACACGCTTATTCTTTTTGACCCTTGACGTACGACTGGGCAATGCCATATTTTCGCTACCGGGTAAATAACGATCGTTGGTACCGTCTTAACTATCGTTCTGAAGTCCTTGCAACCGCATACCGTATAATATGCTTGAGCGGTTCTTTTAAGAGCCCTACGGAGAAATGGCCAAATGTGAAAAGAGTCTGGACCAAAACTTTGCCAGTACATCATCGAACTCAATCATCTTTGTTGCGTTAGTATCTTTATCGTCTTCGAGAAAATCAACCGTACAGAAAGCCTGACGCATAATATTTATAGTCGCGTTAGTACGATTTTCATTGAATTCTTATATTTTATTTTATTTTATCATTTTATTTTCTTTTCATTTTTTACCGCTGAACTCGAATGTGATAATATTATTATTATATGATATCGTGGCCCATATGATTTGCGTAGTCGCTTGGGTCGAAAACAACTCAAATGATCCGTGCAGGGTTAATAACAATAATAAAAACGATCAAAAGATTTTGTTGGATTTTTCTGATAATTACTTTCTTACATAGTTGAAAAGAAAAAAGGTATAATTTATTGGTTTTATGTTCAGGCTCCCTGATGGAAATATAAATAAAAAGGTAAACCACTACAATTGCGTACACAATCCAGGATCTCTTAGCTATATATTTCCGGAGTGGATGTATATACATATATATACAAGATTACATGGTTAGACTCAACAATGCCGGACATTATTCACGCTTGATGAAAGTTCGCGGAGGTTTCGCTGTTGCACTATCGGTGTATGTACCATTCGGAAGGGGTTTCGGAAGCAAAGGGAAGGATTCGCGGGTACCGCGGAGCTGCTGGCTCCTGCAAGCTCGATGGAATTTCTACTGAGAGCATACAATTATGTGCACCGTGCCCCTGCTTTCATATACAGCTCACGAGACGACACTGTATTATGTGCTATCTTTATTGCCGAAACGACGGAGTGATAAAAATGAGATATAGCTAAACGTAAAGAAGACAGAAACTCTATAGCGCAGTTTATTAATGGGAGAGACCAGGGCAAAACGAAGTAGCTAAGGAGATATTCTATTTTTTTTCAAGTTTAACAAGTTTTTACTATTTCTTTTCTCTCATAATGGAAAAATGTACTCTGAACTTGGAGTAAAAAATAAAAAACATTTAGGGCAAATGTCATTTTATTGGAATAATTTTGTTTGTTATCATTTTTCATAATCCGAAAATTTTTCAAGTCTCAAAACTGCCATTGGACCATAATTTTCAATCGAAAGAATATCTGAACATAAAACAGATTACTTGAAATTACGATCATTGAGCAACTGATCGATACATTTGAAAATAAAATCTTGAAATTTCATCGAACAGCAAAACGTAAAAGTATATTTGCAGTCTATTCATTAATTTTCTTTCCCACATTCGTATTAATCAAGTAAGAAAAAAAGAAGCTTCATTCGTCAGAGGAAAGCAGTACGGAATGGTGCAATATTTATGTATGAATGAGGATTTTCGAGTTATTATCGATGGAGAGAAGAAAGAATTTGTCGAATAGCGAAAAATGAGAGTTAAATATATCTATCCCGTCAAATTAAATTTTTTTTTTTCTGTCGCTTTCCTTGACGAAAATATCCACTCTCGTTTTCAAAGGAATAGCGTCGCGAGTCGAGCATAAAAACTAATTTCACCCCGACCCTCTTTGCTGTTCAACCTGGCTGCTTTTTCGCCAAGCCGTCCCTCCTCGCTGGTACATAAATGCAGCCACGAAAAAGCAGATTTCGTCGGCGAGATCAGTATATTAAGGAGACCGTGAGCACATGAAAGCGGCGACTCAACCTGTCACATTTTCTTTCTTTTTTCTCTTCGTTTTTTTTTTCGTTATATTTACCGTAACATCAAAAGCACAGCGCACATCCTCATTCCCGTAGCCACACTCATGTACGTGTGCACATACTTGCAATCCCCCCCCCCCCCCCCCTCCCCCCCTCCAAATCTCCAACTCCAAGTCTCGAGGTTATTTGTGTTTCGCTTATCATCACACCGCCGCAGACAGGGATTACCTTGCGTATAAAAAGTTGAAAATTTTCGCGAAAATTTACCCTTGATACATTCTAAATATGAGATTAGCTTTGAAAATTCGGATAGGCACACGGTATATGTAAAAGCAGTCCCGTGAATTTTTCATTACGATTTCTCGTTTATGATGAAAATAAAAATAAGCTGCAAATACTGGCTTATAACATTGGTAACTATATTTGTGAGAACTTTCTTTTCGCCTATAAAACAGATGATTCGGTGTTTTTATATTCGTAATTCAATCATATATATATATATAAATTAACGGAGACTCAATGGTTTAATATTGTTTATTCATGATTTTAATTCGAATGAATTCTTGTCATTCCGAATTACGATTACATTTTTTCAATCTGAAAAAAATTCTAATAAATAATAAAGTCAGCTTCGCGAATGACCCATTTTGCCATCCGTTGGGTGCTGAGACGACTAGCGCAATTTTTTTCACGTTTGTGATAAAGATAAGAAGCTGCGATAGCATCTGAAACCGAAGGGGTGCGCGAAGTTTAAATCGCGATGATGTCACACGCGATGTAAACGATTTTCTTGTGCAATATATATGTATATAAATATCACGATAAAGATACACATGGATTCGTTTGCAAGGGTGAGTATATAGAAGCATCTTGAACGACTATCTGTCGCGAATAATGTAAAAATCATAAACAGACATGACAAGTAAGCAAAGTTCTGCGAGTGTAACACCTCTATTTCTGGACACGAAGCTCGATACGTAGCCTGGTAAAAAATATATATATATATATATATAAATATATTATTTATCCTTACTGGGAAGATAAAATTCGGCTTTCTTTGCTCCTTGATAGATAACACTAACATCAGTGATGTTTCCGTAGTATATCGTGTATATTTTCTCCAAAAGACTTATATATAAATATACATGCAGAGTGTATATGCATATCAGAATAAAATTGAGAGTATCGTGAATCAGTATATACATGGTAGCTATATATACACGACACAGATACAGAAAAGAACGAGAGGAAAGAGAGTCGTCGAGATTGCAAAATGCCAGTTGGCTATACATTACATGTAGAGTGCGCTTCCTTCGTAAGAGATTGTGTGTGACTACGAGCACACATATATGTATGCATACAAACGCGTGGGCGCGTATCTCACGATAATGGGATTCAGCCCAGGGGGCGCTGTAAGAGACAATGTTTCCTCCACAAACATGCAAAAACAGAAAGAAAAGAAGAAATATAAAAAGAGATAAAAAAAAAAAGTGGAAAAATAGAAAAAAAAACACAAAATAAAAGTCAGAGAGGGAGGGGGGGGGGGGGAAGAGAGAAGGAAGTAGGAAATAAGAGAGCCAGTAGAGACGCGTGTGTTCGTTGAAGATGGTGAGAGTACCTACACTTTCTTTATGTGTGTAGGAGAGAACGACGCTCGTTCTGTCGTGGTCTCTTGCCATTTGCTGAGCTAAAATAACGAGGAACAACATAAATTTTCGGAGATACCGAACTTATACGACGTGTTTATCCGGCAGCGTGCCCGCACCGAGTAAATTCTCACCGAAACTTTCGTTATTTTATGTATCATGGTATACATACACTTGTATAAACATATTGATATATTTATATCGTCGAATGGGACATCATAGATGGTCGTAGGCATAGTCTGACCGATTGAATTTATTTGCACGATTCCACATATCCATGAATACTCAAATTATTTTACATATATTCACACACGCGTACATCTGTGTTCGTCCGTGAGATTTTCCATCCGTATATCTGTAAAACGACGTTCTAACGATCACCGAATGTCGAAGTGGGCTGCTCGTTGGTTTGGTGACGGATAATCCACATGGGCGCGGTCGTACTACGTCGAGGACCGTTCATCTCTGCGTTTCGCGTATAATCGAATGGGTCCTTCAAATTCAGCAATGCATCAAAATCGAGGGTAATAATCCGTTATAATGACTTTCCTGCGTGCTGTATGCCATCAATAAAACGAGTATGAAAATTCATTAGAACTCGAAACCGGCTGAGGGCCATAATTGTATTCGCTATCACGCTTGTTCAACCACAATGTGGGTACTTTTTTTTACCTCCTCAGCTGCGTCAGATGAGAAGCGTTTTTTATTTTTATTTTTATTTTTCATTGAGTTTTACAGAAGAAAACGAAGAAAAATTCAGTGAAATTCCATGTGTACCTGGCTCGATTACGAAACAGCAGGATGCTGAGGAAACCACGTACAATCGGAAGAGATGTATGGTATACGTATACCAATCTCCCTTTTCTTGGCTTTTCCGTTCCCTACTCCCCTATCTTTATAGCTCCCGACGAATTAACAGATTTCGCACGTTAAAAGTAGACGTGACTTAGGTACGAAAAGCACGACGTCGAAGTTACCTCGAACTACATATATATATATATATACATGTAATGCAATGAATTTCACGGCGTTTTAGCCACCTTACTTTTTGAGGTCGAAACGTAAGTGATACATCACAGATTTTCGAAGATCGAAGAAAAATCCTACGATTTTGGTAATTCACAATTATGTTAAATTTATTTGCGAAATGCTTAAGCTCATTTGTTTCTCTGCCTGCATAATACGGAGAAAATAATGTCTCTTCACCGTTCCATAAAGTTCGTATCTAATTACTAAAGATTTTGATGAAAAAAAAACGTCTGCTCGCTGTGCATGCCATATCAGGTATCCATGTGCTAATTATAATCGAAATTTTACAATCAACTTCACGTCTCACCGGCGATAAGCAAAATTTAATTAGAATGTCAACTTTTCGAGGCTTTTGGGTATCGGCCTGTACAGTGACTGTAATACTTTCGAGGCGGAAGAGAATGAGTGTATGAGGAGAACTTGGTGGTGTCATTTGGCACGGTAGCCCATACACCGAGATATGCAGGTGTCATGCTGGGCTTTATTAGTTTAGTCTATAAGCGGGATAAAGTGCCAGTAGCACGCCTCTCCGAGTACCCTCATCAACGGACGCGGAGACAGAAATTCCGCAAGGTACGAGCTCTCTTGTGTAATTGCACTCGTCAAACTCGAATGTACACATGTGGTGCTCCCACTCTCCCTTTATTCGATATATATCTATATATGAATATATATATTTATGTATATACCAATTCTCCGCCATTTGCCCATGCCCTTGCTTTATACATACGAAGGATATAACGTTTAGGCTTCGTTTGACTTTGTAATTTGTCGTATTATAGCGTGGCTTTGTTCGCGTACTTTCCCCATACTCATTTGTATATATATCGAAGAAACACCCATGCGCAGTGTTGTAAAAGCGAAACCTCTCCCGAGTTTCCAGCATTTGATTAAAATTATCTACCCGCACATATGGGGTTGGCGCCAGATGCTCCACTCTCTTTCTCTCTTTTTATTTATTTTCCACCTTTCTCTCCAACATGTTCTGAAACTCATAACTTTTTTCTGCTACCCCTTAATTGCTAAGAATTAACCCGTGTTGACGTATATTAGCACTGGTTTCATTTGGAAGGGTTCCGCATCGTTTCCGACACTCTGTCCTCCAAATTGGGGATTTCGTAAATGGAAGCTATTTTCATTCTAGCCTTGGGGAAGCTTAATCATTATTTAGAAATAGGCTTTTCAAATATGAACACTGAATATTTTTACTTCTTTACTAAGAAAATTTAGTTAGTTATCATTATTGTTCGTGTTCATGCATTTTTATTTATTACAAATTCAATGTATTAATTTTTTCATTAAGAATAATGCAAACTCTTCGCTGGAAGACTTTTTTTCAAGCATTCTGGTAAAATTGCTAGATATTTATTCTGTATTTTCGAAAAAATTTTCTTTTGGAAATTCATTTAGTTTTTAACGGATTATTTGCTTCAATACTCAATCGTTGTTTAATTGTGTATTTCGTATTACAAATGGCTTGTAAAAAACATATTTGGAACTATTTCCGCCTAAGCATACTATAGGTTCCAGGGCTATCTGATCCTTTTGTGATTTAATTATCGATTCGAAGAACTTATTATTATTGTGGATCGAGCAAACCTAATTGTGAGGAAAAAATATTTTCAATCTCCGATCGACGAAAGTCTTCCGAACTAGTTCGAATCTCGAAAGCTCAGAAAGTAGAAACAGCTTGTTTCTGACCAAATGAAAAAAGTTGAGTGCTTCCCAGAAAATTGGGAACATCTCAGAGAAACCAGCTGGTCGAATCTAAGGATATTCGTGGAACCCACTTTTTTTCTATTCTCCGCCCTTATTTTCGTTCTCCGTTCTTCCTTCCGTATCAAGTTTTTCCGAACGTGCGTATACTCGAATGTGAACTGTGCCCATCACATTTTATGGATCCTCTTGTGCGCGACTGTTTGACGATGGTTGAAGTAGAATAAGTGAACGTCTTTATTTGTAACACACGTTGTCGATTCCTTTTCGTTCGGGGCAAAAAAGGTTGACCAAGATATCATCAACTCGTTGTCGTTTCTTTATGCTGGCAAAAAAATCATCGACGCCCAGGGAAATGGGAAGCTGACAGGTTGCAAATTTTTAAACGGGCGTCATCGATATGAATATGATTGAAAAAAATATTGTTTTTTTTGTCTGTAATTTCTCGTGTACATCACGACCTTTGCAACATCATTCTGTCGACATGGGTCACGTAGCCCATTAATAAACCCGCAACGTGGCCATTTATATTGCACAACTTCATAAAGTCTCGGGTCTTTTCTTATCAGAAAAATATTTTATCCCCGGCGTTGCTCCTCAGCGAATGCGATACTGGGCGCTAGCTATACACTTTCATCTCTCTTTCTCTTTCCTTGGCCCAGTTACAATTTCATTTTTATTCGCGATACGTGAGTAGATTCGGTAAGCTTTTAAATTGCCAAGAATACTCACCTTTACAGTGCTCTGTTTCACAATTTTATATTGATTTTCACCGGTAGAAAACTCCCGACTGAAACTAGATTTTTCCATCTTTCTTGTTGCTCGCCCCCATGCTTCGAGAGCTTTTTCTCATTAACTGCATCGTTGGTTTCTGCAAACATAAAAAATTTAAAAAAAAAACAAGGCGACAAGAAAAACGACATTTCCAAGAATTTTGTTTTCGTAGATTTACGCGCAATATCGTTTTCCTTATGTAAAATAAACGGAGTAAGCGACGAAAAACGAGATAGACAAATATTCGATTGACAAAATAGAGCCGTGAAAGAAAAATGTGAAAAGCGCCGCGGATTGCGGCGCCATGAAGGCTCCGGGCGTCGTTCCAGACTGTAAGCTACGCTACGATTTTCACTGGGTCGTGAGAAAGTCTGTCGGTCCGCTTGTCGCCTCTTCGCAGCATCGCCTTTTCTCTTTCTTAGACGAAATCGAAAAACCCAATGAGCACATATGGATTCACGTCTTCTTACCGATAAAAGTATCGTTTCTTTTTTCTTTTTTGATTTTTTATTGTTCAACCATTGCGACATCTCGTGTGAAGTTCTTTTTTCGCCTTGAATTTCTTGCGATACGCGTTGAAAATCCATCCTCGAGACATTGAAACTCTCTGTACAGAGCTCAGAATGTGTACCAAAAGTATCTCCCGACAATGGGGAAGATGTTCGAGTGTCGCAAACGAGTGCCCATTGCCTAACAACAATGAGAAGTTTATCGTGACAATGCGCCAAAAGTACAAGCTGCGCTACTCAAAAGAACGCATCTTACTCGCTTCACAATTCCCACAAAAGTTGAACAACTCTTTAGCATCCTGGAAGCTTCCTCGTTCAATTTTTTCGCCTTCATTCTGCATTCTTGGATTCGTTGGTTTTTTTTTAAATTTTTCTATGAATTCATTGACGATGCAGTGAGATGCGGGAAAAACACGGTATCAGAGCTTTTAAATCGTCCTTTATTGCGGCATTCAACAGTATGAAACTTATTTCGAGGCTCTACTTTACCATATGGCACCGGACGAACAATCTTTAGGAATAATACTCGATACCGAATCTGTTGATCAACCTTGAACAAACCGCGCTCTGGGCATATTATAAAAGAACGGTAGAGACTATACGTGAAGTGAAATTGATAGGATGGAATTGTTGAAGTCCAAGTAGCAGTATGTATAAAATTAAAAAAAAAAAAAACATTATTTCGAAAATTTATATATCTCATGACATCTGCTCACTTAACAATGTATAACGAGCCTCTCCCACGGATTTTGATAAAGATCGTGGAAGTATTTTCAAGGTACTCAGTTAATACCTTGATTGAGTGAACTTCAGCAATCTGTAGGGCACAATGGTTTATAGTTGGTACCAAAAATTGCTATTTTTTCATGTTCCTCATCGATATGCTAGTAGCCGAAACGTTAAAAAGATCGTCAAGATTAACAGTATATTGCCTTCAGTGAAGAAAAGCCGAAATAATGTTTATTCCATCACATCCAATAACTCAAACTAGAGAAATAAAAAAAAAAAATGGAGAAATTCGAATTATTACGTAATTGAAAAAATTTGGACGCTTTTTATTTTGAGAAAAAATTTAAAAAATTCGCGCTCGAGCTCATCGTCTCATATAGCCTGTTACATTTCTTCGGAATTTCAACGCTGAGCAAATCACACTTCTGCCGCCATCTTGCGTTGAGATGTTGTACCGCAGAGTTTCTTAGGATCCTCAAGAAAGAGGATCTTAAAGGATGGTAAAAGTAAATGACGTACTGATGAAGTGTCGTCGATATTATAATATCACAATAATTTCATGAATTAAAAGATGAGAGCAAAGAAAAATGAATTGATAAATTATTTTTCTTAAATGCTTCTATCTTAAGAAAGTATAATAATAATCTTCTATAACTGACCCTAATAATGACCGTTAGGATCAAACGGCGTGGTGGTTGGGTAAAATGTCTTATCGGACTTCGATTAAAAGCGAATCACGGCATTTGAGAGTATCTTGGAACGTGAAAACCACGTATTTCTGATTATTATAACTGCATTTATAAATTCCACCTGGGGGCTTGTTCCGTCTCTTTCTTTCTCTCATTTTAGTTGCAGGTACTTGAAACTCGAACTCTTGCAACTTTTCCTTTATCAGGACCTCGCTATCTCCCGTATTACTTCTTTACCTCGCTTACATTGCTTCTGCGAGTACAATTTCCACTATCATTCTAATATTCCGTTCGCAGAGTTCTATCTTCTCTGTTTCTCTCCCACTCGTCCTCTTTCTTCCTATCCACCAAGTTTCCATTGAGAATTTCCACCCCTGATCTACTTATATATTTTCTTTGCCCTGTGAAAGTCGCTCACGAGTTCCCGAGCAAAGTGCTCTCGTTTTCTTCCTCAAAAGGAATGAAGCAGAGCGTTGAAAAAATATGGAACGAGTAGATACGCGCCACAAAGATCTCTCTTCATTTGACGTTCATGGATGCTCCGATCTGTGTGAATTCGAGAAAACAAAGTAAAGATGAATATTTATTGAATATTTTCCGTATTTTCTTGAATAAAAAAAATTTATATTTACTATTTATTATTTCTACAAACGTATCAAGTATTTTACTATAATTATTCTTGCGAAGGTGTTACACGGAGAGACTTTTATACGATAAATTACTATGTTTTTATATAGTAACGTCGGACCATATCGGTATTATGAGGATAATCGATGCTGAAAATGCCAAAAACTACAAAAATTTGGGGAACTATTACTGAAGCACATAGTAAATATTGCACCACGCCATTTCGAAAACCGTCACTGGCCAAATTTTGATTGAACACATACGAAATAATACTATTATTCTGTGAGAGTTTAACAAGGAACATAGTAATTGTTCGTTTGTGCCACACGAAAATAGATTAAGTTTCATATTTCGCTTTGAACAAGTTGTAATCATTACTTATTCCCTCACCGAATTTTACTTCCTAACATAGCAAAATTCACGTGAACACGATAAAGCTGACGTGTTGCAGTTATGAACATTGAAATTTACTAGTGGCACAAAGTAAAATTTTGAGCAGTCGCTTTGTTTACGTTTGTGCTCGCAAACTGATGCCCGTCATCAGTCTTGCTACGAAAATTGTCGAGAGCACGCGGTATATATTTCGAGTAGCGTTTCAAGGCAATCTCAAAGGTGAGTTTCTTATTTCATTATTAATTGTCAGGGTTAAACAATACATGTAGAGTATATAAAATTCCTTAGTCCAAGTTTTTTGGATGTGAAATTATTGGGGATACAATGGAATAATGAAGAATGACCATACTATCTTTGTCTCTGTTAAAAAATGACTTTCTTCAAAGCCTTAAGAAGCGAATTTGGACCCAAGATCTACACGTCTTTTGAGAAATGGAAAAAAAAAATTGTCGGAATCCAATGTACGACTTAGACAACAACTACCATGCTGACAGGAAGTTCTAATCCCCAGACACTTCATGACTTCATCTTCATCTCATAGCAATATAAAAAATTATTCCAAAAAATTTAAACTATTAAGAACTCAAAGCCGGCTTGTAAAAAAATTAATGTACATTGAATATGGCAGTGGGAGTTTTGTATTCTTTTGGAATTAATAAATACAAAAATTCGAATCTGTATGTATGTGTAATTAAAATTATTCATCGCTTCTGTGATATAGCAGAACTGCGAGTTGTATACAATCAAATGCGAGATTCGCACATATAAAAATTTCGTAAGAACGCGCAATGAAAAATGAAAGTGTCACATAGTAAAAGTCGGTAGCTGTACCTATTAAAATTTAGGATAGGCACGTAGTAACTAACGCGTAGATTCGATACATAGTTTGATTTAAGAATGTAACAGAGCTAAATTTTGCAAGCCCTACATAGTAAAATTTGACAAAACTGCTCTGGGCATCGAAATTACTATGTGATCTTGTGAAATGTGATATAATGCCGATATAGTCCAGCGTTGCTACAAAACATAGTAAATATTTCTACAAATTTATGTCAAATATTAGCGTAAAAGTCTCTCCGTGTACAGAAGAAGAAGAAAATCTGTTTTGTCCTCTTGCACGGCGTTGGTGCTCTATCGATTTAGCTCGATTCTGAACGCCGCTGCGAAACTCGCCTATTTATATCGTCCGCAATTGTCGAAACGTCGAGTAGACCGCTCGTAAAAAAAGCTTTAGAGAGTACTAGACAGAAAAGACACCAGTTACTTCTTTACGTTCACGTGAATAAGTTTGTGAAACCCGAGAGGCTCCCGTTCTCCTCACCCGAATCTTTATTGCACCCGAGCTAGCCAAAAACAAATCCATTCGGCGATGAAACCCCCCGGACTTTTTGGGCGTACGGATGTGTGCGTTGAGATACACCTTTTACCCTGTGCACTTTGCAATGACGCATCCCCCGAGAGTTTCACCAAACAAATTTCGATGTACGTATATTATACATAGAGATGTGTGTGTGTGTGTGTGTGTGTGTGTGTGTATGTTATAAATACATATACGCATACAAATGCCTGTGCATGTGCATGTATGCGAGTCGCTGGTAGAAACCCATTGGAAGATATCTACGACGAACGAACAAAAGAACGAACAGCAATTTTTTCGTATCTCTACTTCCGGAATCTCAGTTCTTATTATCCTCAATGACCCAAGAGTGAAAGGACCAAGATAAGAGCCGTGAAAGTAAGAACACGTTTCGTGAATTGGCAAAGTCTCTTCTACAGGAAAAACTACAAAAGTGTCACTGAAACGCTGCAGCCATCGCCATTCCTTTGAATCTTTTTCTTGGCCACTAACCCGTCGAGAAGATCACAAAATTAATGTTCGAGATTCGCGTTCTCAGACACGTATATTTGACTCAATGGTGAACCAGAAAAGTTTAAGGAGCTGATCTACAACTGATTTATTTTATTTTACTTTTATTTTCAATGCTCCCGCGTATACCATTGCGGCTTTTTATGAGCTCATCCCATCACTTTGATCCTACTTTTTCTACCACTTTCTCAACTTCCCATTCCTGTCTCAGTCCCTGTGGGACCCTCTAGAGTGTTGCCCACCAGACACTTTGCTTTTAATGTTTTATTGCATCGCGTTTGCACGAGGGTCAAGGAAAACTGCAGAAAACCTGGACAATACAAGTGACTATATTTTTAGTACTGACCTTTTTGGAAGCTGCTTAACTCGGAAAATTGCTGAAACTACATACTGATCGCGCACTCATTGCTGTTGGTACTGCTGAATTAGAAAATAGTCAATGTTAAGAAAATAACTTGACTGAAAACATTTCCAATTATAGAATAAAATAACACATGTTTGTAGAAGCTGTAGTTCAATATTTCCAGAAAACTGAAACGGAAAAAGGCAGAGTTAGATTACACATGGAAAATGTAATGCAGTGAAAAAACTCGTTTTTCACAGCGTATACGGATTCCTTCATCATCAACTTGTATTTGAATTTTTCTCTCTTGAAAACCAATTTCAAGGATTTTCTTGTGGTGCGCATAGAAATTTTCATAAATAATGATTAAGAATTATGTAAATCGTGATTCGATTTTTCTCTGATAAATGGGTAGCACTCGTGTCCGGAGGTTATTTTATCTATAAGTCTATAAATCGCAGTCCGACATGACGAACAATTAAGAAAATTACTAAATTACTTTAACTGAAAAGAGTAATAAAGGAAAATAAAGAACTGTTATTATGTAAATGTGGAGAATGATCCAGCGAATATGAGCTCAGGGGTAAATAGCCCGTGGCACAAATGAGCGATAGTAGCATGACGAGAGTTGAGAAACCTGGTTCCAGGAAGGATATTATGTACAGAGCACGAGCTTTGAGCCAAGATCCAACGAATGAGTATTGCCAAGAGATTTATAAATTACGCGAATTAGTGAAGGATCTCCTCACAGGTAAAGATTAGTCCGCACGGTTGGAGCACCAACTTGCAGCGAACTCTAGCGAGAAACTCGCTCGACTAACGTTGAATCTTCGTACCGACCTAACTGTGGGTAAGTATCCTTCCGCGTAGCATCCGACATCGCCGACAGAATGAAGCTTAGTCCCGTGTACAAATTTTATCTACAGTCATACGAAACTGCTCACACATGTTTGTATCGAGTGTATATAAATATAATCATCTACGTATATACGTTTTCATCTCGTATTAACTACGAGCCTGGGTAAGTAAATTAATCATTTGATGATTAATATTATTGAGATATTAATTAGGTAGTATAAGAATTATGAGAAAACAAAACAGCACAGGGGCGCGGTGAATAGCTTAAAATTTAACGGTGTAAAACGAAATTTAGCTAATCACAATTTCGAGGTCAATCAACCAATCTCACGTGATCAGATTTCGAAAAAAAAAATCACATTTGACGATTGAATACCACAGCGCACGAACGCTCGTATCTCTAATTTGTACTACATCTGCAATTTGGAATTTAATTCTCGTCAGCGAGCTCCATCAGCTGCCTTCTAATTTACTAATTGGATTTAATGGGCTTTGATTTTGTGATGTTAATAGTGAAACGTGGTTGTTGACCATTTGTAAATTTCGATAATTATCGTTTGCCACGTTTGATACGAGAACGACAACTCAAAAACCATACCTCCTCGATTTTGTATACTGAACGAAGCCATGATTATTGGTTCGTGCGGTCGCTTTGATTGAAATAATAATAATTCTTGATTCGCATTCTGAATCAACTTTATTTGACTTTCCGATAAGCTAATAAGTTTTGGATTCATTCCCAATTTTCGGGGATCCCATGCTAAATGTTTGTGATTATTTATTATCATATAGAAACATACGAAATATCTCCGATACTTGTTGATACGATGGTGTCGCTTGAAAAGGAGTTTTCAGATATTTTCATCTGATCTCGTTCAAGAATTGTGAAAGTATCAGAATTTTACACATTTTTTTTTTTTAATTCACATAGCTCTTTCAAACACATTTGTAACTAACCCAAAGTGTTTCATTTCATTCATTTCTTCACCTTAAAGAAAAAATCAGAGAAAAGTGCAACTACTCAATTCAATTTCCATTCTTATTAACAACTCGATCGAATCATAATATTTCAACATTTATTCAATGTCAAAAAGTTCAATACCTACTGATCTCCTAAAAAAACTGCCCGCCGCTCTGAACTATTTGAAAAAAATTAAATAAAAACTCCATAATGTCTCTTTATACAATTTTTGCCAAAACACCAAAATATTTGTTTCTGAGACTCTCAGTAAGTACATCATTAATTGAGTGAGCTCGTTTCTGGTTGTTTTTGTTGGAGCATTCGTAGTTTCTAACGCATCGCAGCTGGAGAGGTAGAAGGAAAAGTAAAAAATCTAATTGTGTGGAAAAATAAAAAAATCCCGGAATTCGTATCCGTTTATTGCGATGCATAGAGAATCACAGAAAAAACTCCCACAGATGGAAGGGTTTGGCGTTTGGGAATGTAAAAGTAACGTGAAATGGCCCATATACGTGTGTATTGCGGTACAGTAACTATTATTCTGAGGCTTTGCATAAATACGAAGCATCACCGATAACGTTTATCAGCTACGATCCGAGAGAGAATTAATTTATTTGCACGTGGACAAAATAAAATCTTTTAAAGATTTAAAAGAAATTATTGTGTCGCGTTTAACGAGTGTACGGTTTGGTATACATACATATATATATACGAAACGGTAGTACATTTTATCATTGGTGGCGCAAATTCAGCACGACCAGGATATTTATACGGTTCGTGACAAGGGTTTCACATGGTGGACGCGCTCCCTCGTGGATATACAATCGCGATGCTTACGAACGATGCCCTGCTGCTGCTGCTGCTGCTGCTGCTGCCACAAAACACAACAGCTTCGAACTTTATGGCTCGAGCGTATAAACGGTGAATCTGTCAATAAATCAGCGTACCACCGTGACTGTAAATAAAACAGATGATAAATAACAGTTTTGCCGGCGATTGGACACATCTCACTCGTATACTCTGGGCTTGCCACGGAAAACGTACGTGATTAACCGGCGTTCAGTACGCAACGCAAAATATTGCAGTATATGTGTGAACCTCAAACCAATATTTTCGAAAGTATACACACATAGGAAATTTGAGTGACGAAAGCACTTTTTTATGTCACCATTGCCACCCAGTCAACGCTTTTTATTGATTATTTTCCCCTGGTTATCTGGCTAATCCAACATTCTTCGTCTACGGAAAAAAAAAACATGTCATTGATTCAATCAAGACAAAAAGTGCTCACCGAGATGGACTTTGACTTTTGAAAGCTTCTATCGACGCTGCCTCAGTCAGAAAACAGCACCATTTTTTGGACTGGAAATATCATCGGATTTATTAATACTCAAGGCTCTTTTAACAGAGTTTCCGGGAACTGAATGAACTTTGTTTTGACAGCGACGTTTTTCAAATTTCAGAGCCCGCTGAAGTGAAACCTGCAGATAGGTGTTGAAGCAGACATGTCGATTTGTATGAAGCAAACTCCGGTGGTAGTGCATTAACGAAATCCTGATGGGCACGAATGCAGCTTCAGAATTTCATACAATAACGGCGCAATGCAGTAAAAAAGCTTCCAGTATGACCGCAGGCTTAGCAAGATTTTCCCTTATTTGCATGTGATCGCTTGGTCTATTGTCACGGTCATGTTGTGTTAAAAAATGAAAGAATTCGTTTCGAAGATGGTAAAAGATGTGATCGAAAATGACATATAACAATGTGACTTTAACAATCAAGAAAAGTATTCAGAAAAATTTCCTTATCGAGTTGTTCTATTGAATTAAAGAATTCGGGCATGACCGTGAGAAGAGAGCAGTGAGCGAGGGCCAAATTAAAAATTATTCGACTGCACGTATGGTGAGAACATGATAAAGCAGCATCAAGAATAGCACACGTATTTGAAGAGGATTTAGGCCGTTTACCAGTCGAATTGCCACGCCTTTTCAATTACAAGGGAGAGCATCTAAAATACGACCTCTATTTTATTTTCTGTGTTTACTAACAATGATGTTGCGTTTTTTTTTTTGGTAGCTGCATTCAAATTAACGTTTCCAACGTTTAAACTCGTAGCACACAGTTGCTCTTGTCAGCAGCCATCCGTGCAAGCCCAATTACATAACAGGAACTCTCTCCTTCCTTCTCACGTTCCTTTTCTGTCTTTCTCTCTGTACTTCTCTCTACCGCTATCTACATGCGAATTGATTATACTGCAGTTCTACCGTTCAAGGCGCTTTGTTGTTTAATTCGTTAAGCTTATTAATTAAACGCGAAAAACATCAAGTACGGAGGAAGAATAATTGTGATTTTCGATTATACATATAATTGAAGTGCGTCTAACTAAACTGAAAAAATTCGTGTCATATCCGATTATTCAACTCCCTCCTAAGGGATACGACATAGTCATTCAAATCCGAAACTTGTCCATATGTCGTGCGAACATGTACTCGTTGAAAAAGGAGCCAGAGACAGACGATCTACACTATCGCTTGTTCGGATGACTTGCTCCAGACAAAAACCTATAACGTTCTCTCACATGAATGACCGTGGACATTGGCTCATGTTGACAATCCTATCGGCTAGAAACTATAGGATCACGCACCTGTGTGGCTGATAGCGTTTTCAATGGTTAACGTACGATGTAACGTGACCTGGATGCTTGAGCGAATCTCGAATAATCATCGTTGGTTTAGATAACGTGTTATGACAAAACGTCTATGCCCACAACGTTACAATCATTTTTTGAGCATTTCAACTTTTTTTTCACTTGATAAATGAAACTGCCCGATGTCCATGTGTGAAAAATGAGCCAAAAATCGTCGGTCATTCAACGTACGTTCGTGTCCACTTTCACCAAGGTCCTATAACTTTAATAAATTCTTCCCAATGTAAAACTTTTCTCTAATGGATTTCCGAGTCAACGAACTAAATCAATGGGATCGATTAAATAACGATTACTTCCATTAAATCGAGTAGAAATAATTGCAGTCGAAGTTTTTTGCTTTCTATAATATATACTATATGTTTTCACTTAGAACGACATACGAATATGAAGTTATACTACCTCCAGTCACCAGTCATGCTATAATAGTCGGCAATAGTCGGTATGATTGGCAAAAGTGTGAATGATGTCTTCTACACTCGTTCAACTTGTGCAGAGTATGGACAGAAGCCAACTACTAGTACTTGGATGGTGACTGACTGTTTTCTTCAACACTGCAATTAGGTCCGAAATTATCATATCAGCAATCATTATTTCTATGTAATATTTCATTCACTCCAATTCTATCCCAATTTCAATATTGTAAATGAAAACGTTAGTTTGTTTGGTTTTGTTAAATTTTGATATTACTGTTGAAAATCAGTTCCTTTAAAGTTAATTTGTATCCCTTCATACGTCGAATCGCTGGTTCCAATTGTGTCACTGAAACGATGCGAGTGATCATTTCTTTCACGATTTGAATGATTTTTTTAAAGGATAATTACGCAGGCACAGGAGATGTGGATAAATAGGAAGAGCTACATACGCAGGAGCATGCTGAATCGATAAACGCACCGGCCGAACAGATGATAATGAGGCCAACTGCATTACAGATATTATGCAGCATGAGTATATTCACGTATTAGTGTATACTACGCTCGCGTGTGTATACAGGCACACTGCGTGCACATGTATTCACACGTGAATGTACTCAAGCTGCAGCTCGAATTTGCACGTGCGGATATTATGCAGCTTGAGTATATTCACGTGTGAGTACATGTGCACGTACAGTAAACACGTAAATTTTCATCCCGTGGGTTACATCGCGCATATACGAATACGAGTGCGACAAAATCGAGTTGGAATATTCGTATACCACAGTAACATTATACCTTTTGACTTGACGCATTATTAGAGAGAGAGAGAGAGAGAGAGAGAGAGAGAGAGAGAGAGAGTGCGCCACAGATGCACGAAAATGAAGGAAAATATTATTTCTGATTCTCATGCAGCACACCGTGTATGTGCATCTCATCGCGCTTACATTATTTCCGAGATCAACATTGCTACCATCAAAATATATGAACATATATACATCGTGTAAGTTTATGCATATTTTATCGTTGAATATGCTAACGATAAAAATTCAACAAAACAGTTGACACAACAAAGATTATTGGGCACGGTGAAAAAAAGGCTCATCAAGAGGATGGGGCGCAATGCAAAGGCCGAAAAATTCGACTGCTTTATAAAATTACTTTGCGAAGCATGAAATGAAAGCGAATTATGTGTTTGATTCGCAGGTAATGGATGAAGTCGCGTTTTTCATGAAAAATAGATTATCGCTTTCGTTTGTTAATTAATACCAAAATTCGGTTCAACCATATTCCATACTATTTTTCACTGCATCTCTCCTGAAATTTCCATATAACAATAACATAATTGATAATGAAGTTCCATCTCTATTTTCCCAATTTAATGATAACTCTCTTACTCTCCTATTCAATTTGAACAGAAACGATTTTTTAGCCAATTAGAGGTTCAAAGATATCCAAACGCTTTGGAACCATTATTTCTTCAATTATTTTTCGAATAATCATAACGTGAAACAATACATTTGTAGATTTTATTTCATATAATTTTATGCTCAATTATATTTGTTAGGTGATATTTTTTTATCTGTAATTTTCATAAACGTTTTTCAACTCGAGTCTGAATATGACACGAAATTCATTAACATAATTGGAATTTCATGTAACTTCAAAGAGAATAAAATGTAATAAAAGACTGACCTTCATTTGCATACAAAAAAGGTCGTACGTATAAATATAGATTGTCGAATGTACTACAGTACACACAAAATAATTTGAGTCATTTTCAATGGACCTCAATTATTCAGCAGATATTCGAATTCACCAAAACTTCGACAAAGTCACATTTCGTTACAGAACGAAGGATAAAAAGTAGACAGAATGAGCGATAAAAACGAGGAGTTAAAACGTTGTCGACCAAGTAATTTCGAAAGTTGTAAGCCCCTTGAAGTACTCTTGTTTCGCGTCGAGACCTTTTCATCGTTCACTCTATTTCGCCGAGATTGCAGAGTTCCTACGCCCTGTCCCTTTCCGCCATGCCGCAGCCCCCATTCTCCCAGCTTCCATTTTCAAATGTAACCCGCCTGGTCATCTAAGCCCTAGCTCGTCTCATTCACCGTGAATTCAACCCCAATTTCAACGAGTAAAATGAAAAAAAAAAAAAAAAAAAAAAAAAAAAGACAAGTTCACCCTCTGTCACTATTGTATCCTCGAACAACTCGTATTAGCGTTGACTTCTACCTCGCCTTTTATACGAGAGATCTAGTTATCTAGCTGACTCAAAAAACGTATTGTTATTTTTCATTTTTCATTCTGCGAGTTTTTTTATAATATTTTTATTTTATTTATACAGCCGACCTTCGACTGTTAACATTTTTCATATACCGTTTTATTCCAGTCAAAATTGTTTTTTTGTTGTTGTTATGAAACAATTGTTGCTGTTTATTCACAGTCAGCTTTAGTTATAGAAAAAACATATCGAAAATCCCCATTCCTCGTACCATTGAGTGGTTTTCAGCAACTGTAAATGTCATTACTTTGAAACACTATTTTTATAGACGGCGTAGTCCCTGCCTCGCGTTGTTATTGTTTCAATGTTTTTGAAGTGCATATCTGGCACTATCGATACGCATTGAACAGTTTTTATTGATTCATAGACAGTGTTTATTCTCATATTTTATTGAGAATCACTTTAAACTTTGACACCAATATGAAAACTCGTATTGCAACGAGCAAATAAAAAAATGAAACATTATCATGCAGATGTAATAATGATTATTCGCGATTCTTTCCAAATCTAAAATCCTTTTTCGAGATTTTGTTAATATTCAACTTCACACCGCGCTTTGTGACATCATGTCGATCTTTATTAACCAAAAAAATCCTCCTTCATCGTTTCGTACAACCAAAAAAAATGTCGATTTTTCATTGGAGTCCGATAAAAAAGAATATCAAGGACTTTGACAAGCGCACGGAATTTTCGAAAACGCCGAATGTATTTGTACCGAGAAATTACGTTCGACAACGTAAACGGAGGCTGTACAATAATTTGTTAGTATTGCTTGGTGGACTATGGGCACTGACAGTATCTCACAATATGGACACTTCTGATACAGAGGCTAGAGTCAAGCTCAAGTACGTTTTGGTCAGTATTCACAAATCCTTGAATGTCGAAGAAAAACGAACGAAATGATTAATCTTTATTCAACTTCACGTGTATTTTTCACTATTTATGACGTGAAAGTAGTTTTTTAAATCACTGAATTTCATTAAGTATCAAGGGTAAGTGGTTACTGCAGGAATTTGCCGAAACATATGAAACACTTTATCTCATATTTTTTATTTCCGGCGCTATTTTTGTTTGTTTACCAGTGATGATGCGATAGCTCAATCAGAGAAATACCTAGACACTGAATACCTAGACAATTATTATTACGAATTCCTAAAAGCATACAGAAGAGGAAAAAAAATCGTACAAACGCAGAATCCTTGATTTGTAGTAAATGGAAAACTGCAGTTTCGACATTCAAGGGTCATACAGCCGCAGGCAATTGGCAATATGTTTTCAAAAACATGGTTGTTTAATTAACAGAAATATTCTCGGAACGAGTGGTTTATTTGTGAGTCATCTGGTAGCGGTACCCCTGATAATCTGGAAGTTGAATTTGCACTATTCGATAGTACTTGGTGCGATGGGAATGAGCGTAACTCCATTTTTTTACTACGTGAAAAATCCGATAGTTTTTTCTGTAGTGATTTGCTTGCGAATTATTTTCGTGGCACTGTTTGACGTGAGCGCAATGATATACATAGTTCGATTGGCCCGCATCTGTTCGAAGATTGAGGGTAACGCGTTATTCAATGAGATTCTAATATCGCGTAGTTTTACAGCGATATTTGGTTGTACTGCAAACATAGTATCATCGGCGTGGCATCAATTTATCGAAGAATCCGAGACGAAAGAAAATGTGGGAGCTTGTGGATCGAATTACTGTTCACGAAAATTATTGCGTAGATCTCGACTGGCGAGCACTTTGAGCGCTGGACAAAACACGATATTCATCGCGATTACGATTGTAGTAGCCCTTTCAGGAATTATTTTAATAGCGATGTACCTGAAGCCACTGGCGAGTCTCGGCGACTCGGATCTTTCGGACGAGCCACAAATTTCGAATCCGTATCGCGTTCTCAAACAAATCACCAGACCCAAAGCCAAACAATTAGCAATTTTGGCAATGAGCTGCATTTTCATGCACGGATTTACCGAAGATTTTGTTCGCGCATACGTCGACTGTTCATTGTCCCGTAATTACAGTTTTTTCATCACGTGCGTTAAGGAATTCTCAATAATGTTTGCCGCCATAAGTTGTTTGACTATCGTTGACTTCGCGGGTTTTTATTGGCTCTATGGATTGGCTTTGTTTTTCCAAGTGCTAACTTTTTTAAGCCTTCTATTGTGGAATTCCAGTCTCATCAATACTCAGTTTTCTTACCTGATCGTCTATCACGTGCTGTGCGCTAGCTTCAGTGTAGAAACTTCAATCTTGCAACTTCTGTTGATACAAACTTTGGGTGATGAAGAAGTATCATCATGGTGTTTCTATTATGCGTTAATTGACGTTGTTTACGTTATACGTATGATTCCGGAGAGCTTTATTTGCATCGGCATGGAATTATGGATCGTAATTGCAATTAGTTTAATTGCGACAATAGCCATGGTCACTTATTCTTATGGATTTAACGACAACTCGAAGAAAGTCCATCTGAACGAGCGTTGCTCGCTAGTCATCAAAACTCCAAAGAGAACCCTCGCTAAAATTCCTGTTTATAATTTAAATATTATTGTCGAGAAGCCCGAGGATATTCAAAAAATCGAAACGTTTTTGGAACGAAAATATACACTTGCGACGAGGTTTCTCGTTCCACCGTCCGATGACGTCATTTTTCCCGAAGCACTGTTGAGCGTCGAAGATGTTGATGAAGATTTTTACTAGAATAGTAAACTGAGAAGAACAAATAAATTTGTACAAACTCACACGTACGAAGAAATAGAATGATTCTTTATTCATAGGATGGAATAATGAGAGCTGATGCGATCATCCGTAATTACACATTAAGTTTTGTTTTTTTTTTTTCATTTTAATACTAAAGTAAAGAATCAAAGTTTTCGTGTATCAGACGAATTTATAGGGCATCGTTGCCGTTAGATTTCACACACGAATGATAAATCGACAATCATATTGCGATTGATCGAGAGGTTACGTGGATTAACAAATAAAATCATATCATGAAGTCACGGTCGCTGAACTGGCGGTAGCTGTCGCATTTCCAGTTGTCGTCGCACCGGAATTCGGCAAATTTGGTGGCGCATAAGGACTTCCACATAATTGATCAGCTATACGTCCACCTTCACGCAAACCACTGAGAAATGCTCCATGAACAGTTGCAGGATAATTTCGAATCGTGTGCTCCCCTAAAACCAATCAATTGACGCTCAATTTTTTCTTTTGTCATTTTGTAATGCAAACATCCTGTAAATATCTAACATTCTAATCCTGAAATACATGAAATACGTATTTCAGAATGCATATTCATTTAATGGAACAGCGATTGTTGAGTTTTCATTGTGCCATCTCTCAACAAACAAAAAAACATCAAATTATTGCTTAAAAAAGGAAGAAAAATGATAAATTATAAAATTCTAATTCTCGATAGTATAATAATTTTTCATATTTCTTCCTTTTTTAGGCAATAATTTGATTTTCTTTGAAAATTAAAAAAATTGAAACGAAAACTCCTCCTATGTGCTATTTACTAGAAGTTCAAAAAGTTAATTCACGTATTCATTTTTTTTCGTTTCACTGCATATCTATTTTCCATTTATGCCTTCTTTCATATCTAAAAAAGTATAATCCTTCAATTCTTGATTAAAAAAAAAAAAATATCTCCACTTGGATCAGGTTTTTTTTTCGGTGCAATTGCATGCTTCAAGTTGCGTACTTTCTGATGAAAAAAAAACTGTCTTTTAAAACAAACTATAGATCAGTTATCGGGAATAAAGATAGGTAGGTATACGAATTCGGGATCGTAGTAGCAGCACGTCATGTGGAGTAACCGAGCAGTAATTAAGGTGAAAAATTCTGAGTAATAACAAGACGATTGTCTTCGCTTTTTTTTACACATCGACATTTTTTTAGAGTTGGGCCATGTTTTTCACGTGTTGCAAATCTCGTTACAAATTTATTTATACCATGCAATTATTTCATTTGCATTCAGAGTGTTTGACTGGATACTGAAATTTGCTATCCGGATCAATTTTTTTTTTACAACGAGAAAGATTCCATTATATTCAATTGAAATTCTGTTCAAAAATAATCTTAAGAACTTTCGAACAAGAAAAACTTAAGAATTGGGTAAATATTCACCGAGCTTCCTCATGACCCATGATTGTCACGTCGATTTTTCAGATGATTCAACTTGAGTGGAAATAAAAAATTGTTACGTTCGAAATAAAGTTACTAACCAGCAAAGAACAATCTCGGTTGAGGTGGCGTAGCTCCTGGCGGTTGATTAGGTGGCGCTGGTGGAGCTACCGGAGCTGCTAGGAGATCGTAATCACTTCCGGAACTTCCTACAGCCACAAAACTGTAAGATCCTCGAGCCCAAGGATCCGCCCGCCATCTTGTTACGACACTTTCGCGTGGTTGCGGTACTACCTGATTGCCGAAAATTCCCTGTCGAGGAGAGACGTGAATTTGAGAAAGGAACTAACGACACTTTACTCCGGTTAAATCGCTTTGGCGGAGAATAGTTTTCAGACATTTTGCTGCGAACGTTTTAGAAGAGGGAAACGAATGAAGGGAAAGAGAGCGAGGAAGAAGGAGAAGATTAAAGACTGTTTCTTACTTTTAGTACTGCAATGCAACGGCCAACAATAACGTCGTCGCTAACATTTTCCATGACGCAGGCTGCTTCGCCAGCAACAAGCGCCAGTAGTACAGGTGCCTTGTACAAATTCCAGAACAAGAAGAGCTCGCCCCGTGAGGCAGTTGTACTACCGACATGCCCGAACAAATTGGCAGTCGGGTCCCAAAAAATACGCTCGAAGCACAGTACAACCTTTGAAGAAATAAGCATTGTCATGGTTATTCTCATGAGCATTAATAGCATTTGCACGAGAACAACTTTTACCAAACTTCATTATGGTTGTCAAGCTGCGTAAGACGTAGAAGAAATAAAAACGCTGGTAAAAAGATAAAAATCGTTGGAGAAGCTTTCATGATAATATAAATGCATTGTCGGACCTTGTTAAGATTGCCGAAGCCAAGTCGCTGAATTGCTTGGGCTTTCCAATCTGGAAGCGGGGGATTGAATGCCACCGCGGAGGGTGGCGCAGACGCTTTAAGTACTCCCAAAGGAAGTGTCACGAGAACTGCATCAGCCTTGTGGACAGTCGGATTGGTGTGGGGACTGCGGGAAGGTGCGGCCCACACTTCCACCCCGTTGATGCCATAACGCACCGCTCTTGCTGCGGTATTCAATCGGATATCCAATCCTTCGGAGAGTGAGACTGGAACGCAGGAGTAGCCATTACGGACTGAAACGAGAATGAAAGAAGAAAAATCATTATCAAAACAGTATTGAAATTTGACACGCATCTGATATCCGCTGCTTAATAAAGGCGCGTTCATACATTGTTTTCTGCAAAAATAATCGATAACTGAACAATGGATGAAATAAGTTTGGTTTCTAATAAAAACTCATAATACTGCAGCAAAAGGCTTGCACATGGAGTTAAGATCAAACGGCAGGATTGAAAATTTGAATGAACACCCGGAGAATACCATCGCGGTCCTGAAAGCCAGCCAAAGAGAGTGACTAATTGCAGAGCATTTCAGTATTTCTCTGGGTTGTTAAGAATAAATTCTTTCATCTTTCCTGAAGTATAAGATTATCCATATAATTTTTTTATTTCGATACCTATTTCACTCTTTACAACTCGAAAGGCGAGCTTTTACGTCGTTTCCGCGTTCCTTGATGGTGAGGTTATATCGTAATAATTATGGGCATGCATCACTGCTCACCGACTAATTATGTTGATAGCGGCTGCTCGGCGCTACCAGGCAAATTCTGCTGGAAGTCGGTGGAAACTCATTTCGTTGATTAAAATTTATACGCACAATATGTCAGGTTGAAAGTGTATCGTAATTCAAATTAGCACATTTGGTAATGGGTATCGGTGCCTTTGAGCGAACACGTTGCGTGGTTGCAGCAAGTTCAGGCTCGGAAATTAAAGCCATACGCCAATACGAACTTCAGAGAGTTATGTAAAAACTCGTGATTTCAGCGTAGACAAAATATTTGACGCTTTTCAAATTCTGGAGTTAAGACCGTGGATTGTAAAAAAAACAATCCACTTGTACATGTGTCCAAATAATAATTTAGATAGACATGCACAAAATGTATCCCAAAAATGTTTTGAGATCTATTATGGATTTACTTATTTATATTCATTCCCAGTTTATTCGATTAACCGTGGCCTGAATTTCGAGGATATCAGAATAGTGAAATATTAAACTTCTTCCTCTTTAAGCGAGAGTACCGCGCTAGTTCAACACCGCAGATCTCTCCGTTGCTCCATGCGATAATGTTTAACAGTGTACTAAGTCTGAAATAATTTTGAATGAAACGAATACGAGAGGGTCGACCGGTTCCAAAAGTGAAGGGCGCTTCATCGGAATTTTCACACCCATACCGGACACCTTCTATCTTTTTCTCTCACTCTCTTCAATCATCCTCGCCTTCTTGTTTAGGCCATGACATCCCCATCATTTTGTTAGCGCCCATCGTGCGCGCAACACCGAGCGACACCAGCCAATTAAAACGACGTTAACGACACCCTTTGCGTTTACGCACGTCGGCACTTCGTTTTTCGCAATTTATTTCAATTGGCTATTTTACTCGAGGCAACTGGAGTGATATATGTGTTTTTTTTAGAGTAACTTCGTTACGTTTTTCGACGTTTCTATTATTGAATGCCGGCCATTGATGTTCTATGTTTTATGACTATCTGTTCGCAAAAAAATTTGTGTTACCCATTCAACTTCCAAAGTAATTTTTATATCTATTTTATATTTCGAATCATTGTGCATTCTAAACGAAAATGTAAAAAAAGAATCCTGTCAGGTGTTCAAGCATTGAAAGAAATTATCGGTTGAAAAGTTCGTCTGATTCTCGTCATATGTTCTCGACAAAATATTAGTTACTTAAGCATAAGGGTTCGAGAACACGGATTGAACAGGGATTGGAGACTAATTCGGAGAATCCATTCATGGAAGGTCATAGAAAATCCCTGCGCAGTGTCAGTTTCTGGTCCTCTGTGTTCTGTTCTCCCTTCCACCTAGTCAGGTTTCGATCAGCTAGAAGGACGTGAAGTACAGTAAAGGGTGATCAGGGCGGTAGCGTACCTATCGCGAAATGTACCACCCTTTCCTTGTGTTTGATCTTCGCTCGCAGTATATTTTGATGCTGAGTCGAACAATTTGTATGCCACGGTGGTTTTCAATTTACATTTAAATTGGTTGCTTATGGCGTTCTGTCGCTCGACGGGAGTTGGACCGAAGCGCATCGGTACGTTAGGGGAACAGTCAAATACTGAAACATCCGCGAGTGGCACAGATAACTCGCGAGGTTCAACGGACCCACCGCTCAGTTTCTTATATATATATATATTTTTCTACCAGATACCATTCGAACAGTGTGGCTGGTTGGTTCCACTAGTTCAATGGATAAGTTACAGATTCCTGCTCACTCATCGGTAGAAAGAACAAGCAAACAAACTATTTGTGTGACAGGGAAGAAAGAAGAGTTCGAATGAACGAGAGCGCCTAGATAGGTGCATCATGACGAGCATCAGTGTCGAACGGGTTGGCGTATCGCAGGGGTTATTCACATCTCACGTTCGAATTACATTGGACGGTGAAAAATAAATGAATGCTCGTTAAATAGCCGAAAAACTATAAAAATATCTCCAATGAATGATAATGATCCTTATACAATGTTACAGCCGTAATATTTAATTAGGGCTGGTAAATTAGTGTGCAAGCATCAGAAGAAGAAGAAGAAGAAGAAGAACACGGGCAAAGATGTTGAGAGAGGTATAAAACGATATCAGGTGGACACAAGAGATAGGGATTGAGGGGAGGGAGTAATGAGAGTGTATATAAAGTGTATACATTGTGATGATACAAACAGGCTTACAAGCTCCGAGTGGCGAGCGGCATCGTTCGCCACAACGATAATTGTCAAATATGTCGCAGAAGTATTACTGGCTTCGCAATTGCGCCGATCGCCGCAGCAGGTTAAGTGGATTAGACGAGACAAGAAGAAACGAGAAAGAAACAGGCAATAAGATATTTGAATACGTAGTGCCGGTAGAATAAATCGTTTCTCCGCAAACGAGCAGAGAGCTACACAAGAAATGCATTTGCAGTGTGCTCATGTGGAGAAGGGGATCTCAAAGGGTCGGGAAGAGCTATATCGAGATTTCGTATTCGCACAGTATTCTGGTACTGTTGATGGTAGTGTTATAGCGGTATGACGGGATGGTGGGGCAGTCCGAAACGATTCGGTGAGGCGAATGCTGGTAGGGAAAAAGGCCCTGTGTTAGCTCGATTGCTGAGCCTTGCTGTGGCTGAGGTAAAGCAGGGAGGCCTACAGACTTTCCCTATCGAGCCGGCTATCTACCACCACTACCACCGTTCTCATAATATATAGGCCGTATCTCAAGCCCGCAAATTGCCTTTTTAAACACAACAAGACAGCCATGCCCTCTTTCAATTTACGCCACGGCCTCTTTCGCTGAAGCGTCCATTGCGTTTTCTCGTCGATCCTTTACGCGACTCCACCTTCGCTAACCCACCAAAAAATTACATGTACATGTATACCCACGAGCGTCTGAAAGCACGCGGGATTCTTGAACTTACTCTGTGTTCTTATAAACGAACCGTACATTATCACTGTAATTACGAATAAAATTACTTTCGTGTGCAAAAACAACCTATTACCAAGGTTCCATCATCCTTCTCTAACCCTGATGCATGTTCTCTTATCAACAACCATGATAATGAGTGTATGATCATGCGTTTATCCTTCGATCCAACATTATAGTCTTATTTGGCCTCATTGATTCATAGTCAATGTATCATTTAAAGACACTCCAGAGAAAGACTATTATTTGTTTGCAAATAATGCATTTTTGCATTGTCAGCAACTCAGATAAAAGAAAATTTTGTTGTTAAATCAAATGGCATGCACTCGGACGAGAAGAATGTAGGATATCACTATTAAAATCTTGCTGAGAAAATGGAGAAAACTGCCTCGAGCAACCTCAGCGCCGTAATTCGCTTTCATAAAATTCTACCCACGCTGTACCATCGATGCATCTGAAATGGATGTGTATAGCATGCATAGTTCTTGCAGTTCTTCACGAATAATGGATTTTTCGAAAATTCTCCACCCTCGTTTCAATAATTGATACTTCCTGGAAGACTCATCATTTATATTACAGGTATTATGGACGTAATTCGTACAATCCGATCATTGAATAGATACAAATACGTGATACGTGAATGACTATTATTGTTAGTAAAGTGTACAAGAGATTCCTCATGTATCTGATGAAAAGTTTCTTTCCTTAGGTAAAATAAACATTCAATAACTACAAATCGCATTGAATTTTATTTTACCCAAGAGTACTCGATCCTTTGAAATAGCGGAACCGGTTTGATAATAAAGTTCTGTCAGCTTAGCTTACATCAAATTTTTAGAGTAAATGTGAATTTATTGTCGTTTAATGAAAGTAAAATGGGTCAAGGGAATTGAGCCCGTAGGAATAATTAAGAAGGTTGCGAGCAAATTTCTTGCGGCATTCTCTTTTTATACCTATGTCGTTGGAGCCGCTGAAACCAAACCTGATATCAAATTTTGGAAAATCCAAAATGACGGGTCGAAACTGAAGAATTTATGTATTCTCGAGCTCCGACCAAAATATGAATTTTGGAAATACACTTCATTTTTGCGTATATGCGTCATACACAAGCAAAAGGTAAAAAGAGAAAAAAGCTGCCCACGTACAATCATAACCTGAAAATTGTCGTCAGATCAACGGACAGTGCAAAACTTTGCAAATATCTTATTTCCTTTCAGCCTGCCTCCCACTTTGCTGTCGTCCCTTTTTTTTTATATTGAAACTTAATTTACGACGAACCAGAAAAGTACAACCGCAGACGAAAAATTAGATTTGTCAAATGACAGTAACAGGCCACGAAAAGTTTGCTGATCAAGATGAGGGAGCTCCCGTCGTTGGAGCAAGGAAAATAGGAAGGAACATAGTGAGGGATCAGCTTCGAAATATTATCACCCTGTGACACTTCGGTTTCTACTGAAGTCTTTCTCATTCACTCACTGCTGCTTCAGCATCCGAATCACGAACATTCTCGTTCCACCGAGTGGTTTCCTTGCTGTTCATGGCATGCGAAGAGAAAAAGATGAAGGGACCCTAGTCGAGCGACTATCACCTCAACGTGTAGCACGAGCCAATTTATATCGCGATCCTAAACTCGATTTTACGCTCAATTATACGCCGTTTCGTGTCGAATCATTCGAGCTGATACTTTCGACTCGGAAACTACGTTCTCTACTATTACGAGCAATGCGGAGAGAGGAATCGACCCTTTCTAGCAATACGATCTTGGAATATTAATTTCAAGCCTCAGATAAAACAGAATATACAGATGTTCTCGATTCTCTTTCCTTCATGACCAATGATGGACATACTAAGTAAAACGCATCCGATCAAAACATATCAACTATAGAACGAGAAATATCAAATACTCTTATTATCTGAGTACGGACCACTGCGGAAAATAAAACACCAGAGCCCATTCCTGTTTGCGCCCGGAAGGACATAGAACGACAAGTCCAGGCGAAAATAGACTAGAAATGCAACTCCCCCTTGGGACTTTAGATACGCTCGAAAGAAGCATCACCAAGGACTACCAACAGACAGCAGCAAGCTCTTTGTTGCCGGCGGGTATGGTACGAATTTTGTTCATGACAGCGCAATCTTCAAGGTTCGAAAGCAGGAACTTGCCAAGGAACGGATCTGATTGAATTTCAACTGCTGCCCTAGCCGGAAGGCATTGGATATTCAATATAGAGGATAGTCGCTGGAGTCGGATAGATAGAACCAAATGGTTACAGCTTATCGTGACTGCTCCATCAACCATGGGGATGCATTTGTATTTGTGATTTTATAAAACCAGAAACACATGAAGTATCGCTGCCTCTAAAGTTCATGTAACTTATTTCGTATGGTTTTATGCTTGAATAGTTTGATTGGTTAGAACTGATGTAGTGTAGTCTGTCAACGGTGCAAATTTTTGTAAGCAGGATTATAACGCGTAGGAAATTGGTAATCTGAAAAATAAAGTGAAATAAGTATGGGAGGATATACTTGCCCCAGCCGTTGCAATCAAAAAGTGTTTAATGAAACGAATGTTAGTCGAGTCGACCAAGTGCCGATAAAATGGATAATTAAATAAACAGAGAAACACCTCGTCACGAGAGTGGACGATCGTGGTTGAGATAGGTTTGAAGTTTGATTGGTTGGAGCACAACTGGTTATACGGTCAAGCCAAGAGAGTCGGTATAATAAAGTAAAACCAAAGAGAAGAGTACAATGGAACTAGGGGCCCATAAAATCAAGAATGTTAGTTGCCTTCTCGCCGGCGGCGTACATGCATGCATTCGTCCTCTTCTTCCTTTCACATCCTTCCTCTTTCTCGATCTTTTCTCGCGTTCATATTCTCTTTATTTTCTCTCTCTGTCTCTCTTCCCATTTCCATCGTGGCACGGCTGCCACTAGACAGCTGTATATTATTGGTCCGGCCCTAGTTAATATTGATTTAAGGCCGTCGTAAGCAAATACTTTTGGCGTGGCCGAAGTACCTCGCACGTCTGACTGGGCCTTACCCCATTCCCTTCCTACCTCATTCTTCCCGCGCGCGCGCGTCTCCTTCATCTCATCGACCAGTTTACGCTACACGGTTATATTATATATGGTATGCGCTGAGTGTGTAGCTTGCTCTCCGAAAAATGACACGCGATATCTATAAACGTGTAGTGCATGCTTTTGCGCTCTTTCTCACTCACACCATCCTTTTCCTCACTCGATCGAGTCCTCGTTAAAAACCATCAAATAAATACGAACCAGCTCTCCTCGCAGAATGAAGTGTTCCGTAAATAGTTTTGGCAAATTTTTATGCTCGCATGGACCGCGAATTTTTTTATTTTTCATTCTCTTACCAGCATTTCTTTTTCTTCCAGCCTCCGTAACTTGGAAGCCATACTGTGCAAAGGTCATCGTACGTAAAAGAATATAACGTACACGTGTACGTATAAATATATGTGCTTGACTGCCGAGCATCGGGCACGCTATTCTTTCCAGAAAAGCATTGTATATCTCAAACATTTTATTCTTCTTTTGTAAGGATGACGTGAGGGTGCCATTTTTTGCGCACCTGAGCGATTTAGGAGTCTCGCTCAGCGGTTGGTAAGTTGCGCATGAAATAACGTAGCACCGATTAGTCAAAGCTTTATAGCGGTCAGTGTATATAGTGGGTATAGATAGGCTGTAGTCTCTTTCGTGAATGTTCCAACCCCACCAATACAACGTATTCACATTCAGCGGGAACGTAAATATGTGACCCCGTTAGACAACTTCTTAAAGGTGAATGAAGCATCGAGAACCCAACGAGGCAGACTTATCGTTAACTTATGAGACTTTTTCACCCGGCATCGAGATGGTCAAATTTTACATTGACTTATGGAATATTTTAATGGGTCTGCTTTGGTAACTCAGGTTTAACAATCCTTTAACCTACCCTTACGATCCAACCGAATTTCAATCAGATCAGGCGATTAACAAGGTTTTCCTATTCGCGACTTGTTAAAAATGAGCTGCCATTGTGACGCTATGAAGCAAACAAAATAACTTCAGACTCATTAATTGACTTGAATTCTACCACGAAGCGTGAGCAATGTGCAACGTCATTGCACATTGTAGTTTGAAGATATGTGATTGTTATTACATATCTTCAAACCACCTAGTTGAAAAAAGTTAACATGAAATAAGGACTAAAAAGATACTTTTCCTACCCCTAACCTAAAAAGATTTTGGGAACCCCATTAAATAAAATTTCTCTCACAATGCGCCGAATATCGATCGGTTTGCGCTGGATGGAGGAAGCATCCGGTCTAATCCGACCTCACGTCAGGTGCGCAAAGATGAGAAGACGAAACGCGTGCAACCCCGATTTGTTGCAAATGCGATGTGGAGCCAGTCTCACCGCTGTATCTAAAATCGGGGCCTCAGTGTAGTTAAAACGGAAAACGTGTTTATCGCGATAGGAAAATTGATGAAAATTGTATGCATTTTGCGGATGTCCAAATTCCCGATTCAGAGCATGTCAGAAGAATTTTCGAAATCCTGATGGACGACCAGAGTAAACATATTCATTATTATGCTATACTTTGCTGCATAGTTTGTCTAATGGTTCTTAACTGGAACCATTACAGAGTACTACGTGAGTGCATATATAAGGTCGGGTTTGCCGCGTCTTTACTTATCATCGTAATTAGAGTTGATGTGGGTGAGATTGTGGTCGAGGTAAATGGGTAGACGGCGAGACACGTGTGAAATGTAACTCAGGGGAAGAGAAGCACATGACTCGGGCCGATGAGCCCGTCGGTAAATAGAGGCCGAGAGCAAGAGAACCGCCCGGTGTTCCGTTGAGTAGGGATAGTAAATCCTAACATCAATCTATTCCAGGAAGGAGGTCAACTAAATTAATCTTCGAGGGGGGAGGGGGGTGATCCTCTCGGATGGTAAACCGCGCTCGGCGTTCGAATAGCCAAAGGGTTTGGCTATGCTTGGGTAAACAAAGTTTAGGTCGCTTGAAACTATCCGGTTGTTTGCTATAATGAGATGAGTTCCAGGCTACTCTAAACAGTTGTTAAATCACTTCATTGTTCAAAGTTAGGAAGAAAAATTGGATGGGTGAACTGATAAATTGCGAGGACTCCGAAAACCGGGTATGGTAATGTAATTGAAGGAAGTGGAATATTAATCGTAAATTGACAAGAAGCAACAAGCCCCTGGGATGATGCTTTCATCTGTACATTCCAGTACGCGTGGTAGCACGCTGTAGGCGCATCACCCTGAGGCAGGTCTAATATTGATATTGTATATTTTATGAAATTCTTAAGAATATCATACGATGCACACAAGACAACACAATGGTTCCTCCATAATTTCGATGTTTATTGATCATCGAAACATTCATACAACTTCAACATCTTGTTATGAGATGGTTTAGAACGTTGATCAGCAGAAGGTTCAGTATCCTTCAGTCAATGTGGATAGTTATCACAGTATTTATAGATAAGGTGGATCATGTGAATGAGAATATTTATCTGAGTTTGAATAATAATAACTGTTGCCTTGACAATATCGGGAATGAAATGTAGCAAGCACAGTTCACTTATTCGTAAAGGAAATATTTAATAATCAAACTAAGCTAAATGCTTGAAAAATGGTTTTGGTCAAGTCGAATTGATGTGGCAAACGAAGCTTCTCGGGTGGCACTTTTTATGCTGGTTGGATAATCACTGTCAGTCGGAGAAAGGGAGAAAGAAAGAAAAAAAAAGACAGAGAAAAAGGTATAAGAGCACTTATAACTCAGCACTCTCACCTCACGCGTTCCTCCATCAATCTCTCTCGTAACTGAGCCAGACTTTTTTACCTCATGAAATTTATTACTTTGGATCCTCGAGATGCATCCACGATTGCATGCGTGCGCGCATCTGTCTCTCTCGCCTGGCGTACAAATGCCCTCACGAGACTTTACCACACTCAAGCTGGCGGTACTCTATCCTACACTTGTCACCAATTATTGCGCGGGCTGCATGCCACGGTCTCATTTTAAATACACCAGGTTGACTGTTCACCTCGTGTCATCATTCCAAATGCATTGAAGTCGTTCCAACTCAATTCTAGTGCACTGAATAAAAATGTCTGTGGCAGAAAAAGTTGAGAGGTCGAAGGTTAGTGAGAACGAAAGGGAATGGATCATGTGACACTGGTGACAGTGCAGAATCCCTTTCTGATAATTTTATCGAATAGTAACGCATTACTCTCGCTGAATAAAATACTATACAATTCTCTCCGTAAAAACGATAAGAATTCGAAAAGAAACGAAGAGTTCGTCCAGACGACTGGATTTTCGAAGCGCAAGAGAATCAAGCTTCATAAATCACGGCTCACGAGAGGAAGGTAAAATTGTATTTAATTTTTTGGAGGTTCGATTCGTTTTTATCGAAGAAGGCGCTGCGGGGTGCCAATGCGGAACGCAAGATTAATATCTCATGAGCCACGCACTGAGTGGGGGAGTAGCCGAGAAGTAAGGTGTGAAAAATGAGAATATGAAATAGGCATACGTGGGATTTGGTTAGCTGATACATAATATAGAATGTATATATTATGGATATGGATATACCTACATATATGGTATACAGATATATATTTAAACGTGCATAAATATACACGAGGCATTCCACACCAGTTCCATTTACAAAAATGACTTTATCTTAAATAATATAAACAAATCAATGCATATGACACTTTTTCTATGCTTCAAATCTATATAGTAATGAAAATTACAAATCCTCAGAGTCGTTAATTTTTCATTCGAATCGTTTGAACAGTGATATATTGCTAGGATTAAAAATGATACATTGTAGTGAAATAATGATGAAATAAAATGAAGAAAACAAAGTGCAGCTTTTTTCAAGACTTGACTACAAAGAGTACGTTTTGAACTTTCATATTACTACCTTTCAAAAGATATTCGCCATTAATCAAACTTATAATCGATGTCACATACTAATATACGAGACTAATATAAAAATGTAATGACTATTTATTCGTTTTGTTGCAAGTATTACCGTCTATCAAGAAGTTATAATCCTGAGTTGACGTTGGGCCAAACGTTTAACGTTTGCAGTTTATGTCGATATTCGATTCACAGCGTAAATTCGTGTTAGCTGTATTGAACTAGACCACTCTCCTATCTAATCGCTGCTCCAAGACTTCCATTACTCAAGAGTCGATAATCTTGCCTACGTCCAAGTTGGCAGGAACTCCCGGGAATTCGAGGCTCACCGAGTAGCCAGGGGATTTCTACCCCGTCGTCAACAATTTACTTCAACTGAGTGATCATTGGGTAATTAGTGCCACTTTCGCTTAAAAAAATAAGGGTCTCAGGATCCCGATATTGTCTTCAATTTAGGGCGACTAAGATGGTAGTAGATTTCAATTTGGTCGTTTCAAAGTCTCTTCGAGTTTTGCAGCGTTGTAAGAAAAAGAGACGTGAAAGAAGCAGAAGAGGTTGGTATATTTCGAGACGATATCTAATATGGTATTTATGTCACGCGGGCTTAGCCGTTATATGCGGTCGAACGATGGTCAGATAGCGTCATAAGCGGTATATCCTCAAGTGAAGAGGGTGCCCATGCTTAAAGTATAGTGGGGTTGCTCGCGGTCGAAAGGAGCAAGCCTCGAGATGGGCCACACTACCATCATACTCGTCTTCCTTCTCTTCTGCCTGAACCTCACCGCGCATCTCTTCTCTTCCTTCCCGCTGACTTCACCCGATTAGTCAATTTGTCGATGCATCCCCTCTCTTTCGTTCTCCCTTTCTCTTCCTTGATTCTCATGTCTCCTCTCGTATAGTCCTGTCTTCGTTCCGTGATCGATCGGCGAGGCGAAAAGAGAGATGAGAGGTAGAACACAGTCCGAATGAGCGAGCGAGCCACAACTCCACAGCTCGGACAACTGCCCAATATTTCGAGATGTTCCAAATGTAGTGTGGAAGCACCGGAGGACGGGGATCTTCTAGCCTATGTTGGCAGATATGTGTGTATTCTCTGGTAAGCTTGACACTATTCGCTTATAGGCTTTTAATGGGTGAACCATCGGACTGAATACGAGAAAAATACTGAATTTATCAATTCGATAGAATTTTACGTAGAAAATTCTGAAGTTTTTGGTTTTTTGTGTTCAATTGGATGATAGAAAATTATATTAATTACGTACTCGATTAATAAATCTTGTTTGCTTATAAATGCAAAAATACTCGAGAAAAAACGATCAGTCAAAATTTTCATATCGTTTCAAGCATTGGAACTATGCTCTGCTTTGATGAACGATCACAAAACTTTATGAACGAAATAGAATAATGGCGTATATATTCAAATTGTGATTTCAGCGTAATTATTTTTCTCTTCATTTTATCCTACTAATATATTCGTTCCGATGTCGGAGGTATGTAATCTCGCTTGTATCTGTAATAGTAATCCTGTTACGTTATGAATATTCATATTAAATATGCTCGATGGGTGTGCTTCACGTATAACAGGAATACTACATATATATATATGGTACCTACTCGAGATATTCGATATGATGCAGAGAGATTTCACTCGATATTGAAAAACGATGTACGCATGCATTTGACATCGAAGTTATGGATTAAAGTTTAAGTATATTCATCGTCGCAGTACAATATCCTCTTACGATGAACTTGTTTAATTTTTATACCAATGCTCGGATGAGTCATTTCATATATATTATCATCCAGACATGTTTTGGTGTGAATTTGAAGTTTTAATTCTTGTCCCCATTAAATTGATTTATAATTATACCGAAACTCCAATATTCAAGAACCGTGATCTTTTTGTATTACGCGAGTTTGTCGTTTGCGTATTCACACGAAGGAAGGAAGGAAGGACAATGAGCTGATATGGTCCATGGCAGAGTAGAGAAAAGAGCGAAACGGGTGGCAAACGATGCGTGAAGACAAGAGCTATCTCGACGCTCACTGGATTGACTCTGTCTCCCTGTTTCTCTCCCTGTCTTTATCTCTCTCTCTCTCTCTCTCTCTCTCTCTCTCTCGCTTCTCCCTTTTTTCTCGTCTTGTCTCCTGCGCCGTTATAGCGGAATGTTCCGTTTTTACAGCCATTCCCTCGTGCCAGACAATCAACGAGACCTACGTTTTCATTTGCTCGCAAGCATCAAGGATCCATCCTTACTAGGCATTCCATTAATACCATCCCATTTTGCTAATTGGCTGGTGTGCTCATGGGGATAAAAACGGTCTTCGTCAGAGTAGATGAAAAGAGACAGAAATAAAGAGGGAGACAGAGAAAAAAAGCCAGTTTTAATATTCTTCCGTTTGACAATGGCTTCTCAAATGTAAATCGTTTCCCAACCCCTAGAGCAAACTTGTCACGTCCTTACTATCTTCCTTCACGTTGATGGCTATTTATTAATTTATGGCGCCGCGTGTTGAACCGTTCTGGAGACTTCGATAAATTAAAACTCTACAGGCACGTTGTGACACGAGCCTTTCGATAATAGAGAATATTTGATGGATCGATGTGATGAATAACAAAAAAAAAAAAAAAAACAAAAATATATATAATATACCAAGAAGAGAAGAAAAAAAGTGTCGTATACCCGAAAGTTTTGGAGTCTTCTCGTTTGTGTCACACGAAGAATATGTCCTGCCGAAATTGATCGATGGGATTACAGAATGATCAGGATCGATACAAGAATAAGTTACGGCAAAATGATGTTGAGGGCGCCAAGAGAAGAAAAAAAACGAGGAAATAAATGTACATACGTATATACGTATAGTACATGAATGTATACATATGAAGCTTACATATTCCAATCAGGATTCTTTATAATCCGATTGGCCGAATCTGTGGGAGCGTCAGTGGCGTTTTACGAGGGCTCGCTTCGCAACGTAAAGCCCCCGTACATCGTTGGGATGACGGTCAGAGCATGGCCTCATGCAAATGTAAAAAAAAATATACATATCGTCGTCGGTTAACGGTAAAGACCGTATCGATTTCTTTTTTCTTACATTTCTTTCGCCTCTCAATAAAATTGTGATTGATTCGTGGCATTACGAGTAATCTGTTATTGACCCCATATGATTCGAATTGATGAATTTTCTGAAGAAAAAAAATAAGCTTATAAATACATATGCATAAAATATATGTATATGTATACACATAGCCATTCATATCAATCGCGCGGAAAGTTGCCAATCACATTGTTTGATTATACATGCACGCTCGTTGAAGCTAAGCTGCGTGGAGTTCTTGAAAATGGTAGATTGCACGATAATTAGCGAAGGGGGAGCATCATCATTTTTCACGGAGAGGATTTGGCTCCAGCTTCTTGGTCCCTTCAAACTGTGGCCCACTTAAGGGCATTAAAGGGAATTTTAGAAGACAGGAGCAACAATTTCAAACTCGTTTTTTGGGAGCGCGTATCACAAGTGGCGCGCGGTGCGGTTGAGAGAGGCGATTCGTACGGTGAAGGGAGAGACGCCCGCAAAATGAGGGCTTGTCAGGAGGAAGGACTCGCTAAAAATACAAGTAACGAATCGAAACCACTTTTAAAATGTGCCACGGCATCAAGATTTATGACGATGCAACAAGTTCTCTTTCTCTCTCTCTCTCTCTCTCTCTCTCTCTCTCACACTCTGTCTTTTAGCATTGGCGTGGAGTATACGTACAGACTTGATGACATAAATCAGCCACTCAACTTCTATATGAGAAGCAGACATTCATTAATATTAATAAGTAGTATGTATCTGTCAAGTAAAGCGATACGATACTTTGCCAAACGATTTCTTTGCAAAAGTCTTGAGAAGTCGTAACGTTTTCTATGATACTTACGTCTCTTGCTCCGTTCATAATATGCAGATATTTACAATACTCATAGATGCTTTTTACGAAAAGAATTCGATTGCAATATGCGGAAATTGGATAAGAAAAAGGACTACATTTTCATCATACACATGTCGCAATGTAAGGAAATCTCAAAAGTATACATATTATCCTCATGAGTTTCGTTGTACTGCTCCCTTCAAAGGTTACACGGGTATAGCACATGTAACGCAAGAGAATCATTGTTCAAGCAGGATGCACGATCTTCTATTTCTTCATGGCGTGCGCTGCGACGCATGTGAGTACAACAATACACCAGGACGTGGAAACACGAGAGGCCTCGTTCTCGCATGAGCTTTTTTTACTATATTTTTCTCTTACTACACAGGAGCAAAAGTTATTCAAATAAATAAATAAATAAAACGAAAGTATCTACAAAAAAACTGTAATATGTCTTTTCCCGATCTTCAGTGGAAGAATCGTGATAGTCTGTTGTTTCAGGGAGTGCAAAAACAACGGTAACTTTCGGTAACGAATGTGTTGACAAGGTATTGTTGTCGGCTACCTTCCACATTGGAACGGCGTTATGTGGATGATGAAAAATCATGAAAAAACTAATGGAGCCAAGCATACATTTGGATAATGATAATAAATTTGAAGCATCGCATATTGCACGTGGGAGGATTTGTGAAGAGTGACGACTGAAATTTTATATCCATATCGTACGAATGATGAATAATAAATCTCGATATAACGAAGCTTGCCAGGACGGCTATAAAAGGTGGAGAAATATCCGGTAGCGGAGACAAATGATATCTAATAGGAAAGAAGGCTCCCCAGCATCGAGAGAGCGATATATGTATGTGAATCCTTTTTTTTTAGTTCGTAGTGCAACGTTTGATGCCTATCAGTCAGACATTTAATTAATAACAACACCCAGCGTGGCTAGCATCTCGTGGCGATGTGAGTAATGATCTCCCGCCCATCTGATTGCCTCTTTCGTACACGTCTCCGATGCCCTGCACCTTCTCTTCTCTTTACCGTTCATCTCGCTCTCTCCCTATATCTCTCCGTGGTGTACTTTTGTAGTGCTGATTCATTTCACATTATCACGAATGTTTGAGGGATCGGAGCACATGTGCAACGGGAATTTATACGCTCTTCTACCCCGTTGGGAAGATTGTCATTAAAATCATTATAGTAGCAGGATCAACGAATGAGACAAGAGAGATCGATCCTCGTACAGGAAAGTATTCATATGCATTCATACATATATAACTATTCACATTTATCATACCCCTGATCCAGCGATGCTATAGTCCTGCATTCGTATCTCTATGCACATAGAAATATGCCATATTTAAACGAGTGACGCATCGCATTCCACAAAATAGGATAAGACCATATAAGTGTTCGTTTGATCGAGCCCCTGTAAAAATGCGTCTTTCACTTTGCGATATCAAAGGATGCATTAATTGTTTGATGCGTAACCGCCTATTGATATAAGAATGATTCTGTGAAATTCAAGCCGACATTTGGACTAACTGAGCTCGAAAAAGAAAAAGAAACATTATTTTTCCACTAGAATATTCATAATAATAGTGAAAATATCTGATCGAGATGACTATCCATGCCAAATAAATATGCACTGATAAATAAATCATATGTTTTGCTGAATAAGATTTATTCAATCTTTTTTCTCATGTATCGATTACCACTCATCCTTGTGTATCAAACACTTTTATTAATATCCGAACAAATCTCAATTGACAGCGATCCATGAATTGTTTAATAATTTGTAATGATTTTTTATAGGTTTTGCTGTAGTTGGTATATATCTACAAGACAGTAATACCCAGCATGAAACGTAATTGATACGTCAGATTGTCGTTGAAACAAGATCGTTGGAGAGATGAAAGGTAACCAAAAACTGGGCTGCGTTACGAATTATACCGAGACAGGAAGAACGAGAGAGAAAGAGAGAGAGAGAGAGAGAGACATCACGGAGGATGGAGGGAAAAGGAGTGAAATTCTCTCTGTAGCGCACGCCTGCCCACCCAATGTGCTCACCACCCAGTTATGATTAAACGGTTGATTAATTTTAAATTAGCGTTATAAATCTTATACTCGGAAATATAATCGTAATGGAGTGTCGGTCTCGATTACATACATATTACGCTGATTAATCGGATACAAATCGGCATTACATATGTATGAAATTGCGAGTCAGCAACATGAGTATACATATATATGTTATATGTTCTCGATATGTACGTTTTAGCTCTCGCCAATCTTAATGTATTCCCCGCCCACATGGTCGCATGTTACACGCATTTCATTCGGCGTATAGCGAGTACTTTGATATTTCGTGCCACCAACGAGGCTATTATTTGCATCAGATACAAATGTAAGTATGAGCGTAGGGAGAAAAAAAAATGTAAATAAGTGTATGTATAAAAACGTAGCAGGTCTATCGTATAAAAATAATAGAAATGGATTTATTAATCAATAAGATTTTCAATAACTTTTGTTCGGTCTGTTTTTGAACTCTATTCGAATTTAGCGGAAAGACCAAGAGGAAGGATATCCTCCTAATGCCGCAGGACGATTATAAGGCTCGCCGTGAGAGCAAGTGACCCCGCGCACTAACCTGACTATTCTAACAAGCGCCAAGTTCTCCCATCAGGCTTTATATACTAAACGATAAATTTAACTGTTCGCTCGTTAATCACGGCGAGCTGCGACGGAGCTATGTTGCTCTTTCTTTCTCTCTTTCTATCTTTCGATTTTTCTCACTTGATGCCGCAGGATGCGATGCAGGAAAAGACAATGTATGGTCTGTAGGTGGCGTTCGGCACTAGTTAGAGATATGTTGATAAAATCCACCACCACTGCCACTGCCACCAAGAGCCAAGCAACCAACAGAATGAGCAACAGGAACCCACAGCACAGTCGAGCATTTTTCAATTGTCGTTCTAGCTTGACCCTTAACGAGATACCTAACGGTAATGCGCGGTAGCGTTTCTTGAAAATTATATACCGCGACATCCCTGATAGCGCAGACTCACGGTCGCCTCCAGGCTTACGGTCGCAGCAAAGACTTGGACTTGGCTAGGCGCATCCTTTTTATTCGTTATAATATAATAGTACCACGATATGTGATGCGAGGACACGCTCTGCGGTCAAATCTCTTCTGCCTTCATTTTGAACAAGAAATCTCGGCGCATTTCCATGAAATGGAACAATGATAGCGGCGGATTGCGGAACTTTGCTACGAAGAAGTTTAGAGAAACGTTCCTGAGAAAATTGAAATGAGAATAATCAAATTCTTCAAGCCTGATTATCCTGCTTGCATTTAATGATTTACTAAGTCCTTGAGTCATGAAATATTTCCAATAACAATTGCTGCCAACATTTACGTAGAATTTTTTTGTCATCAAATTTACATATTTTTATACTCCGTTCCATTTGATTTCTCACGTTTCATTCAAACCTTCGTTTCGTACAGTATGAAAATAGAAGATTTCGAAGACACCTTGTATGTTCATTATAGACGAAGTGAACCGTTCGAAAGATAATGTTGATGGAGCTTCAGAAGCCTCCATTTTATTAAAGTCCTGTTGGTATTGCGTGGGTGTATGTAGTTTAACTCTTCGTTGGTAGCGCACGTCCGGCTGTTGATGGAGCCGCTGGTAAGTTACGTCATCGAACGTGAATGAAATAGATGCGAAGACGATTCGACCCTTAACGACTTATCTAACGGGATAAACGATGTCTTTTCTAGAAAATTACACGGTGTGCATACTGCAAACTATTATATTGCTGATATCGAGACACAATTTCGAAAAAAAAAAAAATCAAAGCAGAATTACGAGAAAATTATAGAGCAACGCAGCAAACGTGTGCAATGTGGCGGATACTAGTAAATAACACACATGATTTCATGTATTTACGAGTGTCCCACTGTTCCTTCAACTGTTGATACTGCACACTTAAGGTCCAATCGAATTACATCGTTGACAGAAAAAAATGATTACAGCGTGATACTCTGTAATAAGTTATATAACGGGCGAATGTCAATGGTGACACGGTTCCTATTGACGTAGGTTTATCAAGGACATGCCAAGCAAAGTATGGAGTTATGTTCAAACAGCCGAAAAGCTTACGGAATTCGATTAAACTATCCATTTATACCGAAATGCGAAATCAAACTGTGATTAAAATACTTGCACAATGACTGAGTAATTGATGGAAAATAGAATTTCATCATTATAGGATATCGAGGAATGCGATTAAATTAGCGTCGAGCTTTACAAATGATTAAAATGCGTGACACGCCAATTGATTGTAGTCAATTGACTTAATATGTGATAATAATATGCGCTGTATAAGATCCACTGAAGCAATGAACACTCTCCTGACTTACAATGATAAAATACAGATTTTGTAGGAACAATGCGAAAAAATCAGATAACAATCCGATGACTTCAAATATCAACAGAGTTATAATCATAGAATTTATAACGTGGTGCTGAATTTTTAGTATTCAGAACGTACAAAGCCTTATTACGTATATTGCAGCGATTTTTCAGCTAGTTATTTGAACTTATGGGTCTAAACGATTTGCATAATGTGTTCGGTTTCACTGGAGTTTCGATGAAGCGTGGGAATATTTGGGGTGAGCGAGGTTATAGAGTGAGCGATTAGAACCCAGTAAGAAACAACGGCGTTGAGCCAGTCCCGTTAGACATCACTGTGTTTTTCTCTCTTGCTCTTATGGATCGAAGTTAGAGATGAAGGCAAAAGAAGCAACGCGCTCTCTGTAGGTAAACTAGAGAAATAGGGGGGATACGCGTGGTATGTGCGCGCTCTGGTGCTGATTTGCGGAGGCGGCTCGTGTCTTAAAGTTCATGGTAAAAATACGTGCGGAGAGTCAAGAGAGAGATTCACCACGAGAAAAATAGTAACCAGCAACTAAAACCGGTGTTAGTTGCTGGTTACTATTTCCCGAAGGGTGGAGTACTTTAGATTCGCTTTCTTCTTTCTGTACTTCATAAACTTTCTTTTTATTTTCTCACTTCATCCTTTTCTCTGTTTGTTTCTCTCGCTGTATATATCGTTTTGTTGCAGCGTTTTTTTCGCAAACTCGTTCTCTTTTCTCAACTCGCTAAAATACATTCAGCATAGAGGCCTCGCAAGAATACAGGAAATATTACACTCCCTCATATTTCACACCGAATAAGCAGTAAACATTGTCGGGGTGCGGGCGAGCGGTCGCTGTAGATACATAAATATATGTATACAACGCTGTGAAGTTCGCAAGGGTAGGGGAGAGAAAAAAGTTTTGATTAAGCCGACGACTTGACCCGACATCTAATTTGCATCGACGGTAAATCACGCCAGAATAGTCTTGAGCACGGTGCGTTATGTGCACACGCTCTGCGTCCGAGCCACCACAAGATCTCCCTTTCGGGACGTTGCGTGGTTAAATAAAGTGCCAGCGAGAAAACTGCTGGCAAACGAGAGTGGGAAGTCTTTGGAGAGACTCACTCGCAGAGGGGGTCGGAGTCAACATGAGGAAGATGCACACCCTTCATTGCGTATTCGTATGGTGCATTTGCTCGTTGACCCGGGAAGATGCAAGCTCCTCGGAAAAAATCTTTCTATCGCCCACTATCAACGTATTATCATAAACTCACCAGCCAAATTGGATTTTTCGAATGAATTGCGTATAGAAGTTTCATTTACTGTGTGCGTCGATGCTATACATGCACCATTACAATCATTAAACCGTCGATAGGGTACTAATATTTAAAAACGAATAACAAAGAATAAAATAAAAAAATTTCTATCTTTATGAACCCAACGATGATTAGTGTAACTTCACAAACTAGTTCTACTGGTCAACAGCTATGAAAAATGATTGATGTTCGACAGAAACGGAAGTCCACTGATCCACTTTTATTCAGCTTGCATGATCCTCGTTCCATCTTTGACGCTGGTTATCGGCATTGATTCCGCCAATTAAGATTCAGAGAAAGATAAATCGAAGCCCTTCGAATCGAAATATCACACGCCACGGCAAATGTGTTGTATTTGTTCAAAAAATTACATCAACTTTAATACGTAACAATTACTAAAAAATAAAACAGTCTATAACATTCGGATCACAAACAGCTGAAGTCCCAAAGCCCAATGCTGACCGAGCACCAGCAGAAATGGAGCCAATAGAGAATGAGAAAGATCGAAAGAGCAAGACGAAAATAAAGTGAGAAAGTATTTGATCCTGCACATGAGATGGAGGAGTTTGGTAACTGCAAGAGGTCATCGTAGCTGCTGTAGAAAAAAGGTTGCCACGCGTTTGCCCACGAAGTTCTGCCTCAGAGCGGGGGAAAAACCGCGCCCAAATCTGCCCAAAGGGCAATATACAATACAAAGATTCAGCGAAGTGCGGGATATCGGTAGAGATGGAACCAAAATGGCGGTAAGGACGTTCGCATATATTTATGTATGTATATAACAAGTTAGCACGTTACTCAGATAAAAAGATAGAATTGAGCTTACATGGAGGTAAAACAAAGAACGAGAAAAGTAAAGGGCAAGAAGAGAGGGAGAGCGAAGAGATATGGAAGCAAATGGAAGGATGGTTAGCCTGCAACGCATGCACGTGATGTTAGTTGGTGTATATATGGCGGTGTAGGGTATTAGTGAGGTGAACCCTCCAAGCTCTTCCTTCGTCGGTACTCTGTGGTATCCACCAGGGGATCAAGCAATGCGGACTCGCTCCATATTAGGACCTCTCCGCACTATCCCTCACGCACTCTTTACCTCTTTTCCAACCAACGTTATACCATGCGTATTGTAAGCTCGCAATTTTCTACGTTAGAAAAAAACAAATTCAACGAAATTGAGTGACGTGCCAGAGTCTCGGAGCCAAGTATCATTAGATATTCATTTTCAGAAAAATCGTAAAATATATACTGTTCATTGTATATTTTAAAGTAAATCTTTGCGAACGTTTGTAAAATAATTTTCAAAATGACCGATCATTCCAAGAATTGATATTGTTTATTTTTTTTTTTTATTGGGGTAAATTCTATGGTATTTCTATAGCAAATTTAAAGTTTTAATTCTATAGCAAAAAAATCGTAACTCCAAAAATCTTTTTTGACCTTTAGTTATTTATTGAAAATCAACAATGAGACGCGGTAATCAACTGTAATTGACGCGGATACAGATTTAAACATATCGTGGAAAAATTCCATTCACGAGTGGAATCGTGGATTTTTATTCATTATCGATTTTAAAAGAATAGCTTTTCGATGTACACAAGCAGAATAACTAAAACTAAACGAGAAGATATTTCAACGCGTCCGGTAAATACAGAAGAGAAGGTTTATAATTGGAGTTAAAATATAGCTTAGATGCGCGAAGATTCAAGTAGCACACCTGTTGTCTGCGCCCATCTGGTTTCTTGTTGTCTCAAGATACTAATAAGCCAAAGCCTTACTTGGTCCTTGGCTGTATGATCGGCCAACCGGTTCAATTCAGCACTCACCACTGCAACTACGAAAGTGATGTACATACACTCACAGAAAATGCTTCTTTGAAAATCTGCCATGATACGGCCACGGAACCGCGAGTATGCAGCTTGCAGCGATCGATATGTGAATCGATATAATCTAAGAGACTGATATAAATTTTTTCAATCTTATACAACATTTTTGCATGAAACATCTTGTTTGAGATTGATCCAGCGTCTTTTCTTGTCGTCTTTTAAACGCCTACGATTTGAACATAAAACCTGAAATAAGACTTCCATGCTATATGGGATTTTAGGCGCAACAAATCCGTTTGCTTCTGAAGATGGGACGGAAGTTCTTGTGAACAATGAGACCAGTTGATTAATTCTGAGATGGTTACATCGACGTTTTTCATCTCTTTGAATACATCGTCTAACGGAATAATATAGGTTGTGTGAAAATCGTTTTTCACTGCATCAAACAGAATGATGATTGGAGTCGTTAACTAAAGGCGACTAGCAGTAGCGGCAATCGAACTGTGCCACGTCAATGATATCCGTAATGTTCTATCTTCGATAATTCGCATGCGCTGATCGTCAATTTTCAAAAACCGTTCGTCATAAGCAGGGTTACGATAATCGAGTTTCCAACTTTCGTGAGTGCTAAATTTTTCGGTCAGTAAAAACAGTACTTTCATTTTAGCGGCCGGGGAGGAAGTATAGAAAGTGGTGAAAACGGATACCCTCTGTGTTGGCGAACGCGTCGATAAACTATCTTAATAAATCCAGTTTCAAAATAAATAAAAAAATTTAAAAAAAACGGAAAATGAACATTTGTATGCGTGGTTGGTGTATGTGAGATGTGCAACGCAAAGTTAACGAAAGGAATAAGAAATGAGAATGAGGTATATAGAATACGAAATGAATAAAAGTGCATATACATATATTCATAAAATATATATATTTATATATGCGTGTATACACATTTGGCGCTCTTGCGAGAGAATACCCGATGTCTCTACCTCTCGGTTCGTTCGGTTGCTTTTCTTTGCCGATTTGTACCATTACTCGTGAGATCCGAACATTTTAATAGAGAAAGGTCTGATAATAGGATCATGTTTTACGACACCTCGTTATGAGAGTTAAGATTTACGCGCGTGGGTATGAGAGTATACGCGACGAGGTACACGACGACGTTGCTGAATGGCGCGGTCTGGTGTGGCGCACACGCGGTCAGCAATATGAGCAGTTCTGGCAAACACTGACAAGTATATCGATATATATATATACGTATAAATATATAGATATTCATGTACATTTATATATTATATGTACATACGCGAGGTTTATGAGAAAGAACGGTAAGGGCCAAGGCGAGGGTCTGAGAACAGAGTTCTTCTCTCTCTTCTTTTTACACCCCCGCGCCATATCGCTTTTCAACTATGTATATATTTATATACAGTTACATATTTATATGCACACATGAGTGTATTCACATCGGAAAGTCCAAAGATTGCATATTATACATACATAGGGCACGAGCTGCAGCCACCACGAGAGGAGAGCCTTTGTTCAGCACGACAATGCACGAATATTTCGCTCTTCCCGTGTATTAAACTCGGTAACACACATCATAAAGTTATAACGGTCTCCCGTCGTATTTCTGATACCTATCGCGATTTTCGTGATGCGTGGGTCGCTTGACTTTTTAACCCAACATTAAAGTTCGATGAACCCATTTACGTGTGCACCCTGATCTCCACCCCCTGCCTCACCCCTCCTTCGGTTTTCACCTACCCCCGAGCGCTGTTTGTATTTTTTTTTGCGTGAAAAAAAAAAATTATCTCACTGCTATAACGTGCTTTTTTATGCTTTTTCATCATCGTTAATACACGAGCGAATCGAACGTATCCGGGTAATCCTGGCATGTGATCTTTCTCTTCTCCATCTCTCTCTCTCTCTCTCTCTTTCTCTTCCGCTGTTTCCCGATCCATCTTTATCGGCAGTAAACGGCAATGATGGGTACCGTTTGAATTTACAAGCAAAAAAAAAACGACGTATTCGAAATTATAATACGATCATGGTATCGATTGAAAACGAAAAAACAAAAACAATTATTCATTATTATGTAGTTGAAAAAATATTGGAATGTATATATACCTTTTTTTTAACAAAAATATATTTTTGGTGAATGTGTATAGCTTCGACAAACGTTACTGACGTAACTCCTGTGATCGTAACGAAAAGTATAAATGTATTTTTCGGAGTGATAAAAAAATGTACAAAAGGTAGATTGGTACAGTTGGATCGGTTGGAATTCGACTTGAAACTTCGATGGGCACTACACTTGGAGAGCACTTTGGTTTTTTTCAACACGATTTCACCATTGGTTATGTTAGGGGAGGGGGAGGGGAAAAAATGCGGGCAATAAAATCCACGAGGACAAGGCATGCGCGCGCTCCCCAAGAGAAAGAGAGAAAAAGATGAAGGGAGAGAGAGAGAGAGAGAGAAGAAACTGAGAACCCGGGTAGAGTGAAAATAATAGCGGTGAATATCCCACAGAGTCAGCCCTTTGCGGACTGCACTTTGTATGAGAGGTTGCATCTGTGTGCGTCTGTGTATGTTTTCATATAAGATGTGGTCCAGAGCAAAAAATAAAAAACAAGAGCATGAAGATAAAAGAAAAAAGATATTGGAGACTGGACATTATGGTAGATTCGTGATAACTCTTGTGCGGGAAGGAGGGGGGGGGGGGGGAGGGAGAGGGCGAGATCGGTAACGTCGATGACAGGCTCTTGGTCCACGGCGTATATTCTGATCATACCGATCCACAAAAGAGTTACGAGAGACATCTTCACTAGCACATACACGCGAAAAAAGCAAAGAGCGGTGAGAGGGGGGGGGGGGAGGGGCGGGCGGGTGTGAGAAAGAAGATTGCAGCAGCATACATATGATATTGTGGGCCACTGAGTTTCATTCCTTCAGCTCTCCGATATCTCTTATGCATATTTTTTCTCTTGTTTTTTTTTTTTTTTTTTTTCTCCAGCTTCGTTATGCTCTCCACCTTTTTCCGTGAACATAAGTTTGACCGACGTTTCGAGTGTGTACAGTTATCTCGTTATCATTCAAGATTCTTTTGATCCTCGAAAACATTCCCAACGATCGATAAATACGAGATAAACATTAACGAAATTCCATACACCCCCGGTGCATCTCCGTTTTTGGAGGATACTCCGTGCATGAGTAGTAACTCAAAAATGACTGTAAAGTCCATTTTTATAGAGAGATTAAGGGGAAGAATACTGGGTACAGGAGGCTGAGAGGAAGAAAACGAGAAACAAGAAGACATTTTTTTTCTGCACCGTCTCGACACGCTGCATATGCAGTTATAAATCAGGCAATCATCAATATGCAACGCGGCGTGCCACAGTTGTGTACCGTAAAAAGAAATCAACGACGTCGACATACCGGCCGCGACCCTGACATTGACCATACCGTCCAACACAGCATCGATATATACGTTCACCGAGCTGCCTACAGCAAAAGAAAGAGAACGTTTTCCAATACTATAACACCACATATGTATATGTGTATACGATCCTGCTGCAATGCAACCAAGAACTTCAATGTCGTATCTGAGCTACGGAGAACGAGAGACATAGCTCCAAAGAAAAGTATGGTTATTTTTGTCTCCACTTCGAGACGCGGTGTTCTCTCTTGAATTCGCCTATCAAAAATATTGCATTCGAAAAATCACATTTTCTTTTTTCCAATACAAATTTTCGATAAAAATAAACGATGCCCTCTGAATAACGATATTTTCAATATTTCGCTTTACGGAATTTTTATTTCATATACATTTTTGATTGTTTGCAGCCGAATTGTGGATTAGCTGATATAAATTTGGGGAAAAAAAATTGATAGAAAGCAACAGAAAAGTACGAGGGATGTTGATTCGAGGCTAAGATATTCGATAGTCAGTGACGTTTGAAATAATATCGGATGTCTCTGTGAGCTAAGGAATCCAGTGTGGTAATAATACTTAACGAATAAGTCAAGTTAACAAATTGAAGAAAATTACGGAGCGAAAAGTATCATCGGAGCAAAGATCAACGAGTTCTAACGGCATAATGAGGCAGGTAAACGATAGCGTAGCTTTTGATGGAAACATACGAAATGGGTTTCTTCCGACATCGGAATTAGAAAAAAAAAATACATAAACTCGTCGAATGATTAAAAATAATTATTCTTTCAGAATAGACATCACTGTATAACAAACACACGGAGAAAAAGAAAGAAGAAGCGAGTGGAGAAAGCGAGAGAGAAAGAGAGAGGCAAGAAAAGACGGTCAGAAGCTCGTAGCCCGCTCCAAGAAGTTTCGGCGTGTCTGACAAACTCTGCAATAGATAAAATCTCCGCGGCAAAAAGACGTGCGTTCCCCCTTTTAAATACCAGCTTCTATACAAGCGGCAACCCTTTTGTATATACTACTTGTATGAAACTGTGATATATATGTATATGAGGACCGAGAGAAACAGACACACGTGAAGAGCATTTACGGAGTTAGTTTTTTGTGTCAGCCGGTTATTAGATTATGATTAAACGATTGGGAGGGTAGATACAGAGCAACTGGTGAAAAGATCGAAGAGAGAGAGAGAGAGAGAGAAAGAGCGTAGCAATACTTTAATGAAGGGTGGAGGGGATGAGTCTCTTTTCTCTCGTCCGTATAAATATATTTATACGTATATATATATATATATGTGTGTGTGTGTGAATATATGTATATAAGCACAGAACAAACGGCTATCGAAAAGGAGAGATGAGCTAATTAAAATACAAATACCTCAAGCATCTCAACTGCGTGGCGCTCCCGAAGAACTAGTTTCATAATGGTTCTCTCCCTCCCATAATACGCCTTGAGGCATCATCCATTATTTCTTTCATTTATTTTTATTTCATCTCTCATAGCGAGTCTACATCAAAACGAATGGAACGCCAGCATCGTTCCCGAACGATTATTCGACGATATTAGAATATTAAATTATTATACTTTATAGTGTCTCTCGTTGAGTCTAATAACTCGTCGTCGAGATATGAACGACGACAGCGAAACGAGTGCAGCTCAGTCCTGTGAGCGAGGCCTGCATTCGTGCGGTAGAAACAGCTGTGGGAAAAGAGAGAAAAAACGGAACAGACAAAAAGAAAATGAGAGAAGGAGGGAGTGTCAAGTAGTCACGAGAAGTAGTTAGGTCGGATGGTGTGGTCACAGGTTCATAAATACAAGAGGGTCGGAAGTGCTGATGGTAGACAGAGAGTAGAACAGGCAGCAGTGAGTGCTGAGTTGATGTTTTCGAAGAACTATAGGTAGAGGAACAAACGGATGGAGAAAGAGAGATATGTGAGAAAGGATACATGAACTGGTTTATAATCGTGGCCTCTTTGTTAATATCCTCGGTAACGATTATCACCACCTACGGATAAGAAAGAGAAAATAAAAAAATAGAGGCGAAAGAGATGGAGAGAGAGAGAGAGAGGAAGGGAAGGAGGGAGGAGGGAGGGAGAATAGGAAAAGCGAGAAAGCAAGAAACAGAAGGAAAGATAAGAGGGAGTGTACAAGTGAGGCCAGTGTCTAGACGTAACAAGTTGCAACAGTCCGTGCAACGAGACTGGCTCATGTGTTGTATTATATATAGATATATGATACACAAATACGTATACAGGAGGGCGGAGGTCTCTTCTTCGATCCTTAAAGTCTCAACAAGGTAGAACGAAAGAGAAAAGAGAATGACCGCGAGCAGCATCCAACAGAAAGGAAGGTGAGCAACACACCACCGAGTGTATATAGAGATCCCTTCAAGTACTTATCTCAAGGACAACTCCTCCCATCTCTACCGGTCTTGGGGGTTATAAAAAAAAAGAGAGAAAGAGGTAAAAAAAAAGGAGGGAAAAAACAACCATAATCAACGAAAGTGGCCTTATTATCCAGCCACTCGTTATTATCTACAGGCCATACCCTATTTACTCTTGCGAGCAATTAGTTTGCCTGTGGCGTATACGGATCGTGTGCCGATGCTTCAGGAACTCTACCAGAAGTACAAAATCTTTCGCGACAGGATTTGTTTTTATTTCCCATACTCGTGAATCGCACACAAAATCACCGGTAAAACTCTTCGTATTTATTTTTTTATTTTATTTTTTATCGGCGCATATACCATGAACCTTATTTATATATGTATGTATATGAGCCTACACAACGTAAAGGCTAGCAACGACGGAATGGACGTGGATGAGAGAACGCCTGAAAATTACGATGGAATATCGAGGACAACGCGACCTCGCGAACTGTACAACTTCCACCCGTAAAATCTCTCGACGACCGACCCTCTTCGCGCGCAAGGGCGTTACGATGTAGAAAGAGAAAGAGTGAGAAAATAAATTTTAAGTGGTACCTCGCAAAAGTACCGATCTAGTTCTCAGATGTGGCACACTTTCCTCTTACCTCCTTGTTTCTCTTTATCTCTTCTCGTTATACCTCTGTCATCGAGTGCTGATCCCAGCATCAAAATTATATGAATTATCGTTTTACGAGGATACGAATGATTGCCGTGTCAATGTCGCGTCATTTAATCGTCATCGTCCGTCAGCCAATTATAACAAGACTCCGCGAATTGTGTCTTATGTGTGCATGTGTGTGTGTGTATGCGGGGGGAGAGGGTGCGATATATGAAAGCATATTTAAAAGAACATTGATTCTTGCACAATAATTTTTCCACTCTACTGCTGTAATCTTTTTAGAACAGCACCTAGAAATTTGCGAATCAATACATTATACATGAAAGGTATTTTTGTATTTTCAGAAGGACAAAAACTAAATTGACACAAATGCGATCTCGGAACGCCTGATAAATTTATAGTCCAATTTATACCTAATATTTTTTATGGACCACTCATCAGCTGAGTAAGACATATTTTCGTTAGGTATTTTTGGAGTCTAAATATATACATCTAAATTCATATTGCAAATGGTGGGAGGAGAATTGGAGAGAGAGAGAGAGAGAGAGAGAGAGAGAGAGAGAGAGAGAGAGAGAGAGAGAGAGAGAAAGAACTCTGACTGTCGCGGCCGTCGTCTCTGCGGGCACTCGAGTTATCCGGGCTAATCGGATTAAATTATTACAGACAGCATAATATGATTCCCCGTGAAATGTTTCACGTTTTTATATCTTTATTTCTTATTTTTTATTCATCAACGAGTTATAGACGTGAGACAAGAAGCTGAGATGCGAGTTCTGCCTGTTACGTGAAAAGTAATAAAGAAAAAATTTTATGCGGTTAAATAACAGGAATGATTGTCAACGAAGAGATTTTTAGAGGAACATGAAGAAAATGGAAAATCGTTGTTAAATGAGTGGAAGAGAAATTATAGTAAATAGCACACTTCAACCTCTTATGTATCGAGTACAAAATGTTCAAACAAAATATTGACCGACGGACCACTAACGAGGGATGCTGCACAGATGAAGGGTAAAGGAAAGAGAGTCACATTGAACTTTACACTGGAATGCTGAGCAGGAACCAGAGAACTGACCGAAAAAGTCACAGTAGAGCGAGAGACAGAGAGAGGAGAGGGTCAGAATACAAGTTTAATTCTCCCTTTTTTAGCCAGGAAACTCAAACAAATGAAACTCCCCGGTGGTAGTGTTGACTTTGGTCCGAGGCAAATAAGGAAGATCGTGAGTGGTTCAATATTTAACATGTTATATGTCTCTCCTATGTCCTTTAAACGCTACTGAGGTACACATACATGGCTCTAGTTATCGAGAGAAGCTCAATTTGAAACTTTTGATTAATTCTCCGAATAAAAATCCAGCCATGAACCGACAAGAGTGAACGATAAAATTTGATAGAAACTGTCGTGTACAACCAGTATGACTATTAATATGAAGTAAGCTATGTCAATTGTTGATTTTCTATTTAGTCTACTCCTCAAACGACCGCAAACTTTTTCAAATGATTTAAAGATCAAATAATAAATAAATTCTACAAAAAAAGTATCATGAGATACGATGAAAACTGCAACCAAGTTGAACTTTCGTCGAGACTAAAATTGATGAGCCAAAATAAGTCTGTTGAGAATAAATTTAAGTTACATTCATATGGGCATATTTCTTGTTTTCAAAAAATTGAAAAGCGACATTGTGTTCGTCTATATATTTCGACAATATTCAAATTGAATGAAAACGTTGTTAGGAATGATTGAAAAAATGACGATCCTATGGTTGAAATGATTTCTAAAATATTACCGAACAAAATGGTCAACATTGAATAAAAATAAAGGTTGAAAAAATTCGATGAGAAAAGGCCAACAAGCGCGAACATATGTGGCAATAATTGCAGTCGAAGTAACGGCACGTGAGAATCCTTTCAAGGAGCGAGAAAAAAGACCCGTCAATGTTTTTAACGAGCGGGAACGAAAGAGGGAGAAAATAAAATTTTCGTAAAGACAATTTAATTAAATGCCTGGTCAAAAGTAAGTGAATGCATGGTGACAATAACGACGATATAATCTGGAAGAGCGGCGTACCGCTATGTTCAGATCCGAGTATATATCGTAATCAAAGAGGAAGAGAAAGAAAGAGAAAGGTGTCTTGTGGTGCGAATTCATGTAATATAGCGGACGTTATTTTAACATTATCCGCGGGAATACGAGTTGAATAACAAGATATATATGTATATGTGTATGGGGTACAGGGGCTTCATCAACGAGCAATTATATCGGCTTAGTTCTGCCCGAAAGATGCCACGAAATCTTGTATGTGATTTCAGAGGGTGGCAAGGCGACAGGAGAGATAGGGGCAGGAGGGGGGGGGCGGCGGGGAGAGACGGAATATTCTCCCTTTTGACTTTTATTGGGTGTGAGAAGTCACTATCTCCATCTTTTTCTCGCTCTATGCTATATCCAACCGGCACTTTGAGATCTCGGTTTCTCTGACACCGATGTGCCTTGGTTGGTGTTGGTTTGTCGCTGGTAGCGAGAGAAAGATCCTGCAGGGACTATGCCGAGAGAGTCCCTCCAAGGCACGATAGATTCGCAGATAGCTGATAAACGGGTTTAATGATATTTAAGACACCCGAGACGCAATAAATCCGGCCACATTCCCGATGAACATTTCGGAAAGGAGAAGAGATACAATCGAGTGAGGAACCTTCCTAAGAATCTTTCTCTCTCTCTCGCTCTCACTCATCCTTTTTTTTTTTCTTTCTCAAGTTCCATACTATGTCTCCCAAAAGTTCGGGAGACCTGCTGCCACAAATATAACCACACATACATATATACGCTATAAACAACATACGAAAGAGTCAACGAGCGAGAGAGCAAGCAAAAGAACCAGCAGGCACTCGTGATCTCTGAGCCACGATCTCTTACAACCAACTACCATTCCACCAGGCACAGTAATGAGTTTATAAAACAAGTTTCGAATCCATTATTCACGTCTCCGGTGGCACACGGGATCCGTAAACTTACGCCGAATTTCTTCCCAAAGAGAGCGCATATAATGATTTTTTTTTCGTTCACTCTTCTACCCCTTCCCGGCTTTACTCCATCTCTTTTTTACTTCATAATCGTTTGGCTTGCAAGAACAACGACGGATAACGTACTTTGATTTAAACGGTGAAATAATTGGAAAGAGACTTACTTAGATAAGTGACGATTTTGATCCAAACAGAGAATGCAACTCACCTGAAACATAAAAAATAATCATCAGGTAAATGACAAGGTTTATAAATGCGGCTTTATATTTCGTCCGTATCATTCAAAAAGCTCAGTCATTTTATTCTTAAAAATTCATTTCAATTAACAATATATTTCAATTGAATCTAATAAGTGATGGAAAAAATCGTAAGAACGCGTCAGTGATTGATGGTAATTATCCGAACATTATTTCATTACTAAACATATGAGAAGATCCTATCATTCCGGTTACTTCATTATGCGCGAAATGGGTCAGTTTAGGAAAATTGAAATTGAATGTAAATTAATTAGTACGATGAACGGAAGGCATTAGATGGAGTGAGGTCTACAAGGGTGAGTAGATGTGGGTTGTAGATGCAAAGCTTTTAGCACTCTCAACTTCTCAGGGTCAAAGAGAAAAGGGTAATGGAAGAGAGAGAAAAAGAGAGATGAATATATAGAAGACATAGATATAGATAGATACGTTGTGCAGGGTGTCTGTTCACGTACGAGTAGGTCTACTACACAATTCCGGATGGAGTAGAAGCAAAATCTCTTAGCTTCAGTATAGAAGATTTTCATAAGCGGCTATAAGGTAAGAGAAAAGTCTCGGAGAGTGCTTTTCTCAATATTATTTTGGTCATGTACTGAATTCGAGAGGTGCTCGGGTATTCATGAACTTTTACGAGTACATCCTAAAACGTGGTCACGATAAAGTTCATTTGAAAAATTATTGAAAATCCTTTTGTGTTGAACTATTGAGAAAAAAAGTATAAAAATAATGGTTCTGACTTTACCAACAAATTAAGAATGACTCCAAAAATTATAGTCCTCTGTTAGCGAATGATATTCATTTTTCAGAAGACTAGAGAGATTCAAAATTACCAAGAATAATCCTGAATATATTATTTTTCATTCATATCATCTGATATCATCGATCTACTTTCGCTCAGTACGATAGAGTTTATTTGTTACTCTCTACTTTGAATAAAAATCGAGCTGATGCATAAGAAATGATAAAACAACTACGAAAGCATCTGTCTAAAACAAAATATGATAAACGCATATTTAATATGAATTTCGTGTTTCCATGTTGGTCGAATTCCAACGACTGACCAGAACAAAAAATTTTTTGAAGCATTACACAGTTTGCAAACCCTCATATCTCTCTCTCACACAAACGCGCGATGATCTGCGTTCACATCAGCTTCTAATCGGTGACCTATGTCTGTGCAACGGATACTGGCGTCGCTTATGGACCAGTAATGTTCGATACGTTGTCAAGGCCAGCTTCAGTGTGAATTTTAGCGGACAATGATCCGTTGGCACTGGACCAGCATTGGATTTTAGACGTCGGCCGTGCATGACTAATTCGCGGCCGTGATCATTATCAAAGCCTATCCCTGAGCTAATTGGCATGAGTTTACGAAAAAGTATCAAAAATTCAATATGTTTGTACCTTGGCTATGATTTGAATTGTAGTTTTCCTTAAAAAATAAGTTAAAAAAAGTACGCCGAGTATTGAAAAGCCGCGATCTTAATTTGAAAACGACCATTCTATGTTCTTGTTGAATGAGAAATCGCATAGTCCATATAGTCGTCGTCCGGAAATCATTTACGTATGTACGTGTTTTTGTACGAATGCGATTTTATGTTTTTTTTTTTTTATCGTATCGGATTGTTCTTACTTCTCGTGTATACAAAAACTTTAATAGAACGGCGTCAATTGAGATCTTTTTATTTGTATTCAACGCGGTTTGATAAATGCATTTTCGAAAATAGCGTCCTTTAAGTTTGATTTTGGCAAGATTAATAGACTAATAGAAAAACAAAATTGCAGTCCCTGGAGACGAAAAAATTCATCTCCATCCATCATTCGTCTTCGTTATTATGGAAATTATCACGAGCACGCATCGTCTTTCCATCCTCGTGAAACTCCTCAAAATTTAATTGATAGTAATAGTATAATTTTGAAGTGAAAGTCGATGGTGGTCCGATGCTAGACCATCTTGGGTACCAACGCTCTTCACCGGCTGAAGAACCAGAGTGAATGGAATCGATCCGAAATTAATGAAAACATCCGCAGTCAGTTGCTGACCAAAGCTCGCGCAATACTGAGCCAGTAAGGACTTTTTGTAAATCTTTTCATGGGACGTTGCATTATTCGCTGAAGACGCGTGTACACGCGTGTCGTCGACTTTGTCAGTTTGTTAGGCTTGTTACGTCATTAGCATAACATGGTTCGGAATGACGTCATAATCTGGCAAACAATCAAACAATGGGACATGAATCACGCATTTTGGTCGAAGAGATGGAAGGGTTCTGTTGAGAAGAACGGTGAGTGGAGTCGAAGATGGACAAACTCTTTGTGGATTCCTCGAGTAAAATCTTTGGCAGATGGCAAGAGCAGGCATCGAAAATTTTCGAGTCCGGAGTCGATGCAAAAAGGAATTGATTTACATATCAACGATAATCATGGAGTGCAGGTAACAATGAATGTTTTTCTTTGTACTTAATACGTGAATGCATGTTAGCACGAAAATAATTAATAACATCCAGTGTACGATTAGCATATATATCAACGAAGCTTGTAAACAATTTGTGTATTTCAAGAAAAAAAAATCTCTGTAAAACGTTCGGCACGACATTGCCTGTATGAGAATGAAACGAGTGATTCCCTTCGTGAACAAACGTTCTGAAGTTTTTTTTATTATGCGTTCTTCCTTTATTTTTAATGGGGTGAGCGTTGACGCTTGCCACTCCCGTACAAGATGATGTCGCAGTATTCCGGTGCATTTCTCGCGCGCGTCTCCCGATGCTTAAACTCCTACGACCCGTTGATACATACAAAAGGATGTATCCACGCGTACACACACTCGCACACACAGACACAGAGAAACAAACCCACTTAGAGATATATGTATTAGGTAGGACAAGAAAGATACAGGTCTGTACTCTTCGAGGGAAGTAAAAGATATTTTTTTCTCTCTGTTTCTCTGGCAAACGCGCAGAGAGCCGTGTTTCGCCTCGCAGATGGACGAGTCGTATGTTAATCGTGGTGTTTCCAGTTGCTTCGAGAGATCGTCCGCTTTGTCGAGTGGCGTTGAAATTATCATGGCCAGCCATTTAATTCTGATGATTCGAAGCCGTATATTGGAAGAGCAAAAATTGTGTACAGTATGCATGTAAACGTGTGGTTTATATGTATATATATATATATATATATGGTGGTCCTGGGCGAGTGAGCAAAGGCTGAGAACTGAACTCGCGGACTTCTCGTCGCGGGAGCTTCACCAATGGTGTATAGATTCTCGATCGCGAATGGTACACCACATTGGCATGGTTTTTGCGATCTCGCTCCGAGTTTCTCTCCCTTTGCCCCCTTCGTTGTCCACCCCTTACCGCTGGGTGCATCTTCGATTAATAGGACGGCACTGCACCAAGTTTTTTCTCTTCGCTCCTCTGTATTTTTGTCGATCTGTCGCTCTCTCACTCTTTCTCTCTCGTTTTAGCTAACATGTCCAGCTCCTCGTCAATCTTTCGATCTCTCCCTGGGAGTTACTCTCCACTTGGTAATAGCACACATCACCCAATATAGTCGAACCGGCGTAACAACAAGAGAATACGTCGAGAGAATGAGTCCTCTTCTCGTTGCTGTTGTGTTGTTCTTGCAAGAAGATCGCGCGACGTGTGCGACTGAAAAGAAATAAAGAATTGCCCAAGAGCAACGAAGAAGATCCCGTGACGCTCGAGAGATGAGTAGCCTTCTACAACTCTGATTCTACCTTTCTCCACTTGCCAGCGCTATATGTTATGTACGTTACCCTGGCAACCAATCCCAGTTTTTGTCCACTTCTTCCTCGCTAATGGTCACGTTTCCGTTCGATCTTGCTTCTGTTGTGTTTTTCTATTTTTTTGCATTTAATTTTTCTCGTTCAACATTCTTCTCTCTTTTATCCTCAGTAATCCAGTTTCTGTTAACAATTCGTTACGGAGACGGGGCCCCCGACTGACATGCCTATCGAAAAAGTATCGTCACCTGCTCTTCTTCCTCCTACCATAGCTTATGAGAATCATTATCCCCTCTCTAGATCCTAATTTTATTCGCCCAGTGTGCTACATTTTCGAAGGCACATATATTTCGCTAATCTTCTCATCTAAACCCGTGACTGTCCAAAGTCGCTGCATTATGGGTTAATAAAGCAGTACACTTGCTGTTTCAGCTTCTGAGGGCAATCGAGCCATCCTATTCAACATTAAAATTTTGATAGTCATGTCGTGCCACTGTTTTTTTTCTGGAAGTCCACGAAAAAACTTTTGGTCACGCTGATTCTGAACTCTGGAACACTGACGCTTCTTGCTAGCTTGTCAAAATGAATTTTTCAATAAAACATATGAAGTACTATTTTACTATTTTTATGTATTAAAAAATGTCTTGAAGCACCGAGATGATTGATGTTCCTTTAGGATAAAACAAAAAAATTACAATCATAACACTGATTCATGGCCTTTTTATAGGACGTCTTTTCTCCACTAATATCCCAAAACGTGAGGTTGAGATCTAGGATGGTCGAATCGTTAGTCGAAACCATAGTTTGCCACGTTCTCTAGCTCTCCATGGCGTTTGTCTTGTCTCCTGATTTCCATCTTCACGATTCTTCTCACTGTACAGAACTTTCCTATCGGTGTACCAGCAGCAGAACACAGTCCAACCGCTTGAAACGCAATCAACTTACCACCGTCATCAGACAACGAGCAAGAGAAAAATGAGCGTCTAGTTTACCCACTTCGATCGTTCGAGTCTAAGACAAATGGCTCGTCGAGCGTACATAAGAAAAAAAAAATATTTGAATCTTCAATTTTTATCTACCGTTATGAATATCATTTTAGACATAATGTGATAGCATGCGACTTTGTATTGAGACAGTTCATGCAATTGTTCATGCATTTTGAGTTTGAAATGCATTTACCACGATGACTAACCGCAAAAGTACGATGAGTTGAATTGTCCTAAGCTATTAAAATCTAAAAAACATCTGGTGTTTTTATGCAGCAATGTTATGTAGTTAAATTTTTGAGGAGACAATGATCGTTGATTCTCTTTTCGTAATTTCGGTGTATAAAAATATTTATACGTATATTTGGAATCCAAAGACTTCCCTCGAAAGAGCGCTGGTTTTTTTTTATTTGGCTTGATTATGAAAGCTCCCAATTTTCAAAGCATTTCATTCAAATTTCCTTGCTACGCATCTCCGGACTAACCGAATATGGTCCAGAAATACTCTCACTATTTCTTCTTCAAGCATAAGCGTACCAGCTCAAAAATGCTTCTGGTTATGCATATATGTATGCGCTCATATGTTTTTCTACGTATCTCGATCATTACGAGAGATAATCCAAGTGCATGCCCAGCTGCTGCCTTTTCTAGTGTTATCGAGCAAGATCTGCCATTCCACATTCTCGATAATGATGCGCGTCCAACGTTACATCCCTGCCTGCTGAGTGCTTTCCAATATTCATTTCGAACGAACCCCTTAACCTCTCGTCGCCCTATTATTTTTTATTTTCGATTTTTCCTATATATATAAACGATAATGTATGCTTTTTTCACGCTCTTATCCGAAAACCGATCAGGGTCCATTAACCCCGATTTTATCGATGGACTGAATTGTTTGTGCTTCTTTTGGTTTCGATACCCCCGACTCTCATGGGTCACAATGAAAATGACTTCTACCGAAAGCAATAGCTGTGCGAAGCTGGCTTTTTTCAGGAAAAAAAAAGAAATATTCAGTTTCAATGTTAGTATTTCCAATTGAAACTCATTCATTAAAGTTGTAGCACTTTTTCAAAGAAACACGCTGAAGCTAACTTTGTCGATCCTGAATATTTATTTGATTCTTTTGTTTCCTGAAAGAACGATGCCGGAAAAAATCATCTTGAGAGTCATAATAACGGAGAAAAAGAGCAAATACTCCAATTTATTATTCAATTTAGTTCAAATGTCAAAAAAAAGTGGAAGTAAATTTTTTTCATCAGAAATATTTCCCAACTGCCTCTCCACTGGCTTTTGATATTCACGCTTAAATGCCTAAGCTTTAGTTAAAAAATTTGTGCGAAATTGTGCATCGATTTTTTAATATCGATGGGAAATATATGAGGCATTCCACGCCATTTTGCTCAGCCGTGACCCCGACCATTTTCAATTTTCCTGAATTTTTTTTTATCAAATAACACCTAACGAAAGGAATATCTTGACCAGTTTTTAGATTTTCATCACACGGCTCTGACGAGTTACAATTTTTCGGAAAAAAAAAAAAACAGAACGCCTGTATTCCTGGAAATAATCGACATATGGAAAAATATAACTGCATCGTTATTTTTCGCTTTCATACTTTCAGAAAAAAAATGGAGAAACATGATAAATCAGCATTGTCAAAGTTTTTTTCGCATCTGGAATAAAAACTAGTTATTTTGAAGTCGATTGTCATTTTTTATTTTTTCTAAAACAACCTCTAAAATAGTATGACCACTTTCACGACTTTAGACGCTGGTCCGATCGTAGGCCCATTTTTTTGTCTCGTTTTTGTCTAATATTGAAATTTATTTTTGCATAAAATTGAAGTTTTTTTATATGAATAATTATAATCACAGTGACACATGAAAAACTTAAATTTTTTGCAAAAAAAAAATGTCAATGTTATATATAAGGTTGTATTTATCGAAGCGGCACAAAAGGTTTATTCTGTGGCACGATCAAAGTTTCACGACTCTTGCTTTTCATACTAACTGCAATATCACATATTGTACTTGAATTTCGGCATGCTCCAAATTGAAGAAAAATCATTAATTCATCTTAATGAATTGATTTGAAAAATTAGGACTCAAAATGCTTTTTTCATGAAAATGTTCTTTGAGTTCAATCCAACGATTCTTATTTGAAAATTGAGGTAACGTTTCTTCGAAAGACTATGTCTACGCGAGCTTATGAGTTTCGATGTGCTTATGTCGTCAATTTCGCACACCAATGTATTTTTATTATTGGGCTGTTCGTTATAATATACAAGAATACGTAGGAACGGCGTTAACTCACAAAGCTTGCAAGGGAGAAGCTGCGCGAGTACCGGGATACAAAGGTCCATAAGATAGTTTCGCCGATTGCGTACGTCATTTTTTGCGTGGCCACGAGCACGGAATAACACTGAGGTTCTTCGGGGTCAAGTTGATACAAGGCAACAACGTGTGCACCAAGCTCGGAGACGGCAATAAAGCGGTCTGTCACATGCAAGAGTAGTGTGAGTAGCGTAGATACCTACCACCTTTTTTTCCACCCGAGTCTACGTTGGCGTTTAATCTTCTACTCGTTGGTTATAATAATAAATACTTTGTACGGTGCGTTTGGTTGAATATTTACAAAACAGGCGCTCGCTTTAATTCAGTAAATGCAAAACAGTTGTTTATTTTTGTCTACTAAATGGCAATAAGACTTGAATCATGATATTCGTCGCAGCTGTAATAAAACAACTTGCGCATTTGAAAAACACGTAGAGTCTCAGGTTAAAGAAAATAAAATAAAATAATTCACCTGCCTTAAGTTCGCAGGAGTACGTACACTCAACTTTAAGATCCCAAAAGTGCAGATAATCTGCTGCGAGATTCGCGAAACGAGAGTTCCTTTCGTACACTCGAGAGAGCGATTCGATTCTGGTGGAAATAACGGGTGAACTTCTCTTTTGCGGAGGCAGATCCCGAACGGACACGTTTTGGCACTCACGATTCTCGACAAAACTTGGCAAGGAAAAAAAGCATTCTGGTGACATGTAGGATTGAGAAGAGGATATGGAAAGAAATATATATGTAGGAAAGCAGCTACGACGGAAGCCAGAGGAAAAGGGTTTCACCGTGTGGATAATTTTGATGTGGTGTACTACTTGGTTTTCACGCATATTCGTGGTGTATACTGGTTGCATGCAGCTTTCCTGGCGAAGAGTATTCCCTCAGAAGAGTGGGAATCTAAAAGGATGAGAAAAAATGAATAGAGAAAATAGCCAGTTGTGATATGAATTTAAGGCAGAAAAGAGATCAAATAAGAAACAGAAAAATACGCGAAAAAGACATATCGGACAAGTGTAAAAGCGAGAGAAAAAAAAAGACACTGGGAAGCAAAGATTGTCGAAGAGGAACGTTCGAGAAGAAAGAGAGAAAAAGATATGGAAAGTAGAAGAGAGGTTCGATAACCGCAAGTAGGAAGCAGCGCCAGGATGAAGCCAAGAAGAGATAAGGAGAAGGACAAAAACGTTAGGAAGAAGTGGAAGAAGAAAAAGCGAAGGATAACGAAACAGAGGACAAGTTGTAAAAAGGCAAACGAAGAGGGGAAAAAAGAAGGAGAATATGAGAGGAAGAAGAAAACGTTCAATGCTGTTCATGCGTGTGTGGCACGCCCGTATTTCAATCGAGAGGGCCGAAAGTCGAATGCCGGTGAAGGAGAAATCAGAAAGAAGTAGGCAAGTTGGAGGCTGAAAAGAGGGGGTGACGCGATGGTCCAAGAGGAAAGAAGGGGAAAGGGGTTCTCGACGCGATGAGATGTACGTGCGAGTGCTTGGCTGCAGAGTACGCAGCCTCGGAAGACAAGACGAAGAAGAAGAAGAAGGAGAAGAATAAAAGGAAGAGAAGGAGCAGAGACGGGAATAAGAGGAGAAGAAGGTGAAGGAAGAAAAAGGGAATACGAGTGGAGAAGAGAGAAAGAGCGAAAAGAGTCTGATAATGTTCGTCGGTGTGTTGTATCCGGAGCCGTGTGTTGGGTGTCGGGTCGTAGACCACAGAAAGTCAGCCCCGAGAGCGCCCAACCGGTCAAGCAACTTTTTAACGAGCTGCGGTTCTGCGCGCAAGAGAGGAAAGTCGAGACCCTGAGCTCTTGGAGCTAAGAGTTGAGCCATCTTCGCTTCGAAATGCACGCGCGCACCATATGATACTGCGTGAAAGAGGAAAGACAGCCTATGGCCCGCAATCCATAGGGCTAAACGCCTTATCGCTTATGTTCTACAATATAACGACTAGACGTACAATATACGTCTATATATATAAATATTTATATTAAATCTTACTCACACGTGACTTTCCCATAGTTACTCCATTCCAACCGCACGGATTATCTACCAAGGCCTATCGCGTCCCGAATTCGCTATTGCATCGTTCTGATTTTTCCGTCACACAAAATTGTATACTTTGGAATACTTCAATGCTTAATGTATGCAGAAAGTCATCAAATAATCGGCGAATGGATTTTATCAATGAATAATACGTATTTTGATGGAAAAATGTCGATGAAGTAACGAACAAAATTTTTGCTCTAATATCAAAGTTTCGTAAATGAAAATGTATTTCTTTTCGCAAAATATGAATTGTTTGCTAATTGATTTTTTGTTTAAAAAATTTGTTACAAATAAAATGAATACATACCCAGCAGTATGCGAGTACATAATTCAACTTCAATTTCAGCAAAATATTAAAAATATAAGACCATTTGAGAAAGTGATTTACACGATGAAATACATATAAGGATTTCTTAAGTAACGGTCGTTTCTGCCAAAACCTCTCCTGATGGAACAAGAGACCTGTCTCTTGATTCAGCTTAACATTAAATCCAGGTTCATTGATATGGTTTACTTCTCGAAAAGATAGTACGGGCGTTGATATTTTTCGATGGTGTAGAAGGATCGATGGTTGTTGGTTCTTCGACTCGTTCGGAGAACATACGAAATTATTCGAGAGATCGGCATAAAAATACCTTCAGCTCTCTTCGCGTGTTCCTGCGAGGCTTACGAAGGTCATAAAAGTTTACCGATATAGGCATACTAGAATCTTATTGGGTGCCGGAACGTGCACGCGAACCGATTTTCTAGTTTCTCACAGCGTTGTTGTTTCCAAATGGGCTTGTGTGGTCTCACGCATCACGCACACACATCCCTTACGACGTTCAAGATTACAATCCGAATCGTTATATTTGACTCCAGTCAATAGACAAGGAGAGTTTAGATGATCGCATTTGGGCTTTGCCGAGGAGATGAAGGCTCTCGTGGAAAAATATAAACGTCATATAACAGCTAAATTTTATTGCTATGGCTTTTCACGTTGACTCGAGGCATCGTAGGCACAGAACGGATATTAGGAATTTAGAACCAACTGAGGTATTATTATTATTATTATTATTATTATTATTTGAATAAAAAAAGATCTTATTGAGATTATTTCTCGTGCAGTACAATCAAATGATTTTTTAATCGTCGAAATAGTTATTGAGAGTTCAAATTGTACCGGATAATCTCTAATTTGATCATAGGAATAGAACAGGGATGATATCGTATCAATCGAATCCTCTCATTCGAAAGAGAAAATAATTGGTAAAAAAAAGAAGCAATACCATTATTGATAATGTTCCAATATCGTTAAAGAATGAAGATATTACATTGAATAATATTACTTGAAAATGAAAGCATTCATTTTTCGCAGAACAATTAAATACATGAAATTAAGGATGGTGGCTACATACGACAATATGATAAGAATTTAATAAAATTTAGTAATAACATTCTTCAGCATCAAATGCAATCACACAATATTTTTCAAATTTTTCGTCTACATAGTTGTCGAATAATTGGAGTTCGAATATGCAAAAGATATACCTATATATATCAGAATCCTATGCTTACGAATGTAAACTCTAGTGTTAAATTACTCGAAAACTATGTAGAAGAAAAATCTTAAAAAATTTGTATATTCATATTTAATCCAAAAGAACATGCTCACTAAATTTCATTAAATTCTAATCATTTCGAATTTTCCTATGCTTTTAACATGGCAACATTGTTGTGTGTAGCCAACCTCCTTAAGAAGAAAGAATTATAAGGATTTCGAATCGAAACTGCGAATGAATAAAAAATTCCACAATATTTTGGCCCAAAATTCAAACAGAAATGTAATTGAACGATAGAAATATTCTTTGAGAACAAGTATACTATTCAACAATCTCTAATTAATGGAAAAAAAAATCTCCAAAAGTTTTATTATTTTCATAACTCAGATAATAGCATTTAATTTTTTTTTTTTTTTTACAACATCGAGGTGCATAATAGTTGTTACTGCAGTGTAATAAATGCTAGATTTCGGATGAGTACATATATGACTTGATGAGATTGGATTCCAAGCTGAGATATCATAAATTCCACAATTTTGTACTACTTTCTCCAAGATCTACGGGAGCACGAGAATTTCGTCATCTCGAGTAATCTCCATATCATATAAGTATAAACATATCCATATTATATATATATAAACGTGTATAAAATTTATACACGTATACATTATCCTGGGATTCACGCAACAGCTGCAATGGCGTTATAGCTGAACGCGCTCGCTGAATCGTGCGGTCACACATTTTTATCTCAATCTTTAGAGAAAATATATATATATATATATATATATATATATATATAAATTTTCTCTAAAGATCCATATATATATATAAAGATATATATATATATATATATATATATACGCGTGTGTAATACACATATACGTATATTTGTACATAGCATATACACATACTAAATTACCTTCTCGAGTGAGCGAGCAGGTGCTAAAGAAACCGCTGTATACATCGTTTATAGTCACACATCTCTGTGTTTCATCGTGGTAAAGCTTTTCTAGAGTATCATATATCGGATAACGCCAATGTCTGTATATGTGTTTTAGTATCCGATGAATATATAAAAAACCATTTGCGCTATGGTTCAACATTAGCGTTATACAAGCTTACTTCAGATACAAGTACAACGTAATCATAGTAAGAATTTAAATTCGTATCATGCAGCAGGAACTCGCTCGTGAGGGACCTCAAAGCGCGTGTTCTCGTTATTTTATCTCATATATATTCTCGACTTTCCGACAAATAACTGTTAAACACGTTGGAAAAATGCAACTGGGTTGATATATCTTGTACGCCGAGGTAAATATAACACCTTTCTTAAGTGTTACGAATGTCCCTGGAATCCTTTTGATAATCGAGCAGCCGCCATTTCGAAGGAAACATTCGACCGGTAATATTACGAATTACATACGTATATGCCTCTGTGCGGATATTTATATTGATGTAAATGTGTGTATGCTACATAGCGGTGAAGCCGTTCAGACAGACGCGTGCATTAGTACTTCACTCGACAATTTTATCTCGGGCGATGTGTCACGCTTGAGTCTACTCAGAATCGCTGTGAACAGACGGCTTGATCCTGGCACGTTACTGTTGACGTGATCTCTAGTGGTACTTTATATGTATACATATATATATAAAGACAGCATTACAACTGACATATCTATAGCAAAGACTCAGGAAGATCCAATCTTATTACCTTCTGCTACCTGCCCAACCAAACGCTCGATACTTCGACGTCTACCTCGTCTTCAGGGAATAAAAGTGAAAAACTACATTTCTCACTGGTAAACCGTTAGAAATAGAGACTAACTAACTCGGCAGGTACTCGACACTACCGGCAATCGGAATATCATTTGTTGCAGTCTTCAAAGACTTTGATGCTCAGACATGAATGAAATTTATGTCAATAAGAATCAGCTGGCATTGAGCAAACACGGTGTGAACTGTTCCAAGTATACATTTAGTTTCATGTTAATGATTTATTTTTGTCATTTGTTTTGGGTAGATTGGTTCGTGCTATTTTAGGAATTTATATTTCCATTCATTTTTTATGGTATTCTTTTCAACAATTCTTGTATTTTGTTGAGAATATGACGAAGATTGAAAAACCGAGGTTAAAATTGTCTTGTCTTCCGGAAAAAAAAAAACTAGAGTTTGAACTTTTTTACAACCCCATTTAAGCTGAACTCTGGATGGAAAAAAAACACATGAGCGGAAGAGAGAGAGAGAGAAGGGACCATTTACGAGAGAGTATAAAGATTGTTATCGGGAGCATTGTTTGTTCATGCAGATAAATCTCTGGAGAGGCCCATATAAGAGAGGTTAATAGAAGAAGGCAAACAAAAAGGAAAGCAAATACGTCTCGACCGAGTTTTATGAACCTCGTAATAGGCAAACATCGAGCATATGTTTTAGGCTATTTGATTTATCTTTTATTTTTTCAATAATAGTGTACTTTAGTTGATGATCGGTGATAAGTATATATGTAAATGTGGAGAAGATTCTGGATAAGGTGGGGAGTGAGACGCTTTGAGATTGCTCGCGCAAGCGAATGCCTTTAGGGATCGGACATATATTTTACTCTTTTCTCACATTTTCAATCAAGTAGTTCACTGTCGATGATTATCACGATCATGCGGATACGAGGATGAAAGTGACAGGGTAGGGCGCGGTTGGCTCTTGCCACGGTTACATGCCAAAGCCTAACACGCGGCGACGGTCCGAGGGTTGAAATGTATAAGCGTCCACGTGTATACAAGCGAGTAAGAAGTAAAAGGAGAAGAATCAAAATGTGAAACAAAAAAAAGAGAGAGAAAGAGAGAGAGGGAGACAAAGCGGACGAGATGGAAAAAAGGAATGGAGGGGATAAAAGAGGGCGAAGGAACGAGCGCAAAGCGGTAGAGAGTATTGCAAAGAGTAGGGTGGAGGAAGGGAGGAGGGGATTGTAATGAAAGGGTAACGGAGTGCCGATAAATTCAGCGGTCCGCGGGATTTGTAAATTATACCCTTTCAATACTGATCCCCGTAAATAAATGAGCTCGCCCCCACGCATGGCATGGCATAACACAAGCGGGATATGCGACGGGTACAGTGTACACGAGGATGAAAGCACCAGTGCCAGGGCCTCACGAGAAAATTGTAGGCATCTCTCCGAGATTAGACCGACGTTCCTGGTTCCCCTGTCTGCGCACGAGCGTTAGCCCAGACGAACCCAGAAAAGTCCTACCTTTCCTCCCATCCCCATAAGAGATCATCAATCTGTCTCATTCTCTTTCGTTCTTTTTATCTTTACTCATTTCTCGAACGTTAATTATCGTTGAGATAATTCAGCGAGCAAGATTTGATAAGAAGGGATTCAATGATACCAAGTCCTTGGCGAAAGAATTCATGACCTTCGAAAAGCATTTCGACTTAATTATTAGTCAAATATAGTATACATTACGTTTAACGCTGTTTCGTAATGACACCTTTTATCGTAATGAAGTCGAATGGAATCAAGAAAAATATACAGAACAAAAATAATCCCTGAAGTTCTATCACTTCTTTTGGATCACGACGCGGAGATGAAAAGATGAAGAAAAAGTTTCCAACTGATATGTGCAGCTTATTTCTAGTCTGCGCATAATTCTACTGTTGAGTTGAGAAAAATGAAGGGGAACAAAATATTACTGAAGTCCTGACTTAAGTCAGGAGTACACGAATGAAAAATTGATTGATGGAATCCGATGAATCAAGAACATGGAGCGAACCTCTCGCATGATCGCAATAAACGATCGGTAAAATCAGTGGAAATATTAACCAGCAGGGACGAAACACTGGTGGAGATGCGGAGCCAGCAGGACTTTGACAAAAATATGTAGCGGAGAAATGCCCGAATTTACGGTACCCGAGTAAAAGAACCCTCAAAGGCTTACGTGATTTTCGTAAAAATTTTATGTACTCAAGGAATAAGCCTAGGTAAGGTCAAAACCTCGAGGACCTCTGAGCTCTTCCAACAGGGCTGGTATAGCAGTGGCTTATATGAGTGTGGCTACTGGCTCGCTCTACGGTTTAGTCCGCTCCGTTAAGCACACACAACATCACGAGTTGGACGTTAAACAAACTTCTGCATTACGTTGGAAAGTACGACAATTAGAATTCCAGTCTGGTTATATACCCGTATATATAGTTAAAAAGAAAAAGCAACGGTACCACGAGGGAGAGAAAGGAAGAGAGAGAGAGAGAGAGAGAGAGAGAGACAGCGAGCGAGAGAGTCACGGAATAATTTTGCGAGGAGGCAAATGGCGAAAACTCGTGAGAAAGGAACGAAGAAATAAGAGACCTGCAAAAGGCAGGAGAGTTGTATGCATATATACAAAAATGTATATCCTTGCAAGTTCTTTAAGAGCGTAAAGCACATTTTTATGGTTCGATGCAAATTCCACTATCCTAGAAACAAAGTGCCCAACAGAAATATCACATATTCATAAGCAAATTGTATGAAGCAAAAGAGGGAGAGAGAGAGAGAGAAAGGGGTAAGATCAAGCTTTGGGGTGGCAATAAACGCTGACAAATGTGAAACATTACCACAATCAAAAAGCCATTCAATCAAGACAAATGCTTGCTGTCAGACCGCATGTAATTCATTAACCATTTCTCCTCACTTTCAAACATCGTATATATGCGCGCGCACGTACTTGCTTGCATATTTTTAAACATTATTTATAAGATACCCATATGAATATATCAGGATTTATTTCATTCCTGTATCGTGAATCCTGATAAATAATAACTTTACTCGTGATGGGTAACGTTATTGAATAATCAACTAGAGAGAAAACATGGTACGATTGCCATGATTAATTTAGCCGGGGCGCGACAAGTTTGACGAGTAAGCTTAAAATTTTTGTTGTAAGAAATCAGAGTGCTGATCTCGTCGATCAAGAACCGCAGTAGCGGCTCGACGCCAAGTGTCAAAATTTTATTCACTACATTGTGTATATAATAGAGCGCAACGTTTATTTGTCATTTAAAAACTATCTCTTTAATACTTGGCATCAAAAAGACTTGGTAGGCAAAAAGTACATGTATAGTTTTGGTATCTAGTACTGAAACATGCACAAGATGTATATGTTGCTGTTGTTGAGAGATTAACATCAACATGAGCCATGAATTAACTCTTAGAATAAAGAACACGTAAAATGACCAGTTCGCGTTTACAGAGGCGCACACGGTACTGAGACTTGTTAATTTTTTCATAAATGTGTTGATGATTAGCTGTGTTGTGATTGAATTTTTCAGATTATTCATTCTTTCTATTTTTATCTACATGATACACTAAACTATTATAGTAAAGAATGAGTAAAATGTAGGGAAAAAAGTCATGGTTCAATGCAATGAGATCCTTTTTCATTTGTTCCAGAGAGAAGGAAGCTGATGTGTCATTCAAGTATTTATTTTATGTTTTTTTTTTCAAATATTAATCACAGAGATGAAGAAGACTTGAAAAATTCTGCGAGTCACAGGCATTTTGTGGTTTTTAAAACTTCTTTCAGACCAATGTTGACGTATATGTAGAGTGAAAAAAAATATTATCGATTAGAAAATGTTTTAAACAAATCACCGAAAAATCAGCATGTTGGATGAGACGCAGCGAGACAAAAAGAAATTGTGAACGAAATCCAAGACGACGGGGGTCACAGACCTACCGATTTCGTCCGGAATGCTCAGCTCAGTATATACATATTTTCATGTTTATATATACATTTGAAGGAAGTATTTGCGGTACGAAGAGGTGGCTCATCGTGGTCGAACGGGCGCTCGCGATCTTGCCAACGCGGCGAGTGCCACCGGCGGGCTAGCTCTGAGCCGGAGTTATCGTAATCGTTAACGAGGCTGCTGTCAGCGTCGTAAGATAGCCGTGGGTCTCTCGCCATTAACCTTACCGCTAACAAAGGTATTGCCACCTCCGCGAGAAAGAGCGAGAGAAAAGAGTTGAAAGAGCGAGGTAAAGACAGAGATCGTAAGGAAAGAGAAAGAGAGAAGGAGAGAGAGAGAGAGAGAGAGAGAGAGAGAGAAAGTATTCACGCGCGCGAGTCGAACGATATCTTGCGCTCCCGGTTTGCCCGGAGCCAAACTCACTCCTCTTCCTTATTTATATGCATAACTCAGTAAAGGTGTAACGAAAACTTTCACGGTCAACTTGATTATAATCGTGTAGTCGAATGTATTCGCATTTATACATATAAATATGTGCATGTGTGTACACATATATAAATATATATAAAATGAAGATACCGGCTCTGTGAGTTCTCTCCACGATTCTCCTTTTCTCTCACTCGTACAAACCACTCGTAATCGTTAGCACCCAGAAATGTGTTTTACAGTCCTGCCCTTACAGGAACTATTGCTGCGGGAGAAGATCGAAAAAAAATGCTCCATAATCTTGCTGACGTCTTTTTCCATTCCATGTACTTATAAAGTCAGGGGAGAGAATTGGAATTAAGAGAAATGCAAAAGAAAGCACGTAAATTATGAAAACATAATATCTGAAAAATCTTGGAGCAAGCATAAGAAGAAGTATAGGGATCCTTGGAAGGACATAACAAAGTTTCAGCCGCGCGTCATAAAACGAGAGACGGTGAAAAAGACAGAGAGATCGGAGAACTGGATTACCACGAATGCAATTCCTTTTTTTTCCCATCTTGAAAAAAAAAAAAAAGCATTCACCCCTTCTCTTGTCTTCAGTATTGCAAACGACTTTCGTGCAACTATTATATATTTTCACGTATATATGCCAAAGTTATAACCCCACAATATGAACAGATCTTGCTCAGCAGTAACTGAAATCCTTGAAATACGATAAATGCGACCGTAAAAACTTCTGTGTACCCAGGCATAATTGAGTAGAAGCGTGTAAAGCGAAGAAGACTTTGAAAACGTTCGAAAGTTATTTCAAAACTGGCTGTTTTGTAAACTTTCTTTGCAGAAACGAAACTTCACTTTAAAGCGTCGCTACACACTATAAAAGAAATAAAAAAAAAAAGAGGTATCATTTTATTCGAATGAAATTCTTTTCTTTCTATTGGTTTGGATTTATTCCGTTACGTTTTTTATGTTAACGTATAATTGGGGTCAGACTGGTCGCGAATGATTGTTGTTGAAAAGTGTGTCGTGAGAAAATATTTTGATCCTGGACCTTGTAGAAATTAGAAGGATCGTGCAATAGAGCGAGGAAGAAAGAAAAGAGCGTGTAGAAAAGTTGTCGACGGTGGCTACTCTCGTGAAAAGGGATTATTCGACAGTATCTTCTGGTGGTGCAGTTTGCAACTCACAAACTTCTTTGGCAACAGGTGAGCGAGCGTGCGGAAGATCGCGGTCTGTGTGCAAGCGGGCGGTGTGCATGCATTCGCGAAGAGGGCCGAAGATGGGGACGGTGATTTGAACGGAGAAGGATGGCGGAGTGCGAGGAGGCAAACGAAGGAAGAAGAGTACCGAAGAAAAGGTGCAGAAGAAAGAGAAGGACGGAAACTGGAGGAAGAGGAGATGAAGAGAGAAAGAAAGTTTCGAAGCGAAAATCCGTGCTGCTGCGGTGTAGAGTTGACTGCTGCAGCAACGAGCCCGCCGAGTCTCGGAGGATGCGGTGAGGATCCCTGCGATTCCACAGCCAGCAAGAGGGCCCCACGAGAGGAACGTTTATAAAAGGCAAACCCCGAGAAAAAGAGAGAAAGGGAAACAGAAGAAAAAAAAAAAAAAAGAAGAGAGAAAGAGAAAAAACTAGTAAGAATCCGCGACGAGTGTTCACCCAAACGGACGAGTGCGCTCCAGACAAAGAAGGAAATTACGTGAAAGACGAAGAGAGGACTCTGGTCACGAAAGGAGAAGAAGCGAGCGAGGCTTAATCGTGACCGGTGCCGCTACGGACTCGTGATTCCCTCTAAAACAATAAGCAATACCGAGAGAGAGAGAGAAAGAGACCGCGAGGGGACCGTACCAACTTCTATACGATCCGGGAAAAGTAAGTGTCTCGGTGAGACCAGGTTTGCGAGCTCCTAACGTCTTTTCTGGTGCATATACTGTGTGCGGACGAAAGCACAATCTTATATCGATGTACACACGCGATGAAATTTAACCATCCTGCAAAGAGAAAATCCACTGAAAGTCCTAAGAAAAATTGCATCAGTATCTACGGCTAGTGAATACATGAAGTTTGCTGTTCTCTATTCCTATTCGATTGCCTTGTTTCTCCGATTGCTGGAATGCAGTTATTTTATAAACAATATGGATTCGAGCTCACAGAGTACTTATTCTTCACATTTTTTTCAATCATCAGTATTCAGATTAAATGATTATTTCATAATGTCTGTGGCACTCAAATTTACTGGTTATAATTTTTCAATATCTTTTAAACATACAGAAGACTTCAGCTCGCTTGAAAATAGCAAATTAGTCAAAAGGAAGATGAAAAATTGTTCCAATATTTACAATTCGTAAGCACCTTGTTGATTACTGGATTTGGTTTATTCTAGAACCTACTTTTCTTCATCGAGAACTATCTTGCTCATTAGATTTGGGGATTTTTGAATAAAAAATATTGAATCTGGAATGCCAATGTCAAATATAATAATCAAATCATTTATGTATCGAGAAACACGTGAAATAAATCTGAACATATCGTTGACCAAAGAATTTCATTGATAGCGAAAAAAAAAACTACCTGGGTCATAATTGCATAATTTTCGAATTAATCGAATAAATTGTACATAATAGAATAGAATTTCATACGAATAAAATCGAATGTAATCGGATATATCGTATTTTTATCTACATCGTAGAAAAATTCGTGATTGATCGAGCTTCTGTGCGTTTTGCATAATAAACGAGTTATTAATATGGCCGGATAACGTAGTATAATATTGTGAGAAATGAGTATGCCGATGACGGTAATTTATATAGACTACAAAAATCACTAGATGGGACAAGAGATTGCAGTTGGTGAATAATGGATGTATACGAAGAGCAGAAAACAGCTGACCAAGTTTATATATAAATCTACTGATTTTTGAAATCAGAAAAGGCATCGGGATGCTTGAACTTTACGACGGCACACGGAGGAACAACAATAACTGAAAAAAAAAGATTCAAATCGTAGAATACACGAGGATATGTAGTTGAACCTCCAATCAATTTAACACAAGGAGTAATAAGGCGTCTGCTGCATCACAGCTAAGCATTACAACCAACGTTGAACTCTCTATAGGCAATTGCTTTCTGAACAATGTACTCGAATGATATCCTTCAGGTCACAAGACAAATGCTTGATATAATTAAATATTTTTTCGCTTAAAAAAAAAAACAAAAAAGGAGCACTCATCAGGGACAGTTGGTTTGGAAACAATTTCATTGCTGCTTGAAATAGACTTTTAGAGAGTTGACGGCATCCTTGTGTTCATCATTACATCACCACTGAAACGTTGGGTAATTCATCCTATCAAAAATAGAGTAAATATAAGAAAAACATCATCTTTGGATAAAATATTTTATGTTTTCCACTTATTAATGCCATTTTAATTGATCCATATTTAACGAACCATTCGTACTATTTTTTTCGGGAGAAAAAACACTATTTTATTCGTTCATCATTTTATTATTCTAGACTCTGTATGAGTATTGAAAAAAAAAAAAAACAATCCAGAAAATTTGATCATCGTTTGATTATTCGGTCAAAAGGCAATTAGAAAATGTCTATCGGTTTGAAGATTTACAATATTTTGCAACAAGATGATTACGAGGTTACGCAAGTGAGCGGACTTAGTAAGGAAGGAGAGATAGGAAGAGAGCGGAGCCAACGTAATGAAGATTTTGTTCTCATCACCCAAGGGAGAGCGAGAGAATTTGATCGAGAAAGGAGCAACAGCAAAGATACGAGGAGTAAGTAGTAGGAGGGGAAAGGACACGAGTCGGAAGAGTAGCAGTTAGGACCGACGGGGGCAACGGCGATCAGTGACCGACGTCGCGGCTGTTTCGCCGTGGCCGCGAGGTTTCACCCCGCTTTCCTCTTCGTCCCCATCTTCTTTCGCTTTCGGCGCCGTGTACAGAGAGGACGCCAGAGAGACAAGACCCACTCTTCCATCAGTTAAATTTCGTGGACCAATCGTCCATCCTTTTTGGAGCTATCGAATCACCTTTCTTAGCCTGGCAACGATCGGCGATGTTGCAGGAATACTAAAGAGCTTGATTGCTCCATTTACGTGCAATGACGTAAGAGAATCAATCAAGCCCAACCATGCTCTCGTAAGTTGGGCACTCATGTTGATTTATTCATCACTTATTTGTACAGCTTATGCGCAATATATATATACGTATGTACCGATATACAAATATAATACAAGAAACAAACAGTTGGTTGTACTTTGTGAGGTAAATGAGATGCCTAATTGATCTTCTGTCTCTCCTTTTACCATTCTCCTTCTTCGTTTATAACGCTAATTGACCGGTCTGTCAGATCATTGTCATTATTATTAGCGAGCTATACGTTCGCTTTTTTTTTCCCCACTCGTATTCTAGTAATCCATCTGACAATTCAACAAGGATATAAACGACGCATTTATTTACGAGCTCGGGATATACATTACCACCAGAACCACTATCTTCACGCACCTCGCGTGGCCTCGTAAAGAAAAAGACGTATCTCGTGAAGAAAACAAGATTTAAAAAAATGAAAGAAATAAAACTGGGGGGTGAAAAAAATAAATTTCGATTGGAAACGGTAAAGGAGTTTGATTTATCGTCGCATTAGGAGGTAGAGGTCCGAATAAGAGTGAGAGACAAGAGAGGAAGAGGCCAAAAGAGAGAGAAGAGAGGTTTAAGCGAGCGCCGACCTCTCTACCAGCCGACATCTCTCGGCCCCCGGGCACTCGGACCATCCATTTTAGACCCATCAAGTCTCAAGCACTGCCACACGGAGTAGTTATCACAGCTCTGATGTAACAGCAATACCAAGGAATCGCTTGATTATTCCGACGAAGTACTTATGGCTAGAGCTATTTTTGAAAGTTATTTTCAATCAAAATCGCAGTATCATTGCAGTTGCTGTTGAATTTATTGTAAGAGAATAATTATAATGATTTGCATGCAAAATTAACAGAAATAAAATTACATTCGTTTGCTTAATATACAACTAAAGAAACTAAAAAACCAAATAATTCCATTTCATTCAAACTTAATACCAAGTATGACTGAGTTTGGTAAAATCAAGTAGTTCATTTCTCATGCACCTGCGACGTAGTAATTATACAAGCAGCACGACATGGTGAATAAAGTAAGAGTTCCGACGATGATATAACAAGGCGATTTATCAAGGAGCGTTGTTATGGTGTTTATGAAGTCAGCGTGCACTCGTACACTCGAAAGCTTGGGTGATCGTGAAATCCTCTATATTCTTCATCTGGGATCAGGAGATCTTTGTGGAAGATTCTTTGCCGGTCGTTGAAGTGCAAATTTGCAAGGGAAAGTAATATCAAGGGGATGGAATAAGGGAATGAGAGATATCGAGAGGCATTATGAAAAAGAAATAGACTCGTGACCTGCAACCACCTTGTCACGTTCAAATGCCGCGAGCACAATGCGTGCGGCTGTAGCAAAGATAACCTGCTTGAATCCGAAGACAGAGAAGTAAAGTTCGTTGCGATGGAATGTGCACGGTGGTCGAGGCATGACGCCGCAGATCAAGCACTGCTGCTAAGAGGATACTTCCAGGATGACGACCACTGCGTTTCGTGAAAATTTTACAAGAGGGAAACTCTCCGGTTGGTTATGTACATCGCGGCGGTAGATAATACCCCATTAAATGCTACGTATCTGCAGGTTTTTATCTAATTTTTTTTGTTCCTGTTTTCCAACGACGAAATTAGTGCCAGCCAGTACAACGTGTAATGCAGTGTATAGTAACGTAGTATATAGATGCAGGGGCTCGTACAGCAAAGTGAACGTTGCCTGCTTTCCGCTAGGAGCAGTACAGCAGCAACAGCAACAGCGGAGTGCGTGTACGTACCCACGACCGTATGTAATTATGACTTGGTATGGTATAATCAACGGTTCATATACCCGAGGGACGGCGGAGGGAGCCCTTATCCCAAGAAACACGAGGGCACCCCGCGCGTATACCTCGTAGAGAGGAACGAGCGAGAAAGAAAAGTGTACGTATATATGGGTGGTGAGAAAGAAGTCTCGGCATGCGATGCTTTTTATCCACCGATCCTTCATTATTTTCCTCAGAAAAGTTGCTCCGCTTCGCGTTGTGTACTACACACCATATGGCCGTTGCCCCGGTTCACTCGACGAGTCAGCAACATACTGATTAAATGTTAAATGATTATTAACGAACCTTGCGATGGCTTGTTCTTCGGATGTTTGCTCATTAAGCGCCTCTTTGCTTTTCAACTCGCTTTAGCTTACCGGATGAGCCACAACGTCGTAAATTTTCCTCAACTCCTATTCAACATAATATTGTATTAAATAATTGTGATGACAAGCATTTAAATTCAACCAAGTACACATATTCATATGCAGTTCAGTGTTTACTTTTCGAATTGAATAAAAAATCGCTCATCTCTCGACGAGAATTAATTCGATAATTCTCGAACGCATGAAAGAGATCGTAAGGATAGGTATTCATGGAACAGTACGACGTATGGACGGTGCCACGCTCTTCCTATAATTTATTCAGTCAGGTAGCTCTCGCATACACAGAGAAAATATATAAAACTAATGTGAGACCCGGACGTGTGACAAGCAGTCAGAAAAAAATGTCCCTAGCAGGTGAGAGAAAACGTCGACGAATCTTAGTGCTCGCTCCGAGGCGTTCCGAGAGAATTCGTTTCGTCCGGATGAAGAACGAGAGAGACAGAGAGAGAAGCGAGGTACCGAAAAAAATTATATGAAGAAGAGCCGAAATAACGCACGGGGTAGAGTCTTTATAAAACTGAACTGCCGCGACCAGCATGCAGTCATGGCAGTTTTTTTTATTTTATTTTTTATCAAACTCTCCATCCTTTTTCTCTCACTACGTTTCTAATGTTAAGTCAAATTATTTCTCGTCTCGTGAGCCAGAGGCGATGTTGGTGGAGTGTTAATAGAAAGAAGCAAACGTTTTCGGTGAGCCGGAGCCCCGTGGTCTCGTAGCAACGTTATTTTTATAATAACAATCAATGGCAAAGCAGCAACGCATGGAGTGCTTAATTAGCCGGTGAGCCAGGATTTTATGTACGAGAAGGGTGCGAAGTGTTTTGGGATGAAAAGCCCCCACGGCGTATTTAGAAGAATCAGTCAGTGACTTGTGCCGTGGTCTGACCCATTTTAGCATACTGGCTCTCAGATCTCTACACTCAAAATGTGAGAACAACCCGTTGCGGATGGGCGAGCGCTCGCTGTTAAGAGACCATTCTTGACAGGGGGTAGCCCAGCACCATGGGGGACCACTTAACGGCGCTCTTTCTCTCTCTCTCTCGAAGCTACCCGGAGTAGGACCAGCCTCAGTCGCAACCATGTTAATGCAACTCGTCTGATCATTTCACACCCCAAGTGCGAATGCTTATTTGATTCACTCGAGGGGAATGTGCTAGCTCAAATTCTCTCTAAAAGAAGAAATGAGCCTGAGAACCAGCTCGATTTCAATCACCGATATAGAAATGCCGTCTATTTCCCTTTGCATTGGCACACTCTGGCTACATCGTTCCGTAAATAACTCACCGATCATGAGTAATTGATGACTCCGATATCCCGCAGTCACCCATTCATCGAGACAGCATCCTAGCAGGAAACGAAAATGGCGTTAAAACTCAAGTGGATGCTCATTCCTCACGGGCTGACACGTAAGTAAGTAACGAGAAAGAAGAAGAATGGAAGGCAAATAGCGCAACACTCGTTTCAAAATGCAAATCAGCGTCCATGTTATGTGACAAAGAGACAAGACCATGTAACTATATAAATATAGTATTCAAGAGTAAACAGATTGGAGTACAACACATCACGGAGAACATCAGGAGTTTTGTCATGGCAGAACTCCTGGCATGACACGGTGAGTTGCAGAACGGAATACAAAAGATCTAATTCATTTTGATCAGCATCTGGAAAAAGTGAAACACGCTTATACTGATTCATTGAAAAAATCTAAATTTGAATTCATTATGCATTTTCATGCATTGTGCAATTCAATTCGAATCACTTTTCAAAATAAATTACGGACAGGTATGCTAACTTCAGAAATAAATACTACCCATACTCTTGAATATTTTATGAACATTTTTACGCATCGTAAACCAAAAATATGAGCTCGCTAAAAAAAACCGAATATTCGTTTGGAGGAGAAAAATTCGTCGAATTTAAAATTAACGAGTTCGTCTTGTCAGACTAAGATAGTTTGTCCTATATATTTAGCCACAGAAGAAATAGCTGCTAGGCATCGAAAAGAAGGTCCCGTTAAAGTTGGTCGAGCACTCTAGAAGGCCATTGTGTATCCGTTAAGCCCCTTGTCGAATAGACCGAGCTTGTTTGGAGAAATAATTCAGACGTTTCATTTCATCTTCTGGTCAATGATGCGATCATCTGTTCCACGATATTTTGATTGTCGTCACCATAGTTATAGTTCAATCGAGTCCGTCGTGACTGGCGATGGAAGTTTCCACGGTGATTTCAGGCGTCCTGTATGTATCGCCAAATTTACGGGACCCATACGACAATGGGGTGAACGTGTGGCTGCTTGCAGGGTTGTTGTTCAGCGACGAAAGTGTTTTCTTTGGTAAAACATGCCGTCGGTATACTTCGTGAATCTCACGAATGACAACAGATCGTAAAAGAGAGGGAGAAGGAGAAAGAGCTATTTTCTCAACAAGGAGAATATAAGATCCGAGCGGATGAAGCGGCAGCAGTCTGATCACAGCACGACGAAGGAACTGCGATACCGCGCCATGCTATGCGATGGAATATGCCGTGTCGAGCAGCAGAGAGTGAAGAAGAAAGAACGAACCCAGAGGAGAAGCAGCCAAAGGAGAGGAGCCACTGTAAGGGCCCGCAGAGTGTACCTGTCTTGTTTTTATAGGCTCGCCAAGACAGCAGGCCCAGGTAGGGGCTTGATACTCTGGTGGGGGGAGGAGAGAAGCCAGGACGCTGAGACAAGAGAGAAAGGAAGAGAGAAGGCTGCCACGAAAGAAGTGAAGGGGAGACGGGATCGGCTAGTAGCGGTCCCAGCTTTACTTCAACGACCCATCGGCGACCAGTCCTCGGAGATCCGTGGCTCTTGCCACAACGTCTACCGCTCATCACACCGTGCCGTGTTCGTGTGTGGATCATTATAGCTGTACACTTGTCGCATCAGTTGATTGTTATTCTTTATTTATCGCTAAATCGCTATAAAAGTATACACGAAAAATTAATTGCGCTTTTCGGGAACGTGTCAGAATTTCACCAAATAAAATAGTTGAATGCAAGATATTTTGGAAAACTAACCATGGGATTATCTTCGTTGTGGATATAAGCTGAAATATTAGCTGAAAAAGTGATTGTGTAGTGCAGTTGCGTTCCAAGGCGCAAGCAAGAAAGAGATAGAGAGAGAGAGAGAGATGAGTGATGTGAGATAGCGATAAATGAGATGTGGCCCTGAGCCGGTTTCCCCTGGCGACTACGTACCCCTCATAAACACCATCCGCCTACCCTGTTAGTCGGGGTATATGGAATAATAAGAGAGGCGCAAAGATGCAGGGCAGGTCTGCTTTTTTCGCTATACTGCTCGGAACGATATTCGGTGTCCTCGGTGCATCGTTGAGCAAAGCCTTAAGGTATAAGGCACCCGACGAGTGTAAATGGGTCGCGACCGGAGATGCCGAGGACGACGTATCCCTCGTTTGTCGTTTAAGGACTATAAATAGTGAACTAGAAAATACGAATTTTAGCGTTATACAACCTCAGCACACGGTAAGACTGAGGCTTGAGTGTAGCGATGCGCTCTTCTATCAGAGTTCTCTGAACGGAGGAAGTTTTAGACCTCTCGTAGAGTTAAGAGAACTCGTTATAGAATACTGTAAGATCGGCAATCTATCGGATGATGCTTTCAAGGGACTTAAGGAATTACGTAATCTTACCGTAAGAACTCACAACACAGATTGGTCAGCAATGGCGCTTGATATATCGGCTCGTGCATTTACCGAGGAGCTCAGTCAACTTGAGAGGCTCGATCTTGGCGAGAATAATATGTGGAGTTTGCCTGAGGGTTCACTGTGTTCTCTCCACAACTTGGAAATGCTGAATTTGACAAAGAATCGACTTCGCGAAATCGCTAGTTTCCACTTTAACGCTGAAGCGAGATGCGTTTCTAGTCTGAGAGAATTGGATCTCAGCAATAACAGCATTGAGAGTCTACCATCCGCGGCATTCTCAGGACTCGCGAGACTGCAAACTCTAGATTTGCGAAGCAACGCCATTGCCTTCATGGCCGATCGTGCATTTGAGGGTTTATCCTCATTGGCTGTACTACGTTTGAGCGACAATCGTCTGACAAGCCTGCCACCGGAACTCTTTAACGATGCAAGGGACATTCAAGAGGTTCATTTACGAAACAATACGCTGAATGTACTACCACCCGGTCTGTTCAACGAGCTCAAACAGCTGCTAGTACTTGATTTGTCGATGAACGAACTGACGGCTGAGTGGGTCAATGCGGCTACGTTTACTGGTCTCATGCGTCTTGTTGTATTGGACTTATCAGGCAATCGTATCGGACGTTTGGAATCAGCGGTTTTTCGTGATCTCTACAGCCTTCAGATTTTACGTTTACAAGAAAATCTCATCGAGAGCTTGCCGGAGAATACATTCTCTGCACTGTACAATTTGCACACCCTCGTACTAAGTGATAATCAGCTAAGTGTTATCGACGCGACCACTCTTAGCGGTTTGTACGTGCTCAGTCTTCTCTCCTTGGATAATAACAGGCTTAACGGGCTTCATCCGAGCTCCTTACGAAACGCCTCATCTCTTCAAGACTTACACCTTAACGGTAATCGTCTAGCTGCTGTACCGGATGCCCTCAAAGCCACACCTCTCCTCCGGACCCTTGATCTTGGTGAAAACCTCATATCCGAGATACCGAGTGGCACCTTCGATCACGTGTCTCAGCTTTATGGACTTCGACTGACCGAAAATCATATTGGCAATCTAACGAAAGGAATTTTCGAGAAAATTAAGGAGCTGAAGATACTGAATCTCTCGCGGAATCGCATACAATATATAGAGCCCGGTGCTTTCGACGAAAACGTCAATTTGCAAGCTATACGCCTAGATGGTAATCAACTGACCGATATAGCAGGACTTTTCACAAATCTCCCAAACCTCGTGTGGCTCAACGTTAGTGACAATAGACTCAAGTGGTTTGACTATGCGATGATACCGACCGGATTACAGTGGCTGGATATTCATTCGAACGAGATCAGTGAGTTGGGTAATTACTTTGAGATCGAAACGCAATTACAGTTAAGCTATTTTGACGCGAGTGAAAACAAATTGACGGAGATAACGGGTAACGCGATACCAATGAGTGTCGAACTACTGGCGTTGAACGACAATCTTATTTCAAAAGTTCAGAGTTATGCTTTCTTCAAAAAGCCTAATTTGACGCGAGTCGACTTGAAGGGCAATCGAATAAGGAATCTTGAACCATACGCGTTACGTATAAGTGCAGTGCCAGCGGACAAGCAGTTACCCGAGTTTTACATCGGTGACAACCAGTATCTTTGCGACTGTACGATGGAGTGGCTGCAACGCGTCAACAAGCAGAGCCAGTCCCGTATACAGCCAAGAGTGATGGATCTCGAGAGCATCTATTGCCAGCTACTGTACGACAGGGAACAGATGTACGTGCCTCTCGTGGAGGCATCCCATTCGCAGTTTCTGTGTAAATACGAGGCTCACTGCTTCGCTCTCTGCCACTGCTGTGACTTTGACGCTTGCGACTGCGAGATGACCTGTCCCGCGAATTGTACGTGTTATCATGACCAATCATGGTCGGCTAACGTAGTCGATTGCTCAGCAGGCGGCCATGTCAACAAGTTACCGGAACAGATACCAATGGATGCCACTCGTCTTTATCTCGATGGAAATGATTTGAGAATCATCGCAAGTCACGCCTTTATTGGTCGAAAAAAACTGAAAGTCCTTTTTCTCAATGGTTCTAACATCGAGATGGTGCAAAATCGATCGTTCAACGGATTAAGGGATCTTGAAGATCTTCATTTGCAGGACAATAGGATTCACGAATTGCGGGGTCACGAGTTTGAGGGTTTAGATAATCTCAAAACACTTTACCTGCAGAACAATGAAATTGCGAGCGTGGGTAACAGCACGTTTAGACCGTTGCGCTCGCTCCGAGTTCTACGACTTCAAGGAAATCACCTGACGACGTTGGCCGTTTGGTCGCTACCGGCTTCAATCGAAGTCAGTCTCTCGCGAAATCCGTGGTCATGCGAGTGTGATTATCTCCAAGTTTATCGAGAATGGATCCGCGAATCCGTGAGTCGTGTCAGTGATGTGTCAAAAATACGGTGCGTTCTTAATGTAACGGAATTCGAGGCATTTGGTGACGAAGTGTATAAAGACGACGAATTCGGTTTTTCCGTGATTGTGACGAATTCGGGAGAGAGCAACGGTACCAATTTAGCGACAAGTTGTACGGGGCTAACGAGCATCGACAATGGAATACAGGGAAATCTTACAAAGACGATTATCGAGCGTCAGGCACTGCAGGATTATCTGCCGCTGCTTGTAGCCACGCTTGCCGCGTTCCTCATTGTAGTGCTGTTATGCATGCTAGCATTTATATTCAGACAAGAATTTCGCGTGTGGTTTCACTCTCGTTTTGGAGTTCGCATATTTTACAAAAACACCGACACCGATCGTGACGATAGGGACAAACTCTTCGATGCATTTGTTAGTTATAGTTCTAAGGATGAGGCATTTGTCGCTGAAGAACTCGCCCCTGTTTTGGAAATGGGAAATCCATCGTACAAACTTTGCCTGCACTATCGTGACTTTCCCGTTGGCAGTTTTATTGCTGACACGATAGTGCAGGCTGTTGAATCATCGAGAAGAACGATAATAGTACTTTCGGAAAATTTCATTAAATCGGAGTGGTGTCGTTTCGACTTCAAGTCGGCGCATCATCAGGTACTTCGAGATCGAAGACGTCGATTAATTTTGGTGCTTGTCGGTGACGTACCTCAAAGGGATCTCGATCCCGATATAAGACTCTATCTCAAAACGAACACGTATTTGCAGTGGGGCGATAAATTGTTTTGGGAAAAATTGAGATTTGCGCTGCCCGATGTACCGAATAATCAGAGAACGAGTCAACAAAGAAGACAACCACCGCCGGTCCGACGGCAGCACAACAATCAAACATCGACTAACTCGCGCACAGTGGCTGTTCACATATGAAAAGCAAAAAGTAAAAGATAAATAACAAGGGATTGCTTTTTGTTTCGATCAGCCATGCGTTTTGAGGCTTCATATACAATATCGACCTGGTGTTTAACGGAAAAAGCTCAATGGACCGTATGTCACCCATTTATATGAGTGATAGTGTTATATTCGCATGGACATAGTCGATGCAAGGTGCAAAACGTATTAGTCGAGTGTAAATAGTCGCGGAAAGGTGCGTTACTTGTGAGAAACACCGATATCATTCAGTACTCGATAATGATGTTTAAACTATTTAAAAAAATGTGCACTGCACTATAAAGTCTGTAAATAGATATTCGAAGGCGTCGAAGTGAGAAACTGAAACGAGCGTCCATTTTTAGGTGCATTTTAATTCAACCTTCGAGATCGAAGCGATGTGCCAATAAGTGAAAACTATGCATATATGTATTGTTCAATTCATTGTAAATTCGAGTGGTTAGTTGAATAGATAGACTAAATGAATGTAAATACTCGTGAAAAAAGTTAACTTTTATTATTCCGTACCACAAGGGTCAACGGGCGTTTATTGGGAAAATATATCGCTCAAATTGCTCATTGTTTGTGAATGTCATTTGCGAATTGTTCACACGTTTAGTGACATATCGAGCGTCGAATTGCAGGAGAGAGAAAGAGTAATGTATAATAATATAGCCGTGTTAAACTTTACACGATAAAATATATACCGCAAACGTCATTCAACAACTGCATATATATAACAAAGATTTCGAAACACGTATCGAGTAAAGAGTGACACGAAAATAACTACAGTCATCTGGATCTCGTAATTCGTAAAGCGAATAAGAAAATATAATAATTTCCGATCGCAGATGCATATCCAAAACGTACTTATCGATTTAGAAAAAAATGATACTAAAATTTCATGACATTTGCGTGTATGTAGCTTCAAGCGAGCGCACGTGCTCGTAGTGATATCATTTCCTAATACATTTATGTTGTCGCACTTGAATTTTTCGTTGTCATCGATAGCAGCAATGTGAAACAAAATTTTGTTTTTGTTTTTTTTTTGTTTTTTTTTTCTTCCAATTTTATGAAACACGGTGTCTTTTGTGAGAGCGTGGACGCTTCAAACGAAAGAGAAAAACGCACCAAAAAATCTCGGGCCATGAAAAAACGCGATGAATAAATCTTTGTAAAGTAGCGTATATGGTTTTATTTATTTCGCTATGAATACTAATTGGAGAATTCACGAAAACACGGAACAGGGCGGCCCGGTATTCGCAAAAAAAACTTTTCACACTTTGTGGTCATTGATTATGTTAAATTTACCTTTTTTTTTGTTTATTCTCTTGCACTGTTTCATAATCTCTGCGTATGATCTTGTAATTTCCGTCAACTGCTGCGATATGCGAATACCCTGTGTCCGAAATGACAATTTTAAAATATAAATTATGACTGACGAATAAAATTCTCTGTTTTTATGTTTTTAAACAGTGCCTCATTTATTTTAAACACCACTATTCCTCTTCATTCCAATCATGTCGTTCAAACCGAGGATATGTACGTTTTCATACTATACCTGAGATTTTGATTCTATTCGTTGACATTTTTTCGCTTCAGCTGTACACGAATAATTCTTTTTACGCGACATTTATCTTACCAGCACTTGTAACTTATCTTTCCTTTTTTTTTTTTTGTAAAATTCGAATCGAGATCGAATTTCATTTGAATTGCATGTATCTGTTGTTCCAAATGGAATGCTTCTTATTCGAATCGAATTGAATTTATTGAATACACTATACCGTTACAAACAGTTTTCCGGTCGCATCACCGTTTCTTACGTCTATATTATATCTATATAAGAGGTATTCCACGCCAAACCGGCGGACTTTTTCTCTGACCCCTGCCAATTTGGATCATTTGTTTTTTATTTGATGAAATCGAATCTGAGAGACACTCTGATTTTTTAAAGATTTTTATTAACAACCCTGATTGGAAAAAAAAAAATTTTTAAACGCGCCGTTTTTTAAATCTGAAAAAGTTCCCAAAAATCCTTGATTATATGTAGAACATTTTGAGCTATCATCCGTAATGAAAGTATGAGTTCATATGTATTTTAAGAACTATTAACGGTCTAGAAATTCGAGAACCGCAAACTTGGGGCTGATTGATTGTTCAAAAATTGTTAGGAAAATTAATTTTAGGTATCATAATATTCGAGTATCTGCACGAAGTAAGCGATTCTCGAATTTTTCGGAATTTTACCAACGTTGATAGCTCGTAAAAAAAAAAATGCCTCGTTTTAAAAATATGAAAAAATTTCCCAACATCCATGATTATCTGTAAGAAATTTTAAGTTATTACTCATAGTGCGAATACGGTCTTTTCTTTGTTTCACGGACTATCAATGATGAAAAATTCCGAAAAATTCGAGAACCGCTCACTTTAGACTGACAGAACGGTACAAAATTATCAAAAAAATAATCATTAAGGGTATGAAAATATTTAAACATCAGTAAGTGGGTCACGAATTTTTCAGAATTTATTGTAACACCGATAACTCGTAAAACACAAAAAAATCAAACTTTCACTACGGATGATAGCTTGAAATGTTCTACATATAATCACGAATTTTTTCAGATTTTTAAAACGGGGCGTTTATTTCAAACTTTTTTCAATAAGGGTTGTTTATAAAAATTAAAAAAAAAAAATAGAGTGTCTTTCAGTGTCAATGTAATCATATTAAAAAAAAAAAAAATTAATCGAATTGGCAGGGGTCAGGGAAAAAGTCAGCCGGTTTGGCGTGGAATGCCTCATACGTACTCGACTTGGGAAGGAACCTGTGTCGAGACTCCCTGTAGTCAGCGAACAATGAATCGATTAATCAACTGTGTATTCTAGAAGTGTTTTATACAATAGAGTTATGTAGGAGCGAACGTGGCTCGACGACGCACCAATCGGGAACAGGCGTGATATTGAGCATCAGCTTCAATCGGTTTGATTTTTGAACACTACCGTCTAATGACGCGATATTATGATAGCCACGCATAAAAAGTAACAGAAAAAAATAAAAATCAAGCAAATCTCGCGACTGTTATCCGCTTTACGATATCTTTTATGCGTCACGATTGACGATCTAACAAATAGTATAAGCGTTTGGTTTAAGGGCGATTGCCTCATCGTCGCATTCGCGGTTATCGACTATTAAAAACCGGTTTTCTTATCGTCTCGCGGAAACAAGAAAAATTAATTCCAGAGAAAAGCACATCTGAAGTATGCAGTAAATAATGCATAAATGCATTATTCACTGCTGAATGCAATTATGAAGTAAAAAATAATTGAATAACTCTCGTATTCATTACTTGTACACACGCTTGACTTTTTTATACTTCATTATTTTCGTTCTTTCCGTTATTCGCTATTGGATAGTTGGCCGGTATCCAATGGACATAAACAAGACAATTTTTTTCTATATTCAAACAAACGAATATAAAAAAATAAAAAAAAAACAAATTCATTGAAATAATTATCGCGATGTTGAGGAACCATTTTTTCTTTCCTTCTCGGTTCATTTCTGCACCGTTCTAATAGTACGAAGAAAGTCTTATTAGATGAAACAAAATAAATAAATAAATGAAATAAAAAAAAAAATGAAAAAGAAAAAAAACAGACAGGAAGAAAAATGTGAAAAAGAAAGGTAGAAGGAAGGGTCTGCGTTAACTCGAAGAATGATTATGAAATTTCTCGGTTCAATTTTGTCGGCTCGTTCGGTCTTATAGCCCTACGGTGAGCGTTGTACGCCATTATACGTCCGTCCGTTGGTCGGTGGTGGCAGAGACGACCAAGTCGTTGGCACGCGGTGGCTAAGCGACTGGAAGAATGCCGTCCCGTCGTTCGTGCTGAATGCCACAGCACAGAGAGTCTGGCTTCGTCGTGGCTGCTGCTGTTGCTCCTGCTGTTGTTGTATGGTACAGCAATTCGTGGTGCACACAAACACATCAACACACACACACGCATATACATGCACACAACTTGTTTTCCTCTCGTCGCGTTGGAGAAACAAAGATACCATGATTCTCGATAGCTTATGCGCTGTAACGGATTTCTATTTGCACTATTTACGATTCCACGTACACCATTCTGTATCCCGCGATTATTAAAGCCCCTCTGGCGTATATGAAAGTATTGCAAATGCGATAGTCGTCCAACCTCGCTTCAACTTCCCTCACAGCGACTACTACTACTAAGATTCCAACATTTACGACAACCTCCGACAGATAGGAAAAGATGGAGATAAACGAAGGGACAACTAAAGGAATAAAGAACTGTTAAACGTAAAGAGAGATCGGAAGAAAGACACAGAGAGAGAGAACCACATGACCATAGATATTCGCACAACATAATACTTTATTACGTATTACCATTGCCGGACAATTGATTTTCTAGAGTGTATTGTATTATTTATGCGTACGTAGTACATTTCAACGATGTCACAGAACTCCCTGTACTCTAGTATCAATTTATTTCATCTCATTTATCAAACAAGACCGAAAACCAACGATCATCAGCCTGATACTTAGTAGAATACCGCGAAATGGAAGTGTTGAGAATATATATATTTTTTTTTTTCTATGAAAAAAAACTGTCATTCGTGAAGATAAGGTTTCTATGATTTCTATCCTGGAACCTGATGATTTGTGAAGAGGTAAAATTAAGAAAACAGTCGATGAGAAATAACAAATTACAAGAGTCTGATGGGTTGAACAACAAAAAAATCGAGTGTATGGCATGTTTACGGTGAATGTTTTTTCATCATCACATCAGTTATTCAATACTATTGAGTGATATATATTTAACGGAAGGAATAGGTGTGGAGAAAAAGGTATAAATATAATATCCCTTACGTTTACAAGAACACAAGGAACAATATATAAAGAATAACGTATTTAACAGAGCGTGTAGCGGGACTATTGTAGTCGTGTGGTATAAGGAATGACCTCCACTCTAAATATCACTCTCATTCAACTACCGGTTGGATAGTACAAGACTCAGTAGTACGAAGATATTAGTTGGGCTGGTAGGTAGGTATGCTCACTAGACCACAGACACGTCAACGTCTGATTTAACGTCTCTTTGTACGAGACATTAATCTTGGAGTCTCTCGCGGGCTCTCTCGCGAGGCCCAAGAACTTTAACGAAGTCGCACCCGGGCTCTCTTTCTCTTTTTCTCTTTCTCATTCTCTCCACACGACCTACAACAGCGTAAAGATCTCGAGCGAGATATACATCCGTGGTTACAACGTGTGTATGTGTCACCGTACGTGTATGTATATATAGTAAAAATGGTTACACGTACGGTATTTCGGACGAGTGTCAAAATCTAGATATCCTTGTTCGTCGGAGCAATTATATGTTATTTATTAGCTCGATTCTTTATACGTACAGCATGTCGCGATTCGTTATGCGTTTTTATGATACCCGAAAGAGCATTTCTCTTGATAAAAGATTTGGGTAATCCTTTGTACATTCTATGGTACATGTACAAGAGTTGCGGGGAGGAACGAGAGGAAACGGGAGATGGAGAGAAGTAAGAGAAGAAGAGGATTCGTAAGAAGAGAAAAACTGGCTGAGAAAAAGATGGAGAGAGAGAGAGAGAGAGAGAAAGAGAGTGAAGAGAGGAAAGTCTTCCGGGTGCGTATACCGTTATTGCAGCATGATGCTGTAGGCATAAGTGATTCTCGTTGAAAAGAGAGAGAGAGATATATACAGTGACCATGTTTCTTAAAGCACCTCGTTCGTTTTTTTTTCATTTCGCCTCCACCCCCGAGATGACTACGACGAGAGACGAACGAGGGAGCGACGAAGAAACAGACTCACTCTCTGTTATTCAACTACGGGCGAACCTCTTTTGCAATCAAGCAAGAATAAAACGGACACGCACACTTTCGGCATATATATAATACGTGAAGGCGACCTTTGAGATGTCATCCGTGACGTACAAGTGGAGTGAAGTCGCGCCATGTAAGGATCGTGGGCGTAACGTGTGTGGGTTGCATTACTCTCTCCGTTTTCTCGCTTTTTTTTTTCTTCCCTTTTTTTCCGCACACTCCGCGGAACAATAGCAAGGATTTGTAGCACACGGAGGAAACTACACGCTTGTGTTTGTGTGCACGCAAGGAAGACACTTCAACATATCCGCACCCCATATTTATATGGGCTGTTCTACAGAAAGTGGCACGTTTTTTTCCTCCGGGTCAGTGCTTTTCACGCTCCTCTAACATTTTCACTTCCTCCTTCTCATGTAAACTCTAGACCCAAGCACCACATTTTTTTTTTTTTTTTTTTTTTTTCATTCGCATACACGGATACAACGAACATTCCCTAAATTTATCGGTCTTTGTTCTTCGTATCATAAATTCTAATCTCAACAAATCCGCTTTCAAACAGCGATTTTTCTTAAAAATTACGAACGACCTAGAAATTAAATTTACTGGAAATGACGACATAATTTCACGAAGATTGAAAAGGAGTGCTCGTTTTTTGAATATTTTCCACAAATCAGTGCGGAAGAGTCAGTGTTCATTAAATGAGTCTGAGGTATTCGTAATTTTTTAACAAACGACACATTCAATCGAGATTCTATTTTCTCATTGTTATTTATAGTTGAAATGATATCATATAGAAAGGTATATAAGTAGATGAAATTTTCTGAAAACGCAGCACTGAAATAAAATAAAAATTTACACCGTAACTGAAAACCCATCGGATTGAAATTCCGCACAAAAGACGCCGTGTGTACACATATACGCCTCCAACTCGGATACACCGGTGTAAAAAGAGTTCACGTGAAAGATCTTCGTGGCTTTTCTCTTCCCGAGCACAATCAACGATCGCTACATAGCTTCACAATAAATATATACATTTATGTACATATATATATATGTATTTATATATACTCACACGTATGCAGTATGAACAACGTATTTTTTTTCGTCGTTAAATCAAAGATTATCCACACTGCAGCACGAGCTGCAACGGAACTGTTCGTGTAACAAGTTTCACACGGGATCAAGGAATGTAATCCTTATTGGAATACATAAATTCTACAAAATCAGTTTCCTCGGCATTGAAAGAAAGAAAAAAAGAGTAATCAGGATGATGAAAAAAAAAAAAATCATAAGAACGAAGTATAATAAATATAATTGTAGAGATTCATCGGTTAAAGGAAGGACACTCATATTTACGCGTGATTGGATATGGCGGCGTTGCAATAGTCCTTCTCGAACCATCGCATAATGGATCGCCAACGAATACAAATCTCAATGAGCGTATGAGCGTGTGTGCGCAGCTCAACTGATGGATAATTTGACCGATCACGTATATGCAAGTGATTCGAAACAGTATCGAGATTAGTGGAAGCGAAAATCGATTATTATAGGAAACAGAGAGAGATGCAGAAATAATGAGAAAGATAGAAGAAAAAACATCGAGAAATAACCACGTGCTGACGTATAGTAGGTTAAAAGACAAGAGAACGACATTGGTCACGGGATAAGCATCTATATCGATGAATGCGTGCAAAGCAATCGAAAATCGAGAACCATTCAAGTCAGAGCCTTGCATCGAACATATAGTTTTTCATCTCTTTCTCCCTTATTATATTCCATATAACATTGCGGCTTTCATTATTCCGAACAACATCCTATTGCTGACATCAATCGACGTGAATCGATTACCCTCTCATAAGTATATATACTGAGAGAAAATTCTATATACATATATCATAGCAATCATAGCTACTCTCATTTCTTCGATAATTCATCTTCGACTAGTATATTAAAGCTCGCACATTATTCAACCGGATGGGAAAGTTGTCAACGTAGTAGTTGGTCAAGTGAAACGAACCAAGCGTTCTGTACCATCGTTGAGCAACACATAAACACGTTATTCATAAATGTGTGCGCAAGTAAACGAACGCTAAATATATATTGTAAATCTTGGGATGAGCCATACTTTAGAAGGATACAGGTATGATTTTCCTTTATATTTAGACCGTTGGTCACTCTAGAAGCTTTGCTGTGTACACATCTGTTCAGCGATATATATTTATACATATCTAATATATATCTACAGTGTATGTAGATTCTACTTATATCTATATATGTATACGTTTTGAATCAAACCAAAGGGTATGATTTAACGTGAGAGGCAAACGACGAAGAGTAAGAGAACATCATGGAAGGGAAGATTTGTTCTGAGGGAATTCCACAAGGGCCTAGAACCGTGCACTCCTCTCTCATCTTAACTGTGCTACGTTGTATAAACGAGGGAGAAAGAGAGTGAGGCTGCCAGCGTTGCGCTAGACGGCGACGACGTGAGGGGCAAGACGCGGAGAGGGTTTCAAGAAGGATGGTTCGAGCTCTAGTGGCCAACGGCCTAAGTATTGAGATGTTGACCTGATAGCGAAAGCCACTCACGGGATTTACGATATCACGACTTGAAAACGCTATCCGCCAATTTGTGATAATAGCCCCTGCCCGAGAGAAGTATAGAGAGGATGAAAAGGAGAAAGAAAGAACACGAGAGAGAGAGAGAGAGAGAGAGAGGGAGGGAGGGAAGGAGAGAGAAGGATAGACTTGTGGAAGAGGATACGAGGACGAAGCGCAACGACCAACGTGAGGTGGATCGCTTGAGAAACGAACCGTATATACGCTAAGAAAGGAAGAAGAGAGAGCGAGTGAGACTCAAGACAAGCATGCTCCGATGGTGGCACACAGAATATCCAGTGAATCGACCTCAACGAACACAAGAACGTTATACTCTTTCACCGTACCATGTCCGTTCAGAAGAATCGAACGCAGACCTGAAAGGAGGCAGCCTCGCCAATGCAACAGAGTTCCGAGATCCCTGGTAAATACAGATATTCCTTCCGTATCCATCTCTACCTCACAATCCTCCTTTTTATCATTTCACCTCCGCATTCTCACACGAAACTAAAAATGCATTGCTGGAATGACTAATATTCCACTAACGGACGTTTCCAACAAATTTTTCGCTTTGATACCATATTATTCGTTCAACAGCTGTTGAACGAACAAATGAATAGTTACTGTACATTCTCATTTTTCTAAGTACAAGCTCGGGCAGTATAACTCAATAAACATATAAAATTGTGAAGTAGCAAAAAAAAAATTACAAAATTTATGACCTTACATTTCTTCGAATTTTATCCTAGTTCATTATAATTATTGGAGTAGAGTGAAGTAAAATTCGTGAGTCAGATTTAAGGCAACTGCATTGAATAAGGTTGCCAAAAAAATCGTTGATTCCGAAAAATATCAATAACTACAGTCACCTCTGGTACTACGAATAAAACAAAAGTTAGAAGAAAAAAACGTAAAGAATAGCACAGGAACTCTCGTACCGACATAAATCGATCGTGATCAATTTAAATCGCTCAATTCCGGTCGCCCATATTGTAAATAACCATTATAGAAATCTTGCAGTACATAATCGTTTGGTAAACCGTAACTTCCTGAAGAAGCTAAACCAGAACGACGTGCTAATGCCAATGTTAAGATGCTCACTTGAAGGAAAAACAAATATGTCAGTGAAAAATATACACAAGGAGCAACGGCGAATAGTTGTGGGATAAAAACGAGAAATAGCTTCAGAACGATACTTGACAATCGAGAACGTGGATATTGCGATACGCATTGGTGAAGATCAATGATCACTGAAGGCCGTGCACTTCGTAAATAATTAAGATATAGAGGTATAGCGGTATATGATTGTAATATATGAACTGCATATACCTTGCTGTTAATGTGTAAACTGAATCCTGATACATAAATATACATATACATATGAAGGCTGAAATCGTGCAAGAGGTAAGCTACCATTTCTTGAAGAGAATAGTATACATATGGGATAAAACCACGTAGCATGTGGTCCTTAATGATAGTCCAAAGTCTCGGAACCGTTGTTCATATCGGTGTATCTGACCACACGAGTACAAATAACTGTACCACAAATAAGGTATTGAATGTTTTAGTAACAACGATACAATTGTCTTCTTTATAGGATAAGCTCATAATCAGAAAATTTAAACTGTAACAAATAAGTACTTATTAAGTTACTGATTGTTCAAAATTGTACAATTTTCTTTCGAGTGGTAAAGGACATAATCAACCCAATCGACGACAGTAGAAAAAGGAAGTGCTGATCAGACATCTTGCATGTAATCAAAAGATACTTAATAAAATTATTTTCGGCTTCGCATACCCTCGAAATCGATCAACTCTCTTTCGTGTGCATCGTAACACAAGAATGAGATCGTAGGGATGAAAAAAAAAAGCAACTAAATATGATCGGAAGGTAATCCGAGATTTCCTGAAGGTGGAGAGGTTCTCGACGACACGTGCGGTGTCATAATCTCCCTCTTCAAACCCGAGAAACCCTTCGTGGCTGTGTTATACATACATGATACAAGTGCGAGAAAGAAAGAATATGGGGACGAGAGTGTTATGCGAGTTGTAAGTCGTCTCTCGTCTGGTCGGGATTAAATTCACCCTATATACTTCATTAGATCGTAAAAGCGGCTTTTCTTTTCAAAGTGACAAACGTCGCGAGCAACGAGGGATGTATACATCATTAAGAATTATCTTGTAACGCATCGACTAGGTACAAAAGAAAACAAAGCGTGATCAGAGATGAGCCTATATAAATGAATGAGTATTTTGTTGATGTATTATCATTTATTATTCATAGTTCTGCAAGATCTTCACTGTGTTCCATATTCCAAATGAAATTTTATCAATGAATAATACTTTTATAGCTAACGAAAATCGTTTATCCTCATTTAATAATTCACGTCTTTCGCCACTGAATTACAATAATGTAAGAAAATATGTAGAAAGGCAGTTTTCAAGCGGCAAAGACAAAACGTGATACCCGAGATTGGGCCAATGCCATTTTTCACGAGATCCCGAACAAACTGGTTCTCAGATTTTTCAGTTTTTGCTCCAAATAGTGGATAAAACTTTTTGAGGTTGAGTTATAAGTATTGAAATATTGATTTCGACCTGATTGAGCATTTATATATTTTCTTAGTTGCAAATATCGTGCAATCTGTATAATATATGCTCAGATCGATCGCTTTCTGTGATTACTCAGGTTTAAAAAATTTGAACGGGACTGGTGAACTTGTGCTCCCGTTTGTAAACATGTCTTTTTTTCGTTTCACGGCTTCATCATGGCAATTGTCCGTTGTCCAGGGAGTCCCAATTCGGTATTCAACGCGGCAGGGTTCTCTTGCGCATTGTCTCGCAAAAGACATGCATATTTTGCACGTGCTGCAGAGTAGCAACCCTTTCGATCGCTACTGCTTGAATACACGTATACGTTTTGCGTTTGCGGCACCTTGGTGCGGCTTGCATGGCAGAGTAACAACGGTGCGAAGAAAGCGGTAGGAGAGGGAGAGAAAAACGAAAGAGGAGAGGGGAAAAAAGGGGGGACCCTCGTGCCTACACCGCACGTTGTGTGATCGCTGCGGGTTGCCGGAGATATGGACCTTTGTGTTTAAGTCTCACTACAATGCCACTTTGCATAACCCAAGGGTAACAGAGGCGGTTGTCTCAACAGTGCCAAAACAACATAAGCATTTCCCCGCAAGCTACACACAACAACCCGAATCACCAAACTCTTTTCTCTTTTGCCAAGCATTGGAGAGTCATTCTCGTCGCCCTACCTCTTTCTCTTTCTTTCTCGCTGCGTCGAAAACGATCATTATCAACTAAAGTACACGCCCTACAGAGCTCTCAAATTTTCGACGATTAAATCGCAAAACTTTGTTCACTTCGGGGAAATAATTCGTCGAACGAGAATACTTTATGCACATGGATTCTACAATTGTCTCGAACTCAAATTGTACTCTCTCATGAAATATTATAATTCCATGTATTTATCCTACATGCTATCCATGCGGTCAATCTTTCACAGAACGTTGACAATTCAATTGCTTAATCGTTAAGAATTTCATGTTATCTAAATTTCACAAACTTATGGGCGATGAAAGCTGACAACGAACCCAATGAAAAAGTTGCTTCGAACGATTTTTTTTCTGGCTGATTTCAATGAAAAAGCCAGTAGCAGTCCAAAATCTTTATTCACAACCAGTAAACGCTGTAAAAAGAATGATCTTTGAAGTGCAGATTGAGAGTTAAAAAGTCCCAAAGTAATTCAATGGAAATCGTAAAGTCTGTATGCAAATATGAAACGAAGGGTTAACGAAATAAATAGTGCGAATGGTAGTGAAATCAAAGAGAGTATGCAAAGTGTAAAAACAGAACAAAACAATAATCCAAAATCAGCGTAAATTCGTACGTGTATCATGGTATAATGCCGATTGGCTCGGCATATTCGGGTGAGCAATACGAGAGAGTTGGCTGTAACATCTGCCGTAGAGAAACCGTGGTGAAACAGCTGCAGAGGATTGGAACGAGAGATGCAAACGACGAGCCAGAAGCATGTAGTCCGGGCTGAGGGCATATACGTATACCCGGGTGGAAACACGAACGATAAACCAGGTCGCGAGAAGCATGTATTATATAAATATATAAAATGCATACGCGTAACTAGGATACACACTTATAGGGTCCCACGAGTGTGCTTTCTATATTAAAAATGAGCTGGTTATTACGAATATTTCTGTCTCATTTTCAGGTATTTATGAAACATTCCTAACTGCTATTGGAAATACACCATAGACATACAACATGGGTACGAAAAATCTGTGACGCAATTGTATTTCGAAATTTATGGCATGATTAAAAACAATTTAATTAAGGAAGTGTACGCTTTGTACAGAGTATAAAGCCCTTTGGTCTGAGACATGCATTCCACAGAAAAGAACGGATCATGCCTTTGAGTAAATTTTCTCCTGATCGTGGACTCATGGTAAAATCTGTTTTAGATTCTCGTCACTTTCTCCGCAGCATCGTAGCATAATTGAGTACGTTACGATTTGGACATTTTTCGTAAAAAAAACCGTATGGATACTAGAAGGGTGTACAGAGAACCGATAAGAATAACTTGTATCTGAATCAATGAAAATCGAATTCTTGCCATTGGAGATACGCGATCTCCAAGGTAGAAATAGCAACCATACCGTCGAAGCAATGCGGCGAGAACGACGACAACATCGGCAACGACAACTCGCGATCAGGATCGGTAACAACACAGCCAAGTATCCCTTTGTAAGATCTCGTACACACGTATAAAAACACCCACATCGGCACATCTATGCACACAAACGAGTAAATAAAAAAATCACGTCTACACATGGCGAGTTCAGAAGTCTCGCCAGTCTGCATAAGTCGATTAGTGGGTTCTATTAAACCGAGTTTCGTAACGCGATACGTGCTGTACTTGCTGATCGTTTCGTCTTGATATCAAGAGCGCTGTATTATTATAAACACACACACACATGCACGCACACATTGTTCTCGAGAGAAAAGCCGTGTGTATGTATGTGTGTCTATAAAGTCAGAGGATCGGGGTTCTTTACCATTGGCGGACCACAAGAGAAGAAATGATCGAGACAGCCACAAGTGAATATAACACAGTCTCTTTCTTTCTTTCCCTTCTCTCTTTGTATTTCACCGTCTTTCTTTTTTATTGTTAGTGTACGAGGCTGCTATATCACAGCACCCAGGTGAGATTCGATAGAACAATTCATAAAGAATGCTACTGGGTAATAGCTTGCGAAACTTTTGTATGGTGTGTATATGGATGTGTGCGAACGCATCGTCACGGTTTCGCGGAGTATGGTGTCCTTTCTTCATCGACGAAAAGCAAGCTCTGAGATACATGAACACTTCTGAGTTGTGCATAGAGGTGGATATGAAATATAAGATAATGTGTGTACAGAAATGTATATAATCTGTACACACACACACACACACACACAGAAGAGCACGTAGGCACACATTTGTATCCGAAGAGTTGGCTGGTTAAACCACATCATAGAAACGAAAGAAGAGCAGGTCTCTCGCATGCGCCACAGCACGCCGGGTGTATGGCATGCACGTGAGATCATAACCCTGTAAGGAGAGGCGGACCCCAATGGAAACAGTTAGAGAAGAGACGACCAACGAGTGTACATATACAGATATAACATAAACCGCGAGGACACGAAAAAAGCCTCGCGAGTCCGCGAGAGACTCGCTCTGAATTAAATAGTTCCGCTAAGGGGGACATATAAACGAAAGAGTTATTTTATCTCTCTCACTCGCTCTTTTGCCAAAGTATGTTCGAAGAACGAGGCACGATGTGAAAAAAGATATCATGTAGACATATATATATATATATTTCAGGGGTAAAACCAGAGGGAGAGCAGTCGCAGTGCGCGAAAGCTCTTCGAGTCAATATCTTTGATATATTGATGAATTCATAGAGTTCGTGTACGGTAAAACGCACGCGGACCCTATTGCTTCTTATATCCTTCTTCTCTGCAATATGCTTTCGAATCCTTCCCCTTTCCCCCTCTCTTGCAATCTCTCTTTCCTTCCTTTCTTTTTCACAAAAGTATGTATCCATATCTGATACCTGCTCTGTACCAACTTGAAAGATAGACCGATATTATAAACATATATAGATATAAACGGTATCGTACGTATAAGTGTGGGGATGAAGGGATACGTACATGAAGACCTTTATGGGGCTGCATTGCAAAAGCCAACAGCACGCGGACTTCGCGATATGTCGCCACCTACCTCGAGCAGTATATTTTGGAACAATGCACTAGCAGCATTCAGCCTATCCACCCACTGCCTACTCTGATGCTGGAGTTTGCCGCAATATTCGCGAGCTATCTCTCTCACTATTTCTCTCTCGCTCTCGCTCTTTGCTGTTTCATGAAAATTCGTGCTGCCGATGGACGAGATACAACGAATTTGCGGACTCGTAAGAGAGAGAGAGAGAGAGAGAGAGAGAGAGAAAGGATGGAGGGACGAATGGATACGAGAGTACGGTGCATAACCGAGAGCATGCAGACCCGCTCGCTCTCTTTCTCCCTCTCAGCATCCCTTCTGTATTCTTCTATACTCTGTACCCAAACTCATATACTCGGAAAACAGACGAGCCTCAAGGGAAGTGGACGACCACATGCATATTTGTTCATACATATCACAACTCTTCGGCTTATTTTCGATATTAGAAACCCATATCGCATTTCACAATGCACAAAACGGACGAGTTATATACAATAGACATTACACCAGATAACATTATATATTCACATACATGCATTGTGATAATGCACTATCTCCCCGGGGGGTGACTTCCTCCTTCTCCTCCTGGAGCCTCGTAAAATTCATCACAGAGCTCGATCCCCCGGTGAGTTGTCTCACGTACTCCTAAGAAAACGTAAGTGACCACGCCACTACTTCTGGAATCTGTTAAACAAAAATTGTCATCGGCCAGAAGACCCTTTTCCCAATTTCATCCCCTTTTCAAGTAAAATCTTGAAAACCTGAACGCTCCGAAGATTACTTTACTTTAACGAACTCTCCTGATCAACCCTAAGAAAATCCTTTCCATATCCTGAATGACCAATCATTCCCGCGACCATCGGGAATCCAATGGTCATGGACCAAGGGAAATTGCATGGATGGTAGAGGCACTGAGCCGTGGAGCCTGACTCCCAATTCTATCGTTAGGAGTCGAAAATTGTGACACTTACATACAAAACGCAACGATAACAAATGATAATCAGGGTACGAAAAATTGCTCCATGAACTCTGCGAGAATAATTCAAATTTTAAACAAAAAGTACGGATTTCTTCAGTATTTTCTCAACGAATTTTTGTGCTCCCACTAACAAAATTCATATATATGCGAGTAAAATCGTATAAATTACTGTATATGAATGTAAATTTGTAAAAAATATGGCTGCGTGTATCGACGCATTCGGCAGATCGGGCAATATGACATGCGATGAGCTCCACTTGGATCTTTGGGGCATTTTGTTCGTAGTGAACTTACCTCGTTGAGGCACATACGGAGAATTCAATGCGGAGAAGAGAAAATGAGCCGAAGAATTCTCGGGTCGAGAATCTTTCATTTTCGCGAGAGCGCAACAAGCACGCACGTTCTCGTCAGCCACGCGTTCACAAACACACACGTACACACAACCCATAAAGACTCATACCCCGCGAAGACGATCCTCTACCCTCCAGTTGTCTTATTTTCGCAGTCCGTACGTGACCCTCGAACAACCCGCCAGGACTATAACGTCTTCGAAATGAGATATACATATAGATATGTATGAATGTATGTAAAAAAAGAGAGAGAGAGAGAGAGAAAGAAAGCGAACAAGTCCAATCGCGGCGTCGATCCGATCAACTCTTTTCTTTTATATGCGATTTTTTGTTTCTCTCTTTTTTTCATCGAGATCTTCGACGCGCTCGCAATGCAACTGGCTCGTTATGCCGATGGCAGAGACGAGGAGAAGGGCGAAGGGTACTTTTCGGGTGGATCACGATCCCATAAACATGTTTTTGCTTTCTTTTGTTTTCTTTTCTTTTTTTTATTTCAATTTTTCATTATTTTATTCCTTTTCTCTATGTTCCGTATCTCAATTAAGTCAGGTGATAGAGCCGTGTACACGCACTCATCACTTTTGCATATGTTGAATGAAAAATAAAGAAATAAAAGCATTCAAATAACAAGCAAAGTCGATCGCAAGTTATGAAAGCTTGTAGAGATTGTTGACCATAAAACGGACTATTAATGATAAGGAATCCTCTTAATTGTTAAAGACACCTTGATTCTTCGCAATTCGTGTGTAGCAATAATGAGTTCGTGCTGGATTAAAAAAAACTCGTCATACACTTATGTCAACTGTCGAACTTTTTGTTGGCTCGTAAGAATAGAAAAAATATTCATCGCATTCGAATCTCGGAAGATTGCTTTGAGAAAATCATTTTTACGGACTTGTCGCATTCGTGCAAATTTTAATCGAAACTTGAGGTGAGACCACAGTATCGATGAATATCTAACCTCGTTTGTGTTCGTGAATAATTCTGCACAGTTATTAAATAATTTTCATTCACTATTAAAAAGAACGTTATCGGTGACCTTTAAGATTTTTAGAAGGTAGAGAGTTAGGACTTCGGAGAATCGGTTGTTTACAATTCGAATCAACCCCTTGACCGTTGCTGCATCGAGTGGAACATGCTTTCGAGTATGAGCTCGTGAACAATGTATATAAATGCACGTTGAAATTGCAATTTCCGATAGCGCGTGTTTGACAGAAGAATTGATACTGACGCGGTGAATTTCGAGATGAGAATAATTTTGCTATTTCATCGTTGCCGATTGATTACATAGCACGGTCACGCGCGCTTGTTAGCTGCAAAGAGGGTTACAACAGATGTTTCTATATACATGTATAATGGGTGTTCCAAAAGTCGTATATTTAACCTACACAACCAGGACCAGGTAGATGAAGAAATTATGAATGAAAAAATCTTACGCCATTTCTTTCTTTCCAATTGAATGATGGTAGCGATTAGAGACATGAAAAAACTGGAAGACCGAAAGAAAGCCTCAAACGCTCTTAGAGCAACAGCACGTGTCTGTTACTATATCAATTCTTCTGGAAACAATTAATTGGGTACCATTTGGATGATCAATAGCTTCTTATAATAACATCCACTGAATAAGTGACTATTCTCATCACTATTTTTGCATATTACAACGAAAATCTGAATCGAGACTTTTCGGACACTGTATAGTGGAGGATGCTGTATGTGAATGTGCGATACTCCCGCACTGTCCCGCGGACAGCACTTGGGAGAAAAAGAGGTAGAGAGTAAGAGAGAAAAACAAACTGTGTGCAGGCGCAAACGAAACAAGCCCATGCACACTGATCGGATCGCGCGAACCATACAGCGTTCTCTTGCATGTTATCCTTTCCGGCGATGTGCTATACGCGCCATACACTCTTCCAAAGCTCTCGCGTGAATGCATGCTTTTCAATACTGCATGTCGTAGGCTTCGAACTTCTGCGGAGGCTTCAGGACGCGTCGAATAATCAAATTTAGAATCGATCGTAACCGCAGCTACATCGTCTCGTTTTATTATTACATTGTCAACGACCTGAGGGTTTTCAAGATCAAGAAGCGTCTACCATAACTGCGTAGCATTTAATATGAGGATTAATCGAATAAACGATGAGATTCTCGAACCCCAAGAGAGAGAGAGAGAGATTGAACAGTATCCTGCAAAAAGGGAGAGGAGATAATCTTCGGTGTGCATTCGCTATGAATAATGCGGTTATTATCGACGATGGAAGTACCTAACTGTTTAAGTACGTAATGTCTGGGTACGAAACGTAAGGATAGTTTAGCGAAAAATAAATGAGGAAAGAAAAAGCAACGATACGCCTAGGAATAATCGCAAATGGTGTTATCGAAATAATGTATAACCCATGCATCACGAATTGAAAACAAACAACAAAATCGTAACAATACCTCGGAGCTCTAGATACCAGATCAGAAACTATTGCTCATTATTGAAGTAACGAGCAATCATCATTGGAGCCCCTCAAGCGATTTTGGAAATATTGGATATTAAGATCGACTATGGATTAGTTAAATAACGCTGTGCCGCATATTGGATTGGTTTTTTGATACGATTTTACCGATTGACAATTGTCCAAATCATAGGCAATCGACATGAAAATAAAAAAATGTTTTCTCAATCTACAGCGAATCAAGGGGTGAAAATTTCTATAATTTCACCAAATTTTATCACCGAATAATTCTGTCAAAATGTGATTTTTCAAAAGATAATTCGTCAAAATAAATGCTATCAACTTTTTGTGTGGGTGCGTGTGTGTGTTTTTTTTTCTTTTTTCGTGTATTAATTCACAATATTTGCGAGTTTTTTTTTTTTTTTGCCAACACATGAAATTTTATCGCCGTAAGGGTGATCCCTTGATTGGTCAAATATGTAATGCCTGTACGCTGTATGTTGAGAGTGGAGCAATCGAACACACGAGGGTACACGTACGATGGGTATTTTACAGAGAGCGAGTGTAGCAGCATCGAGTTACAATGGAGGCGAAAAGAGAGAGAGAGAGAGAGAGAGGACATCAAATGCGGCCAACGAACGTGTTCGCCCGAGAGCGAAACCAGGCCGCGGACGATTGGATCGCCGTGTGCAACGAGTTTTTTTTCCAATTTTTTTCACCTCTCTCTCTCTCGTTCTCTTTTTCTCTCTTAGTTACACCAAGTACCTATCAACGTAAGGCCGTTACGTGGATGCGATAATGGGGATACTGCACTTTTTGACGAGGGTCAATGCTACATACCCTGCCAGTGGTGAAATGCAATTTCCGTGCGAAAGCGTGACAATGAGACCGTATGAAAATTTTCCTAGTTTTTATATTTCTTTTTTGGCAGATGCACGTTTTTCCAAAATAATTTCCACCATATAAAAAACAAAAACAAAAAAAAAACAAAGGCACGAGGGAATAATGGTTCCCGAGAGAACGATAGCGAAAAATAATTGACCGAGTTAAGGAAGCCCACATACGATTTTTATATCATAAAAAAAATTTGAGTTCTGGTTTAGCTAAGGTATCACATGACCTTCCGGTGATGCTTGATTGTTACCTGAAATTTTTTTCATGTTTGATGCATGAATACGAGAAAGATATTCCAATATTAATTGCCATTGAAATCCAATCTATCTCATCGATATTGGATTGGGGAGAGGTAAACGTTCATGAAAGTTGGTGCACATCAAATATTTTTAAGGATTTAAAGTTTGACAAGAAAAAATTTCAAATGTTGAACATTTCGGGAATGCTGACCCAATTCTAGAGTTATAAATATGCTGATACCGTTTGTCGACTAATGAGACTATATTTCCTCTTTAGAAAACAGAAATTTTGATCAGATGAGAGCAATGCGACGAGCATATCGAGCCGTATGGTTGAAAGTTTTGCGAGTATCACTCTCTCCCTCTCTCTCTTCCTCTCGGTTCTCTCGACTTTGACGCTTGCAGGCGCCTTGCCTGACTGTTGGGCTTTTCTCTTGACCCTAGTTGGACCCCGCGGCACTCACTAGTTGCCACGCGCATTCGCACATATATGTATACATTCCACAGGCTGGTAAAGTTCTCGAGTGAAGTGCTGTGGTTTGCACTCACTTCTTTCTCCCTCCTCCCCCTCCCCCACTCCCCCTCTCTCGCTAGCTAACTCCGAGCGAATGAGAGCGAACGTTTTCTCGTGCTGTGTGCGCGAGGTTCGAACAAGCGCCAACCGATTAGATCACGATATACTTTGATTTTCTTTTGCAGTGAACATAACTCGACGCGAGAAAGAGATGGAGAGTCGCTCTTGAGTGCAACACATGCATACTTTTTTTTTTTTTATCACAGATAATCTTAATAAAACCGACTATTTCTTTCTATCAACTAATTCGGAAGAGTTATCCCTTCCATTGTCTTCAGAATATTCCTATAGCAATTTTTATGTCCGTTCTTAGTTGGACGACATTAAAATTATTCTTGTCCGTATTCGATAATATTACAAACGGATCAGAAAATTTTGTTTTCACATTCTTTTCAATTTTTTTGCACGTCTTACCAATTGGAATGTCTTCAGTTCATTCCTCCCGAAATATCTAGACCAGAAATAATCTTGATTCCTATCCGAGAGTCCAAAAAAAAAAAAATATAATAAAATAAATCGCAAGAAGCGTGACTCCGGAACACCCGATCGACTGAATACAATCGACGATGAGTTCATGGCTTGGGAGGAGTTTTATTTTCAAGTTGCAAATCTGATACACATGGATTAACATTTTCTTTCTTGTCGAGACGAGAGGAACTTTGCATTACACTCGAGTGCTTGCTCACACGGGAAGATGATCAAATACAGAATGCATAATTCAGGGAATTCAGCGTGAATGCAGATTGAACCGCTACACTTCCTTGACCCAAATCAGAAGCAGCAAGTAAGTATACAGAAAAAAAAAACAAATTAACTCTCGAGAAGACTGAAATATTTTTATAAAATAAATTATTATTATAATGATGATAAATCGCCGAATAAATCATACGAATCCATGAAATCTCAATCACCGCGAAAACCCGTACGAATCGTAATGCACGAAGCGATAGAATGGAAAAAGATCATTTCCGTATTGAGAAAATAATAAGAACGTTTTTATTAACACGCAGATGCATTGCATTCCGAAGCACCCAGTAAGTGGTGGGAAGAAGAGGGGGCTTCACAAGATTAACTACAATGAGATCGACGTGAGATTACTCAAGCGCGAATATTCCTGGTGCGTTGTTTACACGGCAGTGTATCATACCTTTATGAATAATATACTCGAAAAGCATTGGTCGGCTGAGAGTGGCTTGAAGAATCCAGCGGTCCTGGAGCTTCTCTCGTTAGCCCACACGGATGCGAATATTCCTCTGTAAGGTATACATTTGTACATGCAACTTTCCGAGAACTGGAAATGCCATGTTTTTTTTGCTGTCGTTATTGTTATTGTTTTTTTTTTTATTATTTTTTTTATTTATTTTCATAAGAACAAGTTTAACGAATCTCTCGGGATCCCTGGCGAGAGTCGGAAGAAGAAGAAAAGAAGAACTGCGAGAAAAGAGAGAGAGAGGCGGCTGCTTACAGGTGAGCTAAGAGCTCTCGCGAATCCACGAGCAGCCAGTCCCGCAGCCAGCTTCGGTAGAGGGATGAGAGAGGGCAGAAAGAAACAGGGAGGTCGAAAGCAGAAAGCTATGGAGAAGAGCGAGAAGATGACGGTGAAGAAGAGGAAGAATAAAAAGGAGAAGGCGATGTGGCAACGAGAGAAGCGAGCAACCAAGTCAGGTAAGGGAAACCCACAGAGAAGACAGCGTATCCGGTATTTGAGCTGAAGGTATTGCGTGCGAGTTAACAAGCTAACGACGGCGTGCGAGCGCGATTTTCTTTCCTATCAAACTCAATCTCCTTCTCACCCTTTCTCCCACCAACCAGCAGGAGACTACTGATGTTGATGCGCTCCTGCCTCCTTGAATCTGCCAACTTCTCTCTTTTCCCCCCCTTACCTCTCTCTCTTCCCTTCTACTTTCCTACCACCTTACTATACACAAACCAATCGACTACCGACTCAACGAGCTCTTCTTGTTTCACTTTTAAAACTTAATGAGCGGCTACTACTCTTTCAATCGTCCCATGATCCACGCACGATATTTGTACCGTAAGACAGGTGGCGCCAACCATGGAGGCAAGCTTTGAAGCATATTTCGATTGGTTGTAAAAATATAAAGACTCTACGACCAATTTTTCAAATTACTTAAAGTTCACGACCATAGTATGATGTCTGGTTAATGTGATCTTGAGCTAAAAACAATTTTTTTCGTCCAGCTTCCTGATAAGCTAATACAATGATCAACCGTATCTACTAAACAAATTCCGAATTGTATCGGTTTTCACGACTTTTGTGGAACATGACAATCCATCACTTTTCCTCGTTTGATGCCCACAGCATTTCTTTTTCAATTCGCCATTGTGTCGTAATCATACGATTTCTGATGAGTTGACCAGCACCTGGTCTATTCGTTAGAAACTTGGGAAAATCGCTGTGGTTCATTGATGATGCTGGAACCGGAGTGTGGCTAAGCGATGATCCATTCAAGCACTGATTTTACTCGAAGCTGCTCGATTTGGAAGATCAACAATCATTATCGTTCATTATTTGAGTCAATTACTCGTTGACTTAGTAGTAAGCGAAAGATCTATTGACGGGTAGATTCCTCAGATTGCGAAACCTACATGAAATCATATTTTAAAATTTAACGCCCGTAAAAAAAGTTGGATATTCATCCTCAGGGTCTAACTACTAGGGTAACAACTAGAGAAAAACGTTGACGATAGTTGACGATTATATTGCAAGATCCCAATGGGAGTTGAAGTTGAGCCTGGTTTATACAGATGCAGGTGTGATGGCATCAGATTACTAATGCAGGGTGGTGTTCAAGAATTAAATGAACGTATTGAAAAGAATCTTGTAATTCCGGAGTCTCTAATTACCTATGATGTGTTTTTTCTTTCTTAGCGAATGATTGTTACGAAATCAAGAGCTTCAGTTTAAAATACATAAGATTTGTAGAGGCTTTGGGAGAAGATTCTTGAGTTCATGATTTCTTGCCACGAAATCTTTGTGAAGCTCGAGCTCGTCGACGATTACGCGGGGTCAAAAAATTCTTGACATTGGCCGTGGTTAATAATTATTGGTAATAAGTAATTGTGAGAACCAGTTGTGAATACCATCAGCATTCCAAGAAGCCCTCCCGGCACTACTTACAGGGTAAAAGCAAGAGTAAAATGTTCGTTTCTCGGAGACGGCTTTGGATCGTTTGATGCTCGTGGTCTGCGAAAAGACCTTGCTAGCCTCACTCGATCTTCTTCTTGCATGCCCACCTGGGAGAAAACTGCGACAATTGCTTCGAGAGATAATGAACTTTGCACGGTTAAGGAGCATGATTACTGCAATAGGAAAAATGAAAAATGCAGCCACCAAGACAAATGAATTGCTGATATGTGTCAACTTCCCACCGTCTCACTATCGTTACGAGGACATATGTCAGGTTGCAGAAACTGATCTAATCTCGGATGAAACGAATGTGAATATTTGGCGCACGTGTTTTCTTCGCGAACACTATTGAGACATTATCTTATTAGCGAACTCGAAGCATTATTCACTCTCGAATTACGAAGTTTCCTGCGTGTGCAAGTATCCGGTGTAAACTGCAGAACATTTTAAACATCGAGCGCTCGCGCGCGAAAAAAAAAACCCCCCCAAGAATAAAATGAAAAATCAAACAAAACAAAAGAAAAAGATAAAAAATCAAACGAATTTAACGAGGGAACTGCGAGTCAACGCGTGTGAATTATTTTCGACGGGTACAACGGGAACAAAAACAAGAAAGACGATAACGGATAATTAGGTGAAAGGTGAATTTCGTCACAATTAAAAATGCATCAAACTTTTAAGGCTGTGTAAACTCATTTATTTTTTCTAAGTCGGTTTTTGTGAATGCAATATCCAAGAGACGTGACCGATCAATCAAAATGTTTATAAAAAGGGAAATGCAGAGTTATACCGACAAATTAATTGGATGGAACTGACGAGGTTCGAATTCGCGTACGATATATATAGTATGCGAACACACTCGTGTACATTTGCAATAATTCCGTTACGACGGACAGAGGAAGAGAGATAGAAAGAGAAAAAAAGAGAGAGAGAGAAGCGAGAGTGAAGAAGGGAAGGGGCCGAGGGTAAGTTGCACAGCGTGCGCATTGCGAACGAGTCAATCGCTGTGGTGCGCTCTCAAGAGCCCCGGACGGCGCAAGAGTCGTTTGCGAATAATTTTCAACTTACAAATACCCGCGTGGTCGGATGAACCGAGCATGACATCCGTTATGTACGCGGCGCCGTGCGGCTCGCAATTTCTTGTTCTCTCTCTCTCTCTCTCTCTCTTTCTCTCTGCCTTTCTGTCTTGATTCTCTCAACTCAAGGCTTGTGAGTTCCAAGTGCGTGTGGGTTATTCGTTTAGCGTATATACGTTGTGAAGAATATACCCGGAGCTCGCACACAACTCTTGGGTATAGAAGGAGGGTAAGAAAAGGCTCGAGAAACCAGCATGAGAGCGCTCACAGTTGTGGCTAAAGGTACAGAAAGGATGATGAAGAAGAGAAAGAAGCGAAATAAAGAGGAGGAAAAGAAGCAGAGGAAGAAGACGAGACAGATAGAGATGGAAAAAGAAGTATAGGAGAAGAAGAGAGGGAGAAGAAAAAGAAAAAAAAAGCAGCAGCAACCGCTGAATTCTCTGTCTCTTCTCCGCGAAGAAACGCATTTAGTTTTGCCCCCTTCGAGCTCGCGAATCTTATGCGATATGTATCGCTTTATGAGTAATTGTCGAGTGGCGAGAGAGTGTTCACAATATGAATGGCTTTCCGTTCAATTCGCAAATGTAACCATACATCACTCTCCCCTTAATTACACAAATGAAATGTGTATTATACGAATGTCAACAAATTCGGTATGTATTGCCAACCACGACCGTATGATATATTAAAGTAACTTGTGTAGGTATAACATTGTGGACAACGTTCGAAAACTCAATGAAAGAGAGAGAGAGAGAGAGAAAGGAAGGGAGAGATTCGCAAAGATGTTTGGGCAATGGAGTGTTTTCAATCCTCGATGTCAGAAAGAGAGAGAGAGAGAGAGAGAGAGAGAGTGCCCGAATGTCTCGTTTTGTTGCAATTCAGCAACGAAACGTTGTCGTTGAATTGATTTCATTGATGTCTTTAGCAAAAAAAAAAATCTCCAAATGGACCTGTATAAATAACTCAACTTCATAGTGCTGAATAATTTCCGAAGGCGTGCGCGTCTGCTCCCTGTGATAAGATACACATTTTGTACAAGAAACAAGTGCACAATCACGAAAAATCATGTCTTTGTTACAAAAACCTACAACGATAGGACTTAACCCCACTCCGAAGCATGAACGAAAAAATTCTACAACATTTAATATGTGGCAAAGTTAAACGAGGTTCGAATTGATTTCACTATCGATCATGAAATCCTGACTCGCCGTTCTCACTATCTTCACAAAAAAAAAAAAAAAAGAAAACTTCAGCAAAATAGTTTCCGAACATAGAATCTCGATGGAGCACAGTCTCTATACAACGATGGATATGAATAAGAGACAAGAATCGAAACATACTATTGCGAGATAATAACAAAAGCTTTTTGCACGATGTATTAAAATAAAAATGTCGAAAAATATCTTCTTATATTTTATACAAATTTCAAGCTTGAGATGTACAAACTCGTGTGAAGAACGTTGCCGCGGATCTGGAGCGTGAAAATTCCAAGTCGTTCAGACGGAAGCATTAAAACCTATTCTGATCGTTCACAAGCGCAAATTTTTTTTCACTATATCTATAGGGATATGTATATTTATATGAGTATAATAGTAATATAATAGTATAGATATAATATGCATGGGAGCTGTTGAACGCTCCTTTCGTGGTGCGCACATGTTTCGCGAGATCCTTTGGCACTTTCATTTCAGGTACGTATACACCGGTGAGTATATATATATATATATATATATATATATACGTGTATATATGAGAATATACTCTTCGTTTCGCTCTCACTCAGGCGGTAAGTAGGTACAGCATCTCACCCTCGCGGCTCACCGCTGTGCACACACAGCACCTTTTTATAATGTAATCCTCCACACGGGGAGCGTCAAGGGGGTGGGGGTGATAGAGAAAAAGAGACAAAAAGAGAAAGGGCTCTGAGAGAATCTCGCGCAACCAAGAGGCGTACTCGCGAACTTCTGCTCCACCGCAAGAGCATGCATATACAATAACTATATATGCATATATATATATATATTATTGTATATAATACACGAAGCTATAGCGTACGCGAGTTTATATCGTGTATGCATTGGACGCCAACGACATGCGGATGCACACTTGAAATTGCGAGTGAATACATAATTCGATTCACGAGTTGGGCTTAAGGGGTAAAACCATTCGTACATCAGACCTGGTCGAACGTGCCACGATCCAATTGCGCAAAACATCTATGTCATTCTTATTATTCCATATCTATATAAATATGAATGCGATATGCATGTGGCAAGATAGGAAATTTGTGAATTTCTTTGTCCTAGTCGCTACTGTGCGCAAACCCTCTTACTTATATATGTTTTATCTCCATTATTATTATCTGTAGTCCTTGCGAACGTCAATTATTAATGTCGTGACGGTTGGTCCCTAAGAGAAAATATAAATGTCGAAACCTTCCCTCGCGAGTTATGCATGCATGCATACATGAATTTCTATATAGATACATACATACAAAAAATATGTACATAAGCCCAAGTTGTCGTCGAGGTCTTCTCATGGAATGTGCTGTCTGTCGCTCTTTCTCTTTCTCTGTTCCTCATATCGTATAATCAGTTCGGTGGTATCGTTAATATATACTTTATAATAATCGATTCGTCGACGCTGTTTTGTCATCACCTCTCACCACGGAGACTCGCGTGAGAGACGGGCGAGAAAAGCGAAATACCTTTACATATAACCTCTTAGTATATGTTATTCTGCCTATATATACGTTTCTATAACAGAGGTTGAGTATTGAAATACTAGACTGAGAAACTCTGGGGTTCATAAGTTATCGGTCATGGTGATGGCAGGTATTTTTATGTTTTTATTTTATTTATATTTATGTATATAATACGTATACATATATCTGTTATATACATAAATATATAGGTATACGAGAGATAACCTTTCCAGCCGACAATTATTGGTAATATCGAGGCCCAGGACTCTCGAACCCCATGGCGCTCGTTCTCTTCGACAACTATACTCGCGAACTCACGATCGAGTCTTCCACATACAGAAAGAGAGGCAGAAAGAGAAAGAGAACGAGCAAGAGAGGTATTTTTCTCCTCGTACCACGGTCGAGAGAAAACCCTGCGGAACACGATTCTCTCCTCATAAATTACCATTGCTCTCCACCCGATGTTTACAATAGAACTCCAAGTTGCATTCGTTGCAAATCTAAGCCATGCAAAATGTTAATATTGTCATGAAGTTGTGCAACTCACTGACGGCTACGAAAGTGCAACAGAAAATAATTCACTTTATATATCTACCGTCAACGTCTTTGATTTTTCTATCATCTCTCTCCCTATCTGCTTTCATCCAAAGGTGATTTGATTATCCTCGTTATTTTAAGGACCTTCGTTCACGAATTCGCGCTACTAACGCAAAAAGACACCGCCGAGCAAATATGCAACATGTTAAAACAAGAGTCTATGTGCCAATTAAATTATTTAGCGTGTGCGTGCATAATCTCAATTATAAATAAATAAAAAAGTAAGAGTGCAACAATAAATTGCTTGTCGTATTAAGGTAGATACTTTGCTGCGTGCTAATCGAATGAGTGCTGAATTTTCACAATGGTTTGACACCCAGTTTAATGCACTCATGCCCATAGTGAAGGTGAATTTGTAAAACTACACGCCTCCTTAACCTAGAAAAATGTTGATAACGATATATTTGCGAAGCCATCAACTCATAGATACAAATTCTCATGATAATGTATTTTCATCGAGATTTTTCAAGGAATAATCTGTTGTTTTTACCGATTTCAATGTGCCATGTCTTACTTTGTTTCTCAAGTAATCTTTTACGAATTCACCACGAACATTGTTGCTAAATTCATTCGTTTGGAAATGATGGCAATTTGTTTATGGAAAATTTCTTCGTGAACCCTTAGCTGCAACAGTAAAATGATCAAGCCTAGAAAAAAATCCATGTGGTTAATTCATGAAGAACAGTTGGAAGAAAAAAAAATGAGACGGGATACATTTTCATTGACTAAAAGTCACGGATTATTCTTTGACAAATCCTAATGAAAAAGTACCATCATGAAAATTTGCATGTAAGATTTGATGATTTGCAAATCTATTGCTATTTATATTTTTCTACGATAATAAGACATGCTGTGATACAATTACGAAGTTTGAATTCATTTGGACAGCTCATTGAGAAGTATTCCACGATACATTTTCAATCCCGAACTAGTCCCCTTGAGTACCCTTAACGTTTCTACTGATCTTTGTGAGTGAGTTATCTAAAAGTGAGAAAATCACTTTTAGATTGACACGTCTAACCAGCAAGCTGAGAATTATATTATGCAAAAAATCAACAAATTCTTGGAAAAAACCCATAAGTAAAAGGAAATAACAATGAGATAGAAAAAGCCATGATTGATAGGTAAGTTATGAGAATTCAGTAAAAGCCTTCCAAGTGGTTCGTCCGAAATGTTTTTTCCAATCAAATTTATTTTGTATGGAATTCGTTTCCAGCATAAGAATTTTTATTCCGACTCCTGTTGTGTAGAATAATTGTACTGTAGAGCAATTGTACTTTGAATTAAATGAAAGATTTTCTTTTAGTGAAGTCAAGACTTAATCTTTGATCACCCGAAACTATATACTGTTTGAAGAGAGTAAATGTACTTGTCTCAACTTTTTTTACAGCGTCTGCTCCATACATTCAAGAAAAATAAGTAAAATTGAATAACAAGAGAATCATATTTTTTTCTGCGTTACTGTGTGCAGTTTTAATTTTTCAGTTCGACTCAACTCGACGGAAGTAATCAGGAAAACATTCAGCACCATGGAATGCATATTTTGCCTCGAATGCTAGACGCTTCCAACGTTCCGAGTTGCCGACAGTTTTTGGCTGGAAACCTTCGGAGGTGTAACGTTGAGGGGGAAAGAGAAAAAGGAAAAAAAAAAAAAAATATCGAACCCGTCAATTTGACGGTCCAGAATAGCCACTACCTCTATTGCATATGTATATATACATTTTATATACTTGGTATAAGAGGGCAAGGGTGATGTTGAATTATCGAAAGAAAGAATGCTTCGCGCGAAGAATCATCGGAACATTTCAATGAGATGCATATCAACGTATATCTAGCAACATGTGTATACCTATATGCATCAATATATATTGAGCGATTCTATATTTCTCAAGGCGCGGAGAAGCACCGCTAGATAAAATCACCTAGGAATGAACAAAACGAAATATATGAACGGTAGAATCAGATGAGTTTTCATTCCAACTGTGTTTTCTCGATTGCTCGGTCGAGTTCCCGACGTGTTCGCGATCACGGAGAAACTCGATCGTGCCAAGACGGTAAAACACACTTGGCGATATTATACCAAAGTAGGCAGGAAAAAATAAAAGTATATAAACATAGCCGAATGTATATATATGTATGATTATATATCTTGTGGAAATGCAAAACAAAAAGAAAAAAAGGACGAAGAGGATGCACTTGCGCATGCAAGCCAGAGACAGAAAAGAATAAAACATTTAATTGAATCAGATAAAAGTTCGTCTGTAATTCTAGACTCGTGCTCGCCTATTGGAGGCTTGTGAAATTGTAAAGTAGTCGAGGGAACAAACATAATGTAAGGACGTCCAAGGCCGTGCACGTTGCTTACGGGATGCTGCACATGAAATTCGCAAACAATCCAGATACAACTGTTTTTCAAGTTTTGTCCTGTGTTCCTCATAATTCATCGCGTTGTTTCTAATCATTATTTTTAGTAATGTCAGTCTTTATTTTCTTTGTTTTTCTGACGTTTCAAATGCGCCTTTCTTTCCCTTTATCGTACTGCTCCAGCTGATTAAGATTCGTCTCGTGCTCAGCAGTGGGACGAGTTTATGACAAACAAGTTTACTCCCACGAAAGTTATGCTCGTTCGAGAAAGAAAGAGGAGGGAGGGGGCATCCTTTTGTTTCATGAATTACATCACAGAATTTCTCTGCGTCCGTGTCTTCTTCTCTTCTCATGGAATTACATCATAGCTTGTGCTTTCGAGACGTTGAATCCAGGATAAAAGAAAATGAAACGAATGTTCATACAGTGTGAGAGTCCTCGAGATTTGATACTTGAACGTCTGGTCATATTGTGGTAGCTGGTGACACAGCCAGAGAGCATAAGTTTGAAAGGCATTTGAACGTCCTCCGACGATGACAGTACATCACCCATAGCATTGGATAAAAAACGCGGTAGCGGTTCGACACCGAGTAATAAATATACATATACTCGAACGAAACCAACGTCCTTTTGCTATATTTACGTTACCAGCACAAGTGGACCTTTTCAACGGTGAGAAAGTTTAGCGCATTAACGTAAGTCCTTAACGTAAAAGGGAAGTGATAGAGACACATACAGTGAGAGTGTAGGTTCAAGGAGGAAGAAAAGGAAAAAAAGGTAAACGTTGTCTCGTTCAAGAACCACAAGAAAGTGCATCGAGCAAACATACTACACGTACACACACGAGCGCGCGTGCGCACGCGCACTCATACGATTTAACATGTATATATACAATGTATATATATATATGTATATAAATAATCGTTGCTTATTCCCATTCGGTAGTGCGGGAATTCACGCCGTTACGATCGTTGAATCAGCTCAGAGTCAGGGATAACGAGTAACCCATAAAGCCTGACTACCTCGTTTGCGAAACTACAGTCGAGCTAATGGCTAAGAGAGAAAGAGACGCGTATAGAAGTGCTCACCATCTCAATGATTCACACTCAACTCCTCTTTTATCCATGGTAGCAGAATTGTCCCGAGACTTATTATCGCGATATCTGAGATATTCATTTCCCCAAAGCATTTCTTCATACCCGCAGATTATATCGGATTTCATTGAGCCATCTTCTTAATATACCATCATATTCACTCTTTACACGCATCTATGATATTCCACAAGTGTCAAAGAAATAAACTGCCTGCGTTATGTCAATGTGCAAAGCGCAAAGGCGCGTTTCAATTGAGATTCAAAATATTTCAGGCAGCCCAGGATTGATACGTGTAGAAAACTATGAATTCCTCTGGTTCAAGTTATCGCCACGAATCTATCTGTATTTCCTTGTTTGTATTCGCAGAAGAGACCGTTTTGTGGTGCATTTTTCGCGCCACTGTTGAATTAATAGTGTAATGATTTTGTAAACGACGGTATACACGGTGAGAAAAATATTACAGAAATTGCTGTGCTCTGCGCAACGAACTTTACCTGAAATACTGAACTGAGCTATTTTATCGAAAACAAACAAAAAATTTCAATCCATACGACAAAATTTGGAAGTAAACGATGAATTTCCATTGAGCTCACGTCAAATTTTGTTGAGCAGAACACGGTGATTCTTATAATATTTTTCTCTCTGTATATTCAAAGAATAATATTCCTTAATCCTTACTACCACTTGGTATACATATAGTTTTGCCATTCAGATGGAAACCGGAAATTGTGCAATTATTGTATACACATTTTTCGTGAAATTCTTGAACGTGCTAAAAAAAAAAAAAACTTTAATGGACATCTTCTGCAGAGTGATTTAAATGATTCGACAGCCGCGCACATTCGAGTAATTGACCTCCAAAAAGTCACGTTCTCAATAATTAACAAGCAATCTTTCGTTTTTTTTTCTCGATTTTTCCTCGTACCGAAGGAGCGTGCTAAAAATGAATGTCTTTCGTGAAGCTGCACATTTACACAATCGGTCAATATCCATTGATCTCGGCAATAAGGAAATGTGCGGATCGGCCTCGTGTCTCTCGATTGGAGTGATGCTTTTCTCTCAGCCCTCGTTACTCGTTACTTTACTCAGAATATATGCAACGGAGGCATTGAGGAATAAGAGTTTCGTGATCGAAACTTCGAGTTGAATATTCATTCGCATTCCGTATATATAGAGATTGAGGGGCGTTATTGATTTCCGTGTACATGAGAAATTGACTCGATGCAGATCTGTTATATGTATATATAAAACTCGATCTTGCTAGAGCATTTGATAAGGAAAGACCGTTTCCAATTGTTGCTTTCACGACTGCTAAAGGTTGCCAGGTATACCCAATATGCCCTTTTTAACGTAATATTGGCAATCGATGTTGCGCACCATTTATACCGAGAATCATTGGAGAGAAAAATAGCGGGACGCGTTGGGCGAATAATAAATTAATATAGGCGAATGAGAGGATATTGTGTGTGTTTTATAATTGAAGCATCGTGCTGTGCAAGAATGAGAAACTTGGACTATAAATTGAATATTTTTTGATAAAAGTTCGATTTCGGAATTTTCGAAAATGTTTACAGGCCAACAACAACTGCTGAACTACTTAAAATATAAACAATTGTCGATTTGTAATACGAGAAAAAATCTGAAAAATATTGGCGTCAACTTTTTTTAAACTTCCGAAATCAACAGCATACGAAAAATTGTAACTCTCGAAGGAGGAAATCTAAAAATTGATGTAAGTATTTCTTCTGTTATGTACAGTTTTACGAAAGATATTGCAATGACATGTTACCTATAGTTTAATGTTCAGTAGCGAATTTACGTGGTGCATGTTCGACCACGTTATGATCACATATAAGATATTTAAGCATATAAACTGCATCGAAAACTCGATGAAAAGATCGTGTCGTAATATGGCATACGTGTATGTATGTATATATGTTTACGGATTATAGTACATCACAATTGTAAAGATCCCCTGTCGAGAAAAACGTTTTAGCAAACATCCATACTTAAAGGTGTCGAGCGAGACTTTTACAACCCACACAGGAGCATTTCAACATTAACGGTTCTTCCGATCTCGATTTTTTTTTGCATTCATACTGTGCACATGGATGGTGAACATTACACTGGGCGTATATATCAAGCAATATTGAAAAATTTGAGTCACGAAACTTTTATGCAGACCATAAGTATAAAAGTAGTAAGAGCAAAACGAGCCATCATCATGTTGTGCATAATAGCAGATCCTTTTTTTCCGCTTTTTGTTGGTTTATCGCATGACTAAAGAATCCATTATTCTCGTAAAAGAACGGCAGCTAGAATTTTAGAGAAATTTCGGTGCAATTTTTAATAGTATACAAAAATTTCTAAGGTTTTTAACCTTAATGTTAATGTCCAACGTTAAGCATTGGATGATAAGTGCGGTCCAATCCGATACGCATCGATAAGAGAGATCGAAAAATGGAGAGAACGCGCACCAGAGATTGTTCATCTCGAATAATTCCATACCTCATGAACCATAGAGCAGAGAAAAAAGTGACTAGAAGTTCACTTTCTTTGGAATTGCGCAATTTAACGTTCATCCGCACACATAGAGGACGCGATTATTGGGAAACTCCGTAGAAAAACGATACTAGGAGGAATCGAGTGAAAAGACAATACCGGGATTTTACGTTCGCGTACTTGGGCATTTAATGGAGCGTCGACGGAGATGTCGTACCATATAGTAGTTGTACGATCCAAAGAGGCGAAACACAGAGTGTGTCGATGTGATCGAGAGGGAGATAGAAGAGACAGAGAAAGAGAAAGAAGGAGAGAGAGAGAGAGAGAGAGAGAGAGAGAGAGAAGAAGCGAGTGAAAGAGAAATAGAGAGAAGTGCAAGAGCCAGAGTGCAATTCGTGGTATTCGATATCGAGATAATCTCTCTCTTTCCCGTGTTTCTCTGTGCTGGTATAGCAGTGGGATCAGAACAAAACAACGTTAACTCCGGCATATAAACATAAAAACATCCACACAGACACGAATGCGAGCGCACGCGCGCGCAGGTAAACACACAGAAGGCCTATCTCATTCGCTCTTAGGCTTTCCCTTTCGCGAAAGAGCTTCAACGGGGGTCTTCCATCGTAACATACACAGTTCTTGTACTTACGCTAACCCGGCAGCCGACTTCGCGCGCGTGAACGCGAACTAACGTGATGCTGTGTTGCATCTCTTAGATCGAGTAGCAAGACTAACTCCTTGTAGTATTACGAGTATGTGCTAGATCGCGCGCGAAACTTCGACATAGCATATATAGCGCTTAACAAAAGCATGCCAGAAGAAAGAGAAAGACTAAGAAAGAGACAGGAACGATGGAAGAGGGAGAGAAGGAGTATCGGTCGTCGGTCGTTTTGTCTTACGATCACACAGTCTCGCTCGTGCTGAAAATTCCCTCGGGAAGAAAACGAAATCACGAACTTGCGCTCTCGCCCGCGCGCCTGGCTATTCATATTCCATACGTAATGCACAGCGAGCTGTTAGCTGTGGTCCCGCATCTTGATCGGGAACCGCGAATTCTTCCTCTCGCTCTATCTCTTTGTTTTAAAGGAATGAAACTCGACCGGCGTGTGTCACGGTTTGGCTGAGACACTCTCGAGGACACGTATACATGCACTCCCGAGTCCAGGACATCTTTCGATCACGAATATTTTCTACAGGTATATGTATATATACATATCTGATTATGTGTGTACCTGAGCATTTTCTGCAATCGATACTTGAATAAATATATACTTTATAACCAGTGCAATACGTGTACATTATCGAAGGCCATTTTAATAAATACTGACGGAGCCACATTTAATCGCGTCACCGATAAAACGCATCCGAGTGGATTAAAATCATTTTTATGTTGCACGATATCCCAAACGATTGAGGCATTAAGTGCCTCTAATTAAATACCGATCGAGGCACCTCAACTACGAAGAGCAAAGTGTGTGCCGCGTGATGACGCAAATTCTCACGAAATTCCGTTTGTAAATCGCTGATGAGAATGAGACGAATAAAATATATATCTCCGTCTCTTTCTCTTTCATCGTTAATCTGATTAATCAGACTTGATTGCTCCGAAGCAGTCTGATCCTGATCAGATGATTACGAATTCACGAAAGGGCACGAGAAAAAGAGAGAGAGAGAGAGGAAGAGAGAAATCTCTCCGGCACGTTTGAGCAGTTCGCAGATATATTACGAAAACACGCCAAATGCAGCTTAAGGTTAAGTAGAAACAGACGCGCGTACACGTATATATGCACACATGTGTTTCGTATAAGTTTCAAGAGAAACGGAAAAAAGAAAGAGATACACAATGATGTGGCTATTGAAATGGGAATGAGATAAAAAGAGACGTATAACTCGCGAATTTCGTTTGCAATATATCTATATAAATATATATACATGCATATATACATGTATCCGTATGCAATCTTGTGAAACATACGTTGAAGCGCCAAGATTCCCTAATAGAGGGTTAACGGGTATTAACCCAAACAACCGTGCGGGTAATTCCGCAATAGCGGCTCATCAATCTGATTAATCACGTTGATTGCTCGATGCTTGCGAGTATCCACCAGAGTCTCGAAGATTACGGTTTCCCGTGTGAGCATGCAGCTCTCTCAGTACGTATGCATACATGAAAGGCTTATCGAATAAAAGGGCGTAACTAACATTAAGTCCACCGTTGAATTGGTTCGATACTGACCTTTTGCACACTCGTAGCAATCACTATATGCATATACATACATATTTAGAGATCAAATATATATATCTATAGCGATACACATGTCCTACGAGTGTACACGCGTTGTGGCATATTCACTTGTTGGCAAACCGAATGTTGGCTTCGCGACTAGACAGAGCTTGTATCTGTCTCGAGAATATCTCGTGGTGTTCCAGCAGAAGCATACACATATCCCCACGTAAAGACGCATGTACACGTATATGATATGTCCAACGTTATAGTATAATCTCGTGGACGTTTCGTGGTCGTAAGGCTAACGGGTGTGTCAACTACAAGCTTGCTCAACAATACATCATATGTGTGTGTGTGTGTGTGTAAGTGTGTGTTTGCGTTTGAGTAAGTACAAATGTATATATTATATATATGTGAGTGTATGTATGTACAAGTGGAGGGTTTACACATGAGGTTTAAGTCTATGTCAGTTTTGCAACGAGAGAACTATGAGCGAACATTTTACATGTCTCAAGCTTATACACCGGTCTCTCAATGTCAGGGCCACAGAGTCTTTCAACTCCTATGGGAATAGGTACGCTTATATAGCTGGACCATGCGAGACAACACGGTTTTTCCTTAGTCTTGGCATAATGTCATGCGCAATTTCTAAAGTTCTGACAACAATGATTCTGGTAAGTGTCTTTTGTCTATTTGAGTTAGAGATTTCTCGACGATGAGTGAAATGATTTATCAGCATGTTGCAAATAATGAATGTGATAAAAATGATTTGATGATGATTTTGAATTTCAATTTGGCGCTAAATGAGATGCAAAAGAGTCTCGGATTCGGGGAACGACGTGTGTTTTATTTGATTTCAATGAGTCTGATGCGAATATACTTTATTCAAATCGGGCTTATTCATATGTGTTCAGCTTTAGAAATAATGGTATAGAGGAAGCAAAAACGCGGCATCGTGCTAATCCTTACATACCCCGTAATCGCCTCGACGTGGAACCGAAAGTTGTCGAGTCAACGACGCGTGCCAAGAGAGACGAAATTCTCATGGAACGGTTCACACGCGTGTTGTGTTGATGTAAACCACGAAAAAAACACCGCTCATAGATAAAAAGAAGAAACTTTAAGCTGGATTATCCGGGGAATGATCTAGGAAGGAAATGTGCGATAAATAAACGACAAGTGGTCCCTCGTGTCTCTCTCTCTCTCTCGCGGTCTTTTTATTCCACTACTTTTTGATACCACAACTATGGCCTGTACGTAAGGGACCGATGCACACAAATATATAAATAGATCGTACACATAAGGTACCTACTGGTGTAAAATTTATTTTACGACTTTGGTACGAAGCCACTCGTTTGTCTTATCTCTTGCTCCTTATAGCCGTTTTCCAACTTCCGGTCAGTATAAAAATCGTAAAGGTCTATTACCGGACAGCGCTTTTTCACAAGTAAAGCTCTTTCACGAAAGGATTCGATCGGAGTGATACTTGTTTTTAGATATATATTTTTTTTTTCTGGTTCTGCTCCTTCAAGTTTTTCCTCCGGTATACATCTCGTTCCGATTCTCGATGTTTCGTATACTCGTTTTCTCATGGCTCCACGATGAGATCGTCTCTCGTTTTGCCGCTGGTGAACCGCGAGCAGCGTTGTTGGCCGCCCGGCCGTTACGGAACCGAGCGCGCGCGCGCGGTAACGTCCCTTAAACCTGTTCGTCGGGAGAGAGATGGACGTGCGGCAAGAAATTCTTTCCGTGTACGCAGTGGTTGGCGGCGTTGCGATGATGTATTCGGTGCCACTTGCGCGTCTCATGGAATCCCAAGCGAAAGACCCAACGTCTCTGATCGCGCGCCGATAAACTCTTATTCGGTTGGAAATAAAAATACATAGTGAGCTCGCGTGTCCCCTTTCTGCCCTACCGTCTCGTCTCTCCTTCTAGCTTTTTCCCTCTCTCTTTCTCTTCTTTCTTTTCCTTTCTCTGTTTAGCCTTACTGAAGTTTTCGACTAAGCTGGAGTTCCTCGCTTCTCTTACCCGGTTTTCGTTCGCCATAAAAGTTACGGATGACCTGTTATGAAGCTAAAACTGATGCGTTCAACTGCATCAAAAGTACTGGAAGAATCCATACGAGAGAAAGAAAAAGAGAGGGAGAATCGTAAGATCCACGAAATTGTACTTCTCATCATCGCATATTATTTTTTGCAGCAAGGCATCGGCGCACATTCCAAAACACCTCGGAACAAATTTTTGTTTATACAGCCGGCACTGTGTTCAAGCATTCATGCAGCATCTTGCAGCCGCTACTTCGGAATTGTTTCGAAAAAGCACTTATGAAATTAACGCACTGCAACCTCGTTAATTAAGGCCATTTAAACATGCGTTTTTGTAACCGGTTTATGAATGTATTTTTGTAAGAAATCTCAATTCGAGTTTTAGATCGAAATAAGAATGTATTGAAAAAAAAAAACTTGAACGAGTTTAGTGTGAGGAGTACAAATGTACAAGTTTCTCTCACATAAATCCCCAATTATTATCTCGCTGAAACAACATAGTAAACGGGAAAAACTACCGTAAACATTCTGCATACAACGAGTCGAAGGAAAAAAAAAAGCACACGAAAAAAGAACAGGAATGAATTTGCCTCGGGGTTAGATCAACGTTGATGATTTATGGCTGGGCACTTTGTTAGTCGTGAAATCTTTACCGTGCGAAATTTTCGCCTTCGTTGTACAGAGAAGCGTTTAAATCACCGATTGGGGGCGCGGAAAGCTTTATGATTGGCTTAATCGTCAGTTCGATAATGATCCGCTAAACGAGAAGTACCTAAAGTGCCATAAAACGAGCTTCACGTGGCATCGATCCATCTCACTAGCCCTCTGTTTTATCATCTACGATTATTGCGAGTTTATATTTCGCACAATTGCTCTTAGCATAATTATACCGGTGCAAGGTATACGGACCGCCGTATTTGAAGAACAATAGATAAACGAAGGATGCTAAAGTACTTCACCATTAAATCGCGCCAAACTTCAACAGCGGTGATCATGTGTGTATGTAACGGAGTATCCTACGGAGTGTCCTAAAAGTTGAATCTCAAGCTCACAGGATAAGCTAATCGCCGAATTCTACGAAGAAAAGTTCTTTGCCAATATCCAACCCTGATTTACAGTTGATTGAATGCTAATTAATTCGTCAGAGCCAGTTACAGAACATAGACTGACCGCACACCAAATTGGCCATCTGCTATTAGTTTTAACATCCAACCAGAATGCTACATTAAAGAAGAAAAGATTTTCATCAACCCCAGATTGTAATTCAACAATTCATTATAGTTTAAGAAAAACCATTTCGAAACTTATACAACATCGGCATATGAATGTGAATCGCTAAATTTACATGAAAAAAAAAACAAACATGTACACACACGGGAAATAAATGCCAAGACAATAACGCACGTGGTCGTTTGCTAATCTGGTTAACATTGAGGGCTTATCATCATCGTGGATCAAAACGTACAGTCGAAAGATTTATCGAGTTACGGATACAACCAGTAGGAATATGGTAGCTATATTACGTACTACAATCTGTAAAGTGAGGAAAGGGAGCATATATAGACATGCGGTATTAAATAGGTAGTTGGTTATATTGGTCAAGTGCAGTTATGATATGCCAACGAGAAAGAGAGAAGGGAGAGAGAGAGAGAAAGGAAGATAGAGAATCTCGACTCGTGCACATACACATGTGTGTGAGCTAAAGTGTGCGTTTAGCATTGTCGAACAAAGCCCCGATATCTCCCGAGGATAAAACCGGAATGTGCGTTTCCAATCGAGCTGGTGATCGTGGCGCGGTAAGCGCTCTTCCACAGAGTGTGGGCTCGCGAGCTCACGGCGCCTGAACCGTTACTCAGGTGCCGTTTCCGGAACTTGATTCTCCCGACTCGCGGATGTTACATACACAGTATATAGTACAGCATTCATGTGTGTGCTATAAACTCAAACGTATACGAACGCTGCCGAGAGAACCAAAGAACCAAGGGCAAACGGGATGTATTGCAATACTTGCTGGACTCTGGCATTCACACACATATATGGCCTGTAGAAATATATATATCTATGCTGTATATATAAAGATACACAGGCTCTTTACTGCAACTCCACGCGTCGTGCAAACGCGTCCGCGACCTTTAATGTCACGGAGGCTAATGCAAAACACCAGTGAGGCTACCTGGCATTGAACGACAGGTGTAGTTCTCTAGTTAGCTTGCCAATTATCCAATCAACGAGTCACGTTCTGGAGGCCGTGATTAAAAACCGTTGAAAAAATAAAAATAATACAATCATCGATGTTTCTATGGTAGATCATGATCACTCTCGAGTCGAACGAACCACAATTTTGATTAAATATTTGCAAGCAAAACTCGTGCTACAAAACTATCCGGAGAATTCAAACAGAATAATGCTAGAAATCCATTAAATTGATGCTACAATAATATAATATTTTGAGGACAGTATCGTATTCTAGTGTTCATTCAGACGTCCCAATGAAAGAAAGTTCTACTCATCGGCATAGTAAAAATACTGTCTTCCATAAAACCTTATTTGGTTATTTTGGTATATCGGTACGGTATACCGGTACGGTACGGTACGGTACATGTATTTCTCACAAAAAGCATAGAAGAAATTTGATATACTTGATTTAACTTTCAAGCAACGTTGGAATTTATAGTGAATTTCGTCATCGTAGCATGTATATTGCTTGCGACACTGTACAATTTTCAAACGTCATAAAATTATCAACGTTTTGCGTCTTTCTAATTCGATTTTTCTATGTTGATGAAAATTTACGTGACGATTTCTGCTTTTATAGTATTTAGTTTAATAATTTTTCGTGCCATTAAGACTTAATTTACGGTCGGGTTTGAATTGGTATCGTTTTTGAGGTTGCGATTTTATTGACAATTTGTATGTGACTCTCTTGTAACACTTTGTAACGGTTTTGTGTTGAAATGGCGATTATTTCATCAGAACTTCTATTTGGGGGGAGTAAAAATACTTGTCTCAACTTTTTTTCTTTTTATAGCATTTGTGTTTTTTGCGGGGTAATCTATACACTATACAACAGATTGTAGAAATATGAGATTAATAGAAAAGAGAAAGGAAATAACATTATAAACGTTAATTGATAAAAACAGATCCATTTCTTTGCGTGGAATTGAAAAATTCAAGCAAAACGAGCTTGCCGAATTACCTTTATTCTGAATTATTCTAAAACTAAAAAAACTTACTCTTAAGATTCAAGATCATTGGGCCTCTAACGTAACAGCCAAACTTACCTAAAGAAAAACAGAAAGCAAATAATATCGATTAAGAAATCAGATGTTGAAAATTTTCTTGCACAAATATTAAATATAAATATATAAATAATACAAATGTGAATAAATTACAAGTTATTATTCCTCTATTTAAGATAAACTCTGATGAATTCACGAATGTGCGGATTAAGTCAATTGAATGTACGAATGCGCGAGTCTCGGATAAACGGTCACTCATCGGCGTGTCGACATTGAAGAAATGATCATCAATATTCGTTAATTCGCATCGAAACAGCGTTAATGTTACAAGAAATTTTACATTCCGTTATCTGTTATTCGGATATCTTATTTTCTACTTTATATTTTACTTATTGTTTTATACCGCGGCGGTTCAATTAAAGTATTGATGCGAAGAAAGACTCGAAGAGAGCAAGAACGTTGGACCTATATAGGCATATCGGTCGTACCGATCATAAAGTACTCTCCATAAGCGTGTTCGAGTCAAAATGTGAGATCAGATAAAAAAAGAGGGAAAGAAGGAGGGATGTGAGAGAGAGGCGCAGAGTCGAAGGATTTCTTGGGTTGGGTGTAGCAGTTATAGCGTTGTGTGCAAATGTAGTTTGGAAAGCACCCCACCACTGATATTTCTGGCGGTAGGATCGTTAGAGAACAGAGAGCGTGAGTAAAGGAGAAAGAGCGGCGATTGAGGTGGATATGCAGAGGAGGGTGTGAGTCTGCTGTCGAGAAGAAGGCCCGAGCGATTGTTGTATATCGAACCGCTGAAAGTAGAGAGAAGTACATATAGCCAGAAGCTATATCGCATCAGCGTACAGCGGAAGAGCAAACGAAAAGGATATATAGCGTTGAGAAGAAATCGAATGTGCGTATTCTCGCAGAGTACTTTCGTAAACAGAGAGACGCGAGGAGTGAAATCGAGAAAAGAAAGAGGGAATACTAGATTCTGAAGGGACAAGGACGAACTCTCACAAGAATAAGAAATAAGTTCAACAAGCAGGAGCAAAAGTTGGGTGATCCATTATAGCCACTCGGGGTTACCGCTCGAGAGAGAGAGAGAGAGAGAGAGAGAGAGAGAGAGAGAGAGAGAGAGAGAGAGAGAGAGAGAGAGAGAGTCCAAGTGAGCGAGCGATGAGTCGCGCGCTGGCGCGAGCGGTTTCTGCCGAACGTGGCGATCCGCGCCACGAGCCCGCAAATCGTTCTTTGGCCGCATGCAGAAATAGGAAATCTCAGTGCTCACAGTCCTTCTCTTCTCTGATCTTCACCTCTCTGTCTGTCTGTCTGTCTGTTGGTCTCTCTTTCTCTCTGTCTCTCATTTTGCTCTTTTTATGTTTTTCTTTCACTCGCTATCTATGCTTTCCTCTCTTTCTTTCGCAGTGGAGACTTCGCATCAAGGCTAAATCCAAAGAGGTCTCTCCTCGCGCACGCGGTCCCTTTGTAGCAATGTCCGCGCTTCTGCATACATTCTCGCCCGATAAATATACCCTTTGGCAGCATAATCCCGGGCTCCCCGCGCTTGCGTGGATTCCACGAGCGCGCACGGTAGCTTCTGAGAACCTGCCTCGAGCTTCTCGTACAAGGGTGCAAGCAAGAGGGAAAGAAACATATTCCATCTTTATTCTTTCAACTCATCCCTTTCCGGCTCTCTCTCTCCCTCTCTCTCTGTCTTACTCTGTTTCCCTGTCTTTCGATCTCATGCCGGTTCGGTATTTCTTTTCACATATTTTATCCAGCATCCATTCCCCCTCGCCCCTGCCTCTCTTTCCCATTCCCTTTTTTCATCGTGTTTTTCATCCATCTCTCTCACTCTTTCAAGTCATCGTTTCCTACCCCAACCACCTTCGCCTCTTCTCACATCCTCTCTCATGTGCGTGCGTGCGAGCTTCGATTCTCTTCTGCAGCTTGTAAGGACGTCTCTCGTACGCGCTCGATCTCTTTTCTTCTTCGATTCATCCGTAAGACCTCGCGTTGTCTCAACCTTCCTCACATTCGGCCATATATCGTAGTATGTGCTCTTTTTGCATACGTACTTATCTCGGTAATATACGTATTCGTATCTACCGTGGAGCAGCACAGAGAATCCCGCGCGCATTTACACACTCATCCACGTGCTGAAGTATGTATGCATTTATTTGAATACACATATATTCATGTAGCTGAGCGTGTATTGTGAAGAAGACAGTGATTGTTCTTGCAATTGCACCATTCCTACGTTCTCGTCTTGTTCCCCGCATTACGCGCGAATATAATTCGTCGGCAAGGGTTATTAGCGCTTCAGGAATTGTGTTGTGTGCATATATAAACGCATCGAAAGAGAACGAGGAGAAACGAAATATCAAGAAGAGAAGGATAAAAGATAAACGGGTATATAAGATAACTCTTCCCGGATCTACTGCCACGTGATATGTTCGTTACTTTCAATGTGGCAATTTGCGTCTTACTGGGAGACAATGCGTTTCCTTTGACATCCCTAGAGCTAGCCCAGGTGTTCGCTCATTTATAATATGGATGCGTAAGTGGGGTTAACGTTCTCACTCAATTATTCTCCATCGTCATCGCAATTACGCTTAATGTTGGAATAATAGGATACAATGAACGGAACTGCGTGATTAACGTATCCGTTTTTAATCACGTCGTTCCATTAATTTTACAATATATTTCAAAGAAAATCCGAATCAATGTTGCATGTAAAAAAAACTTGATGCATTGATATTTCACAATGCTGAAGAATCATTAAATTTTAGGCTCGATTCGTTTGCATATTAATTACTCGAAGATAGTGTCCGCCTCGTGCATATCCTTTAAAACGATTCACGTACGTAATTTTCTCAGGTTATAGAACCGATAACGCGATGAGATGTAACAATGAGAAGAGGAGTTAATGGAGGTAGACACACAAGAGTACTCGGTAAATAAATCGTTAATGAAGTGCATCGAGGTCCGGGGGAAGGACCAGAGGGCGAATGAGAAGCTTCGGCATTTAGTTTTAATGGCCGCGAGGAGGTTCGAAGAATCGAAACTTTAAAGGGCGAGCACAGAGAGTGTGTCTGGCAATCTTCCGGTGTGCTTGTGAGGATTGGAAGAAGAGTAAGACGAGAAATGCTTCGAGAAAAAGAGAAAGATGAACGAATCTTCGGTGAAATTCTCAAGAGACGAGAAGAGAGTCCAGCCAATGCTTATATACCTATGTATAGATATATATAGCAATACAAGCCGAGTATAGAGAGAGACTGTTGAACGAAACCGATGGCGAGCACAGAGAAAGAGAGGTAGAGAGACGAGTATGAAAAGTTTGCTCGTCACGCCCAATCGATGAGAACGAGGTATATAGAAGGAACGACCTCCCAAAGTCTCGAGGGGTGCGCGAACTTATATTTATATATAATACTCCTAGCACACTTATACACGTATGTCTTCGTGTGTGAAGTATATGAACACAGGGCGCAAGCAAGCGCATCTTGTCCAGGAACATAATAACTGCATCTAAAGAAGTTTGTAACACGTTTGGTGCGGTTCAACGAGAACGAAATGATCGATCCGGTCATGTTGCCATCGGCGGAATGAACCATGTTTCGGACAAACCATATAAAACGTCTTAAAAACATAACGCATTAGGATGTATCGGGGAAAAAATCGATACTCTTATTCATGGGCTCCTAAGACAGAAATCGTTGGAGTATGCCAATAGAGCCTGATACCTGAGATCAACATTTATATATAACATTTATCTGCTGCCTGTTACATATCTCTAAAGCTTTATATCTTTGTCTATCATTTCCAGCAGCTACCAGCTCTCTATTTGGGAGCCCGACAAAAAAGAATTTAGTTTTTCTTCGATAGACTCTAAAATTCATACATCTATATATGTTTGTATCTAGTAAGTAAATCGAGATGTACATGTGGGTATAGATAGTGTGCGGATGATTTAACGCTGCCAAGGGTGTAAGTCTTTCGTGATATTAGCTTGTATAGTGAAGCGCGTACTTGGACGCCAAGTGTGTTTACACGAGGATGCGAGGGCACACCGAGTGTCTAGAGAGCGCTCGAGCGAGCTAGCCCAGCGAGAGAGACCGGAAGTTGTTCCTACGGCAAGCAGCGGCTGCAGCAGCATCAAAATGGGATCTCCGGCATGTTTGAGACCTTGCATCAGAAGTGCAGGAGAGAGATAGAGAGAAAGAGAGTTCTCTTGTTTTGGCCCGAGGCTGATACTAGTTGTGCAGAGCAAAGACGAGCAAAGGAGGGGAGGGACAAGAGGGTTTATATGCACGCTCGCTTGATGCCTCCCGGAGGTTACCAGGATGTTTGCCTTTCGCGTTAATTGGCACGATGCACTTTCTACTCATGCGAAACCGTCAAATTAGTTTGCCTTTGGACTAAGTAAAGGGAACGTCCTCATGGGTTATACCAAAACGCCGAAAGGTCGGAAAAGAATGAGAAACACACAGGAGAAAGGCGGACATGAGCTTTTACCTCGGACATTGTGCGCGAGCACAACCATCAGTGTATTGCTTCGGGGCCTCGAAAGTTCCAACGCGTTGAATACCAGTCGATTATGGATTGACGTATGTTTATATTTGATTTCTCGTATCATATACAAATAGGGATCTACCTTCGATATGAATTTAACCTTTTCATTGATTCATCTATATTAGCGTCTTTTTTTTCAAAAATATTTATAAAATTAGCCAGTATTTCCATTAGATTTGCCCGCAAGCGTGGTATATTTGTCCGGTATTCTTTTTCAAAACCATATTGCTATTCCTTTTGATGTTTCAGCACATGCAAACATTATTATTTGTATTAGCTCGCAGCAGCTACGAACGAACCGAATGATACGAAATCAAAATTGTACATAATCGATGTTTGAATCAGACTACAAAAATCTAACAAAATAAATTCGACGTTTACACCAGATAGGGATGAAAGCTTGCGTTTTATTGAAAATTTGCAAATGATTGATGAAATGCAATACAAAAGATATATCCAATCCATAAAGCATGTAGACGCTGTACCAAATCGGTACGTTTATACATCCCTAAACGTCCTCGTTATTTTTCGTCTTACTTTCCGCGTATTGTGGCCGCCGAGAAGCAAATAAAAATGTCTCGTTTGCTTCTGATAGATTTACGGCAATTCTCAAGATTGCCGGACAAAAGAGAGACAGAAAGATGAGAGAAAGAGAAAAGGCGAGAGAGGCAAGAGGGAGGAGGTGGAAGGGTCGGGCCAACCTGTCAACGTGGAACACCTTGTTAGCCATTAATTATTCGTGAATTTGGCGCTGGAAATGTCGGAAAGCCGGCTGCTCGGCGTGCGACAGCTCCAACAAGCGTATCGAGGAGAACCGGCCAACCAGCGCTGTTGCCATACCTTTTCGCTTTCTTTACCTCCACTCGTGAATTGCACGTGCTCTCTGCAGTTGCTCCCACTGCATCGTGTATTCGTACCTCTCTCCCTCCCTCCTCGGCGGTCTGCTCTTTCCCTCTCCTGTTCGTTTCCTGGTGCATCCAGAGGGTTTGTTCGGGCAATCTCTCTTCCGAGCCAACCTCCTATTCGACACGTAAGCCTACAGCCACGATGCAATTTCATTTTGCAAACGAGATGGATCAAATTTTTCTCAACTCAACCTGCCCAGATTATTTATACGTTTTTCCTATTTTCTTTTTCCTGATCTTTTGCAATCTCTAGTGGAATAGAGGAAAAATATCAATGGCTTCTATTTCATTGTTACAGAAACACCATGTTTCTACTCATTCCCGAAAATTGTTTCTTGAATATTAGTTAGGTGACAGCATTCTGATGATTTATTCATTCAATAAGGACTAATGTAGATTTTAGCTACGATGTTCAAATCAATTGTATTAAACTTCTAAACTTTCAAGTATTGAAAATATTTAATTTTGTTGTAATCGTTGCGCCGAAAAATTCATAATTTTTTCGCAGACATTTTTGATGCTCAACTCTTTTTTTTCACAGTCACTGTCCAGTGATACTAGTAACATTGATGAATACGCTGGTAATATTCGATCGATCGTGGATGTGACAGCTAACCAGTATTTCTGAACACTCGCAGAGATCACGATTAATTTCGATCGTCTTTTCGTTCAAGTGACTTTTTACATCATATTTTCCAAAGTCCGAAAACCGTCATGTTCGAGTGCATAATAAGGGTGCAGCTAAGCTTTCTTTTTGGGTTGAATTTGGTTATATATTCGTTAATGTGATAAGAAAATATAAGTGAGACGTTAAAAACGATTGCTAATCACTTTTGATAGGTTCTCAGAAGTAGAAAAAAAAATGATTGAGATTAATCTACCATGAATTATTTATCACTCATTAAAAAATCAATGATTTATCGATCGTCGATATTGAATGGCTCGGGTTGGATTTTTTTCAACGTATATCCACCGTAATAAACTATTTTCAATGTCAATTTTTAATTCCAACTAATAAATCAAAGATGACATGTTTTCGTTATCGTTTAAAGTCGAAAAACGTTGAGAAATATGTAAATTTTCATTTTTCATGAATGATAGAAAAAAAATGAATGTGAGTTTCGTGTATTGGTAAAGAACAGGACAAATCCTTGGCTTTTTATAAGGCTAGCTACACCCATCGGCCGACGCATATACATCTATATATTTTGTACATATATATAACGGCTGGTTAGATACTTGAATCACTATAGACGCGTGTGTATAGGTATATTAAATTCTGAGAGAAGAAGAGTGGCCGATAGTACAAGAGAAGCTGCGAGGGCGTAACGAGCAACCGCGAGAGTCACGGTCATGGAACAACGTTATAAACACACAAAGTCGACTGTGTGAGGGCTAATTAGATGAAAAAGGCCATGGAATTCTATTGTTTCATAGTCCGCCGGTTAGAAACCAAGAGATTGTCGCTTGCCTTACCGAAAATAATAGGCTTTGCGTTTTGCGTTGGGAAAGAGAACAGTTTTATTTTTCTCTTCTGTTTTCCCATTTTTTTCGCTCCGTTTAAATGGTGCTATTATAGATAAATGTTGTTTCAATTCGTGTACGATGGTGTTACCAGCTAAATTTGGACTCAGAGAATGGCTGAAAAGAGTTCGATGACCTCTCGACACTTTCATACTTCTTTTTTTCTTTTTCTCTCATTTTGTTGTTGATTTTTTTGCTTTTGCCCGATGCCAATGCATATATGTGACCCCTGCAAGTCGTCGCGGCAAAAACGCGCGCAGCGACTCCCTCGTATTTTAGAGCGGTGCATAGAATCAAGCTCCGTTGTAACCACACGCAGGAAGAGAGAGAGAGAGAGAGACGAGACGAGAAGAGAATGAGAGAAGAAAAGAGAGGCTGAGTACGAAAGAAAAAGGACCAGGGCTACGAGCTTGCTCGAGACTCGATGAATGACGCTTTAGCTACCCACCATCAACGAAGAACCAACCGCTCGAACCCAACCAATAAACTTTACCCCGGCTATTGTTTTATAAATCGTAAAATTTAATAGCTTCTCGCGAGATGTGTTAGATGGTATGACGACGCGATAGGCTCGTATGGATATTGCAAGTTTGCCCTCGCTGCTGTACAAAACCACGACATAAATGTTTCTACACGTACACACATATACATATTACGTCGACTATGTACAGCTTTTTATTATATACACCGTTCATTGCTATATTCGCGTCCTCCGCGACCATGCATTATTATACATGTTCGTTTCTTTTCCTCCCCCGCTCAGGCGATGCTTTCATCCCAGCTGCGCGCTCGAATCTTTCACGCTAAATACTCCCCCGAGCACATTCACCCGTCTATATGAGGCTACTAGCGGAATATGGTGGTCCAGAAATTTGATAACCTCGCGGTTTATCTATCCGAACCGCACGAGTCCAAATCTCGTTAAAATCCGAAACCCGCAGATTTTTTCATTGTGGGAAAAAAAAAAAAAAAATCTGTATAAATTTGAAATGATTGCAGCGAGCTCGCAATTTTCCAAGTCCATAAAAAAAAATCGAGGACGATCGAAAGACAATGTGCCTTTGGAAATCGCGAAATAATGATTTTACCACGCGATATAAATGTACCTCGATACATATATTTACTTTATCGTTCTTAAAAACGATGAATATCATCGAGAAAACAATTAACACCGCGACTGCACCCGCTGAGTAAGCTATACCGAGATGATCTTTGAAGCTTGTCGTCGGAGTAAACACATTATTCCATGCTAAGTATCTTTCTTGAGTACCTTAACGCTCTGACGCTTCGACGCAACGCTATGCTCTCTTACGTCTCTCCCTCCATTATGTACTCTATAATGCCATAAGACTAGCTTGTTTGCAAAGGGCACACCACGGGAGATCACTTTTTTTTTTTACGTTGTTTAATGTAATCGCATACATATGGTTAGCACACCTTCGCTATGAGATACTTTTAACATACAAGGCTTTTGTGGTTCGCCACCAATTTCAATTGCTAATTTGCCTACCTCCCAAGCTATGACAATAAATATCAAAGCACTCAACACGTCGGCACATAATAACGTAATGCCGCTGCACACAGTGGCGTTGCGCGCCAACGCAACTATTTTCTGCTTCACTTTCCCCCTCTAACTGAGAGTATTGTAATCCGGTTAATGCACCCGACATTTTCGTGTGAATTAGAATCTTTCCACACGCTAAATTTATATATAAATATATGTATATTTTCAGATATAAAATACGGCAAGATTGAAATTTGAAAGCCTCGCACAACCACATTGTCGTGAGATCGACTGTACACATTGCGATGTAACCCAGAAAAGAAAACAGATAAAAATGTATAGATACATATGTATATGTAGAGAGGGTTCGTATAATAATCGTGGAGCTCGGCTTGTAGCAATAACGATGTGGAATAAAAAAGGAGCAATAGGCTGAAAGCCGATTGCGAGTCGGTTTTTTTTATTTTTTTATTTTTTTTTTATCTTGTACGAGAAGAACAGATAAAAAGAGAAGTAGAGAGGGAGAAAGAGTTCATGAGCGAGTGAGAAAAGGTAAGAGTGAATGGGAAGAGGGATGAAGAATGAAGGGCCCAGTTTTTACATGTGTGCGTGTGTATGTGTGTGTGCCATCATAACGTGAGATTGGCCGAGACCCATTGGTTTTTCGGACTACCCGAAAGGAAGAGCAAGAGAGAGAGAGACAGAGAGAGAGAGAGAAAGAGAGAGAAGAGCGCCCCGTATGCCCGCGTACACATATATCGTATGTCAATACTTTTTCCTTTCGTTCTGTATGTAAATCCGCGAGAGGAAGGCAGAGAAAGAGGCCCGTGGGGGCGCGAGAGGGCAGCATCAATCAATGGCAGACGGCAGCTGATTAAAAATTGCGCAACAGGCATGAATTATTAATGCGACAATAAACGTGCAAATTCTGGGGCGTTACGGACTCCCCTTGTTTCCCGTAACTCTTTCGACCGCTGGATTTAACGAATAGAGCAATAAAAAAAAGGATGAGGAAAAAAGGGACAAAGTTACGTAGGAGGTTATCGGTACTCGTCGTACCGATAATGAGTAAAGATTCTTATCTGTTATCGAGTAATAATTTTTCGTGTATTTATTGTAAAAATAACATGAAGAAAAATTCGCATTATTCTATAATCGTCTTTACGCCCAGGTATATAAATGTGGAAGCAATTTCTATGGTAACTGTCTTTGCATATCCTTTCCGTCATGCTAATATAGTAATTATATTTAATTGTGAATTTTTTTTTCGCTATTGTGTTGATTTCTCGTATGAAAATGCATCCAAGAAATTACACATAAATACTCCAATCTACAAATAAATATACAATACGAAATACACGTTATAATAGCACCGGGAGAACTTATGCGAATAACTTCATTTCTCTTAAATGGAGTATAATTTTAAGTTCCCCATACAAGTGTGTACGCGCCACAAAAGTTATCAATGCCAGAGTGGGTTTGGCCAAAACGTGACTGACGTAAAAAAAGAAAGAGCGGGGGGAGGGGGGGCCCTCCGTCTCTCAACGAAAAGGAATAATTTTCTCGATCCGGTGCACATATCTCTCGCTGACGGTGCATATGTGGCAACGTTATTCGTATAAGTATACCTACATATACCCAACAATGATAATGATAATGATAATCATTACGATTATAATAATAACATTTCAAACGGGAGTAGAGCAAATTTATATATATTCACATACACGTACATATTGTATTAAATACATATATAAATACAAGATATACATGTATATACTGAAATGAGATTGCGCGTGCGAGAGCGGGCGAGAACGGTTCAGCGGGCGTTGCACAAGTTAAATCGCGCCATGAACGTACGATGAGAGTAACATACAGGATAGCGGAGAGTTCAAGACCCGTAATTAGCCTTGTCCGAGGATGCAAATTAACTTGGGGACTGCTGCCGCCCGCGACTTTATTTCATTTCGTCCTCTTTTAATGCGCCTGGCTTCTTCTCTTTGCTCTCTTTCTCGCTCACTTATTTCTCCTCCTGATTCTTATATTTTATTTTTGCCGCTCTTATATATCGCTTGCTCCTCATTCACCGTACAGTATACACACGTATACATATTGTGTCCGTACACTCTCTACATTGTGAGAAACCCACGAGTTACACATTTATAGTTATATGTAGGTATATATGGATATTTTAATCGTAAACGTTCAATGAACCGATCGCTCCAACACGATTTCAATTATCAGTTTTCCGTTTACCTTCCATATTCTAAGCAATAAATTCCCGTCACCGCGCGCGCAGTGATATAAACTTAAACGATCAATGTGTGCGCTGCGGAGCACTTGGAAATCAACCACCGGCCATTTTACAGCACGTTCCACGACTCTTGTTTTGCTCTGATACACGCCGAACTAACCGTATGTTGCAGCATTCGCGACGTTGATTTCATTATTTGTTGCTCTCACTATGACGTCCTTCCTTTTCTCTCCTCATAACATTGATCCCGCAACTTATCATCGAAATGGGAAAATTTGTGGTTAAATTGTGTGAAAAATCAGTTAACACACCAGATCCATTAATTGCTAACTTATTTTTCGATACATCAAGATCCGTTAATATCGATCGACTAAGAAAAACATCAGTGAAAACCCGGAGATACGATGAAAAATGATGTTTATCTCATTCCTTTTCAAAAATGTCAACTAATATAATTGCGTCGTAAAATCCGTGCTATCGCAATGATACGATAAACGCCTGCGCATTAATTCTATTTTCCAATTACCGCAATTAAGTCTGTGTGTGTGTTTTTTTTCCCCAATAAATCATCGCCAGAGTCGTTCGAAAAGATCGGCACTTAAAAAAAAAAAAAACAAAAACAAAAACAGCAAAAGCAACTAATCAAAAATAGTTTATAGCTGTTTCCGAAGAGATTGAGATTAATGTAGCGTATATTATACTACTACGAGAACCACATCCCTGATCATCCAGCACGGAATCTTTTTAATGACAAGAGACATATCGTAATAGACGTTAAATATTTTGCAGACTCGATGAGTGCAGCCATTTGGTGTTAACAGCGCGATACGATGATGAATAAACCAAGAAGATCTGTTGACTGCCGAGTTTCTTGCCTATATATTAATATACATATATAAATGAGAAAATCTCAATACATATATATATATATATAAATAGATAGAACCGAGGTGGTCGAAGGCGCGAGCGCGCGTGTGACCGCGCAACACCGGTTTCTTCGAGTGTGGGCTATATCGTATACTATATTTATATATATGTATATACATACGAGACATGTATATATACATGTATGTAGTTAACGTTGGTCCGTATAGATTCGTGAGGCGGTCGCGGTGCGCAATCTTCATCGACCACTTGGCAGCCTCGTAAAAGTTAATTAATTAGACGAGAGAAGGGACGAGTGGCCGCGGGATAAGAACGAGATAAAGCGGAATTGCGTTGGTGTCCAGCGGCAGGCAGCAGCAGCAGCAGCGACGAAGAGGTCGCTCGCGCGCTCCTTTTGCCTGGTGAGCTCTCACGAATGCGCGATCGCACTCTCCGGTCCACCGGTGGTGTGTCACACACGAGGAATAGGGAAGTGCTCTTTCAAGATTCTCGTCATATCGGAATTCTTCTCATTTTGCACACACATTCACACACGAATGCACATACACACGTGTCAACACAAAACATTAGTCGATCTATTCGAGAAGAGAGAGAGACAACGTATAGATAAATAGCTACGAGGATGATAATAACGAAAAAAAAAAAAGGTATCTTCATCAACTTTCCGGTGGCACTGTCACGATACGAGAGGGGAACGAGGGCGTTAATTAATTAGCGGCAGATTCGTATATCGGTAAAGCTATTAGTCCATGCTTTTCCGTGTCCAGCATAACCAAACTGGCTTCTGTAATTCGCTCCCTTCTCGATAATATTTCCACTACTATTTCAATCCTATTTCACGTGGGTTAATGTCACTCCCATTTTTCAATTAAATCCGTTGACTTGCCATCCGCGGTACTCGTTGAAAGCATTTTTTTTTTCTTGTAGAATTTTTTTCTTCTTCCCATATGCCTCTCTATTTATGCTTCTGATCGCATGGTATTTAGATGACACGATTTTCAACCGTACAATCCGTAAATTGGACTAATATTTCAAACGAATACAATTTAATTTCGGACTATTATTTCAATATACCTGAATGTAATTTACAATTATTTTGAGCCTCATTTAAACAGAATATTGTTTCGAAACAATGTTCGTTTGCACTCACGCTGAATGTGTGCACTCTATCGGTATTTGATATGATCGGAATTTGCCTGGTATACACGAAAAATATCTCGACGGTAATAACTCTCGTACTGCTGATACAATATATGAATTCCATCGAATAAAAAAAATAAATAAAAAAAAACTTTGTTTTTCGGCGCTGAATCTAAATTTACGGCAAGTTCGATCGATTTCTTTTCAAGGTATAAATAAACCTGGGATCGGCGCGACGTTTGAGCTCAAGAAATCTTCGTGTGACCCACCCACGCGCGATTTCCTATCGCTCGAGCCATTTTAACACCTGGTTTAAAAAATAGAATAAAAATCCACTCCATGGCGCTGACGTGTCTATGTAATTGTATCCGCGATTAGGATGAACCAACGGTACTAGAGAATAAACAAATTTAATGTTGAGAAAAAAAAAATAAAAAAAAATAAAAACCAAATGATATCAGGCCTGCTCAAAAAAACGTAATTGGGTGTGAAATTTTTGTCTCTCTTCGGAGTAACGAATATAAAATTGTGCCGGGACATGACGAAGCCAGAGAGGTTTCTGGGAATCAAGGGAACATCGTAATGTCCACGGGCACATATATAACACGCGAGCATATAGAGGAGTGGACGAAGGGGTACCTCATGACCATTCTTCACGCTCCGTAATTTGAGAAATTTACTTCCAAATGACAATGCGTCTGCTGGGCCTTATATACACATATATGCACTTATACATAGCTGGATGTGTATATATGTATTTAAGGGCACGAAGGATCGATGGAACGGTGCGAGAGTAGGAGGAAGCGGGCCAGCCAAGTAATTGGACGTTAAAAGCGAGCGTGCGTATGTAAGGCTGTAACTTTTTTCACGAGGGCATTTTTTTTCAAGACTCCCTTATCCTTCTTCCTACTCACTTTTGCTCCGTCTTTATCTCGCTTCTTCTCCTTCTTTCCGTGTATTTGTCTCTCTTAAAATTTTCGAGACAAGGCCGTAGTGATGAGAATCCGTTTGTGTCTTTTCGATCTTTGGATAGCCGAAGCTCGCGCGGTCATAAAGACGTTGAAGTTTTAAGCGAATACCCCTTTCCATTTCAGCGCAAAAGAGCCTCAAGATTTATAATCTATTCGTGATATATCCGGGGAAACACGGGCGTCTCCGGAACGCTGGAACAACTGAGTGTATGAGATGCGACGGGAGGGAGGGGGAAATAAATAAATAAACGAAAGACGCGAGGAAGAAATGCGAAATCGTTGCCGATGAAAAAAAAAATCGCGATCGTTAATTTGGTCGTGCTCCTGTCTTGCCAAGTATCTGGTTCGATCGTCGTCACTCTCCTCCCCCTCCTCTCTCTCTCTCTCTCTCTCTCTCTCACTCACTGTGTGTGAGTGTGTTACTGGTTTTAGTCGAATCAGATCTGAGAATGTTCTGAACACGATATGTTCCAATGGACCAGAGTCTACACGAGCCAGAGAACCCATAGCAGCGAGACACAACGTACGGTCGAGAAAAAAGAGAAACGAGACAGAAAGAGAGAGAGAGAGAGAGAGAGAGGGAGTGAGTACAGGGAATAAGAGTGTCGCGTCGCAAGAAAAACGCGTCAGAATCGCAACATCGATCGGTCGTACGTCCTCAGAAACACAAGCGATGAGAGTTAGCCACTTCTAAGCCTTCGTCCTCTGTGGTACACACAACTTTGGCTGGTGCAGCGGCAAATGCTGCTGTGTCTGGTTTGTTGGTCCGGATTTTACGACATTCACGCCAAGCTTCAGAGTCCAGGATGCTTATATATATATATATATATATACGACCGAAGATGCCAACTCCCGAGCAAACGATTCGAAGATAAAGAAGAAAAGGCGAAGGAGGTGGAGAATCGCGTAGGCGTCTCAAAGTCTTAAAGTCGCGAGATTGCAAAACACACACACATGAAGAGAATCTCTTGTGACGAAACCAACAAAAAAAAGTGAAAATTTTTATGCCCAATTCTGCATCTCTCTCAATGAAAGATACTTGAATTTTTGTTTACACTAATAATGCAGAAAAGTTGAATTCATTTTAACATCCAGCATAAAGTTCATTGGTACAAAGACACGACAAATTGATTTCATAAAAAAATATTAAATCGATTAATGTGAAAAATGAAATATAATGTTCGCAACGCACGTGAATAAAAGATTTCTTATTCAAAATGCCTTTTGCTCAAGTGCGACTACGAAAATTAGCCATTCTCGTATTTCTTTGACGCATGTATAATCGAATCAACAAAAATGTTAAGTTATCGTGTGACACAATTTTCAAACAATTAGGCACGCTGACAATTTTTTTTACTTTCATGTCGAACATATAAATATACATGGCAAGGTCAGTTTGCCACGCTCTCTTGCGCGGATAATCGTCGTATAGCGTGTGCCGGGACATTAATTTATAATGGCCAGTCCATATCCCAACTCTTTCATCAACGCTCGGACTCGCTCTCTCCCTGTCTTGCTCTCTCGCTCTCTGGATACCACTCGTTTAATTATTCCATCGTTCCCCATCGTAGCCCACCGCGTAATCCTCTTTTGCGAAAGATCTACCTCGTATAACCCTTGCTGGTGATTATATCTCGTCTTGATGTTTAAAGTATCATCCCCTAACTCTCTCCTCCCTAAATTCGCTTAATTTTTCTTTCTTTTTTTTCCATCTCTCCACCACAGATTCGATCAACTCTCAAACGTCACATATTCTTTTTCCAAGGCATGATCACTGCGAGAACGAAAAAAAAAAAAACAAAAATCCAGTCAATTCAATTTACTTTCCATATTTAAATATTGCTCTGGAATACAACAGAAATACCATATGGCAAAATTCCTTTTTCAGAAACATAAAAGTATCAATGTCAATGTTCATAAAATAAAGAATAAAATATAAATAATAAAATAGAATCAGAATTCGAAACTAACGCAATGATTCGAAGGATAATGCACGTAATTCGAGTTGGCTTGAATGAGAGGCTGTCCAAGTAAATGTAAAATGCCCGATATATACGAGCACATTTATGCCTACGCAAGTTTTCTCATCTCGTTGTTGCTGCCAGAGTGTTCGTGCGCGTTGAGGCACCGTTTTGTAGAGGCTCCGAACAAAAGGATCTGCAGACGCAGAGTGACTCTGCCCCACGTTATCTCTTTTTCACGCATTCTTTTACTTTTTAATCTTGAATAAAACGAGACTTGACGCTTTTCTTACTTCCCTGTCGGAACGTTTAGCCTATTAATTACACATACGTTTGTTGCAGCTGAAAAATACCGTTAACAAAACGAATAAGACCATATGACGCTATAAGCATATAAAAAAATAGAAACTAAGAAGCTTGAATAGCGAACTTGGTCCGGTCGTACTCGGACAAATTCTTCGTTGACGTTATTCATCTTGCGGATGAACTCACGTAACGACATATATAACGGAGACGCGTACGAGATCTGATATCTTTGAGGCCGAGAATAAAAGAGGGACATTTGTCATCAATCATGCGCGAAGACAAAATTTGAGTCTGATGACGGCGGATGAAATATAGCTAATATATATAATGACATTAAGGATATATTCATATGTTCAATGTTCATCTATAAGTGCGATTTTATATATAGGTATATGCATAAATCTGTGAAGGTATATTGTCGAGTACTCTTCTTGCGTTGACTAAGTATGTGAGTGTGAAGAAAGCGCGAAAGGTCAGTATGGGAATGGTCAGGTCGTTGGCAGGCGATTTGTGCGGTCTTGGCGTAACTTTATGTAAGCCTTAAGGTCAATAGCGAAAGGACTATGTTGTATGAGTACACATATATGATGTATAGTTATAAAGTGTAAGTCTGTGTATATGCGCCACCCGTTGGGTCAACGCACCAAGCGCTATAGAAATAGAAGGAGGAGCGAGTGAGAGAGAGAGGGAGAGGGAGAGAGAGAGAGCCTCTCTATTGGTGGTATTACGTGGCGAAGATCGATCTATCCACAGGCAAACAGACGGCGAGAAAGAGCGAGAGAACGAGCGATTTCCTCTTTCTCCGTGACCGCTTAAATCTTAAATCACTCCTGTAGAATGTCCGTTTTAGGTGCTCGAGTCCTCCGCGATCTCCGTGTAATCGCAGAGACAGAGAGAGAGAGAATAGAGAGGAGAGGGAGAGAAACGACGACGAGAGACGGTATACGTCGCGATTCTCGTTTTCTTGTCGCGATCGCTTAAGTCAATGGGCCCTCTCTTACCGGTCTCGCGCAGAGTTCTAATATAACCGCGAAATTACGCGTCGCTGATGTTGAATCGTTGCTTCTGCTGATGCTGACCGAAAGCACTCCCCTCTCTTCCTCCATCTCTCTCTCTCTCTCTCTCTCTCTCTCTCTCTCTCTCTCTCTCTCTCTCTCTCTCTCTCTCTCTCTCTCTCTCTCTCTCTCTCTCTCTCTCTCTCTCTTTCTCTCTTTAAGCGTTGACTGAAGTTGGAAAAGAGGAGATCACAGAGAAAGCGAGAAAGGCTTACCAGCATCCAGCTTACACACAAAGAGTAGAAGTGAACACGGTGTGGTCACAGTTGGACCTCGTTCTCATCTCCCGGCAAGCAGAGAACACACGCAGACTCTTTCTCTCTGTCTATCTACCTCACACAACAGGGAATGGAGTGTAACACACTACACACTATCGCAAAGATTGAGAGAGAAAGAGAGAGAGAGAGAGAGAGAGAGAGAGAGGAAGAGAGACTGAAAGAGGGAGAGCAAAAGGTAGAGAGCGAGGCAAAGGATTGCGCTCGCAACTCGCCAGGTTATAAGGGATAGTAAGAGAATCTGCCTCAAGCATCTCCTCTCTCTCTCTCTTTCTCGCTCCCTTTTTCTCTCTCTCCCGCTTATTTTTCATCCTTCTTGCGTTGAAACCTTCTCAACCGACCAAACCGGACTTTCGTACTCCAACAAACCTGTGCAAGGATGATTGCATTCCCGACATGCGGAGATGCAAAGGTTTTATGAAACTCAGCGCGGATTCAAGAGAGAAAGAGAAAGAGAGAGAGAGAGAGAGAGAGAGGAAGAAGTAAAAAGAGCTGAATACGAAGATGAAGGAAAAGAGAGAAAAGGATAGCATAATATGCTATACATAAACCGAAAGACAGAGATAGAAAAAGATCCAACAAAGACAACGATAACAAAAGAGAAAAAAAAAACAACCAAACCAACGCCAGTTTTTGCATTCACATCAACTCAGTGACCATGGCAATAACTCTTATCGAATATTGGCAGTCGAACGAGTACGCGCATATGCGTATACTTCCAAACTTAAACGCATACACGTATCCATGTATATATGTACGAACTTAATACATATATATCGCGGACAATCTTTTAATATCACGAAAAAGCAATCGGATACGAATGATACTTTGGCTACACATACCCACCCGTTCATATCTACATATTGGGAATCCGCGTCTACTATAGATATACATGTAACAAGGGGACACGTTGATTTATGAAAATCATAAATAATGCGTTGCAGTGTTGACGGCTTATTAGTCATTTTCAGTTAAACCATTAAACATTTTCTCGTTACGTAATTGTTGTGGAAAAAAAGTCGTTTGAGGCAAATGCTACGAGAAGATGAAAGAGATAGAGAGAGAAAGGACGAGAGAAAAAGAGAGTATGAGAGAAAAGAGTATTTGTGATGCATTGCGAATGGGAAATAATATATCGTTATATTCTCCGCACAAGGCGTGTCTCGGTCTCGTCTCGCGCGGTTTATAATACCGCTCCGCTTCGCGTATCATCGCGTACTACCTTATGTATACACGTATATACATATATATGCCTATGTATACGTATATATGAGGTACATAATGCGAGAGCCCAGTGCCCAGCGCGATGTGTATTACTTTCCATTTAGTAACGCTCGTTGATGATATTTAGATTACGACCGAGGCACGCGCCGCGCGTCAACGACTCACATATACACACACGTCCATACGTATATATGTATAGATAGATATTTTCACCATGCAGCCATGTATATTTATATATATATATGTATACACGAGCGAAAACCATGCGGTACAACAGCGTGTGCGAAAGTAGCCGCACGGTATTTCAACGAATGCGCGCACTGAATCTTTATCTCAGTCTATATCCCTGGACCGGCAAGAGATTCTATATACTTATATTTTATCATTTGCGAACACCGTATTTATTGTCCGTTTAAGACGTTCAACATAATACAATCCGACGCTCTCAGGTGACTCGAACCTTTTCTCTCAATCGTCTTTCGTCTGAACTTTAACTGGCACAACATTCTATGAGAGAAAGTAATCCGTACTCTATATGTATTTATATATGTATTTATCTTTAATGCATATACATGTATATTCACTTGTTCTCGCGCATTAATAATGGATTATCACGCTGAGGGATCGAGTCAACGATTGAGATATCTTAACGATGACGTTACACGTTAATATGCCAAAGAGAAGCTCTATTCATTCGCTCACGCGAGAATCTAAATGTTTCTATGCATATCGATGTATAGATACACGGTATTATTATTATTATTATTATTATTATTATTATTATTATTATTATTATTACATAAACCGTTATAATAATTGAATCGTCCTATCAATCAAACGAGCAGTCACGCCTATTTATATTACGCAGTCTTAAGTAACTCGTTATCAAAATATCGCTACCTCACTGTTCACAATTGTATCGATGTAATTCACGCATACGCGTACATTATATATATCTGAAAATATGTATGTATATAGATTATAATTTTTTGTATGTACATGAGGCGAGCGGACATTTTGTCCTTGATACGTGCAACGATAACGTATCTACAGTCTATAATATATGTGTACGTGTATGCATGTGCATTGGATAGTTAGGAAAATATAGTGAGATAAAAAAATTCTATTAAAACCGGCTCCCCGGCTCATTGTGCTCAGGTGAATAAAACGTGAATCACGTCTCGATGAGGCAGGGGAAGGGGCGGAGATGAGGCGGTGGCGACGAGCAGTTATCGCTTTCTCTCTCTCTCTCTCTCTTTCTCTCCTCTATATTTCGAGAGACGCCTCATCTCGTCTTGTGGGCATAAGAAAATGGTAAATGGCGGAGGCACGTGTAAAGAGGGGTAAAGAGAGGATCTTACGCGCGCGAGCTTACGATAGAGTGTGTGTGTATGAGAGAGAGAGAGGGAGGAATAGCGATGTCTACACTTGGGTCCAAGAAAGTATACAGAGAAGGCCCGAAAGTGGGCATGGGAAAAGGCAAGGTATCGCGCCGCGGTGAGTTAAGGCTAAGACTGGATTCCGCGGGGCGAGGCCCTCGATCCTGGTTTGTACTTGTGTATGTGTATGTGTGTGTATGTGTCTGTTAGCTTTCTGCCTCGTTGTGGCGGGTGGGAGTGTACAAGGTCTTCGATACCTCGTAAATTACCGCTCCGCTCCTGCCCGACGCCCTCACCTTCTCTCATCTCGCTTCTTGCTGTGCACCTTCTGCCTTTTTACTTTATGCTTCTACTTCTACAACTACCATTACTACTACTACTACTACTACTACTACTACTACTACTACTACTACTACTCTCTTGCAACCCTCTCAAGTCTCTCTCCTTCGCGATTCTCCTTCTGCCCCTTGCTTTCGAGTGGCTCTTCTCTCTTTTCTGCGCCTTCGTTTTCCTCCGCCTCTACTACTTATACACACTAGCTCATCCCTATCCAAAGAACCTCGACTTCTTCCTATCTTTCGTCGTCTTATTTTTCTTATTATTCTTTCATCTACTACTACTACTACTCACTCGACGCAATAAACGAACGAACGAACGAGCTTCATCCTCAATGCTCTAAGCTTCAATCCTACTCTTACACTTATGTTGCTCTTCACTCTCGTTCACCGTTTTCGTCCTCACTCGCTGAAAGAGAGATTGGCGAACACCATCGCGAACAGCCACGGTGATGAATTAAGTCTTCATCCGCACTGCTCTTCTCACACTAACCACCGCCCTAATTTTTCTTATTATTCTTTCATTCTACTACTACTACTAACTCACTCGCACGCCTTCCTCTCTTTCTTTCTTTTCACATCATTCTTCGCTAGTCATTCTTTCTGCATTATGCAGCTTGCTTATTCACTATTTATACAGCTTCCAGCTTCAAGTTTCTCACTTTTTCTCTCTACTTATGTACAGAGAAATCTATGCGTTTTAGGAGCAAGGCACTAAACTTGTATAATTAGTTGCACATATCAATCCTCCACCATTTTATATCTCGTTGCTGAAAACGAAATTTTGTTGAAACCTTAAAATATTTTGTTGAATACGTCCAATAAAATATTTTGACCACGCAACTAAATGTTTCATCGCCTCAACGAAGTTTCATTTCAGTACAGAGAAGCTTTGTTGTAATATTCGAAACTTTGTTGCCTGAAAACATTGTTGAATACGTGCAACAAAATTTCGTTTTCAGTGAAAAAAATATTTGATTGGTAAGAAATTACAATATTTGCCATGCAAAAACTGGTGCCAGCGATAACGCTCGCCATCTCCAATGCTGTATAATAATTCAGTGTTCACATACAGACGTTATCAGGAATTTTGGCACGTAAATTTTAGACGAACATATGTGCCATAACCAGTTAATTGGTCAAATGAGACTTTGGCGCATGTGTCTATACTGCTCCGAAATTACTCTGGGTCAAATTAACCATTCCATCTGCAATTGATTTGAGGATACACATAGCATAGACTCTGGTTGATTTTGATAGTAACGTTCGATCGAAGAAAATTGGAAACTACAGGAATTTCTAATGAAGTGATTAGATATTTAAATTCTTTAAATAGTAAACAGAGACTAAAACGTAGATACTGAAAGTTATCACGAAGTTTTTAGCGCATTAACATAGAAAAAAAAAGGAATTTCTTCATAAGTGTAAAGAGAAGAAAAATGGAAAAATTTGCAATCCAGAGATCGAAAATATTTAATAATCGCCGTGTTTTAAACTAGACTCGATGAGAAAGGGCTCGTAAATCGCGGCCTCCGAGAGCTGTCCAAGGGTATATTGAAATGCGTTTATCCACTGGGAAATTAAAAGCCCTCGAAGCGTAGAGAAAGATAAAAAAAAAAGAAAGAAGGATAGAAAGTGAATGCATGTATGGAGCAATGAACCGAAAGGTTTATAAAAGAAAACAAGTCTATGCTATACGAGAAAGGGTGCAAAAGACTTATATATGTATATGCGAAGAGGGAGCAGCGAGAGAATCGAGACAAGTTTCCATCTACTTTGGACCTCACAATCCTTGAAATCGAAGAACCTCACTGGAAACCACTTTTCTGAACTCGAATGCTGGATTTACGGGGAGCCCCTTGCAGCTTCTACCCGGCGAGGATTCCGGAATGGTCAACATACGGGAGGAGGAGTGAAACACACTCGACCGAAATACCTGCTTACCCAAATTGTATTAAATATCATAATTTACTTGTTTTCGACGTTTCTTCATGAGAGGAAAAGAAAAAATAAGACTTTCTCAGCTTTATGTTTGATTTTGGAAAAAAAAAAACAAAACATCCCTGTTAAATAACATACTGGCCGTACTAATGTCTGCTATATAATGTGGATATATTTTACTGACCTTAGAATTCGAAATTGCCTTCAGCGAAAACTACGGCCAATCGATGTGCCGCAACTAAATAAAATCGAAAATATAGACTTTCCTCCCACTTTCTTTGCCATCATCTTCAAGAAAAAGCCCTTTTTCCATAAAATAATGGCGAGATAAGGCATAACAGGTGACTTCCTTAGCTATCGAGATTCTAATGACCGAACCATGTGTCCTCAAATCCCAAAATTTATCATGCAATATACGAATTTGAGCCATTAACCTTCTTGTGAATGAAAAGAAAAAAGTTGCTTTTTGCACGCTCCAACAAGAAGAGACAAATACATAAAAAGTTGAGATACGCGAACAAAAGAACTCTGCTTTTTGCATAAATTCGTTTCACGCATTTTTTAAGTGCTCGTTATTTCGCATCTTTCTTGTGAAAGATGTTTGAAAATATATATATGTGGATAACATGTTATAAACGAAAGTGTTTGAGAGTGAAAATAAAAGTATTAAAACACACACACACACACAGGACACTCGCCAGGTTAGGGACCGCACAAAAGTGGTTTTTGTTCATGAAACCCTCGGATTCCCTAAATCGACGCTCTCTATCACATATCCCATTCAACTCGAAACGAACAAAAGCCCGACCCACTCTGAAAAATCTTTAGCTCTGCGAATTTTTGTCAAGAGATAATAAAAAAAAAAGGCTTCAAATATTTATTGTTAGATTTTTTGAAAATCTTATTCATCATTATTGAAATTTTATTTATCATTAGAGTTACGGTTGCGTTGGAATGCGATAATTGTTCATCATTATTATTTCCATACAGAAAAAACGACAGGTATTTAGATGTAAATTATTCTTCGAAGTACAGTCTCGATGAAAAATCTCCTCATACGTGAACTTTTACGTTGAAAACACTATTTTTTTCACATGCAAAAAATATTTGAATGTGCAAAAAAAAATGAAAAAAAGAAAACAAAATACGACGAAAAATCTCAAATTTCAAGCTATAAATAATTTTCGAAAAAAAAAAAAAAAAAAAATCAGGAACGAAAATGTAGAAAATCTAAGCACAGTAGAAGTCAATGTGTCAAAATAGAAGACACCTTTGGTAGTTTCAAAGTGTGTGAAACATAATGTATATTAAATATCCACAGAGAACAAGGAGATAGGATGTTGTTATCGCGCGAGGAACTACGAACCGCTTGACACCTGAACCGCGATGAAATAAAGCGGAGAGAAGAAACATCTGAGAAAAGAGAGGAGAAAGAAGGGTATGTGTTCGGAGAGGACACACGACGCTTGAAATTAGTTTCAAAAGATATGTTCCGCTCATGCGTGAAAAGGCTCGAAAGGAAAAAGAAGAGAGAGAGAGAGAGGGGGAGAGAGGAAAAAAAAGATATGCAAGGGAGTTTTGTCAGTGTGCGAAGAATATTCACGAAATTCTCAAGGAACGTTCCCACCGCATATAAATCCGCGTATATATAGCGTGTGGCTCTAAACTTCCGTCGTATGAAAGACGTAATGAAGCATTTGTAGGCAATGGCGGAATGTATGTTGCGCGATGGCCCATCAACCAATAATAAGAAAGACAAAGATGAGAGATGAGATAGACCGAGGGAAAGGGAGGATGAAAAGAGAGGATGAAAAGAATGAGGGGAAAACCTCTGATCGTCAGTCTCTCGTATCGGTCTTTTGACGATGCATCTATACTTACAAATACATTGTATAAGGTCTTGTCTCCTCTCTCTCTCTCTCTCTCTTTCGCACAAACGAAGGGATAGAATATACGACGATAGAATGTTCACCAAGGCTGATCGGCCACCCTATTGTTGTGCCTAATTTACCGTTAAATTGTTTACATCTCATTAATCGCGAAGCCAGAGAGCGAACGAGGGATACGCCAAAGAGAAAAGAAAGATAGAGAAAGAGAGATTAAAGAAGAGCTCGCGATATTATACACAATATGGCGTATAGTTATACTACAAATTCATGCATACTCGAAAGAGCCGCGAGCAATCCGCGCAGTATGCTCATCGATGCACGTCACTCATCGTGACATGTCGGAGCCTCTGGGCCCGCCGTCGCTTCGATTTTCGAACAGGCTCTTCTCCTTATAGATATTTGCTTGCAAGAAGCAACATCTACGTCATCAGCAGTGCACGTATGTGCGGCTCATAATTTTTTTCCTGCTGATGAGAACACTCCTCCGCGCATCGTAAGTATTCTCGGTGTGTCACATTCTTTGTTCTACAGAGCTTCACAGAATATTACGCTTACTTCTTTCGGTGGGTATATAACGGTGATTTTACATCTGTATATACACGACTTGAAATACTGCCTCGTGCATTGGAATCATCAATCATTTCAAACTATACCAGACCGAGTTTTCAATGATTGTTGTAGATGAGTTATTGTCATCTGCGGCTTGAAGGAATTCAGTGCGGCATTGATGGTCGAAATAGTCTAGTTTCGAATAATCGATCGATCTTCAGAGAAGTTCTATTATCTTTTGAATTTGAAGAAAAAAATAATAAAATTCAATCGGGCATAGAGATTCGACGTGAACAATGTATTGACCGCAGGATAAACGCAAATTTTTGTTTGCGTTAATTTATTTTGTTTAAGGAGGTTGGCTACACACAACAATGCTGCCATGTTAAAAGCATAGGAAAATTCGAAATTATTAGAATTTCATGAAATTTGGTGAGCATATTCTTTTGGATTAAATGTGAATACACAAATTTTTTTAAATTTTTATTCTCCATAGTTTTCGAGTAATTTAACACTAGAGTTTACATCCGTAAGCATAGGATTCTGATATATATAGGTATATCTTTTGCATATTGTAAACTCCAATTATTCGACAACTATGTAGACGAAAAATTTGAAAAAATTTGTGTCATTGCATTTGATGCTGAAGAATGTTATTACTAAATTTTATTAAATTCTTATCATATTGTCGTATGTAGCCACCCTCCTTAATGATTCGAAAAATATATTATACGAAGCAGTAGACCATGAGTATATACGTGACTCGTTAAGATACAAGAACGAATTGCGATTTATAAGCGAAGAATAAAAATGGTCACAATGTGACATCAGGTTACCTTAAAAGTGTCCTTGTTTTGCACCTGGTTAACCCTGGCAGTATAAACAACCGGGACCATTTATCGTTTCCTTTTCTATCTCGATATCGTAGCCAATCGGGTAGCCATCTCCGGTAAGGAGAAAAGAGGGGTGAGAGAGAGAGAGGGCAAGATTTTTATCAGGAGTTCCTTCCCTTTTCGCGCGCGAGCTGACACAAGTTTTTCTCGTCCCGCTGCAACAGGTTCGTCCAAGTATTGGCTGTATAAGCTGCCGCTGGACTCTCCGAGGAAACGTTCGATTATTTATAAGTCGTCCAACAACAAGAGAGAAACGGAAAGAAAAGAAAAAGTGAAAAAAAAAAATCGAACGTCCGATCGAGCTAGAAGAGCGGTATTACTATTTTTGTCAGCGATACGAAGGAATGATCTGCGGAACCAAAAAACCAGGGAGCTTGAATCGCTCGGATTAAATTAAAAAAAAAAATATATATATATATATATATATATATATATATATGCTTTCTAGGTATTTACTGAGTTTGTTTTACGAGGCAAGAAAAAAAAAAAAAGAAAAAAAAACTCGATAAAGTGCCAAAGGTTTTATTACCTTTCTCGTTCGAAGTTGAATTATAGCGAGAAGAAAAAAAAAATCATTGCAGCCAGCATCTTGCGAGAATTACGAAGGCTCGCGCCGCTGAGTATAAATTGCACGAGAATCGACGACATTTTCCAAACTTGTCAATAACCAATGCCATCTCATTGCTCGATTCCCACACATAAAAGCCGGGGCTATGCATACAAACAGCTCGTTCAACCTGAAGCAGGAAATAGCGAGAAAGGATCAAAAGCGAGCACAGGGAGAGGAAGAGAGAAAGAAAAGAGAAGGCTATGCAAATATCGTTGTAGATATATACACGCGAAGAGAGTATATACTACTCGCAGTATTTTGTCGAGGCGGTGAGAGGGTAATAAATGCTATTGTTTATACAGTATGCTTTGTATTGTCGCAATGCAGACTCGAGCAGCGGATATCCGTGCGTTTGTGATTCGCAAAAAGCTTTACCGAGATCGGAATTTACGTAGAAGGAAATCAAACGTGAAACCTTACGACGTTGTGGAGGGTCTCTCTTTTTTTTTTTTGCTGCTTACTTTCCTCTTTTTCAACTTCTCCATCCTGTATATGTACTGTAGGTAATGCGCGTGTACTTGGTCGTCGAAAAAAACACAAAAAACAACAACAAAAAATGGTTCATCGAAGCGCACACGTTGTTCTTAGGAAGGAAATGAGCAGAGTAAATTTCATCGGTCAGCCATGGCAACGGGAATAATCTAAGAGAATCATTTACGCCGCCGGTATTTTCAAACTGGTATAAAAATTGTTAGGAATCTCAAAAGCCGATAATACGGTAAACAACACTTTTTCCTGACTTATTTCGAGGATTCAATAGTTGTATTGAAGTAGTGATAATTTTTTTTTTCTTTGCCAAATGCCATCGGATCTGCACCGTTCCGGATCCCGATCGAATGAAATTTGAGAAAAATTCCTCGTCGTCGTCGTCGTCGTCGTCGTTTCGCTCTCTCTCTTTCTCTCCAGAGACGATTATATATTTTGCAAAGGGAAAATGGGATCCGAGAGAACAATACTCGTGGCTAAAGAGCCGTTATTGCAAATACTCGCATATATGCAATAGATAGGGAAATAAACGTTGAATCGGAGGGAAGTCTCGGATTGCACGAGGTCGGATAATAGACCACGTGCGCGTATCTATTCCAATGGGTAGAATCATACAGAGAAGCTTCTCTCTAATGTTATTTTGAACACGCTACATAGAACAACGCAAGCATCTTTGCCCGTATTAGTTGCCGTATGAATGCATACTGAGCCATCTATTGCCTCCTCTCAAGCTCTCTCTCTCTCACACATACTCTTACTCTCTTGCTTTGTTTTTTTTTCTTTCTCCCGGTACCACACGGCAAATCCGCTTAACTTCTATACATGTTTACTTAATTGGTTCATTATCTAAATACCATCAATGAGCGGTTATTGTGGCACGAACTTAGCCTCAAACGTAAACTTGGTCCGTGTTCATATCTAGTCAGTGTGTATAACACGTCAAATTTGCTCGCCCGTTTATACGAAATGTAGATACCCCACCGTAAACCACTGTCCATTTACTCGCGCGGCCGGACTCGTAACAAACTTCCAAACTTTAAAACTCGTATACCTCCTTCCCTAATATATTCCTATTCACAAAAATTCAACGTATAAAGTTTCGTGGTAAGCTTCCTGATTAGTGGGCACTCACGCAATAATCAAGATTAATCGCCTGACTTTAGTACTTGTAATTATGATTTAAATAATAAAACTTCAAATTACAAAGTAAATTTTACGCTAAAATCCACGTCAAAAAGCACAGTAATACTTCACTGTACGTGTAAACATAAATGAAAAATCTTGTACCAACCAATTAGTTTCTTTTTTTTTCTTTTTTATGAACAAGATGTGTAAAAATTCAAGTGCACGTGCGTTAATTTTTACAGGTTTTGCAGCAATGACCTTTTGCCGGGAAGCTCAATTGAAGTTTACAGAATTGCTTGTAAAAAGATTCAAACGCGCATTGAGCTCCTTAAAATGCATGAATTTCCGAAAAATGTTCGGAAAGTAATGACGTTCGATACCAATCTCGAAATCCTCTGATAACCATTCTCGTTCCTGATTTCTACGATAATTTTTCAAATGTGGGTCTATTCTCATTCGGTGCACGTCAATTCTGTTTGAATACCAACTGCAGACTCTATACCGAAATTTTCACAGCCTTGAGGAACTCTCGGACAAAGGGATCTTCAGAATATTCGTGGTCTTCGAAGTCTCATATTATTTTATGTACGGTCGGGAGAGTTTTAAATGCATTCCTTATTACACTCGCGGGCTAAATGAATGAAACAAGCATAGCTGTTTCTTGAAAGTCTCGATGCCCGGTCATCAGTGTGATTGATTTTCTCATTTCTCGTACGGTATATTGTTGCCATACATCATCGGTAATCAATAGTGGCAAACCTGAGAACTGCGACTATCTATATCCACTTAGTTTTCCGAGAGACCCGGTGGAGAGACACAAGACGCAGGAGAGGTACGGCTCGAGAGACGGAAGTGCGAGAGAGGAAAGATACGTACGCTTCGAGCATTCGACTGATCATTGCTCATCATTAGTCTCCGTCGTCGTTCGATGTAGAAGGAAGAGAAGGATAGAACAAGAGAGAGGACGAGAGAAACGCAGAGCCTTAAGATGAGGAAAAGAGATGGAGACAGAGAAAGAGAGAAAATATTGCCGAGGCGTTAAAGCGACGTCCATGTAGTGTGGCGAGCTCGAGTCATCATGATTTAAGCATCATCACAGAGCCGAGTCACCCGACGATGAGAGATCGATTGTTGCGTATGCACGAACGAAAAATCTGAATCTCAAAATTAGTCAGGTCATTGAGTATCCGATATATCACGTTTTATAACTTTGAGAAACGTGTAAAAAAGAAAGTTTCATCGAGAGATGTTTCGTCAAAACTTTACACGAGTATGTGTACCTACATTTATTTTCAATTTCATGAAATACTGATGGAATCAACGAATAAGGAGAGAAAGCAGACGCGTCGAAAGAAAAAAAAGAAACAGAATTAGCGTTTGACGGAAAATTTAGATCTTCGGCTGATATGTGTATGCGAGGACTTTGTTGTGAGCCAATGCTCTTCACACTTGACACTTTTGACCGGTGTAAATTGAATCGTACAAGTGTACTTTCTCTAATTCTTAGAATATTCTCAGTTCAATCTACCACTTAGCAAAAGCCGTCATCTTTTTCAAATACCGTTGTCTAAAATTAAAGATGATCCGAGGTCGAATCTCTCATTAACACGAAGAAGAATATTTTATTCTTTCAACTCCATAGTTGGAACTCTTCCCTCCCCCCCTCCTCCTCCTCCTCCTCCTCCATTCTCTCTCCCTTTCAAATGGATCTCATGGGTCCATAACCCAACCAAAAGCACTCGAGAGCAAATAAAATATGACATGATGTCTTTTGGACTTATATGGTTAACGCAGACCGACGTGTCAGTCATCTGGGTAACGAAGCAGCTGTATAGCCATAAATTCGCGCGAGGAACGTACCCACAACGGCAGTTGAAATCTCGTCCCTCTCTTGAGCTTTTTAAAAAAGATGGGTATTGCACTCTGCATAAACTCGCATCTTGGGATATTACCTTTTTCACGATGAGACGAGACAAACTTCGATTCGAAACACCTTGACTCGAGCAGTTTCAATCGCACTTCACGATATTTACCAGGATTGACAAACTCTCAAGAGTAATCTCCGAATGAATTTCTTGCGGGCATAAAAAGTCAATTTTGTTTTATTAATTTGCTCGGAATTCAGGATTAAAGTTTGTTGAAATGAAAAAGTCAATTTTGTTTTATTAATTTGCTCCGAATTCAGGATTAACGTTTGTTGAAATTAAAAAGTCAATTTTCGATATGGATTTGCAGTTGATTGAAAGTGAGTGGAGAATCTGGCGCTGGTACATATTCGCTGATGGATTTATCGATAAACCGAAATCTGTTATTAATGTACGTCTACCAAATGGAAAAGCAATAATTCTGTTTTTTTCGAAGTTAACGAAGAGCTTCAGTTAAATAGAGAGCAAAATAGTTCGCTGGGGATTTAATAACATCAAAATTAGTACACATCCATGATATAGGAATTTTCCATATACATATGTAATTCGTAAACTAACTGTAGGCCAACTTTGTTATTAGCGGATGAACTACGAAAGCTGCTTTTTCATTTGACCTAAAACGAAAGTTCGAACTGATTAAAAAACCATACAGATCTACTTATCCAGGGCGAATAATAGATGACCTGAAACTTTTAATTTCAATAGCACAAGATTGGCGGCCGGGAAGATATTCACAAATACAAAAAGTCGGGTACAGAAGTTAGTGACACATTTTAGTTTTCTGTGCAGAATATTCGATTTTCACAAGACTTAATTTCACTAACTCATTTCACGCTCGGGTTATCAGGTCTGTTGGATACGTTCGGAACTAGTGGAGGCACGTATCTGAGAGGTGAATTATAAGGTAATGGAGGTATTATGGACGAACTATTCCCCAACTTTAATGTGAGCTGAGGTCGCGCGAGTAAACTATAACTTCCCAAGTCTAAACGTGCCGGTTATAAATCAGTTAGCGGAGGCGCTACCATGTCGAAACTTACACTCGGGACTAGGACGAAAGTGATTTGATGCAACTTATACTTGCATATATACGGGCAAATGTGTGTACGTTTTAGTTGAGTTGAGGGCAAGCTGAATACTTCTGCTGTGCGATGCTTGCATCAAAATTCTGCATACCAAATATCAAATTGGTCAAATATTCATAGTTGGAGCATGTACCGCAAATAATCACGGACTTAAACTCACGGAGCTTCAACGAATAGGTTTCAGCATCAAAACTTTGAATTTCTTGACATCGTTTTTTATGACAAAATTATTGAATTATTTATTACTCTTTCAAATATTATCATTTTTCATTTAGTTCCATTTTGAGATGAATTTATTTAATATTGAAATAAAGTTGATAACCCTCTTCGCTACTTTTACAACCGAATTATTCTCTCGTCAACTTGAGTGCACCAATAGCTAATTCATCGAGATTAATTTTTCATCAAACCTCGATGAACCCAACTTTATTGTACCAATGAAATTCTTTCTTTTTTTTTTTTCGTGATTCCCGATAAATTTTCGAGCAGGTTTATATATTCCCGCAGATCCCATCTATCCTTTGTTCCACATCCTAATTTGACCTATTTTTCAGAATTCCAAAACCGTGTTATCCTCTGTTCGTAAAAAGGGGAGCAGAGAAGTTGATTGATTCATTCTTGACTAAGCCGCTTTGCAGTTTTCTATATACTCTGGTTGAATTTCAAACTTTATTCTCTTCCACCTTAAGCTTTTCCTTCGATAGAGGATTTATAAGCAAGTTGGAAGCTCATGCAACCATATATATGGTTCAGCTATTACGGCATCCAATAGAACTTTTTCTATACACGTATATGTTCCCGCGATATTTTTCGATGAAGCAAGTTACGAAAAAGCAATAGTCTATCGTTATACGAATAAGATCCCGGAAGATAAGGAAATGCGCATGTTATTGAAAGCTCGTGAAAAAGGGTTTGGCAAACATAAGAAGCTGAGATTCGAAAGGTTGTATAAGCCGATGAATTTGGCACGGAGAACCTATTCGAGTAGCGTCTTTCTGTTATTCAAGAGTCAATGCATACCTCGATGCTGGTACCTCATCGTTGCGGACCAGATGCATTCAGAGTAAAAGGTTTTGGCCCACGTGAACAAGACGCGAAGAGACTTTGAGAGAGATCACGGCTGAGTTGTTCAAGGGTCGAAAGGGAGGGCGGGAGAGAGAGAGAGAGAGAGAGCGAGAGGGAAGAGTAAGAATATAAAAAAAAAAACATGGGAAGGCAAGAGGAGTGAGCCCAGAAGGAACCGGTGAGGTGGAGGATAAACGGGGAGTTGCTCGAGTGAAGGAAGAAGTATAAGGAGGAGAGAATGAGGAGTAGGAGGAAGCAAGCGTCGGCTGGACCACGATTAGCATTCTCCCATGAAGGAATGTGCTGGCCGTGTCACGTCAGACGGTGATCGGTGTGAAGCTGCCTCGATCTTCTCTTATACCTCCAACCTACCCTCCTTGCCTTAACCTTACCATCTCTCTTTCCTTATTCCTTTCCCTCTCTTTCCTCATTTCTTCGTCTCTATATTTTTTCTTGTTTCTCTCTTTCTCTCTCTCTCTCTCTTTCTCGTTTTCTCTATGGTGCTTTCCGAGCCAAGACGGTTGTCTGGCCAACAGCAAAAGCACCATGCACGTACGCGCAACAGCAGCGTGTCTTCAGCTCTGACCGTATCCCTCATTGGGTTGTCTTCTGCTCTTCCGTACCTGCTCCTTTACTCTCCTCCCCCTCCCCCCCCTCCCTCCATCTATCTCTTTTGCTCCCACTCTTTCTATCTCTCTTGGGTTTCTGTCCTTTTTCTCCTTAACCTGATCTCAGACTCGCTCCTTAGCATCACTTATCTTCCATGTCGCCGTCAGCGCCTCTCGACGTTCTCCTCACGAAATTAGAGCTGAACAAATTAGATCCACCAATACGTGTAACCCAGACCTTTGTCCCTTTTTTTCAATCTCCCCCCCCCCTCCCTCCCACCCCTTTTTTTTCCTCCATTTTGAATCTTCGCGAGCTCTTTTTGGAACAGCTTTTCTTTCACCTTCCCCGATATTTGTGGATCACAAGAACATGCTGGACAGTAGACATTTTTTTTTGTTTCCATCTCAACCCAAATATCGACAGAAACGTTTTAGGCTCTATGAATCAATTTCAACTCGTTTCGAAACCTCGACATCACTCCCGCGGGTGGCTCTTCTCACACGAGCCATTTTTGTGTACTCTATTTCCGTCCTCGATGAATATCTATTTTTTTTTTCTCGTATTTCATTTTATTTCTGATTCGATGAACGAGAATGACACGTGAAACTTGCGGTCTTCAAGCGAGCGAGGACACAGCACGATGGGGAAAAGAGGGAGTGAGGTAGAATGAGGCTCATGTCAGAGGGTTTGATTGGTTTATGTGCTTTGGTTCGGTCGTGTATATGACGGTGCCAAGTGCCACTCTTGATGAGCAAAAATTTGATTTTTTTTTTTTTCCCCTCGTATCTGTGGCAGATAAAATACATATTCGAAATATTTTCGTTGCTGTATTAACGCTACCTCGTTAGGAATGTGCAAAGATGAGATGTAAAAAATGTAAATGCTGAGCAGAAAAGGAGAGGAAGGGAGAGTACACTTTAATGCCCAATGAGAAAGCCGTCAGTCATACTGCGGCTTACCGGGGAATTATACTCCGACAGGCTGACGTCTCTTCGTGGCGCGCGCGCCCCTGGCACTTGGCTCTTTTCAGTGACAAATTCATATATCTCATCATCTACGAATGTGTTATATACATATATGCTATAATTTATATGCCGTATATCTACACGTGTTGACGGAAGAAAATAAATGTAACAATCCTGGTATCTCGTTGACACCGGCTCACATCACTGTGAGAAGTGTTTATTTCCAATGGAGATGAAATAAAAAGGTTCATTGGAATTATAACATTATATATATGGGGCATTCCATGCCAAATCAGCCACTTCAGAACCTTACAGTTTTTAAATTAGCTCAAATTTTTTTATAATGTTCTATGTATTGAATGAGCCTTTCTTGATTTTTTTCAAATTTTTCCCTCGATTGCCTAACGAGATATATTTTTTCCAAAAATTCGATGGTTTTTTTTTTCAAAAGCTCACAACTCTTCGAAAAATGGACGGAATCGAACTTTTTTTTTTTCAAAATTTTGGTTTTTTATTGTACTTTTTGAGTGTGATAACGAAAAAATTATAGTTGAATTTTTTCTCTATTTTTATTCAGGTTGAAGAACAAAATCGACGATTTCAAGATGATTACATATTTTGATTTTTTTCAAAAAATTTTCAAAAAAACTTGAACAAAATTGAAGATTTTTAAGACCAGTTACATCGTGGGCACGCTATATCTTCGATTCGATTTCGTATTTCAAAATTTTTTTTTTCGTTTTTTCAGTAAATTAAAATCAAATTCAACAGTCACACAATCCACAATGCTGTTTTCCTAACACTAGAAATTTTCTCCCATCATTAGATTGTGAATGGCATTCGTTTTTTTTTTTTTTTTTTTTTACTAATTTCTTCTTGGAAATGAAAAATTCCGCCATGAATGAAAAAGTAGATCAGTACTCCATACATATTGTTCGTTTTCAATGAGAAATGAATACATTTTTTTGGCGTTTAAACAATTTGTGCACTCTGAATACTTTTGGAAAAGAATAATCTTTCACAATCAAGGTATTCTCTCCATACTTTTCGTTGTAGTCGTACGTCGATCGACGTACCAAACCACTACGGTCGATCCATTAGTTTTGTCTCAGCAACACGGTCATTTTTGATGATATCAGAGGAACAGTAAAGAAGATTGTTGCACGAGGAGCGTCCAATTGCTGATCACTAAACAAATAATAACACCATCTGTTCTATACGAATGGGCCTGTGGACCCCTAAACCTCCCTAATATAGCGGTTAATTTTTTTCAGTGGAAGACTACGGTGTTGCTGAGACAGAACTAATCAATCGATTTAAACGTACGACTACAATCAAAGGTACTGAGAGAATCCACAGTATGATCCCAATAAAGATGGTACCACCCATTATGGAAGATTATTCTTTTTAAACAGAATTCAGAGTGCACAAATTGTTAACCATTAAACGAATAAATTTATTTCTCATTGAATAGGAACAATATATATAGAGAACTGATTCACTCCTTCATTCATTGCGTAATTTTTCATTACTGAGAAGAAATTAGTAAAAAAAAAAAAAAAAAAAAAAAAAAAAAACGAATGCGATTCACAATCTAATGATGGGAGAAAATTTCTAGTGTTAGGAAAACAGCATTGTGGATTGTGTGACTGTTGAATTTGATTTTAATTTACTGAAAAAACGAAAAAAAAAATTTTGAAATACGAAATCGAATCGAAGATATAGCGTGCCCACGATGTAACTGGTCTTAAAAATCTTCAATTTTGTCCAAGTTTTTTTGAAAATTTTTTGAAAAAAATCAAAATATGTAATCATCTTGAAATCGTCGATTTTGTTCTTCAACCTGAATAAAAATAGAGAAAAAATTCAACTATAATTTTTTCGTTATCACACTCAAAAAGTACAATAAAAAACCAAAATTTTGAAAAAAAAAAAGTTCGATTCCGTCCATTTTTCGAAGAGTTGTGAGCTTTTGAAAAAAAAATCATCGAATTTTTGGAAAAAATATATCTCGTTAGGCAATCGAGGGAAAAATTTGAAAAAAATCAAGAAAGGCTCATTCAATACATAGAACATTATAAAAAAATTTGAGCCAATTCAAAAACTGTAAGGTTCTGAAGTGGCTGATTTGGCATGGAATGCCCCATATATATATACGTCATTTAAATAAACAGATATCTATAAATCCGGATCGTATTGCTTGATTTAAATATAAATAGTATGCAAATAAAACAAATGAAAGTTGTAATGCATTGTGATGCAAATATGAATGGTATGCAAATAAAATAAATCAGTATTTCGGCTTAATGGATTTCTCCTGATTATATGTTCACATATACATATACAAGTGTTTGTGTATGCGAATGTGAATCAAAAAATTGCAAGTGGAATTCTATTTTTAACAACCAATCCACAGGACGCGGATTCGAGTGAGTGACAATAGGAAGATGGCAGCAGAAAGAAAGGAAAGGAAATAATGATGAAATTGGATTACTTCCGTTTGCAAGCTGTAGAGTTGCTGTTTCAGCTGTTATAACGGGCTAATTGTACATATATTCGAAAAGTTATAATCCCGAGAATCTTGGTTGTTGCAATTGCGGGTCCTTGTTAAATTGCTTCGAAAGAACTTCTATAGAATGGTAGATTTTCGAGATGTGAAAGAGAAGAGGGGGGGAGGGGGGAGGGAAGCTTGTCGATGAGGTAGATCGCCGTAGGATTGAAAATCGGGGATGTGAGAAAACACTCGCCAGGACTAAGTTGCTCGCGATATAAAGCCAAGATGGCGAGAGAACCACGAGGTAAGGGTCGTGTGGGTGCGCCTTAAAAGATTCAAGGCTTTTGAGAGATTTGGCGCGTGCATGTCGAAGTTCAGGGTCCTCTTTCGCCATCTTTATCTCGTTTTTTTTTTTATTTCTTCCCTTTAAATCCCTTTTTCTTCCTTTGCTTCTTTTTTCTTTGCCTCTATATACGGCGCTATCGGCAGGGGTTGCTCAACTTGAGAAGCGAGCCCATGCACGAAGATTCACGCCGGATAAGGATACCAACTGTCTAATTAAACGGGCAAATAAATGTCCCGTCCGCGGCTCACGTATATACAAAGGTTCTTTGCAAACCGGCACACAAGGTGAAGTAGCGTCGCACCAGAAGCTCACACACGCTATGGTCCAATCGCCCGGATCCTTATTGGCTCAAGGGTCACTCTCTTTCTCTTTCGTTCTTCCTTGCCGATTTTATCTACTTTGCAGGAGTTGCTCCTGAAATACTTGATGAAAAAAAAGCAACAAACAAAAAAAAAAAAAAACATTTCGCCTCAGAGAGAAGAATGACTTTACACGTTTGATCGTGAAGGTAGATTCGCCTTTTGAAATTCGCGTGGAACCTTCATTTATATGTGGCGCTGTATAAGAGCAGCCCGACCGCAGCGACCTCCTGACGGCATCCCACCTCAACGAAAATTATCATTCGCACCAACTTTTACACTTTGCAATCGTGCGCAGTGAAATTTCTAATTGATCGTTAAAGTTACCATGAAGAATGTGACCATTTGAGATCCACCAGAGAATTAGGCTTGTGGAAAAGCCGGTTAAAGAGAAAATATATGTTTGAGCTAAAGTATTTTGAAAGTTGAAGACATAACGGCAGTGAAAACTGGGTAGGAAAGTCATAAGACTGTGATCATACTCATCACTCTTCCTTACCAATTGCACAAATATTTTATATTGATACGATACCACCCATTCGCAACAATTTTTTCGCACTTTTTGTTTGTTTGAAAATGAAAATACTGTGATTGGATGCCATAATTGAAAACAGGAACGTGATTTTTCATTTATCATAAATTCTGAAAAAGTTATAAAGAAAAAAATGGAAAATAATAATGATTTTCACGCATGCAAGCGGTCAATGGCTTTGCATTTCGCAAAACTGAGTGGACTGCATCCACTCTAGCCTTGACGTCAATCATAACTTGACCTCTCCAAACTAGCTACTTGCTTCGAGACGAAGAACTTTCAAGAGTTATGGTTCTGCACAACAGGAATTAGGTGAGCGAGTTCCTTCAACATTGTCTTGCGCAAAAATTGGAAGTCATTGTCACACAGAAACGAACATCGACGCATTGATGTTTGATGAAGTGTCAAGAAAGCTAGATACATCAGTGGATACATTAGCATAAGAACCGAGGACTTTGAGAGGTATGAAACACCGTAAGTAGCAGCAACGAGGAAGTGATTGTGGGGAAAAATCTCAAGATGAAGAACTCGTTGCGTACGCGCGAGTTCTAGAATAGTAAAAATTTATAATCTCAAGCTACATTGTTTTCATGCAAATAAAATAATTTTTTAAAAATAGAGAATAACTCGAAAACAAAAGAAAATCTTCATAAACCGAAAAATCTCTAGTTGAAAATATTATATCAACGAGAGAAAAATAAATAAAAGCTTTTCAGTAGAATTGAAGATTGCTCGAATATTTTCAAAGAGACAATATTTTGAAAATAAATGTTCATATGAATTGCCTCGGCATCTCCTCATGATGTATGATAACCATGGTATTGTACGCGAGAGAACATTGAATTTGCGTGGTTATAGAATAGCACGAGTGCACAGTGAGAAATGTAAGCGAAATCTTATGGCTATGTAGCAAAAGAAAGAGAAAGAGGAACGGAGAGGCTCGCGTGAAAATGTATGCAATAAGTTCGGACATCTTAGCGGATACATAACAATCTATTGGCGGACAAGAAGCCAGTGAACATTTCAGGATGTAACATGCATCGAGGGTATGCATGTGGTAATGCGTATAGGTATATGTGTGAATATATCCGTATACGTACAATATTTATGGGAGACATTGAGCGAGGAAGGTTTACCGCGGGCTGCTATTCTTGCCACATGGTAACATTTAAACAATACGTGCGTGGAGCTTGTGTTAGTGTACACACATAAGTGCGAAGCTATCGGCCAATTGATTTCAAAGTTATCGAGGCTCTTTCTCTTATGCTTGTGTGTAGCCTTTCCGGGGGCCAACGAGGGAACGTTATTCAGCCCCTATTCACTGACATATACGGACGTGCCAGCAATATCCTTAAGCCATTAATTCCGGGATCGATTGCGGCGGCGGTGCGCATCGAATGTCCCGCGCTTGAAAAGCCCTAAACGCTCGTCCAAAGTTATGTATTGTTTTGTTGGACATCCAAGCTATCGTGCTTTATAGCAATTCCAAGTTGCATTAGCGTGTGTCTTTTGCTTCTCGGGTGTCAAGGTCCCGCGGAAACATCTCGCGAGCTGCTTCCTTAATCGATTGTGAAGAAAAACCAGCAAGTTTCCGATACACCCGATTAGCAACGTCTTTTGTGAAATTTATACGAAATTGCTTTAAACTGTTTGTCAATAGCCAAATCGACGATAAAAAAAAAAATTAACAAGTCCCGATACTTCGAGGAAAACTCCGAGGAAAACTTTGAGGGGGAGAAACTCGAGACAAGCGAGAAGCGCTAAAGTTACGAAGATAATGAGATCGCGAAAACGAGAATCCCCATTAATGAGACACTAAAGTTTTTTAATAAAAAGTTTCGAGCCTTTACATCTTTCTGAGATAAACGAACATCCCACCGCGGTTAATACCGAACAATTAAGCATGCATAGAGAGAAGAATTTTAAAAGCATGTCACACGAATCTGATCAATCACAAACGTCATAAAAGTAATAAGCCTAATAATTTCGAGTAATTTAATCATGCGATAATTCTATTAAATTTTTGATAACGAACTTGTTTTCCAACATCTTTTGCGAAGCAATATATAACATGAGTTCCAATATTAGCGAATGGCGGTTTTCGGAATGACGAATCTCGGAAACCATTGCACTCGGCGCTTTTAGATTGAAATTTGAGGATAAAAAGAGTAAAATTTCATTCAGAACATAGTCGAGCCGATCGCTCGATTTCGACTGGCAAAAAACAGTTGTAATTGAGCACGCGATTCCCTCTTCAAAATCATGATCAAGTGATATGAGTTTTCTCGTTATCGTACTAGAACATGTTTGGATTTCGAAACTATAAAAAAAAAAAATTGATTTCCAATCATTGCTAATGTTACCAACAAAAAAAATTCTGTACATAACGATATTTGAAAATACACTTTTTTCGTGCACAACCAGCTGCGCGAATGTGGATGTTGAGATGTGAAAAAGCGGGATTCAAAACGATTACGATAAAGTAATAATGAAATAATGAAAAATAATTGTATTATTTACGTTTTAATTGTAAGAACTTGGTAACAAAAGTTCACGATACGATAAAGAATTCAAGATTCCGATTCGGTAAATAAAAGCTGAAGACCACGCGACCATGATGGTCTCACATTAAAGCCGAAGAGGGGCTCCTGTCTGGAATACACACACCGTATTTGTATATATGTATGTATGTGAACAACTTCCCCCAAAGATATACGCATCCCTTTCTACCTTCCCGGTCCCTTCACTCCCATCTTCGTTGCATTCAGGATTCGGGACACGTTCCGCTTTCAATTCGTCTTATACAACTGTCGGTATAGTCTGTCAGGTTTCTCCCGTGTCAGCTACAGCCAGTTAATTTCCACTCGTCTCTTATGAATGACTTCTTGTCCGTCTGTCGTCGTAAATTTGTTGAATTTTCTCGCTCAAATTACCACCCACAGTGTTCGCACATACTTTTCAGTATATTCTGCATATAAATGTGTGTGCTGCGTGCGTGCGAGTGTTTGTATACATAACATTTTATTTTCTGCGAGTTCCAGAACAGACTTAACCATAGCAGCGGTAAAACAATCCAAACATCTCCATTGACGATCATAATAAGCAATTTTTAACAGAATCACGAAATAACATTCAAGTCATTTTCAACTTCCGACTGCCCGCGTAAGACAAATAAATGGAATCGTGCTGTTCACTGACAATCAGCCGATGGGAAATTCCTTTGTCGCCAATTTTCTCGGGAACGGTCATGAATGTCCTAATTTTTTGCACACTCTCTAGATGTTCAATTATATAAATACCACTGTCCACGTAACGATTTTCACGCTGAATAGATGCCAGTGCGAGGATATTCCATTTGGACTCCCGTCAAATTTCGACCAGAATCTAGTAATTAATAGAAAATCCCTTAAAAAATTCTGCACGGGGATATCATAATGACGTATTAACTTCGAATATCGCTCGATAATAATGCTTTATACGCATTCCCATTGTGTTCAGTAGACAAAAGCGGATTTCCACGATCATGAAGTTCGTTGACTAATTAGAGGAAAAATACCTCGCTTGAAAGAGGGTGCATTTTTCAAGAGAGGATTATTTTCAATCGAACGAAAATGCTCGAATACCAGTTATGAAAAATCGGTACCTGTGTTTGTTTTACAGGCACTTTTTTTGCAGGTTTTGCAGGTACAAGAGTAAACTAGAAGTTGTTCGTTTGTATGATATATTTATATATATGTATATATATATTCCATACCGATGGAATACCGCCTCGATCATGCAGTTATCGAACGATACCACAGTGCGGGACGACGTTGTCGAGAAATGTATACCCGGAGGACTTGCCTCTCGGTGGGTTCATAAACTTGTCGATATTACAAGCTGGCTATATCGATTCGACTGTTTAATGCATATCAGAAGCACATTTTCTAACGTATATACACACACACGTATTTATAAATATGTATTGGTGTTCCAGTTTGACGTATGCAAATTGAACTTATATCTTACAACAGGTCCTTATCAAATGAACATTCTTGATTCGCCCCTCGTTGATAAATATAACGCTCGCGTCGAACTGTGTTGTGTCATGAACGATCGAGCATGTAAATCGAGCAAATGCAATGGCAAGAGAATGAGAGAGAATTCTTGATGGTGGTTTATACCGTTGCGTGCCAGAATGCATCAATTTATTTATTTTTTTATTCCAATCTTTTTCTCTTTGTTGTTTCTTTTCTCTCTCGCACCGAGGTATAAATATGACTGGTGCGTAGGTAAAGTAGCGAATGAGCTCGTTCGTCTTCTGGGATGATGGAAAAGTTAATCACTCGCTTAACCCTCTGGCTGATATTTCTTTTCACTTTGTTCTTATATTGATTAATTCTTAGCTCTTCGTTCTATCGATGACTGCGGTGCATTTCTTACTTACTGTACGTGTATTCATACACGATAACAATTATTAAGTATACTTAACCGGAAAATTCCTGATAAAATATCACTGCGATACTCGATGACATACGAACCGGTGTAACATCCCATAAAAATATTACCAACGGCTGATAATCGACCCAGTATTTGATAACCGGCCATTGGCACCTAATGGTGGGCCCAGCCCCGGTCCAATCAGTTTGCTTATATACTCAAGTGATCTTCGATCAAGCATCGACTATCAATGATCTGCCTGTCTTCGGCTAGAGTGTCCTTTTGCAACCTGTTTATGTATGAGCGACTGTTCATTAGCTGCGATTAGTTGGCCCGTAGGTTGGGTCGATTGTGCTTACACCGCCTGCCCTGTGTCAATGCATATCTGGTTCTGGACCACTTTCAGGTTCTGAATTTTACAACGGTCGTTCGACATTCAACATATATATGACTGACCAGAACATGGAAGTAGCTGCTTTTTTTTTCTATTTTTTAATACAACATTGTTCATCGTAATGAATAGTTTTAGGTCAACATGGGAAAAAAATGGTTTAAAAAAAATTAACGTGATTGTATCAGAAAACACGCTAGGCCAGCTCTGAGGCTTGCTTTCTCGGATTAGTATCAGGAGCTAATGCTGGCCCAAAAACCCGATCGATTTGGATGAACCATTGTCCCGGTGGTGGCGCCAGCTATTGGTAAAGCATCGAGCACTATGGCGCGACGATACTGGACGAACGTTGAACCGATTGTTTTATTTATTTTCACTTAATAAAAATGATCATCCGAGAGCTGTTTGTGATTTATGCTTTGAGAGATTTCTAAACGTGTGAAAATTATCCAGCTCGGTAACATTGAAGTATGTACTAAATATTTTATGGAAAACGTGGCGCTTCATAATTACATTTTTTCATAATTATTAAACAGTTTAACTTCACAATATTTCAATAAATATATGTAAGTCTTAAGGACTCGATATTAACTCCTCGTTCTGATGATTTTCACGGTAATTCTCATAGCGTCGTTCCTTCAATGTATATTTTATAATTTATTTATATACATAAACGTTGGATCTCTATACAATCTCAACATTTATTTGCATTCGAGTTAATCACATCGGACGTTCACCGCAACGATTTTTACGAGCCTATGTAATTATCACTTTTTACCACGTACATATATTACCGATGATTTAATCTTTTTATTTTTATTTATTTAATGTTTTTTTTTTTTTCTCATTTCTTCGCAAAAATCGTATAACAGGTCGGATTGATTAACGAGAGGTCAGAGAGATTGACCAAGACGGTGATCTCCAATATTCACGTCGATGTGTATGCGTATACGAGAACGAAATCGAAATAGAATGTCGAATTAATGCGACATAAAAGTTACTCGATGCGGATGGTCGAATGTATCGCTTCGGATGAACGAAGCGAAAGAGAGAGAAGGACCCGTTTTCACAAGGAACTACGAGCGGTGTACAAGTGGGCGACTCTATCGCGTACGACTGACGAAATCTTGTAACACGTCCGGACGACTTGATATATCGTCGCGTTCATCGATGCGGGTTTATCTTATAAATTCGGAGATAGAGAAACACAGGGTGGGAGGGGAAGGCGGAGGGGGGGGGGGGGGGTAGAAAGAAATGTGGAATTTTAACTGGAAAATCGGAACAATCGAACTCTCTCGGTCGCCGGGTAATAATTTTTCGAATGATGAAAAAAACGAACGGAAAATTTGGAGTACGTAAATAATCGGAAATTATAAATGTAAGCAAATTAACTTACGAGTCTCGGTTAAATCACTGCTGTTCAAATAAAAGTCCAATAAATCGTGGAGCTGAAATAAAAAGACTTACCTCCACTTATATACGGACTGACAAACGTTTACCGAAGTTTCGATCGTAACCCTGCGATTTCTGAGTTCGCCGCGTAACGGTCGGCAATTCCATCTCGTAAAAATAAGACCGTATAATTTTTAAGAGTCGCTCGTGGCCCGACGAGAAAACCAACGAAGGTGAGCCAAAAGGCATCTTCGTTGGCGATGAAAGAGGAAGAAAGATAGCGAGATACTACACTTCTCCTTATTCCGAACAGCTTCGCAGCGGATACCGCTGCCAATATACACGCTTGTGCGAAGGCTCGTGGGACTCTATCCACCTTGTCCAAGCCTCAAAATATATTTTTACTATGTTCTTTCGGGGTTAAATGCTCGGTGACTTTTAACAGCTGCACCTTTTTTTTTTCAATCAAATTCAGGACCGGAATTTCGGTCTCGTTAAATTTTGCGATCGTTGGGGTACCAAAATATCATTTCTATTCATCACACACTCTACAAAATTGTTGCATTTTTCACTAAAAGCAGAACTACTGAATTTGGTTTTTTTTTTTTTTTTATGAATTCGTTCAATAAAACGATCGTAATTTTCTTTTTTCTTAATCAAGTGACGATTCGAAATGAACTTGCATGCAAAAACCGCACAAACTTTGAAACGACATTTCAATTATCAAGCCACGAGTTTTGTTTGGGTTTTCAAAATGGAAAGTGCGATCCGCAAATGTCAATGAAGAGCAAAAAGTTTTGCGATTCCTGGAGAGTTGAAAACCCGATTTTCCATGCGTGCAGGATTTCTATATACAAAAGAATAACATTTGTATTGATAAATTGATATATTTTTTGATTTTTGATACACAATTTTTTAAGATTGCCTTGAAATTTCAAACCCTACGAAAAATCATGAGAAAAAAAAACTAAAATGCGTGGAACAACGGCAAACATTTTGTTATACGGGAGAGACGCGAAATCAATTGACATTTGGAAAGGTATGTAAAAGCCATAAAAAGATTTGATCGGTAGAGGAAAAGTATAGCAAGATCGAAGGTAGTTAAAGGCCGGTACATGGTCGTCGTAGAGGCCGTAAAACGGAGCGAAAAAAAGAGAATAGTGTCGTTTCTCGGTCTACCGGACCATTATGATCGTCGCAAAGTAAATCAAACGATCTCGGAAACGAGAGAGCCTTATGCTCTCTCGAGATACGTGTAGGCTCTAACGAAACAACGATCAAACAGGGCTCAAATCCGGGACCATTTTATTGACCGAGTCGTTAATTTTATTTTGGCATCCAATTTTGAGTACGAACATCGCGATCTCGCAGATTTCTGCTGGGATAACACAACGGTTGATAGGTGTGGTATATATTGAGGTACTAGAGAGCTCGACGCTCGAATATGTTCGAAGAAGTTTATAGGCCCGGTTCCCAGGCTCTAAAAACGTCGCCCTCCTCCGAGGAGATCCCATAGTCTCGCGCCGCGTCAACATAACACTCCCGCGCTCTCCACACTTTCAATCTTTTTTCTTTCTGTATTCTTTCATTCTCCTTCTCTCTCTCTCTCTTTCTTTCTCTCGCTCTCTATATATAATTTATTTTTCCCTCTGTGTTTGTCCTAGCATTGCAGAATAACGTATTCATTTTCACGCCAGTTCGTGTGTTTCCCTTTCGATCAAACGGAACACAAACATTCTCTTCTTGTGTTTCCAATCTTTTTCTCTCGTGCTGACGCCTCCAGCTCTTCCTTTTGTCGATACACCTCTCGTCACAGCCTCAGTCAAAGCTCATATATAGATATTCACTGTTCGCGCTAAAAATCTACAGGCCGTACCCCCGGCGACCCTAGACTTTCGATGGCGCCGCGAATCTCAAAGATTTTGAGATAATCTTATTATTGAATCGCACGTCCGCGACCCATCTCCGGAGAATCGTTGCTTCCCTGTAGCAAATTTACTTTGCGATACTTCATCGTGCTTTTTTTTATTTCGTCTATTTGTTCAATGAGGATGTTTGCTTAGAGCGAACTATTTATCTCCTCGAAATTCGAGCAGCGGCGGGGACGTGAGAAATCACGAAGTTTTGGATAACTTTCGGTTCTCCTCTCTTCGCGTTAATCCTCAAGATTTTTTCTGCCCATTCAGTGATTTTTTTCAGTACCATAAATCTGACTCTCGGTAAAGAAAGATTTACTGATCCTGAGCCAAGTCCATTTGTCGCACAATTCGAACTCATTCAGGCGAATACAATAACAACGCTCATTTGGCGATCGCTCATATATTCATTAAATCAAATAGACCATGGATATGTATATCGGTTTCGACAAAACATTTTCAATTCCATAGTCATAAATATTTCAGTTGGTGTGTTAACCTGTCACCCGATCAAACTGTTTTCCAATATTATGAGGCTCTTTTTCCAAGATTTATAGCTTAAATCGCCGAGCAGATCGTTTTATCCCGAAGGTGTGTACGCGCGCGCGCGCGCGAGCGCGCAGGCTCGCTCGCGTCACCTTGGCGGTATGGAGAATTTAAATGCTCGAAGGAGATACGCATCGAGAAGAGATATCTTGCTATCTGCCAATTTTAATAAGGCGGAAACGAGCTGTCGATAGAACGCGAAGGTGGTTAAGGCGATCGAACAAGTCCGCGACGAGAATAAATAGCTTCGGCGAGGATGCCAGAAGCGAGTATGTGTGTGTGTGTGCACAGTCGGGGATAACTTGTATTTGTATAGCGCTAAACGAACCACTAGAGAGACGAAGACAAACGTCCAATAGGTAACGAGAGTGCGAAGTTTATATGTAAGGTAGTAAATTTCTATGGCAAGTGACTCTTTCTCTATTCCTGTCTCTTTCTCTCTTTCTCCCTCTCTTTCTCCTCCCAATGTAATAACGGGTGGTGAGTCAAGAATTACGATGCTTACTTTATGGCGGCGAGTTGATTTTCTCTAAAGCGTAACTATGTAGAATAACGTGAGACGACATACAGGGTGTCCGACATACGATTAATCCCGTAAAACTTGATTGCAGAATCAAAGTATCGGAGTCGAAGTTTATAAAATTCAGCTTCGATCGGATCATCCATCGAGAAGATCCGAATCAACTGTAGCTGAACAATTAAGCTTTATTGCCCGCTGACCAGGGTACAACATCGATGGTGAGTGAAACGCGTAAAGATCAGTGAATTCGTTTCCGCGCGATTAGTTGAGATAATCGAAATTACAAATTCTCCCACGATCCCCTGAGCTCCGTAGTAACGATCATTCCGCGGTGCATAGATATTCGTCGAGCTTGAATAATTAATAATTCATCAAGAAGGAAGTAATCTGACCACAAAAACGCCACAAGATGATTCGAATCGTAATTGAATCTGAATTCAAATTTATTGGTATTCACCATGCAGCATCCACGATAGGACACCCTCTACATATACCTATATATTTACTCATCACATATATACACATCCATGCCGCGAGTATACATAGTTGTGCTACTTGGCTGCCGAGGAAGAGAGCGTGTAAGAGAAAGAAGAGGATGGATTAGATCAAGGACGAGCGTAACCCGCGCCCGGCTTCAACAATGTCCATTCTGTTGGTTTTTCTCGTTCTCCCGATGTCCCACCGCAAACTCAACTCGCTCATAGGCATGAGCGACTACCCATCGCTAAAATTTATGTTCCCTCAGCCCCTGCCACACGCGAGAGTCGTTTTTTTTCGGTAGCACTCTCGATGAAAGACGTGCTTATCTACTTACATGAACATAACATATATATATACACAGGCATACAGGTGTGTATGAGAGATTCCACTGGCAACCAGCACAGTAGAAGTGTGAGTATATAGATCTGGAGGTTCTCGATGCTGAGTGACCTCTTTTTATTATGCGCGAAATTGTAACATGAAATCGAGATTTTCTAACAGACAGATGTGTACTACAAATATAGATCTCGAAGAGGCTCCATTAACGTCTAAATTCTTGGTAGAATTTCGAATGACTGATCGTCTAATCGGAATGATAATTAAGCCAATATGAAGACAGGTGAGTTAGTTTGAAAGATCGTCAAGTATTATCCAGACGCGAGATCTACGAGGCATGGAGTCTGGGTGTATAAAAAAAAAAATGAAGCAAAATTCTAGTGCACAACATGATTTGAGACATTGATCGAGAGCTGTGTGTTCGTAAACGTATTCGTATATAGTAGAAACATCCAGATACCAGCTTACGAACACACTCGCCCAGCGTTACACAATTATATGATGATCGCGATACGAGAGTGTATGACGATAGAAATCTTGGTCGCGAAGACTCCGCGATCGCAAAACTTGATGTTATCAAAGCGTTCTGCTAAGAAAATAATAATATTAAAAAAAACATGGCGACATTGAGGGGCAAAAAATCACGCAAAAGAACCGAAAAAAAAAAAAAAAAAAGAAAAAACGGAATGAGAAAAAATAAGAGGAAAGAAAAAAATGCAAAGTTGCTCAAACCGTGACTAATTTCCTCGGGGATGTGAGAGACGATCGTAGGATAATGTGAAATTTATGTCTCCATTCGGGTGACACGGTTTTCGTGAAACGATGTGAATCCTTGGCGAATTCAACGAGTTCCAGAAGAAACCATCGCGTATATATAGTTGAGTATATACACATACTGCATGTTACATATCCAATGTCGTACGAATGAATCTGTGTTTGGTGCAATATAATGCACTTTAGTGGTACGTTCGTCGTGATATGCGTATGTATGTGTGCATATATTATTGCAAGAGCGTTGTGAATGTGGCGGCATATCTCGCGCGCGCAAAACGATCTCAAGATAAGATGAGCGCGCCGGTCTCTCCGGTCCTCGGTATAACGCTGATGACAGAGCACATTTGGCCTGCCGAAGGCGGAGCCGCCGCGCCAGAACCCGTCGTGATATGTTTGATTTGATATACGTACGCGTCCTTATCCGAGATACACACCGAGGAAGCGAATGAGCAGTCGAGAAAGACGAACAGAGACGGAACATACTTCGCACTTATACATTTATATACGCAAGAGTTTTCGGCACCAAGAAACATTCCTTGCCATTTGAGATGTTATACTCTTTTTCACCATAAACCTAACGGGCACTTCTACCTCTCCGATGACGCAACTCCTGGACCACTTTGATACACGAATCATATCATTTTCTCTATTCTTATTCGATTTCAACGATTTCAACGCGACTATGTTCTATGTACACTGAGAAAAATGAATTCGTAAATTCAACAAATTTTTTGTTGGTTATCGACAAATTTTCTGTTGGTTCAACAAATTTTTTTGTTGGTTCAACGAATCGTAGCGAACAAAATTAAATTTGTTAACCCAAACGAAATTTGGTTTATTCAAATACTTAATTTCTCACCACGACAAAAATATCGTTGAATCAACAAAAGTTTTGTTGAATCGACAAATTTAATTTGTTCGCCACAATTTCAAATTTTTTTTCTCACTGTAGATGCCGAATAGGCTCATTTTTTCTAATTTTCTAATGGGTTATCGCTATGTTGGAAGCTGCAGTTCTTTTAATGATTGCTTCACTTATCGGTACAACAAAATAAAACTAAATATTAATATATCGAATAATTTATCGAAAAGTGTTATATAAATTCGTCGATCTAGTAGAATTAATAGCAATGACTGGTTATGTCATTTTTTTTTTAGAAATCAGCTGGTGAACGCATGCGCTCTATTACTCGTGAAAAGTTCTACTATCGCATATATATCCGTAGCCGAAGTTAAAAAATATGATCTTCAACGTAAAAGCGTTTAACTTTATGTAAATTATCAATTAATTTCATTTCGATCGACCTCGAATAACCTGCAAAAATATCTTGTGAATTGCAATGAAATCCAAGAGATAGCGTTTGTGACACGAATATTTTTCGGCGTATTTAATTTATGTGAAATGGAAATCACCGAAATAAAATGCTATAAACCAAATCACGATGTGTCCGTTTGCTAGCAGACATGAGCATTAAATTAATTTACGATCATGATTAATTGTAAAATGTGAATATACATACACGTGGATATATTTATATATGTTGGTATGACAATGTCTATGAGATTAAGACGATGGTAGTCGTGTTTCGGACAAGCAATAAAACTCCAAAACTAACACGAATTCTTGACTTATTATGATCGTGACATTTCGACGAATACTATGGCAGCATTATTCCATTACAAAATTACGACCCAAAAGATTTCTTAACACTTTTATAGTATCAAGACGAGATAACGAAACTGAGAAGCGGCTGATAATGGATAATGAGTTTTCGCACCCTGTACAAAAAGCGTGCCTTCGTGAATAATGTTCAAAATTTATGGCAAAAACAATGCATAAATCTCTAAAAAAAAAAAAAAAAAAAAAAAAAAAAAACACGTTGCCTATTGGAAACCTAAAAATTTTCTGAGTCGTAATGCAAGATTATGAGATTAAATATTTAAGTACATAAATTACTAAAGTTCTAGCTTCATTATTTTGCAAGCAGCAACAGAACATTTATTCGCTATATGAAAATGCCAATTGACTTTAAAAAAATAATTGATGAATTAACGTGAACGTAATGAACTTAAAACGCCTAAAGCCGAACGAAAAAAATTCGAAATACATAATGTGGAATATTGGTAATAAATTATTCTTCCTTTTTATAGAAAAGAAAAATCTGAAAGATCATTCCAGTGACGTAAACTTTATGGACAGCAACAGCGTACAAATTCGCTCCAATAAATTTCATTTAAAAAAAAAATAAATAAATAATTATAATAATACTACTAAATCTAAAAAACTTGAAAACACGATTCAAATGAAATTCATCGATTTATTCAAAGTGGCGATAAGTCATTATTATTTTTTTTTCTCCCGTTTCTCACGAGCATCGTTGTTCGGCGAAAGGGTTTCCTCGAATATCGTTGACGGAGGACTGGAAGTACGACGTTTGTTGCTTCGTCGGAAGAACGGAAATAAGAGTAAAAGAAGAAGAAGAAGAAAAAAAAAACTAGATTTAATTGAGGGAGATGGGATTAAGGGAAAAGACGAGATTCCTTGGTCCTCTCCGATGAGGAGAGAGGAACACTTGGAAATAATTAAATAGTCAGAGGGGAGAGGGGTGATGAGGGAGCAGCGCAATATATGCCGTGGTGGGTGATCGTTTCGTTCACCGAAAAACGTTTACGGCCTTTATTTATGGCATATCTATTCACATCGAGCAGTAAAGGCTTCGAGAATGTTGCTCCTCGATTTCACGGGACACTCGCCATATCGTTTATTCCTTCAGTAGAAAATTAAAAATATATACATATACGTATACATGTATTTATACGAATACGTGTGTGCGTTTAAAGATCGAACGAGGACTCGTGGGTTTGGCAAGGTCGAGAAGAGACGGTGCGATCTCTCGGCCCCTTTTCGAAGACGCGGCTTCTCGCTCGCCGAACCAAAAATTATTTCAGTAATGATTTTCGCAAAATCGTGAATTAGACTCCGGAGCCTCGCGTCTTCGCGACTCGCTTCTGACTCCGACTGCGGCCCCTGACCACTTAACAACCCTCCACAAACAAACTAAATAAATTGAAAAATTCTTTCTTACATTCGAAATACCAAGATAGAAGCTTGGCTCCACCCAAACGAATTATATACAATATAAACTACGTATACATAAATATTGTACGTATTGTATCGTATATGTTTTTTAGTACTCGTAAGAATGTCGTGAAGCCAGAGAATCGAAAATATTTAACTACCAATGACAACGACTCGGAGATAAATAAAATAACAAAAAGCTAACCGGATACGTGCGTACAAACGTGAATGCGTGAAGGATCACGTGCAGGCCGTATAATTTGACGAGTATGATGAGAAAATGAAAGTATCGAGAGCAAAGAAGAAGAATAATAAGGGGAGACACATGTTCTTGTTGGGGCTGGTTCTCGTGAGTTGTTCGATGAACACGCATCCGCGAAAATCTTTTAGCGACACGCGATTCTACTACCAACCTGTACATGCGGATCTTTCATTCTACACCGCAGCTGCGGGTTCAGAAAATAAAAATAAAATAAATAAATAACGAAATGAAAAACGCTTCGTGGATGGGTGAATAATTGGAATAATTAAATGGGTTACGCGGAAATGCATAGAAAAATTGGTTCATTTATTGTCGGTGCGGGGAAAAAAATATTCCAAGGGTGATACGAGCCTATGAAAAAGCACACCGTAGATCCCGCTGATGTCAGCGACCTCTCTCACAACTTTTACTATCTCGACTACGATTAGAAACAGCTACGGAAGTTATTTGGTACGGATTTACGGTGACGGAAACTTTGCGAATATATTAATGAGAGATTTTTTAATTGATGCGTGAAAAATCTAATACTATTCAGTATCAGAGTTTGATCGATTCATTATTTCAGCTCCAGCGAATTGGAAAAAGTGCAGCAAACCCGTTACGCAAAATATTTTACACAAAAGAATTCGCTTTCCTTTATTAAGGGATCAGGAACACCGAATGAGGACACATCGATTTGTGGTGTTTCGAATTTACTGAAAATTTGATACTTTCAAATCATGACGTGGAAAGTTCAAGTGAATCCAACGTATACGCACGGTTCCAATGGCCGATAGCACTGAAAAATCTATTCTTCGTACTTTGTGTTAGTCCTTGGCAAAATATTTTGTAGAACGAAAAATATACGCCCTTGCTGAGCCCTCGAGACTGCCTTTTTGACCCTTCATACACTGCACTTGCTCTACTTTATCTTCAAAGAGTTCGTTCAACTTTCAATCCGTCAGGATTTTCTCCAACACTCCAAAAAAATGTATCGAGAAACGTGCGGCAGCGTCTTTGGACACCAAACATTGAAACGAGAAGTTTGAGCAGCGTTGATGCGCTTTCGAGGATAAAAATTGCATGAAATTCAATAGCAAACGAATATTTAATATTTTTATATTACATTTACTTGAGATAACTATCATTTTGACCAATTAAACTTAATGATAAATATATCACATGTCAAAGTATCGAAATATTTTCAATTGTCTATGAATTCGAGAGAGTTTTTACCGCCACAACCACTTTCTCGATCGCTAGAGAACGGGGTACGCCCAAAGCACGTGCATTTCTCAACGAAAATCTAGTGCGCATTGAGTGAAATGTTACCAAATTCTAATGGCTCTGGACGAAATATTTATTCCTTTTCATGAATAGTCTAATGAACCAAAATATAACTGGAAAGTGCGCTGAACGAAAATCATTATTCAAAAAGATAAAGAAAATATTTTATCAATACATTATTTTTGTATACCTATTTGTTAGCCCTATAACAAGTGTGAGAAAAAGCTTCATAGCGCGTTAGCGGATCAATAACTTGCTAGAGACTGCTGAGCGAAAGGCAGGTTCATTCGAGATGTAGCTCATATAGTAACTCGAATGGATCAGTGTAACGAGTCGGACGCCATTTAAATAAATGAGTTCTCCTCTGTTTGAAAGTTTTGTACAACGAAAAGTGTAATTTTTTCAGATTCCTTGTCATACAAGACTGTTACTATGACGTTCGAGAAAACAATTGATTTGTAATTCACGCACTGAATCGATAAGCGTTTGACGGCTATTTCAATATCTCTGTGCTCTTTCAAGAATTGTTAGGATCTTCAAAGTCCTGAGGAAACGGAGATGGAGGCGTTTTGACGTGGCTGAATAAGCTGATAACCCACAATCTCAGCATTTTCTCTCTCTCTCTTTCTCTGTGTGTGGCCTGGTTGCGATATAATGCCACACATTATCGGAGCTTCGGCATTGGAAACACATATTTGACCCCAGGGGCCGTTGGATATTCTACTCAATATTACATATTTACCTGCTAGAATCAACGAACCAGACAACGACGAAACTGACAAATATCTATCGTTTCCAGTACGCGCATATTTCATCATGGTAATTTCGTTCGTTGATTCGAAAGGTCGGGACAAAAGTATAAGTACAGAGAAACAAAACATTTTTAATGAAAAATAAGAGATTTTTTATGAATGAAGTTGGCAGATTGGCTTTCGCAGATTAGGACATATAAAACTCTGCCAACGTCGATTCCATTCATGTGTCGTCAAAGAATGACACTACTTTCATCAGAAATCACGATCATCAAATATTTTTCACAGCTGCCTACACAAAACTATAAATTATAACGAATCGCTTCAATTTTTAACACGATTTGTTTCAGCGACACTTTTACGGACTGTGACTTATAGAAACACTAAATGAGCCTTTCCGTTTTCTCCAATTTGTTTATTTTACTGATGGGTTGAGATAGCAATGACCAGCAAGCTGGAGAACGGACGTGTGGAATAATGAAGTCATTTCGTTTCTCGAGAGCCTTCATAAGTGACCTACTTTTTTCATGAAACCCTAAGGCACCTTTTTGCGGTACTTTTTTTTATTATTCCATCGTCTTCGAATCATTACTGTTAATGATTGTTATTTCCTTCGTTAATTTATTTCCTTCTTCAAAACCTTCGTTGCAAGGAATAGTGAAATGGAGCGTGAAGCAAAATTCTCACCACTGATCAATTTTTTTGTGATTCTACATCTAACAATGAGAAGCAGAAGAAGAAGAAGAAGAAGAAAAATAAGAAAAATTCTCTACACGAAGAATTGGGGCGTGATTAAAGCGATTTTGGATGTTCTCCCCAAGTTTTTGCGCGCGCACCTGCACTGGAACAGGCCAAAAAAATCTTTATAGCATGAGCATGTCTAATCCCCATGGAGCCCGATAATCGAAAGAAAAAAAACTAACGGGACCGAGCACCTACAAAATTCCCTGCTGGACTATGCGAACTAGATAAAGAAAAAAAAAAAAAAAAAGAAACGCTGACCTGTTATAGTCAGAATGCAGATTTAATCCGCAACCACGAACATCTTGAGCCTGATTGAAGTCTCTAGAATGAATAATGCGCCCGCGATGTGATGCAGTGAAGAAAAACAAAAGAATAGAACGAACTTGGAGAGGTTCGAAAAATAAAAGTATCTAGGTCGCGTAAAGCGATTCATTATTGGCGACGAGGCGTGAGTGAGTCGAATGGACATGAGTCTCTTTCAAGGTCGTGAACGTCAAAGATCTCAAAACTAAAAATACAAGTACGATATGGTTCGTTCTTTCCACCTGAATTGATATCATCGCAATCTCTGGCTGGTATTGCAGTCGGAGAAAAGAGTAAAGAAAGAAAGAAAATGAAGGCGACGGGGAGGGAGGGAGGGAGGGAGAAAAAAATGTTGGTTTCGATCAGCCATTAGTGGAAAGAAAAGGAATAATAAATGATGGAGCTTATGCGCGAGTGAGTACCGCACAAGCTGCATTTCAAAAGGACACACTTTGTATCATTTTGTACGTAAAGTAATGTGGGTTACGACGTTTTGTTGATTAACCGAAGATATACACGAAAGAAGGTTTCTTCAAGAGCAAGAACGGACACACGCGTTACGTCCGTTACGTATATATATATATATATATATGTATAAACATAAGGTATGTCCGGGGAAGCGATTGGAATCGCGGAACGAAGGAAAAACCGAGCGAAAAGTATTCGGACTCGTTTAAAATAGATTCCGCGTGAACAAGAACTCTCGAAGCGAAACACACGCGGTACGCAGAAGAGATGAAGAGGAAAGCAGGGGGAGCCAGAGAGATGATGGAAGGGAAAAAAAAAAAAGACGGTCGGTCATCTGAAATTCAAGTAACGCACACGCCTCTCTCGTTTTCTCTCGAGGGGTCTTTCTCCTCTCTGGCAACAGTCTCGTCTCTTCTCTGACCGTCTGCCAAGTATGGTCCTTCCTCGCTTTTTCTCTCTCTCTCTCTCTCTCTCTCTCTCTCTCTCTCATTTTTTTTTCTTGTCCCAAGTAACTCTTGCTATATCCACCGTCCTGGATAAATTCGATTCGAAGAAAAAGTTACGTGCACGATCAAATCGCCACGAGAGAAGCACCGGGCCTTCTTTACTTTTGTGAAATTTTAACGCTTCGCACACGTGATAAATTGTCGGAATTTTTCGAGTATTAGTTCCCGAATTTAGGGCTTCGCACCCCTCGGGCTCCTGCAAAAGGGAATTCTCTCACGTGTTTGCCATACCGATTGCATTAGACCACTTTTGTTCTCGAAAAAAAAAAAGAAAAAAACAGAACTGCAGTGATTACTTCGTCCTAATGATATTTATCTCGAGTTAACACAATTATAAATAATAATGATCATTATTAGGACGATAATTTATTCATTAATATATAACTCTGAATTCATACGATCCTATTCATCAAGAATACTTTAATAAAATAAAACAAAATCAAATCCTTGGAAACGGAAACAAGCGTTTCATTATAATTGACAGCAATCGTCATTCTCTAAATCCTGAATCAAATTATTATTCGTCAATAATTCTCCATTACGATCTCACTCTATTTGAATCTGGTTGTAAAAAATGTTTGGCAGACCATCAGTCCGTACGTCCCGTACGTTTTGACCTTTATAACTCGATGAGAACCAACTCAATCGTTTTCATCAAATTATTCACAGGAAAAAGCTCATGAACCACAATAGAATTTCGAGGCTGTACACACATCGATATTCCCCTTTAATCCCTCTTTTAATTCTCCGTTCAACAATAAAAATTCACTAATAATCTATCAAATTTAGATTCGAGTAACTGAATTACCTATTTAAACTTAATTCGAGTAAAAAACGTATGATCGATGGCTCATGTTCCAATTTTCGATTGAAACGAATATTTTTCGAAACTGGTTTTTCAAAGTCAATATTATATTCATCATTTTTTCTGAACTAATTATATATTCTTTGAATATTGGTCTAATGTGAATTGAGTTATACATTTAATCTTGGTTCGTTGATCGATGTTATACAAAATCAATGAAAATAGTAATATAATGGGCATTCATGCTTCATTATTATCGATAAAATTCTACAAAGAAAATACTGAATTTCAATATATCTGGGTCCAATAGTTATGACCATCACACTTGTTTTTAGAAAACAATATTTCTTACATCGGATACAGTCACATGTGATTATAAGCTTAAGGAGATTGGATACTCAGACAAAAATAGTTAAAAATTGATGAAATTTTTTGAGGACATTCTCTAGGACATCTGGATGTGTGTGGAATTTTTAAAAAATTTTCTTCTACTTTGTTATCGAGTAATTGAGCATTAAAGCAGATTTCTTATGTCCGTAATGTATACCTATGTATATGGAAACGCTATGCTTATACACGTGAACTTTAGTCTTCAATTACTCGATAACTGTACAGAAGAAAAATCTGAAAAAATTTGTATTGTCAAATTTGGCACTAAAGAATATGGTCACCAAATTTTATAAAATTCTTAACTTTTTGAAATTTTTTATGTTTTTAACATGGTTTAACACGGCAACATTGTATCGCGAGTACCCAACCTCCTTAATACGAGATAGGAAAAAAAAACGTTCACTCAAACGTAGAACTGATACAAAGCGGAATTTCTGATCGAAAAAAAAAAAAAAATGAAAAAATCGATCCGATTTTAAAAGAATTTGAGTGCATAGGTGAAGAGTTTTGAAAAATGAAAAAAAAAAAACTTTAGTTACGATGAAACGGCGATAGTTCGCGCACGTGAGCCTTAACGAGTTGAGTTTCAGTCGTCTTTGGTTAGCGGGTCTGAGGTTGTGAAATCTCAGTGGTAAGAGAGTTTCTCGTACGATTCTTATCAGAAATTCTTTAACGTTAGTCGGATATGTACACGAGGGAGGTACTTGGCGAGGGGGAGGAAGAGTGAACATGAAATGCGTTGTATTCGCCCTCCCGCTGCACTCTCGCGTACACTCAATTCTATCTCACGTGCGCGAGTGTTACGTACTTTCGTGCTTCGAGAAGATGGGTACAGCCAGGTCGTTTCGATCGAGGTGAGACACCAAATAAATCTTTACTCTCTCATTCTCGATTTTTCTGGCGATCCTACTACAAGCACATACCATAAAGTATTACAATGTCATTCTTATTCCACACTCAAGTTTTCGAATGGTCATCAGTTGCGCGAGCAGCCATGAGAAAATAAGAAGGAGAAAGAGGGAGAGAGAGAGAGAGAGAGAAGATGAAAAAATGAGTGGGAAATGAAAAAAAAAAAAAAAAAAATTAAAAACGAGTATAAGATCGCGAGTACCGAGTTGGTAAAAGGGAGGCGGAGGGAGATTGCTGGAGAGAGTGCGCGAACTTTGCCCAGGGTACAGGCTAAAGAGAAAGATTGCGGGACACGGAAAAATTGCAGTTTGTTTTATATATATACGTGCATGTTCGCATGTGTGCGTTGTGTACGTGTCTGAGTGCGGGTGCGTATAAATGTATATATATATATATGTTTTTTTTCTCATTCGCAAGACTTGTTTATTGCACAGGCGTGAATTGTGTTTATTTATTCGGCATACGGTACGTGGTGAGCTTCCGAAACAAGCGCCATTACTTACATGCCCTAGCACGAACTCGACTCGCGGGTCTCCTGTATCCATTTAGATGCATATATTTGTATGCATGCATTTATGCATATACATATATAATTATACATTCGCGAATTCTCACCAGGCTCCACCGTATATGATCGAATGGGCGTAAGGAGTCACACTAGCCTGTTAAAAATGACGTTCGGTGGGTTGATAAAAAAAATAAATAAAAAAATTTAAAAAAAAAGTCTTATTTTGGCGACAAAAGTTTGGTCGAGAGTTTTTGGTCGTAAACCGGAATGCTGATGTAACGGTTAAAGTTTTTTTTTTGGAGCCAAAAACAACAAAAAAAAAAACTCGGAATAAAAATATGATTAATTTGAAAAATATTTCTAGCGTCGTTGAAAAGTGAATGAATTTCATTGCAACAGGAATTATTTGAATTGCAAAATTAAATGTGGGTTATTTCACTCGTAAAAATCGAATGGAATTTTGTTTGAATGGAACGACAATAGCATTCTAATTACATTCGTATATGTACTCGCGTATCGAGTTTTATTCGCCAAAAACACCGTTAAAAACGACAATAAAACTGACGTTTTTTATACTACTGAAAAAGTAACGATTCAATGCCTCTTTCAAAGTGAATATACTTCGTGCTGATAAAATTCAGTGGTAAATGAGTGCAAACTTTTCAGAACGCTTTTATGCCGAGTTTAACGTAAACAATTAAATGTACGAGTGGTAAATTTGGATTACAGTTTGCCTCATTAACGTTGAAAAATAATGAAAACGATTGATTCGTTGAACCATTTACTGATTAATGCAAATCTTCGCACGACGACATATTCTCACTGGGATTTGTTGAGGAATAAGTTTGTTCCTCAAAATATTCTTCTGCTGATACAGCACGTTAATGTTTCCTGAGCTTTATCGTTTAACTGTAGCAACCGATTGTCTATTGAACGAAAAAACTTTTCCATAAACAAAAATCACTTTAATTTATCAACGAATGTATTTGCGTGGAAATTTGCATGCATCTATCGTTGGCTTTGCATATTTATCGTTATTGATATCATTCAAATCAGCACTCGTTCGACTAGCATACGGTCCAGTAGGTACCTTAAAATCTTCGAATCTTCATATCGGTCCTATTTCCTTTCAACTGATTCTACATTAACCCTCTTGCTACACAATGCTGCGAATTTGCAGCACGAGTTATAGTCATTTTTCTAGATTTTGGGTAAATCAAAATTTCAAGTTTGTTCGAACAAACATTTCTAGTTTCAGTAGTCCGTGACAAATGAAAATTAAACGATTTGAGCTGGAGTAACGAGCCATTGAAAATAGGTGTGCAGGTAGCCAGAGGCTTGATCAAATGTCAAAAAAAGTGAGCAAAAAAAGTGTTAATATTTCTATGAAATCGGTAAAGAAAATCTTCTCGTTGAAAAGAACGAGAACGCGATAATGGATAATCCGGCTTCTAAATTCGCTGACAAGATTTTTCATCAAAAGTCAGCATCGAAGAGAGAAGTGTTGAGAGGAAAATGTGATGCATACAGGCAACTCGACGCTTCTTCCCCGATCCTCGGATCTTCACATCCCCCCCCCCCCCCCTCCACCCCTTATCCGACCCCGGATGGACACGTACATCTCACTCTAGGTAGTTTCATCTTACGGAAGCTCTACGTACATGTATAAAGGGATCGTTTGACAAGTGCATTTCGGGACTCTGCGCACGTACGACGTACTCTCACCCGGTCTTTCACGATGAGATGAAGGCACTGCCGAATGACTGAAAGAGTAGATGCACTAACATACTTTTTCACGTAGTCACGTAAAGTGCAGCACTGTCACGCCACGAGAAGAAACGAATAGAGAGGTTCCCTTCTATCCGAAAGTATCCAACCACACGCATTTCTCAGATTCCTACCACCTATTCATATACTATATATACAGTATGTCTGTATATTCATATACACGTACACGTGTATATAGGACTAAAGCATTTCTACACGTTGCTTTTCGTACGAAGTCAAAAACTTCTTTTTTTTTTTCTACCATCTCTCATCTCAAATTTACTGATTTTTTTTTTTTTTTTTTTTGTTTTTTATGGCACGCGATTTCAAAAAAATGTTCGTCCTTCTGCCTCTCTCTTTTTGTCGACACTGAAGCGATGTGATTTAATTATTTTTCTACGTTATTGAGGTGTCAGTGAAATATAATTTGCGAGTTTCAGCTTCTTCTGTTCGAAGCTATTTACGAATTTGACGTTTTTATCAAATATTAATCCGCCAACTCGATAAAATATAATTTTGCAAGTTTTTTGTTAGATTTTCCATCTCTCTCGATATCCAACTCGAGAAGAATTTTGTAGCACAAACTTTGTGTGTTTTGAAAAGAAAAAACAAAAAAATTGAGACTTTTCGAAAAGATCCTCGAATTTCCAGGAGCAATTGGATCATTTTAGGCGGTACAACATAAACACAATTAGCACGAGACCAGCAACGACGATTTCGAGAATCGTCCAAAGACCGAAAAAAAAAAAAAATGTATTAATTCTGCTGTGAACCATAAGCTCGATATAACTCGAAAGATATTTCGAGTTAAGCATGGTTCTTTATCAAAATCAACATTTTATAAAAGTGAAAATTACAGCTCGTTGGAGTTGAGGCCGAGCCCACCGGACATCGGTGAGGTTCGTGAAGAGAATATTCAAAAAAAAAAAACAAAAAAAAAAAGAATGAAAAAGGGCGAGGAAAAAAATCACGAACAAAGTGAATTCGGTCCTGTGCTGAGAATATCCCCCTTGTCCTACACGCGCTCTCCTCTCTCGATCAACGGTGTGGACGTGGAGCGATCTATACAAAAGTATCGACCTCGTCGTTAAATCCTCGGATATTTCCAGGAACGTTAACTTGCCGAGTGAATTGCTATAATTTTGCGAGCAAAGAAATAATACTCCCACAAGAAATATCGTATAAGTATTACAAGTATACTCATCCCTCCCCCGAATTGCCAAAAAAAAAAAAAAAAAGAAAAAAAAACAACGTTGATAATGATAATACAAAAAAAACGACAGCAACAGGAACAATGAGAAATAAAAAAGGAAAGAATCAATAAAAAGGAGCGCGAGGCAACATCGATGTAACTATATGGCCCGTGTCGATCGCGAGGATGAGCCCGAGGCGAATAAAAATCATCGCCCACCATAGAAATTCCATCAGCCGAGCACATATATATGAATCGCTTATCTTTTGAGCCCAATTACCCGCGGTAGCCGAAATAAAAAAAATAAAAAAGTATCAATGAAAATAGTAAATGAATTAAAAAGGAGTAAAAAAAACAAAAGTAAACAAACAAACGAAAAAAAAACAAGCAACTTTAGGGCTCGATATGCAGAAACATGTGCACATATGCGCAACTTAATGCACGCAGAGGTATAACGACAGAAAAGTGAGAAGGTCAGTTGGCGCATCGAGGGGCGAGAGGCGAGATATTGTCGTAATATATATATATATATACATATATATACAGAAAGTCGCGAGAGCGTAAAAAGCTTGATCACGATTCAGGGGGTATTATCGGTGGATAGATCGATGCAATATAGCAAGGATCATAACTCAACGGCCTCGAATGTCAATTAGCCGAAGCGCGCAGTGTGGTGGCTCTCGATCTTGGCAGCAAAGGGTTTACTCCCGGGCATAGAGATACTCTTCTTTCTCTTTTTCTCTGATCCTCGGTACAAGACTTGCTCTCTCCCTCTCGCGTTCTGCGAGGAACTCGCGCGTATCGACGCGAACGCGGAAAAACGGTGATATATACGGAGCAACCTCCCCTCCCCCTCCCCCTTTCTTACCTCTTCTTTCATCCCTTCCTCGTCCCTCGAACCACCAGCTCAGAATATCGCTAAATATCCGTCTACGGTATTCCGAATTCGGAGCAAACATCCCTAAAGCTGCATTACTCGTCTCACGAGCAACTTATAAGGCGACGTAGAAATAGTGCGATCAACGATTCCTATTAAGGTTTTCCGTTTATGCCGCTCGCTCACTCGCACCGATAAAAAATATTCTGGATTCTATATATAAAAAGACTTTTATACGTATGCTGCATTATAAATCACAAAGTTACATATCGAATTACTCCGTATATGGAAAATTCCAAATTTTCTTCCGTCGTACTATATCTGTACAAACGATCGGTACGGAAATTCATGTCGTATATATTCGTAGATAAACGTTTAAAAAAAACTGACAAATTCGGATCGATAAATATTCAAAAAATTTTGACGGTAAATCTATCAATTGAGAGAATTTAAACGAAATCATGAATCCGGCAAGACAGAGATAGAATTGTGGAGTAAATTATGCTCTGAAATTCAGAGAGAGAATGTCGATTTTTTAATTTTTCAGGGCATTTTTAAAATTTTCGTTAAAACAAATTTTTTTCATCTCTCAAATATTTATTGGAACGAATCAATGGAATGCACGTAAAAATTTTACCCGGTGCATGCAACGTTTGGATTAACGTTTGGAATGTATTTGATCGGATTTCAAATTTCAATAACGAATTCAAAGTTATTTCGTGCTGTGAACGATCAATTTTATTTCATTGTAACTCAGTTGAGTTGTAGCAGAAAAAAAAACAGTGCTTTCCGGTCGTTTCTACTGTATCTACAGTAATCAATACAGTTTCAATATAGTTAATTAAACGATACGTAAATATTTGTAATAAATGTAAATGAATAAAAACGAAACTCGAAAAAAGCGGTGGAAAAATGTTTCAAGGAAATATCGCATGAAGCGTTATAGGCAGAAAGCAGCGACGTCAATATGCGAGCTCAACAGGAAACTGCGTTGTTGGTGTCGGAGCCGGAATCGGGAAAGGCGAAAGGACAAATACCAAAAACGCATAAAGAAGAGAATCATATGAGAATAATTTTATGATAAATAAGGGGAGGATCGAAATAAAAAGAAGCGAGTATCGTCTGTCTCATCTCTGGCGGAGACTCGATTTTTGAGCAACTTTGGCAAAAATAAAATCTGATAGAAATACATAAAGCATGAGAAGAAAAAAGAAGAGAGAGAGAGAGAGAGAGAAAGGAGGGGGGAGGAGGAAGAAGAGACCGGGCGATGTGCGGATTCTTTCGTCTCTTTCTCCAGTATATAAAAGAAACGAGAGAATGAAAGAGAGAAAGAGAGATGATTTTCTTGAGCAACAGAAGAAGAAGAAGAAGAAGAAGAGAAAGACTCAACTCTTTTCTCCTTTTCTCGAGCGTCATTGCTCGGGGTCCATTCTCAGACCGCAGTACGCGCATCAGCAGCAGCCGCAAAAGAAGAATGAGAGGAGAGAAAGAGGAGAAAAGAGGAAAGGTAGAGAAGGAAGAGGAAGGAACAGACTCGGTGAGTCTCTCGCGCGCCCTCGAGAACTCTGGGCAAAAACTCACTATCCACAAATTGAAAGTACCGACGACTTCGCGATTCTCGTTCGTTTTCTCTGCCGTCCTCTCCTCGCCTCCACCCCTTCCCTCGTTGCCCCTCGTCCTCCTATCATCCTCCTTCGACATCAATGTACTTACAAACGCTGCGCGATGCGTTCTCACGTGGGATTCTCTCGATTGCAAACCCATCCCTGTATTTACCCCCCTTTCCCTCCCAACAGGTATGGTACACCTAGATTCATATATATATACATCAATGTTTCTTTCAGATATCGTATTTATATATACATATCTCTTGAAAAGGAGGAGGAGCTGCAGGGATGACGAGCTGTTTGACATACGAGAATGTTTTTGAGTTGACGCTCTCGCGAACAGCCTCACTCGGACTTTACAAAGCTCGTCTCCTCTCTCTCTCTCTCTCTCTCTCTCTCTCTCTCTCTCCATTTAAACTCGTTTTATTCTCTTCATATTTCTTCGTTCGAGAGATCATATTGGAAAATATTGAGAACGATAAACGAGAAGTTTCGAATTTCTCTTCGTCACGCAAACCAGTCTGAGATAGAGAGAGAGAGAGAGGAAATAAAAGGCAATATACAGAGAAAAAAGGCAAAAATAAAAATGCGCAGCATTTCTATTACCGAAAGACTCAGCGAAGCGAGTGCACAATTCCTTTTAGTATACGAATATTCGAATTCACGATAAAGTTTCCCTAGGAATTCTGAATATATAAACAAGAAGATATCAGTGTAATGAGGGAGACCGATCAAGAAAATAGTCCGTGAATATTAAATAACCAAACCATCAATGTAGACTGGAAATATAATTTTTCGTTTCGTCGTGTGACATATGAACTCGAACATTTTTACTCGAGAATGCCAATAAAAATGAAAATACCGGAGGACGTTGTCATTCGTTTTTTTTAACGTTTGAATTGTGCCAAAAAAATGTTGTCAGAACGATGAAAAAATTTCAACTATCGTGCACGAAACGGGATGGACGTTGATATTCCCCGGAAAAACGAAACGAAAAAAATAACACGCAAATATTGAAACAATGAAAATTCCATGTAGTATGGAAAAAAAAAAACATTGCATCGGAAACAAAAAAGAAATCTGAATTCGAAAAATGTAATCAAACTTCGAAAATATTAGAAATATTCATGATATTTATACTCGAAACATTTCACGTGCAATAGTAAAGATCGTAAAAAAATACAAAATCGTGTAAAATCAAGTTGTTTAACCCTCGAAGCTTCGATTCGAATAATCATAAATTCTTATTCGTTGTTCGATCGTTAAATAATTGAATCCCAGTGGATAGTTGAGAGAAACGAAATACGAGACGAAAAAAAACCGGATGCTCATTAAGAAACGATGAGTTTGTGTGGATCGTGAAAACGGTGGCTGATGAAAATTTTTTAATGCTCGAGTTTTATTCCCACACTGAAATCCAGTGTTTTCTTTTTATCTTTCATTTTTTTTTGTTCTTTTTATTTTTATTATTTTCTTTTCTTTCAGCTCAGGGACTCTTCTACTTCTAAGAAGGTCAATAATAAAGATCAGTATCAAATTCCAGCGGTATTCCCCTGGAATTTCATCGTCTGGTCTATCAGCCTCAAGATTTTCTGCTTCTCTCTTTCTCTCTCTTTTATTTTCCGCTTCGCCCTGGCTGAGAATGTTCTCTCGAGACTCGACTACACGTCCACTGTGTCGTTAATAATCCCGTAAGAGGCTTGGATATGCAAGTAATCTTATGGCTAACGTGGAAATAGTTTCACAGACGAAATATATACATACACCAACTCTTTCTCGCCCAGAATCCTTGCTGTCCGATATTTTTTCTTATCTCATTTTTACTTTCTCCTAGTTCGTCCTCGTCGATCGATTTCTTTTTCATCCTTTCATTCTTACTTCGTCCTTTTTTTATGTGTTCGTTCTCTCATTCTCACTTTCTACCTTCATTCATTTTCTTCATCCTTGTCTGAGCTTACGTCAGTCCTTCGACTTTACTCTCACGTTCATTTGATTCAAAATTTTTGTTGTTTCGATTCTTTCACGTATTTGCGTATTCCATGTTACTTTTTTGTACTCAACGTGCGTTGCAATTTAATTCGACGTTTAGTTTTTATATGGCATTCTATTATGCAGGTCTCCATCGTTGTTATTACTCTTGGAAGCATAAGTTGATCTTCAATTTTTCAAAGCCTCCCTGAGGCATGAAATAACCATTAAATAAGTTTATTTATTTTTTTTTCCTTCTTCTTATTCCACTGGAAATTTTCTTCGTTACATTCTTTTCTCATTTCTTCTGTTTCTTAGTCCGCTAAATTCCTCCGTCCTTTCTCAGTATATTCGTTCATCTTCTGCTATATCAAGCTTCCACCTTTTCTCTATAAACTTTCCCGTTCTCCTTCCTCAATTTTCGTTCTTCCTGCTTTTCCATCTTTGACGTTTTCTCCACCGATTCCATTATCTCTTTTCTCAATCATTTTTATCCTCCCTTTCCTTCCTCAATTTTCTCTCTACCTGTTTTACATACTCTTTTGTGTAGCTCCATTACGTTCTAAATTTTCTCTATCGATCTTTCTCGCTCTCTCTTTCATTATCCATTTTTATTAATCTTCGGTGTGCTTTTAGCTTCGATTTCATTTAAGCTCTCGAATAACAATGGACTTAATTTAAGGAGTGTGAAGGTCGATCGAAGAGGTCAAATTTGTTGAGCGGTAGCGGATACCGGTCGATGTAATCGTGGGGGAGGAAAAGGGAGGAACATGATATAGGTAAGGACTGATCGAGAAGGCGGTGAGAGGGAGGGACGGATGAAAGAATGAGGGATATTTGATCATGCTAAGGATAGAGAAGAGTCTTGATTATCTACACGGGATCTCGCGCGGTATAGCTTTTTAATAAGGTTGATAAAGTCAACTTGGGCGAAAAAGGTTGCGCGAAAAAGTGGGAGAGAGAGAGAGAGGGAAGGAGAGGAAAGAAAAACAGGATGGAGGAGTGAGGGAGAAAGGTAGAGAAAATAAAAAGATATTGGGAGAGAGAGAGAGATCGAAAAGGATGGAACAAGGCTGTATGGGCGGCCATGGGCAAAAGGAAGGACGGATCTCGAGGAATAATTCACGCCGTTATCTACACAATCTCTTACCTCGGAGTACAGTATCTTCTACGGAACTCCGGTGTAAAAGGATAAAAGTCATCGTATGTACACGAAACCAGGCATACATACTGCCTGCTCGAGAATATACACGAATACTCTACATCGGTTACACCACCCTACAGTATGCAGGGTCACTTCTCTTCCTTCCTATCGCTCTCTGGTATTTTCTTACCCTCCCTTATTTCGTACTTTTCAGGTTAAACTCACTTTTGTCCCATCCCATTATGTCGTTGTACCTCATCCATTGGATTCTCGTTTATTCACCTTTTATAATTTCGTAAGGAAAATTTATATTTTTCATTTTCTTCTAATTTTCTAGTTTCAACTCTTTTTTATTTTTCTTAAATTCAAATCATTTTTATTCCTGTTTTTTTTTTTTTTTTTTTTTTTTCTACTAATTAGTTCGCTTCTTAAGCTAATTTGGCTTTTACAGTTTTTTACCCTGCTTCGTTGTACTTACAATGCTTAAGTTTCAAAACCTCAGTACTTGTTTCAAATTGTTTCTAAAAACATTAAATGAATAAATTTTCGATGAGAAATCTTTAAAGAATTATCAGAATCTCTCGCTCTCTGCTTCACTTTCTTTTTATCTCTTTCCTGCTAGCTTCTCCCTAGCAAGAATCTCTCGCTCTCTGTTTCTCTCTTTCTCTGCCTTTGTATCTTTCTCTACTGCCTCGCTCTCTACCCTCATCGTTTTCGCTAACAGTGGCCCTTTCGTTACTCGATTAGCACTGACGACGCTTTTTCTCAACCGCTCACCCATCAACCGCCCATTTATCCGAAACATTCCACATTCCCCAATTAAGGAACTCTCTTGAGAATTCGTCATTTGTTTTTTTTTTTTTTTTTTTTCTGTTTATACATTGCCTTCGAACTTTCGTTGCCCTCTCACCCTGCATCGGGATTGGTCACGAAATTATTTTTCTTCAGTGCTACGCGTAATTTGACACCGTCATGAAAAACTATCCGGTATTAAGAACGATCTTTCTTTTCGTTTTTTTTTTTTTTTATTACTCACCGGTCAGATGACTCCCAGTAAACTCGAAATCGTCGTCCTGGTCCCAGTGCTTCAAACTCAAATTCGACAAGGATGTCGCGTTCGCAAATTCCAAATTAGCGAAATGCCAGTCCAGTATTTGGCGATCCTTCGACGAGAGATACACATCACTGAAATATAATTCATTTTATTAATGTCTTAAAAATGAAAATCCAATTCCCACGAACTGAATAGAGCAGGAACATGGTCCGTATGAAGTATTCGCGCTCGATCAGCAAAAACTCAAAAATCCATTGAAGCGAAAAGATTTTTTTGATTCATTTCTATTTTTAAAATGTTTTCAAAGTTATAAGCAATGAATGACATCGATCAATGTTTCGTGATTTTTTGTCCATGGTCCCAACAGTGTGCTTTAATCGTCATTATTTCCAATCATTGAGTTTATCGAGTGAAAAAAACAGTTAACATTTCATTATTATTCTCTTAATGTTCGAACATGAAAACATAATTAATAGAAAAAAAATCAAAAAGAAAATGAATCTCATGAATTCTTTACATTTTTTATAATTAAATTTTTTACACTTGTCCATAAGACACTTATCTGGGATATAAATAATAGTCAACAGTTCATTTTCTTTTTGATAATGAAATATTATTGTCATCATGCGAGAATCGTTCACCTTGGTGGAGCTGCCTCCAATTCTTGCAGCTTTGCTTCTATCTCTTTTTGCTGCTCAGCGAGTTGATCCCATTCCTGCGTTGGAATATAATAGCGATTTGATATGTAGTCATTTGAAACAAATTTCGGATCAATAGTCATTCCGGTTCCATAAATGTAAAAAAACAAACTTGACTCACCTTGCAAGCGTTATGAAGATCGCGAAGTTTCGATCGCAACACGAATTCTTGAGTTATGTCTCGAGACTGAAGTTTACTCTCGGACATTTCTCTGTGTTGCTTGTTCAACTCGGCTAAACGGTCTTTTATGGCGATCATCTAAAAAGGGTTGGAGAAAAAGAAAACGATACACAATATTGTTAGAACTGATTGTGAGATTATTCATAAAATTCAAAAAAATTCAAGTTTCCTTACCAAAAAAGTATGGAAGAATATTTTTACCATTTAGTGATTTTAAAAAAGACTGTAGATAGATAGATTTATATTAAAAAGTTAAAATCTCAATAGGCTTACTGAAAAGTTCGAACGAACCTGGTAAATGAAAATTGAAGTAAAAAATATCAATATGTTCCCTGAATAATTTATGAAAATAAAATTAGTTTTTCCTTCTTGAATTAAAACTTGATTAAAACTTTGCGTATTCCATACAATTCTATTAACAAACTCACTCTATGCTGATTAGCTACGAGTCTTCCTTGAAGCGAGAGAACGGATCGTAAATGTGCAACTTGTCGTTGTTTGACACCCTGCTCTTGTAGGCGAATAACCCACTCGAGCGCTTGTCCAAGAGAAACGGGCCTCGTGCTGCCTCCTTGTCCAGCGGAACCAGCACTCCCGACGTAATTAAAATCCAATTGATGCGAAAGATACGAAGTTGCTTCTAACAAACGATTGAACTCCCTTTCCACCATTTCGTCCTTGTCTTTCGGTACCTGAAACAATTAACATCGAATTGGAAAAATTTTTAAACTTAGAACTCGTAATACAACAGCTTACATTTTAATTGTTCGTATAAAAGCTTTTTCATTTGTTTTTCTTTTTTTTTCTTACAGTTTGGCCATCACTCTCGTACAAAGGACACTTCTGGCGTATTTTATGTAACTCCATATTTATTTGTTTACTGAGTGTTGTAACAGGATTGCCACCAAGACCGGTGACAACCATCGCTCCCAAATCTGCAATGTAGGAAGACTTTCGAAACGTGGCTATTCTACCTCCGACACGATCCTGAAAATTCATTCAATCTGTTATTTCATTTCTGACATAACGATGCTATCATACAAAATTAGTGGATAATAAATAGCAACTTCGACAGCGATGGGTAAGTGATCGGTAAATGGCTTTGGCAGTCACCAAAATTAAGCTGTCACCAGCAAAGCTAATGCTTAGTTCGATGCAATTCTTGTAAGTTACTAATAAGGCTAATCAACTGATAAGTTTTCGACACTTTTCCTAAGTCCTTGTGCAAATGCGATAAAATGGTGTATTAGAAAAATGAGAAGGGAACAATTAAATTTTTTTTTTTGTATTTTCGAATAACACCGTAAAAAATTATTCCAATAAAAGAATAAATATAAATGAGGAACTTACTCGTGCTTCCAGAACTATGACTTCGAGGCCGAATTGCTGCATCTGCTGCGCAGCAGCCAAACCAGCTATTCCTGCTCCGATAACAATTACTTTGCCTAATTTTTTGTTAGGCAACGGCTATGAAAAAATATATATATTTTAATTAGCAAGTGACGTTGAGGTTATAAAAGCCAATTCGTTATTTTAGTTTTCTCGTAAGTATCGACGTTTACAACGAAAAATCTAGATTTTCTATATAAAAAGCCGCTACCGCGTCTCTTGATTTACAATTATTCCAACAGGATTCGAGTTTCTTTGATTCGTTGCGATTTCAGATAGCATGTAACCAATTCTCATTGCCTAATTTAAATTTACCTTGAGACGCTTGAAAACTCCAAAGTTAATAAAACCATGGCGTTCAAGAAACGCATGAATTCTCCGAGTGAGTACAGTGTCGCTATTGTAAGGCGGTTCGATCGCTGGCAAAGCGTTCTCTATGATGAGCTGCTGCTTGGGATTCTCGAGCCACAATTGTAGCAGCCTGTTTCTTATGTGAAGAAAAACTTTTTGAGTCTGCGGCGGACCGGATGAAACATCAGGAAAGCATGCTGCCTCTGTAGAAGTGAGCTTGTCAAAAGGAAGACGACTTTGAAACGCTGCTCCTTCCAACCCGTTGAGTAGTTCCTTGACTGAAGAATAAAAAATTAGTCGATAAGTCATGAACCAATAGAAGTATTGATTTTGGTGTAATTGCTTTTAATCGCTGTTAATATAAAACATTTTTTTTTGTATATTATTAATCTTACTTCCAAGCTTCAATGAATAATTTATCAGTGAAATGATCAAAGCCGTCCGATTGGCATATTGAATTTCTCGTTTGAAAATTCAGAAAAATCGTGTCTAAATTTTTGTTCAATATAACCTCATAGTAATATGAATCATGAGTCATGCATACGAATTAACTTTCCATCAACCACTGTAATTGCAAAGTTCTTTATTGAGATTGTCAACCGAGTATTGAAATTGTTTTTATTTGTCCAAGTCTTGCTCATCTGTATACGAGAGAATGAACTTCTTTCAGTTATTTTTTAACTTACGCTTGTGTTGGGCAAAAACCAAATTTTATTATCAATGAACAAAATTATTTATAAAAAGGGCTCAAAGTTGCAATTAAATTATTAATGATTCACAAAAAAAAACCAAATTTTCCATCTACTGGACTAATCGAATGACGAATTATAGAATATGTACACGGTGGATCTGTCAAATCCATTGTGAAAGCAAGCAGCAAATAGATTTGTGTATTCCTAGGATTGAAACTCAGTATCAAAAAGCATACCGTGTGGGTCTTCGTGATCACTATCCTGCTCTTCCTCTTCCTTCGGTTCTGCCTTGGTTCCAGAAGAAGTCGGCATTGCTGTAAGAGGCGGAGCGACCTCAACAATTTTCTGAGGTTCAGCCAGGATTTTTTTCTCTGGCGTCCCAACGCCAGTTTTCGATTTTTCCGAAGTATCAGAGGCATTTTCATCCTCCAGTTGATTATACTTTTCCTCCATCTCCCGATACTCGACCTTGTCAAAATACCCATTTTTTTAATCGATCGATGTAACGCGCCAAAAGTATGATAAAAAAATTTCTTCCAAGCCTTTGCACAGTTTCAAATAAATAGCGCAATATTTTTCAGCGTAAGACACGTGAGGCTCGAAATTTCGCGCAATGATAAGAGCCTGTCAAATATCTGACAGTCTCGACTATTTACAACAGAAAAAAAAAACAAACATCGCAACATAACCTTTTTTCGGCCTGTGTAAACAAAGACGCGGAAAAAAAAATTCGATCCCACGTACCTTTGCCCTTTTTCGTCGACTCATTTTTCAACTATTTCCAGTATAATTATCACGATAAAGTTCAATCCCTCAGAAGTTTGTTACGTTGTTTATTTTGATCCATTCAACCGGCTCAGAACTCAACACGAAATTCATCGAAACTCGCGGACGCCTTCAATCTAATGTATTGCGCAAACTCACGAAAAACCTCCAGTCTGCAGCGCTCTAATTTCTCCAGCGGCGTTCGTCGGAACTGTATAACGAAACAACCTCTGCTATGGTAAACTGGTCGGAGTTGTTTCTTTTTTACGATAAAAACATTCGGAATCAACATTTTCATATAATTATCATTCATTTTATGTGTAACATAGTGCTAAATATCAAGGTGTATCAATTGCCAAATCTTAAAAAAATTTCAATTTTTTGATAAGATGATAGTAGAAAATCATAACTCATCTCCCGACTGGCCGGCCTGGCCGCAGGGCAAAAAGACGGGAGTTATGCGTTTTTTTTCACTAGGAGTTTGGTTATACTTTTCTTTACAATGTAACAAAATATATGTCATATATTTTGATACATGACAATTCAAATGACGTTTATATTACTTTGAAAAAAAAAAAAACGTGCTTACATTGTCGGAATATCATAAGCGGTTTGATCACGGTTATCCATTTACTAAAATACGAAACACGTACCAGGAGTTCATGAGAAATAGAAAACCTGGTACATTGGTTAGAAATTTATTACATGGTCATATAGTTAAACAATTCTACGTTATCCGCTAAGGTCTCTTGTCAATTTGACCTGTTGCTCGATAAATCAATAATTGCGACATTATCCTTTTCATATTTTTATTTATATTCGTGTTTCATTGATCTGTTGAGTTATGATTTTTTTATATCGCAAATTATAAAGTATGTTTGAAAAAGTAAGTACAATATTTCGAGAAAAAAAAATTTTCGTGGAATAAAATATGATTTGACAAAATCCGGCTAAAGTTCAGTGCTCAGAAATCTAAGCACATACCAGTATATAGTTGGCAGTCGAAGTAAATTACACCTACGCGAGAATAACGAAAACAACAGATTTTTTGTTTTTTTTGAAAAATACAGCTAGAGTCGGTCAAAAATAGATGAGAATTTGTAGAAACATGTGTTACGAAAATGGACCGGTTTATCGTCGAAAATAACGAAGAATTTTAACCTATAAATATAATGACAACGTAAGAAGAGAAAAAAAAACTTGTTGAATATTAATAAAGAAAATGGGATGTGAAAGGTAAAAAATTGGTTAGATTCGAACAGAGATCGGGAGCATTAGAGTTCTCTCAGCGTCACAAAGGACTCGCGAGCGAGTAACAGGTAGAAAGTAGGACGTTGGAAAGGGGAGAGAGGCAGAGAATGAGGAATAAAAAGAGAGAGGGCAATGGATGTGGAGGAATGTTGGGTACGTGGTACCGTGAACGAACGAATACGGGCCTGAATTTCAGTGGTGGGAGAACAGCGGGCACATGTGATTGCAGTAACAAGGTTCAGTAAGACTTGATAACTTGTGCGTCTCTCTCGCTTTTCTCAACTGACAATACTCATATGATTTTTTATTTTATTTTATTTCATATTACCAGTATACAAAATTTTCAACATGTTCAGTCGGATACCGAATTTTTTGTCATTCTCGATGGCTTCTTCGATATAAAAATATTCAACTTTTATTGTTTATTTTTTTATTTAAAATCTCTACAACACGAGTTGAACAGTATGTATTATTCATTATCTCGACAACCTTCAATCCCTACACAGCAGTGAACATTTAATCGCGAATGCATTCACGAGAGGCGTTATATATCCCTCGACAACTGCATCGTCGGTGCTCTCTTGTCAAAAATAGCAAACTCGTTTTCAAGCGTGCCGATGAATTTGTACTCGCATGCGCTATTTACGTACGCATGTGCGAAGGTGTGACGTTGCATCGGTGTTTTGTTATTGGCCGAAAGTTCGAAAACTTCGTTCATTGTTTGTTTTCAGTGGGAATGAATGTTTTTTTTTTTTTTTTTTTTACAAATATTTGTTCCAAAGTGTTGAAGACTCAGTTCACTGCTTATTTTATCACGGTGTAGTGCTAACGTTTTGCAATATCCTTAGTATATTTGGTTTCATTTCTCAATTGCACACGATCGCGTAATTATATGCACAATTATTTTTAACGTATTCCACGAGTTTGAAATCCAATAAATTATCGTACATTTTTGCTTTATCTCGACACTAAATCGAAGATATCTAATACCTTCGTTATCGTGAATCGTCACTTTCGTTTCGAGATAACGGAAACTATGTTTGCTTCAATAATTGTTTGGTGCATCGCGGAAACAAAAGTAGGGAGTGTTTACCGACAGCGATCATAGCGGCGTACTTTGGTATCAAGCTGCAGGGTTCTAAGGCGAGTATTCATAGTTCCCCCCTCCACGTCAATTTTCCTTTATGAAAACACGCGAGCTTAACCACCGACTATGGATACCGCTGTAATTAGTCACGATCGAACGCAGAGCATTAATAAATAAATACGTAAGTCAGTAACACCTCACAGAATTGATAAATTATTTAGTATTTATGGGACAATTTTCATAATCAAAAGCGATAGACTTCCCTGTGAATCGAAACACCGGTTTGAAGATCAAAATGAGATAGAAATAATTTTATATTTTTTATCTTTTTTAGATTTCATTTTTTTCACAATTCAAACGCTATCAGCTTCAAAAAAATTTGAATATAACACAATTATTCCATAACGTAAACAAACGTTTTTCTTATTTCTCGTTATTCTTTTTATTTTTCGTTTTATCATATATCTTTGTATAAAATAAAAAAAAATTTCAAAACTCGCCACATGCAGCGCTTTCTGTTTTCCTACATAATGCGTTCAATAGCCTCTTGCTCATCAGCTTCGACTTATTGTTCAACATACTACTCTGAAAACAAAACACGAGCAAGTCGATTCTCACGTTAGTCTTTTTCATGCGCAATCCAACTTTTATTCATTCGCTTTTTACATAAATGTTAATTTTCTTACCACTCGTGACCCACTCGTACCTTGATCTTCCAATTTTGGGTTCACCTTTATTTTATTTTTTTTTTTTGACGAATATAAATTCGAATATCGCGTTTTTGTCGTTCATAGAGATTTATTCGCTAAAATTTCTCTTTTTTCCATAGCAATTTTTCGATGCAATTACTAAATATAAAAATTATTAGCGAAACGGCTGACGTTGAAAAAAGTTATGCACTTTGAAAATCGTGATCGACGATCGAGCATCAAATGATGAGTGTTTTTTTTTTTTTTCTCTGTTTTTCATACAAACTTTTATTAGCTTCATTGATCGAACGTTGATTGCAGCTTAACGTTGTTCACCACTCATTAGAATATCGCAACTGCACGTTCGATCATAAAACGAACTTGACCGACTCCCTTGCACACGAGGCATCGTTCAACGCCGTTTAGCAGATTCCATTAATACATGAATATTTCTTTTATGCATTTCATTTTCCACGAAATAAAAAAAATAAAAAATAAAAAAAAACCCAAGAAAATAGAATATACTCGGAAACATGAATCCGCAAAATGGCTTGGAATGCCTCACATATAATCTCAATTACTTATATAAGTATATCGATAACTATCAATGAACGTCTATGGCGTTGAACGTTATTGAGAAATCGCCGTGATCGTAGGTCATTCGAGAGCGGATGAAATGTATTTGCATCGCTATTTTGCCACGATGAATGACTTGCGAAAATTAAAATTTATCTCGACAAGAGCTGTCATTACTTCCCGATGCCAATATATTTATCGGTTTTTTTTTTTTCTATTTTCATGGACTATAATTCGAGCTTTCATATTTCGCCGAATCGTAAAAAAATCGAGGAAACATTGAATTGATCAAACTTGAAAAAAAAAAATAGAATAAAATAATTAACAATAAGTAAGAAATATTTAAAATGAAAATTCTCGAAAGATCTTGAAAAATACATTGTTCACTCAATTGAAATTGTATCAAATACAAGACAGCAATGGCGTCAATGAGGAAACGTTGGAAACTGACCAAAGTTATTGGTTACCTTCAATATAAATAAACTTTTGTGCAAGCCAGACAAGACTGACTCGACAGACGAAATAATTCTCACACAACGTAAAACTATCTGTCGATTAACTGATTTCATTTTCGTTTTACACACATTTTTTTTTTTCAATTTTATAGTTCATAGCAAAGTATTTCATATTCATTTATTCCCATTTAAAATTGACGATTCATTTTCACAAATAAAAAAAACTCGATGCTAAATTTTAATTTGCGGTATCGCTCGCAACGGAACTCGTGTCGTGCATCATGCTCGTAAGCCCCCCCACCATCTCGTCATCTTTTGTGTCATGTATTATTTTTCTGCGCTCGAGCGTGTGCATGTAAACAAACAATTCAATGTACGGCGCCTCTCGAAGTGTTTGCTCCGATGCATCAACGCTAATTCTGCATTATATTTTCACGTACTTCTACAAAATATCAGGAAAAGATGTGGATTTTTATGGATATTTGATAATATTTTTTTTTTCCGTTCGCAGCTCTTTGTAAACAAATTAATATACGCTGCCGTGTATCTTCGTATTCGTTTCACCGCGTCAATGTTAATTCTTCACGATACACGGTCGTAGAATTTTTCGCAAATAAATATTGATTTACACGTTCATTTGTGAATTTTGAAAACGTCGAACATTTCATGGAACAATATTCAATTTTAAATAAGTCTTTTTTTTTTTGCTACAGAAGACACTTATTAGCTGAAAATCCGTGTGAAGACACGTGTGAAGACACTTATTAGCTGAAATGTGAAGCTTCGTGATATTCGACTTTCGTGGCTATATGTACACAGATTAAGACTGCCAGAAGCGAGAAATTCGATCCAATTAGCAAACGAGTGAATCAACTTGTCACAACACTTTGTTCCACGATTCGTTTCAACATTCTCCGATCGTTCATTCAAGAGTCTCTTTACGAATCATTAGTATTTCTTTTTACGAATCCTAGTATCGCGCTGTTAGCGAACTTTGGCAGATGGCACGTGTGCTAGAAAAACATGACGCCATGAAAGTCATGATGTACTTGAACGTTTCGAATTGCTGTGAGTCAAAGACGAAGACTCACTGAACGAATAAAATGGTTTTCTTTGCTGGAGAATAAGTCGTTATTTTAAAATGAAAATCGTTGGCATCACGATGATCAGTTTACGAATTAAAATGAGAATAAATCAAATAAAATATTGAAAGATACGAACAATTTTTTTTTTTTTTTTCAGAGAAGCAGTTTAAAATGATACCACAGAGTCGCTCGGTATTGGAAATGAGCTACAGATGACGAATATTTTTTGAAACAACGATAAAAGCATCGAAAAAATTCCGATTCGAAATTATTTCACTCGACAGTGGGACACGCGAAAACAATTCGTGAGGCGCTTTACAAACAAAACCTGTTTATTATTCCTTGCGGCCTTTGATTTCGTTCTTTCGTTAATCCACAATGGAATGGTACAGAAAATTTCGTCAGAGAAGGTAAAATTATTGAGCTCAGCTTGCATAATAATTTGTTTTGGAAAGATTTAAACAAAAAAGAAAAAGAAAAAAAACTATTGAATTATTCGTTCACGAACAGGTCGGTGCGACGACCTGACAACGATCTCGAAACCGCTGACGAGAGAAAAGCAAGATGGAAAAGTATATACGTCATTTATTTTACTATGTTTCTCATGTCTCTTGGATTTAGTATTATTTTGACGGGCGTATGGCCATATCTAGATAAGGTAAAGTAACTTTTGGCAAATATTCAATTTTTTGAAATATTTTCATCGAGATAGGGTAATTATTCGAAAGTGAGGCTTCCCCTACAATCGAGTTAAAAATATTTTTTTTAATGTATTCCATAGAGAAAAATGTATAAATTATAAAATGAAGGAATAAAAATTATGAAATGTTTCCTATGCATAAAGAATGTAAAAAAAAAAAATAAATAATCAGCTCGATTGTAGGCCCCACTTCCGAATAAATTACCCAATGCTCCATGCTAGTCGAATGAGTGTTTGATTATCACAATTGTTTTAGGCCAAGTCGAATGCACCAATTAAAAACGGAATTTTCGTAGATTTGTATCCCAGCATTTCTTGTTGACGTGGAAAAAAAGTTAAAAGCGATAAATTCTCTAAATTATCGACTGATCAATGCAGATTTCCATGATTCATTTACATTGGAATTTCTCAAAGAATGATCCTCAATTTTCTATCAATTTTGATGAGCGCACGTCTGATTTTGTTTCTGAAATTATTCTTCACGAAATCACGACATGCATTTCTTCTGAGCTTTATCGTTTTACTGTTGCAGCCAATTTTTTATTCTGCGAAAAAAAAACTCTTTCATAAAAAAAATTGCCACAATTTCCATAAGAATGAACTTGGAAAAATACCACGTGGTTGTTTCATAAAAAATTACTTGAGAAATAAAATGAAAATCGGTGCATTGAAATCGGCTAAAAAATACAGATTAATCTTTGAAAAATCTCAGTGAGATTACGTCATCATGGAAATTTGCATCTATCAGCTGACGGTTTCGCACATTTATCGTTACACTGAGAAAAATGAATTCGTAAGTTCAACAAATTTTTTGTTGGTTCGACAAATTTTCTGTTGGTTCAACAAATTTTTTTGTTGGTTCAACGAATCGTAGCGAACAAAATGAAATTTGTTAACCCAAACGAAATTTGGTTCATTCAAATACTTAATTTCTCACCACGACAAAAATATCGTAGAATCAACAAAAGTTTCGTTGAATCAACAAATTTAATTTGTTCGCCACAATTTCAAATTTTTTTTCTCAGTGCATCAATATTTTTCTAGGTCAAAAATGTTTCGGAGTAATTCTTCTTCACTACCTCGTGCAAAATATTCTATAAAATACCATTTAGAGTCTAAAATCAAACGAATCAGAAGAAACTATTTCTTATAATAAAAAATTCATTTTATTTCGTAATGATATGAAGTTTAATTTTTTTAATTCTCTGAAAGTCGATTATCAATTTATTTTAATTTGATTTTAATTTGATTTTAATCACACGTTATTCATTATTTTTTTTATTCTCTTTTATTAGAATATCATTTCGATATTTTGTTTTATCTTCGTAAAATTTTCTTCTTTCATACTGTTTAGTTTTATTAAATGAAAAATAAGAAATATTCGATTTTACTAATTTCTTTTCTGGGTATGCATTTGCTGATGGAATTTTGGTTCGATCAGAACTCTACTGAGGTCTCAATAACAAGAGATCGAACGATATGAAGCTCATTGTATTATTTCAGCTAGATCCTACAGCGGGTAAAGAATTTATGGGTTACGTAGTGGCGGCAAATCCACTTGGTCAAATGTTGTTTTCACCATTGGTAGGATGGTGGGGTAACAAAATAGGATCAGTCAGATTACCCCTCATGATTACATTGGCATTGTTCACCTGCTCTTCTGCAGTTTATAGTACCTTGGAGATTATACCGGGTAACAAAAAGGCTTATATGATCGCTGCCAGATTTTTCGTCGGCGTCAGTTCTGGTACGATTTTTTTTTATTAACCAAATAAATTTTTTCCCTTAAGTATTCAAATTACTCTCAATATTTTCGACTCTAAATTTATAATTGAAAACAATTTTTTTTACAGAAATTCATAAGCCAAATAATCATGAAAATTATTCGCAGTTGAACGATCAATTTTTCTAATATTTTCTACTCAATAATTATTTTTCTAGCGAACATTGCAGTCGCAAGATCATATCTCTCAGCAGCGACAACGCTGTCCGAAAGAACAGGGGCTGTTTCGATGGTTTCTTTGGCTCAGGTAAAATATTTTCTCGTCAAGATTGAATTATTTAATTCTTTTTAATCAATCGTAATCATTTTTATTTTTATGTTGACAGAAATTACACTGCACTTTGTTGATATGATAAAATTATGGAATCACGGCTGCAGGAAAAACCTGCTCCAAAATTTTTTCTAGCATTTCCAACGTCATGAAAAAAAAAAATACAAAAAAAAAACCAACAATTTGAAAAACCTTAAAACAACTCCAATGCAGCCGTGATTCGATAATTTCACCGTTGATAATGAGACTAAAAAAACAACAAAAATAAATGCATAAAGCCTGGAGGAATTAACCGCTAAAATTGTTGCTTCGAAATAATTTTTATTTCATTTTGAAACGATATTGTAAAACGTTTTGTTTATTTGAAGGTACTCGGTTTTGTGGTAGGACCGGGATTACAAGCGATCGTAACACCCCTCGGAGACGAAGGTTTTTTCGTAATGGGTTTGCCTTTCAATATGTACACGATGGCAGGCTGGATAAATGTCATAATGGGAATATGCAATTTCATCATGTTTCTACCATGGAATTTTAAAGAATGTAAGATTGCAGCGCGTGAGGCGATGCGAGATCAGGGCAAAACATCCGGTGAGTTCAGAATCATTTATCCATTCTTTATAATTAGACGAAAGAAAAATATTCTGATTGTTAAAGCCCTATAAATATTTCGACTTAATTATAGTTGAAACGAGTGTTGAAAGCCTTAAAATTTTTTGATGCAATTATCGTTTTTCGAAAATTTATCGGAAATCGTTGAAAAGGAATATGACAACGAATAACGCCATAACGATGATTTTAATCAACAAAAATAATGCAAAATACTTGAAAACAATTATAATAAAGGAAAAAAATGATAAATTTGAAGCACATCAAATAAATGATTGATCGTTGCAGAGGAAGACACATGGAAAACGGTGAAACCTGATTATTTAGCGGCATGGACATTGATATGCGCATTTTTTTTTCTCGTCTTCAACTTCGTTCTGTTAGAAACGTGAGTAGAGAGGCTTGTATAACGTAAAGATTGAAGACGATAGAAAGTCGTGTGATTTTAATCATATTTGTTGAATGAAATAATGGCAGACTGGGTACTTCCCTGACGATGGATCAGTTCGCGTGGTCTAAAACGGAAACTCTTTATTACATGGGTCTGTTGATGAGCGTTGGCGGTGTCGTGGCCTGTGTAACCTTCGTCATGATTGGGCCACTTTGTAAAAGGTAAAGAACTTTGAGTGAACATTTTTCGATGCTATTAATCGTTTGGTCAAAAGAAAATTTTTACTCTTTCGTTTTGACAGATTTGACGAACGAAAAGTGATGCTTTGGGGCGGATTCTTTTGTATGATTGTCGGTCGAATAATGTGCATTCCTTGGGGCCCTGATCCACCGATTATCGCGGAAATCGATCGTGAGTATTTCAACCAAAAGCTCCTCCGACTCATTGATCACAAAACTCTTCGTCAGGTATTCTCGTCTGAACTAAAAATCTTCGGTTGTATTGATGCTCGATCAATGTACGTAGTTTTTCGTATGCCCATTCAAAAATTATTTCTAACACAGCGAGTCATCGAAACAAATTAGACTCATTCAGTATTTTTATACAGAAAATTTCACCTCGTTTACTCCAAGATCACGAAAACTTGAAACAGCTCTAAAGAAACTTAAAAAACCTTCGCAGTTCAGAATTAAAATCACTGCAATCGTTTCGATAAAAAAATAATTCACTACAAAAATTTACTTATAAAAATAAAGTAACGAACTGTTTCAACATAAAACTTGATCTGCTCTCTCTCCTTCCTGAAACTTTCACAATAATATTACAAGTACATTTCTTTCACTGCATTGAAGAAAAACGCCGAGTCACTGCCCTAATCTATAATTCAAGTACAATAGTGTAAGTCATTCTCAAATTATGTTAATTTTAAGAAAGAATTTCAGTCTACAATTTCCTGTTGATTTGGAACATTTTAATCCATCCAGTCCGATCATTTCGATGTTCATCGTACATGAAAATATAATTTTCTCGTTGAAGAGTTAAAGATGACATGTAAAAACTATATTTTTTTTAAATTGTATATTGTTAGTGACAACAAATATGACGAGGGATATAAATGGAACGGAGATTCTCGGTTGTCCGAGTACCCAAGAATGGTGTCGAACAACTCCGCAGATGACGGTGACACAATTTTTGATAGGCTACGGATTTACATCGGTGGGATATCCGGTCGGTGTGACACTGGTTCAAACGATATTCAGTAAAATTTTGGGACCACGTCCGCAAGGCCTTTGGATGGGAATAATGACAGGAGCTGGTTGTGGCTCAAGAGTACTAGGCCCGGTTTTCGTAGGTTTGATTTACACGCGTTGGGGAACTTATCACACCTTTGGAATCACCGGTGCGACTCTCATAATCGCAATGATTTGGCTTCAAGCAGTGTACAAAAGATTGATTCCCCAAGCTTTGATATCAAGGGAAAATCAAGAGAACGAAAACGCCCCGAAACTTGACGTTGAAATTCCTCTCGTCTTCGCTGGTTCCGTTCACGGTGGTTCGCAAAAAGAAATTGAATTGCAAAATATGAACGGCAGCATGATCAGAGACAAAGACTGATTTCTATTCTGATTCTCGTGTGTAAATAATTCTTAACTGAAAGACACTCAAACTAATGCCATCGTATATTTTTTCAATGAAAATTAAAAACGACAAATAAAAACACAAAAACTGAAGGACCAATTCTTTTGGCCTGTGATTAATTCTTGTACATATTTATATATAAAAATATATAAACTTACTGACCGCGATTGGTGAGCAGGATGTGATTCGAGTGATCCCCGAAGACAAACGATCGCTTAGAGAAAACCGGATTTTCTGAATTTCTAGTAATGAAAATCGATTGAAACTCGATAAAAATATAGCTCAGGAACGTGGAAATTGAAAAAACTGGAGATGAATGATGCAAAAACAATAGCAAAATATACATGAATCAAGTAAAATAAAACACTTTGGACAATTGGATACATTTATAAATGGACAATAAATAATTTGTAAAAATATAACTCGTTTTTCTATCCTCAAAAAATCCTTTATATTACCTCGATTAGTCCTTCCACCGTGTGTTGTCGCATACATGCTCAAAAATAATGTGTCGACCGTAAGTGTCACTGGCTAAATATTAAGGGGGTTTCACGCGTTTCTAATTATTGAAGATTCCAACTGTGAGGCTTAAAATTTCAAAATCTTATTGCAAAATATTTTATTTCTATAAATTCTCCATTCTCCAAATTATATCCAAGTTTTCGATCTTCGATAACAAACGTGAATCTCTGAATGTGACTGACGAAGCGTTTGAAGTAGCGTTTTCTTAGCGCGACTTGAAGTAGCGTTTTCTTTTCAAATTTTCTATTATTCCTGTGCTTTACTGTTGTGACTTGTAACGCTCGGTTCGAGGCTAATTAGTATTTGGAAGTTCTTTAAAAAAAAATCAACTATTTCGTATTTTTTTTCAATCCCAAAATCCCTTGTAATATTAGGTAAAAGGAATAAAAACATGTGAATATCGGCTTCAAAATTAAAATATATTATTCAAATACTGTTATTTTGTTTGTTACTTCATAATAGTCAATTTTTCTTTCTTCACATCGCAGACATATAGGTGTTGTGAAAGTTTTTCAGAAATAAGTAAAGCGAAGAGAATCGATGGCGCCAAATGAACGGCAAGCCCCACACGGGCGATGAAGATAAGAAGAAAAAAGAAAGGACCCCTGAAAGAATCGGATGGGAAACTGCGGATGTTGTTATGAACGCTCGATGCATGAATATATATTTCTATATGTATATATCCAGTCTCGAGTATTCTTTCACACTTGAGAAGTTGCTTTTTCTATTGGAAGGTAACTATGCGAAACACACCGTCCACGCGATATCATCATCCGCTATTACAAGGACGAACTATTCCTGCTCTCTCTCTCTCTCTCCTGCGTAAACATAAATGCATAGAATATATTTCTTCGAATAGCTCGATTCGGCCACAGTATACAATTTTTAAACGTTAAAAAAGTATTCAAGATTAGTCCCGAGCCACGTTCTTTGGGATCCCATTATAAGGATTCGTCAAAATTCATGGAAAGTGTCAATCTGCACAAAAATGCGTTATCAAAACCAGCTGACTTGATGGTTACCAGAGTCGCTCAGAAGTGCAATACATATTGAAAAAATAAATCAAAAAATTCCAATAAGAAACATATTTTTTTTGTCCAATAATGTGGTTTGTATCTCACGACTTTTGATAGAATTATGGTGACAATAAAAACGATAAAATGAACAGCCAGTGCGTAATAAAAGTTTGTTTTATTCAGGAAAATTGGTATACTTTCTTGACAAAATTAATATCTTGACAATCGAAGTAAAGAACCGTGTGAATCAGTATTTTTTTTCAGCCATAATTGTAATAAAAAAGGGACCATTGGTACAGTTGAATGAAAACTTCCAAGTGCAAGATCATTTTGTAACGCATCTTTGAATTACACGCAATATAGGTGAGTGGTACTGGCAGCTGGCTGTCGAAGGAGGATATATTTTTACGTATGTGGCAGCAGCACAATTCGATGCCCGTGAATACCTTTTTTTCATCTCATCGTTCACATATAAATGTTTTTTTTTTTTTTTTTTTTTTTTTTTTTTTTCAATTTATTCATCTCCGTAGGTTTGATTTACGAAGCCGAAAGGGACATTTGTGGGGAGAGCGTTGTGGCTTTGCGGGACCGCAAGTTTTGCAATCATACATGATCGATCTCACGATATTAAATAAAATACTGAATTATCGTATCTATAAGTGTTCCTCGTCGTGTCCTCGAAAGATTCACGTTTCGATTTCGGTAATGTCGCGATTATTTATTATTTTTTTTTTTCGCGAATTTTCTATTTGACCTACTTTCTACACGATTCAAAATGAATTAATGACGAAAATGCGGCACAATGGAATCCTAGGGCAAAGAGAACGGTCATGCTATTCGTGCCCTCTTATTAACACGGTCCTTGAGTTTTCCCCCCTGCACGTATCTGATACTGTGAAACCACATATTCCCTCCTCTTCCGTACAGTTTACCTGTACTTCAAACCGCGAGGATATTCTCTCGCTAAAATATTAACGAACAGGCACTGGCACGAGAAACATCCGCGAATTCTCCTGCCCGTATTGCGAGTACAAAATTCACGCGACGTGTGACGTCATTATGAAAATCGTTGCAACGTCCCTCATAATTTTACGTAAGTATATCGTAATATCGAGTGAATAGTTGATACGACGTTAAAGATCCTAAAGATATCTTCAATTTTCATGGATTATGGATATAAAAAAGAAAGAGATTAAATAATCTCTAGTTTATTCCAAATCACGAATAAGACATAAAAATATATAAGTATCCGTTTATCATGCAGGCTTTGTTAATCTAATACGAGGTCAGAGTGAAGTGGACAGTGAGAAAGTGATGGGAGATTCCGGATGGTGGTCCAGGAGGATTACGAAAATCAATAGGAGAGAGGGAGAACGATTTGGTGGGCTGGCTAGCCAAGATAAGCAAAGACACGATGGAAGATGGTCGGAAGAGACGATAATTCGAGATTCTCGAAGGCGACCTCGTCCATTTGCATCCGTATTATCATCTAATGCGGAAACATCGTTTCAGCATCGTTTCGAATCGCAAAGAGAAAAGTTTCGTAATGATAAAGAGGCTGGACGGATATCAACGTTCGATTTCAACGCTCCTGTCGAACCATCCCCTATTCTTTTGCCACCTTTCGCCACTCCTTCACCGGTCTATCGAATTCACTTTTTTGACGAGGACGCAACGAAGTTGAAACACGACAATGAATCATCCTTGAAGACGGGAAAGTCGAGTACATCGTCCGCACCCGAGCAAATACGAATCTACGAAATTACGACATCGAATTCTACGGACAGCGAAACCAAGCTAAACGAAACGAACCACGTGGATGATTCACGCGAATCCTTCAACGTTGACGATGAAAAGCAGACTACTTGGATTCATTTACCTCGTGAGACATTCATCAATGCGAGTAACGTGAAACACGATTACGAATTAGACGACAGAAAACGTGAACGAAATGATTTTCGTTCGTTTTATCTTGATCACGAGGCTAGAAAAACGAATATAATGAACTTCGATTCTAGTCCAAATCGAACTCAATTTTTTAAACATTCTCGAGGTAACCGAAAATATCAGAACGGTTATAACGATCGAAAAGGATTTATGAGAAAAAGAATTTTCTCGCAATCTTTCAAACACGACTGGACCAGACGAAGTGGACAACGTTCTCATCTTTTTATGTTCGACGACGGTGAGTTTTACCCTTTCTATTGTGTTGAGGCGGTTCTGGTCGCACTCGAGGATTACTCGCGTTAAGGAAATCTAATTAATTTTAAGAAAGAGTCAAACATAAAATTCCATTATTTTTTTTATAAAAGAAGTTTCTCAAGTCTCAAGACTTCATTTGCATTTTTTTTCTTATCCTCGACGTCGATACTCCGTCGTGGCCATTGTTTATTTCGGAAATTCTTATTCATATAGTTAGCTACATGGAAACCAAATAAACGATACGAATTATTGTTCCAGTTTGGTCGTTTACACTTTCATGACAACTACTTTGAATAGAAATGCCCAATCAGTCATGCCAGACATAGCGTATGAGTTTTTTTTATACGAAATCTGCGTTGTTAGTTAAAAGTAACGTTCCAAAGGTTGGTGCCAGAAACAAATCGGGTGCGAGAAGTTTAAATGAATTATTTCGTGAGTTTCGATTCGAAATAATAAATAGACTGGTCTGTTGAATAAAAAATTTTTTAAAATTGTTTCTACATGACCACCTGAATCTCAATTTGTTTAAGTATTTAGGCTAATGGTCTCGCCAAAGTCACATTAAAAATTCAATTCTTCGGTCAATGTTCGAGAAATTGGATTTAACTTCCGGAATAATCTGATAATGGTAGCTATTTAATCTCACAAGAATCCAGAAGCAGAAACTGTCTAGTGTCTCTTTATCAGTATATAAACAGATGTTAGACTGTGCAATCTTTAATTTTTTATATTTCAAACATGGGATGGCGAGCTTCGAAAGCTTGCCCGTAATCACATAATTATTCTGTCCTTAAGGAGAGTGGCTACATACGACAATATGATAAGAATTTAATAAAATTTGGTGATAACATTCTTTAGCATCAAATGCAATGACACAATTTTTTTCAAATTTTTCGTCTACATAGTTGTAGAATAATTGGAGTTTACAATATGCAAAAGATATACATATATATATGAGAATCCTATGCTTACAGATGTAAACTCTAGTGTTAAATTACTCGAAAACTATGTAGAAGAAAAATCTTGAAAAATTTGTATATTGATATTTAATCCAAAAGAATATGCTCACCAAATTTCATTAAATTCTAATCATTTCGAATTTTCCTATGCTTTTAACATGGCAACATTGTTGTGTGTAGCCAACCTCCTTAAGGAGGGTGGCTACATACGACAATATAAGAATTTAATAAAATTTGGTGATAACATTCTTTAGCATCAAATGCAATGACACAAATTTTTCGTCTACATAGTTGTCGAATAATTGGAGTTTACAATATGCAAAAGATATACCTATATATATGAGAATTCTATGCTTACAGATGTAAACTCTAGTGTTAAATTACTCGAAAACTATGTGGAAGAAAAATCTTGAAAAATTTGTATATTGATATTTAATCCAAAAGAATATGCTCACCAAATTTCATTAAATTCTAATCATTTCGAATTTTCCTATGCTTTTAACATGGCAACATTGTTGTGTGTAGCCAACCTCCTTGATGTGTCATTGAAATTTGTATAAAAATATATATATAGAAAAACGTTTGGACGAGTCTAGTAATCTTGTCTATAAAAAACGATTTTTCGACATCGTATTATTATAATGAAATTTGAAAACTGATTCGAATTTCAGTTCTGAATATAACACTTACAAATGCATAGATACGAATAGCGAAATCGGTTCAGTGCCTGGAGTACCTGGTCGTGACTATCCGATTCATCAGGAACACACGCATCATCATTTGCGCAACGTCGTCGACAGATTTCCATGTCCCGGAAGTCCTAAGAGTCACGTATATTTGGCTGATCGAGCTTCGCGTTGTCAGGTAATTCGAATGAATTTCAAAAGTTTCGAGCATTTTAAATGACCTCTGAAAGTTTACCGCTCGAATTATCCTGTTTGAAATGTTGAAAATATGTGAAGCACGCTGATCCACAAATCAAGCAGTGTGCATCGATGTCGTTGAAAATTATGTAGACCAATAATAACTCACTGCTCCAAAATCGACTTAAAAATCTCAGCTCGACATTGAGAAATCTTTCGATCATGTAGCCGAGTACGAAACAAAAAAAAACGATATTTTAATCTTCTTTCAGATTTTTTACGTGTGTTATGGATCGAAAACGGGTATTCCAATGGTATGTCCAAACGGTACACTTTTCAGCGAGCCTCTTCAAGTATGCGACTGGTGGTACAACGTCGCGTGTTAAAAATATAAACTGTAGAAAACAAAGTAATTCTGTAACCGATAAATCTTTTATTCATAATTATTGAGACATTGATTGAACATTATCCAAGGAACAAAAGACCTCATTCAATATTAATTACGACTTCGGCATTATTCCACGAGTAAATCAAGTGTTTCCGAGCTCGTTGATGAATCGATATTATTGTCGAAAAGAAGATTGCTACTCTGGAAGTCATGGGAGTTAAAGTGTCTTTCTTCTGATCTTTTGTTCCCACTTGCGTTTCCTGCTCTCGTTCCCCTAACCGTATAAAATGTCTACCCTTCTGTATCGACGACGGGGATAAAGGGGCGATGGAAGAGCAGGGATTTCGGAAGGCCTAAACGAAATTTTCATTCCGATAAGGTCACGGCCGGTCGGGATTCATGGCGTGCGATTGCACCAAAGGGGCGGGCGAGAGTTCCGAAATCATCCCTCGTGTGTATGTGCATGTGTATGACGGCAAATATGATGTATATATAATGCGGTCTCGGAACATCCTTTTGTAATATCAGATGCGAATATATATAATGCATATGCGAGTTTTGGTATAGAGGAGGTAAGGAAAATGTCGAACGCATTGGTCCCCTCCCGAATAGGGCTGTACAACGTGAGAGATACATGATCCAGAATATTCTCAACAGCAGCAAAATTTGTACGTTCCCTTTCCTCCGTTTTATATCAGAATAAATATATATATAGATAGATCCGAGTGTACGGAATATGGGGGGGGCGAGGGTCGCGGATCAATGACTCACACGTTTAAACAGCGTTACGAATCGTCAGTCTTTCGTACACCACAGGCCTGTGAATTCATTTATTTATAATGCGAGTTACGCGCCTCTCTCTTACAGAATCGCCTCATCACGATATAGGGTGTCTGCGAATCAAATATCCGTACAATAAACTCGAATCCGAAAGTCTTCGAGTGTTTTTCGATCGGACAAAAAGTAACGAGCTTCGAAGAGCTCCTTGAATTTCAAACTCGCCTTCGGCGTTTGAAAACTTTTTTTTTCTGACACTTTGTGTCCATCAACAATTGAGTGAAACCGAGATAAAACTTTTCACCTGGTTCAACACCTGGACAACGCTTGAGATCAATTGATTGGACTTTTAAGGTTAATCACTTTTTTTCAGAATGTTTCCTTGCCACGGAAAATAAGATTGAATGCATCTCGACGCAGAATGCTTTTCTGTTAACTACATTCACTCGTTCTTTTCAGGACACCCTATATATTTATGTATGGCAGATAAGGGTGACGAAGCCTATCTTCGCCAGAGGGGCTACTAAAGTCATGGCTAATATATAAAGCCACAACAAACCCTACGGATACATATATTATGTACACGACGTCTATATAGGTGGTAGTCCATGTCTTTCTTTGTCTCTTCTATACCTTTTACACATGCATATGTGTGTGCGGATGTGTCTAAGCTTATTCCACGCGTCTGATAAGTCATTTCGATCTTATCTATAATTTATAACGCATCACGCCTACTCGAGATAAACTTTTACCTAAAATCCTTGTCGCAGCGACCGCGAAAATACCTAATTTCGAAGTCGTCCTTCAAGATTTTTATCGAGATTGAGAAGAGGAGGAGTCGGTCACCCTTCAGACTTTGCGATGGAATAGTTCAACGGGTGTCTATGACATGGAATCGAAAAAAAAAGTATATTTACCGATAATAACTCTATGAATAATCATGAGTCAACATTGGATTCATTTACCATTGATCCAGGAATGGAAAAAAAAAAAAAAAACAAATTGGGCGAACCTTTGTTTGGAAATGTATTGTCCCATCGAAATGAAAGCAATTTAAAACAAAAACGGATCGATCGTGCGATGTTTTCCAAGATACATTGGTTATTATTATAGTGTTATATTCATGTTACATTCATGACGATGTTTGCAGACTATACTCGAGTCGAGCCACAATAAAAATTAGCATATTCGAAAAAAAAAGTGATAAAATTTACACAAAAAAATGGACGATAATTTCGTAACGATTTCCCACACCATTTACCACAGTCCCTAACTTCTAGGTTTATGTTTTTTTTTTCTCTTACTATTGCTGCCGATACGATCTTAGTCGACACTTGAAAGTACTCGGAGAGTTAAAAAAAAACTTGCCTATAACTGAACGTTGGGATAAATACGACTGCTGCTTATTTGGGGCTGCTTCTCGACAAATGTGGTCGTAACGACTCGCTACCCTTAGCGCACCACCACCAGAGGGGAACTTATGAACCGCTGTGAGTTTTTTTTTATTTTAGTTTCTTTTTTTTCCGGTTAACCATGCAAAATTGATCCGCAATATGTGGAGCTCCTGTTTTTCGGTATGGAAGAGAAGTAAAATAGTCGAATGATACGAGCATCATCCAGGGCTGGGCTAATATATATATGTATGCTTCTAGGGTCACGCACTCTTGAAGCATATTGAGCAAAGTTGTGACAGTGCGAAGAGATGGGGCGAAGTCGAGGATTTATGAAGGATCGCGAGGTAACTCGCTGCGGATGGAAGAGACAATAGTCAATGAAAGAGGGGAATGCGATACCTATGCTTTTATAATAAAGGAGTTTGAGCTACGTATATGTATATATGTGTATGAAAAAGTTCGCATTACTTTTGCGAGTCACGGAATGCATCGACCCTTCTCATATGATACCAGTGGAGGGGGGGACGAGACGATTCCCGGACCATATGGCCACCATGAAAAATTTCGTGTTTTCCAATTCCAAAACTTTTCGAACTTAGTTATCTTCGCATTAATAATGAATCCCAAGCCTCTCTATTTACATGAGAAAGCAGCATAATAAATTTATAGTTGAATAAACTGCGAATACCTTATATACATATAATCATGTTTTTTGCTACATGTTTCTTCGATAGAAAGTAAGAATCGCGCTATCTTTTGCTGTTTCGGAAAACAGTTTTTGTCGTTGATTATCAACTGGAAAACTCGTCTACCGATAGCTATTTCTCTTACCATCCGTCGAAACTGTATACGTGTTCGTCAAAACGACGAACAGGCAGCGCCATCGCTTTTTTTTTTCACTTTTCCAACTCGGTCGATCCGAGAAGTGACTTCTCAAGGCGACCGAGGCTCTTGCTTCCTTCCATCATGCTAAGCTTCTTCTTTTTTCCCGTTCACTCATCCAAGAACAACGACCCGGCAAGCTTTCACATGCCGCTTCTTCACAGGCTCATCTTGTGTAATGTTATATATTAGTGCACAGGGTGTCCGAAAAGTCACATTCAAGATTTATAGAAAAGATCACGTTGTTCTGAAGCAAGAAAGTTCTGCTAATTTTTCTCTTCGATTTACTGGCTTCGGATGTCAATCAACTAGCCCTCGCTAACCGGGTACGTTGATGAGAAGAAGTGAGATTGGCAGCTGATTGAATACGACTGAAAGGATCGCAGCATGGTTCTTGAAAGCATCGATCAGACGGTATCTTGCCACCGTGAGTGCGAGAAAGATTAAATGAATCAGTTCATTTTTGCTATCGTACTGCGGAGGCTGATCCATTTTTATTCCGATCGAACGAACGGTGCAGAAAAATTTCAACTTTGAAAATTCGAGGTGAGGTTAGGTGACTGAACCATACTCTTAAGACCCTGAAATGTATGTAGCTGGAGACTATTTTCGGTGAATAAAAGAAATGTTTAACAACAAAAAATTGTCTGAAGGCCTCAGGAGTACAGAATTATTTAATTCTACTATTTGTCTTTTGTGATATTGCGGCATCTTGGCGCAAGTGCCGAATTAATGATAATGATGGATTTATTTCTGCGTTAAAAGAATCACGCGGGGCTAATCTCGTCTGCAAAAATGAATGGACTTTCACTTTTTTTCAGGGTCAATAATCTTTGCATAGTCAACGACAAACAGCTTTACGTAGGATCCCACCCTTCGGCCGGGGTTTATGTCTTTAATGGTATTTTGAAAACGTTGGTTCGCTAACGTTTTAATAATTAGACCCTCTTACGCTAATGTCGAATGGCTGCCAAGAAATAATACCTGATGCTGTTTCGATATTTTGCTTGTGTCGTTTCAATGGTGATACAAAAAAAATGTACGTAAACGAAATTTTTTTTGAGTTTAAGAAATCGATTGAGCGTTTATTTTTCAACGGAGAGTCAACGTATTTTGGTTGAATATTCGTTTTCAATGGAAATGTATTGAGAGAGAATAATTTTGTACCTTAATTAAATTCTGACAATTAATGGACTCGATTCAATCGCTTTCTGCCCTTGATTGCATTGTTTTTCAATTTTGACAGTCGAATGAAATTTCTACCAAGAAATTTCCGATCGGATGCCCCGTTTGGTACAATGTGAGAATGGGTTTTATTCGGAATTGAGGAATTATCGTGTTCGAATGAAGGAATGCGACAATAGGCGATCTCGAGATTTCTCCGGTCGTCCACATACATATATCTATACGACGAGTGGTTTCATCAGAGACTACGATATTAAGGGGTAGGTACGGGAGGGAGAAACGTGTGGTCAGCGCAACAGGCGGTAATCGGGATTTGCATTCTAGAGGGGCACACTTTGTCTCCCCGATAATTGATCCAATTACGAAGGGTTCTCATGGACGGTCCAGAGAGGGATTTCTCTCGTGGGCAGGTCACCTCGAGGCTTTCGCCACGGTCCAGAGCTCGGCTCTTTCGTCCGATATTCTCTGGGCGGGATTCACCCAGCATCGTTTCTTCCATGTATATGTTATATTATATTGCTGCAAACGTGTATATGTATATGTAACTCCGTCAGACCCATGTTATGAGCCAACTCGACCGAGAGAAATAATACCATGTCCCAGCTCCTCCTACAGCTGCATCATCCAGGTATTTTTGCCTTATTCTCATTTCGCTCTCTTTTTTTTCTTTTTTTTTTCTCTCAATTTTTGGGAATTTGAAACGCACGAGCTTATCCCCTTTCATCCACAGCGTGTGTCACTCACTTTCGTACCTGGCTCCCTCCCTTTTTCACAAAAAAAAAAAAAAAATCCCTATGAAGCATTTCCCATTAAAATTTCATTCGTTCGAAAAGTACATTTTCACCGAATTTTTCTTCGTCGAGTTTTATTTTTTACCGTTATTCCATATCAAGTGCAGTGATAATTGAATAACGAAGAAAAATGCTGTTGCTCTATTCGATCGAAGAAAGAATCATCATTTATATGAGCCTGAGTGTATTTTCATATCGAAAAATTTCAGCCATTTTGTAAAAAAATGTACGAACTCTTCGCATTCAAAATTCCATTGTGTTTTATTCATTTCATACACGCATCAACTCCGAAGCCATGGCAGGCTACGATGTTTTTATATTTCGCAGACCGTTCGAGAATTTCGAAATTTGAGTTATCGAGCTTTGAAATGTTGCAATTTTAACTCGCATAAAAATGTATTCATAAGTCGGGAACTTCTTTTCGACTGTTTATCCGGAGATTTAGATAGATTTTCAATACGTTGATGCTTACTGAAAACACAAAAAGAAATGTATTCACGATGACAAAGCCTGTTATGGGTAAAGAAACGAACGGAAGTAAATCCTAGATCCACATATTCGCTGGGCCTTCGGTCGAAAACCGTTCCACTTGACGTAGAGAGCGTCGCATGTACAGAGTGTCCTAAAAGTGTCATCGACAGTTTTGAAGGTAATTGGATCATAAAATTTCAAAGCAGCAGGTTCTTTCAAATGTTGTTCTCTATGCATCGTGGAGCAAATAGTGAGATAGCTCAGATAAAAGCCGGTAAATAAGTAAGTAGCAATGGACAGGCTCACGTGAAATCGGTGGACATCGAGTTTCCCCACCTTTTTTTCACGAATGCACCAGATCGACTGTCTTCAATAATTCACCATCATCAATCGCTGGTATAATAGAGAAGAAAATAGATATCCATTCGTTCTTTCCATTCAAGATTCTTCGAGTACCATTTTCAGGACATCCTATAGGTATATCGAGAACGAGCAATGGTATACGGTCGATTAGGTTTTGCCTCGGAGGCGTCCGTAGTCCGAATCCTTAACGTTGTACCAATGAATTTTCGCGAATACCTTTTCTGCGCGCTCGGTGGTTCGGAACTGACCTTAAATTGTAGGTTCTCCCAAATATGGCTGGGATATTCAAGGAGGTTACGAAATCAACCAAAACTAAGAGTTCGAAAATTGAAAAGTAAGGCTGAAAGCACAATGTGCTTGTTGCTAAGAACTCCGGTAAAACAAGGCGAGTAGTTTGCCTAAAAGTGAATTGATTTTTGCAGAAATTATACGTCTTTAGAATACATTTCTTCGGGGGGAAAAAAAAAACAAAACAATTCACACGTATTTTTGCGTATCGTTTTGTTTTTCTGTAAGCACATCCACAAGATTGCTGGGGTTTTGGTTAATAAAACGTGAAAATGTATTGGTCGGAATGTATTCCGGATGCGTGACTAAAGTGAGTCGAAATTTGAGCCCACGTTGGATCACAATTTAAGTACACCCTTAATGAGACTTTAATGGATATGCCTGATTTCAGTCTTGAGTTATGAAAAACGCGCTACGTCATCGAAAACAAAACAAAAAATATGAGACTACACGAACATTAGGTATTCGTGTGCATACCTTTATACATTCACGTGTACCCCGTATACAGGCGAATATCCGTAAAGGAATTTTCAAGGATTTTTGCCTCTAAGTTTTTCCTTTTCGAGGGTCCAGCATCCAACTCGAGAGCATAAACAGGAAACCTGAATTCCGGAATGCAAAGTCTTTTCGTTGTGTTACCAACGACTCGGTAGCTCTTCGTGTTGTGGAATTAGCCTGCAGATATTTATACATATATATGTATTAAATTGAAGAAAATAAGGATTCGTAGGCATACGAAAAATAAGAAAAGAGCCAATTCGAATGGGAACGTAGAAAGAAAAGCTACTGCGCTCGAGCATTATATATATACAGACAGCGGTTGAGCAGTGGTGGATCTACAGTTGCCCGTTTGCCCGATGAGCTGAGGACGTGAAAAGAAAAATCCTTTGGGAGGGTCGAATACTAGAGGGATGGGTGGAGATTTACGCGAAAAAAAGCTAAACATGAGTTTCGATGAGAGCAAGAAAGAGAGAAAAAGAAAAAGAAAGAAAGAGTCAAGAGTCTAAGAGGGCAATGGAGCTTAGCGATCTCAGTGTAGCACTACGTATTTTTCGATTAAATTTAACATCAAACCGAGGCGAAAGCCCAAGAAGAGAATAAGAAGAAGGTTCTGAAAGATTTTGTATATACATCTATATGAATGTAGCTAAATATATACATACATATACATGGCATGGGTCATTGAACGAAGGATCGCGGTAATTCGTCGAGCGAGTTTTTGAGCGGCGTCTGTGCTGAAAGAAGCAAGATCGCACAAGAGAAACAAGTGGCCAAGAGGGTTCGAAAACAGAGAGGAGAATGAGGAATTATTTTATACTTCTTCGTATATACGTAAAGTAAAGAAAGAGAAAGACATCGAAGAACCCATCGTTTCTCTCGGACATATATCCCTTGAATGAGAAGAAACTCTGAACAAATGAGAATTCTCACTCCGAATGTTTGTTTTTTTTATTTTTCTTACTCGACCCAACCATGTTCCAATGGAGAAACGAGCCTTGAATTCGAAAACTTTTTTATTTTCATCTTCAGACTCATCGGTTTCATGAATATCTAAGCTCGGTTTTGACTTACGAGATGGAATGAAAAATTGAGACGAGCGGAAAATAGATTTGTGATTTGAATTGTGTCAAACGTCAATGGTGAAATTTTTCAAAGTTAAAAAATGAAGCATTGGCGTTTTTATTTATTAAATAATTTTCATGAATTACGTGTTCTCGTCAATAATATTATTATTGTTAATATTGTGAAGTCCGGCTGTAATAATTAGATCCCATCTTCTCGTTACTTTTCGTTCAATTTATTTTTCCACTGTGCGCACATTGTGATTTATTTTATTTTCATACCCGAACCCAACATGAAAAATTTAAGACCCTGACAGAAAAGCCGATATGAGAAAGTGCCTGGAATATGGCGTGTCTGGATACAATTTATTTTTTGAAACTTTATTGAAGTTTATTATAATTTCAATAAATTGTCAGAAGAAGATTTAAAAATACAGTGACCGGGCATTCAATTTCTGCGATATAGTTTCGCGCGACGGTGTGACTTCCAAAAAAAGATTTTCAACGATAAAACTTCAAACAGTCTCGTAAAGATGTCCCTCGTAGGGAGTGAAAATGCGATAATAAAAGGCTTTTTCGGTATTTCGCGGTTATGTTTCAACTTTTTCACGATCGTGTATGCGCCTTCGAGTTTTAAATATAACGAAGAAGCGTGATGCGAATAATGAGAATGTGAATCGGAAGAAATAACAACAAAACCTCGAGAAATCGATGCTTCATCGGGATTATTCGAGGATCGAATTCTTGCTGCAAATTCCTCGTCTCGGTTTCTACGTTTGGCCCGAGGCATCCGCCTGGGTATGTCCAGACAACAATAAAACGAACGAAAGTGTTTGTACAAATACTTAATAATTCCGAACGAAACAAAATAAACTTTCATGATTTTTTTTTTTTGCTGCATCCAAATAATCGGGTGCCTCTGATGTGTCGAATTATACCTATTCGAAACAAAAATTGTTTCTCAATGGTAGCTCAAGAACTAATCGAGTTATTTTGACCAAATATTGTGAGATATTTTCCATGATCTGTTTCGGGATATGTTTCTCAAGCTGCCATATTGGATCTCCCGCAATCCACTAAAACGATCCACTCAATTTTTTAAAATCAACCACGCGAAATTCTGCATTATTATTTATTCCAAATCGTCGCTGCCATGCGTTGTGGATTTTTCTACAGGCTCATCTCCCAATCAGTTTGATCGCATCCGATCAAAACGAGACTGAGACTAGAGAGGTTTTTTCAAAAGGTAATAAAATTTACTGTTATTGAAAATTCTGCGGTTTGTGGATCGATCAGTATGTGCCCGAACATGAAAAAAATTAATCGTAACGTTTCAAATAGACATCAAATATGATCAACAATTGTATTAATTTTTTCGTCAGTTATTTAAGAGGAATGCACTTCAGGTTTTTCGTCACGTGCATGCGGTTTACCATTTTGGTAAAATCTTGAGAGGCTTACACTTTTGAAAATTCCAATGCATGGACAGTAAAATCAACGTCGAAATGTGTAAAACAATGAATATTCGAACGAAGATTCACCCGCAGTTCTGAAATATTTAGTGGAAGACATTCATCCATGAATATTTGATTTAAACTATGAATTATTAATTGAACATGCTATGGAGTAGTTGAAATTACTGATTACTGCAACAGACTCATCACATTATTCGATTCACCTTTAGACACGATAAATTTTGCTTAAAAAACATAAAAACCTTGGACAAATCTTGCAGAAGTTTGCCTTCATTTCAGAAAATATCTCGAAGCGAGAAAAAAATAAAAATAAGTACAAAATATTATTAAGGTCAGAGCAATACGCGAGGATTGTTTTACGATAACGTTCGTATTACGTATACACGAGAAAACGATAAATAAATTCACAAATATTGGATGTATAAAAAGTGAAACAACGTGTACAGAATCGAGTAGAAGGGCGCGGGTGTACATGGTTTCTCATTGTACGGAGGTGAATATAAACGAGCTGTGTGTGGTTATTATACGATAGTGGTTGACCGTTATTGAGCAGAAACGGGGGTTGCCTAGTTCTCTTTTCCGTGAAATGAAAAAGAGGAATAGAGAGGAAAAGGTGTATGAACGGTGTGTGGTATATAGATGCTGAGAAGAGCACGCCTGCGACTCTGGCTTCCTCTTCCTCTTTGTATACAAAGAATATGTGTAGTAGGGCAACAGAGCATCTTTATATTATGTACGAGTGTATTCTATTCGTGGTATATACGCCTATAAACCCATATACAGATGGTTTCGTATATTACTATGTACTATAACGAGGCAACCAGCGATGCAGTTTGCTGGAACTACGAATGATCCTTCGGCAAAGGAAAAATCGGCACGAAAGCCATATACCATTGAAGAGAAAGACATCAAATGAGTAAGAGTGAGATACTGAACTGAAGGAAGACCCAGTAAGCGAATGAAACGTGTGCGGGGCGGGGGTCCATATAAAAGTCAGCAGCCTTAGAGATCAGAAGACTCTCCTCTCTCTCTCTTTCTCTTTTTCTTTCTCTCCTGATGAGTTAAGGAGCACGTGCGCACACGCCACTACCTACCTTATGCTTCGAACATGCTACAGAGCTTACTCATGTGCACTACGCATCCCTCGACTCGATGGAAGAGAGAATAAGAGATAGAGGCCGGTACAGCAGCGATGCTCTGAAGCTGCGCTGCGGTCGGACACGCACGTGCTTTTTCTCCATGAGCCCGCGAACGTACGAACCTATATGAACGAGCTCGCGCACGCCCGCGTATTATGTATCCGATGTGTAAATTTGCCTGTCAGCTGCTCAACGGTAGATTTATCGACACGCGATTTAGAAACAAAACATATGCACCATCATACACACGCCCCGATAAATTCGCACCTGCTTTCTCCTTTCAACGAGCTCTAGTCGCGCGATTCTTTGACTTCAGTGCATGGCTTTATCTTTTCTCTCTGGACACTTTTCTCGTATATTGTTTGGGTTCGGTGAAGAGAACGTTTTTGTTTTATGATGTTTGATCAAGTTTTCTATTTACATGCTACTTTTTATATTCATGCTTGACTTTTTTTTTCATGCTGTCTACATTTCTTGGGAAGGTCGTGTTCGTGTTCATCGAATATCTCGTGCGCGAGGAATTACTTCTAGAGGAATTTTCAATGTTTTACAATTCTGAGTTTTTATGGGCGATCTCATGCTGGCCATAATTTTTGTGAAGTTACGACTATCGACCTGCGGCCTGCCAAACTGACCATCCGAATCATACTCGTGTCCGCGGTATTGATATCCTAATAAATTCATCTTCGTCTCGTTTTCCTCTCCAATTTTTTGGGCTCCGAGTTTCAAAAACTCATATCAATTACGAGAAAATATAAAAAAGAAAGGGCGCCCCGTGAAAAAAAAAATGTAGAATGCCATTCCTCTTGATTTCTCTTTCAAATTTGACGCACATGTTCAACAAACCTTCAGTGGCTTCGAGAAATTCTTCGAAATAAAAACCCCGTTCGTTCACGTGAAATAATCCGTGTATATTATCGGAGCACAACTGCTGCTTCGGTATGCAAGCAGCACGTGTTGCGTACATCACTTGGATGATTCGAGATACCATCAGATTTCAATTTGAAAAAGGAAAGTGACGGAAAAAGGTCATGTCTTCTGTTCGCTGTCTGTTTGTAAGTAGACATTGAGAATTGTGCCTAGTAAGAAAGTGAAACTGAGTGAGCGAGAGAGAGAGAGAGAGAGAGAGAAGAAATATTTTGTGAGTTTTGTTGCAATCAAATTGCGGTGCACGCGACAGCGATGTCGCGATGGAAAGGGAAAAATATGCATTAGGAAAGACTTTAATTTCTCGCGGTCTACTGCTGTGCCAGCTTTTCTTGCAATTTTGTATTAAACGCGAATGAGAACGATGTTACGACACTTTCTAAGAGGCTTCATTAAACGCTTGGGTAATTAGCGTGGAACATCTACGTGACAAAGCTCTCGACTTCCTAGAAGATTCTCTCGCTTCATATGCTTCTTTTTTCGAGCGTTATTGCAGTTCTTGAAAATTTTCACTGTACTCTTGTCGAACATTATACTCAGCTAGGTTGGTGTTTTAGCGTATAACACGAAACGATGGATTCCAGTGTCTTTGTGACATTTTATTTCATTGAATTTCTCGTCAAAGGTGTGATCCGGTTTCAACCATTGAAAAATACCAGGAACTCGCGATGTATAATCACGTGCATATGTTAGTGAAATATTAAATGCATTTTATCGCGAAAGAGACATTTTTCGGACCCCTCGAGTGGCTAATGATATCTCACTGTTCTGGCAAAACTTTCCCGATTCAATGAAAACTTCTTTCATCTCCGTTGAGAATAGAGCAAACCTTTATCGGGATTCGTTCCAGATTTTTAAGTTTTTTGTCCCCACACTTCTGACGATTCTCGGTCCAAAAACATAGCTTTCCAAATCTATGTTAATTTTCTTTACAAAGATATAACCCAAATGATCATATTTGAAAAGTAAAAATCTGTTTAATTTTGGCAGAGAAATGATAGCGGTGCTGGTGCATATAATTAATCATTTCCTTTCATCGCGATTGGCAAAATTTCCGTTTTCACAAAGACCGGTTTTTATAACTCATACTTTAGTCTTGAAATAATGTCGTCTTTCAGTTTTATTTCTGGATGAATCGTGAGATATTAAGATTCAATAATATATTTTGAAAATGAATGAGATTCATAAAACCGGTTCGATAGTTGGTCATCAAGTAGATCAATGCGATGTACGAAGTGTCCAAAATGTTTCTCGTATCTGAAAAAAAAAAACGGTTGGATAATTGATTAAAACAGAAAAAGATATTTTGCGATAATTTGATCGTTTTCCGAGAACCAAATTATCGTTTTCTTGATGTCAGGGTGTGCGGGAATGGTGAAGAGAATGTCGGGGAGAGGAAAGGTTTTCCGCCAACTTTACAAGATTAACCTTCTCCCCCTCTCGTTTACTGTTTCTCTTTCTATCGTTCTCCCTCATGGGAATGATTTCCGAAACGGTTCTTGAATTTCAAGATGTTATCACATCTGATATGGGATTGACTATTCCGTCGACTTTTCTTTTACGCTGGCAAAATCGCCAGGAACTCGAGAAAAGGAGCGAAATAAAGAGGGAGAGAGAACTTCCGTATTCCGTCTGGAAGTTGGACCTACTCGCGATCTATATTCGCTGCTCTAACGTCCGCTGTATAGTACATTGGATACCTCTCGTCGAATCGCCTCAACCACTTTCGTCTCTATCTTTTCTAGCATGCCAATAGCGAGTAATGCTATATTTGCTCATGCTCCTCTTGTGAATTAATTATGGGGCAGCGAAGGAGATTGCTTGCTGGACTACCGTACAGCTTCCATACGACGCAACCGATTGATTCGAGACCAAACGTCCCACAGCTCTACCCCGCAGCATGAGCCACTTTTCATCCCCTTTGCGGAACACGTACTTCCCAGTAGACAAGAAAAGGGATGAAAGCAAGAGAAAGAGGTTGAAAGAACCTAAAAGTTAAGTAAATATCTAAGAAAAAATTTAACTCGGTGAATCGAAATGATTCATGCGTTTTTATTTCAGAGTTGCAACGCAATATTTAGAAACACTATCATTTTTGATATTATTCATATGAAAAATCTTAGAATGCAACAGATTTGTCGAAATGATTTTTACGAGAATTTTTATTTGGGCTCTCCTTCTACGCTGTTTTCTTTTACTCTTTTTCAATTTTTATGGACCCGGCCGAAAACATCTACCGATTTTTTCTGCATACTCTGATATATATATACGTATATAAAACAGAGTAATTTGTCTTCAATTGATTTAATCGCCCAGGCTCCTTATTCGCTCGAGGGAAAATTGCATGCAGATACTCTCGCTTCTTTCTGTAACGGTGCATCCCCACCCTTCTTCCTCTCTAACTCACTCCTTCTGTTTTATCTCGGCCGTTGGAATATTCATGTAAAATCGGGCCATGCCAATTTTCATAACTGGACTCCCCGGGAATGGAGACAAATTACAAAGTCCACTTTTCGCTGTAATTCGTCGTCATGAAATCTCGAATGATCGTTTCTCGCTAAAAAAAAAAAAGGATACATGCTTGATAGACGCGAGAAATCAGAGTATGGACATTTTTGTTTTCGTCCAGTATAAAAAAGCGATGGAAATTCTAGTTTTGAGACTTCCACGGCTATTATTATTGCTTTCGATGGCGACAGTGATGATGAAAATATTCGCTGATTCGGTAGTTTTCAAACACATTGATCGTGAACTATATTAACTGCTGATCGTCTGATAGGAACAGCAGTTTCATGATTTTTTATTACCGACTTCCGGCCCTCGTTTTCTCTCACATATGTATTCATGCTCCGGAGGGTCTCGATTACAATTAAGAGCTTGTACATTTAGCACACAAAAGATAGAACAAGTTTAACAAAAAGAAAACAGTTTACGTTTAGCGATAGGACATTTTTACGAGGTTGTAGAATAACGAAGAGCATTGATTCGATATATTATATCGACCTCCGCCGTTGCATGAATATATGAATGGAATATTAGCCGCATATTATATATATAAAACATTATAAAACCGGCGATGACAGCTTCGCGTGTATATCTTCCGAGAGTTTCGAGATTCCGATTGGACGTTCAATTTGCGCTTCTTGACCTTCAGTCTCCCGGTACTCGAATTTATCTTGAAACGCTCAAGTATCTGTCTCGTCGTTGTCGCTCTTCGAGCACACGCGCGCGTTGTACGACCCTCCAGCACATACGTAAATGTACTCCTCAGAGTCTCGGTCACGCGAGCCTCGTTCCAACGAACAGACCGCACTGGATATATATATTTTTTTTTTCCACTGAATTAAAAAAAAAAATAACTTTTTTTTATGGCCCGACCAGCGTAAAATTGAGTCAGGCAATAACAATTAATCTGCCAATTTCAAACGCGCACTTTGAATGAGGAAAGAAAAATACTATTTTGATCTTTGTCACAGTTGTTCGGCTAATTATTTCGATATGTACGTATAAAAATAATGAAAAAAAAAAAAAAAAACATTGTTCGATCCTCAAAAAACTTGATTCATTTTGTTCCCGATTTGAATATGAATTTCATTTCATTTTTCTAAAGTTATATTTATTCACTATTGTAATTGCGGCCTCAAATTAGTGATGTATTTCGACGTTTTTCAATGCATTTGTCCTTTCATAAAAGATAATAATAATTAAAGCAAAATTCTGCACAAAAAATACGAACTTGAGAATTGAAAAAATTAATAAAAAATTAAATTAAAAATTAAATTAAAAAATAGTAGAGAAAATCGCAGTATGCCGATTGGATGAAATTATTTAGGGAATAATTTCCATAAAAATTTCCATACGACTCGTGTGACTAGAAAATCGGGATATGGTTAAGCTTCGACGTAGATCGCAAATTGGCTCGATGCATTAGAGGATTGGGGTGGTCAGGGAAGCTTGAAAGAAAGATGGTTTCGAGCGAGGATAATGCGGTGCATAATAAATGTCGCTGAGATTTAGTATCGATGAGGCGCCAATAAGTAAATGTGCTTATAAATCAGAGGCAACTCCACACAGAGCAAGTCATTATGCATACTTGAAAGTAATCACTATTAACGATCACGTTCTCTATCTCTCTCTTCCATCCACAATTTTTTTAACACTATTATGAATGAAGCTACTTCGTCAGTGATCGCGTTGATCGCGAGCGGGTGCTGTTAAATTGAATTAAAGTAAATTGAAAGACTATTGAATAAATTTAACCGCGTCCCGCCAAGGTATTTTATGGTGCCTATTTATTTAACGAGCCAGAACCCATAGGGTTTTGCCTTGCGAGATATTCCGTTCTCTTCGATGTTCCATTGCTCCCTTTCTCTCGTTTTCTCTCTTTTCCCCTCTCTCTCTCTCTCTCTCTCTCTCTCTCTCTCTCTCTCTTTCTTTCTCTCACACTTGCTTTCTCATTCCCTTATTCATTCTCGCGCCCGCGAGCGGTGTTCATGGGATTACGGTAACTTATGTTCGTTTCTATCGGGCGAGAATCGTGCATGTTTCGAAAGATGTGGGCGGAAGCGCGTCCCTCCTCTCTCTCCCTCTCTCTCTCTCTCTCTCTCGCTTACGTAGTTGCTGTCGTCGACTCTTCGTTACGTTGAATCGATGCGTCGTTGTCGTTTCCCTTTCTGGCACCTCTGTAACGAGAAAGTCAACTCCGACACCAGCAACAGAGTATTCAATGTTCGACTGTACGAGAACATTTTTTTAAACTCTTTTTACCTTTGACTCCTCTCTCATGAGATCAGAGACCTTCAAGCGTCCATGGGACACTCTTACTTTGAAGCAACTTTCCCCTCAACGCTTATTTCCCTCCTTTACTCAAGGGACGCGTCCTAGGAGGCATAACAGAGATGGCCAACAGATATAAGAATACACACACACACACATTGCTTTAATATAAATTCATATAATACGCATTATGTATATATAGTATGGACAGTCACAACATAAGGATTCATCAACAATGAATCAACAATAAACCTTCGCCGCATGCACACCTTGTGAATTTCCATCTTCTTCTCTTTTTCCTTCTCCTCTCGTATCCTCCGTCTTTCTACGCCCATGGAATCCCATTTATATGTTTTCCTATAACATACCTGTCTCTCCACCAACGGTAAGGTCAGGGTTTCTCAAGTTCCACCTAGCTTGCATCTTTAGAGATGAGGAAATGACTCGAACTTGTGTCAAATACCGATGATCTTTCGGAGAAAAAGAAATAAACGGAAATCCATTTTTGGTCGATTTTGCTTTGAGATACTTCAGGGAACTAGTTTCTTGTAGAATCCGCATATATGGATTCTCTACGTTTCGGTGCCTTCAATTTTTGGGTAAATTTAAAAACGAGGCATTATTTGAAATATACAAAGACGTGTGTCATGTAAATGTTGAAACGTTGCAAATATTTTCAGATAAAAACTATCCTTGGAGTCATTCAATGTTCACCATTGATCTATACTCTTTCAGGCCGATAACAAAATGGAAAGCATCGATCTTCATTAAATATTTGGAATAGTAAGTAAGGAAAATAATTCAGCGATAATCCATTCGAAAAAACCAAAGTATCGTGAACTTGCATAGCCTTTGAAATCAGTTACTTTGAGCCGAAAAAAGTATGAAAAAGCTTGTCAAAACGTCTTCGAAAACGACTTCAAAGTTTCAAGTGATATTTCATCATTTGCTAATCCGCTTGAGTGATAAACAATTCTTATTCGACCGCAGTGCGTGCGAACAACGATGCTTTGTATTGTGGTATCTCACAGTGATATTGGCCGGAATAACCTTCTGCAAAAACTGATAACACGAATCTTCTTCGGAGTAAAAATATCAAACAATCGAATCTTGTTGAAAATTCGATTCATCATTACAACGAGACTCCGGGATCAAGGATTCATCAATAATTGAGGCGGTGTTGACTAAAGGAGAGAAAAGAAAAAGGGGAAGAAGAAGATAGATGGACAAAAGCGAAGAAAACAGCGAGCGATATAAGGAAAGATAGAGTTAAAAATTGTTATACAATACGGGGCAATTGAAGGGGATGTACAAGTAGTTTGCGGCTTGAATAACAACGAGATATAGTACAACAAACTCTTGTAGATTGTTGGCTGTCGTCCACAATGTACATCGCGAAAATTTCTGGGATGAGGATCGCTGGAAGTGTTTCTTGCGCGACACAATACGGAATAATAGGATTACATAAACAAACGGCAACAAGGTATTGTGGTGAGAGAGGCTGCTCGGGCTATATAAGAATCCGCGTTCTCTCTTCCTTTCTCTCCCTCTCTCTCTCTCTCTCTCTCTCTCTCCCTAGTTCTCTCCATAGTCTTCTTTGACTCTGAGGCACTCAGGTAGGTGGCAGAAACTCGAACGAGGAGCATCAGCGAAGGAAGGAGCGAGGATCCTGAGCTGCATCAGGACAGGATCAACGGAGGCAAGGGAAAGAAAATGTTGGCTGAGTTTGACGAGGAAGAGGGAAAGAGCTTGAGCGCAGAAGAGAACTGTGCCGAGTCGCGCTGGAGGCTCCGTAGGGACATTTGCCAGATTGCATTCAATATTGAACCGATACTTTGTGGATTTCGGACAATGCGGGCAAGCTTCCCCTCCCTTGTCCTCATCTTTTCGTTGTACCAAGACCCCAGGCGTAGGTAGATAAATATATATGGTTATATACCTTATTCAAGTATCACACACAACACGACCGCGTATATAAAGCAGATATAGGCAGAGGACACAAGGAGCACCACGGAATGGCCATCTCGTACAGTCGATGAAAGAAGAAGAAAAAAAAAAAAAAAAGAAAAAGAAGCGTGTGCGTCCAACAGTGTGGTCCATTCGATAGAATTCTTCTCTTCTCTTTTTCGGTCTCTCTCTTTTTCTTCCCCTACTGATAGGTCGTTCGGGGCCTCCCATCAATAGGGCTATATTGTCAAAATATTGCGGCGATCGCTGTGCCCGGCTTTTTATTCTCCATCTTTCAATGCCTGTGTGTCATCCATGAACCGCTGCACCTTATGCGCCTCGGGCTGACTTTTGCTCTGCCACACATGGCTCCCGCGTATACATTCTTCCCCCTTTATCATATCCCTCTATTCTTTCTTTCCCTCTCTTTTTTTTTCTTCATCATCTTCTTCTTTTTCTCCTTCTTCTTCTTCTTCTATACCCTTGATATATACTCACTGCACAGATACACAGTATCTCTATCTTTTTTCCTTCCGATCCGGGGCTCACCGCGGAACGTTCGAACTGCATTTTTGTCCTCTTCTCCATCTCCCTCCCGTTCCCTCTCTCATTTCCACGCGTATACTATGACTCTCGGCGTGCGCTTTACCGCGATGCGGTTTGCGATCGAAAGCGTCCGTGCGGTTTCAAAGAGCCGGAGCATTGCCGATCAATGGATTGCAACCCTCTGGTAGTAGGAGAAAAAAAAAGAAAAAAGATATATGTCCGATTTCGTGAAGAGACGCGACTCTTTTTCCTTTCTTACCATACTTCACTTCGGGCGATATATAGAAAAGCACGCGCGCCACCGTGCGGCTGACGCTACTTCCACACTCACCTTTCTTTTCGTTCATCTATCCGTTCCCTATACACCCATGTGGGTGCGTGTGCTTGTGTAGAAGTGTGCTCGTGTATTTTATATGAATAACATCGCTATACGTTTATTCCAGCTTCCAGATCTCTATCTCTTACGCCCGGAGATTTTTCATCCGCAGCCTCTGCTCCGGGCTAGCTCAGAATTTTATTTTCTTTTTCTTAACCCCATACGACCAAATCACATCGGAAAGATTCTCTTTTGAGTTCTCGAATTATCCACTCTTGTCAATCTCGACTTCGTTTAATCTCCGGACAGCTGAAATCTTAAAGATTTTGCACGCCGACGCTTTTCTGTACATTTTTTGTTTCGCCTCATGCACAAAGGCATTCATGATTTCCCGTATAAAGTATGCTTTACAGATACACGCTTCGTCGTTGCTGGAATAAGAGGGAAAAAAAAAATGTACTTTCGTGACCGCGATGTTTAAATAGGCTATATGTCCTACGGATATTTTTCTATTCCTCGTTCGTGATCTTCCCCATGTACGCGTGCGTCCATGTGTGTGTTTATGCAACAACTTTGACCAAATGTTTCGATGTACTACCGTTCGTGTTCTATCGATCAAACGCAATACACGCCAACGTTTATACGGAAGAAAAAAAGAATTTAGCGCTGAATTTCAAACGTACGGATAAGTGCCCCAGTTCTTGTGAACTCGGTGCTTTATGTTGCCTGAATTTTCTGAATTCATATACAGTTTTAAACACACGCGTTTGCTCTCTGTGAAAATATGAAATTTTGTACAAATTTCAAAGGATCGAAAATAGAATCGGTGCATGTACGGAATATCTATTTTATCCAATTTCACTTTTCGTTTTCAACTTTTTTTTTCTAGGCTGAAGCTATTACATTTCCCATTAAAAAAGCAACACCGTAAACATGCCTAGATCGAGTGATTGGCAAAAAACATCGACTGAATCACGCTTTTCTATCGATTACCCTCATCCGGTTATCCGCTCTTGATGGACTCGAATCGACGCCTCTATCAAGAAACGATTCCAACGAAATGCAAAACTATTATAAAGTGGAGTGGAAAACCTCAACGACTTTCACTTTGTCTTGAAAATCGATTACCGTGGCTTCCCATTCTGGTATTTTCTTTACTCCTGCATTTTACGGTATAAATGTGAATTCGAAAATGAGACTAAAAACAAAATGTATAATGTTGGTTCAGCCGCGAATTCATACCTCAAGCTACAGATAATTGAATAGAAATACTTTAGGGTAAACACGAGAAATTAAAGTAATCATACTTTGACGTGCTTCAAAATTGCCTTTCATTCGAATATCGATAAACTCCATTGCCCCGGTTACTAATTAAATACTAAGCCCAGCACGAGAAATGTAGAATCATCAAAATTATCTTTTGCATGAAAAAAAAAACTCAATATTTTTCTGAATTAATTGAATTCTACGGACAACTATTCAAATTGTTTTAAGATTAAATGCACTAAGGGAGGCTGACGATAACGTCGAAAATATTCGCCGATATCCTGCACAAGAATACTGCAAACATCTCAATTCAGCCAACCACAATGTCAATATTTCCAGAAAATTTTACACAAAACATTGAACGATACAAAGATATCCCCGGGTCGAAAGTGTCGTAATTTTTGTTCCGATTTCTCGGTCGCTCTAAAATATATCCTCGTAATAATATCCACTGGTCGTAAAGTTGTCAATGCGTGAAAGTATATTATTTGGTTACCGTTGGGCTTTCGTTGTATTCCCCGAGCTAGAATAAAGTTCTCATAAAACGTCCAAGGCTCTCTCGACATTGTAAGAAACATAAGTATACGATTGTATTTGACGATCGAAGTCTTTCGTGAAACGGGCAAACATTGGACTCCGTTGTAAACCATGTTTTTATGCAGAGTAAAAAGTAGGAAGGTCCCGTTTCGAGTGTCCGACAGCTTTAACAGAACTAGAGCTCGATCAATGAACGAGACACACGATGGCAACAAAATTTTGAACCCGTTGTTACCAACAATTTTTCCAGCGTGGGCAGTGATCGTCGGAATAAAAAAGGGCCTATTGATTGGATACCTTTACTTCCAGTAAAATTTCTGTGAAGATGAGAAGAATACCCGTCTGCACATGCACAGATATGGATACATATATAAAAATCCGTAGTCCGAAGATATACATAATAGAAGACTCGTTGGATCGGTGAACTTATTATTGAGGAGACCGATCGAGTTGGGAGCTCTGTTCAAGTTTTAAGTTTCACTCGAAGTGATCGCTCGTGAGTTGGAAAAGAAGAATCGAATGAAGCTCAAGAGGAGCCGAGCGAAAAGTTAAAAACAAAAAGAATCAGACGAAAACAAAAGTAACTCGAATGAAAGACAAGCCAAAAGATCGGGCAAAGTGGTTAGTTGTAATGAAAAAAAACTACCAAAAAAAAATATATGAAGATTAAAAAAAAACAAACGGTGTATTCCGATTCACGAGAGTTCCTCGACAGTCCGTAAAATTGCTTTACGGTTCATCGAACACAAGGAAAACGGCTATCTGCACGCTCGAAAGAGCTCTACGTGGGACTCGCCCTGTCTGCTGCTTCTACTCTCGCCGCAAAAGTAACCTGCGTGGCCACAAATGCGACTTGTACACATATATACAAGCATATATGGATGTATATATATATCTATAAATGTGTGTAATCATTCCCCCGACCTTTTCCTTACTATTGCCACTGCGCGATAGCCTTGTGTATGCGCGGATAAAGCCCTTTATCCTCGGCAATCATTTTATAGTATTATTTGCGGAAAAGAGCAAGTATCTACATCGCATGTTACCGATATCCTTTACCAGTGTGTGTACAATCCACTATCCATCTATTTTACTCTATTTGCTTCCCCGTATAATATTGCATCCATTCGTTGCCATTTTAGCATTTTTTGATTCGATCATACGGCCATTATTTACCAACGGGAATATCTTTATCGTTTAAACACCAAAAGCATTCTCTGCTTTTTTATTTAACGGATCGGATAAATCATTTTTTAAATGCGAATTGAAAACCTCAAATTCGGTTGCGTGCGATTGAATGAGGTTCACTTAAAGTTATCACAAGAATATTTTCATGCATTTTGTCAAGTTAACATCTAGAGAAGAATTTTCATTTGCTATACTCAACCACAATAACGGAATATCATTCATGGAATCCGAATGAAAATTCTGGAGATTTCATTAAAGCATGGAATTATTAAATTTATTTCAATAACAAGGCATGACAAGGAGGATGAATGATTGACGATAAAAAATGGTAAACTTTCATCTCTTTCGTAATTGCACTACATCTTGATATCGTAATCTTGAATGTATACGTCAACATAATTGTCAAGTCGTTTACATGCCAATTTCGCTCTATGCCGGTTGATTTGAATCAACGTCCAGTTCACATAGAATTGGCACGTCAATGTACAGAAGCACTATTACATACGTATACACGTCGTTGTGTACAACAGTGTCGTCTCCGTGGTCCAGTCAACCAACAATGCACTGTTACAGGTGATCAGTTTTCAAAGCGCAATGCAAACCTGTACAACACACCGTGTGCACTGTGCGTAGGTGGGCGTGTGTGTGCACATACTGGGGCGATTGGTGCAACGAGGCTCGCATTGTTGTTCCGTATATTGGATTCATGATGCGAAAATATTCATGCAGTATTGTGTAGCGTATCGCTTCTATATGCTTGAACATATCTATATACGTGTGTTCGAATATTCTGTGTAACACGTTGTCACGTGCAACTGGTTGGAAAGCCACATGGAGACGATTAACGGTCTTTTCAGTATACGTATATGTGAATGTGTAATTTATATATGTAACATGCACAGGTAACAGTTCCGGATACATAATGGGATTTACTCCTAAATAAGTTGAACCATTACCATAATTCATTCATCAATTTCATCTTCTTTTCTTCAATTTAGTTTTTATCGCGAATTTTTCTATACAAATCTTCTGATAAACGTTAATGGGTGTTTATGGACATGCACACAGCCCAGAGGGACAAAATCATTCGCGTAGAAATTAATTTGGACCTGTCCCCCGAGAGTATAGAAATGCTAATGCAGTTTCGATAAAGCCTTCGAGTCATATATAGCTAATAATTTATACTATACAAATTTGTATATTTCGATACCCACGCGCCTGTGGTGTGTGTGTGTGTGTGTGTGTTTAACTGTGTGAGTTCACGCGGATATACATGGAATTGGGCTGAATTGTTGGACCTGCAGGATTTGCCAGATATTTGTCGATACGTCATAAATAATTTTTATTATCGAAGCATAATGTGATAAACAATAATGGCACCAGGGAGCATTTATTTAATAGTGTATGTTTGAAGATATTAGCGACAGGCTGTCCGCGAGATGAGTGCACCTCTGTGGTCTACCCTCGATGTTCATCCCCCAAGGGCTCTTAGTTACATACACGAAAGAGTATCTGTGTACAGACTCACAGATATTTTTTATTTATGGTATGTGTACATGTGTGTATAATATGCGTACACTGTGGGGCCTATCGTGTGGCAAACCGTGCTGTTTGCTCGCCGTATTAGCCGCATTATAAGCGGCTCTCATCTGCATGAGCATGTGACATACGGCAAGCACAGCACGTTCCTACGATGCATCTGCCTCTCCTCTTTTCTCTTCTTTTACCCTCTCACTTCTGGGCTCACTCTTACCCTGTCTGTCGAGCGTAATGCGACTTGTACCGTTCTACAGTTCTGTATACCTATGTTGCTAGGAGAGCCGTTTACGAATAACGCATCAGGGACGTAGACGCCAACGTGTGTATAGTTTTATTGATGCTTTTAAAAATCTTGTGTCGTTGGAGCTAATTAATTAAATTTTCAATCGATTTTTTTGCGTCAGGTTGTTTGTTAATTCGTCTTTCGTTATTCAAGTATTTCTGCTGAATGATATTTATAAAGAAATTTTTCAGGTCTTAGATTCGTCTTTAGGTCAGACAGTAAAGACAGTAAGGAGACAAACAAAAGTATTTTACATGTTTTTTATAGCAGACTGTTTAGCTGTACTCTGAAATGAAATACATGGATCGTAACTAATCTCATGTATGATAGATAATTTCTCGTAAAACTTTTGTTAATAAATTATTTGTCGTATTGTTGAGATTGGATGCAGGGATGTTGAAAGTTTTTCACAGACCGAAGGGCGGTTCGAGTGAGTATTTTTATGGTGCCGTAAAATGCTGATTAACTAATGGGCATGGAGAAACATGGGTGAAAAGGTCACTCGTACACGACGAAGGGAACTTGAAAATATTTGCGAAGCCAACCGTTGCATCGTTTGACAGTTGGTACAGCCCTGAAGGACACACGCGCACTTTCTCTTCAGGGTCTTATGGACACGAAGGGATCTTCGGGTCGTGGCCAGCTCTGCCCACCATTGAATTCACGGATCCGTGCCACCCTTTTTTGGTACGTTCCGATCCCAGAAGGGATCACTCCTCGCTCTACCTCTCTCTCTCTCTCTCTCTCGTGGTTAGTTTTGTAAAAGACGAGGTGATCGCGCCTCGACGACGACCGCGACCAGGAGGAGGATTGACTTACTCGTAAATACCCAAAATATTTGAAGCGCAGCAGAGTTTGTCCTGATCCAACAACCAAATGCTTTGATTCTGGAGATGCATCGATCGTTATACAGATGTACCACACCCTTTAAAGGAAATAAATACGTGTATAGATATATATATATATATATATATATATATCAGTTGATCACCATCGCTCGCGAGTACATCACGTCAACAGTAGATCTCGATAAATCTCGATGAATCTCTGTCTCTTTCGCTCTCTCTCTCTCTCTCTCCTTTATCCTCTTTCATTCTTTTTTATTCCCCCAATTTTTCTCCTCGATAAGTATCGGTCAGAGCCGAAAAGATTTCCGGAAAGATACAGCCTTTAACCGTGAGTTCTGCATCCACCAAACTAGGTACCCCATTTTTTATCGCCTCTCCAAGATCTCCCTATATGTTGAAAAAAATAAAAATAAAAAAAAAATAGAAAAGAAAAAACGAAACCAACACGGAAAATTTTACGTGAGAACAGAAGAGACTGGCTGGAGTCGGAAATCGTTCCAAGAGAGTCAGGTCTTTTCATCTTCTCATCTCGTAAAGCAATCGGGAAAAACCGTTGACATATAAATCACATCATTTTTTTCTTCCAAGATTCTTCGCAACCAATAAAAAATCATTAAAGAAACCTTATTTTTGAAAAAAAAAAAAAAAAAAAAAAAAAAAAAAAAAACCCCTCGGATTATCTGTACAAAAGCATCGCTTGTGCTCAGGACCATTGGAACATATGGCCGATATTCGAGATAAGAAAATTACGATCAAGTGGAATTTTTCATTGTCGGACTCTAAAAAAAAATTCAACGCATTCAAATGAATTCGATTTTTAATTTTAATCGTATAATCTACTTCGTAAATTCTTTTTCACTATGATCCAATCACTGATCAGATTTATTCTCTCATTCAAGTATAAATATATCTGTACATACCACAATATAAGATTAGTTCTTTTATGGACACCGCTCTGCGAAGGTTGATTTATAACGATTCTGATGACAAATCCTTTGCTCTGAAAAGCTGCTGTTTCGAGAGAAATAAAAAAACGTCAAGATCAGACTGTCAGCAATTAGTGGAGAAATTGGGTAGTGTTCGCAGATTAATTCAGAAGAATAATCGACTCCGAAGAGTTCAAATGAAAATAAAAAATTTGACTCTGTAGCCACACAATGACAAAATTTAATATGATGTAATAGAAAAAAAATGAAGAACCTCGTTTCGCCAAACGAGATGGTTCTTAATGTTGCGATATCGCTTTGTCACGCTTATTTTCAACGGTGCTGAAGGGACATTCGCCACAATACAACATTCCATTGTTATTTCTTTCATCCCTTCGTTCTCTTTCTGTTTCTCATAGTTAATGTTGAGAGAGTGAATGATACCAATAGAGCGAGAAGAGACTTCTTTCTTCTCGTTGAATTCTGCGTAATCGTAAAACTGCATCGAGACCCGTAAATTCGAGAGGAGAGCAGTAACAGGCAACAGCAGAAGAGAACGACGATCGACTTGAAGTAGAGAGAAGGGCCCTATTATAAGCCAAGCAAAAGACGGAGAGAGAGAAAAAAAAAGGAAAAGAGACAGAGAGGAAGAGAGAAAGGACTAAAAAGAGCGAGTATAAGGCAGTGAGAAAGAAAGGATGGAAAGAACCCCGTGTGGAATCTTGAAGAGGCGGTACCCAAGCCGTTGCTTCTCGTTCTCGGGCCGTTCTCTCTGCTTCGGGCTCTGTGTTTTAACCTCCAGGCAAGTCTAGACTCAGTTGAATTCTGTTTACACAGGCCCCATGTATACGAGACCCCCAACTCCTTCACCCTTATCCTCTCAACTCAGCCCTTCCTTCTGCACTCTACTCTCGCTCGCACTTTTCGTCTTCGTTTTCTCATATCCGTAAATATATATGTATATAATTGTATTCCTTCCTCTCTTTCTCTCGCTCTCTGTTTGTGTAGTGTTAAGTAACGTGAAATCGTGAGCCTCACATGCGTACGAAACTCTCCCTCCGAAGAAACTTGCTACTTTCCGCTGCTCTTCGCATTTGTACACGCTATAGTCATCAACGATATATACCACATATAAAATCTATACATATATATAATTTTAGATGAAACTGTATTGACCTGGATGCGATCAAGTCCTGCAATTTCATCGATAATGTCTCTTCATATTATAATTTCAACAGTCCCGAAGAATATCACTGTTCTTTTTCATTCTGCACTCCCTGGTTAGTCTTTATATAAATAGAGAGTGGGAATGCTACGCGTAACGGGAATTTAAACACGGAAAGAAAATTCATTTATCCACCCAAAATCAACCACTTTAAAATGCATAAAAATTTTCAAATAGCCTATCGTGATTTTCAAAAGAATTCTTTTTACTTTGGATATTTATGGGACATGGCATGGGGTATATGAATAGAACATAGATCCAACTAACTCAGTCAGCCCTCTTCATATTTCGATTGATGAGGGGTCCGTTGCACAAAACTGATTTAACAGATCGACAGCCACACCGCTTTGCCTCATGCGGTCAGTTATACTGTTACATTCATCTGAAATATCGCCTTTTGGCTTTTCGTAGAACAGCATCGGTCCAAGGCTCAGTTTCACCCGAAAATCCACAGCGAATATAGCGACAGATGCGCTTTTCCATTTGGGACTCGTAACAGGAGGTTTGGCTGTCACGGCCACAGACACATTTTTTTTTCCCCTACGACGAAAAGTTCGCACCTTCCTGTCGTACAGAACGTTGTCACATACTTCGATCTTGACTCCCAGTAACACACAGAGCCAAATATTTCTATGCGATGTTTTATCTGTATTGAATGGACCAATTAGTTAGGGAATTTTGTCATGAAAACGAGCAGCATACACCATTTTTTCTCTTTCGTTCCGTCTCAAGGTGCAAAATACCTGCGATTACGTTCTATTCTTGTAGTGCTTTCCTTAATGGATGCAATCGTGTTTCGTTGTTGGTTTGAAAAAAAAAAAAAAAAACGCTCGCGACAATCGTTAAAAGATAGTCAAATGTGGGCTCTTCGATGTTGGGATATTTTGAAAGATACTCTCGATTTTAAGTGCTATTTTTCGTTTGTAAACGGACAATAAGAAGTGACTCCTATTTTCGCCCCATAGTAATCCTAGATGAATCGAAATGATGGACTGATTTTCCGTTTTCGTTTTTTCAGTAATGGATGATATCGTAAGGGCTAAAAAATTGTTAGGGTACATCAGGGCACTTTTAGTAAAGGGGAGATTTTAACAGCAGATACATACACATAGACACACATATTTTCTTCTTTTTAGGGTGCATATATTGGTGATGCGTTGTCCCATAGCTCAAGAGAGCGTATATAAGCAGCAATATTATGGTATGAAGAGGATTTCTCTTGTAACGACCCTCGAGCGTGAAAGAAGCCCTTTTTTCTCTCTCATTCTGTCCGACGCGACCCTTCAATCTAATCAGCTTCATTCAATCCACCGCGAAACAACCTGCCACATGGTACACGTTTTTGGTGGGAGCCCGTTCGTTCACGACATACGTACCAGCAACATGCGAGGTTCTTTCTCCCATCGAAAGCGACACACCGTAGTATATTCTTATTATACATTTTAAACGCACGCGTCATCGTCCTCTCGAACATCACGGCTAATATTCATACCAGCTGCATTAACCATTCGAGAGTCTTCGAAGTCCTTCCTCCAAAATATCACTTAGATTCAAACTATCTGTAAGATCACAAAGCCTAAAAGCGAATCTTCGAAGACTTGGATCGATCCCGAGTTTAGCATCAATGACACGCCTTTCATGATTCATCGTTTTGGTTTTTTAATAACTTTCTATCCCAATTGTATCCTCGTTCTTGTTCCATTCTTCTCTCGACCGGGGGCTCCACCAATGTATTGTTTTTTCTCTCCCACACGATACAATCAGTCATTCGATTTTGAAACACGTACACGTGGATCATCGTGTTTTCCCAAACATCTCATTTGTATTCTTCACGTTCTCTTCACATCTTTGCGGAATTATCTTTACATAGAGATTTGGTACTCTCGGTTGTCGAGGAGCGCGACAATTAAGTCGAAAACTCGTTTGGCTTAAAAACCAAACAGTCTCTTGCTCTTTTTGTTCTCCTCTTCCTGTCTTTTCCTTCTTTATTCTACCGTTGAACATCATGAATTTTCATTCGTTTGCTACCTAAGAAAAAGATTTTGCATTAGGAAGACCTTACATTCGAGATGAATGGTGTTCATGTTTTTTTGACGAGCCTTCGTATAAATACTTAAAACTAACGCTGCTTTCGCTGTCGTCTTTCTCGTCGTCACAGAGCCCGTTGTCATTCCCTTTTTTTTCGTCGTTATATTTTTTCTTTGTATGTGCAAACTTAACAGCATCTCTGACTTCGGTAGCCGTTAAAAGTTTTTAACTAGTGAACATTTTTACGAGACGCATGTTTATCACTCTGTGCATCGTTGTCTCAAAGAAATATCCAGAAAAACTTGACTTTCCTGTTCTCGTGTTTACTTTCTTAGCTTTTTTTTTTGACAAGTCGTTGAATGCTCCGGGCACGCCTCAGCGAACGTCCCAAGTATCGGAAACTATCGCGAAAAATGTACACAAACGGAAATCGGTGAGAAACGAGCTAACAGAATGCACATCTTTTCTTCCACGGTGGTCAAGAAAAGACAGTCCATTCTTTCGTACTTTTTCTTTCTCTCTTTGAGACATGTCTGTACTTCTACTTCGACGACTATAGCAAGCGCAATTACTAATAATTGCATAAGCAATCGTTGGAGAAGCTGCTGCTGCTTCTCCCTCTGCTCCGGGCTCCAGGGGAGCTCGCACAAAATCATCGAACCACGACCAAACCCCAACGACGTCATCACTATGGGCAAAAAAGCATGACTAGTTTCTCAAACTACACGTATATATACATATTTATATTTCCATTCTAATTATATATTGTTTCATGCAGTCCGTCGGAATCCTCGACTACTTCCTCGATACTAAGATAAATACCGAACATCTTGTTGTCTGTAATGATACTGGGTAAAAAGAAGAAAAAAAAAAATATTGAAGTTCGTTGGACAAAAAATATGAATTCCCGACCCACCCAAGTACGTCGAAAACGATTTGTTCTTTGACAAATTGACGAGTTTGTATCTTGACAATACTTTTTATCAAATTTATCTACATTTTACATCACTCCTGTTCTTGCTTGATCACATCAACAAATTATACGCCAATCAATATTTATCATTAGTTCTACTAGGAAAAACGCTCGGTTGCAATAGATAGAAGGTTTCACGATTGGAGATGTCAACCATATGATTTGGAGAGTATTCAGTGAATACTTCCATTCAGTATCGGTAAACAGCTTCATGAAATTCAAGTGTAATTTATGTAGAAAATTCAGGCTCAATAAATGAAAATCTACACGAGATAAACAAATGGAAAATGGCATACTAATATAAAATATAAGGCTCATCTTGCGAAATATTCATAAAAGCTTGCATTAAATCAATTCGATCCATTTAATATTGTTCACATGTTGCAGTGAAATATCCAATTATTTTTTTCCGCAGACAGTCGAAACGCATTGAATAATAATTCAAACATATTTGTGGGACTTGATTTCCTAGGCATGAAAAAACTGGGCGAACAGGGAGTTAAAAAGCGTCGAGTAATGTATTCCAAGTAATGTACTATAATTATATTCTTATCACGAGGCGGATCTCTCCCTTTTTTTTAATAAACAGTTAACAGCTCTTTAATAAGGTAGAAAAATAGAAGAAAAGGAAAAAAGAAAAAGGAAGAATTTCAATGTTTTTTCATTGAAAGGCTGCGTACCATCGTCGGTAGTAAAGTTATACGAGTATGTGGCGAGATAACGTTTTGAGATCGTGCAGGGTAGAAGGGGGGTAGCGGGCGTCGGAGCTGATAATGAACAGCACTAAAACATAAGGTTTAATTACTCAGAGTAAACAAGGGTGTGTGTACTCGGTGAGCCGGTCTGTGAGTCTCTCTCTCTCTCTCTCTCTCTATATATATATTTTTGTCTCGCGTGTATTGTACATACGTATAGCAGGGTGTTTGAGCAAGGAGCATAAAAGTTACAATGGACTGGGGCCTAAGTAGGAGGGTAATTCTCTGTCTCTTTCGCGTCGCTGTGCATAGAACGATAGTGCGGCAACCTAGTCAGGCGACCACAGCTTCCCCTGGTTTGCCTATAATAGTGCAATGTAGCGCAGTAGGGGTTCTCTCGGAGGTTCGCATCGTTGTAGTTTACCACTGCGTACAACAGAGAGTGAAAATATGTACACACGTCATTGTGGCACGAACAACATATAGAGCATATACATACGTATATATATCTGTATATTTACAGCTGTAATATAAATGATGTGTGCGAGAAGTCGCATTGAATGGCCAACTGTTTGCGAAATACGCCAGTCTGTGCGTCGTCCCGTTAAAGGCCGATTAAACGCCCTCATATAGCTGCTCCAATTGAAGACCAGAATTGCTGACATTACCAATTTTGTACATAGGATAGGAAAAAGCCAATCCATTTTTACCTCCAAATCCATTTAGAACATATTTCATCGCTTCCGCGTGCGTGATTGAATTGAGAGGGTGCACTCTCTCTCTCTCTCTCTCTTTTTGTGGTCATTAATGGTGGCCAAAACGACGAGGTTCATTCGTCATTCAAGAGGTCCATTGCTGCGTTCGAGCCGCGATTCTATTCATATATGGCGCCATGTATGTAGGCCATACATGTATACAGACGTAGAACTGCCCGTTCTCATCTACACCTATTGAAATACGTACTGGGTTTTGGGTATATTATTTATATTTTATATGTCTAATGTGTATAGCAATTGATTTGCACATTGATATCAAATGGATTTTCGTTGATCCTCACCAATATTCCCTGATTAATATCTGCTCCACGCTCATGCCCCAGAGCCTTTTTTCTTTCCAGTACGATCCAACGTGAAACGATCCTTCGAGCAATTTAGAGACACCCCGACATTTATGGCCCGTCAATCTTCCCATTTTACATTCTACCGTCTTCCGGTTTACTGTTTTACGTTACTTTTTTTTTTGCATACAAAAATGCGATCGAACCGATGGGAATGTTCTTTTTCTGGGAACGAAACATTTTTTTTGCCACAACAAAGACCCTTGATTTTTTGTTTCATGGTGGCAAAGGGCACGCGGATTCCAACAAGGAAAATACCGTCAACGTTTTTTCTTGATTTTACCCATTTTTTGCAGGTTTTTCATAGTTTTTTGTTTTTTTTTTTTTTTTTTTTATCGTGGAAGCCCAAATGAGTGAAAGAAGAACGGTTCCACATTTTTTTCTGATATACACCCTTTTTTCATAAAAAAAAGTCACGTTTTTTGAGTTGTTTTACAACGAGGGCATGTTGCAAAACTGAAAAAAAAAAAAAAAAAAAAAAAAAAAAAAAACAGTGGAATGAAAGAGCCCAGTCAGCGTTCCTCCTTTTCACAATTTTCTGTACTTTATAGTTTCGTTTTTTACGTTGCTGCTCGCAACACGAGAGGACGTGAACAAAGGTTTGAATTTTAACGCTGGCAGCGGCGTTTTTTTTCGCAACAAGACTTACATCCTTAAGTACACTGTGTTACCCCCCGGAAAGCTAAAAAGCAAAGAAGCCGATAAAGAATTTTCTTTACCAAGAGTCTTTCTGTCCTCACGAATATCCTTGATTTTACGACAGAGAATAGAGAAAAAAAAGTTCAAAATGAAGGTTGAAATGTAATTGCGTAAACCGGCTTGTTGCTTGTCACTTTGAAATTGACAGACAAGCAGTAAAAATCAGTGTTGACGCAAGGTCACTAAAATTTCTACAGAATTAACCTTTAAGTCGATGGCTACAATTTGTGGATGAAAAGACTACTTAGGTACCTACTCACAGATATACGTAACATCTAAAGGTCATTCTAATGTCCCTTGAGTGTTGATTGCTCTCGCGTGTGCGGGACATCAGCGGCACAAACGAGTCCTGAGTCAAGCATTTTTCGCGTTACTGCTTCTATTGACATCTCGGGGTCAAACATCATAATTTCCTAGGATCCTGTGATTTATAGCAGTGAAAGTTTTCACAGGGCTCGGTAATAACCTTGAATAGCACCAGGCAATGGGAGCGTTTCCTTTTTTTTTTGTCCTTTTTTTTCTGCAAAGCGTTCTGTTCTGTCACTGGGTTTCCGGCTTAGGAACGTCGAACAGGGCAAGCAGCCCGTCATCCCGAGGTAATTCCAAAAGGGTTATGGTATATGGGCAAAGAAAAAAATCTCAGGAGATTCCGAGAGGATTTTTTTTTCTGCGCACGAACTGCAAAAGCCATGTCAGGTACGATTTTGAGATCTGAGCTAGAAAGATCTTAAACGCAGCAGGTATAAGTGGATACCCAAATGCTGATGTGGATGTATAGATATATAGGGTGCGTATGTAGGCTGAAATTGAAGAGCTAGTCTGCTGCGCCGAGGCTTAACCATGCTCGTGCTCTGATGCTCTTTCTAAAACCCCATTGGTTTCGCGCTCACGCGCTTTCAGGGATGCGCGAGAAAAAAGTGCTTGTTCTATAGGTATTTTGACACGTTCACCGCTGGTTATGCCCGAGACTTTTCGGCCGAAGAAACCACAGGACGTCGTGTACCTCACAGCGGGTTGTCTACGCGTTCTGGTATGAACGAGCTGCCAGATACATGGATAGAACGAGAGAGAGTGTGAGACCCCTGCACCAGCAACGTGAGCGTTTCTCCACCTTTCATCCAAAGACTGGATGTCCGCACAGCTATGGGATGTCCCGAGAGTCACTCAGGCTTTGGAAGATTGTAAGTTGATAATATCCTGAAAAAAAGTCCTGAATTATGGCTTTCTCTGGTGCGCTACTTATAGAAAACTAATTAATTTCTGGGAAGCCAATCCAGTGCCAGGGATCGGATTTGTGTGAAGTGAAAACGTGTCTCTTCCACTCTACAGTTTTTTTTTGAGCAAACAAAAAAATTAAGTATTACTGGTTTATGAATGTTAAGAGAAATGCGCATTGCAAGAAAAAATCAATAAACAAATTTCCTCTTTGAATCTTGAGCTTTATTCCCCTTGTATACATTCTGCATACAAATCGTAGGACCCCGTGTATAGAATTCCTATAAACCTATTTCAACAGCTATTAAACAGTAAGACACATTTTAATAGCTTGAAACGTAAAATATACGCCCTTTTGCTTGCGTTGACAATCGATATTTTTATACATGTATCTAGTATATATGTATAGCCGTGTGCATCAGCCGCTAAACTCGACCTGCACGCTTCCACGAGCAATCCCTGACCCTGTCAGGAGTCACGGGACTTTCGTTTTCGTAACGGATTAGCGTTCGTCCTTCGGAGAGACAATGAGGCTCTCGTATAGAAGTTTTTGGAGCACTGTGTCCGACCTATTAGTCATGTTTGCAAACGTCTAAGAGAATCGTTCGACCATCCAATATACTTTGTAGTTTCATAGCATTAAAACAATAGATGGATGAAATCGTTGCGAAAGATTGAAAAATTTGATGAATATTGCTTGCTCATTCCTTTCCATCGTTTGTTAAGATATTGATCAGTTTTAATCGTACCCGCTTAAGAAACTTTGAGAACGATGGAATATCATGGGGCACAGCAATGTGCAGACTCATTTGCAACATCGTTTCCCGATTTTTTGCTACGCGGTCTAAGAATTTCTCAAGGCAAAACGTTTTAATGATGATGCAGAAAAAAATTATTACTGAGTAAGAAACCAAAAAATTTCATATCCATTACTCGAGTAGGACCTTCGAATCGTTATTGACCTCTTTCGATTCACATTCCATCAGCTCAAAGCATAAGCTGAAAAATTCGCATCGGTCCAACATATAATACATTATTTCTAAACTCTCAAATGACAATGGCACGATGCCATCGAAAAGGGAAAATTGCTTTTGCAAAACGCGATTCAGAAAGGGAGAGAAGATCCCAATTAGGATTGGTACGCGATAAGAGCAAAAGTAATTGGAGGCTACTAATGCAAGACTAAATTACGCTCAATCATCAGTATGTGTGCTCACGTAGAATTCAACACGAGGGGGTCGAGTATAGTTTGGGGCCCAGGAACACAAACTCTCTCCCCCTTCTTTCTCCTATAATGACATTTTGATGGCCAGTCATTATATACGGGGGCCTTGCAATCAGTCCCCGGCAAAGATGGTTCCCAACTGCTTTAGCGAGAGCGAAAGAGAGAGAGAGAAAGACAGAGAAAAAAAAGAGAGAAGGAACACCCGATTTCTGCCGTTTTTCTCGTTTCGGAGGGCTCGTTCGTCAAACCGGATTTTTCAAAAAGTTATCCAAGCGCGGGCGGATATTCGGCCGACCGAAAACTTTCTAGTTACATATGAATACATACATCTACATTTACACGCATGGACGTATACATGTGTGTGAGTATATATGATATCGCGAAGGTGAAATTCTCGAACCCTATAATTTAGAGCAAAGTTCCGTGAGAGATTGATGGAATGTTCCTATGTCTGCCTCGTTTTTGAATAATGCTTCTTTTCCCATCCGGTCAGAAATTCAAGCCTCATTCCATATGACCACTGATAATCTCGATGTTATAACGAGCTCAACCCAATAAAAAGGGGAAAACTTCAGGTTTTTTTCATCCCGCACTTTTAACATCTTCATTACGAATTTATACCGCGTATTTTCAATAGCCCGACAACCCTCCTTGAATCGAAGATAAATGAGGATCGCGAAACGTTTCTTGAATAGCCGCGAACGGAAATCAATTTAATCCTGACAGAGAGAGAGAGAGAGAGAGAGAGAGAGAGAGAGAGAGAGAGAGAAGGAAAAGTGGCTTCGTATCTAATAAATTTAATCGGGAATAGTTTTCCATCGCCCGCACCGATTACGGAGCCCAAGTCCTCCCAAGGGTCGTTTAAGGATGCTCTGAATTATCTGATAGATTTCACCTTACGGCATGAATTATGTATATTCGAACGAGCAATCGGTATACGAGAGTTTCGGTTACATTCAGGAAATTGGATAATGATGTTTGGGCAAATCGGTAAATGGTACGATTTACTTCCATTTCCCACTCTCCCTGGCGGCCTCCCTTTCTGCCCCACCAGCCAACTTGCTCTTTTACGTAAATCCTATACATTTCGCTTATTTGGCCAACCGATCCACTAGCCACACGAGACCATACAGAGATTCCCTTATTTTCTATCCCACCTCCCACCCTCTCGCCTAGTACCGTGTCGCGCGACCACTGTTTTCGCGCGGCGCCGGGAGTTACATTTCGAAAACAACCTAAGCGTAATCCTGAACGAATGAACCAAACACATTTGCATGCAAGCCAATCACATATCCCTTTCCGAGAGAGTGGTTCATTCGTTTAAATAGTACACTGAGTATTCTCTCTCCCTCTCTCTCTCTCTCTCTTGTTATGTATATATATATATTTACTATATGTTGCTGCAGGGCTCACAAGCATAGCCCATGGCATGGGAATCCAATCTCCGAACGAAACACATTGCCAACATCCATACTGCAGCGGTATTCTAGACGCAGAGGATATGTTTGTATATACATGCAAAGGGGAGTATGTATATTATATAAGCACACAAGAAGGATTTAATTTCCCAATATCGACGTTTCAACGATTTTTCGGTGAATTTTATTAATGCAATTTCTTGAACGAACGCCTAATTGCCGAGAACGTGAGGTCAAATCGATTTCCTCAAGACCACCAATTTGTTTAATTTCTTCCTTGCTTTATTTTTTATTTCAGGTAATTTTTTTTCGGAATTTACATTCAGCCAGAAATCTTCTGAAATTACAACATGTTCTGCATATCGGAAGTTGCTTCTTCTACTCTCAATGTATGCGAAGAAAATCTTGGTACGATTTAATAAGAAAATTTTTAAGAACTGCTTCCATAATATTGCTTTGTTATGAGGTTATTTAGGAACGTATTTATTACCGCTTTCCGTTTGAAATTCTGTTAGTATACTTTGCGAAGAAAAAGTTGCTTCGTTTCGTGAAAGCAAGTAAAAACTAGCAAGTTTTGAAAGAATTCATCATTTTTAAATTGGATTACTTTGTCGTTAATGTAAAGTACAGAGCGAAATTGTCGGAGAAAAAGTTGTTCACGGAAAAAGAGGGATGGGAGACTGTCGAAGTTTGTTTGAATCAGAGTGTTGCCTTTTTTATTTCCCATCCAGTCGTACCCACAATTAGTGCCGGAGGCACGCGGAATTCGGGCTACCAACGTACTTTTTATTTACCCACGCGACTTTGCTTTACTCACGACCACCAAAGATGTATGGAGCATGGGGTGGCCTGAACCTGAAAAGTGGGCAAATTGGAGGCGGAGAAATGTACGCTGTTGTATTCTTCCTCTTTTTTCTGCCGAATCGATTGTGTGCTCAGGCTTCTTTCATGCTAACCCCCCCCCCCCCTCCTCCCTCCCTCCCTCTCTTCTTTTTTTCTTTTCTCACTCTCCCCCGAAGTACGCATAGTAAATCGCATAGGAGTTTTGGTGAGCTCTCCTGTTGCGCTCCGAGCTCACGCCACTGTATGCAGGTCAAGATTTATGAGGTTTGAAAATCGGGTGTAAACGAGCTAGGAGAGAGCTTTTAAAATTTTGAACCATATTACCCAGCCGCAGTTGGCCGCTGTGACTCTCTTCCCCACCTCACTCCCCACTGAGTTTTGGCGTGACAGAAAAACATCAACAAACCCAAACACTGCTTATTTGGCCAGCAGCGTTCGGATCATCCTGAACGCAACGAATCGAAATTTTCATTCGGGTCCAGGTGGAAAAATTACTCTTCCACGAGTCATGCTTCTTTTTCTTTAATTCCGGCTGTTTGAACATTTAAAAAAGGAAAACGCTGAACATTATCTTCGCTTCTGATTTATTCATTTCTTCTGAACTCCTTGAAGTTTTGCCGAAAAATGACGCCGAAATTCAAAGATCTTCGGGTATGAAAACTACGTCACAAAGAATAGGAATGTGTTGGTATCATTTTAGGACAGAAACCATCGATTTTTCATTCGAATCTATCATAATAGTCTTTTTATCATTTAAGCAATCTTATTTTATAATCTCTCTTATTGAAGTTTCTAAACCAAGCAAAGTAGATTACTAAATACAATGGTGATTAAATCAGAAACTAGTGATGCAAGAGTACACAAAGAAAACTTACATTCTAAATCTGGATGAGGAGATGGGTCATATGGATCAACAGGTATTTTCATGCTGATAGATACAATTCTCGATATTGGATAGGAACTACATTATATCGGGTTCAATTCGTTCGCGAAGAAATTCATCAACTTTCGACAGGACTATATATTTTCTTGTTCCCAACGACGTGAGAAGGCCACCTCGTTGAAATGTGAAATCGATGATGGGCTTCGAGTCATCGTTGAGACGAATATAGTAACGAAGAGCAAGGGAAGATGAAGAAGAGATACCAATACTTATGTATACATGAAGTTATATGCAGAGGTTGCACGATTCTCGACCCACGTGTACACAATTATATCTATATATATTTGTATATGTATGTATAAATGTATATAAGATTCGTTGTTCGTGCTAGAGTTTGAGAGCTCGTGATGATCGCGTAGGTAGACTGGCGAGAAAAGTCCTACCTCTCTCATCGACTACTATACTACATTACTTAGAAACAGCCACGGAGTTATATCTAGTTGCGAGAGTCCTCGAGCACGAATCCGGAGGTCAGGAATTCGGGGCGCGATTCTCCGCTCTCCACGTATATATCTCTGATAAATCCTCCATCTCTCTCACTCTTTCTATTTTCCGATTCCTAGTCTCGTTAACACGCTCCCTTGTTCTCCGCACGGAAACACGAAACTGACATAAATTGCCTACCACCAGGATAAAAATTTGTCGAAGTAATAGAATTCGAGTTAGAACTCGAGGTAATTTAGGAGATTTTGTCTGCGACCATGCCGGATTTCTATCTTATATTCTGGATATTCTAGGGCCAGATTCGACTTATTCCAATACTTCGCAATGGAAGAAGTTCCCATATCGGAATCTGGGTTACTTATGAAAGCAGATTCGGGAAAACTGAGAGATATATTATAACAGGAAATTATTCAGTTGAAATCTTTCGTTTTAGATTGTACATTCCTAGGACTCTCAGAAAAATTGTATTCTCTTTGTTGAAACGTCAAGATTATTTAGAACATAACTTCCGTTTGATGGCAAGTTAACAGTTTGACTGTAAACATCAACAGAGCTGTGTTGTAGCTTCGAATCCAAGCGATAAAGTATACTTTTTGTATCCATCACATGATCCATCATTTTTGATTGGCCGTTTGTGGGTTTTTTTTTTTTAAAGAGCCCTCTTAGTTAATCCCGATACGGGAGTCATTGAACCCTGCAGCTTACCATGAGATCTCGACATAAATGATACTGTCTTCATGAATGCTTAGTTTAATTCTGTATTTTTTGAAAAATCTATCGGCTTCGATATGCTACTTAATTTCTGATTTCTATTCTAGAAAGTCAACACGTTCAATGTAAATATAAAAATTACGAGCCTCAGAGCTGAATTGCATCTGATAGTCGTACCTGCCGAGTACATCCGGGAAGTATAGACATTTTGGGATAACAATCCAGCATGAAGTACCTTGGTCGTAGTGATTGCACGAGGTATGGCGCACGTGTGGCACACGCGATCTCGATTCTTCACTGTGAAGAATAAGACGAGAAAAAAAAATGAGAACAAGGAGAAGAGGACGAAGAAAATAAGCTGCTCCGATACAAAGCAAGTACGACGCGTGTCGTGTGTGAGAGAAAAGTCTCTTCCCGCAGGGGCGGTCGCGGCAGGCGGTCTTTTCAACGAGTAAAGGCTCCGCCTGCGATACCGGCACGCCTTCGTTCAAGTACACATTCACCTTTCGTACAATCGCAAAAACACTCAGGTATACACACACGGAATACACGAGTGTAGTATTAAACACGCGAAAAAAACATAAAAGTTTGCGCCCTCATTTAGCGCTCTCGCTCAATTTCTCGATCCTTCTCTTTTTGCTGTTTCTGCACCGGCGGTAGCAATCGTCAGAAGGGCCCATTGCTTTGATCTCAAGTATGTAGCCATTCGTATGACATCCTGTGCCGTATAAATGCACGTTCCAGCGCATAAACAAACGTTGACGATCCAACTAGTATGCACATCAGTTCATGCTACTCGTTAGAAAAGAAGATAGCAGCGAAGATGCTTCCATTCAAATTGTTGAACAAAAAAAAAACAATTTCAAAAAATAAAGAGAAAAACTCCCCCTTGATCTGCCGTTACCGAATGTTTCAAGAATTAACCGGATTCACAAGAACACTAGATCCAAAAACTTCAAGTGTCTTTTCTCTAATCGAATGGCGACATAAATCCTCCAGCAGTGTCTCTAGTTACATTGGTATTCAATGAGCAAAGTGCAAGGAGTGTGCTTTTGTAAATTCGTTTCACTTCTTATTCCTAGTGGCTAACTTGTCGAACGTTAAATGCGTCTTCTCTTTAAGACCAGGTCAATGAGCTCTCTTCTCAGCACAAACTTTTGGTGCAACCATACGGTACATGATAGCGTTGTGCAAGCGCAACGATTTCAATCAAGTTGTCAGGGCAGTTTAATCGAATGAAACAACAATTTAAGGTCCCGAAACATGTTACGAGCGCCACACTTGGTCCAAATCGACCCCGTCTCATTCGTATTCTCTGCATGTCTCAAGCAAATAATCTATCCCCATTCTAAATCCCAGTCGACAATGTATTCCTGAACATTCGGCTCCTCTAATCGGAAGCGAAGCTCCGTTTTATGAGATAAAAATTGCATCCATTTTCATCCGCTCTTGAAGATGCTTGAGATTCACAGAAAGGTCATTATTCTTACGATCTTTTTCATGAAGCATTTGAATACTGCAATTTTGCTGCTTCTAACCGATCCATCTTGAACATAGCTTTGAAAGAATAACCTTACACAAATGCTTGGTGAAGAGGGGAGAATACGTCTAGGTAGGGTGTTTCACATCACCTCAAGAGAATGGCGGCTTGAAACGCCACTTCTCGGCAAGACCGTTCGCTGACCTTGGCTGACCTTTCGACCGGTACCCACAGCGTTGGAGACCGGTCGACCGCATCCTCTCTATTTCTCTTCCATAACCAGTGAGAACACGTGTACGTATACACACACACAAGTACGCACGTAAATACATATATTTGTATGCACAGTGTACATACCTGAAATATACACATCTACACATATATCGGCATAATCGTGTGAATTTAACTTGATGTGGAATATACTTTGTGTTCATCTGTCGTGGTACGAAGTAAGCACAAGTAATGCTGTCTTTTCCCGCACCCGTATGCGTGTCACATCACCTTAAAGACCGCAACGAGACTCGATGCAATGTGGCACGGCTATGACCTATGCTTGTCACTCGACCGGATGCGTCTATATACTTGAAAGCAAATAATAATCTACCGAGTGCAAGACCATCGACGGTAGTGAAGAGAAAAACAATGAAGATAGAAAAAAAAAAAACTTTAAATCCACGACGGAACAAGAGCACATTGTCTCGAAGTCCGCGATAGCCACACTCCTTTTTTTCCATACATACATATATATATGTCTATCTATATATTTTTTGTATACATAGATGGTTTATCGGATGGTACGGAGGCGGTTGTATTGGTAAGCGCTATGTACACGGTAAAACGACAGAAACATTGGTCCACGAGGAGCTCACCCGGAATCTTATTGTGCTCCGGGATATATGAAGAGCGCATCGTGTTCGCGTCGTCGTTGGGGAGAACTCTTTCCTCTCTTTCTTTCTCTTTTCTCTCGTGCGAGAGAACTTTATCGGCGAAACAGTATACGCGTGCTTTCTTAGCCGTGTGCACGTGTGCCAGAAGCAGCCGTTTTATCGACTATCAGCCACATAACCCCCTTTGGTCACTTATATTCCCCTTGTTATTTGCCATACTCGATGCTTTCTCAGCTTCTTCGTTCGCTTATATTCTCAAGCTTACCGTATTTATACATTATACATACAATCGGGCTCTCCAAACTATTCCACTCGATGAAATAGTATTTCAAGGTGAACTGGTTTAGACCGTTTTCTATTCAATTCGGTATTATCAATTCTTCTCGATTCTATTCGTGATTATGAGAGTTCTCTTAAGGGAAAGAAAATTGCGTCAATTTTGTATAAGTTATTCCGAGAATATCAGTATCACGTTTGTCATCATCTGCAGAAATAACGCGAACACGTGTGCCAACTATTTCAATTGCCATATTTATCTGGTATTTATATTGAAATATTTGTTTCGAAAATTATATTTTCGAAACAAATATTATATTCGATATTGGTTTTCGAAAATTACAGCAGAATTGTTATCAAACCATCTCTTTGAATAGTATGAAAATATGATCATTTTTTGTTGAATTTCAACAGCCATTTTGGTACATTGGTATTTCAACTATAATTTGCATCGACGAAGCGTTTTTTTATCTTTTATTCTTGAATATGAGTCTCAGGTCTTTGTATGAAATATCTGTGAGTGTATGTATCGTGGATGGTCTCAAATGACAAGAGCGCAGATGCACGACTTCATTGGCTTTAATTCCCTGAACGCATGACACAATTGCCCCTTGAGGTCGCGCGCTTCTTCTTTCACGTTCACTGTACTCTCGACATCCAGCTCTTAATTTTCTTTCTTTTTTTTCCCAGTTTTTCTCTCTTTTAATTCCTCCTACTTTATTTTACTGAATTCGTAGCGCGTGATTCCACCCACCGCTTGTGCAATCTTACTTATATTCTTCCAGATATAGAAACGTAAATGTGGACGCAGTGCTGACAACGATGTGTACTCAAGGAATCTCAACTGAAAGAATGCTAAAACCCTTCCAACTTACTGTGGAGTGGCTACCTCGTTATATAATGTTTGTCGGGTTCCAGAAATAAATTCATGACGCAAGCTAGCTTACGAATGATAAAACTCGGAGAAAAAACAAAAACGACGATAAAAATATTTTTTCTCCCTTTCAAATGTATGATTGAATGGGACCATCGCATTCGTAAGCGTTATAAAACTTTATCATCATTATTCATACTATTTTCAACCCCGGTAAAAATGATGAAACGTATAAGAGGGCTTATGTTGATTTTTTGACTATTAATGAAAAATTGATTTATTTAATCGTCTATTGAAAATAACGAATGAATATTTAAATATATAAATATTTTTTTCCTCACGTTATAGAAGCGCAGAAAAATTCCAGTCACGCCGTTTGCGGACGAAAAAAAGTCTAAGTCCGAAAACGTATTAGGTCGTTAATATTCAAACGAAGACAGAAAGAAAAAGAAGCATCATAACATGTTTTTGCGGCTAGGGATAAGCAGACTGTGAAAGTGAGAACAAAACGTTCACACGCATGTAATCGCCGTTTTAACGGTTCATATACATCGTAATGTTCCTTTTTCATCGCACGCCCCCGCGTATCGTATCGCGCGACGAATCGAATATCCATGCAAACGACACTAGCGGTGTCTTCTTTTGTTTTTACAAAAATCTTTCATATGCCAAAACTTTCTGAAGCTATAATAAATGTTAAAAGCGTGAGATCATTTCATGATCTCTCACGACGTACGAAAGTCTGTACCATCTATATTTTTCATAATGAACTCAGTGACATGAGAAATCTTTTGAGCTCCGTAACAGAAACTCACGGCATTATTTTTTCGTTGTTCCATAAGTCGGACGTAGGAATTCCGTTTGACTTTAAATCTTGATCTCGTGGAGACGAGAGACATGAAGGTGCGAAAGCGTATCTCGTTCGAAATGTGCGCTATTGATAACGCGTCGGTTTAATTGATGCCGGCAATGTGTCAGGCTTGAGACTCGTTCGTCGTCGCGCGCGAACGAGCGTCACTAAATCTTTGTAGATCGTTCTCCGGGACGATCCATACACACGCGGGGGCCACCTCACTCCTCCGAACTGTCTCCCCGTAATCTTTCTTCCTCTAACACACGCGTACACTTACTCTCGTTGGAGCATTCTCCCTCATTAATTCGCCGCCAGCTTGCCGACGGCCACCCTTCGAGCCTTGACAAATTATTCTGCCTACGGAGCAGAAAGAGTTGGTCAGCGCACACGCCGTTCCCTCTCCCTCTTTTTCTCTTGAAGACGATGAAAAATTGATCTCGTGTTGTCGTCTCGTAAATACTTAATGAAGTGTGGGAACGCCTGGCATACTATATGCAGATTTTTTTTTTTTTCGCCGAAACTTTCTCCTTTTATAGCTCGTGTGTGATCGAAAATGCCAGATGTTTGAGAATTCTAGAGTCCTTTTTTTACGAGTGATATACACACTGTTGCCAATAGACATGCTGAAGTGGAAATAAAAATTAGAGTCAGAATAAGATAGTATTCTTCAGGAATCGCTTCGACGCTCGTCTTACAAACATATATGAGTATTTTCTGTATGTATATATGTATGTATGGATGGATGGACGTATAATGCTTGCCGGCCTCTTTTTTGTTCTTGTTGAATTTGAACGGCCGAGCGCGCTCTCTTTCTCTCTTGTCTCCTTCTCGCGTTGATTTGTTTCATTTGACGAAACTGATTCCATTGCAAAAGACACGAGCTCTCTTTCGCTCAGCAAACGTTGCTCCTTCTGTTGCTGCTGGTATTTTAATTGTCATGTCCCTTTTTATAAGAACACTGGGTTGCAGCCCGAATGTCGAATTTCGAGATGCTCTGCATAGCCCAGGCATTTATCCAATCAAGGATTGGAATGCTCGAGCGAGATCTAAATGGGGGAATATGAGTCTGGGTAAAAGAGAAAGAGAGAGAGAGAGAGAGAGAGAGAGAGAGACCAAAGGCACGTCGTTTCGGTAATAAACGGGCTGTGATGAATCCTGCCGCTACAATCTCAACGCTCTTGAAAGAAATAGCCTGTTTTCTCTTTCATTCTCTATATCTTGTGCAAACGAGCAACGAACAAACACGAAAGGCGCAGACGCAATTTTCATTTTCTTTTACTTTCCCAATTGAGCGCAAAAATTCGTAACGATAAGTTTTAGGGTCTTCTCAAGAGGGTTTCACGTAGTAACACATCTGTTCCTCGCTGGTTCGACTGATTTCGTTCTCTCTTTCTCTTATTTCTTTCCCTCTTGCTTGGTAAAATGCGGAACAGTGGCGTCCGAAAGCAAAAAAAAAAAGATCTATAGATTCACGCGTATGTGTAAAAGCCTGAGTATCTCGTCGGTCTCCCTCAAGGATCCCTGGTATAATCTTCGAAAGTGGCGTTATATGGCCCAGGGAGATTCAAAAGTGCCGAAAGCCCACTCGCCACGTGGTGGCAAGTGTTAAATGCACTCCTCTTATCTCGTACTGTTTAACGAAGGACGCGAAGTGCGATCGCACGGAAATTCTTCGTGGGTGTAGTTGAAAATGATGGCTCGTCGAGGTGGCCTCTAAGGCGCAGAGAAAAGAGGAGGAGAATGCGGATAGGATAAGCTCTTGAGTTCCTATACGGTTACTATGCCATGATATTCATATATATATATATATATCCTGCCTAAGAGAAGGGATGTACGTCTGGTGTGGAGTGCACAGAAGACGAAGTATAGGAAAAAGAGAAGAATAGTGAAGAGTAGTTGTAGCTTTATATAGATGGGAGAAGGTTTGCTGCTTCTCCTCGTACAAATTCTCTACGTGAATTTTACTTCTTCCTCATGCTCCTTCACTTCGCGAGGCTACCACACCAACAGAGTTCATTCATACTACACGAGTTATATTCTGCATCGTATTATCCAACCTACCGATTATATTTTATTATAAGAGTAGCAAAACATTTTCTTGCATCAAATATATTTTGTCATTTTATCACAAAATATTAAAATATTTCTGGTAAAATTTATCAATGAAGTTTATACCGAAATGATGAAAACTATCCAAGAATTTCGTAAATCTTTCATAAATTATTCCAGCAAGATCGAATCGTACGGGAAGCACAAATGATGCAAATTTAAATAAATGTGTACTCCGTATCCCAGGACGATCTATAAGAGTGAATCGTGTACTATTCGAGGCTCTTCTCGAAATCCTCCTCGAATCTGGTTTTTTTTCGCAGAATTTAATTTCGAGAGAAGCTCGAGGGCGCGTGCGGTTCTCCTCGTTATAAGAATCATGAGACTCTGTTCGGACGACACGAGCTCTTGGAGCAACCGAGAAGGATGCGAATGTAAAGAAACAGATATAAAAGAAGAAGAAGAAGAAGGAATGAGGAAAGAAAATATATAGATAGAGAATGAGAAGCTCGAGGATCTACAAGGAGGTAGCAAAAAGAAAGATGGGAACGAAAAAACGCCGTGAGGGGCCATGCGAAAAAGAGAATAATATAGCAAACAAGAGACTAAGATGGAGACTGAGTGAGTGAGTGAGTGAGTTAGTGGCGAGACGTTTGAAACAGCAGCGTTGACCACTCCGAAGATATTTATACTAAAAGCGCCAAACTTCCGAGAGCCACGAGACCTCGTATTCTCTTTTCTTTTATTGCCTCTATATAGATAAGACAGGCAACTATTATATATGAAATACAGATGCAGAGAGGATTAGACAGTGAAGACAAAAACGCATACACTCTTGTACTGCAAACTCTGGGATCTCTTGCGCCCTCTTCCTGTCTCAGTCTTACCCAGCTTGATTTATCGTGGACGCCGATCGCAGCGATCGATAGAGAGGATGAAGGAGATGAGAAGGGGGAAGGACCGTGTCGGAATGATCGAAGAGCGGCGAGCGGGGCTACTAAACGTATATGCGCGGGACGTGGGGTAAGAAAGGAGGGACGACATCGAAGAGACGGATACATTGAGTCGAATCTCGATGTGAGACGGTTTGACGAGACGTCCGATTTCGTGGCTCGCGCCTTCATGTCATCCTACTCTCTCTCCTCCTACTTTCGCATTCTCTACCTCGTACATGTGTACAAAACTTATATATTTATATATACATATACATGCATGTATATACAGATAAATTGCGTATGAATCGAGTGTATAGTCCATGTACTACCTAATACACTATACGTATATACCACTCGTTAAAAAAGAAGAAGCGACTCGATAAGTGCGTGCCGACGTGTCTAAGAACCAGTTTCATGTTTACCTAGTAACTAGCGTTGTCAGTCAGCGAGTTGCTCTCGTCTTCGGCGACTTTTTTTTCGTTTTTTTTTCCATCCAGACTCTTCATGTGTACAGCAGATGAAACGTGTGCTGTATATATTTAAAAGTAAAAAAGCCTTAAGATACATCGTTTTAATATGTAAACTCAAGGGAATTACGTCCAAGGAATATACAGAAGGGTGTGGATTCTCTATAACCTCGTATGCGAAGTACTGAAAACTGGAAGCTGAAATTAATTAACGAATACTCGACGTTTGAAGTGATAATGTTTTGTGGCTTACGCCGTTGTTCTCCTCCGATGAAGATTTATGTCTCATACGCAAGTAAAAAAGTGAATAACATATTTTTTATTAGCATAAATACAAAAAGCTTTTCGATAAGCTTTTGAAGTTTGTCACAATTACGCTCTTCTATTTCTCAGAAAAATATATGCATGTACTAGAAACGTCATGAAAGGTCCTCACGTACGTAAATTATTAAACGTGTATTTGAGCGCTTGAATGCGTTTAGTACGGTGTGACGATGGTGGTCGTGGCCACAGCCGTTGCGCTGGCTATATCCAAGTGATGGCCTATAGCGATGTATGCGTCGGTGGTAGAGGAATGGGAATCGAGTGAAGAAGGAGCAGCACTGAGCAGCAGCAGCAGCAACAGCAGCAGCAGCAGCAGCAACGACTACGACTACGACGACAACGACGCCGTCAGTGGCGGGAGTATAATTTAACGGGGGTAGGGGGAAAAGAAGGAGGAGGGAGACCAGTCTGCCAGTCACGCAGGGAGCGTGACCGTCGACAGGATTTGGACCTGGTGCCGACTACGCTCACGAAAATCAGTTGCTCTCCGACGCTTGCCGGGGAATCTTCCCGTCTCTCGTCGTACTACGAACATAAATACCAACCGATGCAAACCTTGAAATAGTTTGCTTTTTAAGAAAACATTATAGACACTCGTTTGATTATACACTGTAAACTGGAAGACATTATACAAAATTGGATTAAACGTGATTAAGTGTTATTTTTTTTTTTCGTTTGTTCAACATTTTTGTATCCTGTACAAAAACTAACAAATGAACTATGTTTTCTCTTCCTCGAGAATACACTTTGGGCGTAAATGAACGAGAGTACGTGCCACAGACATTCTTTCTGTAACAAAAAGTTAATCGAGGTTGATAGAGAAAAACATAACGGTCAAAGTGTCGGTAAAGAAAAACGAATAAAAAGACGTATCCCGCGCCTGCGAGCGCGTGGAGCGTGTGAAAGAGTGGCTATGAGTGCGTGACAGTAAAACGCGATTCAAACGCATAAAGTTTTATTTTGTTTTTTATTCTTACGACTTTATAATCTTACGTAGAGTCGGGATTTCAGTGTCTAGTGATTCAGTGATAACCTCCCGTTGCGCTCGAGGTGTACGGCGCGGGAATATTCGAACAAGCGCGCGGGAGTGTAAGTGCGTTTTTGTGCGCGTGTGAACGACTGCATAGCGAGTGAATCGCACGTAACGCGAGTGCATTTGTGAGCCACAGGATACGAAGTGAAACAACTCTTCAATAATGGAGAACCTACGCATCCACTTGTTCGTTCTCATCTCGTTGATTCTCCTTCGTGGTAGTGTAATCGTTGTACATGGACGCAGCATCACGAGTCTCGAGGCACCTCGAGGCTGCGAATGGGTGAGAGAAAGCAGCACCGTCAGCGAGGAAACACCAACTACCACCACCGTTAGCGAACAACAACAGACTCTCGTTTGTCGCTTGAGAACGATAGCGAATGCAGCATCTCTTATCGGCAACCTTTCCAGCATTCAAGCTGACACGGTGACCTCCCTTGGATTGGAATGTAACGATGCTCTGTTCTTTGAGAGTCAACTCGAACAACCGGGTACGCACGATTTTCTCGCACCTCTTGCAAGACTCGAAAAGTTACGTTTGGACTATTGCAAGATTCGCTATCTACCCGGTGGTGCATTTGCAAGTGCTCACAATTTACGTAAATTATCGCTCAGAACCCACAACGGTGACTGGTCCGCAATGACATTAGATGTAAGCCGTGATGCAATGCGTGGATTACCAAATCTTCGAGAACTTGATTTAGCCGAAAACAATATATGGAGCCTGCCGGCGGAGCTGCTGTGTCCCGTACCCAGTCTAGCGACTCTCAATCTCACGCGCAACAAGTTACAGGACGTGGTGTCTCTCGGTTTTTCCGACGGTAGCGGTCCTTCGTGTACCCCGAATCTGGAGATCCTCGATCTCAGTAATAACGAACTTAGCGCACTGCCTGATCGCAGTTTCAGTGCTCTTCGGAATCTCGGAATTCTTATGCTACAAGACAATGATGTGCGACACGTGGGTGATCATGCGTTGGCTGAATTAACGGCGCTTCGCTCTCTGAACATTTCCAGCAACAGGCTCGTAGCTCTACCACCTGAGTTGTTCTCTGATACAACGGAATTGCGCGAACTCGTACTGAGCAACAATTCACTAGCGGTACTTGCCCCGGGGCTTCTCGACTCCCTTGAGAAACTTCAATCTCTCGATCTCAGTGCTAACGAATTGACGAGTCGTTGGATTAATCGAGACACTTTTTCGCGTTTAGTACGTCTCGTTATACTCGATTTGTCATTCAACGCTTTGACTCGAATAGACGCTTATGTCTTCAAATCGTTGTACAGCCTTCAAGTACTCAAACTCGAGCACAACGACATAGATACTTTGGCAGACGGCTGTTTCTCTTCATTGCGAAATCTTCACTCTCTCACACTATCGCACAACAAAATTGTACGTTTCGAGCCCGCGCAGAGCGCAGGTCTCGCCGCTCTCGTACAATTGTTCTTTGATAGCAACAGACTCCGCGGCTTGCACCATCATGTATTTACGAATGTAACCGGACTTCAGGATGTTTCTATAAGTGGAAATTTACTCACCGAAGTTCCTGGGGCCGTGAGAGAATTGAGATCGCTCAAGACCCTCGATCTTGGCAACAATCACATTGCGAGAATCGACAAGGAATCGTTTTCTGGACTGGACGAGTTGTACGGGCTTAGACTCGTCGATAACAAGCTCGAGAATGTTTCGCGCGAAGCTTTCTCGTCATTGCCAGCACTTCAGGTGCTCAATCTTGCTAGTAACATGATTCGTCACGTGGAACAAAGTGCTTTCGCTTCAAACCCCGTGCTTCGCGCGATAAGACTCGACGGCAACGAATTAACGGAAATACGCGGTGCATTCACGTCACTCTCGACTCTCGTTTGGCTCAACGTATCGGACAATAAACTTTTGTGGTTCGACTATAGTCATTTGCCAAATAGCCTCGAGTGGCTTGATATGCACAACAATCAGATAAGCGAATTGGGTAATTATCACATGGTGCACAGTAATTTAAAGATCCAAATGCTTGACGCGAGTTACAATTTAATCGAAGAAATATCGGATTCGAGCCTACCGGACAGCGCTGAAACGATATTTCTCAATAACAACAAAATTCGTAACGTAGCCCCAGGCACGTTTTTGAAAAAAACTAACCTGGAAAAGGTCGTATTGTATGGTAACGAGATCAGGCACTTGGACGTGGCTGCTTTGAGCCTTCAGTCCGTACCTGAGAACAAAGATGTACCCTCATTCTACATAGGAGACAATCCCATATTGTGCGACTGTTCGATGGAATGGTTGCCGAAGATAAACGAATTGTCGAGACACCGACAGCATCCACGAATAATGGATCTGGACTCGGTAACCTGCGAAATGGTTCACGTTCGAGCAACTCCCCATCGGCCATTATTATCCCTCAAACCAAAAGACTTTTTGTGCCGTTACGAAGCTCATTGCTTTGCTCTCTGTCATTGCTGCGATTTTGATGCCTGTGACTGTGAGATGACCTGTCCCGACAATTGCTCCTGTTATCACGATCACAGTTGGTCGAGCAACGTTGTTGATTGTTCGAACGGCGGTTATAACGAGGTTCCCGAGCGTATACCCATGGACGCCACGGAGATTTATCTGGATGGTAATGAACTCGGTGATCTTGGTAGCCACGTGTTTATCGGTAAACGACGTCTTGAAGTACTGTTTCTCAACAACAGTGGAATATCAGCGCTGCACAATCGTACTTTTAACGGTGCCGCGGCACTTCGGGTTCTTCATCTTGAGGGTAATTCGTTACGAGAACTTCGGGGATTCGAGTTCGATCAACTGGAACGTTTGTCGGAGCTTTATCTCGATCACAACGCAATAGCGATGGTCGGCAATACAACGTTTAATAAGATGAAGAGTCTCGAGGTACTGAGACTCGACAGCAACAGGATTGTCGATTTTCGACCATGGGAGGCTTTAGCCGGTGCCGGCGCCGGTGCCCGAGTAGCACTCGAAGGTAACGCTTGGAACTGCGATTGTACGAATACAGCGAGATTACGCGCGTGGCTAAACGTACACAATGGGGATGCCGAAAAGATGTATTGTCGCGATGGTACAGAGACCCTTGCCGAGGCGCTAAGACGTTGCGGCGATCCTTCGACCGAAGCAGTGAGCCGTGGAATTCCTGATACTCCTCTCATGGGTGGTAATCTCGTGCCACTGTTAGCTGGTGCCCTCGTTGCGGTAATCGTTGTTTGTCTTGTAGTCGCACTGGCTTTCGCGTTTCGTCAGGATGTTCGTCTCTGGGCTCATTCTCGTTATGGCCTCAGACTCGGAAAAATGACGCCACCACCGGACGAGGAACGGGACCGACTTTACGACGGTTATATTATTTATAGCGAGAGAGACGATGATTTTGTATCAAGATGCCTCTCAGCCGAACTCGAGCAAGCGGGTCTTACTCTCTGTCTTCATTGGAGGGATTTACCACCATCTCGAGCCCAGGAAGCTGTACCACCGGCAGCCGCTGCAGCAAAACGAATTATCCTCGTCTTCTCACCGGTATTCCTTAACAACGAATGGCAGCATCCCGAATTTCGAGCCGCTCTTCGATGTGCCCTCGACAACATAAGACAGAGTTCACGAAGAAGACGGGTCGTTATACTCCTCGCCACCGAAGCTCCTCTTCGGGATCCCGAGCTACAACTTTTGCTGCAAACTTGCACGGTCATTGTCTGGGGGGAAAAAAGATTCTGGGAAAAATTACGTTTCGCTATGCCTGATTCGGTGGATAAAAGACGGAGGGACAGCGGGAAGAAGACCAATACGACCGAGAGATGCGTAAACGGGACTGGTATGACTGGGGTTCGTTTACCAGCGCGTTATACGGTCGCACCCTCCGCTGCCGATCTCTGGTCAAAGCCGACCGGGGCTTTGGTCGCCCCCGTACACGCACCAACCCCGACACCTACACAGTCAACCTACGTTAGTTCCGCATCGAGCAGAACCGAAGACGAAGACAGCGGTGCGGAACATCAACATCTCGCTAGTTACGGGACTTACCATGCTGCCAATGGCCGTCCTGCCAGTCTTGCCTCTAGAGCAAGTCATCTTTACAGCACGATACCCGAGCCACCATTGTCCGCGGTGAATTCCCAACATGTTGGCACCAATCTACCGATCAATCCTCGTACTTACTTCGTTTAGTGCCTCCAGGTTGTATGACCCGGTAATTCCCAGCGTCCTTTAACCCTTCCTCGAAGATCGATCGATTCGATCCGAGCTTACCCCGATAACCTTAGACGTTTTTTTTAGCACCGAACCTTAATCTTGGACTTTTCGAGCTAGAAACGTTTTCTTGTGTGATTCGAAAAGAAAAAAAAACCATACGTTTGTGCGAGAACGTCTTGTTTATTGCCAATATCTCACGATAACTTTTGGAAGATTGTAAAAACCCGACTTCCCCTTCGCGAGGAATAAACTTGCTCCTCGTTTCCCACAGATGTTCATTCTCAAGACTGCCTCTGCGAAAGCTCGTAGAATAATTAAATTACGATAAGAATGGGATAACTCTTTGATAATGTCAATCATATTTTCAATGATTATTTGTTATTCCTTTTGCAAGTTTTGTTACATGAATTTCTTTTTAAAGAAAGAGAGAAAAAAATATTTTTTTGCTGGCTGTTCCGATTATTCGATCGGGTTTTCGTTGTATAAAAAAAATAAAAAAAGAGCGAATGAGTGTGTGAATGATAGAGTGAGAAAAATCTCGTTCCTATATATACAGATTGCCGACTGTGAGTGTCCAAGTCACTCGACGCTTATTAGACTCTAAGAGATTCTATGTAAATAATGTAACTACTTTTTTGTAAATAGCACACCCACAGTCGAAGCAACGAAGAAGCCTCTCGACGCTCGCATTAGTACATATTTCCTAGAAATTGAATTTCATTGTATTATTGTATTATTATTGTATATAGAGGGAAGATAATGAAAAATCGAGAAAATGAAAATAAACGATCGCGTAACGTATTTTATTCGTAATTCGTTACTGTATTTAAATTTGTTCACCAATTACCGAATTCGACGAATTAAACAAAGGGAATAAACACATTCGTTTTGTAATGAAAAGAAAATTATGCTTGAGTTGTCTATTTATTATACTCCTTTTCACATCACAAATTATTTCGCTCTTATTTTTTATTTTCCAAATATCCTTTCGTACTATATCAAATGATCCCGAAAACCATTGAAAGTTATATTTCCGTTTGCCCTTTTATCGACATCTTGTGAATTCGTTTTCGACGCTATAATTATTCTATCGAGCACATCGAAGCTCCGATTTGTATCGAGATAATATTTCATTGGAATCAAACTGAAGTTCTATGCATTATCAATTTGATGTTTATTTTTAGTAAATATTATCTGGCATTCATCTTTACAGTATACACTGAAAAAATAAAATCCTCGAAAATATGAGGTTGGAATAATTTTCCTGAATTGCACGTAAAGAGAAGACCAGCACGGCTAAGTGCAGTACTAAAAAATGTTTCAAATTTATTAATTCTTATTGATTAAATATTTATCTTGATAATTTAATAATGTTTGCACAGCTTTTACAGTGCATCTGGAATCAGAATCATTTTAATCAACATAAATTGGTTTTATTTGTACTTGTCTTTGATTGGCTCATCACGTGATGCTATACGTCTGAGATTTACAAGCTTCTCTTACCAAATACGATCCTTGAATAATTATAACCGGATGAAAGTAACGAAAAATGTTGTATTCATGAGCAATTAAAAAAAAGCAATCGTTTTCTATATCACGGATGAAAATTATTAGACAACTTTTATTAAAATTCTTTACAGCTACCATGTTTAGTCCTGATCCTGTCTACGTGCAGCCTTCTGAGCAAGCTTTTGTCAATGAGCTCGGGAGACTCGACGAATAAGAGGAAAAGAGAGAGTGAGAGATATCGGAAAGGAGAGGGGAGGGGGGGGGGCGTGAGTAACAGGTAGTATCCACATGCCATGAAACCTAGAATCTCGCAACTAACTGGTACGCTTTTGTAGGCTAGGTATATCGATCCTTGAGCTATTTTGCGGTCGGAAGGAAGGGTTGGGAAAACGAAGTTGTGCCGGATTCGTATGAATCGTCAGTACGGTGATCACGTACGCACTTATCTTTACCTCCGCTTTTCGGTAACCACATTCTAAATCCTTTCGAATACCGTATAAATCGCAAGCGACTCGCGACGATACGAGCTTCGAATCAAATATTTCATGATGTTAGCTAGGCCCGATGGTTCGCCCTCTAGAGTTGCTTGAACGTGGTAAGAATTATTATTATTAAGAACTATGTCGACGAAGCAGTAATATAGACTACATATCTCCTGTCTACATGTAAGCTGCTACTCAACTAAAGGCTGTGATCACCACTTTGCGTCTGAAATTCGTGTGACTCACATTGCCATCATCAATGTTGCATTGGTTGAGTCGTATCCACCTTGCCCGTAATTCCGTAGTAAACTGGTATACGTAATCAGGTATTTTTGTAAGCTGTCTGTAGGCTGTCATGAGCCAATGATGATAATATCTTTTGCTAAAAGTTTCTTGTCCTTTATTAGATCTAAGGCCGTGAATGATATCGCTCTCATTCGGTTTTTTCAGTGACTCCAATTGCTGACAATCAGAGGTATTCATATGCATCAAAACATTGTCACAATAAGTTTGATGCGGGTGGACATCAATTTCGCCGTTAAATTTATGTATGCAAGTTTACCGGCGCAAGACGTAGAGTAGCGGGTTTCTGAACTGGGAGAGTGAGAGATTTCGGTTGATTGTGTGCTTGCCTATTAAAATTCGTGGATGGAAAGTTACTCGACTGGTGGTTGGCACGTGGATGTGAACGCGAGAAAATAAAAGGGGAATAACTGTGAGTGGCGAGAGTGAGAAACGATCCAAAAGTAGTAAAAGGTATTGGCGTGTTGGAGACGTAGCAGGGTTTGGATTTTGAAGCCTCTGTTGAAAAACCAAAGTGAAGCACAGTGCAGAAGGCAACCAAAAGGCTTATTCTTCATAACTGACGAGCTGCATGAAGTTTCAACTCTTTATAAAGCAACTTGATGCCAACTTTTTCTCATTACAGACGCATACATTTAAACTTCAGTGAAAACACACACATATACACGCGCGATGACAGCGTTAAACTGAGGCGAGTTTTAAGGCTCCGCGAGAACAGGAGTCGAGCATGAGCGAATCATATAACGCGAGAAAAATTAAGAAAAAAAAACATTCTAACAAGCATAGTACACTTTGATTCGGGAGTAATGGGTATATTATAGTTGGACGGGTTTTGTATATAAGTTCTGTGGGCACCCGTGCAATGGCCCCGAGCACGTGAGATGTGCGGTTTGCGGGTGTAATGGCGAGATCTCCGGTTACTTTTTTACCCTTTCCTCTTTCTCCCTCTTTTACCTGAGAGTCTCTTCCACTTTAACCGCGGTTGACGATTCTTTTTTTTTTCATCACTTCCCTCTTTCTTTTTCATTTTATTCTTCACTTTCCTACTCTCAGGCAACGGTACGCAAGCACACAATTGTGAAGTATAACTATTTTACCGCTATAAATCCAATGAGAAACATTTAAATTTATATATATATGTATATAAATGTGTAGGCAAAAGATCTCCTAATATAATCTCTTTTCGTAACAAGCGGTGAAAAAGAAGGCGCATTCATCGAATCGTTGGGATCGTTCGCGGTTTGCCGTGATAACGGAATTTCAATATTGATGTACCGGTGGATGAGTTCATTGGGCGTGAATCTCTCGAGTGAGAAAAAAAATATATATATATATGTATACTTTTTCTTCTATCTCCAGAGAATAATGTGCCAAGATACTATATCAACCGTGTACTTTGTACGAAAACTCCGTTCTACTCCATGTTGACTTTGCAATTATCTTTTCCATCTCCAATTAGACCACCATCTCACCATTAACTGGAAAAACGTTTGCCCATGGAGAACGAGATGATTAATCGAAAGTACGAGTGAGAGATTTCCACAGTTTGATTGTATAGTCAAAACTATTACGCGTACGGGGTACTATGGTAAAGATAAGTGTTAATTAAAGCTTCCGACAACTCTCTTAAAACACACCGACCAATGAAAGCTTTAAATTGAAAGCTATTGAGAATACACTTCCAATGGAAATCGCATGTACCGTATAATTTTTGTAAAGTTATTGATCCCATGGGATGAAAAAAATACACAAAATCTTGCTGTCGCTATTTCTACTAGCGTTCAATGGTTTTGCCATTACACTGTTCTTCTGTTTTCTCAACTTTGTTAGAAATATACAGCTCAAATGTATTTTACGTATAACGTTAATAATCAATGCCAATTTCAGTTACTATTACGTGAAATCAATTATCCAGACTGGTTAGGAATGTTGATCCACTGGAAGTATATTTGAATGTTTAATCGAGGCATCGAAAACCACGACCAATTCGAAAACTCCTTGACTTCAGAATCTGACCCATTTTTTGACTCATTTTACAGTTTACAGACAAAAGAATTTATGCATGAATATACATTAATTATAAAATTCAGAATGCAGATCAATATTACTGTCGAAGAGTCGTTTTCGCATTATCGAATTTTGATATCGGAGAATAAAAAATGACTTTTATTGTTTTCATTCTAGTAATAAATCATCTGTCAGTGTATAAAATTTATGTCACAATATAAAGTAATGCGAATATACTAGTACAAATATCAAACGCATATAAATTCTATGAATAATAATCATTTTTATTTGACATATTCCATGTGGTAAGTTTCGCTCTATAAATTTCATCGATAATTCCAGTTGTTCGTAATGCTCATCTGTTTTTCAAGTGATGATCCCGTACAAGGTATAAACCTCTTGAAAATATCGAAGAGCGTTACACACGCATCCAATATGTGGCACACTTGAGACCCATAAACGCATGTCTTTCTGACACTTTTGCGAGAAGCGTTTCTCGTTTGTTCCAGTCGAACGTGGGTGTGAAATCATCCTTAACAGAGAGACAGCATCAGCACCGAGTTCGAGTGCCGGTGACTCTGTTTACTTTCAAACACTTGGCACGCGCGTCAATGACTCATGGTGAAGTCAGATACATGTCTCACATGACTGTACGGATATGCTTCTTATCCTTATCTGTCGGCACTCTCGATTCGACTCTTTGTTCTTCTTCTATGAGCAGAAAATCTTTCCATTGTTAATTCACTCCGAACGTCTTGCTAATTTATCTAAAATTATCATTTTTTCTGGTGAATAATCGTTCGATAATATCTTATTAAAGAATTAGTCATCGAGGTTTCAAAGACCTACTTATTGATTCAATGTACTATTCAACTGTGATTACGATTGAAAAAGACCACTCGACTTTTGTTAATATTCGAATTTTATCTGTAGTGAATCCAAAATCTTTGATGTATTAAATTCTAAGCCAATTAGCTGTTTCAAATTTAACGAATGAGATAATACTTTACTGGAGTGAGTTTATTGTCAAATAATTAATTCATATTGGAACAAGCCTTGATATTACAAAACCCGAAGCCTTTCACATTACTCCATTGTCATGTGCAGTAACGAATTATATTTTCATCCAGTTGTACCGAAATTCTAAAAATCGAAACTGAAAGAGTTTCGCGTGTTATTTTATTTAGAGAAAAATTTTATTTTTTTTTTAATACAATTATGAGAAATAAATACTTCATATCGTGACGAACCTTATTCGTCGTGATACTTTTATCAAAATTTTGGACACACACGACGCATCGTTCCAAGATGCCAAGGATCTGTAAGAAAAAAGCATTTTACGTTAATTACTCTCGCGCTATTAGCATTTCCCAGCACGTTGGCTCACAGCCCCATTTCCTACTCGTAATTGACGGCTCGTTTCGGTGAGGATAATTTCTTTTAAATGAACCAAGCGTTTTGGTCGAATTCCTGAAGCATCACCGGCAAGTGTGCTTGTGACAGCGGTAGACTTTGCCGCAGTATCGTGGTCCACAATGCTCAGGGGAGGTTAACGGAGCTATTCTCAGACTCTTACGACTAAACACCACCAGCACCCATTGTATACACATTTAGAGACAACTTTTTAACATCCGCGGTAAACGCGGTGCTATATTTTTACTCGGAAACATGAGTTTCTGGTGTATTCCAACGAAAATACTCAATAAATGAATCCCACCCGGGAATTGACTGTGGGAAGACCTGACATTTCCCCCGTAGCAATACGCACGAAGAATAACATTTTTCCTGAGAAAAACTCATTTCCCTTCAATTTTTCATCTTTTTTCTCGATCATTGCCCAAAAACTGACATATCCGTTTCAAATAACATAAATCAGCGTTACAACACATAAAAAACAGATTCTTCAATGCTTATACTTCTTATTAAGATATATATTGTTCGAAAATTTTATAATTCTCAACTTATTTTGAGTTAGCATGATTTCTTGCTTCTCATCAATAAAAATGCTCACAATTTTCATGTATCCGCCTATTTCGATCGGCATTACATAATAGCAAAAGTGACTTGCAATTTAATCAAACCCATTCGATTTTCATGAGAATTAAAAACATTACTTCAAAGAAAAATTTCTGGTACTTGAAACTACTAAATCAACACGCAATAAAAAACACTCTCGTGACGCTTCATTGATTCGGCCTTGTTACACAATGTGCATGTTTTCTACCAAAGCTTAACGATTGAGAGAATTTAAGGCTATATAACTGATACATGGTAATTGAGACTGGGTGAAAAAGACGATCTCTCAAACTTGTACAAATTTATATATATATATATATAAGAGCAGTCTAGCACTATGAGTGATGCATAGAGCCACTTAATTTCTTCAGTCCTGTGGGTACATTCTCGCGGTCTTCGAGTAAAGTATATTACACACCAGCTCGCATGCTTAAGATGATGTTCTACACACATCCTATTATTTATGCTAGATATATCGTCCGGACAGTGTGAAATGTGTGAGCTCGTATGAGATAAGATGCCAGAATGTATATCTTCTCCGGAAACTAATCTGAGCAATCGCTGCAAACTTTATGGAACGATCACGTGATGCTCGAGGGAAATTTGGAGAATTGCGTGATGAATATACAATGCAAAGTATATTGCACGTTCATGTATACATTTATCCATGTACGTAATCATGTGTATGTGTGTGTGGGTGTGTGCATGTGATGAATTCTTCAAGTATAAAGAGAGAATGGAAAAAAGCAATCGTACATATGTGTTACTAACCAGCTATGTTTCTTTAGACTATAAATATCGTAACTGCGCTTTGGCAGTCTGACTACGCTACCATTTTTTTTAGAGTGATCCATATTCCGATTATATAGGAAATCTTCGAAAGATGGTGTCCTTTTTCACGTGAAATTTTTCGTAGATATTGGAGACATTCGAATTTTTTTTTGTTTTCAAAATCAACCAAAAAATTTGAGATAAAAATTAAGTAGTATTATACCTCCATCGAGTAGTTGAGAAAATAATCTAATCTGAAAATAGCGATAGACCAAAACCTATTAATTTTCTATCTCGCTTAGCCTGCTCTGATAGAGCGCGAAAGATTTTATCAGATTAATGGATATTTAACCTGAATTAATGGCACTGATAAACGCTCTTTACATCGTGAATGATCGTTCATCCAACATCAAACATACCAGCAGCTTCAAACTATCCTATTTTTGGGCCTCCCGCATTGTAGCACGCTGACAAAAAATATATGATGCAAGAGTATAGTCAGAATGACACAGTACAAGGCATCCTCCGTGTGTTTTCTTTTCTGTATTTTCGTGTATCTCGCGTGCATTCAAAGTATTCTCACAAAAAGGCCGAAAAATCTCGATATAGCTGCCAGAACGAGGGATTTTCTGATGGAAAACTCGTACGTGGCAGAGCTGAATACAAGAAAGCACAGGGTCTCTCAGATATCCCGGGATTTCCATCCAACTCTTATAGACGTGATTTTTTAATACTGACCGTTCCAGACAGAATGAATGTCTATTTATTTCTGGTAATTGAAATAGTTAATTCATTTTCTCGATACTTGAGAAACAAAAATTCCACAAATGAACCTGTCAGCTCTGCTGTCATTTTGTTAACTCAATATATATCGTTATGAACTCGTGTAGTATGTCATAATCAATCATGTAACTGTCTTTTTCACAATCTCAATTTGATAACGATCGAACGAGCGATTAAATTATTTGAAAGGAACTGTTACACGTGATCTCACATTCGAATGAAACCAACCATCATTAGGCTCAGTTTGATTTGACACGGAATTCTCTGTGTATCAGCTCCAGGATACCCGTCCAAGTAGATCGAATAGTGTGACCTCGGGATAAGCGTCGAATTGGGTAGACAGGGAGGAAACATATCGTATAGGAGAGTAATATAATATAGGGATGAGAGAATAGAGTATCGCGAAAGACAATGCGATGATGTGTTTTCGCCGAGGCAGGAAATCCACCTCAGACACGTGGTCCGTTGCGGTGTCATCTTGGAATTTCTTTGGGAAAAGAGGGGTGAGGATTTATTTTTCTGTCTTATGTCTCGGCCGGAAATCGAGTGTGGATTTGAGAAACGTGGTAAAAGCGAATGAGAAAAAGAGATAGAGAGAGAGAGAGGGATACAGAGAGATAGACAACGCCAAGAAGAGAAAAGATAAAGGAAAAAAGGTGTTGGCTTGAAAATGAAGAAGAACGAAGTTTCTTAGCTCTTCGGAGCGGCTGCACGGATACGATGATGATAATGACGCGGCAAAAGCTAGACCCAAGAGACATAGCATAAGTATACATTTATGTATACACATATATATATATATATAGATGCACGTAGAAACATGAGGTGGACGATGGGGCAGCTGGCGTGTGGTTATGATCCTACGAGGCTTTTTTTTTACTCCGCCCTCACCCGCCTCTGCACTTTCCATTTGGAGTCTATTGAGTGGAAAAAAAATGGATCCAGCGCATCTCGTATAAAACAAGATAGTGCTGCTCGAAGTATCTTGAAAAACTAACGCGGAAGCGGCTAAAGCTCTCTCTCGGTGCTTGGAACGGCTGATGCTGAAAAGCAAAACTGTGGTCGCAGGACCCAGCTTGGATGATGAAGAAGTGCGAATGACCCGGAGAGAATGATAGAGGGAAAAGAAGAGACGAAAGTACAGTGGGAGGAAAGAGACGAATGATGAGCCACAGCCGCTGGACCACGTGCAATATGTATATGTCTATAGGTGGTTGCCACGAGCACGAGCAGTAGAATTCAAAGGGGCATAAACCCTCAAGGCTCTTTCCATTAGAAAACCGTGTTTTGGTGCCTGCTAAACCTTCGTCAAATTCGGTGTCGAACTGGCCGGCTTGTTAATTGTTCGAGTGAATGAGAAAGAGAGAGGAAGAAAAAAAAAGGCATGCCGCCTCTCCGCGTATCTCGATCAATCGAACTCACGCTATACGCGATCCCCGTTAGAATCAATTATCGTGATGACGGGCGTGTATATGACTCGTCACAACACTAGCCCACGTTTCTATCGTTTCCTATACGTCCTCTTCTTTTCTCTTCACCTTCGTTCCAAACAGATACATTAGGATTTTAGAAAATTCACTCATTTATTATTTGCATAAATATTGATTAGGCTATATTTCTGAAGTTATGGTAGATTTTACGTTGAAAATATTTGTTAAAAACCAAAGTAGTATTTTTAAAAACAAAGAGTATATAAGAGTTAAATCATTTATTCGAATTGTATAATCGACAATGGCCTTGAATGTATACTGGTGAAATGGATATTTTATTATTTATAAGTTATAATTATAATTTTCATGAATAATTATTTTTTATTTCTCGAGAGTATCATCTTTCTTATTCATTTGCTTTTTTTAATGCATCTCGTACCTGGCTTGGCTCGCATAAATTGTAGAGATTCAAGTTCTTTATCGATGCTGATGTATTCAGCAGTGGATGCTGAAGAGTCAGATGTCAAATCTGAAAATCTACCAACTCGGCACTTTTTGGACCGAAGAAATGAAATATCTTTTTCGATCAGCGTCACTCTAATTCTAGAATTCAATATTTAGCGAGTAAAAAATAGTTTCAAGGGGCGCTGCAGCGGCTCGAACCGAAGTGCTCAGAGATCAAACAGATACGTTATAAAGCTGTTGGTCCCTAACGAATGAAAATCAATTCGAACCAATCGTTGAGTAGATCACCATTCCTGTTCGCAAGAAAAAATACGTTTTCAGCAAAATAAAATGGGATAAAGAAGAATTTTTAAAGGAATTCTTTTTCATTTTTTCAAAACAATTTTTCTCCATTAAAAAGCCTCACAATGAAATTTTTTTTCTGACGCTCTCCATTCAATTAAAAAATCCAATTGAACCGGTACAATGCACTTTCCTTTCGCGCGAATTAGTGAACATTGATGTCAAAAATTTATAGTTCACAGCGTAAAAAATTTCCTCATGAGCAACGAAAGGTTGACTCGTTATTCGGTGATTTGTGTTACCGCTCGTGGTTAATTAAATCAAATTCATTTTGTTTTCTCTCTGTTACGTAGAAACGAAGTTCGAGGGAACGATGGCGATTTATATTTTTCCTGGTTGTGAAGACAGAGGCTCGAGTGTGTTATTCATGAAGGCAATTCCGGGCTTCTTAAAAAAAGGTCGTTTAAAAAAGGTTCACGGGGTGACTACATATTACGGTGTTTAATGCCCGGTGGCTTGTAGCTCGGGGTCGTTCGTGTGGCATGCGTAAGTCCACGTAACTCTGTCTCTGTCATTCCAATGAGGATTCTTCTTAGCATTATCATTGGAACAATGTCCCTATTCGTATGCAGATCGGATCCACGTAGCTCTGCAGCTACATATACAGCTTACCTGACCGAGGTTGCTGTTCGAGCTTCTGAGAGAGAAAGAGAGAGAGAGAGAGAGAGAGAGCAGCAGTCGAGTCGTATGCTGATGACGTGAGTCATAAGGTTGACGAAGAAAAAGAGATGGAGATAGAGAAAAAGAAAGAAAAAGATGCGTATCATATATATATAAACACATAAACGACGCATACGTGAGGATGGTAATGTGTACATCAAGTCAACGTATATACCGGACACACTAATACCCCAACAACAATGTCTCGTCATCACGCTCGATTTTGTCTGTCCCCTGGATCGTTCAAGCACCAACAAAATCCTGCAGATTCAAACCCGTGTATTGTATATGTATATATTTATTTATCTATCCATAGAGGAAAACGACGCACACGCCGCGTTTCCCTTTTCATTCAACACGCTCACGCTCTCATATCTCTGTCATTTTATCTCTCACACGCTTTTATCCTCTCCTCTTCGCTTTTCATTCGTTCGGAAGCAAAGAAGAAGCCGATATTACTATCCCGCGACCAGAAAAGAAAGGAGAAGCTTATTAAAATGAATTTATACAGCGTGCAGTTGACGCAAGTTAGCATTGGGGTTGCATAGTCATTCGGGCATGGAGCCAGTCAGCCGCCAAATACGACAAGAGGGAAGAGAAATAAAAAATGAGTGGGAGAAAGACATTTTCACAGTGGTTTGCGTTTTGAAAAGACACGGAGGCGAAAACCGCGCTTGTTCCGAACAGAGAGTAGCCAGCTTGAGTGTGAGGAGGATATTGTCTCGCCAGTCAGAGAGCCGGGTGGCACACGGTATATTAGACCCCCGCAACCCTTGACTAATCCCGCTTCGCTTCGCTCGCTCACGGGCTGCGCATCATACCGGTATTTCTCATTCGAACAACTTTCGCGAATCCTGCTACAGAAAAGCAAAGCTATTCGAGATTTACTTGGATTCGTTATACAGAGTGTACCAAATTTCAGGCTCAAAAATTAAAGGGTAGCTTAATCGAGCGTGAAATTCTTACGAGAAAAATCATTGACCATTCCTTTTCCTGACGTACTTTTTCTGAGATGACATCCATCAGTCAATCATGACTCATTCGCTGCACTGTGGAGAAGGAAGTTTCGAACAAACGCGATATTAGACGAAATCTCAAGGATAGTTGATCCAAGAAAAATACCACTTGAGACCACTTTTTCATCGTATTTGTGGCAATTTAACTGAGATTTGACAGTCTCGAGAACAACTTTTGGGACATCCTGTATGAATATTCTCACACACACTCGTTCACCCTTCATTTCGTACCGTAAAGTCCCACGCATCGCTGAATTTCTCATCGACTTCGCATCAACGGGTCCAAAACACTGGGGTGAACGTCCAAGGATAATTGACATACGCTTTTTTTCGATCGGTGTAGAGGAAATAAACTTTTCCTTTTCAAATAAGCGACCCCCTACATAGAGAATGGTCATTTTAAGAAATAAATCATCCGTTTCATACTCTTTCTCGATTTTATAGAGTCAATCCTTAATCAAGTTTGTAAATATTTTATTATTTGAAACATCACAATTTTTAAATAATGAAAATCGAAATAAAAATTCGGGAAATTCCAAATCATCTTGAATTCTTAAATTATACAGTCTGTCCGTTCATATTAGTAAAAAAAAAAGAAAAAAATGTTTTATTCATAAAAGGTTTAGCCAGCACATTTGAAAAGAAATTAATTATCCTCTCGTACTGTGAATCCACAAAAAGTAATTGATTAATTGCGCAAGGTAGAATTCGTTGAATTGTGGTCAATCGCTTTTGACGCTCAAGTATATCGTATAACATGTGAGCTATAACTTTTTGCGGTGGCGAGAGGGGTCTGGAGTGATCTCTCTGACCATTGCGGAGACTTCTCATTTGCGATCGGGGCTGCATATAAGCCCTGATGGCTCTTGTGCACCCGCGCTCACCGAGGGCGCCTACGCCTCGATGAACAATCAAATCCACCCGAAACGACGACCGGTACGGGGCCCTTACTAATTTAGCTGCTCCCTTCTCCCCCCTCCCCGTTTCAACGATCTCTCATCTCATCCCTCTCACACACACACACACACACACACCGCCGTTCATTATACATGTACTGTAATGTACGTAGGCATACACAATGCCTCGACAATAGCCCGTGGATAATATGATCCCGTCTCGATTCGCCGTATTGATGGTGAAGTCTCCGATGCTAATCATTAGCATGACCGGTACAATGCCCCATACATATAGTGAGCAATTTAAGCCTGATTTCTCCCTTACTTAATTACAATCTCCATCCTTGTGCAGTTTCATTTCCAGGGAATAAAAAAAAAAAAAATTACACTTTTATATATTTATTATATTTCCTGGATCGAATTGATTAAGCTGTGGTCGAAACACAATCAATTTCGAAATGTTGGACTCAATTTGAAAGAAATAAAATTTGGGAAATAAATTGAAGATGATCGACTGATTAACTTTTGAAAATTTTTAATATTCTTTTCATTGTTGTTTCAATGAGTACAATGCTTCATGTAAATTTTCAATTTAAACAAAGGTTATCCATCAATCATTCATAAACGTTGCTGATTGTTTGATCCGCCGCAATCAAAATGCTATATAAAATGCTGCGATTGAAAAGGAATAATATCCATTTATTGTTGATAAAAATAAACCATTACTCGGATCGGCGTGAAAAAAGATTGATATTTACTACAAAAATCATTTCCCTCGTTTTACGATTTGACGTGTAGGATCTTGGTAAATTCTCTCGTGGGTTTCTGCCTAAAAAAGAGCCAGCTTCGTTTTAGACACATGAATGCGAAGCGATGACCGATGAGAGCAGCCTGGAATACAACTTGGCCCAAAGAATCCTTCGAGACGCAACGAATCGGCAAATCTGGAAAAGTTCGTCACGGAGAGTATTAGCGTGAGGTCTCTCGTGTATATAAATGAATAAGTTTTTCAGCTGGCAAAACGCGAAAAGCCAGAGATTCGCTCTTGTTGTCGGATTGCTTTTGGAAGCGGCATCGTCGATCTCTCTCTTCTACTCTTTCTCGCACTGTCATTCTTCTTTTTGTCCATCTCTGTTTCGCGCACTTGTATTCTCCCGAGTACATTTTATGTAGCAGAGATGAAAGAGAACCTCGGCTCGTCCACCGAAACCCTCGTACCATTTAGCAAGGCCGTGGTATAATAAGACAAAAGAGAAGAGGGCTTTGTACAGCCCTCGACAAATCATCAACGAGAAATGATTTAATCCAATCGGGTATGGACTCTTTATATCTATCAACATATCGTGATGAATTTGCTTCAATAACTTCTAGGCTGTTAAAGTCTCTCTGTACCAGTATCTCGCCGAGAATGATGCGCGGGGTGCACCCACCATTTTAATTTATATCTATATACATGCATGTGAGCGCACATACATGCATAAAATATATATATAGGTATATAAATATCCATACAGAACTGCATGTGCGTTCGACCAACAGCGTGTATAACGCACGCATATAAAATATATGGCTATATCGGACGATATGATTCATCGAAAGAAACCAGCTAACGCCGCTGTCGCCTCTCCCCCGTCCCTCGGAACCTCTCGGTCATTGAACGTGTTACGACTGAAAAGCCGATACCTATATTGCACGTCCGTCTATTGACATATATTGACGTTGCATGAAAAGGACGTAAAAAAAAAAAAAAATGAAAAAAAAAACGAGCCGCATGCACTCATGCGATGGTCAAAATACCATTTTGAATATTTTAACGCCCACGCAGCACCGCATCGCCAATTCTTTGACGTTTATATTGAATTTTTATTACATCCTACTTGAACAAAACGTAACGATTCGAATTTACTGGCCTCTCGGATTTTCCATTTTTTTTTTTGCTCAAAAAGCCACACTCGTGTTCTCTCGTAACAGTGTCTATTGAACAAAACGTTTTTTATTCACAGGCCACAAGATTTTTTGACGGGAGTATCAAGCAGAAAACGGTGGCGGATCAATGGAAATTTCTCATTTTTTCTCGGAACCCCTCGCGGCTTATATAGTTCTGTTAACCTCGGATGAAATCTGCCCTTTTGGATGCGTAACCCTTGGGCTTTGTTGAAGGGAAGAGACCCACGATCTCTATTCTCTTCTCCCTCTCTCTCTCTCTCATCTTCTCTGCTGTCTTTCTTTATTTCTGTTTCTCCCGATGTGGGAAAAAATGGTAGCGATTCGTTAGGGATAACATCGAACACGTGCATACGAAACCCTGTGACGAATTCAACCGGATATTCTGTTCCGCGAACCGACCAGTTACCCTCAAGCCACATTTTTTCCCGTGGCCTCCTCACTCAACCTTACAAACTTTATAATAATCATCCTTGTTGCAAAAGTTCGCGAGGAGTAAAATGGAGATTCTCTTAGCTTTTCACCCAACCAAAAGAGGGACGGAATATAATTCGAGTAATTTGCAAAGCAGTTGCGGGTGATCAAAGGGAGAAAGGTCAGCTCCGGAGAACAGTGGAGTAACCATACAAGCTCAGCCAGTTGTACTCTCTGCGTGTATCCTAGCATTTCATGCACTTCGTGTGTTCAACGCAAGGTCCCGAGGGCATGCGAAATACATTTTGAAATCCTAATTCACGGCATACATATGAATATATGTAGAAATACAGAGGAATAATAGACTATGGTACAAAAGTATTCGCCCACCTCATACATCGCTTGTCAACATAATACTAATTTGATAAAAGAGATTCATAGTTTATCTTTTTGAAAATTTGAATAATACGAATTGATGATAATAATATTTTGTTTTTAATCGAAGAATTTCAATTGAAATGCTTTTGAGTCGTAGTGTATGTACTTGCGCGTACACATTTATACATAAAACACATAAAAATTTATCTGTCGGTTAGCAGTCTCGTGTAGCATTGTGGAACAGTTTTCGATTATTTACTCATTTCTAATTAGGCCTCTGGGTATCTAATTAATTAGTCAACACACGTCATTGATAATTTAACATTGCTGGTCTTTCCACTCGAGATTAATAATCTGTATATTATGTATGTATATATTATACGCTACGATTCACAATTTCGAGTAGAATCGATTGCTGAATTATCTCCATGCTATCACAACTATTTCCTCTGACCTAAATTCAAATCAACCATTTGCATTAGGAATGAAATCGTTCCTGATTGTTTTTAATTCATGACGATGGATGGCTGGAATTTCAAGCCATTGACACGATGAAAACCTGGAGATTTTCCAACTTTCGTTAATCGCAAGTTATTAAACGAACCTATTGTCAATTTTCATTGATCGCAACTGTTACAAGTTTCATCAAAAGTAGAATTTTATCAAAAATTCGAAAAAACTTTTGTATTACAATGTAATTTTGGCCAATAATTTTCCGTAAAAAACATCTCCGATAATTTCAACATGATATATCTGATCTTTGGAATTTGTCGAAGAAATTTTTCAGTACATTAGTCAGAGAATTATTACTTGAGTTTTGAATGTCGCATCAATTGTATGAATCAGCAGCGACATAAAAGGCGAAAAAAATGGTTTTGATCGAAGAAAAAAAAATGATTCATATTATACATCAACTGACATCTGATGGATGAGCTCAACCCGCACGTTTTGCATTTCAGCTTGCTTCGTGAACCTCTAAGCAATCGGTTTCTTTTGCGTTTTTTTTTTCATCCCGTGATATTGAAGAGATACGACAAACGATCCTATAGACAATAAAGAATATTGGCAAGTTAGACAAGAGTTTCAAGATTAAGCTTTGATAGCATACAAAATTTACTAATATATAAGATTAGGAGCTTATAATCTCCGATTCCGTAAACACATCGCAAGCATACCCCATTTCGTCGTTGGATTTGATTTAATTGGTGCTAATGGATAGGGGTGCCAGGGCATCAGTATGGTCCAGTTATGCTTCGGAGTGCCTTTCCCTCTCCCTCTTTCGTTCAGTCCCTCTAGTCGTTAATCATGACAAATGAGTTCGCCCTGGAGCTACGAACTACCCGATAAACCAAGCAATAGCAGAGACCCATATCCCCGCACGGTCGCAACCACTGCTACCGTTCCATCCCAACATATTCGCCATTCGTAGGGAGCCTGGAACACCAGAAATATAACTCTGCGGTCGCGGAAAGGTACAAAAAAAAAAAAAAAAGAACATATTCCCTTTGACGTTCCGTCGACGAATGTCCCTGGTGCACTACTTACCGGAAACTCGAATGCGTCCGCACTGTGGTTTTTCTGACGCTAGGGATGGTTTATACTCTGCAGCCTATTACATCGCATCGAGAAATCCATACGGCTGATGAAAAGTAGAAGATAGTAAAAAATATATCTATCAGAAGTTCAAAGAGAGAAAAGTTTGCGTCCTCAGGGCCGCAGAAGAGAAAGAGGGAGAGAAAGGAAAAGGGTAAAAGAAGAGGACAAGACGAAACGAAGATCCCTCGCGGTACACCGGTGTGTTCATCCGTGTTTATGTGTATACATCGCGAAAGCAGCACAAGATAGCCGGGCTGGATAAAAGTCAACACCGCGTCCACCTCTCTTTTATACGCGGCAAAGTACATCGAACAAAAACTTGGATATACTCAGACGGCACGTAATTGATTGAAAACTTTATAGCCAATGGAAATGTGGATTTTTCTACATTGAATAGAATTTCATATATATATATATATGTCTGTCGGAAACTCGATCCTATCTCATGCTTTTATGAAGAAAGTAAAAGGAACATGTCGTTTATGGATCACAGCTGAATGAAAAGTAAATAAAACAGGATGAGTTATTAGAGCAAATGAGTTTGCGAAATTTTCAGTGCAATATACATTCGGGTGACATCGATGTTTATGTATAAACGATGACAGAGTATTTTTAGAAATGAATATAGTATTTATGAAATCGCATGATCCTGTCAGAACTCTAGTAAATCGAGATGGTGAACATTTGCTATCAAAATCAACGGTTCAATGATGCTTTGTTCGGAACTCGTCGATAATCCGGAATAGCATGAGCGAAAGCTTTAATTGCACGCATCATTAGCAGCAATATTAAATGACAATACACTGAGAGGGAATGAGCAAAATACAGAGAGAGAAAGAGAGAGAGAGAGAGATCAGAGCTTTTTTGATTTCATGAATATTTTAATCGTTCATTAGCAGAATAACAATTAGGCTTTTCCAGGAATCTATATTCATGTAACTGTTTAAAAATAGTAGCTATACAATATATATGCGACTTAGAGTATGACCATTAGCTGAATAACTAATTACATATTCGAACTTGTGACACTTTGTATATACTTTTGCCGAGGTCGTTTCACACTGCATCCGAGTGTGCATCAGATCCATACAATGGATTATTTCTTCTATAACTCAATGTATACATGAACATTATATACATGATGACAAATTGGGAAAAACAAACACAAAGTCTTAAGAATTACGTATTTAGTTTACAACCTCTGCCACAAGTCATTGTTCTACATTGTTCCATTGACAGAAAATCAAAGATCACGTGACTTCCAACGTGACCTCACCATCTTCCATCGATCGATTTCATTCACAGTTAACACTTTGATAGTTCACAGTCGTTTCTATCTCATCAATCCTATTTCATAGAATCGTTTTTCGCAACGATAGAACAAAAAAAATAAAAGAATTTTCGATTTTTACCTTCAGGCGAACAGCTTTTCAATCGCGTGACGAATCCTTGCCGCGATGAGGTACGACCGCGAGAGATCTTCTTCGATCACACTTTGAAATCGAACTCGTGACGAACCCTCCTGGAACTAAGAATTCTGTTTGTGTAAATTGGAAACAGGAGTCGCATGATCGTGTGGTGGCTTGAGAAAAGTTGAATTACACGGTGCAAGAATCAACCGTAGATAAATTCCCGAGCTCGTATACGCGTTAAGAATATATTTCCTGAAATGAGCTTCGAAAAATCTTTTCATCATTGCAAAGGTTTTGCGAAATACAAAAATGAAAAACGATTCAAGAAACTTTAGAAACGTGTGGAACATCTTATCAGCAGTAATAAGGTATGAAAATAGCTAAAACGAATACTACGAGGTCAGAAATTCACAAAGTTAAACCTGGACGAAAATCCTTCGCGTTTATAAAGATCGTAGATCTGCTCGACCAAAATACACCCTTCTAATTTTCTATTTTCTCAGCCTTTCGTGCAACTTTTTCATGTATTCCCTGACGAGATGAAATGAAAAAAAAAAAAAAAAGCAATGATGAATAAAACAGATATGCGCGGATAGCAGATAGACCGAGTTCAAAGTACGAAGAAAGAAAGGGGATAAGAGATAAAAGTGGAAAATGATGGGGAGATGAAAATAAAATGAGGGAAAAGAGAAGCGCGGCGCGCGGTATCCGTGAGGAAGAAATGCCAACGGGGATATAGCGAAGGAAGTAAAAACGCGTGACGTCCCAGCGATCTACCTATGCCGCGGGGGACCACCCGCACGCAACCTGTGCCTCGTCTTCTCTTCTTCTTCTTCTTCTCCTCTTCTTCGTTCTCCTCCTCATTTTCATCTTCTTCTACGTGCTGCTCCTCCTTCTCTTCGTCCCATGCAGCATCTGAGCAGCAGCCGCAACGTTTCGCCAGTGCCATGGACCTCTCTACTTCACTTCCCATCTCGTCGTCAAGATCCTCACGGTAATGGTCAAGTCTCACTTTAACTATACAACACATGTTTTCACGTATATTACATATTAATATATGTGTGTATGTTTCTATTTGAGATTGTTGGAGTTCGTATATGAACATATAACTACGATGGTATACAGCGGATTTACGAGTTGGTCGAGCTTCAGCCCCAGCCTCCCTTGCTTGCGCCCTGAGACCCTAACTTTCTCCCGACAAGGAACTTTCGGCGTTGTCTCGGACCATTCTTAGTCTTCGTCCCTGAGTCCTAAACCTCCACCAAATAACGCGCATTACACCGGCTATCTCATAGCCAACATAAATTCCACTCAGCCTCAGAATCCCTTCTTGTAAACTCCGACCACTATCTTTCCTATTAACCCTTTAACCATTCATGGAAATATATAAGGCTTCTTACCGAGGCCGCTAGAGATGCAATAGTCTGGATAGGGATGTAGATCCATAGTTTATTTTTTTAATTCATAAATAATGTTCAATATGAACCAACTAGACGTCATCGAGCGTTGATTCATTACTGATTTTCTTTTACAAAGTAGAAACATTGTTAACTATTTAACAACGAGATGAAAATGTACTTTGTTATGATTTAGACACAACATCATGATTTGAAATTTACCATTGGGCTGCATAAACATATTTTTTTTTCTGAACATTCATTCCGTGCTTCATTGGATTTGATCGGACAATTGATAAAAGTTAAAAATGTCCATTGTTCAAAGCATTCATTTCATTTTTTTTTTCAAAGGTAAAGTTATCCTATTGAATAGCTACTACTTTCATTGACAATGCTTTATGCTCTAGGACAGTTTGTCAATAGAAAACATTGTGAAAGGATGCAGAAGACTTTTTATGATAAATTCAACTGTATCTTTTTCATGGCATTTCTAAAATGCAAGAACGTTCTGCAAGAAAAATTATTATTTCGGATTCCGTCGAAAAGGATTTTCCAACATTCACTGAAGAGGCAAACGCAGCTCGAATTTGCATGGCTCTTTTACAACCAACACAGAATGCACACGTGTTGCATAAAAAAGTTATTTTTTTTTGCTGCACTTTGGAGCCAAGGGCATCTTTGTGAATGTTTTTTTTATCGGAGCTTGAATTGTTACCAGTTGAATCTACGGACTCACACTTTTTACTGCATACATTTTAAAATAGAAAATGATCGCCCGGAACGTATTATATAACAGGAAAGTTTTTGTACATTTTTTATTCCATATTGATTTACGAGTTTGTTTTGCTTTTCTAGTTTTAGATTTCATCGAAAAAAAACCGTATCGTGTATCTCATCTATTTTTCGAGTTGATACGTTAAAAATTTTTTTGATTCTTTACTAGCTAAAAAGTGGCAAATATTCGATCCGCTATGATGTCGTTCGACGAGTATACGTATCATTGTAAATAGATAATGAAAATCAGCTATTTATCTCACGGTCATTCACTATCTCATGGCCATATTTATTTAATTGTGACGCTCGCATAACTCACCGAGAATAATATATCAGGAAACGTGTATCTCGTTGGAATATATCGCTTGTGGTGCAGCAAAGTAATCGCTACTGCGCTTTTGCTTCTCCGGCATTTCTCTGTTCGTCGCTCAAAGTGAGAGGCAATTCTTTCAATTGTTCCCCATTCTATTTAACACCAAGGGTATATACCGCGCGTATACATAACACCGTACGCAATAACGTGGGTGGCCTCTGAAATAGCTGTTGCACACTCTGTAATATATCACGAACTCGTATGCGGCTTGAGTAAAAAAAAAGAAAGAAAGAAAAAGAAAAAAGGACTTGACCGTTACACATATGTGGGGAGTGAATTCGGCAGGCGTGGGGGGCTCGAATTACTTCGAAATAATGTGCAACGCGCGGAGGGAAAGTTCAATTCGTTTCCGGTGGTCATATATGCGGCGAGAAATAAATACGTATGTAAATCAATCATGCACCTTTGTATTCAAATTAAACTCATTTTGTTCTTGACACAAGTCAATTTTCATTGAAAATACTCACTTTATAACTGAAATTGAACAAATTTTGTTGATAAATCATTCCACTCTCCGGTGCTTGATGCTATATTCGAATAAGAATGGACCTCTATGGACCTCAATTTATAGAACTGAAACAAATATTTTTTTTTTTTTTTTCATCTTGAATGGAACACACTGCAAAATCGTACCGAAATACCGAATAAACATTCTCGACAAAAGCGATTCAGCGTTCGCATTTCTTTCAATGTTTTCTTTTATTTACACTAGCGATGCGGCATCGCTCTCAGACATGCAAGGAACGCGCGTCATCTCGCAACTCGTGTATGTAGAAAAATCGTGAGAGTGAGGTACGGGTGGTCCAGATGAGTGGTGGATCACGAGTCAAAAAGGTTCTTTCTTCTGACCTCGTATAAGACCGGGGCGGCATACACGGTAGCGAAGATCGGTCGTGGCAGTCTAGGACCTTGTGTGCGGTCCAATAATACGTGAGACTACCCACTTTTCTCCAGTTCCGTTCATTCATTCGTACACACAATCACGTTGTATACCTGCAATGTGGATCAGCTCGTTCGCACACCCGGAGAATATTATTGTAACAACATTCGAATACATCTAATATAAATGCCCAAAAACGTACGAAGAATATCGATGGGATGAAATCACAATGACACCAAATCTACCTCTTTATGGAGTCTAGCTGTAAGACCTTTTGACTCGATGCAATTTGTATAAATCCAGGGCAGACAAAGAAGAAAAAATGTCTAGACCAAGAGTGCAAGGAGAAGTGCAATCGTGTTTTTTTTTTACCTCAGGATGGTCCAGATGAAAATGCACTGAAATTTTTACATTATCGCACTATATTTGTACCGGGCCTTGAAATATTTTTTCAGGCAAACTGCATTCAGGCGAGCTCTTCAAGCAGCGTAATTGATAATAAAACAATGTGAAAAATTTACCAGATAGACGGAAATTGCATTACCATTGACTTGTAAGACTTTTATTTCTGGAAGATTTTGTTCCAAGATTCAATAATGATTATGCATCGGCTGCATATTGCTAAACTCACTTTGAATTGGGAACTCAAAACAATACTTTTTTGCTTATCAATTCTCGTTGATATATAATATCGCAAGAATTTTGTAAGAGGAGAAACAAAGCGATGGAGAGAGAGAAAGAGAGAGAGAGATGAGACGAGAGAGAAAGGGAGGAGGAGAGAAACGGCTGCAAATGTATTCACGCCAATAACCGAACTGAATCGTATAAACAAAGGGCATAAATGCTCGTTTTAACGACAGTACAATACGTTTCGAAAATTAGTCTCTCTCGGACCCTCGAAAACTTACAACTTGCCGCCCAACCATTTCGTTAATATTACCCTGGGCTCTATATTTGATGGTAGTTACATTAGCCCCTCCCCTCGCACCCTTAGTTCACCCCTTCATCTCTCGTCGAAACTGCTCCCCGGTCATCACTTGATATCACTTAACTACGCCAATTATATTATAGCACATTGGACCAAGCTGTCGTTTGCAAATTAATGCTAATGGAATATTAACAAACATGGCTCTCGTGGAAACTTGTGATCCTGGTGGTTCGGTAACCAATTAATTCATAACGCAACAAACTGATTGAGAGTCCCGTCGTATGAGTCTTGCAACAGTGCTCAATGTTTCGATCTGGCATTAATTCATGATTTAATCCACCAATTAGTCGCGTTGATTTAATATCCACTGAATGATTTTCAGCCATTAGAAATCTTCACGAGCTTTAGAGAGGAGAACATAAATCTCTACCATAGAAGGCCGACGAAATGTTTGTTAGTTTTTTTTGTTTTTCGAAAGATTTCTTCTCACCGGTGTTTATGGATGGTATTAGGCCGGGGCGATGCGTGAATTGTATTTGGCAAAAGTTACGAAGGGACGAATAGGCCGTCACAAATCAACAAGGCAAATAAATCGAGTTAAGGAAGATAAAAGGAAGAACGAGAGAGAGAGAGAGAGAGAAAAGAAATAGTCTGGACCGTAGGCATCGACATACGGTCGATATGTGTATATCGATAAAACGACCCTGGACCTATGACCAGACACAAAACTAAACCAGGGAAAAGAGAGAGAAAGAAAAAGAGCGGAGACGTCCCAAAGATTTATTAGCTCACATATTTTCGTCATGGTTCTGACACCTCTCTAATGGGTTCTGCAGCACCACAGTCTTTTATACCTCGCGACGAAAACTCATGCTCGACAATCTCTGCTTCGACATGTGCAATGCAGTACTTTCACCACACTTTGAAAAGTTTATATATACTCGCATTCGTATTGCCATGCGGAGACAAAGAAAATAACACTGACGACAATAACTCAACTGTAATATACTCCGATATACATGTACACAATCATAACCGCATGTGTATATCGTTTGAATACGCATATAAATATATGTATACATGATACAAACATGGGCTGACTCTCAACGATGAAACTTTTTGCGCATTAATTTATCCCGATACCCTTCATTGAACCAAGTGGTCAATTGAGATTTATAACATTGACAACGCCGATGCATGCCAGAGCTTACGTCATATGGTGTGACCATTGGGGTCGTTTGCAACTCTCAACTCGTTCTGTCTTCCTCCCAGCATATCAAGTCGAAAGAAAAAAACATATATCTAATTCGCATATTACTTCGTCAATCGTGCCAGACTCGTATCAGCCTCAACAATGGCTCCATCATTAATTATTCCAGACTTAACAATTTATTACTAATCCTGATATGATTACTATTTTTCTAAAACTCGTTTATTGTTCATTGAACTGAAAGAGAAATGGGTCTTCATTTTACGTATGTACATTTGCAAATTTTTCTGTTAATTGCTCTTTTCCATTTGCAAGAAAACAGATATGTTACATAAATACTATGGCGAGGTCAAATACCTACTGAAAATTAATAAAAGATCTTCGAAAAAAAAGACATTGACGAAATAAAATATTCTCGAAGCTCATCCGATATCAGTATTGTGTGAAGTTTACGGAAACAAGCTATTGAAAACGATGTTTTCAATGCGGAATCACACGAAATGCCGTGTGCGCTCATCGAAAAGAATTTGTTTACACGCGTATATAAACATGAAGTTTGATTATGAACAATGGACAATCAATTACGATTTCAGGTTTGACAAGACAAACAAAATATTCGTCGCGGAGCATAAATTTGGTGATATTAGAAGAAGGAAAAGGCGAGAAGATGGCTAGGCACAGGTGTTCAGTTGCAGTGAAAGGGCAGGAACTCTTGCGCACACTTATTTGACGTGCGTCCTGTGGTTTGGAGGAAGGCGCGCGGAGATGGTTTTGTGTAGGCAGGAAAACAGGAAGGTCCACACGGAATACCGATATGTTGAGCTCCATAAGAGAAGCTCGACTGACGCGTGGTATTGTTCGGCTCCTGTGCATGTGCGGTCACACCAAGAACCTCCACCGAATGACTTTTTCTTTGTTCGGGGTCTTAGGATATTGCCGACGAGGGAGGTGACATCGTGGGTTGAAGGTAAAAAAATATGTCGGTGAAACGACAAAAGATATCAAAGGAGAAGTCTCTCTTTTTCTCTCTCTCTCTCTCTCTCTCTACCTACCCCACTCTCTCCACAATATAAATAACATATATCTTTTGAACAAAACTCATTCAACGTGTCACCGCGTAAATATTCATAATATCGCGGCTGAACGGGTGGTATATCGATCAACGTGCATAGAATATTGATTAATAATCCACATCTTTGAAAATTTATACTGTGACGAACACGATCCTTGACTATCGTGAGTAATACAAAGGAATTTATATACCTACTTGAATTTCTACTTGAAATCGACTCCAATTAATGCCACGTGTTCTTCGTTTCTTTTATAGCAAATACAATTGTACAAATAGTATTATACGAACGTATTATGTAATGAATATAGAAGGCATTCACGATAGCGAGCCCGAATTTAATCTCACTACGTTTCTCAAGCGACAAAGTTTTATCCGATGAAAATAGCAGAAGGGGGTATGCAAACTTACTCCAGTCAAATGGGGGATGTTCATCTAAATTTCTCGTCGATTCGATATCCGAACGCGAGTCTCGCTCAACAAGCGAACAAAAGACGTACTACTACTTGCGGGGGCGGAATCGAGCGTCTCGAAAACCTGCAGGGACACAATGACTCTCAAGGAGCACGAACGTACTACCAAGGGTTTTTGGCCTGCAAAGATCGACTTTGTAAATTGGTAAAGCTTCGCGACGGACGTCATGGCTCTCTCACTCCCCCTCCCTCCCTCTCTCTCGCTATTTCTCTTTTTTTTTGCTATACTGCTTTAGAAAAGTTGTCCCCACACTCGCAGAAAGACCCCACGGAACCGTCGAGTTAAAAGAAGCAGAATAAAAGCGATAACAAGCGAAAGGAACAATCGCAACAAAATCTTCTTGTCTCGTAGGTGCATAGCATCAATCCCCACAAGAAAGATTCTTCCCTTTTCCAACCAAAATAACTCCTAAGCACGAGTTTTTACTTCCGGAACAACGAATCACCGATATAACATCCACACAATTTTCTAACTCTTAACAGCATTATATTTTCTGACCACTAGAGCAGCTGATAGGAAACGTTTCATCATGCACTTGCAGCTGATGTGGCTTCCGAATGAGTATCCGAAGATTTTATTCTCTCAATAGTTATTACATTTATCAAAAAAATGTTGTAGTTTCAAAAACTGTAAACTTTTCAACGATTCACAGAATTTTTGTTCTTCGCCATAAAAAAAAGAGTTGAATAATTTGAGAATTTCAATGAAAGTCATTGTTGCCGAAATCTGTTAAAGACCGACGAAAAATTTTGTTGCATATCGACCAATTTGTAAGAATCAAGGATGCATAAATCGTAATGAAAAAATAAAGCCCAAACGCATCAGCAAAATAAACGGAAGGCCTTAGATCTATAGATATACATGTAAATAAGAATCAAAAGGAGTAAAGTAACAAAAAAAAAAGATGAAAAGGAAGAGGGTTATGCGGTGGATCGTTGCCTAAAGGCACGCATTGAGCGCCATATTTTATTTCTTAAACGGAGCATGCCGGGGAGGTTGTCCGTTGGTTAAACAACGTATTAATGCCGTCACAATCTATCATTATGTGTGTCGAGTCTGGTGTACGTAAATCGCGAACCGACCAAGAGGAAATCAAAATACATATGCACAGCTCTGGTCTTTAGAAACTTTTGCCCTTTTTTTTTATATAATATATATATGTATATATATCATTACACATGCTCACCTACTTCCGATGTAACGCAGCAATTTAGAGTACAAGAGGGTGGAAGTTGAACGATGGTCGTTACGATCCCACCCCTTAACTAGCTCAAGAATCGTTAGAGCACGCACAAGATTCGACCCTTCCGAGTTATAGGGCTGGGCTTCAATACCGTATAAAAAGTGCCATTAAAAATTATTTTACGACGATATAATTACAATTAATCTCTCTAATGAGACACCACTTTCAAACGTTTTTATTGTCTCGTTTTAGTGTTCAGAATATTCCATAATTATTATCATGGCATGTTAATATATTTTTTTTAATGATTGTCCTTCGACAAAAATAGCACCGGAACTAGATCCGCGAGTTAAGAGTTCTGAACAATTTACTTCAACGATATAAAAATAATGGGAAAATGTATAAAAATTTATGAAGACTTTTCCAATTTTATTGATTGCTTATCTCCATTCTATTTGAAGGAAATTTATACAAAATGGAATTAGAAATTTTTATAGTTTAAAGATGTGTGAATAACAATTAAAAGCCAAGTGACCACTTTTCATAGAAATTATATTCAGTTTGATTAATATAACTTCGCTAAATTATCATGAATCAATCGAATCATTCTCGTTTTTTATTCTATCAGCTTGGACCAAAACTTGAGATTTTTCCAAGCACCTCTCTCAACGAGAAGAAATGAAATACCCATTTCCTTTACTATTTATTTCTTGCGGACCCAGACTGGAAGTATATGTGTTCGGCGCACTCGAGACCTCGGACAATAAATCATAATGCGCACAGGCGACGAGGCTCAGACGCACGCGATAGACGTTACTGTAATATGCTCGAGAAAATAAGTATCGTACAATACGAGAACGAGAAGAAGTGTTTGAACTCTTGTTCCTCACGGAGTCTCTCGTTTCTCTCTCTCTCTCTCTCTCTCTTCATTTTTTTTCACTCCACGTGTCTTGAATGGAGTCTCGTGATGGACAGCCGAGTATTTACGCGGATACCGTAAGGTCAAACATTATAAATTCGAGAGTTTATCCTGCACATACCTAAACAGGACTTGCGTGTCTCAAGCAAATGGATTTATCTCGAGAAGGGTTAAATCTCATTTTAATAACAGCCACATTTGTCTCGTATTAAACAGCCTACGTTTTTCTCGTCGTAATTGAATATTCCATTTTTCTTCATACTATTTGCTTTTTCACGAGCACCCACAACGTTTGTTAAACACTACAGAATGCCTGTCAATTTTTTTTATTCGAATAGCAAGTAGTGTATAACCGAGTGAAACAACGAGAGAGAAAAAATAATGTACGAGAAAATTAAACGGTGAAAAATTAAATAATTCGAAAATATATTTTTCTTAAGCTGTCTCAATTCTTCATTGCGTTCTGTCTTCGGTATGTGAACATTCTTAGAATTACGATGGAAAGATTATAATATTTTTATCACTTGGTTGTACCTTGCATATAAGTATGTTTGTATGTGTATATTTAACATTACGGTAAAAAGACAGGGTACCTCTGAGAAACGTTTTGAGAGATGCAACACTGTTGCATATACTAATTTCTAAATTGGTTGAACTAGTGCTTGGAATACAAAGCGCCACAAGCGTTTTGTCTCGACAAACATGTTCGTGACTGTAATGAAATTGACGCTGAAATTGCACTTTGGTATTTCTACTGAAATAAAAATAAAGATAGAGAGAGAGGTAGATAGATAGATTTGGACTCGAATGAAGGCACATGATGAGTTACGTTTCCGGTGCTCGTAAAATCAGAGTTACGTAGAATACAAACCGTTCGACATTACCTGTATAGATACGCGTTTATGTACATATATATAAGTACTTATGATCGTCGAGAGAAAAATTCTCGACTATGCGTACACGCCCTCGGCAAGTATAGCGACGAGTGTGCGTGTTATTAACAAGATAACTTGAAAATGAGACGTAATTTGAGGCGGCAGCGGAGCCGAACGAGAAGCGACGACTCGTTACATCGGGAAAATAACAGAAGATTTTTGGTACGTACGCATGCGCCCAAGTGCCAGTGGTATTTTGGAGAAGCCATTTCGTGAAATTTCAAGTTGCGTGCCTGCGAGTACACGCTGTAGAATTGGGGAAAAATTCCGGTCAACAGTTTATTACTTCGTTGAGATAAAAAAAAAAACAAAAGAAATATTTATATATTTGTTGAAATGTTCGGTAAGCGGAGCGAAAACGAAAGAAATTGAAGTGTGTCCCGAGGTAGAGAGATAATAATGAAACACGAAGTAATGAAAAAGGCGATTGTGAAAAAAAGTTTGTTCTTTTTTCAGGAAGATTAACCATCTTGCGCGGTAAGTTTCTCAAGTTTACGCTCTTGGTCCTAAGGTCCAGCTCAACGACTTCGAAATCGGCAATCCGACGTCTATTATATTTTTTAACTGCCTTCCCGTCGGTGTCGCGTACCACGAGACCCCGAACAGAAGGAGACGGATAAAGGGAGTGAGAGAAAGAAGCCTTCTTCTTGGACGAGCAATAATAGTATAGAAAGACGTGAAAATAGCCCGTGTATATACGATAGCAACTCATAAATACAGCATAACTCGCCACCTGCCTTCCTTCTAACTACTGCTCGACAAGTGAAACAGCTTACAAAAATATATGCGTACTTACGTGTAGACATGTATAGACCCGATTAACAAGCACGAGGTTATTAAGTCTCGAGTGTGCGTGCAAAATTTTTATATACGAGCGCCCGAACAGGCAGCATCGACGGGAATACGCTGCGCGGCCCTCGGGATATTCACGTAGCAAAATTTTATCGTGATTGCGACTGCGGTAATTAGTCATTAGATACGGTAGTGCAGCGAGAATGGCATGGCGATATCACTTTATTCTTATTGCTCGAGGTTAGTTCAAGTATAGGCCAGTTGGACTTTTTTTTTCGGACAAAATTGGGGAATAAAAAAGGCTGTTTCTCATTTTGTACATGGCAACACAAGCAGTGAGCAAAAAGTGGATGAGTAAAAAGTGGATATATATAAATATATTGGTTCTACAGATAAAGATCTGACAAACGAGGTTGTCATTTCTGCTAACCATGGCTAACGCAAGTTTGCCGAAAAAGGGAAAGATCGAATCGGTAACATAATAGGTGGAAGAAGTTCGGTGTGCGGTATAGAAATTGGCAAATGAGTGGAATATCGGTGAAATTAAAGAGCCGGTTTGCGGATCGACCAATTTAATTGTCCAAAGTAAAATGGAGCACCTGCCCTTGTCGACTCTAACAAGCCGGTAATAACTGGCGATCCTCCTCTTTTCTTTTTCTTCGTAGTCTTATTTCTTCTCCTTCTTCTCGGTTTTCTTCTGCTTCTTCCTTCGTATTCATCGCAGCTCTCTCCACTGACTCCGTGCTCCTTTCTCTCGTCTCTAGTCATCCAGTCGCTGGTGCACTCTCCCATCGGCACTGCCGCCCCGTGTACCTGATTATATGTTAGATTTATAAACGAGGGGCTATCCGAGGAGCAGACAGGTGCTTCCGTTCCTCCTCGGCGTCGGTTAAGCGCACTCTGCTTTTCTTCTTCTTTTTCTTAGTCTCCTCTCCTTTCTCTCCCTCTTTCTCTCAAGCTATTCCACAACATGTCTTCTTTACTTCCCCCGCCCCGAACTCATTTCTCGACGTAACATGCATATAACCACGCACTTTTCTCCTTCGTCCCTTTTTACCATCGATGAGTTCGCCACTTCTTCACTCTCGCCCTCTCTTTCCACGATTCCTCTCTATGTCGTTAACTCTCTACGAGATGACTCCATAACTGGTCTTCTACAGTCTCTCCATTTTCTTTGATCAACCGCAGGAGCAGTTGTCCAACGAGCCCACTAACTCGTCATAGATTATTCGTAATTACCACTTCGTAAATTATATGTTTACTTATCTTATGCTTTTGTGTGTTTTTCCACTATTTCTAAAAAATATAAATATATATACTTACGTTTGTATAAATGCAGTACGTATACGTATAAATTTCGAAGCTGTCCAGATGTCCATGAAATCTTCAAAGTAACAGCGTGCCTTCATTCAAATTGTGTTGGGAAAAAAAAAATAGAATTGAGTTTTGAAGTCGTGCGACTTCAATTCGATTTTTTGGCAACTCTGAACCCAACCCGTCAAAAATTATATAGTTTCTCGTCGAGTCCATTGACTTGGAATGGTAAATATATACACATGCAAAGATGTCCGGGCTGAAACGTTCGTGAGCATGGAATATACTTGTCGGTGTCTCGTATATATTTGTTTATACGACTTCTTGGTGAAGAAAGCGAAGTGGGTGGATGTGTGTATGTGGAATACTCACACGCATACTCGCACACGTACTATGTATCTTGTAGCGAGCACGTGCCCGTTCCCATCAGCAATCTCTTTCTCTCTCCGCCACGCTGAGAATCAAGTCGGTCCACGTAAGGCGGAGTCTCAGCATCCCGGAGCTCGAGACAGCGCGAAGTAGATACATCGTTTACACAACTGACGGACGGGGGATCTACTTATCTGTCAGCCCGTTCAAACGATCGAGCCCTTTTGCTCGGATGTTTACGAATTTATAGCGCGTTAACGCCGATCTCGACGTTTTTATATTGACGTGTTTTTCTTTTATTTCTCCTTTGTCAAACATACATTATTCATAACGACATTTGTTCTACGATGTAATAACATGCTTTGATAATGATTGAAGCATATGTTTTTGATTATCATTATTTTTTTCATGAAATTTTTCAGGAAACGCAGCTTCGAAAATTGGATTATTCGGTAGACCGTTGGACAGCTGGCGGTAGCTTAGGTAAATAGTCGAAACTAGCGCAGAGGGTTAAATAACAAAAAAAAAAAGATACCGGAGGAAGTCAAATCAGTCGGCAGGTTAGACAGACCTCATTAGTGCTTGGTCCGAGTAGATATTTGGATATATTTATATTATTATGCATCCACTATTAAAAAACGAAAAGGCGTAACCTTCATAATTTGACAAGCAAATTATGCTACATTTCTGGTATTTCTGAAGATGGGATAATGGTGAATATTAACTATACAGACTGGGCGAGGTTCTGCTTGATTGTGTAATGCTCGAGAAGGAAAGAGTTAAACGGAAGAGCTGTTCCAAAAAAGAAAAAAAAACATTACTGAACAAAACGTCTACGGTAACTTTTATAATCTGGCTCACTGACCCTGTAATCGGTCGAAAAATTTTTTTCCTCCTCTTTGCAGCCAATCGACACCCATGGAATTCATGGTAAAACCAGGCTCATTAATCATTCAGATCTTTTGAAAAGTATCGCGTCTTTGCGATGATGAGTTCGTGAGATACGTACACACGTATACGGTTAGTCAAAAAATACAGGACGAAAAAGAAAACGGAAAACATCTCGAGAAAATAAATGAGGAGCAAGAATATATAAGAGAGCCAGTGCAAAGTTGATGCTTCGAGCGTGACAGTGGGAATTGCAAGGAACAAGTCGATCACTTCTCTATTTCGCGGTTTTATATATAGATATATGAAAGTGAACTGTGAAAATCTTACCAAGGCGTGGAGCTATCAAAGTCAGGGGATTTCGAAGATTACTGTTGACAGTCGCCTTTTCTACCGGAAGAGAGAGGATATAACAGGAGGAGACCAAAGGAAAAGAAGACGCGATGAAGGTTCCATCATCTCCATAGTCTGTGTGTGATGGCGCGCGGGACTATACATATAGGACAGCGAGAACAGATTAGGGGCCAAACGTTGAGCTCGTATTATGATGAAACTTTTTTTCAATAGTACAGTGTCTCAAAGAAGAAGGAGAAGCAAAAGAGAGAAGATAAAAATTGTGAAATAGGATAAAACCAACTTCAGCGATATTACTATTTAAAATCGAATTATTTATAGCAGAGAATGGAAATACTCGAATATAAAATGTAATCGTGATGAATACTTGATCTTCTTTAAAAATAATCGAAATTGATTTTTCGTTACATTTTAGGTTGAGTTGAGAGGATTGGGGGTCACCCAAAAGCTTTGGAAGGAGACCATATACGGAACTATTTTTATTACGAAAGCAGGACCACATTTGAGAAACCTGAATATAACAACATCAGGAAGAGGGCAGAGAAGAGTTTTATATGTGAAGAAAGCGAATGTCCGAGGACGATATGTGATATAATGATGTTGGGAAGAGCTCTATTGGGAAAACTTTGTCGTGTCCGTAACGGCGGTGATGCATTGCGGTGCCTCCTAAAAGTTTGAAGAGATCTTTCCGACCTGTTAAAGTTTTTCCGCTGTAGAGAAAACGCACTCGGTGTGTTCCCTGTGGTCGGAAAGGAGATATCAGGTTGGTCTGGCATCGATTTTGATAAAATAAAGTGAAAATAAAATGAGAGATTCTGGTCGAGGGAGAAAAAAAAATAAAGATCGAGGTCTGTGCATCGCGACCAATATACGAGAGAACTTTCTATATAAAGGAAAGTGAGCAGAGGTCTCTTGAGGTCCGCGTGTTTCGATGTGATCGCGGTACAGGTAGACCATTTAAGGGGTGGAAGAGAGGAGGAAGTCCCCGACAATATACCACTCGATCTTGCAAAGCCCTTGCCTAATTGTACGTTCCACGTCCGGATGAACTAGCGAAGAGAGACTGAAAAACAAAGAGTGTGTAACAGAGAGAGAGAGAGAGAGAGAGAGAGAGAAGTTACGAAAAGTACTCTTGCTTCCACGTGAGATCGAGAGCTCGGTAGAGCAAGAGAGAGAGAGAGAGAGAGAGAGAGAGAGAAAGAAAAAAGAGGGAAAAAGGAAAAGAGAATAGAGGGCTCGTTCGACGATGCGCTACGCGATACTCTGCGCGCTCGTGCCTTCTCGTTCTTCAGAGAGCCAGGGAGGAACGCGATCTGGAGAGAACGAAAGAGTTTTGCAATAAGGAAGAGAGAGAGAGAGATAGAGAGCCAGAGGGGCGGAGAGAAGCAGAAAAATAAGGAAAGATGAACGTCGAACGACGAAGCGAAAGAGAGAAAGAGAAAGAGAAAAAAAAGAGAACGAAACGATCGAAGTGAGCTCAGTGAGGTCTCTCTGGTCAAACATCAGAGAGGGAGGAGCGAGACGAGGAATAAATAAGAAGGAGGAAAAAGAGAGAGAAAGAAGAAGGAGAGGAGAGAGTGCGTGAGAATGCTATCAGCAAGCAAAAGAAGAGTCCTCCTCTCGAGTTCCGTGGACCACACGGCGAGACCACCGTGCGTGCACCTTCGCGCTATGCGCTGCACCCTCCCTCCCTTCCACTCCCTCTTTTCCTCTCTTTCTCTCCCTACCCCACCCCCCACCCCTCCCCCCTCCCTCCTTCTTCTCTTCATATTTTTCTCTTTTTCTTTGCCAATATATATCCACGATCAAACATCGGCGTGAGTAACTACGTAATCACTGCACTTCTTTCCGATCCTCAGCACGATCCCTCAACGTATACAGTCTTTCCTCTGCGCGAGTTACGTATACTGTTTATACATCGTAACGATCAGGGCTTTCCTGGCAAACGAGATTCATCACGGGAGGAAAGTACATAAAGAGCATAGGTATAGAGTGTAAAGGGACAGAGAAAAAGAAAGAGAGAGAGAGAGTAGGAGAGAAGAGCGCGTCGTGCTGGACGAGAGGGATCATCTCGCGTGAGCCCGGACTCCTCGTTAATCGAGAAACCGGCATGGCCTCTTGTAATCGAGCACGGATCCCACAGCTTTTTTCCCCTCTTTATCCTTCTTTCCTACCCGTTGGTACAGCCTTTCACCCAACTCCTCCCGCATTTTTTTCCTCTCATTCTTATTTTCCCTTAAACCATCCGATCGATTTATCTCTGAGTGGCATTTTGTAGAGGACGATAACGGAAGAGTTTCAAAAAACCTATATTTAAAGGAAGCACCTTTTCTTTTTTTCGTTGTTAAACAAAAAAGCGCTTCACCGTAGATGACGTTACTTACAAACAAAAAGTGTTGTGCTTCTGTGGTGTAAATACCTTTCGAATTTTTCAATTCGTTGAAACTTCTCTTTTTTTTTAATTGTTTTTGGGTCATTAGCATATTTTGAATATTTTAATTTGCACAAAATAATTTTATTTTGGATAGCACGTCATGCATGCAGCATTCAATTTTGGCTTTCAAATGTTTCACATACAAATTTGCATCACACCATGTTTTCAAAGTTCACATATATACATATATATTTATACGTTTCATACTGTAGTCTCCCATCAACAAATTCGCTCGATTTCACGCGTGACGCAATTCTCATTTATGCACGAATCGCGAGTGCCCTTATGCAGATTGAAAATGTAACCGAGCATTGCAGTATATCTCGTTTATATTTTACTACCGATATCCGGGAGCCGTACTGCCAAAATGGTAGAAATAATAGTTGGAGGGTGCGGGAATAATAGAAAGATACGCGAGAAACGCTCTCCAACGTTTATCCTCAATTAACATAAGCAAACTTGCCACGAAAATGTATTGTACCCTTGCATTGTTCACGTTCACAGCTTTCAAATGATAGAGGAAGAGGAAGGGAGAGAAATGAAGATGTGTTCCATTAGAATGGGGAACTCATCAAACTCTCCTTCTCAATGTTGAGGATTCAACGCGGTATTTTGTTTCCATTTGTACAGCCTCTTTTTTACGTACACGAGCTCAGTTTCACTTCTATTCGTACAAAGAATAGTATCAAGGGTTTTTCTCGCCTCTCTGTATCAAATATGAGACGCAGAAAGCCTGCGATAATTCTACTAGAACCGCTCTGAAAAGGTTGATGAAATAAACACACTTCGACTACCATGAGATACAATTAGAGCACTTTCATCGTCTGAAAAACTGAATTAATCAGAAGACATATTTGGGTCATAAGAAGATACAATTGAGTTAGATAAAAGTGTGATTCTGGATGATTACGTATTGAAATATTTAAGAAGATTTATTGAGAACATCGAGCAAATCAAGCACATTGAGATCATCACATGAATCTCAAACGAGATGAGACAATAGAAGAGGGATTTTTCATTTTTTTATTTGCGTAATGAAGAAAAAAATCCGAGAATGAATCGAGACCATATTAGCCACATGACAACTCAAGCCAGAGCAAATCACGATAATTGAGAACAGACGCTGAATGCACGATTAACGATCCGAGATTATCAAAATTGAAATTTGATTATATGATTCTGATAAAATTTATACCTGCATGATTCGTTTGGAGTCATATAATCAATGAACTTACAATCCGTCTAACAAAAAAAAAAGTTTTCTTTTCTTTTTATATGACACGAAAACTTCTTATTTTTTTAAGAACAACTAAACGTTGAATCAAAACTCAACCGATTGATAATAATGATAGTAGAAATTTAACGAATTTTGACAAATTCATGATACAATTATTTTTTATTTCACATCTCTTCAATCAAAAAGGATGAGTGCTTCTTTTATAGAACTGCACGATGCTAAATTCATCGATCGAATTATTTCAATTTCAGTTAAGTTGGATAGTTAAAAGACTATCTTCAGTTCAAACTTTTCAGATTTACATGAATAAAGAAGGGATCATTGGTATTCGATAAAAATACGTTCTAGTTCGTTCATAGAGTTCCAATTTATGTGAAGGTCTTCTACCCTTCATTCATTGGCTTCTTCAGTCTCCAAAGTTCTCTGCATGTATCGGATATCGGCCGGCTTTCTCAGATTTATAGAAGATGATCGAAGCGATTGAATATTTAGCATAAACGTTTCCAAGAGTGAGAAGAGGACAGAAAGAGAGAGAGAAGGAGGGCCGGGAAAGTGAGTAAGAAGGATTAAGAAATCGATTTAATCCAAGCGTTCGATATCGAAACTTTGAAATTACGCGGCTGCATCGCGATGAAGGATGCGAGGATGTAAGGGTGAGTGAGAGGAAGAGTATGCGCGTGTGCTAATACGTTGTGGCGTTAAGGGGTCGTGAGTCTCTTTCGTGACAGATACATAATCGCTTTCAGCGAGTGAACTCGGCGTTACACTGAGTTGAGAGGAAAAGAGGAGAAAGAGAGAAGAGAATGGCATGAGAGGAAAAAACAGAGAGAGAGATTGAGAAGCGAGGGAGGAAAGGAGTGAGAGAGGGTGTGTGAGAGAGAGAGAGAAATAGGGTGCGCAAACTCTGTAGACATTTACGAGGAGAGCGATAACACTGAAGATGTCCAAGAAGATAATGATCTTGGCGACGCGAAAAACGTTGTCGCTCTTTCTTGGCAACAAACGCTATGGGTACACTTTCTCTCTCTCTCTCTCTCTCTTTCATCTCTCTCTCGCTTTCTTACATATATATAGTCGATCTTTTCCTCTCCCTCTTTCGTACACTTCTCTCCTCTTATTTGGTACGCGATTGCCCTTCGCGAGAAGCTTACCACGATAAATTGTCTACCTACTAATGGGCACTTTGCCTTTATTTATATGGACCTTGGGTACGTATGAGGCGAGCTCGCATTGCCCATAACCGCGCATCCGATACACAGGGAAATCCTATAGTCGCATCGCGTCAATTACACCGACCTCTCCCTCACTGCTTTTACTCTTTTTCTTTGCTCCGTGCAGGTTTTTTTTTTTTTTTTTTTTTTTTTTTTTTACTATCACTGTACATTACCATAATTATTGGGAACCAACGCCTTAACTACAGTGCGATAAAAGAATAGCTGTAATTGTAGTCGAATCAACTCTTTCTTAGGCTGAGAAATTACGTATGATATCGTTCTGTGTTTACTCAAAGTCTTCGTGAACCATGATTAATGAGTTGCTTTTCCCATAATAAATCATTGTGATTTTTTTTTCACCTTTCGATTTAATTGTAGGTTTTGAGCTCCCTCAATGAGTGAACACCACTTTTCGTATGCAGTTATTTTTTTTTTTGCTAATTATCATCATAAATTAATTGAGTACTGACAAAATTCGTTGATTTTCAATCGCCGTGGTTGTAAATTTGGAAAAGTAAAATTTAATTAAAAACATGATTGTCATTACTGGGCACAAAAACTTTGCACAAAAAGAAACGAACAAAGTGCCAATTTATCAACTCTAAAGTTAGAATAAACATTTCAATAATCGTACGTCCATACTTTCGATTGCTTTTGACCGTGTTATTACATCATCCGAATGCCGATCGATCATACTCTACGAAGCCGTTACCTCAGCCGCAATTCCATCAAATATCCTGAACCGAAGACCGTAATTTTCATCGATTCGCCGGTGTCCCCATTTGCCAATGCTCTTTATTCAGTCTATCTGTAACTTCATAGTTTCTCGATTAATCGTTTACTCCCTTTCGCTGTGTCTTCATAAATTCCAATCTAATATAAGTGTCGTTCCGTAGTTCGCGGCTATTCAATATTCATTCGTGACAAAATATGCATATTCTAGATTGGTGCTCGCCACTACTAGCGATTTAATCAATTATTCAAAAGTACCGCAATTCTGTATATCAGAGTACGCTAAAAAATAGAACAAAAGTATTGGTATTTTCAATGTTGTTGTAACTTCAAAGAGTGATATCGAAATATTTCTATGCAGATCAAATAATTGGGGTCTTATTGTGAAGTTTCATGGGATTGTATTGCACTATGGGTACTCGAATGCATATACATATATTTACGGTGTAAATTTTGTATATATTTGTATTTATATCCGTTGCTAGGCAAGAAAAGGGTGTAATTCGCACGATTTAACAACCAGAGCAAGGTGGCTTGTGTCCTTTTGTCTTGAGTCAGTTTATATATATATGTATATGCATGTATATATATATATATATATATATATATATGTTTATACACGATTTTGTCGGAACTCTGTTATGCGCCTCGCGCAAAGATAATGCACCCATCCACACGGGTAATACCGTCGTCACGAAGTGCACTACGAAGTCATCTCGCTATTGCTCAGAGACAAGACAGAGAGGGAGAGAGAGAGAGAGAGAGAGAGAGGCATGCTGCAAGAGAAATAAGCCATGCTCTTTCGCGGGACCAGTCTGTTAGAAAAGAATAAGGAAAGGCACGAAATCCGGGTTGCAATACACACCGTAAATATAAGCAGACTGAGACGAATAATCCAGAGAAAAAAAAAAGAGAAAGAAGGAGAAATCGCCTAAACTTACTGCCTCTCGGTCTATAAAACACTGTAACTCAACCACTCGTTCTCCTCGATTCATTAATTCGGTCGTGAGCGACTACGGGACTTGGAGACCACCAATCACAGGTGTTTATATCTTCTTTTCATTTATCCACCAATAAAACTCTCTCAGATTCCCTGGTAATTACTTCGAAATTCAACGATCACTGTATATACATCGTATAATATGGATTGGAAGTTTATAAATAAGAGTCCCGTTTACCTTGAGAACGCCGGGACAATTCTCACATCTATTCTCGATACAATTTCACACAGGTGAAAGGTTATTACAATAACGTTTGCTTATCGTCTATTCCAATTAAAATTAAAAAAAAAATAAAAAAAACAATTAAAAGAATGTTTGGCGCCAGAGATTTCGAGACTCGAAGACGAAGTCGCGGCTGTAAGGGCGGGTATATGCGTTCGATACACAAACTATACTAATTCTAATATTGTTACAAGACCCTCGAGCAAGATGAGAGAGCGAGAGAGCGAATGAGGCAACCAGAAAGGTATGCCCGAGGGTTATACCCATCTTGGCTGGATAGTTTCAAGTTTTCAACCGGCTACCGGTATGGAAATTTAGTGGTTGTTACGCCCACAAACCCGAAAATCCATAGAGGAAGATTCAGTAAGGAAGCCTGGGCTCGGGTCGTGAGACAATACGAAAGAAAGAAAGAAAGAGTGAGAGAGAGAGAGAGAGAGGAAGAGAGAACGAGAGAAAATGACAGGGAGAGTACGGACGCAGTGGGTTGAGAACATCTCGCCCATGCGAATGGGGAATAGGGAATAAACTTACGTATATTAATGATCTTCGTAATATTTCTTCGCATACATGTAAACACATGAATGACTACGTATGTATAGCGAAATATGTTTTAATATACAAATGTATTTGGTAGAGTATTATGCAGACAAGATCCTGGCTCTACCTGTTCCTAAACGATCGCAAAGAGCCAGAACCCCGTAAACCTTAACACACGAATCCGCCTTTTTCCTCCTTCTGCCTACATCAGACGGTGAATCGTTAACATGTATATCGTAATCTCATAATTATATAATATTTTACTCATTAATTTGCATTGTTGGAGCGTTAATGACGCTTTGTTCGAACGGGGTGTGGCTCGAACGTGCACGAACGGTCGTTCCTCGTATCCTTTTCCATGTCAATGTGCACACATACGAATATATTTACAAAAATCTATAGTTATAAGTTTACATACAAATATATTTATATGGGCAAAAGTTTCTTCTGTTACTTCAGCCGAACGATCAAAGTTATTTACCGGTAGACTCAATTATTTCAAGAGACCTCGGACGTACGGTATGTAGAATGTCGAGAAGACACCCGTAGATAGGGATCTGTTAAGGCGGGGGAGTAACGAATGAACGAGAAGCGCGCGAAACATTGCGCGAGATTCACGAGCATCGCGAGAGAGCACACGCGCGTCTCCTTCTCGCTCTTTTTTACTCGATTTCTCTATCTTCCCTTTTTTATTGTCTTTCTCTCTTGCTCCCCCTTTCGAAGTATCGCGATTCCTATACTCGCAGGACTTTGGGGAGTTTGTAAATACCTCTTTAGCAGACTCTCAGCCTGAAAGGAGAGAAGAATTTGCGGTGCTGTTTCGAATCCTTCGTATATATTATGTACAACATACAGATATATTTATATATACTTATATTTGTGTGTGTCCTGTACAATAATGTGTACAACCACTCGTTAGGGTTAAAAGGTAGAAAATCAGTCGTCCGTCGTCACACTTGCTTTACCATATATCCTCAAAAAACCTAAACCGTATATGTAAATAGCTGGAAGTTTTAAGAACACTATTTTTAGAAGAAAAAAAAAAGAACAGAAAAAAATATTGTGAAATATACCGTACTGGAACCGGACTAAGACACTAAAACGATGTTTTTATACTGGAAATTTCGAACTTGCACGATTTATCGCTGTGGCTTTACATCCCATCCAATTTAAAACACTCGATAGAGAATTTTTATTACACGATTCATTATCCGAAGAATTTATGCAATACGATCTTATTTAATTCGATGCGCGTTTAAAAAGGAAATTTATGAAACTTATTTTGTCGTGGTGCGGAAAATAATTGTTCAGGTATCCTTCAAATTAATTTCATCTGTCATCGCATCTAACGAAATTCTTCAATAGATCTCCAAAATCGAATCACGATTATTTTATTGCTGCTGCGTCGTATTCAGACAAAGGCGTCATCTAATGATGTTTCCACATTGAATTTTTATTGTTTTCTCATAATTTTCACATTGAGTAATTATAAAAAATTTGAAATGAAAATATTAAATTCTATCGAGTTCAAAAATCTTTAAAATCATTCAGGTCATTTCAAAGTAATGATCGCTTCTAATCCGATATTTGGTATATGCCAAAACGCATATGAATTCTAGCTGAATTGTAGGAAATTTAGTAATATTTTTTTTACATAAATAATGCATGCATGCATCTGACATGAGAAAATTAGTCGTAATACATAGATAAGATAAGCCTGGGCTGGGCTTTTGATACATTCTTTGACGCACAGTAATTGTAAAAATAATCAGGATACCATGGTCATATTTACCGAACGAGCCTAGAGTTTTTTTTTCACACTGCAATCATCCACTAAAGCGAATAACCACCTGTGGTAAACGTAGAGATAGAGATGATGTGCACTCGTATTCCGTAATATTGCAATATGACTATATGTATATGAAATTGTATGAGCTTTTATTTAATCTACCGCGAGCCTCATTATAGTAAAGATATTCGCCAGCATACTCTTTCATCCCGATATCAGTAATGACCCGCACCTACACTCTTATCTGCGTGGATCAATATTTTCATACTGATTCGAATCTTTTCTGTGTTCTAAAAAAAATCTTGGGTGCGACTTTTAACGAAACATCGTTAACAAATCACGAAGATTTCCTAATCCTGACAATCGAATAAGGTTAGATTAACATGATACCCATACAAGGATTCAGTACAAAAAAAAAAACAAAATGCAGTTATGACGTTCATATCGTTAAACTTTTTTCAACTTTCAGTACATTTTTTTTGTCTCAACTTTTGACGATTTACTTCCAGCAATAACAACCAACCACGAATCACATGAGACTCGATGGACATTGAAAATTTCCCATCCAGTTGGAATCTCAATTTCCCGACACAATTTCTTCTGACTTGGCCATGTGCCTCCTCAATTAAATTTACCCTAAAAATGTATACATTAAATTCTATTATTGTAAGAGCAGGTTACGTCAGTGGGAATAACTCCAAAAATACTATGTATTTATCGCAGGCGAAAGAGTAGAAAATTTCCGGAAACGTAGAACGGTAGAGCAGAGAACGAGGGAGAGAGAGAGAGAGAGAGACTATTATAAACATCACGTGCAATAGCGCATTGTAGCCAAGTGTATAAAGAAACAGACCTCCACGCCGGAACTTTTCTTATATATATATATGTATATAGCCAAGAGTGTTGGCCGATGCTTCTGTTGGCTATTCTTCGGTGCCGCTAAAATTCTCAGGACCTCCTTTGTTCATCCGCGATCCCCGGAGGGTTTTTAATATATACATATATGTATTTAGTTATATATACGGGCTCTTCGTTCGATGAGCTGATTAATGATTTCCCTGGGATGTGAAAAATCATTATAAAAGTTTGAGGATCTCGCCACTTAACCCCAAGGGCGAATCGCGACAACCCAGCGCACCAGGACAAAGTCGTGGTTCTCCGGTACCGGAACCTCTCTTCTCTATCGTCGAACCTCAAGTGGGCTGCTCTTGTCTCTATCTAACTCTTCCTACTCTTCTTCCTTCTCTTCTCTTTCTCAACATCTCCATCTTTCTCTTGCAATGGCTATGTACATGGAAAGGATAGTCCGCGAGAAGGTTTCTATCTCTTTCTCTCTCTCTTTCTCTCTCTTTCTCTTCACCCTATTAGATACGCCAAGAGATGAAAGAGCGAGAGGAAGAGAGAGAAAACAGGAGACCGTGAGCACGCCGCGGCGGTCCATAAAGCGATAAATCGTGCTAAACTCACAGCTCCGCGGTACAATGTGGTTCAACTGGCACTTAATGATGCGACGCTAAAGTCAACGTGTATAGCTTGTGCCTCTTCGTCGTCGTCGTCGTCGTCGTCGTCGTCGCGACGTCGAGATGGAAAGAACATGAGAGAAAGAAAGAGGAGAGGGAGAGAGACAGAGAAAGTGAGAAAGACACTGGAATAGCCGCAGGCATATCTCTCACGTTGTTCCTCCACCTTTAGAGCTCAAAACTTTAACGCTCTCTTCGCTCATATACACGTAGTCCCGTGTTGCGAAGGAATTTCCATTATCTATCTCACTCGGCCTCATTCTCCACCTTTTGTTGCACTCATTCTTCATCCTATATATATTTATAATATATATTCCGGGTATGTAACTCACTCGGGGGACAAACGGCCGCGGGAGGATGACAAGAGCTGTCGCAAGCTCTCAATGCTTTGTATAATTCTCTCCTTCTGCGCTCTCTCTCTCTGTCTCTATTTTTCTTTATTTCTTTCTTTACCTCTCTGTACACTGTTCGTTTTCCACGCACATCACGCGAGTATACAGTTAATGCCGCATGTCCAATTCCATCTCTATTCGTTAGGAAAAAAAAAAAAATGCAAGAGAATTCTCTTTCTACACCCGTGCTGCATTTCCTACACTTTTCAAAACGTTATACATCTTTCATTTCTTCTCTCTGTCTCTCGTTCTATCTGTCCGAGTTGAAAACCCCTTGCAACAACTCGTAAAGAGATATTCGTATAAATATTTCATGGAGCAAAGGACACGTGCTCGTATACATTCTAATTTGACATAAAGGGAGACTCTATAAAACAATACGTTCATTTTGGCAGCACTGTGTATCATCTTTCACCGATAGTAGAATTGCCAAAGTATCACAAACGGCCATTAGTTATCTCGCGATTGTACTCAGGGTAGAAGCAACGGAAGGACGTAAGTTTCACGTGGGTATACTCGTTAAATCGAATGGGTTGGATCCTTTTGTTTGGTAGTGAACATTATATATCTATACATAACCCATATGTTCTGAGACCTCGAACAGCCACCAGCCTCAAGAAGAGTTTTGCCATTAAGAAAAGAGGGTAAAAAAAGCAGCTATCTCGGACATGGTTGGTATAGTCGTGCACGCCCTCCTCGTTGGGTTCGTTCGTTCTCTTGACTTCATCTAGGCGACATCATAATTCAGTGAAGGGTCCGAGAGCGCGGAACAGCAGGTCCGGCAAAGACTTGACTCCTTATACGTATATACATCTGTAGTTGCGTATATATTTATATATATAAATGTATATATATTCGTATACATATATATACATATACTATATAAAAGTAAAGAGACAAAGTGCGAGATTCTCCGCCGCTGGTCTCGCGGAAGTAGAGCTAGAGCACACGATGTGAGCCAACTCTAGCCCACCATCATCAGATTTATATGTAATATATAAATATATATGTATATGTATTAGAAGGATATCGTGTGGCGAGGACCAGCATGAAGCCAACCCCCCTTTTGTGTTCGACGTGCCGAGGGATAAATCCTCCTAATAAAGGAACCTCAGTCTCTCCTGTTCGGGGGTATATCTATCGTGGAAGAGGCGACCGCGCGCGGTCCCGGTAGCGCCTCGTTATCCGTGAAGAGGGCTGCCCTCTCAAGAACCCTGATACGAGGTACTATATATAAGCTATACATGTACACGTGATAGGTATATATACACAGCGTGTTTTGCAGCATTTTGAGCGCGAGCTCACGGTATCGCGAGGGGCCGATAAATCTCGAGGTATGCCAACAGAACAAGAGAGAAGTCACGGGAAACAGAAAGAGAGGTTCAAAGAGCGTATGAGGCCGTGGACGAGAGAAACCATGAGGACGTTGTTGGTCCAAGAGTTTTACTCGTGCTCGTTCGGCGACAACGACGACGACGACGACAACGACAACGAAGGATCTCGTTCTCTCTCTCCCTCTTTCTTCCTCCCCAACTCTTCCTGCTCTCTGTCTCCTCGTGTAATGTTCTTCTTCGCTCTCGTCTTCTTCTGCTCCTTCTCCTGCTTATTCCTTGTAGGAGTGTGCGGTATCCCATATGTGCCCTTTACCAAGAACGCTCCCGATAGACCGTGATGGCCGCTCTCAACACATCATCTACACCCCTTTTCCGAGGCTTGTAAGAATGTTGACACGAGAGAAGTCTCACTGCAAACGAAAGAGGGAAGGAAAAGAACGATGCAGAAAGACATTTGTGAAAAGAACGGTGTAGAGAAAACGTGGATACCGAAGACGAGAAAAATATTACGGTTACGCTGAGGTGAACTTAGCGGGTGGGTCTCTTCCTCGTGTCTCCTTCTTCTCCTTCCTCCTCCTCCTCCTCCACCTCCTTCTACTCTTGCTCTTCTTCAGCTTTCTTTTCGCTCATTCTCGTGTCTCTTTTTTTCTTTTTCACTATCCTCATTCCATTCTCTCTTCCTCATCGTCGTTGTTGTCGTCGTCGTCGTCGTCGTCGTCGTGAGGACCTCCAGTCGCTATCGGCAAATCAGCGTCCGTCTTAATTATCACCCTTGGAACCCCTTGGGGTATTCTCTCGCGAGAAACTTTAGCACCACCATAGAAAGGAAGATATTGCAAAGGAGAAAAGAAAACGAAAAAGAGGGGGAACAGAAACACCGTGTGTGCGCGCACTATGTAATGGTCCTCTACTTCAACATCCACGACCATCCACACGCGACCTCCCTACCTCATCACTGCAAAACTATGTATGTACCATTTATTACCGTATAAACGCGTGATAGAGGATTCGACTTTAAGACACGATACATATGAGTTGTTAAAAAATAAAATAAAAGGAATTGAAGTCAAAAGCTCTGCGTTCAGTGACCTCTTAAAACACACACACACACACACACTTTCTTACTAAACTCTCTCTTTCATGCTCATGGTTCAACGTATCTATCTCTCTTCCTTTCAACCGAATTCTCTTCTTCTTCATCGGTTTTTTTTCCCAGCAAACTTCTCAGGCCTTCTCTTTGTTCGACTCTCCTCCGTCCTTTCTCGTCGTCTAAAAAATGATCAGCTTCCAAAGAATCACCATAAAACGCGTGGTCACTGGCCTTTCTTATTTTTCCCCCTTGCCTCCGTCACATGCTCGACCTTCTCTATCATTTTCACGTCAACACTCGGACGCCCGCGCATTCTTAGTCTTGAGGCTCCCTTCCTTTCTCGTATTCGTCGGTACTCTCATACGTAATACTTTCACATTGATTCTTCTCGTGTGAAAAAATAAATGTTGAAAAGATTCTTAAGTAACGCGTCTTCTTGCGGAGTACGAGTATCTTGGGATTCTGAACTCCTTCGTTCTCTCTTTTTTCTTCGTACTCTTTATTCTCTCTCCGCGTTTTTGTTAAACTGATCTGAATTTATCATGCAATAAATATATCGATTAAAATCTGACTCTGACATTATGAACCGTTCTATATCGATTGTACCGAGTCCTGATAGTCAAAGGTAAAATAGCTTCGACCTCATTATACGAGACCAACGAGTATTTAGATACACTCGTTATACGTAAGAGAGATTTCTCATCGGGGATCACTGTGTAGAGTTCGCAATCGATATTTCTTAGCACAAACTAGATTCCGATGTAATGAATTTCTTGTATTGACAGCCGAGCTTCTTTCCAATTGTACTTCAAAGCAATGAGACATTGCGCCGCTTTAGTGATGGTTAATCAGACGAAATAATAAATTATCTCCAGTCAAATATAATACGACATACGGTACAAACAAACCGTTAAATAGTCTAAAACACTCGTACGAGCTCATCCATATTCAGTAGCTCACTTTCTCTCGTAATTGGAAAATGGCTCACGAGTCATTACGCGAGAAGCCTTAGATTCCAAGTCCTCGAAGGCGTATTAAATTTTTAACATATTTCGAGGGCGTGGATTGGGGGAGAAGGGGGAGGAGGGGGTATTAGGAAAAAAAACCCGCGGCCATTTTTAGGGAGGTACGTAGTTGTACCGAGCGAACCAAACGGCAGAATGATTGACGGTATGGAAGAAGAAGAAGGGCCCTTTGGTTGAAGTGAAGATCGCGATAAGAATGGAAGAAACGGCCAACCACGAGAAACCAGAAGGAGTCTCTCGTAGCCCATCACACACCAGAACAAACTTATGCACACGCGCACACATAAACACATGCTTATTCACCCTCAAGCACATATGTACGTAGTATTGTGAGCATAAGAAGAGAGTTTCGCTTCATGCACCTTGCGTCTTACTCGCTCTCTTTAGCTTCGTTCACTTCCGCTCTGGTAACCATTTCTCTGACGTCAAGATTCCTCAACGATACGAGTATATAAGTGTGCGCTGTTACATTCCCACTTTGAGCACACGTATACACAAAATTTACACACGCACGTTTGGAAAAGAGAATCATACGAATATTATGATGATCCAGCTTCTTCCTTTGCTGTCCGAGATTACTGCGACAAATCCAGTTGCAGAATTTGCGTCGATGCAATGATCCGCGGGGGATCGAACCTCCGGGACAGCGAATGATATTCCGCAACGATATACATCCACGAATCCTTCGATACAGAATCTATAAATATTTATATATCTACATGTTTATACGGTCAATATAAATCGATAATCGCAAACTTTATCAAAGTATATAACAGGGTATTAAAATTAAGCAGTTTTTGTTCCGCGTTCATTCCCACCGGCCGACATATGCGAACGACACCCATTCTCTTGTTAGTAACGTCAGTCCACTCGACCACTCCTTCGAACTTTCGGTGAACGAACATTTTAAAAGTGACTTGCATCTTCGCACGGAAGAGCACACTTTCTCTCGTAGTAGCTCGATTCGAGTGTTAGCTCGTAACCCATGCACGTTTATAGTTAACTTAATATGCATAGATAAATCGTGTAGGCAAAGATGAAAGGCCGTAAAATGCATCGCTTTACGTGTTAAATCGTCCAAATTCCAGGCCCTTTCGGTTGTTAACGAACAATATGTGTGTCAAACGTACGCGGAGTACGGATTAACCAACCCTACACACGCGAGTTGTGCTGCTGCACAGCAAAAGGAATTCGGGTTTGGGTTGACGCACAAGCAAAACTCCTCATCCACGACCTATATCATCAAATATACGTACAGATATATTCACTCGTCAACGCCATCTTTACTTCGCAGTGTTACGCCAGTGGAACATCCTCCGCTCAAATTTCTACTACAACAGCAAAGAGCCTTCAAATTATGCTCCGTGCATACATTCCCATATCTTTCAGCGTACCTTATATCCATAGGCGCATTAAACTATGTTTTGGCTAAGTTTGAATTTACACTTAGTTCAGTCATCGGTAATTCTACGCTTGTGTAGAAATAATTAATTCCCTCGAGTTAACGCGTTACGTGCACGTATTTTCTGAATATATTTCTGTGTTTGTACGCGTACACGGGAATACAGGATCTTTCAAAAGGTACACCGAAGCTTCATGAAAGTCGCATGGATTGCTGAATTCCAAAAAGAAAAATTTATTAACAATGTTTTCTTCAATGACACGGCTGAAGAGAGTTGTAAGAGTCGCAGTTGTCCAAGCGTTCTTCCATTCCACATTTTTCCCTGGCTGTCACTCATCGATTCATAAAGTTCCCAATGTTTCATCGGGAAGGAAAACGGATAAGAAAAGATTTCTTCAATTCGCGTCAAGATGTTGGTACAATGTAAATCCTGGTTCTTTAGAAGCGCTCTGTACACTTGGCAAATGTGGACGAATTTTAATAAGTTGACGCGGTGCAAGACTCAAAGGAGAATGGAAGAAAGAATAAAAGAAATGCCACGTTCGAAAAACATAGATAGCGCTATTGGGAGCGTGCCCAAAACACAGTGATGAATAGCTAAACGTGTATTGTTGTATACGTTCATTCTATCAGCGTCGTCTAGTCTGAGAATGAGAAACGTTTGAACATCTCTTTTCTTTTCGTGTGTACATGAAGAAAAACGTACACATTTAACTAGTGCGCCTGTGTGGGTGACCCACGGAGGCGAATCCTAGTGCTCCTTGCTGTCGAGACGCAAAATACGTGACTAGTTAAAGATATACGAGCGCACCATTTGATGCAAAAGCTCCTAGATTTTCAGAGGATACTCGTTGTGCCGCAGTAGCCTCTCCATTTGTACCATATCTTTCTACAACAGAACTCCGGCATACTGAGTTTTCTTCATTCCTTTGTAAAATATTCTCTCTAAATCAACGAGTCCGAGGAAATTTTTTATTGCATTACTGTTTATATTAGTTCTATATTTAAATCATTTTCATATTATCCTTTCCTCTTTGTTCCTACGTATCTTTTCATATTGCGCAGAAATATTTAGAGTCCGTTCGACCGTTTTTTTACCGCGAAGAACAAAAAAATTACTGATATTTTTACAAACGTAGCACAAAAAAGTTTTTTTTTTTTCCACACGCTTTTAACATTCGACGACATTATTCATACGGTTATCCGATTTAATTACTTTATTGAAGATACGCGAGTAAAGAAGAATTCGGCGGAGTCAGGAATGAGTAAATGTTTACACGAATATAAACTGATAGGGAATTCCAAAAAGACTGCGGCCGACCGTGGTATGATAAGGCGTTTATTGCCGTTCCCGTAGTCTGAAACGCCACGAAAGGTTAGGATATTTATACTCTCTTTATCTTCGTCAAATATACGTAGTTTCCATTGCCAGAGTGTTGCGCTGTGAATAAAATTCGTGAATATGTGGAAAAGAAAAAAAAAAGTCAGAGAGAACACTTATATTTCGAAGTATTTGGATCGCGAAAGAAATGTCATTAAGAGTATATCAATGGGGTATTGCGTTGTTGTGTAGTTGCGTGGAACAGTTAATCGATGGTATTTCTGTTTCTTTAGAGGAAACCGTGCGTGGATAATATGCATTTATTCCGTTTGAAAGATATCTGATGCATTCTCATCATGCCTGACTAGTATATGAGTCCGTGCGACAGGTCGCGGAATATTGAGTCAGACGGTTGATAAGCCACGAAGTGCTTTATCCCCTTCTCTCTTTCTCTCTCTGTTTCTCTTTACCCCTACTCCTTTCTCTAATGCTTCTACAATTTGCCGCAGGTACCAGTCGACAGGTACGATGAATCGTCACCGTACACCCCTATTTTCCCATAGCCAGGCGTATTTATACCGATTAAATAACCATTTACACGATTTATCTTACTAGCCAACTTTCGACTCAGCACGAAGCTCTAAACTTTTCCTCATATATCGCATACATATTTGTTCTTCTTTACGAATAAAGTTGGCATTTTTTGCAACGTTATTATATACGGTCCGGTGTTGCAAGCCTGAACGAGGTAGATTCCGAGTTAAGTTAATTGGATAAACGTAACTACCGTACGGACGAAAGTTGATTATAAAAGTAGAGAGTCGAGTTTTTCCTTTTTTCTCAGCATATCCGCGGCTGAACGTGAAAGACAGAAATACTACGAGACGTGGAGAAAGGGAGATAAAGAGAGAAAGAAAGGGAAGAAAGAGAGACGAAGGTTGGAGTTGAAACGTTATAAGGGAGGAGAAAGAAGGAGGCGAGTAACGCGCGACCGGCCTCGTTATCGAAAGGGTTATTCTGTAACTCGAGCTATTTCCACGAGGGCCACGGAACTTAGAGAGGGAGATTCGCATTATTATAAAAGCACCGGGTGAACCAGAGAGTGTGTGCGACAAACTTCATACCACGATTTATATATCTATGTATATACAGGTGTAGAGTTCTCTTTTAAACATACATACACGCATATACATATACAATTATATATACGTATTTGTGTGTAACGGACCCCATGGTGAAAAGAAATGTATCGTGATACGGTGCGGCATAAGCACAAATGTCACGCGAGCAGAGCATGTGCTCACGTTATTTCTTCTTATTATGATTGCTCGAGTTTTATGGGACTGGGTGACGACAGTCAATTTAGGACGTGAGATTTTCAGACCTTACCACCGTCTTACTTCAAACCTCCGAACTTTTTCGTATATTGTTGCTATTACTCAATTTGAAAATTTTCCAGAGTTCAACAATTTGCATACTATAACAACTTTTTCACGCTATGTTATATAAATATACAAATCCAAGTGTTACAAAGTTTATTGCTCTCTATCGTGGACTCTGGAAAACGAAATGAAAATTCGAGACGTTTATTTTTCATTTGCGTAAATGATTAAATTTGGTGTTTTATTTTTTTTTTTTAACTTTGATAACTCAAAGATTTCTGCCGGAATCCAATACCAATATTCAATTATAAAATTGCAGGTTTAATCATTTATTAACAATTAAATTAGGTCGAGTTTTGTGATTCAGTCAAGTTTTCGTGTAATTTTATAAGAATCACCGATTTACCTCCTTATTACCTTCGTCCTTCTTTCTTGTTCCGATAAATTAACAAGTTTATTTCATTTATTTAGCTCAGCTTTTGCATTAAATTACATAATTTATGAGATTTGGATGAAAAATTGAATTCTGCACATCCAAACTCGGATCTGCTCTTTGAAAAGTCGTTTGTCAAGTGCCCTGCAGCTTTTTGAGTTGTCCATCAAAGCTTTGGCATTTCCTGAAATATAAATACACGCGCGCATATTTTTCCATACGTGCTACCAGCGAAAAACCGAACGATCCTTTCTCTCTCATTCTCAAAGGCGTATACGCGCGTCGTGACTTTAGGACTTTTGGTATGAGAAGAACAGGACGGCTGACAAAATACAAGAGCACAGAGACGAGAATAGAATATGAAATACTCGCGGACCCCTTTTGAGACATAGAAAATAGGGAGCCACCTAGTTCGCCAGGTGTTTACCATCCACTAAATCCTGTCGTGTTGACTTTTTTCTTCAACAACGTTAAAACTATAATTTGAAATTTATTCACTTTAGCTGTAGACGTTTGAACAATCGGGCAAATCAACGTTGAGAGATAAAGACACAACGAAACAAGTACTCGTAAATTTAGTTTTTAAATCTCGTTAAATATTTTGTTCATGTTCATCGCAAGGGTCAAATGAATCGGATGAAAAATTTTCGAAACTTATCGAACTTTCTCAAAAGTTATTGTACATCGGAAGTAAATCTAATTCGATGTAACGTTAGTTGATGAAACACTTCAGCCGCTGAATATAAGAAATTTAATTAAAAATTCAGTGTAACGCGCGCATAAAGTGCTCTCCAAACTGTGATTTTGTATATCATATCTAAGCGCTTACTTATGTATATCGACGGCATGTAGAAAATCAGTTTCGCTTTACTGAATATCCGGCTTTTGTAATGGAACGAGCTCACATTTATCCGTTGTGACGTAAATTTTCGTCGTCGGACATTCTCCTGGGACACTTCCGGTTTAATATTTATAAGTGCCATAATACCTCGGGACACGCAAGCCGCGTTGGCAGTGGTAATAAATAAAATGCAACGAGACAAAAACAGATGGTTGGACTAACTAGACAGAAGGTTAAGTTTTTTCGCGAGCGTAAACCGCGAGAGTTCCGTCACGAAGAAAACCAGAAACTGAAAAATAAAAGCCAATAACACATGATACTCGCGTTCGCTCTTCCTTCCTGGATTAGCATCAGGCTTCAGCTTGAATAATAAACGTATCCAATGTGCATTCCGATCAATGTTTAAACAGTCGTTATTCACCGTGTAACCGCACAACAACGAAATACAAGTGACTTTAGAATTACAATAAATAATATCGCACGAAACATGGGAATAAAAAATTTAAGTTTTCTCATTTTTTTTCTTCTACCTTCAAAATTGAAGAATAACAAAATTTCGAAAGGATATTTACATTCAGACATTCAGAATATAGTACACAGTCGAAGTAGCAATGAGAAATATATTGGAAAAATTTAGAATGTTTACTTGACGAGATTTACTTCAAGCCAGAAACTTTGGTCGTCGCATAATAATTCGTAACAGACAGAACTCCTTTACTCCGAGCTACTGATAATTTATTATTGACTTTCACTGATATAAAGGTATACATTTTTACTTACAAATACGTTCCGATAATTGGCTTTCAACCAGAAGAATAATAGCAGTGACCGTAGTCTTTGTTTTTATAAGAATGTATTTTTTTTCATTCCTGATCTGTGAAAGTTACAGTCAGCATTGGTAATTTCAACAAATTATAATCGAATTTAAATGCAAATTATCGAGCTACCAGAGATAGAGGAAAAAAGAAAAAGTAAAGTTAACGAGACTCGGTACTGTACAATTTATTGATTTAGTCATTCCAATTAAAAGTTCATAAAACACAGATTGCTGCCTGGTGTGACGGGTCGATGCAATTTTTCGGGATTACCGCAAACGAACGTGCCGTCATCCGGATTAAGCGTGCAGAGTTATATCATTGTCTTGTCCCTAAATGAGGACGTCAAAATTTCATTCCAGGTATTTTGTTACAGTAAAAAGCGGTTGATGAAAAGATTCGATCATATTTATGAACTCATCGAATGGTGTGCATCGTAACAGAATTCTCGTATCGATAATCGACGTGGTATGCCGTGATCCATTAACGTCGTCGACATCCTTGTATATCAAGAGAACGTCGAGGGACTCGGTCCAATTAAAGCTTTGGGAAAACGTGTGCGGCTATGGGAGCGGAAAGCCAGCAGGAGATTCGACCCAACGAGCAAGAGAAGCCGACCGGCCAACAGGAAACTTCGCCGATGTCCTTTAAATTATGTATACATTGCAAAACGTACAGGTTGCACGCTCGCAAGGGATGCGGAAGTGGTAAACTAGCAGAGGAGAGAGGGGTGAATCTCTGGAATAGGTCAATGCGCGGTTTCTCAACGAGACAACTTTGCCAAACTTTATTCAACCACGTTTTCTTTTGAGTCAAATAGAAAAGTATTTGCATCAAGAAAAACAAGCACCGTTACATTTGAGAGGGGGGGGGGGGGCTGAGTAAGGGTTAGAAACAGTAAACGCTTGAACTAATATTTTGTCAGAATCGAGAATTTAAAGACCGTCGAAAACTGAATTGGTAACGATTATCAAAATCTGTGCATTAGGAACAGTGTTTTTTTGTTCTGTAGAACAGAATTATTATCGGTTATCGATGAAAAATCCATTAATAATGAGGCTTAATATGTATTTGATCAATTTGTCATAATCCAATGGAGAGTGAATCATTCTATTTCCATTTATTCATATATAAAATATTGGACAGAAATGGGACAATTCTATATTCGTTATTTCACTGCTCGTGATATAATAATTTCCATATCTTATACGAATTTCACTCAGCTGTAGATATTAAATAATCAGAGGATCCGGGTATGTAAATGGAGGAAATAATTACTTCCAGCCAGCATGGTTGATCCCTAAAATAATAAACACATATCACTTGAATTAACCAATTTTCGTTGATTACCACAATAAGTCGTAAGAATAATCTTTTTGTAACGATACATTTTTTCTCTTTATTTATTTTAATTCGCAATTCGAGAAGATGAAGAAGATAATAATTTTCAACGGAGTTTCCAAAAGACCAACTCAACGTCAGAAACCTGGATTAAATGATATTGATTAGAACTATTAAGATTGAGAATGTCTCGACAGAGTTGCTAAGATGGTATAATTAGAATTTAGCTATATTTATATTCTTATTGCCAATCACAGGAATTGTGGTGGATAAGAGAGTAACCCTCGACACTTGGCTCAAGATTAATGATAACACTTTGAACCAAGGGGTGCGTGCACCCTCGTGATGAGTTGACTCGCGTGTGAAATGTCGACCACCAGTTTTCTCGCCACTCTCTAGAGACTGGTTTTACCCAAATATTCAGCGACTTAAATTACGGCGTAACTGAACTACGTGTCGGCATAAATTCGAAGTTTTTTTTTTCCAAGAAAAAAATAACAAGTTGATTTTTTTACCCCGCAGCTGTTTAATATAAAACCTTCGGTTGTACGAAAATAATTATGTATCATACTTTTCTCGGAACGTAAGATATCTATTACCAATAAAAGTGTGATTAATATCTCGTAAGAATACAAAGTTTCAAGTTATTCGACCGAAAAGCAACGTATTAGTTCGGAAGCAAACGACGGAATTTTACAAAAAACAAAGGAAAACCGTCTTGACGTCAGGGTTCGTGTGATTATAATGAATCTGTTGGGAAATCAAATGAAGGGGATGACGTGTATGTGTGCGTGAAAATGCGTATTCGCGTGCTGCAGGTCAAAGTGGCAAACGGTGTCGCGAGTCACGAGATCGGTATCGCCGATAAATTCTCCATCAACGTTCTCTCAGCTTATTTCATTTTTGTTTTTTTTTTCTACTCTTTTTTTCTCTCCCTATTTCGTTTACAAAAAGACCGTTGAATAGTCGAAGAGAGAAGTGGAGACTTCGCCCGAGCAAATGGTATGAACTCTGCTCTGCTAATCGGTTTAATCCGCGATGATGTTTCGGGAATTTCTAGAGTGTACATTTCGTATTTATCAAAAGCATTTCTGCTACGTATTCACGAGGAAAGTAGCAAGGTTTAAGAGTTAATATGGACGCAAGTGACGTGGAGATAATTATACTCAGTGCAGGTAGACTCACGTTGATACAGTTAAGCAGTTAAGTAATAGCAGTGAATACGAATGAACAGTCAGGAAATAAGAGAAAAAAACATGAATATCTCATGTATTTTAGCATGAAAAAGGCAATATTTGATCTTGACCCTGTGCTACATTCGTTGAACCGTAATAATTCACATTCTCTAATGCCTGCTTTCAATTTTTCCGACCGAAAACTGGTCCTCATGAAAAAGATGATGTGCCGACGAAAAAAAAAATGAAGAAAATACGAGAACAGCAAAAATCGTGTTGAAAAAATCATGAAAAAGATGAAAATGACTTTAGGATGGAAGCGTTTCCGTTGCCGTAAGAGTATCTCATGAACGTATGTAGAAAATCCTGTGTCGACACAAATCCCATGGCTTCAAGTTGATCCCTTAAGGAGCTGTTCCAATGAAGGCATATTATAAGCTAGTTAACTTATGTACAAAGACACACGAGTCGAGCAAAAAAGGAAATAAAGGGGAGTAACGTTAAGAAGTTATTTCATCGTCCATACGCGTATATCCTCGGTCTCCTTACTCCCGGAAATAGTATCACATTGGTTCAGTCCTCGTCTCGCTCATTTATCACAAGCAAATCCTCTCTCGTACTCGAGCCCATGTGCTCCTCTTGGTTATTCCGTCTTTGAGCTCTGTTTCTCGAAGAAATTCGAGACGCGCGAGTCAGCCATCACGACCCAGTTAGCCTTCGAGGCAACAGCAGCAGGAGTCAACCACACACGCGCGTATGTACGCACCTTGAACGGATTAAGTCATCGAGTTGCAACGAGAGAGAGAGATGAAGAAAAGACCTCCCTCGCTCGCATATGGATTTGTAACGTAATCCTGGTACTAAGTGCCTCCTATCTCCAGCCTTCGATGCTTTCTTCAGACATGTTCATTTAGGGGCGACTTATTATTATTCTGTAGCCAAAGTCAGAAAGTAACGCTGCCATCTCGGCTACCACACTTTTATACTCGCTCATCAACTTATTTCTAGGCTTGCCATGACGCTTATTTTCACTTGGTTTAATTGCGTTCCGTTCAAATAAAATTCCACTCGATTTAATAGTCTGATAAATTGCATTTCTTCTATCAAATTCAATTGATCTTCCGTATACCAATTTCCTCGCTTTCGGTTCTACGACTCAGTGCCAGCAACGTTTCTATCGCATAGTTAAAAGATTGACTTTGCGAATAAACGACGTTCAGCTATTAATACGTAGAAAATATTTTTATATCAGCTTCGTGGGCGAAAACTGAGATTTCTCGGGACCGGAAAATTAAGCTTTTATTTTTTATTTTCTACCCTCTCGCGCCCCTTATCGCGCTTTACCCTGGCTTTTTCGTGTCACGACGCCACTATGACTTATTCAAGTACCCCTAAGGTCTTAGCAATGAATATAAACCGAATATAATCGTTCTCTCGTTCTTTGTGATTATTAATTGGTCTCATTAGAATATCTCTGACTCCTGACGACCAACTCTTCCCTACTTTTTTCTCCTTCTTTATTCTCTTCGAACGATTGTTCGTGCAGGTTTTATTAAGAGCGCAGGGTGGTCTCGGAATTGTCTACTTTAAAATCGATATACGTCAACAATGTGCAAATACACTGAATACGATGGACCGGATGCTCTGTAAAAAAAGAAAAAGAGCCGGTGAATATATAGAAACGTATAAGATTCATTGTGCCCAATTGTGAATGTATCATTCAGTAGAATCGAAATTTTCTATACGAATATTTTTTTTTTTTTTTTTTTTTCAAGTCATTCGACGATTTCAACGATGCTGCACGCCAACAACTCTCCAGGGGAAAAAATGCGCCTCTTTCGCTTTACAGATTCATAGAGATCGAGAACCAAGTGGCACGAGAAGCAAAGATGGCACAAGGAAATTCGATGATGCGCGCGCGGACGCGCGCCCCCTAAACTAAAGTGGTTTCATGTTACAAAAGACTTCTCCGAGCATAGTTTCGAAAGAAGCTAAGCATCGTTCTGCAACAGCAACAGCAGCAGCAGCAGGCTGTTTTTTCTCATCGAACTCGCTCATCCATTTTTTCCGTCCCGTTTGTCAGTCCACGCGACCCCTAACTCTCGCCCCCTCGACCTTGTCACGATTCAGAATACGTTCGGGCTTAAATATGCTAACTAGTATCATTTTATTCTGGAATTATATTTCGTGCCTCGTTCTTCGAGATTACCAAGTAGTACGCAAGTCTGTACGTTGTCGCCACTAGTCTTTAGAGAGAGAGAAACTTTTTGTCTCCACTCTCATGCCCTCTATCTCCATGCTTCATAGCATTTTCTAGTGCGTAAGACGCCACTTGTTTTTTGTCAAAATCGTCGTATAAAAACAGTAAATTTAACATTATATCGTATAAATAAATACAGAAAAATGGGAAAATCTTCAAAAAGAAAGAGAGCACGCAGTTTCGAAGAAGAAGAACACAGGTTACTCAAGAAACTTCAAAAGATACACGAGAAAAAGATGCGACAGCGATCTCCCGACAGCTTTTCACCATCGGAAAATGAGGAAATAATACAAAAAGTTGCTGCTGGAATTGAACCTCAAGGTGAGTGAAAATAAACAAAACACGACTAAGCTAACACGCGAGGTTAGACATAGTCGATGAAAAGTCTTGGTTCGAGTTCGCACACGAGGCGAAACATAACCTAGCAAAACACGCGGTCGGCCACACGCGTACCCACGACTTGTCACAATGAGACAATCGCATATAATAAGAAAACAGTGTGCAGACCGAATTCGTCCAGTGAGGCGAAACAAGAGTCTAGCTTGTCCTCAGGGCATTATATGTCAAGCAAATGCTGGCGCACGGGAGAAACAACTATAGCCCATGACAACGTTTTCACGTTTTCTTTTTTCCTTTTTCTTCTCCCAGGTGAAAACAAAGAAAATGAGGCCGCGACGAACGATCCGGCTTTAAATGCGAATGAAAACGCGCAGAATGAGGAAATTGAGCCGGAAATAGAGCATGAGATTCTGGAAATCCTGGGGAAAGATCCTTCGACGGAACAAGCCAGAGAACACCCGATTCACTCGCAGCTCACGACACGGTGGAACAAATGGATAACGGATGGACTGCCAAAAGAGGAAAAGGCCGACGTCTTGTCTAAATATTCTCGAAATGGTGCTTGCAAACTAGAAGCGCCGAAGTTGAATCCTGAGGTGGTCGCTTCTATGAATGAGTCCGCTATAAAGCGCGACAAACATTTCATGAATCTGCAAAATACACTTGGATCCGCGATTGCGGCCTTAGGCGCCGGCACAACTCGCATGATCATGCAAAAAGAAGGGTTCAATGAAAAAATACAAATATTAGAATATCATTCTGACGCGGGAAAAATCCTCACCGATCTTTACCATTCAATCACCCTCGCAAGAAAATCATTCATTTCGCCAGGATTGCCAAAGCATATAAGAGACGTTCTAGAAAACGCCAAAACAGATTCATTCCTCTACGGAGAAAAATTGTCAGAACGCATAAAAGAAAGCCAATCCATCGAGAAAATTGGACAGAATATAAGACCGCAAGAGAACGCTAAAAAGCCTTCTATTCGAAGCATAGCTTCTTTAAACCGAAATGGCCCACCTGCGAAAGGGACAAATCAAACAGTGCAGAGTGGGCCCCGAAAGTATCAAACACGATATCCCCACCAGGCAAGGAACACATCGTTCAACAACAAAACGTCGACATACTCGAGGAGGAACCCGAGCCCAACGAGGAATCAGAGCTCCTCATCTCAGCCGTACCGTCATCGTCGTTAGAGGTAAAGAAAATAGCAGGAAGGTTACAAAAATTCATAACGAACTGGGAAATTATCACAAAAGATAAGTTTATCCTCCAGGCAGTAAAAGGATATAGCATTCCTTTGAAATCAACGGTTTATCAAACAGTAATACCATCGGAGACAACGAGGCATGTGTCTACTTCAACGGCATTCAAGCGAGGTTTAGATTTAAGTGTAATCCGCGATACAGCAGGCTGGTCGAAGACTTCGGAAGTCTTCGCAGTCTTCTACAATAAGCCATTAACTAAAGACAGAGCTACATTTGCCTCAGTCGTATTAGAATAAGATAAACACGATCATTAAAATAAGATTTGTGGAAAAAAGTTCATACCTTGATAAAAAATTATTAAAGATAACATGGATGTGCAAAAAATTTCTACCCTCTTAACATCTACTTGGTAATCTCGAAGAACGAGGCACGAAATATAATTAATAGATCAAACGAACTTACCAAGTGATGTTCGATCTAAATTATATGAAGGGCCTCGTTCGAGATGATTACCACCCTCCCAAAAAACCTGCGTTTCTGCTATTTCCCGAATTTAAGTTCCCGTAATCATCTCAAAATTTTTTGACACGCTTTAAAAATATGAAGCATGGAGATAGAGGGCATGAGAGTGGAGACAAAAAGTTTCTCTCTCTCTAAAGACTAGTGGCGACAACGTACAGACTTGCGTACTACTTGGTAATCATCTCGAACGAGGCCCTTCATATAATTTAGATCGAACATCACTTGGTAAGTTCGTTTGATCTATTAATAATATCACATTTAGATATTCATTATTATCCGTACTGAGATGAAAGATTAAAAATACACGTGACTCTACACACATGATGAACCGTTACAAATAATTTATCAGATACTATACGTTGCAAGTATTGCGATTATTGTTTTTCTGTAAAAATATCAATGTTCATTCTGATGCAAAAATGAATCTCGTTGATTTCCTTCTCATTTTGCAAATTTCAGCGATAAAGGAAGATCTTTGAGAATTTTCGACTTAAAAATGTACGATAAAAAAGAACTCTATCGTTACACGTAGACGAAAACGACAGAAATACGTTTGAAGAAAATTCCAACGGTATTTAACTCGACAATCCCACGACTGATACGCGCAGCAAATGTACTGCTGCAAACGGTAGATCTAGATAAGCAGCAGTATCAAACAAAGAGTGTGTGTTCATGGCGTGAAAACATTTGGCCGGAGTTCACGAGAAATAAAAAAACATCAGTGCCCAAAAATTCATGCTTTATTACTCTTTTTGTTTATTTAAAGTCTGGCAAGGTCCCCGAGAGGGATGAAGAGTAAGAGGTGAATAGTAGCGAGGGGAAAATACACAAGAATGTAAAGTTGTGTGGTGGGCACGTCCGTCGTATTTACCAACGGCAGTGAGATAGATATATAGATATGAAGAGAGTTTCGGCAGGGTCCGCGTCTTCTCATCCCTCGAGAAAGTGCCTCGCGGCCGGAACCTCCGTTGCTTTACTATACTTCGCTTGCCAGATACAAGAACGAGGCAGCAGTCGGGACGAGGAAAGAAAAACTGGTAAAAAGCCCGACGCAACGTTTACCCTGAGAACAGGATAGGACAAAAAGCCCCAAGAATTTCAAGCCATCCCTTCTCTTTCTTTTACTTCTCTTTTTCTCAGTCCTCCGCGCGCGCACCGGAAAAACAGACTGCATTAATAAAAATAAGGGAGGGTAAGAAGGTTCGGGAAATACAGAGGCATGTAAGAGCGAAGCTATGACAGTGGTAGAAGAAAAAAATTTATCGAGAATAAGTCACCGATCTACTCGATGTCCAAGAAAAACGTTTCCGCACTTTCGATGATGAAAAAACTTTACATCCTCGATTTTTTTTTTATCGAGAGATTTCTCTTTATCTCTTCTTCGCAGAGCTGGAACATCGAACTTGAGTTGGAACTATCTTAGCTTGATCGAAACTGAAAATTACGTAAATAAAAGAAGATTAAAGACAATGGCGATTTGAAGTGGCTTCGATGAAAAATTGTTATGCAGTGAACAGAAACCGTTAATTAATAAAGCATACAAGCTCCAAAAAGGATCTTAACACATACGTTAACTATGAGAATCGCGTTCGCTCAGTTTTTAAAAGCCCGATGCTTCCGCAGACTAAATTGCCGCAGTATTATAAATACTATTTCAAAGAAAAAGATGAAATAATTTCAGGGGATTCCAAGGATCGTGAATGGTGGAGTGAGAGAATAGGGTTTCGCTGATACCGAGACACAAGCCTCTTTCAACTCGAAATTGGCTGCGCTGACTTTAGCTTAAAGCATGAAAAACGAAGGGAACGAAAGAGAGAGGGCGAGGGAGAAAAGGTTCCACAGTCCTCTGGATTCGAAGAAAACTTTCCAGACCGTAGGTGTATGTGAGTGTATATTGAGGCGAAGAGAGATGGGGATTAAAATGAAGGGTTGTACATGAAACGAAGGGCAAAAGGCTAGTGGTCAGACCTGGACGATGAAACTGACACCCTTCAATGCCGCGAATTTACGTCGTGAGCATTTAGATGCGCTTCTGCGGTTTTGACCAACGTATACGTCGATTCCCCTTTTCAAATTAAATTTTGTTCGAACCGCTTGGCTGGCAAAAGCTTACGTACTTCCAACAACCGAACAAACAAAAAATGAAACCCAACGTTCTACGAGTTTTCGGGAATAAAGTTTCAAACAGTAAATGCGTAATCAGATAATAAAAACTCGATCCATCGGTGCACAAAAGCAATGAAAAAAATTTCAAGATTTCCCCAGGGTCCGCGTCCGGCTATATACGCATGATAAACACGAAATTCACGAAACGAGAAATATGTTTTATTATATTTTTAAATCATTCGTACAAATAATCCCACGTTCCATTTGTAATGATTTAACCCAATCGCGTATTCACATCGGCATATACCTCAGGAAATCGCGGAGCCTTTTGACAAAAGAAAAACAAAAATGACACAAAAGTTTCGATCCTCATTATTATACACATATATATCAGAGTCACGCGGGTTGGCGCGTCTTTTGTGGCCTCTTTGAAATGCGCAACGCGACTCTTCGCCCGCTTGGTCGTCCCGTTTAGTCACGGCCATACATAATACGGTTTAATATACGGAGAAGAACAAAAAACGGGGAAGAGAAAAAAGCGTTTCTTCGAGTGAATCATAATCCCTCATCCGCGTGCCACACTTGCCGGTCATACAATACTCTCTAGCATATATATATACACATACCCGCGTATACCTATTTCGTATACCTATTTTAAAAGCAGATGACGCGATCAGTCTTCACAATTGAAGCTTGAGAAGTCGTGAGCGTGTCTTCTTCACAATAGCGTAAGTTCTCTTTCCAAAAATCGTGTCCACGTACTCTCCTTATTCGTCATATACAGACAAGGCGAAAGAAAAGCCAGGTTATATGTTGTTGTACGAAAGAATGGTCAGCAATTATGAAATATGTATGGTCTGTACAGGTTGATCCAAACATATATATATATATATATATATACACATACGTGTGGTCTCATTAGCATTTAAGGATTTCTTGCTACGTATACATACAGTACTTCGTAAAATGTTCGTAGGCTGTTCTCGTCTGGCCGGTCAAGCGTAATATGGTATCAGGATCTTGGTCGTATAGTAAAATATATTATTGATCGATAAGCGAGGAGAACAAGAACAACGAGAGCAGCAGCCAGAACCCACAGCACGAAGCTCTATACAGGTATATTGAAATGCACAGGTAGATATAGATACTAAATGTCTCCATATATGAAAACCGTGTCCTTTCGCCACCTGCTTTTGTTCTGTATCTTATTTCAAGTGGAGCGCGAACGTAACGAGGCTATTTCCAGTTTGTAACCGGACGTCACGACGATTGCGAACGTATAGATCTCGTAGTCTCTCGTTCGCCTATGAAGAGCCGAATCTCCAGGGCAATCGATACTTTGACGCTCGAGACTCGATCAAAGAGAGAAATGAGCAAGAACACCGAGTGCAAGATAAAAGTCTTTGGAAAGATACAATGGCAGGAACAACGAGCTGGAAATAGAATTCTCAGGGTATCAAATAACAATTTATTTGAAATTGTTATGGGTAATAGAGGAGCTGGGGACTGAAGCTGAATACGACTGGTAACGTCCTATCTTTGCTTAGATATGAGTATATGTCGAGCATTGTGCTTTGCTTGAGGAAAAGAGAGGCGGGAGGTTTGTGAAACAACCATGTGGATCGCGTCCGGTACACTTATACGTTTGTATAGTACACGTGAGCGAATTTGTGTATTTATATGGAGAGAGCTCTATAAAAGCGCGACGCAGCGCGTGGTGCATCGGACCCCGGCATGCAGAGGATCCCGCGATGGTGCCGCGCCACGCCACGCCATCCTCGAGATTTTATCTCGCCTACGGCGACCGAGGCAATGAAAGGTATCCCCCGCTCCCCTCCCCTCCTCTTTGTCTAACCGGGTCCATGGCCAGCAATTGTGTATGTCGCATTCTTTCGGTACGATCTAGTTGAGCGATTATTTCGACAGAGTCGCAATTTGTTGGGTGCGGCCAGTGCACACGCTATATATAGTATACGACCGGTGTTTGGATATATATTTTCTTCTCTTTTTACTTATTCCCCGCGCATATAGTCGTACAACTGATTTTAAACGTCTGTGTAGCCTATGTACAACTGCACGGATGTGTACAGTTGTAAAAGATGTTGGTACAGCATCAGACCTCCCTGTATAGGACGCATGTTCGACCCTGGAGGGCTTCTAACGTGTATAATACCCTTGATTCTCGTCTCACCCCCTCCATCCCTTCCCCTCCCCCTCGACCCCTCGTACAGAATACTTACTGATACACTAGGATGAACCTACAGGCACTTCTACAAGCGTTTCTCTTTCTGTCTCCTACCTCCATGATGTTCGCTCTACGAACTACCTCTTCTTTACACACATCGATTCACCTTAAAAACAAAGGTACGTCAGCCCCATTTCTTTTCATGTTACGACCCATTCCCTTGCGCCCTTTTGAGATCCAACTGCTGTATCCATGCTTCTCGTTTCTTGCGTCGCAGCTGCGTTTCCCCGACGTTCGAGCAATGAAGTTTTCCTTCGCTATATATCCAGTACGACGACCTTCCCGCAGGTTTCTTCAAAGACTCGCGAGCGACAACGACAGTCCTATAATTTAGCAGCCCGCTCGAATTGACGACGACGAAAATAAAAAAAGTAAGGTCGACCGTGAAAATCATCGTTACCAACGGAAAAGCGGACGTCAGTGGATCTCAAATGTACTTATAACGAGGAGAACGTAAACAATTATCCTGGTCGACTTCCGTTCGTTCGGCTGACTCGTCCGACTTCTCAACATCATTCGATGCTGCAAGCTGTAATTAGTTTTGCGTCCGAAGATTTGTCGATTTGTTAATTCACGCTTCCCTAGACGAAGTTCTCAGAAAGTAACGCTTCAAGCTATTAACAAGGTAGATCCTTTGCAAAAATCTCAGTCCTTCGAATCCTTTCGACACTCTTAGTTCTGGAACAGTGTCACTATGTTGTCGTCAACTTTTCCAAACAACATTTTCTCAATGTTTTTTTTTTCTTTAACATTGTTTGAAACCGTCAGGCGTAGTGGTTCAAAAAGCAAAGACATTCAGAAGAAAATGGAGCAAATGTTTTCCAAGGCTCCTATACAAACTGTAATATCCTGTGAAAATGCACATGTACAAATCGGCAGGGTCGACGAAATTTTGTATTTGGTCGAATTTGTACCTACCGAGCAGGTGCGATTTTCTCGGTTCCAGTGTTTCACGAGTTACATTAGCAATGTATCTTTGCTTTTGCATACCTCTCTCTCTTTCTCTTTCTTTCTCTTACTCGCTCAATCCTGGTTCCTGGTCCATGGTTGACCGAGCATACTCATTACCGCACAGACGTCGTTCCAGTATATAGCAACGTTTCTCCACTGCTCTACGCTACCAACTCTCAGACTTTGTCTATCCTGTTCCAACGAACTTCCTATACTTATGAAAAAAAATATCTGTGCGTCGGCGTTGGAAAAAGGGTCCTTTGTAAACATATAACTAAGCTGTTCGGCCAAGCCTGAACATGCGTTTCCTACACAAACACTCAGACCAACTTAACCGCTTTGATTACTCAATGTTTAGTGCTCTTTTTTTTTATTACTACTATTTTATCGTATCGCTTTTCTAACAAATTCTTCATTGTCTTCTCTCAGGTGGAATCGGCAACCTATGTGCATAGGTACGCGTTCAGCTGTTCCTTCGGAAAACACTTAACAGTTTCCTTTTGTTTTGACAGCTCGTAGCAACCAAATTTGCTAAATCGTTATTTCAAGTATTTTCATAGTTAACAATTAATATGTGGCCAATTTTTATTTTATTTTTACAAGTGGATCGTTTTCTTCTTAGATATTATCTCTATTGTTAATAATTCTATACCGTATTATCAGCACCAAAATCATTATTGACAATGAATAAAACTAATAAATGTGCAGTCAAATTTCGAGCTCATCGTTAATTTTCAAAAGAAATAGTCGCTTTATGCAGATCCAACAAATATTCGTTATTAATACTGTTATTTTTGTTAGTATTAATAATTATGTATCAGGATAAAGGCACAGACTTTTGGGTGTAACATGAAGGAAGTGAAGGAAACCGAATACCGGAGTGACCTCAACGTAGTTCTGATGGAGTCCAGTGTAAACGAAACGTTGCTTGCACTAGCCAAAAGCAACGAAGAGGTTGTGTGCTCTTCCTCTCGATGATGGTCGCTAATTCGCGCCCAGATGCTCAACAACGCGCGGTCTCGAACAAATATTTGTCGCACCGATGTTTCAGCGTGTTTCCAGAGGTAGCACTCTCAACACGCTCCGTAGAACATCCTCCTTGTTTCCTTCTTTCTCTCTCACTCGCTCTTCCATTTACTCCTAACCCTCCCTGCTTTAGAATTCTGTCGGAGTTCGCGACAAATTACTCGCGATAGATACTCTCGAGTGAGTAACATGTTTCATGCAAACAAAGAACCTATTTTCCGACCGAATTCCACGTAGATGATTCTTTGTTCATGAAAAATTATCATCTATTTTCTGTTAATTTACTTTACAGCTTCCATGGATCACAATTTTTCGAATTTTTAGTGCTGCTTTCAAAACATTTACATTATGAAGTATCAAATGAATTTCTCTATTTGTTAATATGCAGAGTATGTCAAAGAGAACCATGACAACATTTGCAATATCAAAATGTACATCCATTTTCATATCACCTTACATATTTGATCACCAACGTCGAGCACGAAAAAATAAAGCTTCATCGGAATCACGCAAGGGGATCAAATTGGGTGACAACCGTACCCGAACATGCTCGGACAAATTACAAATATTGCAGCACTGAAGTTTGCAGAAATAGAGCAGGATCGCATACGGTTATGTCGCACATGAATTTGCACATAGTGACGGTTCGTTGTTTTATCGGGGATGTGTGCGCATAGAAAATTCATCGAGCAGGGTTCGTTTGGCACTCTAAATGTTTGCCAAATCGGTCCTTTGTGCTATATATACATGTGGCTTGCACTATTATGGCTCTAATATCTCTCCGTTGGCTGCACACCTATACGGTCAAAATTCCCGTTCTCTCGGATAATTCAGAAGGTGTTAAAACGAGAAAAAAAAAACAAGAGGAAATTCAGCTGCTCTCACATATACGAAGATTAAACTGTCGCATTGATCTCGCGTGTGACGTATCTGGGTTGTGCATACAAATTTTCTTCCATGAACGAGATTAGATATATCGATTAATCAGTGCTATTTATTTACAAGAAAATCCGCCTCAATCGAGCTATTACTTATTCCAGTACAGAAATATATATTTATCTTTTATTTTTCTATCTTCTCTTTCTTCACCGCCAACATAAAAGGATTGAGCAGACACACACATATATATATATAAGTGTCGAGAATCATTTGCCGTTGTGGAATGACAATTCACAAAGGGGGGCTCCACACACGCTCCGCAAATTAAGGTATCGTGTGATGTCCCGTTGGTAGGAACTCGTTTCGAGATCGTTTGCACGGACACTCTTGGGAGTCCCCGTAGAGACGCATCTCGAAAATCCGAGCCAAGAGAGATAGCTCATTAAACGATATACAGTCACTGGTCACCTTCTTTCGAGCAAGGGCCACGGGAATGAATGGGCGTTGGATCAAGAGAGATACAAGTATGATGATAACTGTGCCGTTTTCATATTTCCTCGTGGCCAATAATCGGGACCTTATGTAACAGGTTATCCAGTCAAGTGAGGGGGTGGGTGTGAGGGAGAGGATGAGAGAAAGCGTATGCCACGCGAGAGACTTAGCCGACCAAGCGACTCGGACTCCTAATTAATCAGAGTGAGTTATGAGTAGGACAAGGGGATATCCTTCTGCTCGCGTTTATGTACTATGTTATATGTATAGGTATAGAGAGACACGTGTATGTATAAACCGTAGAGAGGGAGAGAGAGAGAGAGAGAGAGAGAGGTGGAGCTTGGTCATCGAGCAGTCTGGTGAGCGTTCCCCTGGACGTTTCAAAGCCGACGTTCGGATCGAAGAAGGCCAGACGAACGCGGATTAGCAAGATGAAGGGATGGGGCGAGGGGATGGGCTAGGTCATCACTGACCTCGGTTTCCTTGTCCGTTCTGTACTACACTGAATCGGTCCAGAAGAGACGCACCAGAGCTTTTCCTACGTGTCATCTTTTCTTTCTGAGCATTGCAGATACACACCATCGACCAAAGATCCTCTGCTACTCGTTGTTTGAATATTCTATCGCACTTACTAGAATTCATGGAATAACAACCAGATGGAGACTGAGAGAGATAGAGAGAAAGAGAGTAACCAGGAGGAAAAGAGAGACAGAGAGAAAGAAAGAGATTCCCTCGATTTCCTCAGAGAGTGAGAGAGAGAGAGAGAGAGAGACGCAAAGGAAAAGAAAAAAAGAAAGTTCCGGACCTTCGTTACTGAGAGATAAAAACTTACAGGAAAAGAGGCTGGCTCCTCATAAACCAACATCATCCTCTTTGACTCTTTCCTCTCTTTTGATATTGTTTTTTTTTTCCTTTCGCATAAAAATCTTCTTACAATAATACAAAGTCTTTACTCTGTTCTTGTAGACTCCTCCTTCTGGCCCTTTAGTTTCGTTGGCCTTCAAGGACTATATGTTTCATTCCCAGTCCCAACGGGACGCCGACGATATCGTTTACACTGATCCGTATTTCATTTTACCATTTCATCTTTGTTCTGTCGTTGCTCTCTTTATCTGTCTTTCTTTTTTTTTTTGTATTTCTTAGAGGAACACAAAAAAACTATGTGCGAGGGGAAGCGCATTGGTGAAGACTCGACAACGACAAACGCTCTCTTTTCCTTCTATCTTCATTCAATCTTTTCCTCTCGATCATGTTCCTCTTTCTATCTCGTTCTCTCATACGAGAACACAACACTGCAGCAGGCTTGCTGATAGTCGTAACCGAACAAAACACACTTTGGGCTTTTCGTCGTAAATTGAAAATCCAGAATGCATCCATATGTGAACTCTACACCCAAATATCTGGGGCCAGAAAAACCGTAATTTTTTACAAGCATCGATTCTCACTTCGTACACACAAGTATGATATACGTTAGTTCAGATAATTTCAAGCCAAAAAACACAGCTGCTCTCTATACTCCGTACCAATGTTATCGCTACTTATATCAGAACCGTGAAGGGTCTTCGAAAAGGGTCAGTTTTTTGGTCTTGGATCTGTAGAAGCTGTCGAGGGTTACACCTGTATTGAGATAAAGTTGAGCAACCCTTTTTAAATCTTTCGGACTGCCGTTTAATTATCGCTAAGTAGAAAATACGAGATAACGAGATCTCGTTCCAGACGTTTGATCACTTTATTAGACATTTCGATGGCGCCTCCAAAGAGCCCTTTTCCAACCACTTGTTAATTGATCCTCCGCACCTGCTGCACACTTGTTGTCATCCAATGTCAGAGGTCACATCTGCATCCCATAGAAACTAAATATATTTTTTAATAATTTGAAACAACTTCTATTTACAAGCTTGACGACTGCACTCGTTTTCTTAACGAATGATAGAATTATTTTGAAAATGCAGCACCCAGCAGTATCTTATGCTCCTTTCTCTTAACTTACAGCCTTTTGTCAAAGGTCATTTCCGCGCGAGATAGTATCAGTCAGCCCATCGAAATCATTCGAATTGCTTTATAGCCAATTAATCTTGAACAAAACGCTTTCAAAATGCATTAAATCGCCTCAGAGCTATCGGAACACGAAGTTCCTAGATAAAAGACACCCTCTTTTGAATTTCCTCGCTGACTGTGCATATTTTCTTATTTATCGTATCTTCGACAGCTTATAAGAAAAATTGACTAATTAACTCGTTGATACGTCGCAGAGGCAGGAGCTTAGAAATTTTATAGACACGTTGTTAAACGAAGTAATCGAATGATGTAGAATCAGGATTCGATCGATTATAGACAGGATATATTGAACAAATCGAATATACTCGGAGCGTGCTCCTGCTCTTTTCTCTAGCATCCCCTCTTCATCTTCTCATCACGTTTATCCAATTTTCAAACGTTAGAAAAGCTAACGCGCCTCATCTTATGTCAAATACGGCTGTGTATGTGCTCGTGCATGTCTATAAGCCGGTATGTGCCGGACGCGTCTCGTGTCGTCGATAACGAGACGTCGGCCGGAAACTGGCTACACGTGTTCAGATTTATCACCCACGCTCTCTCTCTCTCTCTTTCTTTCTCTCCCTCTCTTCTTCTTTCGCATCGCAGCATCCATACGCGCCAGGGCTTTGCCACTCTGCACACGCTCGTTCATCCTCAACCGTAGTTGAAACATCCTTCGATGGAATTATCCTACATAATCCCTTGTACAATATTTTTAACGATTCCTGCCTGATATACAATCCTCTACGGGGTATTAATTTTCATCCTCCGAATGGATCGTTCGCAAGGCACTTTGAATATTCCGTTTTTCTCTCTCTCTCTCTCTCTCTCTCTCTCTCACTTTCGAGACGCGATTTGTATATCATTCGACGAAAGGACTACAAAGAAAAAACTTCTATTTCGCTATCCCTCATTCTTCGAGTGTTGTATATATGTCTGTGGCTTTTCAAAGCAACTTATCAGCCACTGATTGTATAGTTTGGTCGGAACAAATCGTATTTCTCAGCGCCATGGGTACGGTGAAAATTGAAAAAAAAAAGGGTGAACATTCAATGAAAAGCATGAGAGTTTACCTTCCCCTGGTACATAAATAAATTGTTGCATCCTTTCACTGAAGGAATTCAGTTTAGGTATTCATCTCGCCCGGAGCGAATTCGATCCTGAGAAACTCTCGGGGGGTTGCCTTTCGAATATTCCTTTGCTGCTCCGTATACATATATAATTATATATCTGTATACCCGTGACTTATCGTGCGTGAGCTCAGAAGCGTTTCCAGATTTTTCACCCCACGCGGCACAAACTTCCAGACTCGTTTGGAATAAGATAATGTAAAAAAAGGAACGAAAAAAAAAAGAAACGAAAAAAATAAAGAAGTTTTATGGCGTTTGGATCGAGCATTCTTACAGTTAATTTATAACATTGCTCTCATATTTCATTATACTTTTAGACCTACATAAACCTTATGAAATATGTCCATGTATGTAGTACGCAGGACACGTGCTCGTTACTGTGCTTGATCCACAAGTAGTGGAACAGTCATCATCCGTTTTCAAATCATCTGTCCGAAATCGATTTATTATTTTTTCCTTGGTTAATGAAGAATTGATATAAAAATTAAAAAAAAAAAAACAAAATTTGATTTTGTTTTCCGTTCAATTGTTTTATCATATCGTGATAGGGTAACATTGACACGAACATTTACAAACGAACTCGTTCAGCACCAGTTCGGGCTGACCCGCAGTGACCATCGAATATCAATTTTCCTACCTCGGGGTTCTTTCCTTTTTTTTTTTTATTTTTTATTTTGTACACAGAGACTCTGAAACTCCCCTCAGGAATTATTGATTTTTAATTAGAAACTTTATTATATAATTTTTTTTCTACGAACTGCAGCTTGCGTACAGTGTTTCGACGCGGCGGAAAACCTTGGTCGTAACTGCTAGTTAATATTTCGAGGACCGGAGGAAAATCGGTCCAAAGATTTGACTAAGATTACGATTTTTCAAACTTGTATAGTGTGCCTCGTGACGATGCAGTTCGAAAAAAAATAAAATAAAATAAAACGGCCTTCAAACGAGCTCTTTTTTTTCTCTCTTGCTCTCTGCCCCGCCTAACTTATTTCTCCCAGAACCCGCTGTTATTCTTGTTCCCTCGAGTCTCTCTCGCTCCACCCAGAATGTTTCTAATTACAGGCCAGCGTCCGTTCTTTCCTTTTTCTCCTTCTATCTTTCTCGCTCCCTCTTTTACTCCCTTTCCCTTTATTCGACGAGAGCGCCCGAAGCTTCCAAACCGTTTCGTTAAAAAAAAATGAAAAAGAAAGAAAAAAAAAAAAAAATGCAATGGAAATTCAAATGATCGATTTCCCGGTGTAACCTTCGGCGAAAAAAAAACAGAACAAAAAGTTTTTATTTCATCAACGACCTTTAACTATTGCCCGCAAAGTACACAATCAATCGCGAAAAGTACGATGGCGAAAAGTAGTGCATTGTACGTAAATTGTACGGAACGGCATATTATCCAATTCACGCCATTTTTTCGATGGACTATGCATCATAAAACACATTTCGTCTTTGTCCAGAATAATTTTATTTTATTATTGAAATATCTCAACGACGAGACATCGGTGAAAAACGCTAATTACTAGTTATTTGACGTTTCATAAGGTGAATGAATCGGAAATTTTGCTTTCGTTTAAAACCAGTACATGACCGTTTACACACTTGACAACCTAATTACGGAGTTTCACGAGTGGGAGAGGCTGCTTCAACCCGCTAGTACTATTTAATTTACGAACCTTCTGTGCGTCCATCGAAAGCAAACACCGTCATCGTGTATACCGGCCCAACTTTTGCTTCAAAATTTTTGTTTCCCGTTTTACCATCGCATAGAATTATCAATTAACCAGCCAAAAGGTCTACCAAACTCTGCGTCATGTTTAACTAATATTTACGAGAATCTATCTCGTTTTAATATTCACATCTGCATACATACGTCACACTTGACACCAATCGCGTGTAATATTCATGAATATACAAGTTCTTATACGCGGAATTAAGGTATAAACTATTTCTGACCTATCTATAACCGAACGTACAGCGATGCGCGGTAATAACCGAGTAGTTATTTATCGTTGAACCATTTTCTCATGCTCTTTTTTTTCAGTAAAATTTAAATTAACTGAAAATTTAATGCTGTCAATTCGAACTACGATGGTCTTGGAGTCATAACTTTAGCTTGATCACAGATTATGATGTTCGGCAAAAAAGTTATGACGTGCACAAAAAAAGGAAGTCGAAGTAAATGTATGAAAAAATTTGGCAATTGATTAAGTTATCGCAAATGTAAATGCATTAAAAAAGTTGGAGGTCAAACTTTTACTCGCGGCTTCACTCGTCGTTTCTCGTGAAATGATTCGTTTCTCGAAATTTCGAACTTGAGTTACTCGGACTGCTCGAAAAAGAAGAGAATCGATAAGTATTTCTGAAAATTAATTAGGATATGCATTTCAACGAATTACAGCGTGATCCCAACGCCAGAGAATCGACAACAATTTCAATTGTGTTTGAATTTCATCATACGAAAATGGTTGAAACAAAAGTAGAGCAAAGGGACAGCACCAGAGATTGACCAAAGTTTCTTGAGAAGATGCAAAACTTGACAACTCTCTCGCTCATGAAGGAAACTTGAAAAAAATTTCGTGAAAGTGAGGAAGGAGGGAAAACAGGTTTTAATGCGAATTTTTTTTCTCTCGTATTTGTATCATTATTTCTGGATAAAAACACTTTGAGGGGATAAAGTAATAAGCTGCGTGGGTTTGACAAGCGTATCAGTGGCATTAAGGGTACGGGTACATGCCGACCTGAAAGCTACCCGGTATATATATATCGCGATGGTCCAGCCATTGCCAGAGTGGATGGACCGATGCTGCAATTGTCGAGTTAAATGGATATTTTAACTTCCCGCAGCGTCAGCCTAAGAAAACTTTTACTCTATTAATTGCCACTTTAGTCGAATTATGCAAGCGTCCCGTTATTCCAACGAGGCCGTACTTCTGGTTTCAACCCCTTCCTACCCTTAACTTTTCGAGTTACGCCGCAGTCTTTAAACTCCTTTTTATTCACGCTTCACCCACTCAGCTCTCTCTCTCTCTCTCTCTCTCTCTCTCTCGTGGAACGTTATCTCCTACTTTTGCTGCTTCTGCTACGAGCTTTGCTACATTTTACTTTCTCTTTCTCTATTCTTCTCCTTATTTTTCTCATTATTGTAGTTATGTTAAATATACTTTTCGCTTTATATATAGCACAACGATATCATTCGTCGAAAAGTTTTGTTACTTCAATGTCGCCGTATTGAATAACTGTCATCCCACATACTAAAAACTTCTTGTCAGATGCAACAACTCTACGTCCTTTAGAAGATTTTCTTCATTTAAAAGCTTCAAGAAAAATGTAATCCGAGATTATCAACCTGATACTCATCTTCTACAGTGATTTATAAAATGTCTCTTCCTCACCATCCACGTTCTTACCGGCTCATCATATTATTCTCGGGATTTAGTACTCAAATGTGCAGAAAATTCGAAAAAACCAATATTTAATTATTTTCGTGAAGTTTGTTTTTAATAACTCCACTTTTTTCATTTTACTTATCATCCATTGGTTGAATCATGCAGATTACCGTCAGTTTGGAATTTTTCAAGTGATATTTCGGAATAAAGAATAAAAAACCTCTTCTTACTCTCTTTCGAAACGAAAAAATTGCTAAAAGTTTCGAATCAGAATTGAATCCTAATAAGAAAGACAGCAGAGAAATGTATTTTTTAAAACAGATCAACGAAGATGGTTGGACGAAAGACAATTTTGCAATAGCTCTTGGAGAAAGCCCGTTCTCGAAAGAAAGGATCGAATAGTGCCAAGTAAATAATTGATATTGTAAAAAATATATATTTTGGCGTACTACAATCGTCTTGTGTTTTCGGTAGAAGATAAAGAGAGCAGTATGAGAGCTCTTTTGAAAATAATTTATGAAAGAATTAAGAAGTGAACCGACGGGATGACTCCGAAATATTGCTTCCACGCCCTCCGCGTTGGCAGAGAAACGTCTGTGAAGGGATGGACCTCGCGTTACCTGTGTATTCTAACCGTCAAGAACGATCTTAAAATAAAAAAAGAATAAAGAAAAAAAACTTAAATACCGCTCTAACCAAACAGCAGTGAATATATCTCGAAAAAATGAGAATAAAACGTTTTCACGCTTGCTCATATATTTCCAAGGGTCAACCGAATAAAATTTAATCATTCTGTTGTTTTTTTTTTTTTTTAATTCTGTTCGTAAGGTCAATTATATTAGTTGGCATGTTTTCCCTTCCGGGCTGGTTCATCGATTTCTTCATTGATCCTTATGGAATAAGGAACATCGTGAATCGTTGTATCGTTAGGAACATTCCTACCGTTATGTAGAATGTCTGCCACGAGTTGGTGCTTGAAACTCATCCACCTGTCAACAGGGCGTTACGTTTTTTTTTTTTTTTTTCCTTCAAAGAAGATCTTGAGGCATCGTTAACTCTTTTACACGTGGAGCTCATCTCAGTTTGAAAAATTGATTATATTTCATGATTCACTGTTGATCGCATACCTTCGATTCGTTACAAAGTACTTCAACAACTTCTCCTGGCATGGATACTTCGATTCCATAAACAGCTTAACACGTTCCCATATGTTTGCACGATTATGCTCCAAGAGCCAGTATCGAGGAACCAGCAAACATCGAACAGGTGTTATCGACACTATTCGACGATTACGCATGTCTTCTCCTATTTCGATTTCGAAGAAAACCATTCAATTTGAAAATATCATGATAGTATGATACCATTGTCTCATTCAAATTCGGGTCATTGAACAGTTATTTTTCTAACGAAACATTTGTGTTCCATGCGCGGAGAAAAACTCATTTTTTTTTTCTTTGTCTGCTGAGCCTTTGACAAGCTGAGCAATCAGAAGAATTTTTCTAAATTCAATATTCGAAGACGTTTTATGAACGTTTATAAACGTAGTATTACACGAAATTAATGTCACAAACGAGAAATAAGTTCTCCAACAATTTCTCAAATATATTCTATGGAAAAAACATTGTTAATAATTTGTTTTTTTTTTTTTACACGTTTATCCTCTTATTCTCAACTCCAAAAATCCATAGGGACTATTTTAGCAAAAATAATATACCCACCCAAGCCGAAGCAGGCACCCCTAAAAAATTTGCAAATTTGCATGAAAATGGTACGGACTCCCGGTGGATACTGATGCTGCGAAGATACCGACGGTTCTCTCATGAGCATTGCTGCAACTTCGGTTATTTCGTGCCACTGATTAACCTGTCGAGTTATTTTCCAAGTTTATTGAAGTAGTTTTGCTAACTGCCAACGTTTATTAGTTTGTAAACATACGTATCACATAGCCAAATTAAATTGACGAATTAGTACGAAGTTTAAACTCAAATATTGAAATTGAAAGGAGAAGTTAGTCGTGAAATCCTAATTAAGGATAGCAGAATTATACAGAAATTTTTATATCATTTTTATCGATGAAGTACTCACAACATCCTGAAGAGTAGTCGTGATGGTGCTTATCCGTTCAGTATCTATTCTGCCAGCAGGCTTTGACAATAATTTCAATTCAGCAGGATCAAGCGACAGATTATCACCTTCATTTGATTTATCGTCTTTTACCTGCAAATTGTGAGCCTAAAAATCAAATTCTTTTCTAGTCTCGATAGAATCACAAATAATTGCTCTCGTCACCGTTTCTTAGTTCAGCGAACCAGCCAAACTTTCTTTTATTAAATTTTCTCATTAAATAGTTTCAGTAATTCTATCGTTTTCAAGCCAAGCGCCAACTTTTCTCATAGCAATATTTCGTCGAAAACGAACAAAAAAGCCTCCGCGTTCGGTCGACGAGAGGGAAACTCACCGTTTTCGTTAATGAATAAGTGCATAATTAATAAACGACAGAGACGAATTATTCAATTTTCGGACACCGATATTGTGAAAGTATACTTCGTGGTTGGCAGCTTTTCGACAAGTTTTTAACATTTTTTTTACTATTTTTTCGTTAAACTGTCGTTCACCAAAGACCGTGGGTATTATTTAACCACAAAAATGTTTTTTTTTTGTTTCGGTATTCAATTTCACAAAAGCGGCGTTGACGCCAGTACATGTCAAGGAATATACCATATAAAATTGAAGTAAATTGGTAAAATTATGCCACTTGTCCCGAAAATTTTTAACTATAGTTCTATGATTGATAAAAGAAAAAAAAAGAGTACCTCTATAAAATGGCGAGTCTCATGTTTGTCTTTGCGACTTATTTCTCGAGCACGATCGATGGAAGTTTGTGAAATCTCATCAGGTTTGTAAAGCTTAAATTCCACATTGCCGAAAGACTTTTCTTCTTGAATAATAATGTGCTCGATCAAACGACATTCCCCAGCCAATACAAAGTACACATAATTCACCATGCCTTTACCGTCGCCTAGTAAAACCTTTAGTGATTCATTTCGATGTAGTCATTAGCCGTAAATTCATAATGCCGACATTCACTCGAGTCTGCGTTAAAAGCTGAATATGAACTTCGCTACACTTTTTGTTTTAATACATTCACGCTTTAATATTTACTTGCAGTGAGATTCAAAGTTTAACCATCGGATTATTTGTCTACCAAAAGCTAGACGAAATTTAGTTAATAAAATAAAAGTTTCTATTTCAATTCAGACATTTGAGCGTACGAGTTACAATCGCATTACGAAAAATGCAATAAACGTCATCAATTAAAATTTTGAAACGGAGTCGAGTTTAAGTGGCAACGAAAATAATATGGAGAAATAGAAATGATTAATTGAAACGGATTATCGAATTTTGATCAACGATCTGTCATAATAAATCAAGTTTGCAATTAACCCTTTGAGAGATACATCTTTCCTTTCCCATAATTTACTCGAAAGCTTTTATGCAACGATTTTTTGAGTCGTTGATTACGAATTAGAAATGAAAAAGAAGCAAAATTTTGCGGCCAATACTATTGCTCACTTGCATCTGATACAGAGAATATTGTGTCTTTATTTTTTTTTGAAAGGATTATCACAGACCTGAAAATTTTTGAAGTATACTGAACAATTTTTTGGAGTGTATTGGCCTTGTTGAAAAAATTGTAATCGTGGTTTTTACACTAAATTGATAAAAAATTTATTTTTTGTCATGAAAAAAAACTATTCATTTCACGTTGCGTCAGAAGTATGTGAATAATTCAAAACTGCAAGAAAGAGAAATGAAATATTTTTCAAAGTGTTGAAATAAATTTAATTTGCCTCGGACACTCACCTCGTTCGGCTCGAAATTTTTGATTTTACTCAAAATACAACATTCCCTTATCGTACTTTCATCCCATGCTTTGAAATAATTAAACGTGATAAGAGCATCTTGCAAAATGCTCCAGTCTCGAAGTAAAATATTTTTCAAGATACGATCGAAATCGATTTTGGCGATATAGAAAAGATCGACCGATGCTGCAAGATAAAACGATCAGATTTTATCACCGAATCGAATATCGCGACGAATTGTCGTATACAAAATGTTTACGTTGAGGAAGAAAAAAAAAAAGAAAAAAAAATTGAAATATACTTTTACTCGTGACGGTTGTTGTTCTTGGGATCGAGTGTAGCAGTGCTATCTCTCCGAACATATCGCCCGGTCCCATCGTACCGATCTTGACCTCGGTGATATCCCCTTCGATACATTGAATCGATAATAAGTTCAGTTAACTCTTTCTCTTTCATACATGAAAATCGTTTTCAATCGTTACTCGGCACTTTTCGATCGGTTCGTAACTTTCTTGCGGTTCAACTTCGAGACACAAAAATCTGATAACATTTTCAAGCTGAATGAAAATGAAATGCAAATCTTTCGAATTATTGCCGACTTTTTTTTTTCTACTCGGAAACTAACTGTCGATTTTTATCTCGTGATATATTTATATTTCGCTTTTCCATACGATTATTACTGGCAATCAAATACGTAAAACTCTCAAACGGAATGAAAATCCAATTGAAAGAACAGTGCCGATTTTTCCACCGAATCAATCTTTCATTTTGTCTTAAATTTTCATCATCTGTTCCATCAACTTTAAATTATTTTTTGACAATAGTTTTGTAGAAAAAAATCTCAACGATTGCGACGCGAATGAAACAAATGATTTTAAAAAATTGTTTACCGTTTTTACGAACTTATGAAAACTGACAACGATGACATTGAAAAAAGTGATAAAGAAAATCAAAATAAAAATGGAGCAATACGTTTTAGATTTTTTTCCGACTTTCCCATTTTGAAAATGATATTTATCGAATCATTTTGATCATGATACTCATGAAAAAAAATGATAAAAATTACTGATGGATGCACTCGATTCTTAGGCACTTACCGGTAACGTTATCGGTAACGGTCTTAGTCAAGAGTACGTCGCCCTTTGCGATATAATAGAGCGAATGAGCGGGATGTCCTTGTCGAACGATGACCCTTCCGGGTCCCAAATATTGATACTGACAAACAGCTGCAACCGCTTGTTTCAAATTATCCGGATATTTTCTGAACGCGCGAAGTGTTTTAATCAAATTCAAAATGTGTGTTTTTTCGTCTTTCGTTCTTCGAGAAAGTTTGGTCAAAAGTGCTGATCGATCCTGAGAAAAAAAAATCATTTGATTTTTGTAAAATTAATGGGAATCCAAATTGATCGACGAATCGTTTGATTTGACCAAAAACCTCCATCGTCAGCCCTTTCTTTTCCTGCTTCTTTCCTCGCTGTGCCATTTTAACATTGACAGCAACGTCATCGCCGATTTCTTCGGGGATCGTATCACCAGCTATCCAATCAGAATACTCGATGACACGTCTCACAATTGCACGAAAGTAATATCGACCCCGCAACTTCCCAATCTGTCATTATAATAGAAAAAAAATAAAAATAAAAAATACAGAATCGTCGTTACGAACCGGTTTTCCTCGAAATTTACTCGGCCGGCACCGTCCAATTTCATAATTGAGCTTCCCAACATTATCAAATCCACGTAATTCTTAAGGACTTACGAACGATTTTTCCGGTTTCAGTTTCGTCCTTAAATCCCCGAGCGCATCGCGCAACGACGCCCTTCTCTGCATTCTTTTGAATGATTTTAATCGACGATTTTTACGATTACTTAGAAAGTTATTTTTGACAGACAACTCGTTGCCTCTGCCGCGAAAAAATACAGGCCAACTTCTATCATGTTTTGTCAATAATGTCGTAACCACGGATCTTTCGCCGGAATCGATCTCAAACGATAAGAAAATAAGCATTTCTCATTTTCATTATTTTTCAACTTATTTTTCGACCCAATTACTCGTGAATCGTGATTTATTTCCTTTGGGGGCACGTTTTTTTCTCATTGCGGTGATTTATTTAATGCATTTTTTTTTACGCTGCAGTATTTCGCATAATATTTACATAATGTCTATCCTAGTTATTCTATAGTCAATATTTTTCGATGTTATTACCATCGGAGTAACTAATTATCGTGAGATGGAAAAAAAATACGTTTTTTATTGATCGTCGATAATGTAGGAATCTTGGACTTGATTTCTAATTGAGTGTAGATTGGCTATTCACGGCTATTGCCATCTGACGATTTTATGAAGTACTAATTCTTAGTTATTTTTCTGTAACCACGTAATTACACCTCGTGGTTGTCATATCTTCGTTTTATGTCACGATTTTCAACGATGGATCAAGCAGCACAATATAAACGTGAATGTAACATTCATTTTGTTTTGACACAATGATTATTGTTGATTTTGTTGGTGAATTTTCAAAATTTGTACTTACGATCGTAGCGAGACTGGTGGATAAATTGAGAAGTTTTTCCGTTCGATCTCCGTTGCTCTAGTCTCAATGAAACCAGAGTGTTTTTCTTTCTATTACATTCGCACAATTCATCGTTCCGGCACTGCTGCCAACTGCATGATATGAAAAGATTCAAGAAGTAGCTGCATCATTTTCGTTATTCGATCTTGACAGACAACAAGAGTATTCTTCAATTATCTCGAAATATAGTTTCAAAAAGATTGCAAAAATGGTAAGCAAAATGTTGAAAAGTTTGAATATTGTCAACAAATATGTAAAGATTTATTCGAAATGGTATCGGAGTTGAAACAAAACTGTTCGAGGTTACGTGTACCCGTCGGCGATTTTTGTGTATTCATTGATGTTCATAAATTATATCGATTTTGTTTATACTGCAATATTTATAAAAACACAAATCATTTGCAGAGTTTCGGATTGCCACCGTTGAAAAACAAGCCCGTCGTTGATCCTGATGATTGCAGCATGCAGGGTGGTAGTATTTACGGAGTGCCAAATCCTATGGTGGCTGGGTAAGTAACAGAAATGCCTCAACTGTACGTTTCTACAATTCGCGATCGAGTGAAAACACTTTTTTTTACCGTATCACCTTAATCCTTCAAGAGGAAACCGCTATAAAACATTCGAATTGAAAAAAACTTTTTTCAACTATAAAAATACTTCTGCGCACTGTTTTTATCGTTCAAAAATGAAAAAAATACTGTCAGAACTGTTTTGCTGAACGAGAACACAAAAAATATTAAAATTATCGGACCGCTGCATTTTTTTTTCAACCTTCAATCATAAATTTCGTCAGATACACTTCTGTGAGTATTTGCTAAAAGAAGCATTGTTCTCGTCCAAAATCATTTTTCTGAATGAATGCATTGGAACATTTCCTTCACAATAAATCATGAAAAATAAAAAAATCATATCTTGGCACAAAAGTTATTTCATGATAAAACCACTTTTTAAATAGTAGTCAAGTTCAACCAAGTATCATCGTAGTTACAACAAACCTGAAGAATTCAGAACTGTCTTGAAAGTGTTTCAAAATTATAGCTTTTAAAGTTGCCAAATCTTTAGTCATCATTCGATAAAATTAGACAAATTAAGCTACAAACTTTTCTTTAACTCTGGTCAACATAATTCATGTCGCATATTAATTGATTCAAGGGGTTATAATCATCATGATGAATAAAATAGTCGATTCCATTGTCACTATATTAGTATTTTAAATGCCCCCTCACATCACAACTTTCAAATTCTCATTCACAACTAACGAATATTCATGAATATTTATACGAAAAATCAATACACGTTTTACAGGCTCGGAGCAACTAGGCCAAAAGTAGGATTTGCTCATCCTCTCGAAGCTTCAGAACGCAATGTAAGTTGGCTGATTTCATTGCCTCAATGCAAAATAAAATGAAAGATTGAAATCAATGATGGCTGATTTTTGTTTTTAACGTTTCAGTTTCACAAGAATAGATTGCAGAGAGAAATGGTTATGTTAAGAAACATTCAAGGACTCCACGCTCCCATGCGTTTAGCAATGGAACTCAAAACCGCTGACAAAATTGGCAGATTGCCGTTCCTGCATTCGTCAAAAGCAATGAGAGACGTCATACTCGGACGAGATGAGGAAATCGGGTAAAAAACAGTTAAAAAAATATAAAAAATAGAAAGCTGAATGTGAAACTGACATTTTCTGAAGTGTTGATCTTGCTAAAAAAAAACAATTATCGTTTCTATTGTTTGGCCAATTAACTTATATGTTTTTCAATTTTACAGATTCGAAGATATTCTCAATACCCATGAGTTCAGAGAACAGATGGGCCAACCACATGCCATCCTCGAAAAACAACTCGGTATTCTGTAGTTTACGATATCTTCGCTGAATTTATTCGTCAAATAATTGAAACAATGAATTCAATTTTTTTTTTCTTTTCACGATTTATATTAATTCTTCACTAATAAAAATATCGGTGGATAACGTAAAGGTACAAACGTCTAAAATCGCTCTATTTAATTGGGAAATTATGGATCCGGCCATACGAGATCACTGATTCTTATCCTACAAATTTTTTTCACTTCTTCTATACTCGTTAACAGTTCGCTTTCCCGCGGATTCTTCAATCGTTCTTCAATCCCAGTCAATATCGCAGGAACTCGATTCTCCCGTGCGCAAATCACGAATGGAAAATGAAATTTTTCTTTATATCTGCAAAAATGATTATTTCAATCATGCTGATTAATCGAAATAACTCACAGCGTATACGCGAGGATTTTGAACTCACAGATAATTGAGATTATTGAGAGTCTGCCTCTCTTCTTTCGTCATTTTATCGAGACCTGCACTTCTTTGCTCATTTTTCGATTCTAACGTCAATTTTCCTTCGTCACATAATTTACCTGCCAGATCTGGATGTTTCAGCAAAACTTGCTCTTTGTCTAAAATCATGCACAAAATTAGCCATTTTCTTCGTCGATTGTGGTGAATGGTACAAAATTCTGATAAACAATTGATGAGATTTCTTCATAAAAGAAAATCATTGTTACCGAAATAATAATTAATCGATGAACCATCAATTTCCAATTAGAATTCCATACCTGTTTCTTCAAGTTCATCCAAATAATTATCAAACGCTATTTTCAAATCTTCCACTCGCTTGAATGGTCTTTTAGCCGATATTTTTCGTGTCGCTTCAGGACAATGTTCTATGATATTGCCAAATAACCAATCGAATTGATCAACAGCAAGCGCGTTGATCTCACCGATACTGAATATTCCGCTCGAATTCATATTCATGTCGAATGCTCTAAGAATCGAAAAATAACAACAATACAGCGATAATCATGCTTGATAACAAAAATGAATAATTCCAACAATCATCGACACTCGCCGTTTAAATTTTACGTAACTGAGAGTTTTAGCACCATTTTTCAATAATTACGATTTGAAGTCTTTGGATACTCTTAATTCGAAATCAAAATGAAAAAATCAATAACTCAAGTAATTTTCAAACAAGTCAAATGAAAAAACTCACCCACAGTTCAAATTATTTTCATTTTGAGTAACTATGAAAAATAATTGAATATTATAAATCGAAAAATTCATAAAAGTACATAAAATTCCTATTTTCAAGCTCAAAGAATATTGATCGAAATAAAACTTCAACAATGTCCTTGAGAGAAAACGTTTATTGCTCACTTTTGATCACCTTTTTTATGACTGATGTCCGTGCAGCAAGCAGAACTTGAAAAATCAACGAACAATTCACTATTTTTGGCTTTGCATCGAATTTTCAAAATGCACAATCTGTTCGAATAATGTTTTTTAAAATTTTACGAAAATTCGTAACGTTGAAAACTAAAAAAATCAATTATTCACTTATCCGACGATACGTCAGCAGATGAAACCTAATTTAAATAGCAACTGGGACACATGATATGAGCGAAACATTCGAATGAACCACAAGAGTTCCACTCGACTGGGTTCACAAGATTATCGTCCATTATCAGCCGATGTTTACGAAAATAATACAGAAAAGTGCTCTCACTGGAAGACAACTTTCACAACGTTCCCCCAATTGAAAGTCTCCGCTACGGAGTCAAGTCTCGAGGAATCCAAATGGTAAAATGGTAAAAAAAAGTGTGCCCTTTCCCCAACAACAACAAAAAAAATCTTATCAATCGTATACGTACCCGGCAAATCGAATAATCTCGTACGAAACGAAAAACGTATTTCATCAAACGAGCAAAGGCAATCACACGTTTGATTGTAAAAATCAATCTTATCTCAGTAATTAACGACCTCTGATGATTTCATATTATTGCATCGAATATTGTACCACGTTGAACATTTCAAATGTCATTTGCGGTCACTCGGCTTATCGTTGACGAATCACTCTTAAATCGTATTGATTTTGAGATCGACTTAAAAATAATTTTAAAAAAATAGAAATCCCACACTATTTGCTGTGCATTCCAAAGTGCTCTATTCATGATTTTGAAAGTTTTTTTCATTTGCATTATTTCATTCGATCGTTTACTTTGTTCGTAAACGAAAACTGCTGCATTCTCTGCTGTATCGCCAGTCGATAAAGTAGAAAATCTTTCTTTTTTCAAGCTATCGATCGAAAATAATTTATTCGTTAATGGTAAAGCAGGCATTCTATGACTTCAATCTTGGAATTATGTCAATATTCGTCCAATTGATAAAAAATATTCCTCCTCTAAAACTCGAGAGATTCGTTAATTCGTGAAAATAAAAATTCAGTTAGTAATTTTTGTACCGATCGAAATGAATCGTTAACAAAATAAACGGAATCATTGGTGCATAATTCATTAAATAATGAATAATTCGAATAATGCATTCAAGAAAATAATTAATTTCAATAAAAAACGTATTTACAAATAGCGTTGAACGCTAATATTTCTGGAATTCGGATTCATCTTAAATTACAAATTCCACGTTTGAATGATCAGAAGAAAAATTTTTAAAAATCCTTCGACTCTGTTAACTTTCAACGAAGGACACAAGAACGGATTCAATCTTAGACGATCTCCCAATAGAGTTGCTCCGCGTGAAGCCAGTACTTGGATGGATGAACGCTTAGTTTTGTAGACTGAAAAAATAATTTGTGAATTGTTGAAAGAAATATTCTTATTGAAGAAATTTTTCGTTGGATCAAAAAATCGTGGGAAACAAAATGAAATTCTTTGGAGCTAAACAAAAAATTGGCTGATTCAAACACTCAATTGATCGCTTAAAAAAAAATCATTATCACGACAACGGAAACATCGTCGAATCAACAAAAGTTCTGTTCAATCAGTAAATTCAATTTGTTTGTCAGGATTTGTTGTATCAATATAAAGTCAATTTTTTTTTCTCAGTGTACCTTTAAATCGTTCGGCTGCGCCATCATTCTATTGAATCGGCCATCAGTTTAGCAATCACGCAGTTTATTTAGATTCATCTCTTAAATAGTTTTTCTTCCCGAATCGAACTAAATATTATGGTTAAAAGGCGCATCATTCGCTGAACAGCAGTCCAGATTTTTGAGTTTTCGATCACAACAATTTACAAATCCAGCAAAAATAAAGCGACGGTATCGGTACAGGTTCCTCCTAGTTTCCTTTGCAATGAGAAATTAAATTTGTTGATCCGAAAAAATTTTCCCCGGATCACTGAATCGTGGCAAAAAAAAAATGAAATTTCGTTGAATCGTTTTCGTTCGATCAACAAATTTCGTTTTGTTCGCCATGCACGATTCGCCGATGCAACAAAAGTGTTGTTCTTTTCTCAGTGTGTAATCGCTTCGAACGAGTATTTCTAGACCATATTTTTTCGATCACTCCAAAGTTTTATCAACAAATATTACTTTTATTGGTATTAAAGATCTTCAATTCCGCTCGGAAATGTTTTTTTTTTTTACATTAAATTCATTATTGACTGCATGAAATGAAAAAAATTCCAACTGAATTCTGCGACGTCTCGGAGCGCTGAACCTTCCATCCATTTTGAAATTTATGTGGCAACATTTTTTTTTTCATGAAAAATTATGATTTGACGTTTGAGTTATCTTCCGGGACATTAATCTAGCGCGATATTACCGATTAACAATTTTTCCACAATCACATTATCTGATAAGCTGCTCGAACGGAGTAGAAAGGAATAAAAGTATTATAACCGAGAGACCGTCAAAGGAGAAAAAAAAAAACAGAAAATAATTCGTCAGCAAAAGTTTCAAAGTCGTTTCGATAATTTCAGTGTGAATGTTTGAGGCTCGAGACATTTTAAAGGGTGTAAACCGAGAAAAATTTTTAATCGCTTTCTCGGCGGTACGCAACCAAACCGAAGAAAATGGCGCCGGCAAAAAAAAATGTTTCGATATCTGATAAAACGAAATAAAGACAGAAAAATGGCGGCAACGCCCGTCGATTGAACCAGCGTACAAAAATTTTCTCTGTGTCACGTGAAAAAAGAAATAAAATAAAATCGTTGAAAAACGATGAGATATACAGAAAAATAAATGTTCTCGTAAGCAAGATCCACGTTCGATAACGTTTCATGCAAAATAGAAAATCCCTTCGGTCATTAGAAGTCGAAAAAAATGCTGCCAGCTCCACGGTATTAAACGGAAATATAAAATGGCGACGCGGAACAAGAGAAAATGAAGGAAGGAAAATCGAGGAATAGGGGTCAGTGCGCGAGTTTACCTGAGAGCGAGGACATGGCGGTCATCTTTCGGGTGGTTTGAGCATCGAAAAGCGGGTATTTCTGTAAAGGATTCCGGGATGCGCGTCGAAGAAGGACGACGTTTTATTACAGTTTTCATCCGCAGATTAGCCCCTTTGGAACCATCGATACTCGATGCCCGAGGAAACTTTATAGCCCCCCGTCGTAAAAAGTATCTATTTGGTGTTTTCGTTCGGTTATACAGAAGGGGACAGACCGAGTAAGACGAACAAAAAGTAGCAACCGTGCCAGCCCTGGAATTTCTCGCTGTATATTTATATATATATATGAAATGACGTGTGTGCGTGTGCAAGGAAGACGAGAAGAGAAAATCTCTTCCCTTCTTTCTTTTTGTCTTGGTCGCTTACGTGCGCGAGTGTGGAGTTCGCGTTTAAATTCTCCCTGCATATAAGGCTTTTATGCAGGGCCTCCAATCACGGGTTCGATGCCGACTCTCGCATTATAGCTGAATCCTTTTCATCCTTTTACTTCGCGACCGGACAGTCGAAGCAGCTTCTTCCTCTTGTCCATTATTTTCATCTTTTTAGAATAGATATAATGCCGGTTTGGTCGTTGCTTCGGAACCTCTGAATTTTTCTTTCATTCTTCATCATCTTCTTCTTCTTCATCTGTATATATACGTAGTTTTGCTGGATGCAACCGAAGGAGAGTACGATGAGAACGCTCGTCTCGGAAAAGCCTCATCTCCCATCACTTTTTCACACCGAATCTCATTCTTTTATACTGTTTTTTTTTATAGCACGAGAGTCCGAGACTTTCGTACTACATAATAATCGGAGTACCAGTCCCATCTTTCGAGACTTTTCTTCTCTCTTTTTTTTTTTTTTACGAAGCATTTCTATCAAAAGTCCAAGTGACATTGTTCCCTCGGAGTTGTTACCAAAGTACCTATATATCGACACTCTCGTACGTGTGTCAATGTTTCGAAAGAAGTGTGCGATCCCCGACGGGGATGATCCGACACTGGCCAACCAACATCAACGTGCGAAAGTTCTTTCAGCGGCGTTTTTCTCGAGAACGGAGGAAAAAGATAGTCGAAAAATAAAAGAGAAAATCCAGAGCGAAAACGAACGAGAAGTGAAACTACGATGAAAGACCAGAGTTCGAACGCTTTTGCCGCAGCTATAGTACGAATAAAGATAAAGATATAGACACGGTGAAAGAGAGAAAGAAATAACGTACGTATATAGAATCAGGGTTCGCAACTGTGTAGCGAATAAAGTGGTCTGGCGGTATGGGGCTGGGGTCGGACATCGATCTGGTAGTTAACCGTAGGGTACCCATGGGACTCGTTGCCACCTTCGCGAATGCCCGTTCCAGCATCCATACGATTCACTACCGCCAGTTATCCTGTGGGCACTCACATAAACCGCATTACACGTTTTTACTCTCGTATTTATGTACGATCTAACAGCGCGAGGAGACTGAGAGATAAACCGAGAGAAAATCTCCCTCTTGCACTTCCTTTTTTTTCTCTCTCTCTCTTTCTCTTTTTTCAGATCGCAATTCTTCTGGATCTGAACTATCGCCGCTGTTTCTCGAGAAGGGATGAGAGTAAACAAATTTTTTTCACGCTCTTCTCTCCGTTTTCAATCCATTTGGAGCTGTAAATTTGGCACGTTTGAGACGATGATCGTCATAAAATTCGATAAACGCGATGCTCCAAAGTATATTACTTTTTTTCTTCACATCTTTTCGGTTTCTCCAAACTTTGTGTCAAATTCAGATGAATTTATCGGCGTCTTTGATCAATTCTGGTTACGCGAATTAAACGTTCGCGATTTTGGCGTTAAAAAAAAAAATATTCATTGGCTAATTGAAGCCTGCTTATTCGGACAGAATACGACGAGAAAAAAAAATTCTGTTGCAAACGAAAAATGAGAAACCAATAAAAATGAACAAAATTTTAGATCCTTTTTAGCTACGAATCTACAATCATTGATTTCTTGGTAAAATTATATTTTTTAGGAATCATTTGAATACAGAAAATCCCACGAATATTTTCGACAATGCGTCAAAAATATTCGATCCAAGTTTTTATAACTCGACGAAACGAACGCGTGCGACGATGAAAACATCAATCACGTACAAGCATCTCGCATTTTCGTAGATCGAATAAAAATTCATGAGGAAAGGATGAGCACACGCGATTTATACGCGATCAATAAATAAATATTATTAAACATGATGTCGTATATTTTGGAATTTGTTATAATAGTGCGATCACAAATTGTCTTAAATCGTAATTGGATAGTCCTGAAAATTCTACATAACATAACACTATTATCGTTATTACTAATATAGAATAACTTACGATTGCTTGCGTCAGCTTTTGCATATATACCTTATTTACACATATATTCAAAACAAATGATGCAAATGACATGAGATTTTCTCTGTTTTTATATCTACCATTATCATTACGATTAATTTTTTTTTTTTTTTTTTTTATCTCATGAAAAAAAATCGAATAGTCGCGCTTTAACCGAAAGCATTGTTAATTCAAAGTAAATGACAAAAAGAACATTATACGAGTTTGTGTTTGTGAGCATGTGTGTGTGTGTGTGTGTGAGTGTGTGTATTCGTGTTTCGTGTGGACATAATATCGTATTTCGCATCATTATACTGCTCAAGGCACACGGCATCTTCATCGCAATTACTCCTCCGCACTATCGCACGTAAATTTCTTTCTTCTTTTTATCGCAATCGCTAAATACATTGTTTCAGTTTTTTTTATTTTTCGTAATTTTTTCTTTCCTGGTTTTTTTTTTTTTTTTTTTTTTCGTTTTAAATTTTATTTTATTACTTTTGTTTTACATATATCTCATCCATACTAATTCTCCGAAGGTGTCATGTCAATTTTAGCGGCGATCAAATGCTCGAGTAAACATCTACGGTGTCACTATTATTGCGGAGCTTATCAGGAGTGGGCGAGCGCGAGATTTTCCATGCACGTTTCGAAATCTCCGACGAGAATTCTCTCGCCTCGTTCTCGCAATTGTACATTTTTCTCTACTTTTTTTCCTTTTCTTGTTATTTTTTTTTTTTTTTTTTTTTTTATTTTTTTTTCATACACTCGAGGCAATTGTACAGGGGACGAAGGATCAAGCGGAGAATAAGCATTTCGACTTTAAGTAACGTGCAACGATGTGCACGAGCGACAAAAAAAAAAGTATTTCCGCACCCACTCGACCACCTCCCCGTCCCCCTCCATCTTTTTCGTCGATTAAGGCAAGTTGTTACGTTCGTACATACATATTTATACGTATGTATAAATATAAATTTTTTCGCACTGTTTTTTTCATCTCCAAGCGAACACGCAATTTTTTGCTAATGTTTTTTTCTAAGGGGGCTTCGCTTTTCCTCCAGAATACTTTGCCACGGAATTCAAACGGATTTCTAGAATATTATATAGATTATTGAGGATCGGGTAAGCAGACAAAGAAGTGTTTTGATAAATGGCTCCAAAAATGTCTCGTGTTCGAGGGCCCATGAGTAAAAAAAAAAAATTAGAACTTTTCCTAAAGCTTTTCTCGTATGTAACGATAATACCGAAGAAAAAAAACGAACTACTCGATCGATCGTAAATCAGCGTTTCTTTCTCGATTGTGAAAGACGAACGGGGATTGACAGAGCAACAACGTTCCGTTCGAGCGCGACGTTCATCTCCGGACAACTCGAGAGATGAGCCTCGCGAAAAAAAAAAAACAGTAAAAAAAGCGTGTTTCAACGATTCGAGTTTCGTAACAATTTTTGCGATATTTTCGTTACCGATTAACATGACCGTTCTAACCGCGACGTTTATTTATTGTTTTTTTTTTTTTTTTTTTTTTTTCTTTTTCAAACGTAATTCTTAATACCGTCACTTTATTCATTGCGCCCGCGCAACAGGAGCCTCGACTGTAACCTTTTCTCTCTTTTATTTTTGCCCGTAAAATAAACTGGCATTAAAAATGCAGCTGTCTTATGCAATAAAATGAGATCGCACACTTGACTTCATCGATAACGAAAAAAACAATTTAAAAAAAAAAGAATAATGTATCGAAGTCGCTTTAAAACAGTGTAGAAATGTTGTGATGGAATGTCAACTGTCTGCTTTCCGTGGCAACGAATATATATATCTCGGGGGGAGAAAAAAAAAGCACCATCCGCCATTGATGACGAGATAAAGCTAACTATCGAAATAATACTAACGTTTAGATAACTATATCTATTCAAATACGTAGAGACTGTATGGTACAATAATATATTCATATATATATTTATATATAAAAAGAAAAACGATGTTATTATAATAAGAGAAAAATAAAACGATCAAACAAAACAACAAGAGACACGAAGCTCGTACGAAAGTGTCGTTTTTTTTTATGCTATTTTTTTTTTTCTTTCAATGTACGCTGTCGAAATATACTTCGGTGAAAATTCTCTCCAACGGCAAAATTTCTATTTCTTCTTTCACATGTTTTTTGAATTTTTGTTTGTTTGTTTTTTTTTTTTTTTTCAACACCCAAACGTTCTATTCCATTGATCTTTTTAATGCACGAATTTTGGAGTGATGAAAAAATGAAGAAATACGGTTTTTGTGTGTGGCACGAAAGGAGAAAATTTTCAGCGTCAGTATACACTTCGAAAAAACTTACTTTTTATTTACAATTATCTATGCATTCTGGCGACAGGCTGAAACATTTTTTCGTTTTATCGTACCTGGTTTAATCTCTATATACAAAGAAAAGGGTGTCAAAATCATTGAGTTTGATGAAGTTCGTGTGTAATAGACGTGATAAACGTGATTGACGAGTCGAAAGGTTATGGGACCTCGACGAGATGCGATGGAAGACGAATGATGGAGATCGAGAGAAACGAAATTGTCGGAGGGAGCCGTGGCTGTGCGAGAAAGAACGAAAAAAAAAAGAAAAAAAAAACAGTAGCTCCTGATCATTAGAGTCTCCCTCATTTTGACGATCGGGCAAATAAAAAAAAAAAAATAAAAAAAAAAAAAAGAAACAAATAAAAAGAAAAAATTTTGAGTGCCCACCATCGAACGACGGCGAATACAAGCGGCGAGATCGTTCGAAAAGAAGAAGACAAAAAAATAAAAATAAATAATTACGCGAAGAATATCGCGTTGTTCAAACGCGATTGAGCTTTTGATATCGCGACCGTGAATAAAATGTTGTCTTTACGACGTTTCACCGACGGATATATTTACGATTCTTTCACGATTTGTGCATCCTTCAAAACTTTTTATTTTTATTTTTTTTTATTTTTTCTTCTTCTTCTTTCGACACGTGAGACCAGCTCGTACGAAAAAGCGCTACCGTCGTCCAACAGTTCTCTGACTCTCCTCCAATTTTTCATCGATCTTTCTTCATCCTTCAACCCTTTTTTTTGTTTCTTCCTCCAGAGATAAAACTCATTCCACACGAATGATCAACTTCCGGTCAGCCTTGACTCGTCGACCAACAACAATCTTCGCTCGGTCACAAACCAAGCACCGCGTGCGAATGAGCGTGCTGATTATGAGCGTGAATCGTACCGATACCGTGATGCGATGCTGGCCCAAGATTCAGAGGTGGCGAACCACCGTTGTGCATCAAACCGCCGAGCATTCCGCCCATTCCACCGAGTGCTGCCAGACTCGCCATTCCACCGGCTCCACCATTCCCGCTCATGTCGCCCGGCTTCATGTCCTTGTGCTCCATCTCTTCTCTCTTTTTCGATTGCTTTCTCTCCTTTGCTCGCCGATTTTGAAACCATATTTTCACCTTTTTTTTCCGGAAACAAACAGAAAATGAACAATTATTTTATCACCTCATTTTCGACATTCGCGTGCAACTTTTCGTGAATTTTTCCCGAGTATTTTACTCATCTTTGTCATTGAATCTTGAAATCGATCGTTTTTTCATCTCCGAAGATGTGAAAAAACAATTCACCCTCATTTACGTGAGATCAGAATCGTAGCTGCCAATATTTTTGGGTCTAACTGACCTTTGACCGTAATTGAGGATGAACTTTTACTTTTTTTATGGGTCCAATGCTCGCACAGCTATGTGCACTCGATCGATTTCCATCGCGATTGTTAATTAGGGTCGGAATTAGATTTATGGAAAAATGTTTCAATATTTTTCAGTCTTATTTACGTCTGACCTCTCGCCATTGGGATTAGTTTTATGTTTCTGAGAAATCGGGCATAAAGAAACCTGATCTTCTTGCCGTTAACTTTAATTGAGTATTTTCAAAGTTTCTGATGGAAAGACATCGTTCATTTTTTATATTCACCTGATTTTTGATGATGGCTTGTTTTAAAAAGTTTTTCAAACGCTGTTTCGCTTTAATCGAGTTGAAAATTTTTGGAATGCCCATAAAGTACATTTTTCTTATTTCCATTTTATCTGATTCGAGGATTTAACGGATGTCAGAGAGAAACTAAAGTAAAATGTTTTACGATCGTTTCTGTTTGGCTTCGAATTCAAAGTATTTTTAATTCGATCGGAATACACGTAGTGTATTTACCGAGCTCCGAGCGTCATGTTAGAAAATTCCATTCGTAAATTTCGCAATCCATTAAAAAATTATTTATTTTTTGGTTTCTCACCTGTCTTTCCGAGAGTGCGAGATTCGCTGCGAGCTCGGCTTTGCGTCTGATCGTGATGTAACGACTGTAATGAAACTCTTTCTCAAGCTCAAGCCTCTGATGATCCGTGTACACGACCCTGTATTTGTCCTTCGTTCGAGTCTTCCCTGCAAAAATTCACGATTTCGAAATATAAATAAAGTCGAAAATAAATCGAGCAGGCGTGCGTTTCTCGAAATACAAATAAACGAATTCGAGCTAAATATCTGTACATCAAAAATTGAGCGAAGAACTCAAGAGATAAATTAATTCAAATCATGCTTACACAAAGCAATAACGTTTCTTAAATTTCAAAATTACGATTAATTACAGCTACGATCGCAACGATTTGCGCCAGTTTCATAGAAACCAAATTCTTGAGAACGATTTCTTCAAGTTTTATCCCACGATCTACGAAGCTCGTATTACGGTGAGAAAAGGAAGAAAAAAAAGAAACAGATTTTTATCCAACGCAGCGCGCGTATGTACGATAACGCGCATTATCATAAGATCCACGAAAACACGCGAGTTCGGTCTTCGCGTCATTTCGCTCCCGCGCGCTAATTAAACTCTATGATAAGCGCACTTATGCAGAGTAAAAAGAGACAAAAAAATAAAGAGAAAAGAAGAGAAACAGAGTTGGAAGATTCAGACAGAAACATCCAGGTAAGTCAGCACGTAGATATACTCGAGTTGAGAATAAAAAAGCCGCAGCAAAAATCTTGCTGCCTTCATTTAACGTCGCTTCAGCAGTGATCCCTTTGCCGACAAAATTCTATTACATTTCCGAATTTCTAATTTCTGCTCGTAATCAATTTTTATTTATCTGAAGAACGTTGATCATAAAAAAACAACGAAAAAATTATGAAAAAAATCATGAAATATTAGAAATCGAACTGCGCGTTTCATTTCGTCACATAATTATTGTGACTCTTTCTAATTATTTTTATTTATATCGCATTTGAAGCCACAAAACGGCCAAAATCATTCAAAGTTTTGTTCGCAGGCGTTGCGAAAGCAATTAGAGTTTTGTAAAAAAAAAAAATAAAATAAAAAAAGAAAAAAAAATGTATTAAATGAGAAAATACGTCGGAACTTGTGTGTATCTCAATGTTGATACATAGAGACGTGGATGTGAGCTGACAACTGCTGTAAATGGAGATGACGAGATGCGTTGGCATTTTCTCACATCTCAGTCCATTATGTTTTTGGTGTTGGTGCCTTGACGCAGGAGAAATCAGAGAGAGGGACGACGTGAAAAAGAGGGAGGTGGATAGAGAAAGAAAGAGAGAGAGAGAGAGAGAGAGAGAGAGAGAGAGTTGTACGGCACGATTAGATAAGGCCACGGGGCGGCGAGATCAAAGGCAGACTCGCTAATCCACCACTCCTCGATAACTCTCGTGGTACGACGAGCGAGTGAGAGAGAAACCTTCGAAAAGCACCGGTGAAGAACTGAACGCGTCTGTATACCTGTATATAAAAATAATGTAATACATCTTTTTCTCACCACGATCCTGGCAAAAAAACAGCCATAACTCCGTGTCCGTTTAGTGTCGAATCTTCCGATATTTTCGATAAATTATTCCGAACAAAAGGCATCGTCATGCAAAAAATTACAAAAATAAACGGGTGACTCACAGCTACAAATACGTGAAACCACAGGTAAAAGCTGCTAAAATGGATAGATTTTGTTTGCTATTCTGCACGGATCCTGCCCCCGTATTCATCCCAATTCGTCATCTTTTTTTCGACGATCCAGCACTCATGTTGTCAGATTTCAACGAAAAAATAATTATCGTAATTTCGTGATTTGCGCGCGCGGGCCACAAAAATTTTATTTGCACGAAAGTATTTCACACTGAAATCTTCATTTTTACTTCAGTTCACGATCTTCAACTCGGGCACTTTTTCATCAACGACCTACAATTTTAAAGAACAATTTCGAAATGTCGTTCCTGCGAGAGCACCAGATGTTTGTCGAATTTTTTGAACTCGTATATGCATCGAAAGGTTTTATCAATTTTATCATAACAGAAGAAGAAGATTTTCTCAAAACTGCATACACTGCCACGTCGCATCGAGATAAAACAACGATTTTCTTGTGTGCATAGTTTTTTTCAGTTTTTTTTTTTTTTTTTTATGTTGAGAACGTGCGCTAGGATCGTGAAGCGCCCCAAATATGCTATTTCATTTCTATATATAAAAAGTTTTATTTATACGTGAAGCTTTTAGCTAGAATTTTAGTGAGAATGAAGAACGGTGACGGCTGAAAGTACGTCGGAGCTAGGATTACCGGTTCTCTGTGTACTGTACACATGGATTCGAGTGAGACCCCTTTTTTTTTTCATTTAAACACTCCGAGGCACCGATATCAAAATCATGGGCACTTTTATACCCCGGAATAACGTGTTTCAATTCTATAACTCGTATTTGTATAAACTTATCAACATTAGATCGTTCTAGGCTGAACGAAACGAAGTTACGAAAAGTGAATTTTTCCACTGGATTTTATACTTTTCTTTTTAGATGTAATTTTTTAAAAGAAAAACGTTTTTTTTTCGAACTTCAATCGGCCGGTTAATCAAAGATCTTCGTTGGCTTAGATACAAAAATAAATCTTGTTTTACCAGAAGCAAAAATTTACGTGTTTTATATATATTTTTCATCATATTATTTCCAACAAAAGTAATGACAGGGATTCCCATCGTTATTTGCACTAGCGAGAAAAAAAAATTCATCGCTCGAATAATAACGTCAACAGAATCGGACGTCGAATGAGAAGAGATAAAATAAATATAAAAAAAAGGCAACTTTTTGGAGTGATTGAAAAGATCGGAATCGTAGAACAGGAGTGTATTGCACTTTGCATTGATAAAGAAAGAAAACGGATACATTTGTAGATGCATTAATAAAATGTACAGGCGTTTAAACAGCGGAGCTGTGAGGTTATTGCACTCTTTAACCTTGTCTCCAGATCTATTTCGAGAAAGAGTTTCTTCGATATCAGAAAAGAGCTTTAGGGATTTAGGCGAAGTTACTTTGATGATGACCGCTTTCGCGTGCTCGTGAACAAAAAATCAGATAGATCTATACGTCGATGTGTGCGTTTGTGTGTATATATATATATATATATATTTAAAACACGACCAGCTGCACGCAGCTTGGCTCTCGCACGTTAAATTGATAAGGGAGTAATCTGAACGTACGATGCATGAACGATCAGCTATGTACGCACTCGAAGCCGAAAACGGCCTTCGTAAATCGACGAAGGAAATCGAGAAACGTGCCAATCTTTTGACGTATATTTTCCATCAACATACCCGACCGAATTTATTTATTTATGGCAAATTGAACGACATTTGATAGATTTATTCAAAGCTCAAACCCGGTTGAAGTAGTTACGGCTGATTAATTCATAGTCAATTTATATATAGCTCAATCAGAAGAAATTATAAGAAAAAGAAATCACAGTAGCTAGGCTTAAATCATTGGAAATTCAATTAAGTTCATCTATTTATTTTATTTCACGTACTTTCATTAGATTTCAAGGCATTCTATTATTTCAACGAGTAAAATAACTGAAGATTTGTTTACTCCAAAATAGAAATATTTGATGACAATCGATTGAATTGAGTCTATAAAAATTAACATTCTAGAAAAAAAAAAAAACAAAATTCCAAATTTGACAGGACGACATCGATATTGTACGAAAGCTCAAAGCTCTGAGTGCTTAAATCTCGAATGTGATGTTTCTCGACAATATTCATAAGTCAAAAACTTGTGTACAAGCAGAAGAGAAGTACTACAAGACAGAGTTGACGGGCATAACGGGATGAGCGTTTTCGCGAGAGGGTAACTCCGCGGAATATGAATGGGCCAAGAGCCTCGACAAACCACAGTGCGGTAAGAGGGTGGCGATTTTATATACGTGCTTCAAGGGTGAAAGAGCGTCGAAACGTTGGCTTATACACACATGAACGCTGTGAGAGCAAAGCGACGAGGGACTGGAAAGAAACGGGACTCTCGGGACTCGTTGCTACCCCATTACAGAGCGGGAGAAAAAGAAAGAGAGAGAGAGAGAGAGAGAAAGATAAATAACTTTTTTGCTCTTTTACATCGTACAGATTCGCGGGAGAAGACGCAGCAGTAAGAGCGAGCGAGAGAGAGAGAGAGGGAGAAGAAGTGAGGGAGAAGCTTGTTCTGATTTTGTTTCAACCGCCCGATTTTCGCCTCCCCTATTGTCACGACAAGTGTCGGCGTTTCTATATACAAATGTATATTACAGAAACATATATGAATATACGTATATGATGTATGCGTATGTATCGCAGTCCCGGAAGGTCCTATTTGTCAACGGCATCACAATTACCATGCCATTGTATCACGCCACATTTGTATGTATTCTTTCTCTCTCCGTATCAAATGTCATATCATTCCCTTTTACATTCTCATTCTTTCGGGTCCCTAATACCATTCTGCTCGGACATTGTACCAAGTTTTTGAAATTTTTATATTTTTCTTATGGATTTTTTATGCGTTGGCAAACGTATGTTTAAGCTTTTTGGACAACTATTCATGTATCGAAATCGTCGTTTTTTTTTAGGACTGCTCCAATCTGTTTGTCTCGTCACACAATTTTTTGGCAGGACAGCTTTTAGTAGAGATTTTTTTCCTCGGTTTTTCCAGACAGCTTTTTCGTTAAATAAAACAATGCTTTTGAGTTTTTAGGTAAAACTAACGGTCCAATTGGGAGAACTGTTTAGTGTGAAAAACTGAATGTACAATGAGAATTGAGTGGAAAATAACGGCAACACTTATGGAGCCTCCCATAAATGGGTTAATTTTGAGGGGCGAAAAAAAAAATGTCTGGAGCTTTTGTAAAAATATAATTCTAGGGAAATGATTATTCGAGGCGGGAAAAGCCCGGCCAAGATGATCTAGATAATTAAAAGAGTAGCGTGACATTTTATGGTCGGAAAGACCGGAATTTTAGGGGAGAAAATAATGGTCAGAAAAAGTGCTATCCCGTGGACGATTGAGTCCTCTTGTTGGACAGCTCCACGATAACGTTACATTATTTCGAACTTGGAAAATGGTTTTTGACAGTGTAAAAGAAGAGCTACCTGCGAGGCGAGAGTCGCGACACTGTCTTTTGTTCTCGAAAATAATATACTACTGGCCTAGAAAACTCGTAGAGACATTGTAGTAGCCTCCTCAACGTCTGTCTTCCTCTATCTCACTCCTGCTCATTGACTATTCGAGATCCTGGATGCTATACTTTATTTTACGACTCCTTGTGCAGACGGCGAACATTTTATTGGTGAGCTTAGGCACTCACTTGTTCTCTTTCTCGATCTTTCCTTCTTTTTTACTATCTCTCTCTCCTTCTCTTTCGCTTTCTCTCTCTCTTGCTTTGAGAACAATAAGACGAGAGAAGCGCCGCTCTTTTCGAAACAATGAGGAAATAATATCGTATACAGAGTCCTCGTAGTCCTGCACGATTTTCACCGGTGTGCGCTACGCGACCCCACATCATTTCGCTTTTCTTTTTTAAAATACGACTTTCTACAAACGGGAGCCGAAACAATTTATCGTATCAGTCTTTCCACAGGATTGATTGTTTTTCCCAGCCAAATATGTTAAAAAAATCACATACGTCAATAGTGATGAACATATTTTTTCACATTCGAGCAACCCCAATCCGATATTGAAAAGGGAAAAAATCCTTTTCGATCTCAATAAAAAGAAAAAAAAATCTATTGTTGTTTCGAACAAGATTTTTCTCGGATGAAAATAAACCTGATTCTTGATTACAGACAAAAGGGAACCGAATTTCCAGAAACAGCTCAGGAAAAAGGTAGAAAAAAAAAACCCGGATTTTTGTCATAATTAAAAGAACTTAATAAAACGAGCCGTAAAAATAGTTATAAATTATCGGACATTTACATTCGGCTGTACATGTAGATCTGTCACTACTTTAACACGCAGTTTATACCAGAATTAAGGTCGATTCTCGGAACGTAATGAAAATTAGGGAACTCACAAAAACTGTACTGCGAGGATATTATAAAGTTTGTCAAAAGGGTGCGCAACAATATGACATCGGGGTTTAGTGAATTTTACGAAGGCGTTTCCAAAGACGCAAGAAAGCACTTCTGCACCCCTGTTGAGACTTTTCTTCACCCAGACGTTTAATTGACTCTCATTGTTGGCAAAATAAACAGTTTGGACGCGCGCGGTCTCGTACCACTAACCACTATCCTCACCGTAACCCGTTTCGACACAAGAGTCAACCGTTGTCTGGCTCCATTTTCGTTCATCCCCCAAACTGCCCTCAACGAGTATGAGTTGCTTGAGTTTTTGTCTATGTACCGTAACCATTATTACCCGAAGTAGGCGACGACACCTTGAAACAGCAAAATAACCAGTCGTCAGGTATAAAAATATCGATGTAAATAGACTTTCCTTGAAAATCTTTTTCAGACACTGTCAGCTGTACGCAAATGAATATCCATTCTGATCAAAATCTCAATGCTTAACAGGTTGAAACAAATCTTTAAAAGTCGCTCATCTCGAAAAGTGTGAAACTGAAAAAACGACATAAAAAAAAAATAAATTCTGGAGATGGCGTTGGCAAATTATTAGGCGGACGAATTTTTCGGATCAAGCTCTTCACGCGGTGATCAAAATGTTGTCATTTTGCATTGAATCTGCTAATGTTTCCGGACCACATGTATCAAGACGTTTATTTACAAAATCTGACAAAAACGGATGACATTTTTTTCGGAGTTTAGGTGCATCGCCCAGAGCATTGAATCCCGATCGAATGCAAGTGTGTGAATCGATACCTGACGACAGTTGAGTTGAATGAAAAAAAAAGATTCTCCGCTGTTAAAATCGCTGTAGAGAGTCGGTACAGAGAGTCTTTTGAAAAAGCGTGCTCAAGCGCGGATCCGTTGTTCGGCGAGAGTGAGCATATAATCGCGTGAACCAAAATGGCGGAGCATATAAAGGCTCGCAGCGAGTGAAATCGCGTGCACCATATGACTTCTAATTAGAATCAGAAAACTCGTAACTATTGCCTCTATTTTAGCGTGTACTCCGCGAGTAAGAGCATCCTGCAGAAGAGTTTCTCATGCTCGAAAGAAAAAGAAAAATGTATATACACGTTGATAAATTGTATTAGACATGCGCGGGAAACGCGAGTGAATGCGCATGATGGCGGCTGTAGAGCCGCGAGGCGACGCCGTATGAACATGATCACTGTACGTAGTGATTGCGTATGAAATATATATACAAGTACAAGGTATATGGATATAAATGTATCCATAGGAGGATCGTTGTGGTGCTGAAGCGCGAAATAACGCGATGGGCTAGCGGGCCAAATAGTAATATACGTATTTCGAATCATGCAAGATTCGTTATGCGCGAAGCAATGGTCGAGTTGTTGCGATGTGTATATGTATATATCCGTGAAGTCTCGAGCTCGGCAATATAACCATAAAATGCAGATAATGGCTGTTGCCCCGAGCTCTCTCTCTCTCTCTCTCTCTCTCCCTCTCTTTCTCTCTTGGTTAGTCTATAACTGTGTTGGATATTGTCGAAGAGTCGCATGAAATGAGCAAAACTCGCGCAATCCCAAAGGGTGAGAGCAACAACGTTCTGCCTTTCAGCAGTGCATTTCTTGCAGGTATATATATATATACATTGACGTATATTCAGTGTCAATACATAGGACTTCGCACATCTATAGATCTTCGTATACCACCGAAAGTTGGCAACCCTGTAAGCATCGGAGAAACACGCGAGAGCGATAATAATGCACGCAAACCATTGGCAAACAAGGAAAGATCGAGAGTTCCATGCTCGCCGAGCGAATGGCTTCCGATCGGTATTCCAATTTGTGGTGCATAAAAAACAAAGAGCTAAGATATAGGCGAAGACTGAATGTATAATGAGGAAAAAGAAACGACGCGTGAGTCGTTATACGATTTTTTTTTTGTTCGTGCAGCTGAGGGCAGACATGGCAGCCATTATATACCACGCGGGGAATTCCCGTGCGGCACGCGATCACCACTTGCTCTCTTTTCCTCTCTCTCTTTCTCTTTCCCTTCAGTGCCGTTGGCTACGCGAGGCTACAACTGAAAAAAAAGGGGTTGGGACCTCCCTTCGCTTCCAAACGAAGAGAAAGATGCCGGCATAAAAGCTATGTATATATGGGTATATACATATATTTTGGAGATTTACAGAGGCGTGGTTCAAACTTTCAGCTTAAAATAATCCGTCTTGACTCGCCATGAGGGTGTTTTATTTTAATGGAGGGTTGTATTATAGGATATTTATCTTACGCATATACAACCAATCGATCCTGCGTACACACATTTTACTAATTCACTGATCTAACGACGAGTAAACATGCAACAGAATATGTCAAGTTTTAATTTGTCGTAATGTAATCACATAGAAATTCATTTCTTTTGTAAAACCAATCATGAAACATCAATTATTGGGGTAAAATTGAAAGATTACAGATTTAAAAAAAAGTAATTCGTGCATATTCGACAGACGAAATTATATTGAATCGATGATGTTTGGAAAAACGATGATGATTTATCGAGTGACAAAACAATTTGTAGAATGAAGCAATCAAATTTTATCAGAAATACAAATATTATGGGTTTTCGTGATATAAATATTTTTGTAAATCAAATCGAACTTATTGGTTGCATCAGAAATTTGTTTGTTATTATTAAATATTTAGTCTGGATGAGATAAAATGGTATTTATCGATCTATCAAGAGAGCCACGATATCTGTCGATTTATTGGATTTTATCAATGAAACTGAGAGCAATTTGTCGATTGACAAAATGGATAATCACACTCTCAAATGATATCGCATGCAACGAATATTGGAAATCAATCGATTTATTTTGGCAAATTACTATTTTTCTAGCTACACGATATCGATAATAAATATTGGATTGTCAAGGGGAGAAAACGACTACGCAAACGAGCAACGGTACAACGCTAATTTATGTAATGGGGCTAATTAATTGTTATTGTTTTTTTTTCTTCTGAAATAATCGTACCGAGAGCGTCGAGTGTGCAGAGCTCGTGGAGCCCCGTCACTGAACCGGTGTTGATTGCAGCAGCTACGTTGCATGCTGCAACAATAAAAATTAATCGTACAATCCTTCGTAAGTGAAAAAACGTGTCGTCAACTTTTTTTTGTGTGATTTTTTTGAAATCCTTCACGTCATGAAGTGTTAATTTCTTAAAAGAATCATCCGAGAGTTTCGATAGCTTGCTTATTTATACTAATAATTCACTGATATTGTTTGCATTTTGGGATTGATGGTCCACCATGGCAATCTGTTTTTTTTTTTTCACTTTGAATTCAATACAAAAAATCGTTGTTGAAGCCTCAAAGAAGAGATTTTTTCAATTCATTCGGAGCGTATTTCTTTAACTTTTTAGTCACTCTAATCTTGATGAAATGATGAATAAATTTTTGTAGTTATGTATCTCTGGTCAAGAAATGAATTAAGAAATTAAACTCCGTAATTTTGACAATGTAAGCGCGAGTGCATTAGACCTCGAGTGTGTCAAGCCCTTCGAGTCATGTATTTATATGTTGATTCAGGATCTCTGTTAAATCCGATCCTCGAAAACACATACGAAGAAAAATTGAGGTTGACCAACGACAGTCGATCCTCTTTTCGGGCTCGAACAGTCGTAACTTCGTCCCGGATAATCTCACAAATATTTGAGGGCAATTAGATGTTTGCCTGTTCGTTAAACGTGTTTACACTGTTTTTCTCGTTCCTTATATGTAGACCACAGAGCGTAAAGTGTGTATAAAAATAATCCATGTTAAAAGCAGCTCGCCGAAACCGGAAATGAAGGATTCCTGCAGACTCGTTTTTAACTGATAAATTTGTGTTTCGTAATCTTGAGGATACTCGCTGTGAGATTACAAGAAAAGGGAGAAAATAATGATCGAATATTTGTGCTTAAGGTGCAGAGTATTCTCGGGCTTTATGTGAATAACTGAAAATGTTGATGTGCCCGTGAGACGTCAATGAAGAAGGAAAAATATGGGTTCCAATCATTCGAACCTATGAATCTCCATTCTGTTTACGTTTCTTGAATGAGCTGAACGCTTTTAGCATTACGGGCTGTTATACATACTTATAAATACGAAAGAAAGCTTCACAATACTAATATCCAAAATTCTGTAACGTTACAGTACGTTCGGTTGTATCGATCGTGCGATAACGAACGACGAATATTCTTATGTTGAGTAAGGAGCCAAAACAGCTTCGCGCCGCTTAAGAAGTCATGCACGATGATGTGGAAGTCAAGTACCGTAAATTCTTTGAAATTACCGTCCTAAAAAGTCTGTATTTTAGTAAAAAAAAATACCCAAAACATCGATTATGAGAAACTGACATCACCGAGTAAAGACTTGTTAGCTGTAATCTTTCATGTCAAACAGTTCCGCTTGAAAATGTTTGTACCAGAGTCTCGGACAGTCATGGAAGATTAATAATTTGGAAAAAAAACAAAACAACAAGATCGAGAAACTTACCTGGATTTGGTTGACTCTGATACGAGGGTTTTTTCATCCATTCATAGGGACTTCGAATTTGGGACGGTCTCATTGGCGTAGTGGATCCATTGTTGTTATTGTTATTAGCGGTGGTATTATTATTGTTGTTTGCAGGTGGAGTGGAAGGAGTTCCGGGACTGCTGAGTTCACTACCGCTAACGGTGATCGGTGGACTCGGTTCTCCGCTACCAACGGCTTGATGAGGTTGTTGATGATGATGATGAGTGCTGCTCTCGTCGCCGCTCCATTCGCTAACAGCGCCGTTTATTTGTTGCTGCTGTTGATGTTGCTGATAGGCAACTTGGGTATGATGTTGATACTGAAGATGATGGGAATAATGATGCGCATGGGGATGTGGCGGCCAAGCAAGCACATCTGCCGCATGTTCGAGGTATTGTTGAGGACCTGATGTTTGATGATGGTGATGATGATGATGAGGACCGTGGGCAGGATGTCCATGGGGATAACCGTACCAGTATTGTTGGGTCGGGCTCGTATCAGCGGCTGCTGCTGCAGCTGCAACCACGGCTGCTTGCTGTTGAGCCGCGGCGTGTTGAGCTTGTGCAACGTGTTGTTGAGCCTGCTGAGACAATTGTTGATGGGCGACCGTCGCAACGGTGCTCGATTGTTGTTGTTGTTGCTGTTGCTGGCGATACATCGCCAGAGGATTGTAATAAGACACCATTCCTATGCTACTGATGTCCGTCATTGGAAATTAATTCTTCAAATTATTATTCCAATGGTAATAGCAAAAGTTGTTTTCTCGATGAATATTTTCTCGTAAACGATCGGTCTGTTTCAATTTCACAGTCTCTTCGTGCGTGATCTACCACGATCGCACTTTCCTCGAACTTTTCACTACAAATGCCAAACACGTTTTTCTACAATAACAAGCCAGCGAGCTTCCTACGACGAGATACGAAACGATAAAGGATTCGAGGAACTCACGAAATCGTGATAAGTCCGATGCCTCTTCATAGGTGTTACAACCCGACGGATCGTTTAGCACGTTTCGACGACGAAACGCCGTGACGCACTTTTACCGATCTCAGGTACATCCCATTTCGCGGACTTATCGTTTTATTCTTTTCTTCTATCTCGAACACTTCCTACGTTTCGTGGAATCACTGTACCAAAAGCACGCTAACTTATCGGAGGATCAACGCGATACCGAGATGATCGATCCAACTTTTGTCTAACGCGAAACACCAATATTATTATTAGAATTAAAACCGCACCAACACGTGTCGTTCATCATAAAAGTTTTTCAATCGCTTGAGCATCACACTCCAAAATTCTGATCGTTGATGCTGGGATTCCCGGATATCCGTAAACGACTTTTGATTTGCAAACACTTCACTTTTTTTTTATATCGAAACTGATTATATATTCAAATAATGATCTGTACAAACGATTTCGACAAAAAGAAAAAACGTAAAAAGTGTAAAGAAGTTTATGGATCTACTGGACTTCCATCTGTCAACGATGATTTTTTTTTAAATATTATTTGCTGCCGATTTGATTGACGTACTTCTGACAGTGAGCCGTCGACTTTGTTGTTTCATCGACGACTGCTCAAACGTCTATGGTACAGCCGGTCCTCGAGGTATCCCCGAGCTCGGATCCGCCTTCCAAACCTTCGCATTATCCCCACCGCTCTGACTTGACTTTCGAGCTCCTCCAATAGGAAAGCTCCTAGCTCAACTTGCAGTGTAATGGCGCCCGATGGACCTCCCGGAACCCACCGATAAAAGCCACCAACGATACGATAAAAACTTCCCAGGTATCAAACTTCGCGTCGCTCACGCCCTCCTTTGCCTCTTTTAATCGTCGCATTTGGATTAGCAACTTTTATTCAGTCCAAATCCCTTTCTTGTCATTATGATTATACTCATTATTCTATTCAGTATGGCCTGACAATACATCGGATTCGATCGGGCTTCAAGTTTAGCGACAATATTTAGGCTCTATATTAACAAAGCATTCACTAACTTTAATCATTCGTAATTTCATAACTATCGAATGAAAAATACGAATAAAACTGGACTTTTAATCAATTGAGAAACAGAATTTTCATCATTTTTCAGTGAAAAACAACATTTTTATCAATTTTTATTTTCCAAATATTATATTTCATTCGCTCTATTGATTCGTTAACTCATTTTTTATTGGTATTGTTAATTTTTTGTATGAAAAAAGAATTCATTCATCGAGGTATCAAATTGCAGTTGAAAAATTTCATTTTTCAATCGCTTTTGAAATAGCCGAATTTTTAATTTTCTCCGAATGAAGTATTTGTATTATTTTTTTTACTAATTTCACAGGTTCGTTTTTGCTATTCCGAATTTTAGATTAAACATGAGATTCAAGTAGCTTGATTCTGTTTGAATTTTCACTGTCCACTTATATTCGTGAAGCTGAGAATATTCGTCAGCAAAAAGTAATGATAGAAATTTATTTAACAAACGCAATAACGAGTGGCTAACAAAAATCGCGACAAAACAGAAAACCTTATTTAAATCTAGTTAAAAAAAACCTGCAAAACACCTGGCATTCCTTGACCGATTAAGTCGTTTTCATAATTAATCAAAAATGTTAATAAACCTTTTCGGTGGAATGTACAGAACTTTTGTGATACGAAGACATTTCGATAGAGGTCCAGGTATTCAAGAGTATACTTTGTCTATTAGTACACGAGGTTTTCCACGTGTTGAAGAAGCGAGAGGTACGGTAATGACCATTTCATCGTGTAAATATACATTGTATATATATAATTAGCGTGTGCTCTCTATGTTATGAGTTGATGTTTTCGAGGCAAATCGGAAAGACCAACGTATCGCTGTCTCTTGGCATTTACACGATAATCGTCGACGTCTCTGTGTGCTCAAATCGTATTTACTTTTGTTTTACGATTTTAAACTAACCCTCCAACATAAGTTTTATTTTTATTATTATTGTGCATAATATAACGGTTGACTGAGTGGCGAGGATCGCATCTCAGTTATCGTATTAATCCGAAATCCGATGGTAATCCATTTTTTTTTTTACTTTTGAAAACGAAGAGAAGAAAAAAATCACACCGTTTTATCGTGCGATTCATTTTTTTCTCACTATAACCGATTAGTCATATACGGATCAAAGAATTTTTGAGTTCATTTCGTGTGTGTGTGTGTTTTTTTTTCTTTTCTTTTTTTATATATCCGCACAACACTGTATCAAAAGATTTCGAGTACTCAGAAATGTTATATATCACATTTTACAATGCCGAAAGGGCCTTAAGAAAAGCAATTATCTCACGTTTATCCTGTTGCGTGGATTCACGAAAGACTATATACGTTCATTAATATAAATCACAACGTCAACAACTGCTCTTTGATTTCGTATCAGTATGCTGAGTTGTATTATATATTTCGCGAGGGAGTGCCCGTCTATCCCACCATTAATTATTCTTATTTATTACGATTCATAAAGCAACTTCGAATAGTAAAATCAACTGTTTTACAGTAGAACACACATTTTCATAAATAATCTCATATTTCAGTAAAATTGACATAAATATTCGACGAATAAGTGTTTTTTTTTTTTTTTATATTCCTCAAAATTGATTATGATTAATTGGTGTCGAAATAACAGTAATTTGTGGATCTAAGATCTAAATTAGGGAATAAAAGAATAAAAATTAAAATACGTTATTAAATAAAAGTTTTGTACGTTTTGCTCGAGCATTCATCTGGACAATAAAATGCATCTGAAATATTAGATCGAAAAAAAAAAGTCAACATAAATGTTTTAAAAAATTCTTTCAAGATCGACGACCGGTTTGAACTTTCATCGAACTATACTACAGACAATGGTTTTTCGTAATCACTGTGTAAACACATCAAGAGATCATATCTCACTGATAAATTCTTGATATCATTCATATATATATAATTGCGACAAAATGTCATAAATAAAGTGTAAATCATTTCTCGTTCGCGCGGGCGCTTTCATAGAGTATCCCGCCCCACGATTAGGGCCGTTACAGTGATTTGTATGATCACCATTTAAATCTGTTTAAATTCGGATAATCGCGTAAAAGGGCAGCCGATTAGACGGAAAATATAATTGAAATATATATTTGTAAAGTATTATCGCCCTTTTTCTCGCTCGTTCGGAGATAATCTTGACACAATAATCGTCGTCGATGGTCCGGAAAGGTGCGTGTACATGTCAAAATATTGACACGCGACAAGTGCAGCCCATGAAAATTGTTGATTATATCGCCATAGCCACGGTGCTTAAGGTGGCTTTCAAACGTCAGCGCAACTCTCATCCTCTAGTTTCGTCCTTTGGATGCGCTCCGCCTACTCAAACACAATATATGTTAACGCTCCAAAGAACCTCTACTGACGTTCCTCCTTTCATCTATTCTCCTATATCCACTGTTGATATTTTCATGCGAAAATTTTGTGACCAGAGATTTTTGGCAAAAATATTGCATCCATTTAAGAAATAAATTTTCTATGAAATATTTTTATCACCGAGAGAAAGCACCGAAAGAGGCTTTAATAATTTAGGAAAAAGTTAATAAATATCGTTTATAATCAGATCGATTAATACATTTAAGGAGGGTGGCTACATACGACAGTGTGATAAGAATTTAATAAAATTAATTGATAACATTCTTTAGCATCAAATGCAATGACACAAATTTTTTTCAAATTTTCCGTCTACGTAGTTGTCGAATAATTGGAGTTTACAATATGCAAAGGATATACCTATATATATATATATCAGAATCCTATGCTTAAGGGTGTAAACTCTAGTGTTAAATTACTCGAAAACTATGTAGAAGAAAAATCTTAAAAAATTTGTATATTCATATTTAATCCAAAAGAATATGCCCACCAAATTTCATCAAATTCTAATCATTTCGAATTTTCCTATGCTTTTAACATGGCAACATTGTTGTGTGTAGCCAACCTCCTTAATAGAAAATAACATTCGTTGTGCAAAAAATACTTTATTCGAAATACGAAATATTTTTTTTTCTCAATATAAGAAAACCCTGGGATTGTTTCGACAAAGAAGTCAGGTTATTAACCCTTGAGTAATCCTCCCTCAACACCATTCGTCACCGGTAAGCATTCGTCGACATTTCATGCTTATAATTGTAATTAAATTTATCTTCTATATATCCATGATTCCGAAACGCGTTTCGCGAATATTGTCAGCACATATATTTATATTATTTACACTAGTTACTCATCCATTGACTGTCGAATGGTTATCGTCTTTTCTCTAATACGAAAATACATTAAGAGATAAGACTAATATATACACAACCTATTCTCTTCAATTTCGTAGATATATTGGTTTCACGCAGTAAATTTGGTAAATAGACAATAACAGCGTAGCTAACGTCTGTCATTTTTATCTCTGCGATCGCAATTGATCTCTTCTAATTTCACAAACAAAGTCATTACAGATTCGAGAAGCGAGCGTTACGTTGGCAAAATTTGCAGGACGTAATATCTCCAAAAATTGTGATCGTGGATCAAGAAAAATGCATAAAGGTAACTACTGTACTGCGTGCTAGTCAAATGAGTGCTAAATTTTCACAAAGCTTTTAGGCCAAGTTTAACGCACCAATTGAACGTATTTTTAGTGAATTTGTATTACAGCATATCTTATTAACGTGTAAAAATATTAAAAACGATAGTTTCGTGAAACTATCAACTGATAAATGCAAATTTTCATGATGACACATTTTCACTGAGATTCATCAAAGAATAACCTGTATTTTTGAACCGATTTTAATGCAACACGTCTCATTTTGTTTCTTAACTGATCCTTTAAGAATCCACCTCGTACATTTTTTCTAAAGCTTAATCGTTTCACTGTCGCAGCCAATTGTTTATTAAGCGAAGAAACTTTGTCATAAATAATTTTTGAACGAATGAACTTGAAAAAAAATCTACTTGGTGGGTTCGTAGAGGATCACTTGAGAAACAAAATGAGACGTGTTGCATTAAAATCGGTTCAAAAATACAGGTTATTCTTTGAAAAATCTCAGTGAAAATGTGTCATCATGAAAATTTGCACTTATCAGTTGATTATTTCACGAAACTATCGTTTTTAATATTTTTACACGTTAATAAGATATGCTGTAATACAAATTCACTAAAAATACGTTCAATTGGTGCGTTAAACTTGGCCTAAAAGCTTTGTGAAAATTTAGCACTCATTTGACTAGCACGCAGTACAGTAGTTACCTTAATCATTTTTGTTTTATTCCATACTGCAAAAAAACATATATATATGAAGACAGCGAGTGCTAACAGTGGATAAACGAATAGAAAAATAGGAGTAATATAATAATAAATATTTATAGTCGTAGGTTGATCGAATGAAATATATTAGGTAAGAAAAATGTAGTGTAGAGAAGAATCGATGCGGTTACAACGATGATATAATACGTGGTCGCAAGAACCGAAGAGTATGACGATGATTTACGTAACGTCGCTTCAAGACCCAAAAAGTGTACGAGAATATAAGAGAGTATCGGTCGAACAAAAGTCAGTAAGTTGAAGCACCGACGGGGCACGCGAACTCGAGACGAGCTCATTGTAAAATGACACTTTGTCAAAGTGTCAAAACAACATTAGCGAGCTCGCTGCCACGGGGTGCAAACGCATTCGGGGCTTCGATACAGCTTCGACCTTGGGGTGTCAGGTCTTTGCTCAGAAAGTGTCACCGCACTGGTGACAAATAGCATATTGTGTCTATAAGAGAGATGTTGAGGCACTGTGGTCTCGCTGCGTGCTCTTTACAGCAGCCGCAACAATCCTTGCGGTAAGAGCACAATTATCCTTCGATTTATGTCGTAACCATCGCAATGTTACGCTCATTTACTTCGCATTTTAATTGTTTTCTTATCCTCTGTACACTTTGTTTCGTTGAGACTTTTTCAAATTAATCTTTCGGTCACGAATTATCGTTTTATTCGTCAAGAAAACAGACACTAAAAAATCGGGCTCCATTTTCATTGTTTTTGTCACTATCTAGGAGAGTGTAATTGAGCGATTCATGAAGAAATCGTTAACTCTAGCTTCGTACAAGAAAAATCGATATTTTATTTATTTTCTAGGAAATTCGTTTCGAAAAACTCTTTATTATTGTTTTTGTTTCGCAAAATAATCAATATATGAATTTTTGTTTCTATAAAAAAATATATTTCGATGTTTTTTTTTTGCAAAAATTCATTCATTTTGTTTTTGAAATTCTCCGCGATTTTTGTTGTTCGAAATTAACTTTTACTGTTTTATATATTTATTTACTGTTTTTTTTTGTTTGTTTTTTCATGTTTTTCGTTGTGTTTCTATAATTAAAGATATAATAATTCGACGTCAGAATTCGGTTCCATTAACATTAATTGGGAGTGATAAAAAGTGCGTAAAATATTGTGAAAGAAATACAGCCCTAATTCGAAATAAAGAGATTAAGGATTTCGTGAAATTTTTTTTTTTTTTTTATGAAATAATCTCGAGGAAAAATTGTGTCCGGGCTTAAAAATAATATAAAAATAAAAACGAGCGTATAAGCGCGCACGGATTAAGTTTGGTGAGGAGGACTATAGAGGTGCTCGGAATGTAATAACGAAACAAGGGTGAGAGAGGGTGTAATGTAGGCCGAAAAAGGTCAAAGGTACAATACAAGAGCTTAAGCTGGATCGACAATTGAAAAAGCAGCAATATAAGCAAAGTTTTGGGAAAATTTGGAGCGCATTTTTCAGACTCCACCCATTTTAGGAGAAGCCGTAAAACGTTGCCATTTTTAATTAAAAACACGTCGAACGGCGTTTGCGGAAAGGAAGAGAATATTTTTAGGGATTTGAAAATAGAGGATTGTGTCAACTAGGCAAAAATCTATTGAACTTTACTACGTTTGAAATTTTCTCGTACGAAATACACTCCAGCTCTAACTGACGCTATGAAAAATCCCATTGAAAAGCATCGAGTAGGTACTATTATTGCAGTCTCGATACTTATTCGAGCACAGTAACATTCTCGTATATCCATGCGCAAAAGCAACAGAAGTCGCAGTCATATATCGAGGGAAGGAGGGAGAGCATTGTTTGGCGGTCTGTACCGTACCCGATGATTGCTCTACATTGTGTCCGTACCTCTTTAAAAATATTTTCCTACCTAACTGTAAGTGAATTGCCCCCAATAGAACAATCAAACAGGACCTGCAGAGGCCCATACTTTTCTTGGCGCGTCGTTTCGTCATTCCTTTCCATGGGTTTTGGCTACGTGGACATTCACCAGGGAATTCACTACCTTCTCTCCCTTCCATCACTTATACTACGACTATGAACTCGAGAAACTACAGTTACTCCCGCATATTCTCGTATACAGCATGCCTCTATATATATTTAGGGGTTTGTATGTGGCTATAATGTGCACGCTTGTAACGAGTGTTATACCTTTTATCTTCGACCATTCAACTAATATTTCTACCCTCTCGGTAGGATGAGTCATCAGCACGTCTTCATTACTTTCATACTTTTTCTCTTTCATTTTTTTTTTTTAATTTATTTCTTCACTTTTCCATGCTGTCTCTTACGAAACAGCCACTGATCTACAAATTAGCGAAACGATGTTATTTGAAAATTCTCAGTAAATAATCAAATCGTTCTTGCCTGATGCATGACTTTTCCTCTTTTTTGAAAGCAAATTGAAGGTTTTTTACTCCGATTATTTGAATACGTGTGCATTTTTTTATTATTAAAAAAAAATATATACATATGTTGAATGCATACGAGTTTGTTTGAACGAGAATATTCATAAAAATGAGTAGATGAATGAAATTTTAATTTACGACGTTATTTTCAGCGCTTTTTGCGAGTTTTAGTTTTTTTTTTTTCGCCTGTTTCTCCAATTATTTATTTTCTTATCGAAGGTATGTCATTAAACAGAGTGTTTGATTGAGAGTTTATAACAAACATCAAAACTATGCGTTTACGTACACTAGCTAACAGGCCGCCCGTCGTGCATCGAACTTGCTCGTGGAACTTGAACCGAAGGCTCACAAAACAGCGAAGTGACGTCGAGACCTCTTTCGACCCCTTTAGGAATTGCAGTTTTATAGAGGTATACATTATGGGACTGTGTATACGTTTGAATCCATATGTTGGGACGCGATTCAGGTAAACTGGTAAAGGATATATACAAAGCTTTCGAGCAGTGAATTTTTAACGTGCAGGTGGGAAAAACCTTAGCTCATTGACATTTGAGCTTAAAATTTGTTTTTATTCCTTCAAATTTTTCATCTCATTCTATTCTACGAGCTTTGAATAGCTAGTTAATTTATCACGAAGAGCAACTTGAAATTTCGATGCTGAAAGAATTGGTTTAAACATTTATTCCTTGATAATGATACGAATGCAAAGTTGAATGCACAAATGCACCTTTTTTTTGCCATTGATCACTGAAATCACGATTCATTCGGAAAGATCTATCGAGATTCATCCAAATCTTGTGGGAGTGTAATGAACGCGACCTTTTTTTTTTTGCGTACTGCGCCAAGGAATTTAAACTTCAAAAATATAATTCTAAGGTTTCAGACATAAAAGAGTCAAATGCTGAAGTGTCCCACAATGTATTTGACTTTTATTGTAATTTTTTGAAACATCTTGTAAGATAATTATCGACGGTGGTATAGATCGAGTGAAATGAGTGAGCAAAAAAAAAAGAGGACGAAAACTACGCTTAATATTATACGGTTAAAAGCAATAATTATTATGTGCGGACAAACGCGAGACGAAGGAAAGGGTTTTGCCGCGCGACTACGAGTACCTACGAAATAATAATAAAATTTATTGACGTCCGTAAAAATAACAACGCTTCGGTCTGTCATTTCTATGCTGCTACATGAACGCTTTTGGTGCGTGAGCGGATAATAAAACGATGGAATTATCACACACACACACATTAATTATCTGCGATCCAACTCTTTTACCATCTTTATGTACCAATTGCAGCCAATATTCATTCAACAGTAGCTCTGCCAACCTTATTATACCTATAGTAATTTATAGACGATAGTTTGCTACCGTAACCCTTCTCTTATTACTTGTCTCAATGATCATTTGAGTAAAAAAAAAAAAAAAAGGTCGATGGCCATATTTTAAGTGGAGATCTGATATTCGGTTTAATCTTGTTGTACGACAATAATGATAACAATAAAACAATTCACATTAAAACAAAGTTTTCAACGATTTCTTTCTTGATCCAACGATAAAATACTAAACTATAAAATTATTATGTTTCATTTATTTCGTATTAAATATTAAGTGTTGATGGGACTCAGATACGTTTTCATTTTTTAATTGAATCCATTTGTTTTTATCCGCATTTGATTTTTGGAGCATTATTAACGGGTGGGGTATGCATTTTTTTGTCGAAAAATGCAAGAAGACCAGACATTCTCTTTGAATGATTTCAGCGAAATGTTGGATTAAGAATTAAAAAAAAAAACAAATGTCTCGGAATCGTTAGTGAGTTTGAAATTTCTAGTGAATCTTCTCAATCAGGGATATGAGAAGACTTTTTACATTTTTATCGTTCGAACCTGCAAGTGCAAAGGTTGAACGATTTTTTCCACTCGTTGGTATATTCGAGGATAAAGTTCGTTTGCTATTGGATTCTCCGGGATTTTCAAAGGTGCGGGTAAAGCGCATCTCTCAGCGGTTCGTCCGCTGTCTTACTTGCGCTCTCTCGGTCTTCACACGGTATAGAAAAATAACGCGTACGCCGCTCGTTTATGACCGTACGGATCGTAAAAAAATAAAAATCCAAAACAGCTTTATAGGCAAGATCATTAAAGTCAAGGGAGAGCGCTCGAAGGTGCGCGGACTAATCGGGAGAAACGAACGAAGATGTGCCCGCCAATTAATGTCCGGCGGCATGCATCAATATAGTGAATTAGAAAGAGAGAAAAAGCGGTCGAAAGAAGAAGAAGAAGAAGAAAAAAAAAAGACGACCTTTCGCGCGGCTCGATTTAAAAGAAAAGAGCCCGTGGATCACTCTCTGCAACACACGCTGTGAAATATTCCTTAAGAACACGTCTCGTAATTCATTCGTGACTCGATTCTTTATTTTTATTCGGTCAAAAGATGCGACGATTTAACGCTATAAAATTAAAGGAAAAAAAAAAAAAAAAGTAAGCAAAAGAAAAAAATTGTGGATAAATAACAGTAAAAAAAGGCGTCGGGTCACTTTTAAATTTTGATAGATTGAGGAATTATCGCCGTAGCCAGAAGCTGGTATTAAAATGCTTTCAATAAAAAAAATAAATTGGCTAAAACACTGAAAATGGCAGCGGCGTATCAAACAGAACTAAAAGACTTTTTTTTCTTTTTTTTTTTTTTTTTTTCACTGTCCATCGTCAATGTTCGAAAGTATATAATTGTTTTCATTACCTCTCGTATACTCGAAAATCCGTTCTCCAAGCTGACTAAACATTAATAAATATATTCTCGGTTTGGCAATAAAGATTTGATCGTAATAAAATTCTTCGTATGCCTGATACAGCCATCCTAATTTCTGTAGATTACCGTATACACATATAAATAAATATACAAACAATCTCAGGCTGTAAAAACTTTTGGAAACGTTCATCATCTTCTCGGAGATGGTCGATTCGTCTCATCACGACGTCCTTATAAATTTGTTCAAACGATTAGTAATTTATCCACGTTTGTCTCAGTTATATGTACTGCTCTTTTATGCATCACACATTTTTATCAATAATCCTGCAACGTCGATCTTTAACAAGATTTTATATGTGAAATAAAAATCAAGTGCATAAGAAAAAAATTGCCTGCCGAGTCAGTCGATGATCGAGTGTTGAAAAATCCTCGATGCTTAGATCGAAAATCATTTTTTTTTTTGGAAAATTTTACTTTTTTCATGTACGAACGAAACTGAATGCCAGTATAGCCAGGTAATAAAAAAAAAATTAGTTCCATTTCTATCAGATTTCCGAATATTTTTGCATTCCAATCAAATTCGTTGTGGGAACCGCGATAAATGAGAAGAAATTTTTCAGAAAAACTTTCATAACAACAAATATACACTGAAAGGATATAAATAGAAGATTTAATGACGAAATTGACGTGAAATCAAGGCCTATCAATAAACCGTCGATCTCTTCCATAATGTTTTATACATTTTTCAAAATTCTTCGTTCTTCTGGCTCTGCTTCAATTATAATCGTTGAATGTTAAATCGTAAAAATCGTCGATTTGACTTTTATATTTACTGTTTGGTGTACCATTATATGTATTTTTTTATGTTGTATAAAGGGAAGGTAAAGCAATGGTTTATACACATTGGTCGTTTGGCCGCTTGAATGGTTCATTTCCGGGCTCGTTTCTTGCAGCTCTCTGCGATACCACACGCTACAAACTCCGAGGGTTGACATTAAAGCATCTATAGAGAGGTTGCATGCCAGTATGTATACTTCTCGTAACGTTACAGCAGCCTCACGAGCTAAGGGCATGCAAGATTATGGCACCTGTGGGTAACCAGAACGGCACGTCAGGGCAAACCGTTGAATTCCAACACTCCATCTCTCCTCTCCCTCCTCTCATCGTCCTCTTTCTCTATCGCTCTATCTTCATAACTCTACATAAAATTAGTACCTAAAAGCCCTTCTCGTTGATGCGTGGCTAGGGCTTTCATCCAGGGCATCACCATTTTCACCTACCACCTTTGCTACACTACCGCACCGATTGTGCCTCATCGCCTCATAACTATTACGTTTTCCAACTTCTCGTTTACTTTATTGTACACTATAGCTCTAAGCAATATGACGAAATAAATATACTCCATCAACGAGTTTAGATGATACAAATTACTAGAAAAAAATACTTCGATTGAGTCGAGTATTTGTTCAATATCGATAAAACTACTTTTCGATTCGATTTACACTCAATCTACATTGCTGATTCAACAAATTTTTTTGTTGAATCTACAAAATCAGCGTAAATTTGTTGGTTGAACAAAACCTTTGTTGATTTAACGATATTTTCGTCGGAGAAATGCTCATTCGAGCCAACAAATTCGAGTTTCATTGCCATCAGCCCTCTTCATTATCAATAATCAACCAAAATCAAGAGATCAAACAAAAATCAAATTAAAAATCATCAATGAGAATCAACAAAATTTTTGTTTGGCTTAACCAATTTCAATTTGTTCGTCACGATTTGTTGATCCAACAAAATTGTTGTTGAATCAGTAAATATCTTTTCTTGGTATATTTTTTATAAATTAGTAAAATAAATGATTGAACGATTGTTACATTATTTTCTGGGCGAAATTTTATGCTTGATTTCATTCCCTAAAAACTATCGAATATTTTTTTTTCTCGTGTACTACGATACATCAAGAGTCGAAAGTACAGGGTGGTGGTAGAATTCTTCAAATATGCCTGAGCCACGAGAATGATCGAAAAAGAAGTTCGATTAGGTCGAATGTTTGTTATTTATTAGAATCTTTTTATTTTACGAATTTTCATCACATTTTTTTGCAATCGATGGAAATTCACAACGCCTCACAATTTTATTTTAGCATTACTCGAGAACTTTCCCTTCTTTGGTGGAGTTAAGATATCTTAAAAATGAATTCGATCGAACAAAAACCAGACAGACAAGCCTGAGTACTCTTAATGCAGTAAAATTGTACTCGTGACTCCACAAATACATAGGCAAAAACAATTAATCCAACGTGACAGTATCAGAGAACAGAGAATATTAAAAATAAGAGCATTGTTCGAAACTCGTCTGATTTTGTGAACCCGGATGAACTGGGATTACCTATGGGAAACCGGATGCTGCAAAGGTGTGACTTGCTCAGAGTGATAAGGCAATCACATTTTGTACACACGTGTATACACTTTCGGCAGCCTTCTTACACGATAAATCTAGCTCAATTCTAACTGCCACAAAATTCTCAAAATATACAAGATGATTTTTCATCCTTCATATAACTCTTGTACCCACTTTTTGTGTGCACGGTTTAAACATTTCACGATTTATATAATTATACATATAATTGTTGTAAATCTTCATTTGAAGAAAAGTCGATTGAAATTTTTTCATATCACGAAAGAGAGGGCGGCGTTTGCCAGCATTTAAAACGGCAAAAGAGACATTGGAAAAAAAAAAAAAAAAAAAAAAAAAATAGCTACCACTCGTATACACTTTTACAAGGCAAACTAACTCGTACAGTATTTATAGGATAGCATAAAAGACACGTTTTACCACACGGGCAAATAAATCGTAAATTTTCTGCCAATATGATTGACGCAGGACACGCGCGGCAACTTTAAATAATTACACCATGAAACAACGATTTATAATATTCAATCACAATTATCAAATTATGAAAAAAAGAAAGTAAACAGTTTTATTACAATTTCACGCGAAGAGATATTGGAACTATAAATTTCGTTGAATGAGCAATATCACGTTATTAATTGATTTCATTTTCAGTTAAGATATAATCGTAGACTTGTAATCGAAATGAAAAATGATTTTTTTCAAACAATTTTCAATAGGAATCTTCGACAATTAACGTATTAATTATATTCGTTATGTTCGAGACTACATTCGAAGGTACATGGGTCAAACTGTTATAAAAACAACATTTATTAGCGCAATAATTATAGCAGTCCAAAGTTTACAGCAAGGTCGTATAATCCAAAGGGATTAAAAGCTCGTAAACAACTTTTAGTGTTAATTTTCAAGATTTTTAGCATGTTAAAAAGCTACCCAAGGGAGCTGGTATTGTACCGAATAAGAAATTTTTCACTAATCCGGGACAGCCCATGGTGAAACGGTACTCCGGAGGCAAAGGTTCTACGAAAATATTACTAGATTGCTCTCTTTGTGCGAGAGAGAAGACAGCAGCTAAAGCAAACGTCGAATACATATATGCATATAAACGAAAAGATTGAGTCTGTCAAGTTAGTTCTTTCGTTTTAAAGAGAACGAGAAAAAGAGAGAAAGACATATTTTTATTTCACGAGGGGTTCGAGGAAAGGTAAAAATTGTGTGTATGAAAAAGAGAGAAAAAAGCAAGAGAGAGAGAGAGAGAGAGGCAAAGAGAAACAGAGTTACAGCCGTGTTTCTCGCTTTTATAACTCTCTTTCGATACTTCCGCTATATCTTGCTCTTTCTTTCTTTTTTCCTCACGAGAAGAGAACCTTTTTCAACCGCATTTAAACAACGTATATACATTTTATTGCATGGTAATGTTCGTGCTTAAGCTGCGTTCGACGGTGGGAAAGAAAATGAGGAAGACAGAGCTTTTTCGAAATCACTAGAGACGAAAGAGAGAGAGAGAGAAAGGGAATGCAAGGGATAAGCTTCACCTTTTTCCCTCGTCCTAGTGTACCATCCTGTATACATATATAATATCACCTATTCCAAACTCAACTTGACCTATCTCCGAACTTTACCATCTACGAGATTAGCCCGACGATTTTTTTATAACGACTCCGAAAGATTCATTCCTTCTCGTAATAATCTTCAACTCGAAAAATTATTGAACGACTTTTATTGAATAAACATTTATCTCTGTTCGTGAAATGTGAAAACGAATTTGGAGAAAACTAATACGGAGAAGCAACGGCGACAATGTTATCGTAAAATTTTCTCATGAGATCGAGATTTTTTGAGCAAAGTGATGCAGCAGCAGCAGCAGCAGCTCAGAAGCATCAACGATGAGCAAACTGATTTTCGGGCTGATTTTTGATTTCAGGATTGTGATCCTTCTGCAGTTGCGGCGACGTCTGAAAAGTGTCTGAAAAATAATATGGACATGAAAGGAAAGGAAAAAAATTGTTTGAATCTTTTTTTCCCCGTTACGCGGTCTCGAGGGCAGCGGGTGTAATTACTGGAAGCTTATGGAGAACTTACTTCGGACGGGTAGTTGCACCGCGGAGGCTTCGGTTAAAGAGACAAGAAGTTTTTCGTCTGCTTAGAAGGGACTGAAAAATTGTTGTTGCTCGCGCGTACACCGTTTTTCTTACCGTATGAACTGACCGTTTGACCAATATGCATAGACGAAAAATATTTTACAACTCGACTGTAAGCACCGCCGGGTTATAAACGTTTAGACGATGCCGCATATATAAGAATTTCTCATATAAACGGAGGTACGCGCGCCTCTAAATACATTTTATTTCGACGACAAAGCGACCGAAAATTCCTCGATAATCCTCGGAGCATTGACGAAACCTCGTGCTCCCACTTTTCTTACTTATCCTCTCTTCTTACACCGCTATAAACGTGAGTGGCCATTTTTTTCTTCATTTTTTTTTCGACTTTTTTTTTTTACTTCTTCCTCTTCCTCGGTAACGTACAGTATTTGCGGCACGGGGCAACCCGCTCGCAGGTGAACGCCGTAGGAAAGTATAATCAGTTATTATGAAGGTGGGATTTTTTTTTCGCAGACTCACAAGCCTCGTTTGCCCAAGGATTACCAAATGTTTTTTTTTTTTTCTCATCTCTATTCGTATAAATTCGTCGTCACCGTCATATTTTTTGCTCCGATTATAAATAAGTTTTTCGTAAGACCAACGCAATGCGGATACGGTAGAAAAATCATTGTAACGATATGCAAAATCACGAAATATTTATCCGATTTTCCATTTTGGCTCGACTGAAAAACTGTTCAAATGCTGCAATATGGAAAGTTCTTGAAATTTTTTATTTTTATAACAAACGCCCAATCGACAGCAGACTTATTGACTCTCCGATCGAAAAAAACAAAACTTCGAATTACTTACGAATTCATACAATTAATTAATCGCGGAATATTCGATCGAAGAAACTCTTCGAAAGGAAGCACAAAATGGTTGTTCTTCCGCTGTTGAATAATTCGAGAATTTTGAGTTCTGGGACAAGAGATCTTATTGGAGAAAGAGACATTTCGAGGCTCCGCCTATGAAAGTGCAGCTGCACAGAATCCTCTCTTTGGTCGTGGTTTCGTAACGGCTCATCTTCACACGAACACAAACATACTCTCGTATGCCCAAAGATCTTACTAAAAAGGGGAGAAAAAAAAAGGGGGAAAGAAAAGAAAAAGATGCGTTCTGACCCGTAGAAGCCGATTGGCCGGCTTAAGAAATATATGATTGAACCGGTCTGACCACTCGTCGCTCAGAACGCCTCTCATCATTGCCACGTTGCAACACATTTTGATAGATCATGCCGAAACTCGATTCTAACGTTTATTTCTTCTGTCAAAAGTTGCTCAAAACAATATTGACATATATAGACGAAACTCATATTTCGATTAATAATTCATCGATAAATAAATTAGAAATTTTACGATCCCCGTTCGTCATGATGGGCGACGGTGTATTAGGAAAATGTTTTCTTAGTTCGATTCAAAACAGACTCGTTATTATACGATTTTTCGAGTTTTAAATAGTAAAATATTAATTTTTGTGTCCAAATTCTCATTCGTTTACTTTATTCTGACTTATTTACGATTAAAATTTTGTTATTTTTCCAATAACTAATTGATGAGTTGAACTCCATTCGACATTATTATTGAAGAGTTCAAGCCTCGACTGTTTGTTCGTTTCGAAGGTTTTTTGAAACTATTTTGGAAACTGAAATAGCGAGAAAAAAAAAACGAATGAATAAAAAAATTAAGTTCAAAGTCACTTTGAAGGGCAGGAGCTGTTTCGAATGGAAATCGATAATTTATTCATCGTTCAGAGTGCATGGGTTAGTTTTGCAAGTACATACGTCGTGGAAACAAAAATGAATAATTTCTAGAAAAATGTGAATTTTTCTAGTTTATATTTATATAATTCATATTTTGTTTGTTCTGCTCGATGTTTGAAAAATTCGAGCTGTCAAAATAAGAGTTAAAATCAAAAATCGTTTAATTCATATAAATTTCTCAAATTCTAATATTTCGTGAAATATTTTGATAGAAGATCTCTTGTAAAATTTACGTAAATATAGGCCTCGATATACAGTCGACACCTCTGTTGTATCATCTCGAACTAATTTCTCACTTACCTTCTGACGATAGGGATCCAAGCAGAAATCTTTCTGTTTCATTTTTGTAGTCGCAAGCAGTCTCTGTCTCAGGCACGAGCATTATACTCGTTCGTTTGCAGCTGTTGGTAAAAAATCTGTACAGAAGACGATGACAAAAAAGAACTTCAACACTGTAAAAAGCATCGAAAACAATTTTTTTAAATTCACAATTATGCAGATAATTATGAATGAACGAGTATTTTCGAAACACTTCTATCTTGAAACGAATCATTTGCGATACAAAAAATTAACAAGGATTTCATGCTATCGTGTAGCTTGAATACATAAAATTATTGTAGATCATTCGAAAATTAGCTGGTAAAGAAATTTTACCGCCAGATAAAAAACACGCACGCTCTCTGTATCAAAATGGTTCAAACAATAATCCATGGATGAGTCGATAAATTCATGCTTTTTCGTTTAACGAGGGCAGCACGTGTTGGCATAAAAAATGAGCAAATCAAGATTTCCTGAATCGACAAAAAATGATTGCGTGTTCCATGTTCAAGTGACTGTTAAAACAATTTTTTTTCCGAACGAAATAAAATGCAAAATAATAATCGACCAATTATTAAAATTGGACTTTGGTGTACACCATATAAGATTCCGAAAAAAATGAATGATTCTCTATTGTATCATATTTTTCGAAAACCACTGGTGCATAGAATCAAGAGACCACTGAAATCATCTCCAAATTTAGATCTTTTTTTTAGTAATTCGCTCGGCGGACAAAATATCCCCTGGCAAAATATGCTGAGACAAAATGTACTCGGAACAAAATATCCGAGAAAAAATGTGCGTACGTGCAAGCCTGCATATGATCAGATGACCAAACTCATTGAGACGCGAGTATGGAAAACAAGAATCGTTTATTTTTGAAATTTTCTTTATACTTAATCATTAAAAGTCCTTAAAAGGGAGATTCTGCTCGAATCTCAAAAAGGTGGCAGATCTTCGAAATTTGAATGAATGCCAGCGCAATTTGAATAAAATTGACCACCTACTTTCCGAGATAAAAAATCGTAAAGTTACCTTCAAATTGCACAGATTCTTATGGCTATTACTGGTAAAAAAGGTGATGGCTCACCGCAAATGCGATCAAGCGATTGATCTGTACAGTATAGTGATATGGAAAAAAAGATGGACCTGATGTACCACGTATTTCATGAGATATAACGAATTAACTTATGAAAATTCGTCGAATTCCTTGAGATATGGACGCACGAGCCTGAACAGAGAGCAAAAGAGAGAGAAGAAACGAGAAAAAAGAGAGAGAGGAAGATAGAAAAATCAGGTTGGCAGCATTGCGGCTAGCCTGTGTATAAGCATAGGAAACCTTGGCACCCTGCGCGTCTTTCAAAGTAGGAGTAGAACTAGCTTAAATTCAACTGCGATTTACTTCTAGTCGATTCATTTGCAGACCAGTGTAATATCACTGGAATAAAATTTGGAAAAAGGTTCTTTTATAATCATATAAATATTTAAATCTCATAAAACCAAGGAATTGGTACGAATAGAAAAGAACACGTAGTTTGATGCAGGATCAAATGAATTTTGATTCCTTTGCCAAACCCAATTTTGATGATAGTGATAGCAAAGATCTCTTCGATAATGAAGGTCAACCAATAGCGTGTTTAATTGAACGACAAAGTATCTTAACCTTTTTCTTTCCAACAGTATTTCCTCTTGGCATTGACTCCGCATTTAATTTCTCGTTAAGAATATTTTCAAAACAGTTTTTTCCTGTGCCCTTCACGTTTGTCACTGACTGATGTGAAGTGTACGATCTACCTGTCAACGTTTTTAATGAATCTGCGCCGTTAATCATCCAGCCGGAAAACGGGGAACACAAAAAGTTAGCTGATGACGTTGCTCATAAGGAAAATGAAGCAGCATCTGTATTGGAGAACTTTAGAGAATTCTCTCCTCGTGGATCATCGATAGATTGAGGACCTTACGAGCTATTCGTTAGCAAAGTGTGATCGAACGAAATTGAATATCAATTGAATCAATTGGATGAAAAATGTACTCTTATGCGTTAGTTTTTTCAGGACTTTGATTTTCGCTCTATTTTATTTACATTTTCTTATTTTATTTATAAAAATATTGTCCTTCAAGATTCTCGACGATATTTCTTGAGAATATAATTTTTATTTTTTCATTTTTTAAATCCAACTAAATGTCATCGCTATATAAAAACGCATCATTTTATGTGAGTGATCGTTTAACGACTTTGCTTGACCGATTAATATGATTTTTATGCAAAAAAATAAAATCGATATTCAATTTATAAATATATGCACCGAAAGAAAATGCCAAAAACCACTAAAATATATTTGACTTTCGGAGAGAGAACGAGAGACTAGAAAAAATCATCTAGACCTGTTAAACAGGTCTGCACTACGGACTTTATAACATGCGAGGACATTGCCTTCAGTATTCAACATCCAGTTTCGAATCCTCTAGCTTGATAATAATTTATTCGTCGAGTCTGCAGAGCTTATTTTAATCCGTCGTTTTGTTCTCGGACTTCAAAATATATACGAAGGAAATCGAAAATTTTGCACGTGAGAGGATCGTGAGCAGGAAAAAAATGTTCGACTTTTTTTATATCAATCGTTTAATCGCATTTTTCTTCGCCCTTATCTTCCTCTATTCAACTATAAACTCATCAATACGAACACTTCGTTCATTCACTGATTCAAATCGAGAACGAAGAAGCACCAAAATTTCAATTTTTTTTAATAATTCGAGCGATCGATTTAACTAGAAATACGATTATTAAAAAAATGTTTAAACTTGTCAATTAAAAAAAAAAAACTGTTGAAAATAGTGTCAAAAATCTTTTAAGCAAATAAAATTCAAAAAAAAAAAAAAAACTGTTTTCATTGTCACAAAATAATGACGATCGATCTTGAAATACGTGTTAGAAATTTGACGTCTCATTGAAAAGCTCAGTGACATAATTCTACATTCATGCAACTTCATTGTTCATTTTCTCGCCATGGATAGTAATTACGTATAATTACGATCGAACGATAAGATTACAATTGCAATGTAACAAGATTTACGTGGCGCTGGAGATCGAAATAACCACAACAAATTTATCGTCCCTGAATTCTTTCTTTTTTTTTTTCAATGCTCACACATTCTATTATTGTACGCTGCTGATTCCGAGAAATAAAAACATGATTAAAATCATATCAATCACGTTCATATGTTTGGAGAATCAGCATTTCGATTGGTCGGGAGGAAACACGTTTTAAAATTGTTAAAAAATGTCAGTTGATTTTTTTAATAATTTGACGTTTTATGCAATTAGTAATATTTATTTCACATTTGACTGTCGAAAGTTGAATTTCAAATTAAGTCAAATACCGCAGCGAGTGTCGTTCCGTATTCGCAAATTGATAGTTTCCGTTTTCGTATTTAGTGGGGTCCGTGATGATGATGATGACCACGATGATGCATCGGAGGAAGAGCCTGTAGGAGAAAAAAATAAATAAAACATTTATTTCAAAAAATATAATCCTTCGCCGAGCAAATAAACGGATCGTTTCATTTTTTAGCACGAAATGAACATTTTTTCATGCTTTTTTGAATATTTTCTTCTATCATTCTGTCTTCTAATCCTTTTGAAACTTGGCTTTGAATCTTGCTTGCTTTGAATCTTGCTCAATATACTTCAAGAAGCAATTCTCAAATTTTTATTCGATCGTTTCTGTCACTTTGATACAAAATTTATTTATAAGAGCCATAATGTCACGATATTTTAGACAATTCCATAAGGAACTAATGCTAATTGATCAGTTAATAACTTTTCAATCATCCTCCTGAATGTCGTCAAATTTTGCAAGCAATTTTTTTTTTCCTGTAATATTTCGTTGTTTGCAAAGTTGCATTGAAATCTCTTCATTTTCATGTAATTACACACTGAGAAAAATAAATTCGTAAATTCAACAAATTTTTTGTTGGTTCAACAAATTTTTTTGTTGGTTCAACGAATCGTAGCGAACAAAATGAAATTTGTTAACCCAAAGGAAATTTCGTTCATTCAAATACTTAATTTCTCACCACGACAAAAATATCGTTGAATTAACGTTGAATTAATCAACAAATTTAATTTGTTCGCCACAATTTCAAATTTTTTTTCTCAGTGGCAGAATATCTTAAATGAATCATATCTTACATCTTTTTCTTCAAGACATTTCCAAACGAGTCCAGCCGTTTCGCAATCATCATCGCCCTCTGGAAAATCAAAAAAAGTTTGAATATGAGAAAAAATAAATAAACGACAAAGAATTGATATATCGAAATGTGTGAAATAATTCATACTGTTGGCGCCACATTCGGTAATTGCGTCGACGATACGATCACGATCAGGAACATCCGGAGGCAAATCCGCAATCGCTTTCTCGGTATTGACAGTTCCGTCTTCATTCAACTGCGATACAACATTAAACATAATTCAAATAATTGAAATACAAGGAAGAAAGATCAATAACGTGGATATCGATGAGACTTATTATTCAACGTTAATATTAATTCATCCATGTAATCTTACGTGTCCATTTTCTTTCATCACGCATGCACCGAAGCACTTGGATTTTTGATCGCCTGGCGGAAGATCTTTGAAGTGCTCGATTCCGTTTTCTTGCATACACTTTTTCATAATTCTATGCATTTTTTCTGGGAATGGTAAAGCCTGTAACGATTAATAAAAAAAATGATTTAAATAAACGCTTCGGTGAGTAAAGGAGTACCAGAAATTTCGTTGCAATAAATAGAGGCTTGAATGGAAGAAATCGACGAAATACTCGACGTAACACTTCCACATTTTCTATTAAAAACTTTGCTTCCCAGAAGGATCAATTTCGAAATAATCGAAACATGAAAATGTAACAAGCAACGATGCAAAGTGACAAAATGACGTACGTTTTTCTCGAAAAGACACTCCTTAAGCAGATAAGCTGTTTCGCATTGATCCTCATTCTCTGCAAGAAAAATCATAAAGAAATTTTTAAAAAACAATCGATCCAAACGGTAAACATTTATGAAAGGAGCTTCGAAGAATGCTTACTGGTAGCAGCGCATTCGGTGATTGCTTCGCTAATACGATCACGATCCGCCCCAACGTCGGGTGGCAAATCTGCAATCATTTTCTCCCCGTCGACAGTTCCATCTTCTTTGAGCTGCATTCCAAAGTGAATTGTGAAATAAAAAAACTCGTAGTTAGCAAAAGAACATGAACTGAGCATATAAGATTATGAATTAATCAACGGATTATAAAAATAGTTGAACGTCAATACATTAACGATCGTCTTGTATGGATAAGCGTTATCTTACATGACCACGATCTCTCATGAGGCATGCGTCGAAACATTTCTTTTTAGGATCATCCGGAGGAGTAGCGCGGAAGCTGCCCTTCTCAAGACCGCTTTCTTCCATGCATTTCGTCCATGCTCCAGAGCCCGGTCCTCTGCCAGGTCCTGCGAGAACCTAAAATCACCAGTAAATATGTTAAAAAAAAAAAAAAAAATGAAGAAAATCCCGAAAAAAAACTGTTACACACGCAGGACGTCAGTGCGATGAGAACAACAAAAGCCACAATGCCATTCATCGTGGATCACAATTGAAAAATATCATTCACGATCGTGTCCTCTTTATATAGAGAAAAATAAAGCCAGCTGCCATCTGGAGTTTTCACGAAAGACTGTTAATCCTGAACGATTATAGTGGGAGTAAAATAACAATTGAAAAGTGTTAATTGCATATAACGGAGAGCTGGAAAATAGCGTTGAGAATGTTATCGGTACGAACAAGGATCGATCAGCAATTGTATATACTTTTGTCGTACGAAATAATAACGATTTTCCTCGGTAACGTGATGCACGGAATTTTTAATTAGTCACTTCGCTATTTTCCAACAGGATGCTCGCTCTCGCGGAAATGTTATACGCGATTTTGGCATATAACCACTGGATATCATAAATTGCAATGAGTTTATGGTGTAAGTTGTATACGAGTCCTTGACTATGCCACTTAGTTCCACCAGGTGACTTTTTTTTTTGCTCAAATTATATATCTATATATAAAAAAAAAAAAAGAAAAGATTTACATACAAACGTACACGTAGAGAAGAACAGCGGTTGACGAGGAGAATACTGATTTACGAAAGATACATCGTCGAGAGTATTTCTTTACTCGACGAACGTGCAAAGTCGACATTATTGGAGGGAATATTACGCCTTGATTCGTGGATCAATCGTTCGATCGATGTTCGATGATAGGTTTTTGAACCTGGCGTTTTTTTTTTTTTTTTCTAGATTCTCAAAATATTTGTTTTATGGAGCATGATTCATCAGCGCGCTCGATCTCCGCGAGCTGCTTAGTTCCTCGTCACGCTTAATGTTGAGCTGAGTAATGAATTGAAAAAAAAAAGAAAAACAAAAAATTCTGTAAAAAAAAACTCCGTTGATGTGCGGGCTTTGTGTATATTGTATAACCGATTATTACATCGTTAAATAAACGAGTTATTCAAGGTAACAAAACAAATGTATATTTATATGTATAGTTTTTTATGTTCATACATAAATTTTAGACTACGCCCAGGCTGAGAGTACACGAGCCTTGCTGAATTACTATGAGGAATTGCAACCAAATTCTTCGACCTCGTGGAAGTCGCCAGGAATCGTGTAGCCTTGGCCTTCTCGTTCCCGAAGGTCCATTAATCTCAAGGCTCTGAGCGTAAATCAGCAAGTTCGTATTTCTTTTTTTTTACTCTTCTCTTTTACGTAGTTCTGCTGGATCATTAAGCCGTGTATGATTGTGTTGTTTCCTTTTATAGATCTTGTCCATTTCGGCTGTTCTCGTGCGTGTTCGTACTTTGATCATTTTTTTTTCTTTTTCTTTTTATTCGATGGAATTTTCGGTCGGGACCCACCCCGACCAGTCACGAATATCGCTTATTCGACTGTCCTATAAAAACCTAAATGTTGCCAAGCGTTTTATCCAGTCGTCGATCGTCCACGAGTTCGCAAACTTGCAAAACAAAATCACCTTTTCGTCAGTCCTAAACTTCAAACATGAAGATTTTCGCAGTTCTCATTCTCGTCTGTGTCGCCGGCAGCTTCGTAAGTTCCCTTCTAACGCTAACGAAAGAGTACACGAATCTCTAAGTTTTTTAGTCGCTAAAGATATTCGAGAAATTTGATCTCACAACATAGCAGTTGACTCAGCGATAATCTTTGTAATTACGAAAAATATTAAAAACCAACGACGAATATCGTTTTTTTTTTTTTTTTTGGTTATTCGTGCGACTCGTGTATCTCGAAAGGTTTTATTTTATTCGGGAAATATTTAATTTTGTTTTAGGCCGCTGTGTCCGACGAACAAAAAGCTAAATTGCGTGAAATCAAGCTCGCCTGCATCACCGAAACAGGCGTCAGTGCAGGTAAACACGATAATTAAAAAGAAAAATTTCGAGAAATTGAGAATCTTTGATTAAAAGAAAAGTGGAAAAATAATAATGGTCTCAAATTTTTTGATGATTCGGAGCTTCAAAACGATTCACATTTGTAGATAAAATTGTGTCAAAATTTAACGTCGATGCGCTTGTTCTCCTTTCAGAGGCTGTTGAGAACACGAGAAAAGGTATTTTGGACGAGACAGATCCGAAGCTCGCATGCTTCGCAGCCTGCTTCTTGAAGAATCTTGGCTTCCTTTCTCAAGATGGTGTATTTGACGAGGCAACCTTCCGTGCCAAAGTACCAGCCGGTATTCCCAAGGAGAAGGTCGACAATATCGTTAACAAGTGCAAAAATTCAAGTAAGATTTGGTTTAATTTTTATCAAACTTGATATAATTCCAGGACTAATAACAGGACTCTTGCTCCATTCGAATTTTTCACGATTTATTTACAATAAGTTATTGAATAATTTCGTTAATTTATTTATTGATAATATCAAATAGTTTCTTCGACTTCACATTTGTTTTTACTGTTTCGATGCATTCCCAACTTTTCCGAAAGATTCTAACAGAATTCAAAGACTTGAGATTCAAAATTCAGTCATAAAAAAAATAATTATTCCTCTGACTTGATAATCGCGGGTATTTTTTACCTCGATCATCTATTTTTAATGATAAAAAATGAGCGAATTACTCGATGAACAAATAATATTGACGAATGAATTTTCTAATTTTACGATTTATCTGTTTTGACAGGCGGTGCTAATGTCTGCGAAACCGGAGCTAAGCTCTTCAAGTGTTACTTGGAAAACAAGACAGTTTCGGTCTTCGAATAATTGCTCCGACACGTAATCAAGCGATAATTGACCGGACGTATAACCTTTTGTATAGTTACGCCAAAGTCTTATGTCCAATCGATTAAAAAGAAAATAAATTGAACTATTTGTAGATGCTAATGCAAAATAAAATTTCAATTCCGATTGACATTCAAATATTTGCTTTATATTTTATTTCGTACTTTTTATTCCACAACCATGAAAATCCTAATACCAAAATTCATATTTTTTCTTACTGCTCACAATCTTTTCTTTTCAATAAAGCGATTTAAGAATTTTGTCCAAAACTTCACTTTTTGACACGTAAACAAAATTCAGACTACTCAAAGCATTCAAAATTTCTTGAATGGAACTCCCGGAATTTTCTTTATTATTAAAAAAAAAAAATTTCTTTCAGTTTTTTCCGAAAAAATTGAAAATTTTTTCAAAAATCACAACTTTCTAACAATTATTTATTCAGGGATTCAAAATTATGCACGGAATTTCTAAGGCATTCTAAGAAAAGTTTTCCAAATAGAATTCCAAACAGAAAAATCCAATATCGCGAGATAGTAAAAAAGAAATCGTAAAAAATTCTGAGATATTTTCAAAATTTCAGGAAAATCATGCCAAACGACTAGTCAAAAAAACATCCGAATAATTGTTCAATAACGTTTAGCGCAATTTGTCAATAATCTTATAGCCACGCATCGACGTTCATAACTGATTTCGCTAATAATTTTTCAAATTTTCAAACGAAATTCCAAAAATAAAAATCGTTCATTCTTAATGAAAGTTGAAGTTTAAAAAAAAAATCATTCGAACGAATCTTTTATCCCAATTTGACTTTTCAATAATGTTTTTCCCAGTTACATCGATTGAATTTTCATTTTTTACGAATACGAAAGCGGTTCGAGTGCATAAAAAATTTGACAAAAACTCTGATTAATATTGCAAAATTATTTATTTTTTGACAGTTATTTCTCATTCGTAATAGACACCAAATGCGTTGTCGCAGAAGAAAGTGAAGATTCAGTTTTACAAAAAGATTCGTCATCGATTCGATAAAAATATTCGTCCAAAAACGTGTCAGACTTTTATCATAGACGGAACCTGAAAATAATCGAGCGTAATGTAGCACATTATAACGTTGAAAATAATTTTGAAAAATAATACAAATGTGTTCACTCACTCCTGCATCCTGCATGCAGGCCAAAAGTCGACGAGCGGTATCACACTTATTTTTACCTCCTAAAAAAAATTCGATTGAAACGTTAGATCGATCGAACAGTTACAATATCGCGATCCAACGAATATGTTTGGCTTCACTTACTTTCGTTGGAACAAGATCTGATAGCACCGACGAGACCGTCGTGGAACGGGGCATCCGGCACCTTATCAATTGCCGCGTTCGCATCAAGCGTGCCATCTGGTCCCATCTTCAAAATTCATCACAGATTTTAGAAAAAAATATAAAAAATAAAATAAACATAAATGAAATCAGAACGTTGGTTCATTTCGATTTTCAACTATTTATCGTGCGATTCTTTTTTTTCAGTGATTGATCACGAATGATTTCCAACGGTTTCAACGTTTCTCACTGTTTCCACCAGTTTCAGCATTTCTGATTTTTTTTTCTAAAATATTTTTTAGAATTAAATTTTTTTTTTAGATTTTTCGAATTTAGATTTTTTTTTTTAAACAATTTAACATTCCCTCGCATTTGCAGTGCTTCCACTCTTTTTATGAGTCGATTTTTTTTTTTAATGATTTAAACAATAAAATTTTATGAATTTTTTAAATTTCATTTTTGAATTAAAAAAAAAAAAAATTTCATTCTTTTCCTCATCATCGAGTATCATAAAAATTGACGAGTCAAGAGAAAACTTACTAAATTCATTTCTTGGAGAATGCAGGCTACGAGACAATCGAATTCGGGATCGTTAACCCGTTCACCAGCTCGAGCACGATCCAGCGAAGTTGGATCGACGGTGTATTGGCTACGGCATCTCTGACGCGCCATTCCAAAGCGCATTATGTCTTCAGGCGTCAATGCGCCCTTTGGAGATAATGCAGAATTCAAGGGATAATTAAACTTTTGATGATCCACCGGTATACCGTGTTTGCTCGAAAATGATTTTTTTTGGAACTTACCGAAATCGCGAGAATCGGAATAGCGAGAAAAATCGCGAGGTACTTCATTGCTGCTTGATGCTGATAAGAAACACGCTTGATCTTATAAAACTGATGACTTTAGCTTTTATACGCGCAGCATGCAGCTTCTCGGATATTTTATATCGCGAGAAAAAAAAATGAAGATTTTACGTCTATGGATGTACGATAGTCAATTAGTTTAGATTGCGTGAAATTGATCTGTGAAAAATGACCGTCATCTTCCTTCCTGGAAACAAGACTCACACATTCTTGTTGTTTTCTTCTCATAAACCTCGAGTAATGATCGTATTTTTCAATTGATTATCGCTCGTATATAAACATTCTTTCCCATGCCTGTACTCGCAATTTTCAATACTCAGAATCTGTCAAAATGTCGTTTTTATTATTGTCATATTTGCATTTTCAGCCATTTTATTTTTTTGGAATTTTAAAAACATCCGATTCGTACGAATTGGTTAAAGTAATATATCGATTTTTATTTCATTTTTTTTACAAATTTATTTAATTTTATTCAGGAAATTTAGTTTAATTAATTTGATCATTTATTTGTTCATTTCATTTATTTTTGAAAATATATCTTTCTTAAAAATTTAGGTTCAATGATTTTACAAATGAGTTTAAATTACAACGGAAACGAAAAACAGGACAGCAGGGAAAAAAACTCACCATGTACTTAGATTTATTGACAAATGTACGAACGAAAATACATGAATCAATAATTAATTACTGATTGAAAAGCTATTCAATTAGATATTTAACTTGCTATGTGATTGTTGCAACATGGACATCAATTATTAAGAACGTGAGTGGATATCTGTGTCAAATAATGAAGTAATATGACACACTGTTATTGTGTCACATTCTTGTACTGAAAAATGTGGTTAGAAAGGTTTGTTTTATGAGAATGAGGACTGCAGTGATTATTCATAGAATTTGTTTGGTACAATGCATCTGTCGATGATCAGAATTACGAAAAAACAAATGTTTGTGTCATAATATAATAATAAATATGGAATTATGAAAAAAGTTTATTTGAATATGTTGGAATGCGACAAAGTGTCAAAGTGAGGGCACTAGTCTCTCGCGGTCAGCGTCGATCACGTGCTCGTCGAGAATTTTATTCGTTCGAAACTTTTTTGAAACGTGAAAAATAATAAGAAAGTTCATGGATAAGGAATATTGAAAATTGAATGACCTTAACTTTGTAAAAATTGAATAATTACTTTGATGAAAAAGTTATTCTATTATTGGAAATTAGTAACACCGTGGAGTTTCGTTGGTATAATGTTTGTATTGTCATTATGCGCGTCTTTAGTTATCAGCTGTTCTGGATTCTGACAAGTTCTGACTTGAACCTGATGAGCCGGTGACTCACCGTTTAAACCATCATAACAAAAGTTCGCGAAAGCTAAATCTTGGAAATTTATTTCATATGTTATCGATTTCTTAACATTATACTAAGGTAATAGGGTGATAGTGCTGTAAATAAAAGCTTTTCTTCTATGTCATAATACATTACGAAGATGCCCGCCAAAAGTGACAAGGTTAGAAACATTCAGCCCGAAATATAAGATAATTTTTTTTAATTTCCATACACTGAAATTAAAATTTTGTATTTGTTCTAAAAATTCTTGTTCTCAGGAAATCGTGTTTTTTCTCACTGATGTTGGGATTACAAAATTGGATGGAAATGCTGATTTCTTCGAAAAAGCAAAAGAAGTTATGAAACTCATAACAGAAAAAAAGGTGAGCCAGTGTTTTATTTTGCTTTACATTTGAAGCTCTTATTCATTGTCCGCATGAAGTCCTGCTGTGGCAGCCAGCGAGTAATGCTAGATCGTCGATGTAGAGGTCAGTGTAGAGAATTGATTTTCCATTTATACCTGCAGATTTTTCTACGTCCCAAAGACCAAGTTGGAATCATGTTGACTGGCCACAGCGACACCGACCTTGAGCTGGATGAAAAATGCACCATGCTTTATCAACCAAGCCAGATATCAACCTGGCAAATGGTCGAAAATATCTTGGATTTGAAACAGTCGAAAAACTGTTTTCGTAACTGGCCAAAAGCCCTGGAAGAAGTATTTGAGGAACTGAGACAGCTGTCGTAAGTTTATTTCAACCCTCGCTCTGTCAATGACTTCTGTCCCATGAATCCAAAAAATATTCTATTCTGATTTCGGTTGGAATATTCGAATCGCCGAACGAATTTGTTCAATTATTTCTTTTCATTTTCACAAAATGTTTTATCAAGTGAAAGCAATGTGGTAACAAACAAATATTTTTTAAATCCATAGGATGGATTTTTCATAGCAATTTTTGAAATTTCTTCGAAGTTGTTGGCTGGTTCTCTGCCAAGGTCAAGATCAACTTTGGCAAGCTGTAAAGTAGTCACAGAAATTCAAATTAAGTACTTTGACAAGTGAAACTCTGACCGAGTAAAGGATTAGAGCGATAAACCAATAATAGATATTGAAAGTGTATTTTGAAAATGTATGTGAAGAAAATAATTGCAAGATATATAAGCTTTGATATGTAAAAAACAAAATACTTTTATCCATTTCCGAGATGGAATGAAATATTTTTTATCACAGGATGGAATCACGTCTCATTCTGATTCTGCTGTTCGACTGCGATGATCCGTGTCCTGACATTGACTACGTCGATCCGATAGCCCTGACTAAGGAGATCATAGATCTGGACATTCGGCTCTTGTGGATGTAATTAATGAATTCATTTCTCCATTCCTATAAAGAAACTATATAAATAATGATAAAAACTCAACATTTCAATATTAGTAATAATATTTGGTGGAGTACTCTATCGATTGTAATGAATTGAAAGAATACTTTATGTTGCAGCGGAAGTAAATCGCTGAATGACACGCCGAGTGAAAAACTGAATGACAGCGAACGTCTGCTCAAAAAAATCGTTGAAGAAGTAACACGTTTGTTAGAATGAATAATGCAAATGAATAACACTGATGAATTTCGTTCCCTTAAAATATGTATCGTTTCAGGTTGAAGGAAAATATATGACGATAGATCAAACTTTGCTATCTTTACGGATATTTCAAAATAACAAAGCTCGGTTCATGGCTTGGAAATGCCTGCTCGAAATTGGAGACATCGTGATTCCTACCGCAACATACGTACAAGTTCGTTATAGATGCAGTTTTTCATTCAATTGTCTGATTGCTCCGCTATTATAAATTGCTATTTCGTTATTTTTTTCACTGGTATTAAAATAAGTAAGTAAACATACAAATATGAAAAATATATTGAACGTTTCAAAATATGTTATAATTATAATGACAAACAAAATTTTATGTAAGATTCTTTCAATTCTCGAAAATGTGAATCCGCAAAATATGAAAGTTGTAAAAATTGAGTACCCAACAAAACTAGCATTTCAATTTGTTTTTGAAAACTTCTTCGATTTTTTTTTTTTTTTTTTGTAAAAATGTATACATTTTTTTTCTGCTCAGGCAAAAGATGAAGACGACTCACCATCGTTTCATTCAATCAACACTTCTGTTCAAGATGACGTAGAGAAATCAAATATCGTTAGAGCTGAACGTGATTTCGTCGACAGACACAGAGAGGCTCATCCAATTTCTGATACAATTCCTGGCTACATGTACGGAAGGAAATTCATTCCTGTGCCAGGTGAAATGTAGATTTTTTTTTTCATCGCGTTCTACTACCCGATCAGAAGTTTTAGGCAAAAGAATAGAAATTGATATGATTGCAATGCGATTTTTGCGAAAATTCGATGAAATCTTCGCGGTAGAAATGAGAGATTTATTATTTTTTTAAATTGGTTTTTGAAGTTTTACTAATCATTCTGTAATTCCTTGACATATGCAGAAGCCGACGAGGCAGGCTTACTCGAAAATACGGACAAAAAATCATTCGATGTACTTGGATTTGTGCATCGAGCTGTAATAACACTCGACGATGTAGCGGGTGATTCTTCGCGAATCGTCGTTCCCGATGGACCGGTAATTTATTTTTATAATTCGATTTGTGAAAAAAAAAAGAAATAAACTTCATTGAAGAATCGATAATAGAACATAATTTTCATGAAATAGGCGGCAGCGAAATCGTTTTACACCCTGGCTCGGGCCATGGATGACGTGGGTTACGTCGCTATAGTCAGAAGAGTTTATAACGCGAATTCCGATCCAAAATTGAACGTCCTTATTCCTTCGTTGGATGTTCCAGACGAACCATCGGTAAACCATAGAATCGAATATACTTAATAATATTTATTCGTTTATTACTCCTACAATATTATTTAATTTCTCGTCGATTTATGTCATTCTATTTTATTTTCGTAGTGCTTCATTCTCGTCGAATTGGTTTATGCTGAAAATCGTCGTTTCGTTCAACCGGTTTCTCTCACTTCGACGATTAAAACTTTGACGAAGGAAGAAGATCAGGCTGTTGGAGATTTGATCGACGCGATGATGTTGACCGATTCAGAGTGAGCGTTCATTTTTACATCATTTAACAAGCACCGCGAAATATTTCCACAGCACAAACAATTTTTTTTTTTTCCAAACATGATAAGTTCAGTTTTTGATCAATTGAAATGCTTCATTAAAGAATTATCATAGTTGCATAAAGCTTTGACGATTTGAAACGACTTCAGAAATTTTTTCTCGAGACCCAGCATCGAGTTTCCAGCTTTCGTGTATGCGAAATTATAAAATTTGTGTTTCTAAATAGCGACAAAGAGGATGAACTTTTTGCTCCCGGAAAAGTTCCTTCGCCAGGCTTACAACATTTATGGAATTCGTTGAGCTATCGCGCTTTGAATCCTGACGCTCCTCTACCACCGATGAACGAGCACCTCAAAAAATTGCTCGATCCTCCTGAATTTATCAAAGTTAACGCGGAACCTTTGCTAGAAAAGCTTAGAAAATTGTTTCCAATTGAAAAGAAAGAGGATGCTTCGTCAGTGCCAGAGAACACGTGAGTATTTTCCATACATTTTTTCCATAGATCCAAGAGCAATTAAAGAAATTAGATTAACCAGGGGAATATAAATACAAATATTTTTGGGAAAAATGATTCAACTTTTTTCAATTAAAACATGTATGTTTGATTTTTTTGATGAACTTCCGAATAACTTTCCAACAAATTAACGTCAATTTATCGTTTTTCTGACAATTCGGTGAGAGCAGAAATCAGAAAGCGATTTCCGAACTGAGCGACATTAAGAAGCTTGAAACTAAAATTGAGGAAAACGTAGACGAACCAATATCTCGACCGGACGAATCCGTTGTTGATTTGGATGAGCTGGTAAGAACGAATAACTTTTGAAATTTTTTTTAAGTATTCAATGGCAGAAATTCAAAATTTTCATAATACTTTTGTTTGTTTCAGTTTGAGGGTGACATGGATATGTGAAAAGATTGTTTCAACAATAACTTTATTAAAACATTGACAAATAATATATTCTCGTTTGTTACCACTTTGGTAGACTTCTCCCAATTTCGTTTATCTTCGTACGACTGATAAATTCGAGCTGTGCTACGAATTTCGTTACATACAATATTACAAGGCGGTGTTTAATTCTTCTCAAAGTCAGTTAAAAGTTGATCGAACTTTAAGAGTCATTTCAAAGAATTTATTTCACCGTACTTGTGGTTTTTCTCATTGCTCTTCTGTATTTTAATTCTTTTGTACTTTAAGATTTCGATTAAATTAAAACAGAATAGTTACAATCCGAGGTTTATTATTATATTCTACATCCACACGAACTAAACTCAATGTCAACAATTATTCTATCTCATATTTTTGCAATCAAAGCTTACGAATGAGACATTGGATCGATGACATTTTGCGAGTTTCATGAAATAAATTGGTGCGGTTTTTTTTTTTTCAAATAGCGTTTTATGAAAACGGTTTCACAAAAAAGTCCACTACAATTCTTCTAACTTGTTATGCAAAGAAAGTATTGAGCTTTAGACAGTAACATGTGTTTTTAGATAAACAAAAAAGTTTTGCGATAGGACGTTTTTTACAGTTTGAAAAAATGATGAAAAATAACCATATTTTTGGGCAATTCCCGGTGTGAGTGAGCTTTTGATCGAAAGTACGAGGAAAAACGTTAGCTTGCAATTTTTCGCGAAAAAATTCTGTTTTTACAAAGGTGATGAGATTTATTCAATGAAAAATAATAATAACGATTACAGCCTTAGTTTTAGATCATTATAATCCACGTCTATATAACAGCTCTGGTCATTCCGTAGCTACAGTTGCTTTGTCGAACATTGCTCCTATTATGTGAATATCAAACACACTCGTGAATACTTTTTTTTTTTCGTTACCTAAGACAGTGTCATGGTCTATAGTGTGAACATTATTTGACCTTTAGTGATCTCATATAGACCTCCAGTTCGTCCTCTGAATCGTTTTCCTCTCGTACGTTTTCCAGAAGAACAGTTTCCGGGGATTCAGAATCGAAGTATTTTTCTTCTTCGTCGTGCGTTCGTGTTTCAACGTTGTCGTATGCTTCGTTGTCGTCCACAGTACTGCGATAAATATTGTAAAATTATATTTATTCGGATTACATATTTGTAATGGTTTTAATTAACACCCTTAAGTAAAAAAAAATCATATTAGCCAGTTGAAATTTCAAGTTGGTTTCTCTCATCAACTTATTATTATTGTTTTTCACCTGTAATCGAACTCTGCATCTTTGCCATCAAGGAAGTTCGCGTACATATGAGTAACGAATTCTTCTCTCAAAATTTGTTGTTCTTTGAGAGGAACGTTTTCACAGACAACTTTAACCCTGCTTTCCCTCTCCTCCCTCTCATAAGGTTCGTTGGCTTGCAAAGTTTCGCCCCAGTGAACTTTATCTTGATTAGAATCTTTATCCTCTTCCTTGTTTTCGTCAGAGTCATCATCAGAATCGTTTTCTTCATGCACTTCATCCTCAGCCTCTTGCTGTGCTTTTCTTACGTTTCTCAATCTGTCTCTATCAATGCTTTCAAGCAACAAATTGACGAAAGTTATACTCGTTGTGTCTATGTTGTCGCGTTTTTTTTTTTGTTCCTCCGACAGAAAACGTCCTATGTGATGTTCGTACAAGAGAGGATTGCGCTTCATCATTTCCGTTTCACTGAAGTATTCGCCTTTTTCCACCATCATTTTCAGTGCCTGATATCGACGATTTTTCACATCGATCTGTCTTGCATTATCATCAAAATATCTCTTCAGCTGATTCAAGTGATAACTAATCTCGTAATCTTGCTCGTTGCCCACAAAATAATTCAAGTGCTCTTTCTTGAGATATTTTCCAAATTTTGCAAGAAACATACCACGACTTCTGCGCAATAGTTCAAGAGCGATTGTTTTTTTTTCATCTATCGATAATTCGGGATCATCTTTTTGCTGACTCTTGAAACGTGCTGTCGTATGTGCCAGGTGTTCTAAAATTTCATCCTCCACAGCAGAATTCGGCTGAATTGTTTCTGTGGCTGAAATCGCTACCTCTGCTTCAGTATCATCAGCAATTTCCGTGCCCAGAGTCATTTCTTCTTTCTCCTCTTTGATGCTCATGTATACCTATAAAATCGGTTTAATTTGAAAGAAAAAAAGTTATGCTTCAATCGCGTGTTATCGTCGCAACAAAATATTTTGTTTACTCAAAAATCTGCGATCCAAGTGAATCGGTCCTAAGCAACATTCTCTATTCATAGTTCGAAATTTGAACGATCAATTATTACGATTATCTTATTGCATGAGGACAAGAATGAATGTTTAATTCTGGAAACAGTTGTTTTGTTTATTGATTTCATAACCAAAAACTTGGACTGAGTCAAACGAAAATATTTTCATCATTACGTTAATTCTACTGATTAAACTAAACAGAGCAGAATTATTTGACATTTACCTTGAATTGTTAATTCAATCGAGAATTGCCTTTTTTTCTGTTTTCCGAATCATGGAATGATTCCCACAAACTTTGCGCTTTTATTATGTTATACACGTGAACATTAATTACCAAACGTCATTGACACTTTGACGTTACGTCGTTGCAACCGATCTTGTCTCCGTAAAAATTGAGCCATGGAGACCATAACCTAAAAAATTTTGCGCAATAGAGGTCCATGAATTGGCTGAAGTATTAATTAATCGTAATAAACAAAAAGGGCGTTCCATTTTACGAAAAATTCAGTGTAACCAGCTAATTAAGCTTATTGGAATAAATCACATGTCGTCAAAATTCACATAGGCACGTAAGCAAATAATAGCCGAATCAGTGAAATGAAACCTTGATTTGTAGGTTAAATTTTATGTGTCAAAACATTTTTTTAAATCTATGATTCATGGCTTCGTAGAGGAATGGCAGCTAATTTGGGATGACAGTGGGTTATTTTGTATCCCAAATTAACTTCCTTTCCTCTAATTATTCAAATCTCACGATTTCGAGTTATTGCATACTAAAAAAAACCACCAACGTAGATTTTTGTTAAGGTTGTATCGAGATGCATATTTTCTAACATGTTCCAAATAACTGTCAGATTATTTCTTGAAGAGAATGGAAGATCCTGAATCGGAATCGTTTTTCGGACGTTGGACCTGGAATTGGACAGAATTATGTGGATATCACGGAAGTATAGAGCCGCTGAATCCAGTTACACATGATTTAGAATTATGTTTTCAACAGTTCTATCTCCAAGTAAGTGTCACCAGATCTACTTTAACAACTTGTCATAATGCATTACAAAGCTTTTTTTTTTAAATCCAGTTTTAGGATAGTTTCACCAAAATCCATTGACTACCTTTTGAAATATTTTGTTATCTTATCCTCATCATATCTGAACTTTGAACACATTTAATGGGTTACTTGATGAATGGTTGAACGTGAATCAATTTTTTATTATGCATATGCAAATATTTGGTATTCGAATCAAATCCAAGTGGAATTTTACTATTGCAAATTTTTGCTCCCACATTTCCAAATGCCTCAAGAGTTACTCCAGTGCTTAGAGAAACAGCCAAATTTTTACTACTTCATGTGGGGAAGTACTTGATAGCAGGTAATATCTCTTTGAAACATTGAACAGGGTACTTTCAAGTACGGAAGACTAAATTTTTCCGAGTTTGATGTAAAAGCAGCAAAAAAAAAAGTATGAAGTCAAATTTGAAAAAACCATTTCGTGTTGAGCGAAACATGTTTGAACAGACAGTACTGATTTTCATTTAATTATTTCTTTCTTAGAAATGAAGAATTTTTTGAATAAAATCTGTAGGAAAATTCAAAAGTTGTCACAAGGAATATGTTAGTTTCAATCGATCTCAATAACGGAAACATGGTAAATTTTTGACAGAAAATATTTTCAATTTGAAACGATAAATCCTTCTACAATTTCTCAATACATCATATATGTTAAGAACAAGTTTTACAGTAAAGTTTTATCGCCACTAATGAAACTATTGTTGAAAATATGTTTGCAGCTACCAACGCTTGCACTGATGGCCATAATATCAGCATACTTCTGCGGCAAGCACAATTATTCTCACGACCGAGTTTCCCACATTGCCATAAATTTGAGACTGATCATTACGGCTGTTTTAGCTATTCTACCTATAATAAAAGCTTACATAATTGTTACAAACACAACGATATCGCCGCGCGACCATCCGATTAGCAACGTCATGAGTTTAATAACGACTACGCCGTCTTCGTTGGGCAGTTCACAAATTCCTTTTATCACGAATAGTGGCGAAGATGGAATTTTGACAAAGATACGTGACGGACTCAACAACACTTCGAGCATAGCAAAATTGATATTTTACAACCATGCGAATCACACCTACTCAAATACTTCGATCTTGACGAAAAATGAAAATAATCTGCTGTTGAGTATAAAGTATGCGAATCAAGCAACAGCTGCCAAACCAATAGATTATTTAATCGCGGGCACCGAAGGTGTTGCTTGGGTTGTTCATCTCTGTTTCATCCTTACTTTACGTCGAAGCAACAGCCTCAATATGCGTGGACCCGTCGCTGTAAGAGCTCTCATTTTCATGCTCATCGGTGTGTCTGCTTTGCTCTTACGAACTCATGTGAAACACAATCCATTCGATGATGTTTTGCCTAATCTGTCTCTCGGATTCAGCATCGCAGTTGTCACTCTTTTGAGCCTTTATGTCTTAACGCTCATTCCTGGATATGACTCAAATCGATCAACCCGATACAGAGAAGTAAGTTTTTATGTATCTGATTTTTATCGTGATCATTATCTCTCATTGCACATTGTAAAAACCGATTTCACAAAATCAGTCTCGAGGAACAGTAATACTTGCAATAAAAAACAATAAGAAAGACGCTTTTCATATTTACTTGATCCCTCGCATTTGCATAATTTAAAAATGTGAATATTATTTTGAAATTTTTTTATCGTACATCCCTTCTTGCTTTTAAAATTTTGGTAAATTATTAAACTGATTAAAAGTTTATTTTTTCTTTCCCTTCCTTTGAATAACTGGAAGATTCCACTATGGAAATTGATTTTAGGCCTCTCATCTATCGAGCAATAGTTTCAAATTTGTTTACATGATTTATTATTGTAAAAACTAAATCGTATACTCGATTGCAGGTAAATGAACGAACTTCGCTCTTGAGTTCTCCAAATTCTGCTTACGTACATTTCATGGAAGTTCAAGATCCAAGTTATCTCGGGACTGCTATGGAGAATTCAACAATTTTATCCAAACTTCTGTTCCACTGGGTTACACCATTGATGGAAAAAGGGGTCAGAGGATTGCTAAGACACCCCGACGATCTTTACGATCTACCGGATCACATTACAACAGCAATGATTAATCATGAAATTGATAAAAGCATTAGAATAATGGTATGGCTCCAAGATTGCGAATTGCGGATGAATGAAATTTATTTTTCAGCAAAAAATTTTGTTCGGTCACAATTTACGAAACGTTGGAACTGCAAAAATTCAGCTATTTCCGAAACTTTCGGCAATCTCCATTTTTCAGTAATGATAATTCCAAAAGTTAATATATTTTTCGAACGAAACTCCTTCGGAAGATAATCAGACTTTTTTTCCATTAGATGAAACTAATGATTTTTCCAATTCATATGAATTTTTTTTCGAATGTTTTCGAACTTGTAGAAAATTATGAATTTTTCACGTTCAGAAAGATTGATCGCCACAAGTATGAAATGTCTGAAAGCATCGATCAAAAAATTTTGATAAAATTCAAAAGTATTTAAAATTAAACTCCCGTCGTAAAGTTCACTCAAGACGATACTTTCCACAAGCAGCCTCGAGCGAAAAAAAGATCAAACTTCAACGGTTCAATTTCTGAGACACCAGAGATCGAAGTTATTTCATCAAGGAATAACGTGTCGTTGCTACGTCTGCTGCACCAAAATTTTGGATGGCAGTTTTATGCCGTAGGCATACTCAAATTCGTTGCCGATTGTACTGGTTTCGTGGGTCCTTTGTTACTGAACAAGCTCGTCGGTTTTATCGAGGATAAAGATGAGCCGATATCTTATGGCTACATGTATGCGGCATTAATGTTCTTCAGTACACTTTTAGGTACGTAATTTAAATACATTGTCAAGTATATTAAGTTTCATTGTACGGCTCGTGTGTTGATTTTTGGAGTCTGCATTTGCACATTTTGATACATTGTTTTTTTATCTTATTGCAGGAGCGTTTTGCATCACTCACTTCTCGTTTTGGATGTCAATAGTTGGTTTGAAAATTCGAGCAGCCATAATATCGCTCGTTTATCGAAAAACGTTGCACTCTTCGAACGTTGAGTTGAATCGACAATTCACGTTCGGTGAGATCGTTAATTTCATGAGCACCGATAGCGACAGAATCGTTAACAGTTGTCCAAGTTTTCACACTTTCTGGAGTATACCCCTTCAGGTATAGTATAATAAAAATGAATTGAACGTAATGGCCGATCTCTTTTGTGTGTAAATTATATTTAAAAACATGTAGGACCTGATTGATTGATGGTTTTCAGCTCGCAGTTACGCTGTATCTTTTGTACGAACAAATTGGCCTGTCATTCCTCGCTGGTGTAGCTTTTGCTGTTGTACTTATACCGATAAACAAATTGTTGGCCAACAAAATTGGTCAACTAAGCACCAAGATGATGAATTACAAGGATAAGAGGGTAGGATTGATGGGAGAAACTCTTCGTGGTTTGACTACTATTAAACTTAATGTTTGGGAGGAATATTTTCTCCGGAGTATATTCAGTAAGTACACGTTGAAAATTTTTTTATTTCAAGAATCTGAAAAATTCCCAATGTTTTGAAATTTTTCGGTCTTTGAATTTCAATGATAATAATTCAAAGGCTTATTAAAAAATGAAAAATCTTATTTTGCACTTTATTCAGAGCTTCGAGAGCAGGAAATCAAATATCTGAAAGGACGCAAATATTTGGACGCGCTGTGTGTTTACTTCTGGGCGACAACGCCAGTTCTGATATCAGTACTGACCTTCGGTACTTACGTATTGGTCGGAAATCAACTCGATGCAAAAACGGTTTTCACGAGCATGGCATTGCTGAATATGCTCATCGGACCATTGAATGCATTCCCGTGGGTTTTGAACGGTTTAACCGAGGCGTGGGTCTCGGTCAAAAGAATTCAACGACTTTTGGATGTGAGAATATACATTGAATTCATGAAGCGATTAACAATAATATACGTAATTCAATTAACCCTGTAACCGTTACCCTGTTACCCTGTACAATAGGATCGAGAGCAGTTTTTTTTCTTGAGTACAAACCTTTTTTTTGTTTTCAGAACATTTTTGCGTTTTATAGAGTTTTTATCATTAAATATTCACCAAATGCGACTTCATGCTCCACATTTTTTTTACTAAAAAAAAAAAAACGAAGAGAATAGTGCACAATCAAACCTTACTATCGGATTCGCTTAACATTTTATGCTAAAGAAATACTTGAAGTTCGAAAAAATAGTTTGTAAGGGTCGAGGTTGAATCCGTAATTGTTAATTATTATTCTTACACCGAATCTTATAAAAAAAATATCAAACAGAATGAGGCCATCAACAATTGTTGAAGAAACAGTTTTTAAATACTTGAAAGTCATTGGTTGTCCCGACACAAAAATGATTGGATTTTTTGAAATTCTTGACAAACTTCTGAGTAGCTAAAATCTAATCGAATATATTATTTGGTGAGAAATACACATTTTTTATAGCAATACGAGGGGCAAAACTAATGAATAAAAAATTTACAGTTACCAGATTTGGATACATCAACATATTATGCAAATCCGCCCCAAGGCGTTGATATCATGCTGAAAAATGCCTCCTTCTTCGTCAGTGACAACCATGATAATCAAACTGTGACTAAAGTTGCTGAATCTCCGGCTCCTTCGACATCGAGCAGCAAAAAAGTCGTCACTTTCGAAGGGGAACGTGTATTCACGTTAAAAAATCTTAGCATCGACATTCACAAAGTTCGTATTTACTTACGAATAATATCCGTGAAATTGGGAAAAAATTAATCGTTTATTTATTTAAAAATTAATCAAGTTCTCGATTAATCTTAACCCTTCAATATTTTAGGGCCAGCTTATCGGTGTCATGGGTAAAGTGGGCGGTGGGAAAACTCTACTTTTAGATGGAATTTTAGCTGAAATAACGCGGGCAGAAGGAGTAGTGGCGGTTCACGATTTGGATCAAGGATTCGGTTACGTCAAACAAAATCCCTGGCTGCAACGAGGAACGATAAGGGACAATATCCTATTTGGAAAAGCTTACGATCACAACAAGTATAAGTACGTTTTTTTTCCTTTTACTATATTTATTTGCATAAATTTACAGGATTTTTTTTGGGATTTTCTGCAAGGAATTCGAATTTCCCTAACATAGTTTTTTCACTAAAGCATTTTCCTGTAAAATTTCTTCATATTCGAAAAAAAAAATCAGAGAATTCAGCATTCATCGAAATAACCTTAAAAGTTTGGCACAGATTAAATATATATATATGTATCAATTTCAAAGACAAATACGTCGAAGCTTGCAACAACAAATGGATTTTCGACCGGTTTATTTCGAAGACTGCGAATTGCAAATGCAAAAATGTGTAAAATCAAAAAAATCACAAAGTTATTATTTTGGTTTCATTCAAATATCCAATAATTGAATTCAAAACATTAAATAATTTATCGAATTATTGAACAGAACTTTGCAAAATATTTGTAAAATATTTTTAGATATATAAATGAAAATTGTAAAAAATCCTGTGATCGTGTTTTATTAGTTTTTTAAAATTATTCCAGAAATGTATTAACGGCTTGCGCTCTGACGGATGATCTTCTGACATTACCGAAGAAAGATTTGACGGGTGTGGGCGAAGCTGGAAACACACTTTCCGGTGGTCAAAGGACAAGGATATCACTCGCACGAGCCGTTTACGCGGACAAAGCAATTTATCTGTTGGACGATATCCTAGCGACCTTGGATACAAAAGTTGCTAAGCACATATTTCAGCACGTTGTTCTCGGTCTATTGAGTAACAAAACTCGAATAATGTGCACGCATCAAACGCAATATCTCATTCACGCGGATCTGGTGTGTGATAATTCACATTTTCTTCGTCATGAATCGTAAAATTGTGCATGGCTAAAAAAGTTTTTAATATTTTGTAAAAATTCTACTCAGTTCTTGAGAAATTGTACGAAGTATCATCTTCTAAATTTTTTTTTGAAGCTTTCAAGCGATAAGCGATAGATGAAATCGATTTTCTGAATCTTCTGAAGGAAATTTACCCTTTCATTCCAGTTGTGACGCTTATTTACGTTATTCGTGTGATCACAGGTAATCGAGATGTCTAAGGGTAAAGTAACGAAGCAAGGTGTGCCGAGTGATATTCTACCGGATTTGGAGGACTATTTGTTGTCATCGGGATTGACCGATTCAGATTTCGAGGCGGTTCCAATTTCTGGATTACCTAAAAGTCGTGACGAGCTCGTTAACGTGGACAAAGATGCTCTTCTCGATGAGGAATTTGTGGAAAAGGGAACTGTCAGATTCGGTGTTTACTCGGCGTATATGAGCGCAATCGGACGTTATTTGGCAATTTCGATTTTTCTGTCGATGCTCATGATGCAATGCTCTCGGAATTTCACCGATCTGTGGCTCTCATTTTGGGTCACCCATGCTAACGACACCTCGGCTAACTCAACAAACTCGAGCCATCAATTAAACGTGCTTCGGCTCGAAGCTTCTTTCGATAACGACAACGGGGTGGAATATTATCTCAAAATTTATGCTCTTTTGGGCCTGCTCAATTCGATTTTTACTCTCATACGCGCGTTCATGTTTGCTTACGGTGGCATTCAAGCGGCTTTTTCCATGCACAAGCAACTGCTCAAAATTGTCATAAGGGTAAGTCTCAATTATTTTTGATTATATCATCGAAATTGATTATTGAAAATAATTAATCGTTCTGATTCTCATTTCGTAGGCTCGAACTACATTTTTCGATTTACATCCACTGGGAAGAATATTGAACAGGTTTTCATCCGATACTTACACTATCGACGATTCTTTACCTTTCATCGCCAATATTTTGCTGGCACAGTCTTTCGCCTTGATCGGATCAATCGTCGTTACTGCTTATAGTCTTCCCTGGATATTTTTGCTGCTCGCACCTCTCGCACCGGTTTATCATTGGGCTCAACAACATTACAGGTATATTTAAAGAGTGATTTTTTTCTTTTAATATAAGCATTCTCAAAGTTTATTTTTTTCATTCTTGTCACGATTCTTAGCCAACATTTTTTTGCAAACTGAGATTTTGAACAGTAAATTTGAAAAAAGTCAGTCATATTTAAAACTGCAGAAACATTGACTTTCAATAACAGTGGAACTGAAAAGATTTTATTGTTTAAACATTTTTTTATTTTTGAATTTTTCTTGTTCATCAATTTTCAACCAGGTTTCGATAAGTGAATTATTGCAAAATCGAAAGGGTTAAAAGTTTTTTTCATTTGCAGATTAACCTCACGCGAGCTGAAACGTTTGTCAAGCACAGCTCTGTCACCATTGTACACACATTTCAACGAAACGCTGCAAGGATTGAGCAGTATCCGGGCGTTTCGCGTCGTTTCTCGTTTTCGTCATGAAAACGAGCTTTTTTTGGAAGCCAGTCAAAAAACACAATTCGCCGCAATGGCGGCTGGTCAATGGCTCTCGTTGCGTTTGCAGTTTATCGGCGTTGTATTACTCGCTGGTGTTTGCGTAATGGCTGTTGTTCAGCATCAGTTCGAAGTCGCTGATTCGGGTTTGATCGGATTAGCGATAACTTACGCTCTCTCCGTAACCGGATTAATGTCTGGTGTTGTGAATGTGTTCACCGAGACAGAGCGAGAAATCATTGCGGTCGAACGAGTCAAACAGTATTTGGACAATATTCCTACCGAAAGTATTGACGGCGATAATCCTCCGTACGCCTGGCCCAGTCAGGGAGTCGTTGAATTTCGTAATGTTACGCTCAAGTATAGGTAAATATCGAGAATACATACACCAGATTTCTCTTGGTAAAATTTTGTCAACAATCGATAATGCAAACTCAAGGGATTACATGTGCCCAGCGCCAAGAAAAGATAAAGATTTATCCAGAATTTTTTCGATTTATTGAAAGAAAAACAACAAAATATCATCTCGATATAATCGATCGATTATTTAATTAGAGCAAAAAATCCAGTGCTTAATGAACTTGAATGAAACAAACAGATTTTTGTATTACACTCGTGGCGCCCTATTTTTTCTTTGTAGAAAAAAAATTGTCTTTTATCATACGTTTTTGACGATAACATGCTAAACACGATATCGAAAAATCAGGTTGACAAGCTTTAAAGAAAACGATTCCGAAAATTCTCAAAAACGGCGATCAATAAATATTGAAAAAATAAAAAGAAAAATATGTCGAGTTACTTATAGATTCAGCTCATTCATTGGCATAGCATTGACACTGTGTAGAATTTTCAAATGAATTTTCATGTCCAAATAAGTGATGTAATAATAACGTTTTCATTCTTTGATTTTGCAAATGTCAGGGATGGTTTGACGCCGTCATTGAGAAAATTATCATTCTCGACGAGACCGGCTGAAAAAATTGGGATCGTCGGACGCACAGGAGCAGGAAAGAGTTCGATTCTGAATTCTCTTTTCCGTCTTGCCGAGATAACTTCCGGTGAAATATTTATCGACAATGTGAACGTAAAGACATTGCGATTGAACGCTCTGAGGTAATTTCATTACGAAATATTGTGCGACGTTCTAAAACGAGTCAGTGAATTATTGATTTTTTCAACTTTGCAGATCTCGTCTGTCGATAATACCACAAAATCCATTTTTATTCTCCGGTACTGTTCGCGAGAATGTTGATCCGTTGAATCAATATCCTGACATCCAAATTTACAAAGCTTTGGAAAAATGTAAGCTTCATTCCTTGGTTCATCGATTGGGAGGATTGGGAGCCAACTTAGAAGAAAATGGTAACAACCTCAGTGCCGGACAGAAACAACTGTTCTGTTTGGTTAGAGCCATTTTGCACAATGCCAGGGTAAGAATTTTTCATTTGTAGTCAAGAACAACATATTTTTTTCTCGTACGTTCCAGTGAATTTAATTTTTCTATTTTTTGAACTTCAAAAACTATTAAGAAAGTCGATTTCATATTAGTATAAAATTTTTGTCAGCAGAAAAAATATGAAAACTTTTATGTTGAGAAATAACAAAATAATATTCCAAACCAATAATATTCAAACGTGTTATTGAATCTCCAGCAAATTTGAGTAAATAATACAATAATTTCCATGAAAAAACCGGAATAAATGTTCTTCTTTTATTTTTCATTCAAATAAATTTTATTCTTATAGATTTTTTTTTTCATTTTCGAAACAATTTATAGTAATATGCCGGAATCAAATTTAAAAAACAGATATTGTGTATCGACGAGGCTACAGCGAACGTCGACCAAGAAACGGACAAAGCAATACAGACGACTATAAAATCTTCCTTCAGGAGTGCAACTGTGATAACTATTGCACATCGGATCAGAACAATAATGCACTGTGACCGGGTCATAGTAATGGGAGACGGTGAAGTTCTCGAGTTTGAAGAGCCGAATCTCCTTATACAAGATACGGATTCATATTTTTATCGTCTCGCGAGCCAGGAATTTTCCGACAAAGAATAATTCGTGACCTCAATTCAGAACTGGTAACAAATGCATCGAAAATAAGAACACTTCGACGATGATTTAAACATGGATACACGGTCAATGATTTCATTTTCAATTCAAGCATCCTTAGCGGTCCGACAAAAATCTTGTGAAAATAAGATTTTCTTGGAAATATTCTGCATTTTTAATAAGTCGCTCGAAAAAAAGTGTCGAATAAATTTCAATTCAGAAATTGTTTTGTTCGTTACAAGGGACGAAATTGATCGATTTGTGTACGCTTTTCTGTATTTCAAAAAATACTACGCACTGAAAAATCCCTAAACATAAAACTGAAAACCAACAAATTTTCACACATGGCCAGGGACACGTATTATTATTTGTTGTCTATTTCATGGGCCCATTTGTTTTCGTCATTATCAATATTGGAAATCGATAAATATAATATTTCGAGGTTGATTGAATAATTGTGGATTGTTGTCGAATCGCCGAGATGGTTGAGCATTTCAGCATCCCAAATTTTGAAATTACATAGTCTGATTGACATAAAGTTATTTAAGAATTTTCACATTTTTTAATATAGATTTTGATCTACATTTCAAAATAGCAAACAGTTTTATATTATTATTTGTTAAATATTGAATTGTAACTATATTACTATTAGCATCGATTGATATTACCCGATAATTTCATAATTATTTTGAATTAGTCAAGTTTTTCGTGACGTAACAAGGAAACTGCGTTTCGGAAAAGCTAGTTCTGAATTTTGGCGTCGAAATTAGTAACTACCAGTAGAAATTCTAGAATATTGATGGATATTTTTTTACCGCTGTAACAAATTTTTGTATATACATGCAAATGTGTATATAGGGAACAGTCATGACGAGGAATAGAGAGAAATATATATATATATATATTATATTATAGCCGGTGGCATAAATTTGAACAAGTTCATGGGAAAAGACAAATGTAGTATAAAAAAAAAAAACTCAGTGGTGCATAAAGCAAGATGATTTTGATCGGAATAATTCGTGATGATATAAAGCGTCGTTATTGAAAAATATTGTTTGTCGTATATTGCTGTTACAATCGTGATAGTAAAAAAAACATTCTTGTGATGATAAAGAATGTTCTATTAATTTTTACATATTGATTTATTGTACGTTACTTGTATTATTGACGAAGAATTATTATTTTTACGACTTTGATTATAAGAGAAAGAAAGATAAAGCGAGTGGGAGAGTGTACCAACGACATTTTACTTCGAATTGAATATTTTATTTAGTGCTTTCTCGTTCGTTATTATGAATTCATTTCCATACCGTTACGTTACAATAGAGAATTTTATGAACGTTGAACATTCAAGAAAAATGTCAGATCTTCGATATCTAAAAATCCCTTTTTACGTTGATCCATTTGTTTGAACGCTTTTCGCCAAATTAACTTTGACACTTTAAGATTGGTGCGTTCCGTAGCCGAATAAAAATCCCGCACGTCAATGTGTCCCTTGACTATAAAATCAATGTGAGATCGTTGATGCATTCGTGGATTTTTTTTTGCTTGCTTTTATCATTGTACTCGATGAAGATGAATGAAAATCACGAATAAAATATTATTTTCTTACAGTCACTGTCCAACAGTACGAACAACGTTTTCGGCTCGATTTTTTCGCAATAATCTTTTTTTCGTACCCACAACAAAAACTCCTCGAAATTAATCGAACTTTTGGAACCACCTTGAAAAACTTGCCTCGTTTCAAACTGTAGAGAAAAATAGAGGATCAACAACTATTCCAGTAATTACACAACGAAAACGAATTTTCTTTTCGATACAAATGAAAAAATTTATTTTTCATATTTATTTCCTATCAGAAGAAACTCTTTTTTTCGAAAGGATCAACTTCCACGGTTGAACGACTATAAATATTTTTTTTTACTTCCAATTTATACTCACTTTGTCAGGGCTGTATCCATAGAGAACTGTCATTGCGATTTTGTATCGATGCTTCGACAATTCACCTTTTAAATCCTTGTCAGCGTACTCGAATGCCTAATAATGTCGATTTTTTTAAATGTTTATTAAACTATTAATCATAGGAATTTTTTCCATAACCTGTAAACGGTCTAATACTGATTTTCAATAGTTTCTATCACTTGATGTGACAACGAAGGATTTTTAAAATCAGATTTTCGAGCAGACACGTCGGTTGATTGATATAATAAAATAAAAAATACCACGAATCAATTTTAGAAAAGAATATTCAATTTTTTAACAGCGACTAGAAAAACTTGGTTCTCTGGAGTCGAGTTTGGCTCGAGTCAATCGTTTGGGTTTGATTATCATAAAACTGAAATAAATTTAGCTTCGAATTGCTCACAGCTTTAATTCTCTCCATTTTCTCACGATCTTTTCATCAATTCTATATTCTGAGACCACTATACTATCATTGAAATACTCAAAAATCTCTCTGAAATAAGTCGTCCAACGTGAAGTTGATTCTTAATGAAGAGAGCAGTGCAAAAATTGAACAGACGTCTCGAGAAATTACAGGAAAACGAAAAATTACTGAATTTCAACAAAACATAAAAAAATAGGAGAAAATACCAGCGTAGAAATAAAAAAGTTGTCAACTGTCAACAATTGAATCAGTTAAAAACTAGATTAATAACTTTTTCTTTCATTTTTTTTAAGCTTCCAGGATACGTGCACTCTGGAAAGTACAATTTTTCAAGTATTTTGTCAAACTCTGCTGTCGATTGATCTTGAAGGAATAAATTCAATTCTACATATATATAATTTATACAAATTTTGAGCTTGAGCTTTTGTGACAAGTATCCCCATGGATATCAGGCTGGATATGAAAATAAAAAAATTCAAAGACTTTTAATTGAAATCTTCTGTGTTGCTTATAAACAATTAACGAGTGTGTATTCAGGTTTGCCACTTAAGGCACTTTAATGAGAATTCGTTGTGGATGATAAGGTCAAAAAAAAAAAAAGAAAAAAAAAAACGTTGCAAACTAATGAGTCCTGCCGACGTACGCTAATTTGTGTAATTTTTATAATTGCCCGTCATGGAATGTATACGCTTATATAAATTTGTGTTGATACTTATGTGTACAAGTATATGTGTACATACGAGACGTAAAATATTCTTTCATGGGGTAGATCCACGGGACGAAACCGAGTTTAACACATTTGTGCATAAAAGTATATATGCACAGTCCCTTCACGATCTATATGCGACAGGAGCATGTAACCTATAGAGACCGAGCAGCAACTCGTCTGCGTAAAACAAATACGTTTTACATCGCTAATGACGTCGCTCGTCTGGAAAATGTATATTTGTCGAGCGACCCTTTCACGAGATTGTTTTTCTTCGATTTCTTGCTGAAGACGGAACAGACTCGTTTCTTTCTCCAAACAACTGAAAATACCTCGGTCGCGAATAAAAATAATGAAGATTGTTGAATTTCAAATTTTTCATTATCCCATTGAAAATATTTTTTTTTTTCTTTTCTTTTATCACTTGGATATATGAATTCACTCTTCTGACGTATCTCTCTGGAGACTCTATTTGATAAATTTGATTCTTTTATTAGGGAAAAAAGATTGTAGACTTTTTGATTCTATTGAATTTGTGGCATTCGATGTTTGAATCCTCAGTTCAAGTGAAGTTCGATGTCAGAAATTCTCTTATGAAATGGAACTCACGGATGAAACTTTAGCCAGAAAGGAGTAAATGTGGTTTTCCAATTACTCGAAATTCATGGACGAAAATTCCTGAATTTTATTGGAAGAAACATTGTTTCAGGAAATTTTTGAATAATCTGTAAGGATACGTCGAATTTCAAGAATTTATAGAATTTCACAAGACACTTTTCTCTAAACTCATGAAACTTTCTTAAGAAAAAGTGAGTAAGCCAGTGAAAAAAAAAAGATTTCGAAAATGGAAATTAGTGTACAGTTTTCTCGCACGATATCACCCTCCGTGTCTCGATGACGGCCACTCGAGGCATTCAAGTGTCGCAGTGTGACAGAACCCTTCGTCGTGGAACAGCTATCCCGCACTCAAACGTGCCTGAAAGAGTCACATGAAGAAAAAAGAGCGTGGAAAGAGAGTTTGTGTGAGAATGAAAAAGAGCGGGGACGTTAGAGGAATACCCTAGCCCTGTTTCTTCCCTTCTCCATTTCGTACGAACCTAACGAACGAAGGCAGATTTAAGAATTATCAGGAGTTAATCCATATGCAAAATTCATCCTGAAGATGCTTTTGATTATTCGAAAAGCCCTAACTACTCTTTCAATATCCGTTAAAATTTTAATTAATCAAATCAAAATCAAATTTTCATCCGGAGACGAAAAATGAACGTGGACTTTGCACGATTGAAAATAAAAATTCTTTTGCCATCGGCATCAGTGAAATATTCGCAATATCAAAAAAAAAAAGTGATCAAACAGAAAAAATTGAGAATTTTTCTGATAAATCGACAGGGACACGAAATTATTAACATTATTGAGAGTGTTATGGCGAATTTATGGGAAATACGAATGAGGGATGTTTCAGCCCTCGTGTGTTCCTCGTATCAAGGTGTTTCGTCCATTACGATAGACGCGCAGTGTTTCTGGTACACACCGAGACCATGTTTTTATGGTAACGAAAAAAACAAAAAAACTAACATCTCTCATATTTCCATTAAGTAAGGAAAGAAGTTGTTACTGGGTGTGTAAAACATGATGGCGGTGCGCTTTTACCGTGATTAGTAAGCGACGAGAACGGCCGAGAGAGAGAGAGAGAGAGGGGAGAGGGGAATGTGGCTCGGTAAATACGCACGAACATACGTTGTATTCTTGACACTGTAAAATATACATAGATCTATATGTATATGTGTGCAATCATCAAGCACACAATCGTAAAAACGAACATATTCCGTGCACAATTCACGAACCATCGCGAGAGTTCGGCATACGTCATTAAACGTGAAAATGGTCGTGTATTTTATGCACTCGTATTTCAAAGTCAAATTGTCAAAGTTGTATTAAAATTTGTACATTTTTCGAACGATTGTGAGGTAGGAGTCGATTCAAAAAATTAATATCACTGAGAACAAAATTTTGTTCGAACGACAAAATGTTTTATCCTTTAAACAAATTTTTGTTTCGGTATAAAGAAGCTTTGTTTGTGACATTCGAACATTTGTTGCTTGAAAAAACAAATTTGTTGAATACGTGCATCGAAATATTTGAATATTTCAAAAAAATGTTGCGTTCATCGGAATATCGCTGTCTTCCGATGAGGTTTTGATGACTCCGGAATCGAGATGAGAATGATTTTCACGTTAATTTTCACATTTTCGTTAACTTTACTTTATCTGAATTGACTCGAACAAATTGATCAGCAAACTGAGCGATTCCGTATAAAATCCCGATGAAGGAACATCTGTAAGATTATCCTTGCGATTAAGTTTCATTCGTCGTAAAACGAGCATTATCGCTTGGGGAAAATGTTTGTGGTGGTTGATGGTGATATTGGTAAGGCCTCCTCAGTACCTTTTTTTTTTTTTTTAGTTCGTTTTGTTCAGCCTCGTTCTCTCTTCCTCTCGATAGATATTCTCATATTGTCATTATTCATGTTATTTTCTCTCCCTCAATGTTCTCCTGCCTTTCGTTGATGTAGTCCCATCGAGAGGTCTCGTGTTTCGGATATATAATTACATACGCGAAAGAGGGATCTTTTTGTACGAGGCGTTAAACGAGAACGACAGTGAGCAAAAGAGACGAGAGAGAGAGAGAGAAAAAAAGAGAGACAGAAGCAGGTTGGCTGACAAAAACACGTGTAACTTTCCAATCGACTGAGCAGTTACTCAAAGCAAGGACTCGCGTGTCTCACACCCTCTTACGGATCTCTTAATTGGGTTAAACAAATTTCCGTCTCCCGTCCCGTTAACCTGACAAAGTGGAATTTTTTCATTCCGTTTTTCCTTCTCTTTCATTCCCTATTTATTTTATAAATTATCCATTCGCTGTCAGAATTTTTCTTTCAAATTCACGTGCCTATCTAATCGTGATTACACACGTGTCAAACTTTATTCCATACGATGTTTGCAAATGATTAGTAAAATGCGGCACCCTTACAGACCTACTACAATTGATCAATTTAGAAAGGGTTGAGATCAAAATACTTTTAAAACCTGCGAAACTATTCTCCTGTTAAAAAATTTCAACACCCTTTTCACTCGTTCTCTAATCAATGGCCTTTCTTAATTTACCTCCCTTCGGTACGCATACGATGAAAGATATTATTATCAAACTGTGATCTCCGAGGCTGTAAGAAATTTTATCCCTTTCAACGGTCATCGTTTTTCTGTTGAATGAATATAGAACTGATTCTTCAAGATCCGATAAGAAGTTTCTGAAACAATACAGCGTTGCTTCTTCATTCGAAATACCCCGACTTGGCTTACATGAAAATTGTGAGCTACGAGTCCGTTCGAAATAAAGTGAAGAAAAGAAGCACTGGAAAAAAAAATCTTTCAGAATATTGTTCCGTTGGAAAACTCGATGGTTCTTGTTCGTTGCATCAACGAGACAATGTTGTTTTATGAGTAAAAATTTGTGAGCCAGACTCCGCGTTAGACGTTTGTGTACGAAACATACACGTAATAGCAGGAGCACATAAATCACGTTAACGTAAGTATATTGAAACGTCAAAGGGGTATATGCCCTTAAAATATTTTGCGTGATCTCTTTTTCATCAAGCAAGATAAAAATGTTGGATTTTTTATTTCTCCGTATATTATTGAAGGACTCCTATTTAAATCGAAGACTCGCGGAGTCACGAGGGTGGACCGCGTTTCGCGGATTCGTCCTCTTTTTTACTCCATTTATGCGTGGCAAGAGACCATTACACGCACAGGCTCTTGACGATTTGACGCAGTTTTTTTTCTTCTGATGCCTTTATTCAGTGTGCTTTGAAACTGGCTTTCAAAAACACGAACGCGCCAGACGCCTCTACTTTTTTTTTCCTTCATTTATTTTTCGTTGTTTTTTTTCCCATGAATTATATTGTATATAGATACAAATCTGTTCTTTTTTTTTTATCACAGCTCACATTTTTTATACTTACGTGGCTGCGTGGGGTGAGAGGGAGAGCGTTTGATTGTTTTTTCCCATGTATTTGCCACGATTCAGCCGTGGCATCCTCCCTATGCGAAATATTTTCGTATTAGTGACGAACCATGAGGATAACCAGACAATTTCTCGTTTCACTGTAACATCGTATTGGTGCCTGACTCAATTGATATGAAAAAGAAATTGACATAAAACGATTTTTTTACACTCGTATTTAGGGGTTGAGAATATACAATGCAATTAAAAAATCCTCAATGTATTCAACCCTTAATAACGACACGTATATCAACATTTGGATCGTCTACGTCGACATCTTATTAATTGTTATGCAAGGTATGTTGTTAAAGAAACAAACTTTGTTCATGTATGAGTCAGAGAATTGGAGTTTTCATAAATTTGAGCTTTTTTTGTCTTCAGGCGATCCCAATATTTTTCTTCACAATTTTTATTCCCGATTAATTATGTGTCGATTCATTTTTATTGATGTGTAAGAACTTGGTGTGAAAATGATTACGAGATTTTTCATAAAAGAAATGGAGAAAAGTCGTGCCCAGCGTCGGACTCACATAAGTGGGGATAAGTCGGTTGCACAGAGGGAGAAATATGAAAGGGTGGTTGATGATAAAAGCTGAAAAACAGAAGATGCTAAGTTTCTCAATAACGATTTAAGAGCGATATAAATAATGTTACAAATTTTTTTAAATTTTATATTCCGAGGATATCGATATTCACGATGTTGTGATTTATTTTTTTCTCGAGACTGGTGTGGTCCGAGAGTTCAATAAACATTATAAATTATTTATATTCAATATGGATGAGTAAAAAGACGATCAACCGCGGCCAATTAGAAAGGAAAATACCGAAACATCGATAGCAAGAAATAAATTGAAGTTCGTTTGGAAGAGAAGGAGGGGGGGGGGGGGCATTCGTCATTTATTCTGTCAGAAAAAATTTGGGCATAAATTTCGTTTTGGCATTGAAAATAAATTTCCGTAATCCCGGTCAAAATTCCGAGTTTTCGAAATGCCTACGTCAAATCTTGGTGGCGACGTAGAATGTATTTGTGGTGATTCTCCAACCGACAATGTTGGCGACAAAAGTGGAAAGTCGGAGAAAAATGAAGCTAATCGATTGCAAAAGTTGGAAAAAGAGGTTGAAACGATAAAAAAACAATTGAATTCTATAAATATCCATGAGATATTCAAACTCGAATAATTGTTTTCAAATAATAAATCGTTCGCTCATCGATCACGAAGTGATTAAAGAAGAAAAAAAATTAATTAACAGGTCTGCCGCCTTCGGATTGAACTCGAAAAGATCAGGCGGCAAAGAGTAGCTGCGGAAACCGCGATACAACGTGCGGTAATTCGTGGTGAAACTATATTGGGTGGACGTTACAAGATTCTCGTACCAGACGATTCACTCGAAGATAGTGATGATCGAGGAGCTCGAAAAAAGGATGGCAAGTGGATGACTTCGGAGGAGGCTCGAGACCATGATCGCAATGTCGATGCAATTAGTAAAAAGGATAAAGATTGCGGTCAGTATACGATCGGTTAGAGACGGAGGAGGAGGAGGATAGTACGAGAAAAAACATGATTCTTACAACAAAAAGAAAAACAACAGAAAAGAACAGAGCAGCAAGCAAATAATTTCGAATCGATCAAAAACTTTTGTAACTTGAGTAATAAAATTTTTTTTTCAATAAAAGACCACACCGATTACGCGTGGATAACCTGAAATTTCGTTAACTCTCCTTTTGATACCAAATGAATAGTCGATGCCGTAAAATCGTCATGCTTACAAGAATAATTAATTATCGAAGTAACAGATTAGAGAACTCGAATCATCATAAATATGAGATTACATCGAGAATTAATAATCTGAATATTACACTAATCAAAATATCGGATATCCTTGTACATTTATGGTCTCGGAAACGTATATTTCGTATGGAAATATTTGTAGAGAGAGGTTGAAAATTAATTAGTTTATTTATTATTTTGTTTAATTTCGTTGCACGAAACGTATATCCCGTATTTCAATTAATTGAGACGACAATTTCGATGTTTCCGTTCGAATGACTCGTGCAAAGAGACGATATTGGTTTTCCCGGAATATTAAGCTCCTAGACTACTCGTAAACTTTAAATAAATTTCATCTACGTACGCTTAGTCAGTAAGGAGAAAAAAAAATGAGAAAACTATGATGAATATATAGACACGCGCGTTGTTCGAATTCTGGTCTCTTTCTTGTCAGCATCTTCATACATATATATATTTAAATAAAAATATACATATGAACATACATCTGTATACACATATTTATACACTTACTATAATTATACATTCTGTATGGCCGTTAATTAATATGTACGAAAAGTGTGCCTCTCTTGCGATAAAGAGGTGGAGCCCGAACGAGAGCCCGAACCGGTTTGAGGGGTTAGTTTAATTACAAGTAGCTGCGTACGAGATCGTACATGCAGTATAAACTATGACCTCGTATATATATACATATATATATATTATTCGGTCTATTATACATTACTGAAATATGTATATGTATATAAATGCACATGCATAAAGCAATATCTGCATGGTGGTTCGCGGTAACCACGCGGCTTATGGCTCAATGCATTCAATATATATAGCTCAGACGCATTGTACTTGTGCGTATTTACATATAGGATATTTCATTTTCTATTGTTGAATTTTCATTATTTCGATTAAATGTGATTAGCGAATAAATTATTTTTTTTTTTCTCTTTTTCCGTATTTCCAATTTGACGTTCAACGATATCGAATTTTCCGATTTGTGCTGGAACATCAAACGCAGAAATGTTGTGTAAAATTGGCGAAAGCTCAGCGATCGTGAGCGGATCGCTATACGTTGGTAGAGATGTTAGCTTCGATTAAATTACGAATGAAGAATTTCGATTTGAAGTTTTCCCATTGCTCGATGCGTACTGCGTGGAACAAACTATGGATAAGAATTTTGGCGTTTTTGTTGAATTATATTTCGAGAATGTTTACGGACACGAATTCAAAAGTTTCGATTCATCGAGAGACGAGTATAAGAATTATTTCTGATACGGTGTATCGAAGTGAGCCAAAGATCGAAGCAATTTTTATGAAAATCCCTGTATATGTTGCTATGCGGGTAGAGAACTAAACGCAACGTAGTTCAACCCTTCGTTATATAAGCTCTGAATTACACCGTCGTATTCTTGCCGCCCCGTATGTGCCCTTACCGAAATTCCCTCTCTCTCCCTTCTATGATTATTATAAACATATACATGTATATTTGGACAGTCGTGCTCGTAATGATCATCTCGCGCCTACTTCGGCGAGCTGCATCTGACGCTGGATAGCGAAATTCGAGAGGATTAATTATAAATCAAAGTGTTCGAATGTTATACTAGGAGCTTGCGTTTGCGCGCATACCGGCTGTCCTGAAACTCGTTGCTGATAATCAGTCAATAAAATTTTGACGAGAAAATTTCTTATTCGTTTTCTTCCTGTGTATCTGAGATTTTGATCAATTGATAATAAACAATCTGATGCAATGATGGAAAAATGAGGGAGGTAAGGAATGTTCTTTACTTTGTTAGACTGTCACGGTATTCAGGATTAACTGCTACAAATTGATCGTCTTTGCATCGAGCTTTGGACCAAAAAGTGCATTCGTACTTACCTATCTTTCCGCTTATCCTGTCAGTGTGAAAAATGGTTTTCAGGACACTCTATTTATATTGAAATCACTCAGAGTGGAAGGAAGAGAAAGAGAGAGATAGAGAGAGAACGTGGAAGGGAATCGGCATTAGGACTCCTCGAGCAACAGGAAAATACGAAACCTGTTGGTGTGAGAGCTCTCATTAATATCGTTGATACAGCCCTAATGTGAAATGAAATTGATCCTGGTTGCTACGCGAGTAAATATTTTCCTGAGAGGTCTGTCTCTCGAATTACACGATTTTTCTTCATCATCGAAGTATCTGTATTCTCGATTAATAAATTTGACGATTCAATGGAAAACCGCCAGGCTATTGCAGCCAAAAATTATTATTCTGAATGATTCTTGATAGATCGAGTCGACAAAGATAACGTATCGTAAGATAATTACGATAATGATGCTCCATATTACCAAAAGCTTCGCAAAAAAAAAAAAAAAAATAAACACCAATCCTTTCAACGAGAAAAATTGATTTTATACAATTGATAGAGAAATATATTTTTGAATTTTATCTCAGATTGATACATTTTGCTGAGCACGTACGATGTCACTTGTTATATTGAAAACTCGTGATGGACAGATCTGAACAGGTGGATACACGATATACTAGAGTTGTAGTTAGTGCTCACGCCATTACCACTCACACGAATTATTTCATTCTCATGTTCACGAGCCTGTTTCATTCTATCGTTCATTAGTGGTGATTATCGATGATGACTCTCGACATTTAATTATGGGGGATCGATGTCTGGCTATTGTTCTCTCTTCGATGTAACGGTTCCACGAAATTCTCTTCGTGTGTTAATACATATATGTATATAAGTATATGGATTTATCGGCGTGAGGATATACGTTGCGGACGTAATGCATATGTTTATGATACATCGATATTACGGAGTGAAAACGACCGATTGACGAGGACGCTCATTGGGTTCACCATTTCAATTTCAATTCTTGAACGTTCAACGAGGTTTTAGCGAGTTTGCGCTTTGTGGCCGTTAAACCTCATTCGCCCATGAATATTATAACACGAAATTCTCTGGTGGCCTCAAACGCTGCGTGGATAATCTGCCATTATTATATGTACGGCACAAACCATAGAACAATAATGATAAGGCTGGTGTAAGAACGTCGGAAATTTGATGTAAAGAATATCCAGCGAATGAACACGTTCGTTTGTCGAAAGAAAAATTGATTCACCGGCATTCACCGGTATAATTTCAGGTGAAATCGATTAAGGTACACAGAAATGAAGAGACGCGGTAGTGGCTCATTGTTTATATGTCAATTTGAATGGAATATCCGCGGTTTCATGAAAAAAAATATTTTTTAAAAAGTTGAGTTCGGTTTCTCTGAGAAAAAATAAAGCAATTAAGTTGACGAGATTTTTATTCTTATGAATCTGGCAAGTGAAGCCATCAGAGAAATGCACAGGTCACAGCTCATATGCATGTACGTAATCAGCGTAGATGTAAATACATAGATAGAGAAGATTGCTAGCCCCATACAGAGAGCAAAGTTTAGCTGACTGTAAGAAAAACGAGCAGAGTTCCAGAAGAAGGAGTGAAGGAAGAGCAAACTTTCGTTTGCAGATGGCAACATGAGCGAATTCGAAAGAAAGCGAGCGTCTGCTGATGGTTTCTTTGCGATATGTCTCTTGGGCAAATATTGAGCGTAGGAAGTATTATGAGAGGTTGGGAATGCCGGTGAACAGATTCTTTTTTCCTTGACATTTTCTTTTTCGGTTTTCTTCTTTTTTTTTTGACTTCTCTAGTACTGTGGCTTTTTCACCGATGTTTTCATTTAATATCCCTTGAATGCAACCCTAGCTTTTGGTTTCGTCTCTCGACTAGGACAACTCTGGCTGCATTCACTGTGCTGGCTACTAGTGTTTGCCTCTTTATCCTTCTCTATGCTAGATATCATCGTTTCCAACTTCGGAGAGGGCAAGAAACAGCGAGAGAGAGAGAAATTGCGAGAGCCATTTCTCGTGACTCGTTCGGCACGCTAAGAGATTTCTTCTTGAAGATAGATACAAATCGTCATGTAAGAAGAGCACAAAACTCTTCAACGTTGCAACTTTCTGTCATATATACTTTTACTCTTGTACACTCAACTGTATAGTTTTCCTATCTTAACCAACCACTACTATGTGCGGCTCCCTCGAGGCTCTTCCTAGTGCTTACCTCTTGACAACTTAAACTTTTTTTTTTTTTACCTTTCCTTTGCCCTCCCGCAGCTTTTACCATCGCTCTCAAAGGGCTGTCTTTTTCTGTTTCTCTATCTCGGACTGTCTTTGCCACTCTATTTAACTAGTGAGATAAGAAACGCGGGAGCGTAATGTAGGATGGAATTGCACATCCATCAGCAAACCGATAGACTCATTATCACTTCGTTAAATAGACAGAGAGACGAGGATTGGAGCACTCATATCGGGAACATTTGATCTTTAAACTAAAAACCTTCATACCGATTCATTCTTTCTCACTGTTTCAACATAACGATAATATGCTTTATAACTGATCTCACGTAGCAAGAAAATTCATAAAAACTGGGGATTTGGAAAATCTTCATTCATATCGAAGTCAAAATAAAATTATGCAGAGAAGATATATAAAAGGGTGTTTTTATCTCGTTAGACGACAATGGAATAATTGCAAATTAGGAAAATGAAGAAAAATATTGATTGGAAAAAAAAAAACAAATTTCAAAGAGAAAAGCAAAAGAGGAAAAGTGAACAAAGAAAAAAGTAGATTTACACACGAACATAGAATCCTAAAAATAGTTATTATTTCAAATAAATGTTGATAGACCTGTTACAAAATATTAAATCATCGTTTGGAAGCGTGAGAGCAAGAGACAAAGAGCGTGGGAATAAAATATATCGACCTAATAGGACCAAAGCACATGGGCACAAAGTTTAAAGGCAAAAATATTACGAATGACCCGACGCAAAAGCAATCCGCACTGTGTTCCTGTATGACATATGGCGTAATTTCCGGTCTACGATTTTACTCCCAACCCTCCTCTACCTTCCTCTCCTCATCATCTCGAACCTTTTTCTCCAATCGTTCCCTTTGAATGTCTTATGCTTTTTTGTGATCCTTTGACCATTAGAAGTCTCTGTTTATTTGCTGCTCTCTCTCTGTATTACACTTGTGTCCCCCGGATGTTGAATTTCTTTTGAACAGCATTTTTCGATCGCCAAAAATAAAAGTACAATGGTGAAATCGAGGATCCTGTCGGAAATAAAAGTCTCTCTATCAAGCAACGATATTGTGATTTTATTGGAAAATTTTTTTGTCACTATCTTGAAATTCAAAAAGCAGTTTTTATATGATTCAAAATTTTAGTATTATTCGATACTTTTGCAACGAAACATTTTAATAGTTGATGAACAAGCAGTGTTTAATATTCCCAAAATCAGGGACTTTATTTTTGGAACATTAAGGGATTTTAAGTGTCATTTTTTGGTGAAAAATTACTTTTGCGCACCAAATATGAAGAACGAAATGATTGAAATTCGTGTTTTACGCGTATGATTAATGAACCAATAAGCATAGAGCACTCAATCGACTTTATTTAAATTTTCAAATATTTTCAAATAAGTATTTTCCCTCAAACGTCATAAAATTCCAACATCACTTTATGAATCGTTATTACTAAATCTCATCGTCTTCATCCAGAAAACACACGAGCTCGTCGTGAATCTGGAAGATTACTAGAAAGTTATATGAAAGAATACATATGAGAGTGCGTACAGCAATCATCCCTTTGGGAAATGTAATGGTGTAGCAGTCTCCGAACCATGAAGATTGTGCCTCGGTAAAATGCATGAGAATCCGGTGATTTTACCGAAGTTGCGTTTCAATCTGCTAGTATAAGTGGAAAGCAGAAAAATTGTGAAACAAAGAGAGCTGGATAGACGGCAAATTAAATTTTTTTTAACCCCATGAAATATCATTTTCAAGTTACAGGAGGAAAGTCGACAAACGTTACATTTTAATGAGCATAAAGTTCTTTGTGGCTTGCGTGTATCATTTTAATAATATGTAATTCATTGATACACATATAAATTCAAGAAAACCAAAGTTGATATTCTGACATCTCTTCCATGTCTCCGGACAATCTTCGGACAAAAATTTGCTTGAAAACTATCGAAAACTCCGCTTTCGCTAATCAAGAATAAATTTGTAAGCTGAAAGAAAAAAAAAATGGGAATGAGGAAAGCAGCTGGATTGTCGTTGATGCTTGACAAGGAATCGCTCACCTCGGTGTTGATTTTTTTTTGTCATCGGGAGGAAGAAAAATGCATGGTATTTAGATTGAGGAGATCCCCGGGGGAAAAGTATACATCGTACTTCCGCTATATGCTAATTCGTATGTGCGTTTTCGAAACGCGTCAATAAGCTATTTACTCGATACGCGTATTCTGTCGTGTCGAAAGAATCATCCGCTTGCTTCCTGGTCCATTATTTCTCGTACTTTTTTTTCAACCGTTCGCGTGCAATTTATTTCACGGATATTTCATCGTTTCGTCTCCTTTATTTTCCTTCTTATTCTATCTCTTTTTATCTCGCAGTCTATATACACCGCAGATTTGCAAGTACTTTTTCCCTATAGGCATGTGCTTCGTCGTTTTTTCAGTCTCTGATACAACTCTCATACAAATCTTGTAGTATATTCCGGGAGCACCTCAGGCTTGCAGTGCAATTTTCTACACGTGACTTTCCGTACTCTGAAAAACGTACATTGTCGAGACATATAAGAGAGAACTGGTGGGAGGGAGTGAGAGCAAAAACTCATCTTACACTCTACCCAATACGATCAAACAATAATGAAGTCTTTGTAAATACGTAGGCACGTCTACGTGCGTATACAATATGGAGCCTGGTAAACTTCGTGAAATTAAATGGGCCCTTGAAATACGGTATTACTTTTGAAGAATTCATTTTAAGGTGTGATGCATTTTAAGTTAGTTCGTGTAATTCCGATAAAGGTCAAAAGATTGTTGCCAATTTTGCTCGTAGAAAGATTTATTCCGATCAATAAATGTAATTCACCTGTCTCAACGACGTTAAACATTTTTCAGGCTTTTCCACATTTAGAGGAAAGAATTTATTGACAGAATACTAGTTTCCTCTATTTAGTAACAAAATAATTCTTATTATTTTATGAAAATTTCATTCACTTTGAAACTAATATATTTCGATCAATTTCAATACTTTGATCAGTCTTAATTTTGTTACGTTTAATCGTGTGACAATGAAACTATCTTCAAAACATTTTAACATCGTATATATTTCATCGAGTGGGTGTATACTCGATTTATCCAAATCTATTTATATCACGATACGTCAAAACCCCCGCAGAATAAAAAATGGTAGGAGGCGAACAAGCGGAATGCGGTTATGATACGGGAAATGAATCGGATATTTGACTGATGCGTAAACTATGTTCAGGCCTCTTTCGGTCTATATATTTTTTCCTCGCTTTCTGTAAACTTGCTGGTCTCGTGCCAAGCGGTTACAGATGTATTTTGGCTACATATCGGGCATAAAATCGTGCGGTGTTACACGCGGTGAATAAATCCCAGTTGCTGATCGCCTGATGGGAATGGAGGCTTAAACATTTTGCTAAAGGATGAGAATCGGCTGGAAGGACGCGAGGTTTCGTCGAAGGCGCGGGCAAGTTAATTAAGCGCCCAGTCGCTTCGGCTCGGTTCTTCTCACTCAATCACGAGAATCAAGCTTTATACATTATATATATACAAATATATATATGCACATAGATATACTTTGCGAACACAGCGAATAACTTTTGTTTCCAAACTTTTACTACTCGGGAATCCTTCAAAGCGAGCTGGCAACCCGACTTTACGTATAATTCGAGAATGATCGCCTTTATCAAGTATATATATGATGAATATATATTTTTATTTACGATAGACTGCGTATACATTAAAATTTTGTTCGCTTCAGTATTTTCAGCATGGTTATCTCAAAGGTTTTCTCGAAATTCATAATTTCATTTACTTTTTGAAATTGATAAACTAGTTGATGGTAATTTATTTTTTTATCTACATTCTTTCAAAAATTTAGTTGTTCGAGATGCCCGAAAAATAATACATAAAAAAAAATTTTCAACGAGCAGAAGAAGTTTCAGAATATTTTTTGCAATTTTTGAAAGGCTGTACGTAAAAAATGATTGGATCAAGAGACCAAAATAGTATTTCGAAGCCTGATGTTTGTAATTTCAAGATTACACACGCACACGCCTACACACGAACGGCTTCTAATGCAAAGCCTCGAGGTTCATCGTTGAAGAGTTACCTCTTCCGATCAGTCAGCTCTGTCTCCGTGATCATTCTCTTGGACACTATTGAATCAAATCATGTATTTTTAACTTTTTTCTAGATCTGTTCCTAAATGATTAATCTTCAATCGTGAAATTATTCCAACAATATTAATCCTTCGACACAATACAACTCATGGGTGTAATTCTGATCGGAAAGTAAATAGTAATTGTTTCGGGCGACTTCTTTCGTACGTCAATAAAGAAATATTGTGTTTTAAAAAAACGTTTAAACTCAAATCAAGTTAAAAAATAGAGAAATCGATGGTAAAATCCATCTATAAATCTCAGAGGAAAAAAAGCAGTGTTTTGCAGTGCACGAAAAAAAGTGACACACATATAAATGGACGATGAGATCGAATTGGGCATGAAATGATCGAGGACAAAAGGCTTTTTCACGTCAAAGGGAAAGATCGCAGGGAATTCGTAATGTAAGGGCGACCTTGCGCCAGCGTCATCAGAAATTCCAACTTGGTGCGTACGTAATATGAGTGAGAGAAGGGTCTGCGTTTTCGCAGACGGTGCGAATGGCTGAAGAGCTGACGAGACGAAGGTAAAGATCCGTGAGAAAGAAGGAAAGAAATCAGGCACATTTGCGTTATGTCAGTACTTAAAAAGAAAGGATGCCAGAAACGAAAAAAAAGCGACTTTGAAAAAACTCCTACGGTCTCTATGCGTTTTGTGCAGTTCTCACACGAGAAAAAAAAAACAGGAAAAGACGAGGAAATGTTTCGGTGTCTCTCACCCTTTGAGAAACGGAAACCGGGAAAGCGCGAGAGACGCAAAAGTCATCAACGCCCTGATAAATAAAACGTTGAGCCTCGCCGGAGGGGAAGTCAAAGTAGAGATAAAGAAAGTGTAAAAGACCCAAATGAACAAAGAGAGAAAGAGAAAGAAAGAAAGAGAAAGGAGTAACGCGACGTAGAGATAGAGATAGCAGAATAAAAAAAAAACGAAGGCACGTGTAATATCCATTTGCGTGTGCGTACGAGAAATACTAACACTTTTTTCGTGCAGCATCACTTGCAACAGCGCAACAGTGGCTCAATCTCTGCACGTGCAACAAATGCGAATATATACCCAAGGCCTCGGTACACGCATTCTCGGCACGCACTTGTGCGAGTGGTTGGTTCTCTATTTTTTTTTTGCGCCATTTTCTTGCGGGGGTGCGCGTCGATGCGTTGAGGCGCGTCTACAGTCGAATTTGTCATAATTTGATTCACTTTTTATCTCAATATTAAACAATTATTTGAATTCTTCTTTGAAGACACTTCACCGAATTCGTCAATGCAGGGATCTCGTTGCCAAACTCTTTCTTTTGTTTCTCCAATAGAGTTGTTTCATTTCAATGTCATTTCACTGCATTTTCTTTAAAAAGAGAAATTTCGTTCATGATTGCTCCCAGAAGATCATCGAGTGTTTGTTCCATCACTGGAACAATTTTTACCTACAAAAAAATCTTACAATGAGGCATGCCGAGAGAAATCTCAAATAAATACAATTACACGATTTTTTGGATCATGTGTTTAAAGAAACTTCGACTGTACGAATTCAACATGAAAATGGTCCAGTGTGCGTGACGGTATACGTATATAAACGGAAAGTAGCTAAGCCTATCACGCGTTTCGAGAGCACCGCAACACATCACGAGGCAGGGAGAAAGAATTGGAACTCGAAAGGTTGCAGGGTGCAGGGTCACGTTATTTCGAATACCAACGAGGCTGTTTGACACGGTATATAGTTGTGCGGCCTCGCGCACGACTCGAAACTTTAACGCTGGTAGACTTTTTCGTACGCGCTGATCCTACACGCAGGGTAGAACGAAACGCCAGAGCCTGACGTGAAACAATAGGGAGTCTGCAACCCTTTCGCGTCGTAGCCAAGCGTCGAGGGTAAACCATCCATCGACGAATCACTTTTTTCGTTATGGACCGAGTTTGCGAAATTAATTCAAGATTTTATTTCTCCCTATTTTTTCAATTAATTTGAAGAAAAAAAAAACTACAATTAACGAAATAAAAGTTTATTGCGAGAAAAATGACATTGCGAGTAATAAAGTCAAACGAGCGTTGATATAAAAATGTTTTTATAACGAATAACATTATTGGAATTTGAAATAAAAACATTTTAAAATCCAGTGTGTTATTGCTGACACATTGAGTATATTTTGTAGTTAACGCCATAAGTGAAATATCATTCACGGAGCAGACTCTGGAATTAGGAATTTGAGCAATTAATATTTTTATAAGATAATTATTATCACTTTTTTCAGAATTATCATTTATCATCAGTATCATCATTTATCAATGATGATAGTTGTAACAATTTCAATATGTTTGCCAGAAATTTTTTGAATAAGAAATTGAAATTTCATTGTAAAACTTGCTGGTTCCCAATACAATGTTTGCATTCATTTCTAAGATCGGAGCGCGAGAATAGGTAAGTTAATAAAATGATACTGCATAAGAGGATTGGGCAATGGGCGTTCGTAATTGAAATTCACGAACCCACTGTATCTCCAGTTTTTCTCTCGCTCTTGTTTTCCGTACGAGAGAAGGAAAACTCTTAGATATAACAGATCATCCCACGAGGGTGAGAGCTTGGAGAGAGGAGAGATAAAGATAAGGGCGACTATGTTATATTAATGCCGACGGTAATTAAAATGAGCCACGAGCTTTTGTCCACAGTGGATTTATTGCTTGCGTTTTGTTGTCTTATGCTCTTCTGGGTGAATCTCTGATATTTCGTAAATTCTACATTCTTTTTCTCTTGCTGCCCTTCTCGAAGCAATATGTATAGATAAGTTACAGGAATTTGGAGAATCCTTTCGAGCCCCGCGGGTCCCAAAATGCAAAGGTACACCAGCACGATCAAGAATGGAGTTCATCCCTCTCTCTGATAAATATTTTATCAGCAAGCCACCGAATCCAATGTGATTTCCAAGGAATTTCTAAGAATTTCTAATAATATCTCAGTTACTATCATTTCGATTATCAAATGTAAAGTGCATTCGAATGAAAAATTGAGGGATCTTTCAAATTCATTTTTTTGAGCCTCGAAATAAAGTTTTTATAGATATTAAAAAATTATTGTTCCCTGCTGTTCAAATTCTCGAAATAGTCGGAGTTTCTCAAAACGGGAAAACCACTTCGAGATGCGTCGTACGTGGATAATTCAATTCTCTCCTTTTCATCCAACGTGTTTCGTTCATTTTTATTTTTTTTAATTCTCTTCTATTTACTTCCGTTCTTTCTCTTCATATTTATTCTGGCGCATACTCGGCTCATCCGTCTCGCTTGTATATTTCGAACAACTCGACGACAACTGGATAATTCCCGTAACGTGAAACTCGTTTCAACGTGCCGGGACTCTGGACACCGGTAAATTAGCTCAGATATGAGGGTTGAAAAAGAAAACAATTTAAATAAGACGAAACACGAAAGCCTGAAAAATAAACATTTTCCACTTCTCTGGTAATTTAACGTTAATCATTTGTACTATTTATATTTTGTTACATTACTTTTTTATTACTTGCACAGTAGAAAAGAGTTTTTATGTTTAACATTTTCATCGGCTCTTTGGAAGAAATATACGCAGGTTTAATTTTCTCCTTCGATCTTTTTACTTTACATCAGCTTTCTGTGAAACCTTACGATTACGTACCTGTCGCTCTTCGATAAAGCGTCACGGAATCGATTGATTTACGTCTCGAATTTGTGGAATGATTTTTTGAGTACTTAACAATCTTATGAAAAACTGCGATCATAATTATAACTAATTATCTTGAAACATCGTTACAAAAGTTATATTTCGTACGTACAAAAATGATAAATCATTTTTCATTCAAGTATATTCAATTAATATAGATTTCTATCGATTTCGAGTACGATACGTTTCTTTAGAACGCATGTGATTTTATTGTAAAATGTTTGACGCATGAAAAAAGTATAAATAAATAGAAAAAAATATTCGAAAAACTACAAAACGTTTATACAAATAGAATTTGATTTTATTCTATTCGTAAATTTGTAGCATATTTATAGACATTTTTTTCCACTCATTGAGTCCGTAATGAGGAATAAGCGAAAGGAACAGCAAAATGGAAACCTCAAAATTTGATTCAAAAAGGCCCCATCGACGAAGATACTACAAAAGGTAAATATATTTTAACTCTCTGAACAAAGAGAATGCTTTATCTCCTATAGATGTGGTTAACACGAGTTCGGGTACAAGCAATTTCTGAACCGAAGGATACTTTATTGGAATTTGTGTATTGCAATATTTCGTAAATTTCAATATAGTATATTCGAGCAAGCGTGTCCACTGAATCAATTCGTGTCTTCTTCTCGCGATAAATCGATCAACGTTTTAGAAGAAAAAAAAACGTGTTATTTCTCGGTTAATTTCTTCCGTTAATCAGCGTTAAAAAGAAAAAAAAGGAAATGAATGAACGCAATTCCGATATCGACTCGCCAATTGAATCATTTAATTACTAGCGCATCTCTCCATGATATTCTTGATCGTACAAAATAACTTTCGTATCCTCTTTTTTTTTCTTTCTTTTTTTTTTCTTTCAGTGCTATTCAACGCCATATTTTCTCTTTGTAATACTCGCGCCGTTTTAGTTAAACTTTATCTCAAGTTGAAGTAAAAGTTGAAGGTCTGCACCATGGGAAGTGCTTTTGTTACGAATAATCACTTTTCTCGGTCCTTCTCTTTTGCCCTCCCGATGTCTCACTACTTCACGTCTGGCAAGAGTTATCATCTCATCCTATGGTGGTCGTATAATGGGGTGTCTGTGTGTATGTATCTGGACTCGGCTAGCGAGTGAGAGAGAAAGCAAGAGAGCAAGAGACAGATATAGAAGAGAAAAGGAGACGAACACAGGGAAAAAGAGAGAGGGAGAGACTCTGGTTTATGTCCAGTTTCGTGGTTCATGGAATGCCCATGGGGGATGAAAACGCACAAGGGATATTCTGCCGCAGATGGGACGCGGATGTTAACTTCCAGAACGTTGGAGAGCCTGCGGTCCTGGATCTCTTGACGCACTAACGAACGAAAGCCGATATCCTCCCTCCCTTAGGTGCACGAATGTGTATAAATATACATGGATATTGTAACATTATAAACAAACGTTTTCGAGGCTTTGTAGATAACAGAAATGAATTAAATCGTAATTCATAAGTCGAGGAATTGCCACTTTCGAACGTTTATTCATCAAAAATGAATCGGAATCTGTCATTTTTGTTGATTTCAGTATTTTTTTAATTTGTTAAAAAAAAAAGGAAAGCAACACCTTCATTTATTGTTTTTTTTTGGTTTGAAAACGGTGGTACGGAGATCGTCGATCGGTGTAGCATGTGCTTTCTCGTTTGAACAGAGAGTCTCACTGTTAACAGTAGGCGAGTTGGAAGAGGGGAGACGAAAAAAGAAAAAAAAACGGATGGAGGATCTGTACCATTGAGCAACAGCACAGTCTCGTTGTAACAGACGAACGAGTTGGCACGCGCGTTCTCTTCTCTCCAGGCTTCCTCCTTTTCACCGTATCATTCTCATTCTTAACCACCATATATATATATATCTCGTAGTACATACACGATACCGGTTTCAATGGCTAAAAGATCTTATCCTTCCGGGGAGCCGGTAGTAACTTTAGTGATACACATGTAATGAATATATCTACATATAGATACATTTAGCCAAAGTAACTTAATCCAGTAGTCATGAAGACTCGACTCTAACAGAAGCTGATTTTACGAATGAAATAACTCGACTGACCGTGAATCATTACCCGAGATATTTATCGGTTGAATCAAAGAGAAATTGCCATTATTATTATTGTTGTTGTTGTTGTGGAATGCTAATGAGAGTGATAAGAATAATCTGGCATCTAGTAGCCTCGATTCAATCGATCGGTGATTGCGTTCGTGATTTCAAAGAGCATGTTAAAGTTTGTTACAAATTTGTCATTTATTCTATTCAAGCTCTTTGTGCGTCATTCTAATTAGCAAATAACGTAACATAAAACACTATTGATTACTACTGTAACTATTGATTTTAACTACTGACTATTGATCGTCAAAGCGTTATTTTCATCAACAATTATTTGTAACGTAATTCAGTTTAAACGCGATGAATAATAGAGAAGCTACGAAATTTGTTAAACATTGAAAAAAAAAAGGATTTTATCAATGTATTTCAACGATGTCCGGAGGTGTAATCAATGAAATTGATAAGCCATCGACTGTGGTTTCTTTTTTAGTAGAAATGTAGTATTTTTTTTTGTTCGAAGCGTAGGAAAAAAAGTTGAAAGTGATCCAGAATTTTTTGTGAATGAACAAAAACGCTGCTTGCCGCAGCAGTCGACGGGCACGGGACGAGACACAAGTATTGAAAGCATTGAAAATGTATATGTGTATACATACACACACCATAAAATAGCACGGGGACTAACATGCGAAAGTAAAACTAAACGCAAAAGGGGGAGCGAACCCCGTGGCTTATTTTTTTTTTTTATTCATTTTTCTTTCCGTACTGGCCTTTAAGCCGATCCGCCGCAGGACGGCATCGGAGTTCGAGACTCTACTACAAGGGACATAGGCAAAAGTTGGTGAAAGTGGTGGGGTAAGGGATTCACGAGACTGGAGAACTCGCGGGCAGTGCACGCGCAGCCGCCGGATCGCGCGCATCCCGAATGCATTCCGTGTGCTTCCCGTCTCTTTTTATTTCATAGAAACCGGCGTGCGAGAAAGTAAAAGAAAGAGAATAACAGAGCCCGCGAAATCACGAGACGAAATCCGGCACTGTGCAACGTGCCTCGCGAGAGTTATCACCAATTCTCAGTCACAACGAACCAACCGAGATATTTCATTGACAGCGAACCCATTAAATATAATAACTCGCTCTTAAAGTTCATAATATTAAAAAAAAAAAAAAAAAAAAAAAACATCAATCCGTCAATTATTTGTAATAATTTTTGATATTTTTTCGATAAATGAAATGAATAATTACAATTATCGTAAATAATGAAAATTTAGCAAATTAATAGATTAGAAATTCTTAAAAACCAACGCGTCATTCTGCGGACCATGGCCAAACGCTGAATTTCATTTAGACGCAATTTTTTTATTCTTTTCTTTCAGTTATTCTCGAATTTTCAATAAGTCCTGCCAAATCGTGGCTCATCGATAAAGCTTCAACTAAAATTCATTAGTCATGATAGTGCCGCGTATCTTCTTCGGATAAAATGCTCTTGAGCCGGTTTAAATTTTCGCGCGACCGAGTGTGCGTGATTTGAAAAAATTCCAACGATGTGATTTATTTGAAGAACAAAAAATAATAATCGTTGTTTTAGTAAAAAAAAAATAAACAAAAAATATCTGGAATAGTCAGCGTTAATTCGATTTTTAAGTATGATTGAAGTAGCAATTATGTGAGTTTTATTTTTTTTTCCGTTGCAGTCGTTGAAATTTGTTCTCGCGATTGAAGTGCGGGTATAGTGAGTGAAACTAAAGGAAAATAATTTATGAAAAAGGAAAAAAAATTGACGTAAAGTCGTATTTAGAGTAAAAAATTGAGTGAGAGTGCGAGCAAGAAAGGAGAGTGTACGTCGAAGTTTTTCATCGTGAAACGCGCGATCTCGCTTATCATTTCAAATCACGTCCATCGTCGATCGGAGGACCTTTCGCGTGCTCCAGAACCCTCTTCTATCTTCTTTTTTTCTTCTTTTTTTTTTTTGCGTCATTCTCCATCGTTTGTCGGACGAGTCCTCGCGCTCTTTTATACCGATGGCTTCACGACGATACGTGAGTCCCGTGCCAAAATCCTGGTAACGTCGCGGGATCCTCGGGAAAAACTCGGTAAGTCGAGCTCTTCGCACCTCATACTTGCAACTTGATTTTTTCCTCTTCTTTCCCCACTTAATCATCTCAGACTTTCCCATGTTATATCGAAATCCCACAGTTTGTGGAAGGAACAAAAAAATCTTGAAAAAAAAAAAACGTGGAAGTTTACAGAAGGGTCTCGTATCCGCACAACTCTTTCTTTGACTGCGGCTTAACTAAAAAACATCTGAGAATCATTCTCAATATATTATTTAAAAAAAATAATATCTTATCTCTATGGCGCTAAAATAAAAGAAATTACTGATGAAGAACCTTCAGGGATGAGCTATTTTTACTCTCTCTCTCTCTTTCTCTGTGAAAAAAAAAACTGCAATGGGATTTCCGATATATCATGGTTCAAAACAACACAGAAATGTCATTCATTTTATTGGAACATGACATTTATCGAATGGATAAAACGAAATCTCTACAGCAATAATGAAGCAAGAATTCTATTTTCATGGTCTTTATAGCTTTTTTTTATCTCACCTATGAATCCAACACTTTATTTATTACTGCACGCAGGAAATGCTCAGAAAAATCAAAAAAAATTCATCCAGCATGCATCCGATAACGATCGTTATCAATGTCGATCCAAAACAAGTTAAAGGTTCTGGATTTTTTTGTCCTCGAGTTCGTCATCCGTGGTTTCCCTTTCTATTTATGTGTTGTCTGATTTACCAAAATTTTATAATTGATCCCGCTTTGTTGATAACTTGTCAGCTTGAATGATGATTTGTTACGGGCTCGTTGAAATCTTGGCCTCAAAGTAGGTATAGTCCAAGGGGTTGGTTCATTGTTTTGGACGGCTCATACCGTTTGTGTCCCTTGCTATTCGGTCCCTTAGTTTTTCCGGAGTTCTGACAAACCCAGAGAGAGAGAGAAAGAGAGGGAGAGGGAAGAGAGCCGCAGGCCTCGTTTCACTTCCGTCGAGACGTTTCACTCACCACGAGTCATTTATACCTATACGTTTATGAGAGCTAAGCCCGGTGAATCCACGTCTCCAATTAGTCGCGTAATTAATCGGCGTGGAGGAAAACGCGAGGACTTAAGACCGGCCTCGCATCTCATCACATCTCTCGCTACGATCTCGTGAATGGATAAGGGCTCTGGGTCTTCTCACAAGTAATATTTATATATACAATGTAATATATACATACATTCAAATATAATATCGTTTTTAACGATATGATAAGATTTAAATGTAGCGAGTATGCGCTGTCCAGAATTTAATCACTCTGCAATTAGAATCCAATAATATTATTGAATATTATCAGATTAGCTTCAATAAGCAAAGGGATGAATGTAGCTGCTCATTGGTATTCATTGCAATTCCGTGTACACGATACTATACAATAAAAAATAATGAAATTTGTTTCTATGCAGAAAACATTGCTTTACTTTTTCTTTCATCGTTTCAAATTTTGGGAGTATTAGCCCAATCAAGTCAAACACAAAGTTTACTGTGAAGCAACGAAACTTATCTGTATCTATATCTTTACAAATAGTAAAAATGAAAAATAAAAGTATCTGGATGAATTATATGCGGGATACAAATCGCAAAACTTACAGAGAGCTTCATAGCTTTATTTGATCGATGTCAAAATTGGATATGACAAATAAACACATCGGACGTTCGTACACGTGACAGAACATTTGTCAAAAGCTCCAGAATTTCATTATTTACATTCCTGTGATTGGATATTTGTTTTTATTTCCCATCTATCGAACTCTTGCTGGATCTAGTACTGAAAATTCAAAATAATTGATAATGAGAATTACTCCCCTGACCGAATGTAGGGCTAGAAAACCTGAGACATTTATTTATTCGAACCCTTTCTTTATGGACTATTAATTGAAGCTGGCGATATACAGAGTTGGTGACTATTCGACATGCACACTGTTTCAATAGTTAGAGATACATCAAATCACATAGGATCAATCTTAATGAAAATTAAATTACCTGAAAGTAACTACGTCCCTGCTCTTTCCCATTAGAAGCAGTTGACTTTTCCAAACGATCAAATGAGATCGTAAAATCGCTGGCTTTACGTGCGACTCTCGAAGATCACGCTGTTTTTTTGAACAGCTCCCAGAACTAAACTCCTGAGAATAAAATAATGCTACTCGTCATTCGTGTTCAGAGAATTCTAAGCTCTACAAGATTGGTTCTACGCATTTCTACTGTATCTTCGACCGTTTCGATAGCGTGTTCCTTACAAGTTCAGCAGGAAGGATGATTTTCCCTTTTGAACCAAAATTTTTGATCCAAAATTCGAGTCCATGTTATTGACTATTCAGCACTGAGGATCTATAAACATGTCATAAACAAAGTTCAAAAACGCTCGAAGTAACTCAAGCTCGTTGAGACTGGGGCGAAGCAGGATACGGTGTAGGTCTGCTGCCGAAAGCTGTACAGGGTGGAGCTATGACATTGAGTGTCTTGATCTACGTTGTTTTCCGGAAAATCAAAGCCCTTGTCTCTGCTCAGAATCTTGCTCGACGCTTTATTCATCTTTTTTATTCAATGAAGTACGCAGATGTAGACAGTCTTTGTAAATGTAGAGTTACCCAATTGATTAAGTTTATCTGCTTGATATGGACCCTGCATCGAACGATTGAACTCCTTTCGATACAAATACCCAATAAAAATATATGCACAAAGTTTATGTCTCCATCTTATACGGTAAAGAATTTTTCCCTGATCCCGTTCCGCACGGTAAGTCACGATCTTTTGGGAAATACGGAAAAAATGAAGACTGCTGAAACCGTTATTAAAACCTTCAACGAACTCACTAGACGGCAATGAAGTATTCAAAATAAAAGATCCGAAATTTTCTAGGAAACGTTATTCCAGACGTATCATTTTTATGATGCAAATCTGACGATATACCGGTTTAAGTAATAAGCGCGTGAATAAGAATTCAATTTATTCGAATAGTCCGAGGTGAGATGCCCGGTATCTGCCACCGGTATCTGCCACCGGTAGAAGGAGATTCCATTAGCCACGAAATAATATTAGTTCGTACTTTGCTCCAATCGTAAACATATATCTATACCGACTTTTGACAGCGTATACCACCCGGAATTGAGAGTGATGTTTATAAGTAATTACCACAGGGGCAAAGGGCATGTAATACTGTTGGTCTGAGCACGATACGATGATGATACAAAACCCAGAATGAACAATCCAGGGGATGGAGGGGCGTTACTTATGTGCTTTAGAATTTGAAATGCTCAAGTGTCGATATGGACGACTGTTTAGTTGATAAGAAATAATTAAAATGTATTGAAATAAATTCTTATTTTTATACCATTTCATATCATAAGTGATCACTGCTGATTTATAATCTAATTCGGCTAATTTCTATATTAAAATTTTAATTAATCATGTAAACGTAATTTCATACCTAGTTGAAATTATGTATTGATGGTATAGATGATCGGTAATGTTGGTAATGAAATGGGCTACTGTTATAGTATGCACTATTGATTATTCGAGGCTTCACCTTGTTTAGGGCAGGAAAGGGGGGGGGGGGGGGTAAATCCATTCATGTAGTGTATCCTGCTGATTTCATGCATTGTTGGACAGATCTACGATCTGCAGCTGACGCGATCTAAGGGTATAATGTACAGTGCGTTCGAATTAACAATAAAATCAAATTAAACGATGATTTTTTGTAAACATCGATTTTACGATCATTTTCTCCCTGACTTTTATAGCCTGCGTCTGGACCAGCAATTTTTAGACTTTCAAAGCACACACATTGGGCGATGTCATCGATCTGAGTTTCAGCACGACCGGGGTGTACATATGTCAGGGTTTTCCATGTCCATTCATTCGATTATAACTGCGCAGCTGTCAGCGAATATCCTTGCGATGACACGTACCAATAAACCCATGATGCATCATCCTCGTAAAAAAATGTTATGGGATTTTTCTTGATTAATTTTTTTTATTCGATGCTTATTGTACTTTTTATTGAGTACAGATGCGCTTATTAAATTGATTATTTATCATTGAAATTTTTTGTTTTCTGATGAATCACGAAAAAGAAAAAAAATACTCGTCCCATAAATAGACAACTCGTCTTTTCACTGGATTCAATGATGATTCTCATAATTTTCACCAATAACTATACATTTTTTCCAGTATTCTTTCTCTTCGTTTGTTTGTTCTCTAGTTTAAAAAAAATCACGAATGATTCACGTCATGCAATATATAAAAATGGTTGTCATACGAACATCACTTTTTAATCAAAATAGAATTCGGAGTAACGAAGAATTTTGAGGGAAAAAAATAACCAACTCATATTCAGAATCGAATAAATTTGTTTTGCGTGATGAAAACAAACATTATCCGGTGGTTTATTAATAATTCTTTTTACACGTTATATCGAATAGATATTCGAGGGGAAATCATAACTGTGAAATATTTTCAATAGCGGTCCATCATATTGATGAGTATATAACACGATTGTGCATGAATTAACAACATGGTAATACGACCGTTGGATCTGACCATATATGAGTGTATTTTTTAAAATATTTATATTGAATTACAAAATATAACTGTGCATGTACAAGCATATATGTATACACGTGCACACAATCGTGAATTTGTAGTTTCATGGGTCCCGAGAGCGCTGAAGCCGAGCCTCGCAATGTTTCTCGCGTTCGGTAATTATTCATTTTCACTGCACGTAATTTGGTTTTGATTTAATTGCGAACCAGCGCTCTTACACGTGTGGAGACTGGTAGTAGGTAGAGCTCTGTGTGCACGCTTTTCCCGTGGCTATATACATAGTCCGCATAAAACACATGCGACAAAGGTAAAGGGTGGGGAACGGGGGTGGCAGAGGGTGAAAACATGGTCCTATTGCCACTTCGTGAAACCGCGAATGAGACGTGAGCCGCGAAATGACACCGTAGCATTCGTGACTCACGGGAATATCTGCACGCGTTTCACGATCGTTATCATGTACGAAGATGTTTGTGATACAATCGCTAATGCAATGCGTTGTTATCTTGTAAGCAACAAGAAAATTGAGGTGAGAGCCGAAAAAAGATCACAGACTAAGAAATGGAGGGTAAAATTGGGGTCACACACTCGTAGTTAAATTTTTAATTCGTTTTTTCAATTCTCTTGCGTCGTAATTACAGACTGATCTTATAGACAGTATTTTGAAGGTAAACTCTGCAATGACTGCAGCGGGAATGAGCTCTTGCATAAATAATTAGTTCAATTTAGAAGGCTGAAGTGAAGCGTGAGGCTGGAAAGAGAGACTGCTTGTTTATAGATTTATTCCAAAGCATTAAAATATTTATATTTTGCCTTATTCCGTGGTCGTTTTCTTACAAGCCGAGAGGCGGTAGATTATATTGAGAAAAGAGAATGAAAGAAATATCAAAATAATCCTTATTATAAATACAATGGTTTCGTGGAATACTAAAAAGCTATGCTCGTGATAGCGTTTTCAAGATTTCAACTGGATCTCCAAAGATCGACGTTTGCTGATGATCATCGATGCCGATCCTGAAAACGACGAATGGATAGAAGAAACGAAACGATATTCGATCTAGTAAACGCGACAAAGGTAAAAAATGAAATTAAAAGGAGAGAGAAAATCGGAATCGAGTTACTGAGCTCTTCGAGATCCTCGAGGGATTCGTAATAACCCTCTCTGTCTATCCTTTTCTCTCTTTCGAACTTTCCCCTCCTTTGGTTCACCTGGCAGTCAGTATAGTTCTGGTAGCAGTTCGCAATAGGTTGGTACTTGATCGCAAGCGTCGTGAGAGTTCCCTCTTCTGTGAAATATATCAATATCTCTACGTTTATAAAAAGGGTATAAAGTTGCTGCTGGTCGATGAGATTGGTACGCGGAGAAAAAAGGGGCAGGAAGGCTGGAGGATTATGGGAATATACTAGAAATGATGGTACACAGGTCATCGACCCCGTCGGCTCTACTTTGCAAACCCATTGACTCAGGGTTAAAACCTCGAGTGGGTTTTCCTGCTAATTAAAGAGCTGTACTATATGTTCCCTTTCCCTTTCCTTCTATATATTTTCTCTGTCTCTCGCGCCTTTGGCAATGCATACGGGACTTTGAACAGAAGCTGTGTTCGACTGTGCTCCGTATAGACACTCGTTGAATCGAGTCTCTCTATTTCTGTGTCAATTCGCATTATACATCTATTTGTATAGATATTTGTATCTGCATTACCATCGAATCCGTTTCGATACATATGATTGTATGATAGTAGCACACGAGTAACGAGCGTTTGCCTCAAAAGACTTAGACGAGATAATATACATGGTTGCACACGAAACAAAGAGATTCTTGGTGGAAGAGTCCACGTAATTAAGAGGCTGAGCCGAAAATTAAATTCAGTTTTATCCAACTGTGATTTAGATCTTTGATGATCGTTTCGCTTTTGATGTTACTGATTTCATAAACTTTGACATTTTACGGTAAAAATTCAATGGCGTGACGTTGGATTCTGACAATGTTTGATGCACAAATTATTCATTCTTTCTGTACTCGCTTCCTATTTTTTTTTCTTTTTCCTTTCGCTTCCTTTGCTACATTCTATGAGCCATTAGACTCTTTGATAAATCATCGATGTCCAGGACAAACGCCATCATCCTCAAGGGCATAGTCGAAACTTCCTCCTCCCGTCTCTCTCTCTCTCTTTCTTTCTTCCCGGTGATAAGAGCACTAGGAGAACTTGGTATCGCAAACTATACGCTCGTACGGATGCTGCGACATTTTTTTTTCTTACTTTTATCTCGCCATCCAGTTCGTAGCGTTCTTCTATATCAAACCTCTCGTTCTTTCTCAATGTTCTTCACTCAGTCACTATTCCACTGGAAAATTTTCGCTATCGTTCTTCGCATTACTCTCGAAAGAACGAATCAACAAATCGATAGGGAGTCTGCGTTCCAAGTTTAACTCATACAGACATACACCCGCACATAATCCTTTCCTTTTGTCGGTGTATGTATGCTGTCTTTTCTTATCTCAAGAATAGTTTTTGCCTCATCTTTCGAGCGATATCGAAACGATATGTCACGAATTTGGAGGGGAAAAACATCTTATTTTTCTTTCCCCTTTAATCCCGGAAATTGGGATTTTCGGTCATTGATAAATTCGATCGATCTATTGAACCGAATGGCAGAAAAAATTTACAAAGGTTCTTTCGTCATTTATGAAATACAATAAAAATAATATACGAAATGATCGATGAAAAATATCGATCTTCTATCTTTCATTAATGTATTACTTCGTTCTTTTTCCCTCGAGCAGGAAGAAGTGTATCATTTTTGCTCATCATGCCGCATACGCTCTTACGGATCTCGGTGTGATCATCATATTCATGATGAAATTCGATGAGTTGGCGTTTTTTTGGAATAATAAAATTGAGATTGTGTGAAAAGGTACTTAGTCGAATATCTGTGTCAATGTCTCATCGGTATCTAACGGCTTAGATGAGAACGCTCATTCATATACTTGATGCATCATAGAGGGCGCCCATTTAACACCCTGTAAGCGGTGAGATAAACAGAGAGAGAGAAAGAGAAAGCGGAAGAGCGAAAATGGTGTGTTGATTTCGGTTGAGTGGCTGCATTACAGAGGAGATGAAGTGCAAAAACCCGAACCGGAAGAACGCGAGAAAAAGGTAAAATAGGAGAGAAATAGAAGGTAGTTTCTCCATCGCTGCTGCTACCAACGCCACTTGGCTTGCAACTAGCGCTAGTGGGTAGTCTCGGCCGTGCATTCATCGCGTAATTAACGTCTCGCAATTATAGCCCCGCGCATGGATGAGCCGAGAGGGAAAAAAAAGATTGAAGGAGAGAGAACGAAGAATTGCAGTTGGGGTTGTGGTTGCTTGCTTTCTTTTCTCGTTGCTTTCGTATAGTTCTCACATCTTTATACCTACATATATGTATGACTAAGTATCTGCATATTATAGTTATATATACGTGCATACATATAAGATTATAAATGTAGGTGCCATCATCGTCTACACTTCTTACGTTCGCAAACTGAAATAAGCCTTACCTAGCTCTCTGCATATTAGAAGCTTTTATAACACCTGTGAATAAGACGCAGTGCGAAAAATCTCGCGTCGTGAACTCTGCTATGTATCTTCATCATGAAATTTTTCCAGCGGTACTTTTATCACTTTTCTTTCATTTGAACCTTCAGCGCTCTTCAAAATCTTTTGCTGAGCTAGAAATTAATTAAAATGTTAACTCTCACGAATTTTTAGTACGAACTCTTCTCATCAGTGTACGAGCGAGGATTGCAGACATAATCGCGAGGGATGAACAAAAGGAAAGTTGAAATTAGAAATTATACGTATATGTGAACAGCTTGAATAAAATTTTTAGTTTTTCTTTTCTTTTTAATACTTCTCATGGATTTTTATTTCTAAATTCGTTTAGAGTCATTGATGATAATAGTAACGAAGAAATTAGGAAGCAAAATGGAAACGCAACGTTTCACTTTGTTCATGTATTTCTGCAATATGCACTCTGCTTCTGTAGAATTTTGTTGTCGCATAATGAAACAGTTTCAGAAGAATTAATCTGGCAAAAAGTTTGGTTATTTGTTTTAACCGTAGAACCCTATAGCGGGATAAAAAGTTATCCGACGAAAATGTTTAACGTTCAGTAATTTTTTTTTTCCCTGAAACTTTTTTTCCGTTTGCATAAGTTTTCATTAATGAATATTTACTGAGTTTAACTTTATGGGAAACACGATTCTCTTCTTTACCGAAAAACGAATCGCTTATGAATTTTGTGAACCTTTCACCTGCGTTAAGGGTTCAAAGACAAAAAAATTGATGATGGGTTCTGAGGATTCCAACCGACTACCATTTTGGTATGATGAAAGATTAAAAAACGTGGTTAGGAATCACTGTGGGGTGCTAATAGTTATATATTCGTGAGTTGAGGGGACAACAGTCCAGCAGCAATATGAGAGCAGTCAAGTGTTAACGATTCCCAAGCCACGAATAGGTGGTTTGGTTTCCTGATTGCCCTCACCAACGGTTACGTATGTTTCGAAAGTGCTTACAGTCTCAGAGGGAGAAAGCAGAGTGAAGACGAAGGGAGAAAACCTCTTGGAGAGAGAAAGAGAAAGATCACGAGTGCACAAAGGGTGTTGTTTGCAAAACGCTCCAGACACATAACTTGTGTTGGTTCATGTTCGCAGTCTCAAAAGCCTCAGTAAGGTTTACTGGAAAGGCTGCCCGATGCAGTTCGAGAGCTTAGATGTAAACTTTCCGCATTATCCAAATTTACCAGAACTATAAGCTGCTGCTCTGGAGCAGCCTTTTAGCATGCAGTTTCACTCATTGCACGTGACGGAAGGTTATGTTCTTTTTATTCGAATTATCGGACATTGTTGAACTAACTATTTGTCGAACATTCTAGGCTCGCGATAGGGATCTTATTATTGGAAGGTTCAAAAGTCAACATAAAAGATGAAAACTGTACAAGAAATATTGCTTTTTTGGTTGAGGATATTTAGAAAAATATGTAGGATCCTCGAAAGCCAATTTTTTGTCCATTGAAATCTATAAAATTTGGTTCAAATAACCATAAAACCAGGCTAAATTCTTCTTTTTTTTCAAATACCGTGATTTTCTGTAAAATTTTTTTTTTTTTTTTTTTTTTTTGAAAAAGAGCTTTGAGGAACTTTTCCATCAGTTTGAACTTTCTGTTTGCTCGCGTCTCGGGTCATTCTCCTCTTTAACTTCCAGCCTCATGCTGCGGGTAAATGCATTTTTTTGCACGTTTCAAGAAAAAAGTGCAGGTCGCCCACTCGAGTTTACCTGTGCCCTGCCTCGGGCACTCGATATAACGTCGGAGGGTTGCGACCCCTCACGCCCTTCAATACTGCACCGTCTGAATCACTATCCGACCCGCATATGGTCCCGCAGCTATCATGAGTATGTGACCTGCAAACCTACACCTCACCGGCTTGAAAACAATGAGGATATTTTAAGTACTTTTCTCAATCAGTCAGATAAAAATCTGTGCTCCAGATCTGAACGCTTTTACCTCTTACATTTTCATAAGTTTATTTCTCTTATGCGTGAGCCTTGTCATTTTTTTTTTCGAAATTCCCATCGTTTTTCAATAACACATTTCCGAACCTTCGCACCATTCGCAAACGTCATTACAACGAGACGAATATTGGAATAAATATTTTTATTTTAATAAACAAAGATCAAACAGTATCGAGTTCGTCCTAAGAAAATCACATTTATTCATTCAATAGTCTTTTTGCCTCGATACACGACGAGTATCGCAATTTTGATTAATTAGATTATTAACAGTAGGTATTATCGAATTCACTGCTAGATTGGATCATCTTTGTGAAGATCCGGAACGAATAGTTTTACAAAATGATGAACAGATTCGAATTCGATTGTGGCGAGAATAATTGTACTCACATTTAGATTTGAATGGATTCCAATGATGGTGACAAACTCACCATATTCATATTGATTTTGTCATATCTATATAACTATATATAATATGAATTGCAGGCAGCAGCGTAAGTATAACACACCTTCAAGCGAATATAATTGGTCTACGCTCGTGTGCCATTTACCCATGTTTTATTCATGGTGATGCCTCGTCCGGCGTTTTCAGTAGGATCCCTCGATGCTATCGTTTAGTATACGTACGTAATACATTTTTAATTCACCGTGAAATCTCGCAGTCGCGCATGAATTTACGGATATTTGGGATCTCACTAAAGCTGAAAGGAACATCGATCCACCAAACTGATTTGGATCACTTGACATTTCTAGAAATGGTTAATATATTCAAACATCAAATTCGTATGAGCATGTCTTCATATTTTATAGTTTTATTTTCGTTAACTTGAGTTAAGTCTTTGCAAAATTACATCAAATCCATATTTCAACTTCTGGCTTTTAGCTAAAGTATTGATCATTCATGGAGAAAAGTTATGTCGATGTTCAACTGCTGAAAATATATTTATATTTGAACATTTGAATTTAAAATAGTGGTGAGATTTTAGTAACGAATTAATTCACTTATCAGAGAGATTAAACGAGAAATTTTATATTTTCAAATAAGTTGTCGATGGGGAGGATGTATTTTCTGAGATTTCGGGAACACGAATACAACGGATGGTAGAAATTAATTCTGTATCCTCTAGTCAACGGGTATCACGAGTTTCTATTGCAGCTTTTTTGCAATTGTTCATTTTGCTTTTCTTTTATTCCAATCGGGCTTCTTCGACAATAGAGTATCCGCAGTTTCAGGATCTTTTGGATATCACGAAATATCTGGATAGCGTTACTTCGAGATTCTCAAGATTTTGCAGTTGACGCTCGACTGCCTTTAATGGCATCCAATTCAATTTTCTCATCGAGAAAAGTGCAAGGGATCAGGAGAAGCGTAAAGGGGGTAAAATGGCGAGAGAAAAACGTGGATGGAGAAAATTTTGGAATCGTTGAATTTTTCACTTCATGTACAAGGAGAAAAGAAAGAGATAAGAAATGGAGTCTTGAAACAAAAACGTTTCGATACCTATCTCGATGGGCATGAGACAGAAGATTAAAAATTACGACTTTGCTCGCATCGCCTGCTTAAGAAATGCCAATAAATAAACGTTTATGAGGGTATAGTATCGCGTAAAACTTGATGCACCTACATATCGAGGATACGTAACGAACTTTTTCATAACCCTCGTCATCTTTTCTTTCATGAAGGCTCAGTAAAGGAAAAAAAAAAAAAAGACAGCGAACATAAACGATAGAGGAGAATCAACGACGGCCGAAGATTAAACCGGAAGTAAGAGTGGCCGCAATTCCCGAAGATACCATCGGTTCTTAAGATGGCAGAGCAGCTTGGTGCAGCATCCGAACGACAGCGAAAAGATTAAATCGAGGATTCACTTCGTGAATTCCCATTTTGAACCTCTCGTTCGACTCAATGTTCCTGTGTACTTTCGGAGTGCAATTTTAGTATGGATCTATAAAAACTAAGTGTTTACTTGAGTCCAGTTGAATGAAATTTGCTGTTTACCATCGGTATATTTTAATTAACTTCATTGCGAAGAATTAATGACGTTCGTTTTGATGTTGAATTTGAGTGAAGGATTTTTTTTTGCCCAAAAGAAAAGACGAATAAAAATGGAACGTCGAAAGCGTTACACGACCAAACTTTAATTGACGTCATTCTATCAGATCAACTGTTATTGATTCCAAGTTAAATTTGACAGAAGCAACTTTAAGTTGAAGTTTTGTTTTTTGGCAACCGATAAAAATGGTTCCTTAGAGGTAGGTAAAATTGAAAAAAAAAGTTCAGAAAAGAGCTGATGCTGGGATATCTTTTTTACGACGTTGTTCAAACGTGACGAGGGTCTTCACTTGGTCGCATAAGAGGTGACGAAGGGATCCCATACAATAAAGAATCTGTACGAGGACCGAGAGAACGAAAAAGAGCTCCCTCATGTAGCCTAACGTATGCTATTCCATTAGGTCACTTTTCGAAAATGGTTTGGATCTCCGGAGAATTTCGTCCTCTGGACATTCAATAGTCCAACGATTGATTTATTTAAAAATTTTTTTTTCAAGTAATCTACTGAAAACGATACACCGAGTGTGGGAAGTTGAACTCCTGGTTAAACTCCATGTCAGGGATTTTTTGTCCACCGATATATAAAAGTAGAAAAAAATATAAGACAAAAAATAGAGTTCGAAGAACATTTTTCTGCCTCCCCCGATTCTTCTCTTTATCCCCTCACTTTTGAAAACTGCCCTCATACTCGTTCAGTGAATTTGGAGCCACGTGACCAATTTTACGATTGAATGGCACGCCTCGTGCCCACTCCGTACATTCTCGCCTGGATATACAAATTCTATCATGCTGCTATGGTCCACGTGGGAGCGAGACGAGTGTCAAAACTCATAGGGAAGGGAAACTAAAAATTGTTTTGTCAGAAGCGGTGCCAAGCGCTGTGAATACATGAGTACGGTGCTTGTAATTAGCGAGAAAGATCGCACCGTTTGATCCCCTCGAAGTTTCGTAATTCGCAAACAGTAATCGTACCCTTTTCGAAAGACCTGAAGGGAGCATCATAGAATGAGCAGCCATTAAAAATAATTGCTGATCATTATTACTTTGACAAATATTTCTTCGATCTGCTTCAAAATATAATCACTCATGCATTTTACTTGTACAACATTATCGTCTTAATTTTTTTTCTCTTCTTGACAAATTGTCTTGGCAACTGCTAAAGCTATAATTGGACTGAAATGTTTCGGATAGTTTGATGCAAATGATTTCCACAGCGAAAACCTGGTGAGATTGTCTTCGCTCTCGCAGACAATCGAGTCAATCGAATTCGTCCTCGAGTGCGGATAGGAAGAAAAAAAGATTTTTTTCTCTTCATTTCTTATGCGAATGCTTTTCAGGCTATACAGGTAGAGCAATTTCGAAACTTTCTCACATTGCTCGTTATTTTTTTTTTGTTCGCGTGCTCACATTCCATCGGATTTCTCGGGGCGAATCCTTTTTTGCGTAGAGTACGTTGGGGCGTGGGCCAATCGAATTTTTACAGGAAAAAAAAAACCGATTCCGGGCTGCATTATGTCGCACTCGGGAGTTTACTGAACTAGTGACTATCCTAACAGTTGAGGTAGAGGATGATGGAAAAGTTAATAGCAATCTGTTTTGTCTATACTCTGCTTTATGCATATACAAGCATTCTTTCTTTTTTTTTTTGTTTTATCAAATCGATTTATTGGAATTCATTAATTGAAAATTCATTAAAACGTCGTATAAAAAGAGATAAAATAATGCATGCTTTTTTTTTCGTTATCAATCCACGAATTAACACATTCCGTTTGTGTGAAACTCAGAACTTTGGCTCGTTATATATTCGTTCTTTTATTCAACCTGAAGTATCAATTTCTTTTAATCACTGACAGTCATCATTATAATAAGTTATAATTTCATTTTCCATCGATACCTTCTTCTTCTTCTTCTTCTTCATGTTTTAATATGGATAAATATATAGAAAAGAGCGAAATATTATAAAAACGAAATACGATTTGCGTAGAAGGGGTTGAAAATTCGAGGATATTTTGACAGGATCCCAAATAATTTTCGTCCGAATAACATTGCAATAAGTAATCGAAAAATTACCCCACCAAGCAGGATTAATAAATGTTCTGTGTAGCGGGTGACCTGACAATCGTGGTGAAGTTTGCAGCGGAGTATGGACAAAAACTCTGTTACTAGTAGCCAAAATTTACTGGTCTCAACTCACGACTTTCAGGGGCTTTTAAGTTACTAGTAACATTTCATCGAACTGATCGATAATCATTTCATGAGAGCGATTCAAAAATAGTTTCCATGTGAATTAAATATATTTTTTTTTTTTCATGCAAAATGTGAATAGAGAAAAAAGTGTGAATTCTGCCTTGTTGCAACTATTACTTGAATTCTTATCAATTGTCTTAATTTTTTTCCCATTATTTTTCTATTTTATTCGAAGGAAGGATGAGATATTGAATGAAATATTGAAACGATTTCACTGAGTTTAAAACTTAACACAGGACAGCGAAATGAATAAGACAACTCACATCCATTCACCGATTGTATCGAACCAGTGCGGGACTGTGAAGAAGAGAAGGGAAAGAACGGAAAAGGGTTGCTTTTTTCATTCTTCCCTTTCCAATAGCATCATCAACCCCTTTTTCTCTATTTCCAGCATTTCGAATTAGCCCCTCGAGCGATTTAGACTCACTGGTAATTGCGAATCGCTTATTTTACGCTTGGATTCATTATTATTATACCGCTCAGTCGTGTACGAAGTCCATTCTCTATTTCCTCGTTGTTTGTGTTTTTTTTTTTTTTTTTTTTATTCTTCTTTTTTGTTTCACTCATATATACGGTCCTTGTCACAAAACCACTGAAATCTCCTCTCGAAGTACCACCCATATTTCTTTTTCTTTTTTTTTCATTCACTCACAACGATCAACAATAAATTGCAAAAAATTCCATGAATGATTGTCGATTCAAATTCTTCCAGATCCGTAAACCTTTGCTCTGGTAACTCGTTTTTAAAACTATAAAAAACGAAATTTAATTCATACGTAGAGTATGAATTTTTTTCCATCAATTGGAATGATACTTTTTTTTTTCTATAATGTTGTGAAAATATACAGAAAGTGGAATAAATTATATTGGACCACGCTGTGTGTGATTTTTTGATTTCACGAAATTATTTACCACGAGAAAAATAATTTTTTATTTCCACCAAGATTTTCTGTCACGACGCATTTTCTCTGATTATATTTGTCGCCAATTGTGATAGGAGTTTGGTAAAAAAAATTCTTCGATACGGTTGAGTTCACGATTTTGTATATTATCAAGTTTCAATCATTGCCGGATGTACACGGTATTGGACGCAGGGATCGCTGAGTTATCGAAAGCCACTTAGGCCCACTCGAGACGCGAGCATGGAACGAACAGAATTTCCGATGTATTATATTGAAGAATTTTTCTCTTTCTTCCTTCCCATTTTCTACAAGAGACTTTTCCTTATTTTGCTGGTTAAAGAAAATGAATTTTCTCGAAGACTTGTCTACGAACTTGGAGGTTAACGCGAGCTAACGAGGGATCTTCTCCGTGTATTTTATTGTCAATCATTATTTTTTTTCAAAGTCAAGAAGTCTCGTTTGTCCATCGGACAATGTTGACTGGCAATTCTTGCAATTTATACTACGCGAGCGCGTTGTCGATGCTGTTATCCTTTCTGGTGACGTTCGCACGAAGCCTCACCTGGATGTCGTAGTTTTATGACCCTCGATAAAGTATATTTAACAACGTATTTCGTTGAAGCGACGATCTTTTTCGTGCAAACAAAAAGACAGCTGATTCCGTTCGATATATATAAGATATAAATACATAAATTTACACCGTTGAACGTGTGAGCATAGTTGTATTGTGACACTGATAGGAGGAATAAATATGCGTCGGTAGTAAAAGCGGCTCTCGTCTTTACCAGCACCGCTCCTATTGACATCAAACATATGAAATTTTCTGAAATGTGTCATTAGAAAAACATGAACTTGATTTTTTAAAAAAATATTCCATAAAAATAGTCTGAAAAACGAAAATAATAGATACATAATTTCTATTTTTTTTTTACAATGACGAGCAAACATTCGTCTCACGCTCAGTCCGAAAAATGTGGTTTGTCAAAAACCATGCCAGTATCGTTGAGTTATTTTTTTTTATTTCACAATTTTCCAGAGCCATTTTGGAAACATGCTCGGGAAGAGTCCTCGACGATGTACAGTCGGAGCGAATGTCGTTGCTTTCGACGGGGTTTGTATAGCATACGCCTTTATTCTCCGCTGCGAGAAGTCTTGGCGCGGGGGTTGATTTCAGGCTTTAGAACGAAGGGGAGAGAAAACTTGTGTATCTCGCTTGTGTATATATCATGGCTCGCGTCTATAGGGGTGAAGGAACGTTCACATTTCGTGCTGTTTCTCTCTTTCTGCTGTTCGCTCTCGTTTTTTTTCCTCTCTTTCAATTTCTTCTTTTTTTTTCTCTCTCTCTCGTTCTTTATCCCCTTTTCTCTTAGTTTGTCTACCTTTATCGCTTCGCTTTCTCTCCTTCTATCTTTTTTTCACCTTCTGTGCTCCGTTTCTTTCTTATTCTTCATTCCCTGAATCTTTCTTCTTTCTCTATCCGTCTGCCTGTCTCTTTCTCGCTCCACCTTTCTCCTTCCGCGCTTTGTACTGCGACAGCGTGGTTTCTGTCGTCGCAAACCGTGTGGTGTGCACCCTGCAGCACGAACGTGAAGGGGTCGCTTCTATCCTTTCGACACTCGAGAGCTACTTCGCTGAGAAGCCAAGGGTTGCACTGAATACAGCAAAGATGGAAAACCGCTCGGACGGCTCCTAGGAGCAGACATGGTTTTCTTTTGAAATATTCATAAATATCGGTTAACGTAATAAATAAATTAAACGGAGTCGTCACCTTGATCGAGGCAGTGATAGGAGATTACTAGGAAACATCCGTTACGCCTGAAGAAATACGAATATGAATTGAAATGGTCTCGGAGTAGCTTACAGTTCTTGGAATGAGATCTAAATGAGAAGGGATAAGGGAAGAAGAAAGATGAAGAAAAAAAACGTATAGAAATCGGTGTCGTTTGGATCGAGTGTTTCCGTTCCTAAATAACACTCTTTTCGAGATAACGATCACGAAAAATGAACGTTATTTGGATATTTCTTCTACGAAAATAACAGAATTTGAAAGGAAAATATTTCGCTGGGATTATTAGACACTCGCCGTTACATCAAACATCTTGAAATACCAGTTCGATTATCAGATCATCTTTTTTTTTCTCGAAAATTCGTAATTCTCATCTTTTACTGTTATCCATTTTTGACTCATTGTCGCTATTGGCGCTTCAAAGGTTTTCCTATAAAATGCCAGATTTAAAAACTTTATACCACGTTCGTTGGCACTCTGTTTTTTTGTCCGCACTGTCTCTTCTTTTTTGATTCACGTCAGGACTGCTAGGGTAAAGGCAGCAGGTCCGGATTTTTCGTTTGCGAAGTATCGTACCTGTATTATATACGGCCATTGATTCATTTAATAAATATAGCGTTGGTCGGGCGACGTTTATATTAAAGCTGGGTTTTCGATACCCAGTCAAACGTTTGTGAACGCAGCTATGGTTGATCAAAGTTTAAAGGGCTTAAAACAGCCAGTTTTTGGTATTGAATGCCGTTGATTATACGTCCTTGCAACTTTTGAGAGCTTTTATGTGTACGGAAAAACTTTTTTTTTTTTTTTCCCCCCCCCATAAGCTTCGTATATCTGTATCCATGAACGCAAATACCGACGAGTATGGATCTGACTACGGTGATCGCACGTTAGCGACAATTTATTGGACACTGTCGGAGCGCACTTGTCATAGCTGCAGAGAAGCTGCGAGGGCTGCTTTGACTAAGAGAAAAACAAAAAAAAAAAAAAAACAGCAATAAGTATAAAAAAATCACGCTTGTTTTCTATCAACGTGAGAACCCTCGAGTTTTGCATTATTGGTGGGCTGCTACAAAACCTTCGGGATGGGATACTGCAACGACGGAGTTAAAATTCTGTCTCATCCTCTCTGCTTGTGACGTTGCAACCGAAGAGACTTTTTTTTTCGTTTTTCCGTCAATATTTCTTTCAGTATTTCTCTCTTCACAGATTATTCTGTCCCATGGCTATTCCTCGTGCTCTTGGTGGCTCCCAACGTTGCGCGTGTATTTGTGCAAAAAAAAAAAAGTGTTGCCGCTCTGTCCTGGAATTAACAAAATTCAAACCTTCGAGACATCCGGAAATACAAGAAATTCTCCGTCACTCCGCAGCGTTCATGAACCACGAAACATTTTTTCAATGATTCAAATCGTTTTTTGCTTACCCGTACAGATTTTTGGCTCGTTAATTGTTCGTTGAATGAAATGCTTGAAATAAGTTCAGTCGCGATCATCTGTCAGATACTATCCGTTCAAACGGTTTATTTTACTCACAGTGATAGTAAGAAAATTGATTTTATTTTTTTATTTCTCATTTTTTTTTTCGTAGAAGTGACTGCAGGGTATCGTGTATATAAGAAAGAGCTCAATAAAGGTCTGGGGCTGAGTCAATCTAAACATCCTGTCTTTCCGGCAGCCGTTGGCTTCGCGGTAGACGATTGAATGCAAGATTTGAAAGAGTACGAGAGAGAAAAAGCATCCAGCATTAGTATGACACTAAATATATGTATATTTGTATGGTACAGTGTCGTAGCCTGGGCCAGATTGCTCGACTTCGAGTGCCTGGATGTAGAACATGCACACGGGTCTTTCGATACCAAGAAATTTTGTGTTCCTTCCCGGACCGTTCACGCTTCTGCAAAACTAAATATTATCTCGAAAAAACCACACACGTGAAAAGAACTCTAAAAAAAAAAGTCTACTGCAGTTTCATCGCACGAATTGCCGCTTCCATTTATTTACGTTTTTTTTTTTTTTTTTTTAATAAAGTAAAAACCGTTCAGTTTTCAACGAAATGTCCCATATGAAGAAATACGACGGTTCGGAATCGAAAAAAAAAGTAATTAAAAATATTTTGGTATTGAAGTCAGAAGAATTTTGTATTTTTTCTTTTGCCAATGGTTTACATGCATTTTTTACTGCGTATACTGTATAATAAATTAAGTACACGAACATAGGATATACTATGAAGGTACTGCACAAACAACGATATGCCACTATCGCGGGATACAGACAGCCATGTATAGAATAAATATACTACATGTATATATCGTATAAAGCGATACGTGATGCCCAGGAACATTTTATCGAATATGTAAAGCCCTGTGCAATTTTGCAGAAGGACATGAATATCGTAAAAATTAGAAGAGGTTTTTCAGTATCGAAAGTAATATTGTGAGTTCAAAAATCTTTGTATTATCATGTAAAAATTTTTACTATAAAAGTCAACGAGAGACAAAACATTGTGATATAATAGAGAAGGGATTTTTTCATTTATATGATAAATATTTTCGATTTCTTAATAACTGAATAATTTCAACGAATCAATGTGTATGCTCAATCAATAGAATTGTAAAAAAAACTTGATGAAAATGAATGACAATGTTTTATCGAAAAGGAAATTAGAACGCAGTGAGAAATAAGAAGTAGAGGCAAAGAATTTGTTTTTTTTTTTTTAATTTCACGATGAGGAAGCATAATTCTTCATGAATTTGTTCGGTCACGCTGTATGCATTCTTGAGCTGTTGGTTTCGATTCGAAATCATGATTGTATTGTTCGTTTTAGAGAATACGAGTTTAATTGAAAATTGAAAAAAAGTGTGATGCGGCGGAAAAAAAAAGTGAGTTGATAAAAACAGGGGAAAAAAATATTCTCGGAATAGAGGCGAATGAATGAGGCAGCTTTTGCCTAGTATATATGTCGAGAGTTGAGTTCGAATACTCGTTTGTTTACCAAATGTGCGTGTCGATTGAGGCTTTTGGTTTATTGCTGTCGTTCAGTGCAAATGCTTGTTCGGATTTACCAGCCTACTCTATCCACTCCATCTTCTCTTTTAACTACGTTTCGCTGCTGGCTTTATTAAGCTCAAATAATAGCGATGTATAAGCAACAATAATATAAGCTATTCAAACAAAATATACCAAAAGCACATTTTTTTTTTTCAAGCATATCATTCATCGAAAATATTGGAATGATCGTTACAAGTCATTCGTATACGGAAAATATGAGGAAATAAAAATTTGTGATCGGATTCGAGCTCAAGCAGAGGGATCGAAAATTAATTGAACAATTTTTCGCTCTGAATTTGCGTGGAAAAAAAACATTGAATCGTTTTTTTTATTTTTTTTCGTTTTTCTTTGGCCTTCTGTGAAAAACATTTCACTACCACGCAACATTTTTTTATTTGAGTACAGAGCCCGGTAACGTAATAATATGATATATACTGCATTCAGTAGAATTACAGTAAGAAATTAGTCGGTTTTATGTACCCAGTTATACGTGTGTATAGACACTTTTATATTTCAGTCAGGCTCACATACTCCATATAGCTTTGCGACATATGTTTACACATAAAAATGGAAGTCGTTTCGTACGAAGCTATCTATGTTCATTGTAAACAGAAATGTTGGCTTTGAGTGTTTTACAACATATTCTCGTGTAGCTATACAAAGCAATTAATAACCCGGGGAATATCAAATTGGACGGAGGAAATACAAAAAATTTGGCTATTTGCATGGGTGAATTTTATTTTCTGTTTATACACATGCTTCGAATATACGTAAGCTCATGCATATGCCAAATATATGTGAATACGTTTCATTACCTTGAAAAAGTTCACGAATAAATTTCAACGATTTCGATATTTAAAAAAATGAAAAAAAAATACATATCCATGAAAATTTTGCATAAATATTGAAAAACTTTACAGAATACTGCACAAATGAGGGAAAAATTGTAATATCGTTGGATGAGTTACGAGAAAATTTTGTCAATACCGTAAAAAGAAAATCGAATAAAAGGAAACAATAAAAAAAGATGGGAAGAGAAGAGACTCGTCCGTTTTCAAGATTTTTTACCGGATGAAATACACATTGAGACACTTTAGCATTGAGCTTAAATGCCACGTTCATACGGCGTTTATTTCAACATCCAATACGTGACTAAAGCTTGCGAGCGAGGAATAGATTCTCCATCTTTCCCTAATCGACAAAATGCACTATGTTTGTTTCGAAGAAAATTGAAATTGTTCATAGCAAATAGCCATTATTGGATAAAATAATTGTTAGCTTCGCTCCACGTAACATGTTTAAAGATGTTTTTTCTTCTTATACTAGTTTTTAGTCCGATTTAAATGCTGCGTAAACGTTGAGAACTGTAAATGCAAAAAGGTCAGTTCGTGCTGATTTCGTATTTTCAAATATTTAACAGAGTAAGAAGCTTCTCATTCGTCAAAGACAAAACTGTAAAACGAAACTCACTTAACTCAATCCTGGTACTGAAAATTTCGAATAAAGTTTATCATTACCCAAAGGAAACTTCCGAAAGGCTTTACGTAAAGCAGCCATCTTAAGCCCGTGAAGGGATTATAATTTTATGTTGGGTGTGTACAATTCACAAGAGAAGGGAACGAAACGAATACGCATATATCGCAGTCTGAGTAGTCTAAGTAGCTGAAACCATCCGAACCCATAGAAAATAAAGAGGAGAGGATGGAAAGAGGCAGGAAACGCAAGAATAGGCCAATGTACAGCCATCTTGAAGGTACATACACACGCATATGTACTCTGGAAGTAAAATCGAGGAGGGAGGAGGGAGAGAAGGTATGAGAGTGGGGAAGAAAACTCGTAATGGACCTATTCTGTAGTTGTACTTGTTTTTTAAGCTATATTGAAACGAGAGAGGGTTCTGGTTCACGGGAATAGCCCAAGCTCCTGTTTTACACTCCTGAAAATACATTTTCAACCCTTGATATGTAGCTCGAGACATGGAGTGTATGAGAAGGGAGTAAAATATATGTGCACATATTATATACATGTATATAGTCGTGGTACATGGTGGCAAATAAAGCGCGAACCCGGTTGATCGTACCTTTTTCCTGTACTTTTCATTTTCTGTTTTAAATTCGCCACCTGTCGTCTTGACTATAAAGTAAAAATATTCCGCTATTCCTTGCCTCTTTTTTTTCACTTTACATTCTCCGTCATTAAATTATCGTCGATTCTATCAGATTGCTTTGCAAATAAAGTCTTTTCTCTCTTATTAATTCTCGTCCGTAAGCCGTTTTACTCGAAGGAAAAAAGGGTGAAAATGGGAATGTAAAAAAGTGGTGAAGAACTTTGAACGAAATGCCTTGGAGAAGTGGAAATGAGTGAGTAAGGAGACGAGTGTAAATAATAGCGCTAAAGAAAAATGTGTGCATGAATATATATGTACTGTGTAGGCAGTAAGTATAAGTACGAGTGCATTATTCATTCTGTCTCGAAGACCCTCGAGGATGGCGCGCCAGAGCAATTTTCCAATGAACGTTAGGAAGCTAAAGAGAAAAGAAAAACAAACTTTTTTTTTTCGCATGCGAAAAGATTTTTCATCGTCTAAGCCTCAGCGCCAGATCCACGCTAGAAAAATCCCGATTGCTGCTTCGTTTTCACACAATCTCGAAAAGGAATAATTTCTATTTGGATGGAGAAAAAAAAGATCTCAGCACTTCACATATACTCTCGGGTGAATGGGAAAAGTTCTTGCAAAATTCACGGAGCAATCAACACCTGTGACAAATCTTCCCCCCTCAGTCCTGTCGTTTCTTTCGAAACTCATACTACAATTTGAAGAAAAAATTTTGACATAGTCAAAATAAATACTGACAGATTTAGCTTTGATATTCTACTTGATTTTATTGGAAAATTTATTGTCGTTTTGACATATTGCTTCACTGTAATTATAAAACGAATCTGATTGATAAAAAATTAATTGAAAATGATTGACAAAATAAATAAAAACAGAATGTAAAGGTGAAAGAAATCTGATCAAATGGATCATCAAGTACAAATCGGTGCCCAGGAATAAAACTGTATTCACAAATTTCGTTTATGTATATTTCTGGCTCTTGAGAGAGGCAGCTATTCAGGATTAAAAGTGTTGACATCATAATGAATGAAGCTCGGTACTGTAAACCGAGCATTTGAATTGTGAATGAGGATGAAGAAAGATTACGAAGTTTCGTCCTTGAATATTTAAAAGAAAATAAATTAGGAGAGTCAGAAAAAAAGCAGAAGAAGGGTTATTTTTTTTCCTTTTATCTACTATTTCCATAATCCTCTCGGTGCTCGAAACAACTCGTGAATATTGTCAACTCCACGTTTACTTTTTCAAAAGAGACACTGAACATTTTTCTTATTTCAAAGTGAAAAACTGAACGAAAATTTATAGTCAGTGGTTACAAAAGAAACGAAAATGGCTAAGAAATGAATGACAGTCTATACGTATCGTAATAGGTGTAATGGAGAACGAAAGAACCACCGGACGAGAGAGAGAGAGAGAGAGAAAAAAAAACATAAAAGACAAATGCTTATCCTTTTACTTTGGATGAAAGTTCCATATCACAGGAAAACAAGCAGAATAAGTTGCGAGTTTTCTTGGCATGTTTCCGCTAGTCCTCGGGGCCAGAATTATTATGATCCATGCAATGCTGCACTGCGATGCGAATACATCTATATGAAATATCACTATGTATAAGTATAGAGACAGGGAGTATATGGACCATTTTACATCTAATCGATCGTGCACAGATTTTTTACTTGCACAACTAATTTCCTAAATTTTCTTTTATATTTACGTAACAAAATGAAACGTAATAATTAGCTCTACGTTGTTCGATAACATACGAAGTTACATTTAGATGCTTGATCGTGCTTTTTTCACTAGCAATTTTGTGGTCATTACTTTGATTTTTAGTTCTGGTTTGTTTATTTTGGTTTTCGTAGCAGAAATAAAAGAACTCGAGTCCAGACCTTTTCAATTCGTAAATTATTCTTGGCTTCTGCACATGGTAAACGTTTTTTCTTTTGAGATGCAATATAAAAATTGGAGAAAGATAAAAAAGGGGCAAAAAACAACTTGGAAGATTGGGCAACTGTAACAGAATAGCCTTTATGTATAGAAAGAAAGAGAAATGACATAAATATATGTGCATGGGTAGCTTTTATATGAATATAAGTAGAGTGTATACGTATGTAAGTATTATATATATATGTATTTACTTTCGGAGATAACGATGACGACGAAATGCGGCCAACTTTTCGTAGGAAGACGAAAAGTTGGCCTAGGTCGTCTAGACCCGAGTCAGACGGGCGAGAGAGAGGCCAGTTCTCGACGACGAGTTGAGAGAAGCTGAAAGAATAATGCCTGAAGACGAGAACAAAAAGAACGGTGAAAACAGTGAGCGAAATGTATGAGGATGCTATACTGAACGTGTGCCAATACACGTAAACACCTAGAGAGGAAATTTTCACAAGTACTCTTACACGAAACCTACTCCTGGTATCTCTATCTCTAAGAATATCATTATTCTCTCACCCTTTTGCCTGCTTCTTCTTCTTCTCCTTCTTCTTTGTTTCCTTCTTGAAGTTGTGAAAAAAACTGGGTTAGGATTGCTAAGTTGAAAGCTTAAATAAGAGTGAAATTCCATGTTTTTATCAACTTTTTTTTCTATCCCTTGACAGAAGACAAAATTAGTCAGGGCTTGAAAATTTTTCACAGAATCCTATTAAGAAATGATCCATTTTGTGTGCTCAGAAATAAATATCACCACAGCGATGCGGAATCAACGTAAAAAGCGAATATTTGAACATAGAGTGAGGCCAGCCAGTCACGTGATGACAGTTTACGTTTTTATAGCATCGTGAATGTACTACACTCCCTCTATATCAGTTTTGAGATCTGATAAGAGCCAACAATGAAGCAACGGAAGAGAGTCCAGCACTTTCAGAACTACGTTAAAATTTTTTTGAATTCTTCTGACAATTCTTTCTTTGCTGGACTTTCTTTTTGTTGAGCAATTTTTCATACTCAATGTTAAAAAGTATTTTTTTAATCCAAGATCATGATTTGGTTATTTATGGCAAATATTAAATCGAATAAACTCAAATGTCGAGTTTGCATAACGAGAAATCCGAACGGATAGAATATGCAAACTCGAAAATTTAAGGGTTTCTTAATACATGGGACATGATTTCATCGGTTTTGTGGCGAAGGCACGGTAGCAAATCGATTCGATTACTGGCACACAATTTCTTCAACTATGTATCCGAGTGGCGGACAACTGACCATTAGTGGAGTTTATACGCGGTTAGAGAAGGGCCTCAGAGTAAACGGGGGGGGGGGGGGGAGGATAGAGAAACATCGTACCAAAGTGCTGACTTTTCGTGAAGTTGTTGACAGACGAGAGCTTCGAAATTTTGACATTTAGAAAATGTCCATTGAATATCGAGATTATTAACAGTAACTCCCGCGTCACTTGGACCTTTTTAGATTCTTTATAAATGTTTCTTGACTCTTTTAAAACAGAGTTATCCTTGTCCAAGATCGATAATTCAATGCAACCTAACTGCTTAAAATAATTTTTACCTTATTTAGAGCGAACTTGATTCTTTTATTTCGTTGAGAAATTTGATTAACGTTGCTCCGATTTTTTTCTAGAAGTTTTAGTATCTCCAGCAAGCATTCAAGAACGGTGCACATAAAATTTTTGCGACGTCTTTTTACAGAAATGAAGTAACTCGCCCATGACGTTTCATTGTTAACGCGAAATAACTTTCGAAGAAACAATATGCAAGTGTCAGTTTGCATATTATTACAGCATAAAGAAGAAAAAAAAAAAACAAATTTTTATTCAGTGACCTGGAAGACTTTCGTGTCGCGTGGTCCCGTTTTACGCATTTTCTAAGCGTCTCCTACTTGACCCGCATAAACACGTAAGTTTATATGAAATGTGAAACGCGTTGCACTTAGTATTTCTCATCCAGCGTTCCACCAGAAAGGGTACTTGTCGATTTTAATAACGTTTCAGTATGATGTCAACTTAAGAGATGTTTGGCGGTGTAGAATTTCAAAAAATACAAGAAAAACGAAAGAGAAAGAGAGAGAGAGAGAGAGAGAAAGGAAAAAATTCAAACGTTGCTAGAGCGAAATTCACGAGACCGTAACTAATTTCGAACGCATTTACGAGTACCCTGTAGATCATTAGAGTGACGGTTCCAAAGAGTTAGACGAGCAAAACTTCCCACACTTTCTCACGTGCAGCATTAAAATTCTCTACTGTTTTCTGCTGCTCAAAATTCCACTAATTCCGAGGTTCATTTTTTTCCAGCTTGTATATTTTTTTGAAGTATAATATTTCGTGCTTTTTCAAATAGTTTCCAGCATGCTCCACTATTTATTGGAACAAAAATAATAATGTTGGAAAGATGTAAATTGAAGGTTCAACTTTGACAAATCTTTACTCCAATGTCAGTAAGTTTATATGAAATGTGAATGGACTAAAAAAGTATTAAAAATCTAAGTTGTTGCCAGGCAAAAAGTTTAAAATAAAGTTACAAAATTTTAAATGAATTGTTGAAAGCTCAAGTGTCTCTAAGATTTACGTACATGTGGCAAGTTTGGTCCTTGAATCTAAGATAACCACCGAATCGTGTTGCATGCGGTTAGTTGGTTATATATAATGTTCAGAAAGATAGAGAGAGAGAGAGAGAGAGGGGGGGGAGAGAGTATAAATTATTTGAATAAGTTGGTACATGGCGTGCAGCGTTTGGGTGTCACGTAAGGTGTTTCAAGACGTAACAGCAAATAAATTTTCTGACACTCGTGTTCACGATCACGGAGACTCTTATGCGCGTGATAAAATAGTATTAAAAACTTTTAAATACGTCGTGAGATATTCAGAAGGATTTTTAAATGCATACGATTCCCCCATCGAAGCATAGATACCTAAACATTTTATAACTCAGTTTATCTGTACGATTTTAGTTCAACATTATTTAGATAATTTGCGAAAAAAATATTCACCATTGAACTGGCTTCTTAAGTTTCTGGTCTCTTTAAGTTCTTCTGGGTTAAGAACTGGTCTCTTAAGTTTGTTCAAGGATCTGTTGAAAAAAAAAACCAAGATTGAAGAAGCAGTGCACAATTATCGATTCAAATTTGATCGTCATTACAATAAATAAGAATTGTACTCAATTCGAAGAAACAATTCAATGATTTACCTAAAAAAAAAAATGATGCTGGCAGTACTGGAGACAGAATTGTAAATCAAATACTGAATTAGAAAATCGTTGAGTCGATAAAACAATCGTTATTTTTTTGAACTCCAAAGAATTAGTATCATCTTACGATGATTAAAAAAAAAAAAAATAATAAAAAAATAAAAAATGCGCGAGCGGGTCGAAGTCAATAATTACAACTTAGTTTGTTCTTCTCACTGGAAAATGATGCATTAGTGTGCGTGGTCCGTTTTAAAAATGGGGTCAATTCATGTTGAGCACGAGACCAAGTATCATGTGCAAAGTAAAGAGAAATCGGATACTCAATGTTTTAAAACTTGAAGTTGAGTTCGCGTGTACAAATTTGAACGATTCCCGCGATTCTTTCTTTTTTGTTTCACCAAGGATAAAGGGGATTCATAGGATATACGAGACGATCTTTACTGTTTGTTGAATAATTTGGTTTAATGGCCGTTCAAATATTGGCTTTTGGGTAATTCGATAGATTTTTTTTTTTTCCTGAAAAGAAGTTAACAGCTACAGTTCTGCTTCGTTTGCACATAACGTTGAAATGGTATCAGAGTCGCGGAAAATAGAGTACTGAACGAAATAGTTTTGTTTCAAGCAGAATAGAGCAACACTTTTGTTTAAAAAAAAAAAACAATTCTTTCATCATTATTTCATCGGTATCGAAAATTGATCCACCGCATGCGAACGATTTCATAAAATTTACTCAACTCTATATATACCGGCAACCGCAAAATCGACAAGCCAACTTTTACTCTCTCTCTTTCTCTCTCTCATTTTGAACCTGGCGTGTCGTTCATTTTCGTTTATTCTTGTCCCCTATTCAACCCCCCCGCTCTCAATCTCTCTTTTTCTCTTTTCAAAACAACCAGGCGTACCTCATTCGCCCGAGCAAATAAAACCGATGTGTTTTTAATGGACCGCGGACAAACGCGTCCATTACTAGTCGCGCGAGCGTAAGCTTTGCACGTGGCCTCCGGATCTCGATTCTCGTGTGCCCTTATTCATGCATATATAGAAACCGTATTGGGCCTTCCGTGCATATTCGATTAGTAATACACCGAAATCATATTGAGGTTGCTGCATTTTCGAATATATTTGTATTTCATACGAAATTCTAATTTATTATCACTCGAGTGCATTCGTTGCTTGAAAAATTTCACAAATTTACAGTACAAAGTCGATAAATATTTTGATTTTTATATTCCAAAAGGTTTTACACGATTTTTTTGAAAAACTATCGTGAAAATTCGATAAATTTTTCAGCCCGAATGAGCTTACGAACTTATCTGTGTCACAATGAGTATCACCCGGAATAGTACAGTACAAGAACAGCATTTATTGAAATAATTCGAAGCACTTCGCATCTTCTTATGAAGAGATCGATATGAAGAATTCGATTTGAATATTTGTCATCATTGAAACATATTCGTTTTTCTATAATGCACATCCGTAATGATCAACTATAAATATCAACTAAAAATCATTATAAATATGGCATAAAAAGTCCCATAGCGCACAGCTACCCATTGCGGTAGCATTAAAGCGTGGTGCTGCACCAACATGCGGTCGCGTGTGTATTTAACGATTCGGGTGGAAGAGCTCCCTTCTCCTCCTTTCCTTTACCCGTGGGGAATCGAAAACGAGAAAATATACGCATTCACATGTGTATACATATCATCGCGGTCCGGGTCAGCGGGAAACGCAATGCTCAATGTTCATTTATATATATATATGTAGAATGCTTATGCGCTTCACGAAATATAGAGCTTAGTGCTGATGCTGTGCATTAAATGTGGAGGTTGATCTGAACTCAGAGGTTCACCGCACGCTCATTTCGATGGCGAGTGAAAAAAAAATCAGCATTCAGAGTTGATCCATCAGTATATATTGTTCGTAACGTTTTTCATTATTTTCCAAGGTCATTTTGTCTCTTTCATCTTCTCATTTATTCCTGGTAGAGGCTCACGAATGGCAAAGTAACGAATAAAAATTAGATTTTTTTTGCGTGTAACTGTCGGGGATGAAAAATCTTTTAAGAAGTTAAGCTTCCATTACAGGGATCCGGAATGTCCGTTTTTTCGATATTTCTCTCCTCATCGTTGACATTTTTTTTCACCTTTTATCTCGAGTCAACGAATAAAAATCCTCTTACGCCCCGTACTAGTATGTCAAAATGGCACAATCCGGTTGACGGGAATGTCTTACTCCCTCGAAAGGGTTTATGGAGAAAGTGCAAAAGCTCGAATCGCAAAGGGGACTGATCGATCGGGAGGTATGAAATAAAAAATGAGAAATAATGCAGTTTTTTTTTTACAGAACTCACATTGACTCTTTGCTTCGTCAATAGCCAGTGATTTATATTATCAAATGATCGATCTGCTGGAAACATGAATTCTTGTGGGCATGGAGTAATTAATTGAAACTAAATGATGTTTAATTATCTCAAATCGAACGATTATCCATTCGTTTCAATGAATATACGTTTTGTGAAAAATAATATTGTTGAACACATGAATTATCATTAATTATACGATAATGAAATGGGGATCAATCATATACTGATACGGTGGGAAAGTTCACGTGTTGATAACAACATATTAAAAAAATCTCGAGAATCTCATTATCATGCTGATGAAGTCTTCAACCGACGAGAGAAATTCGTCGCTCGCCTATTACGAATTCAAATTTAATTTGTTCATTCATTATTTCAGAAAAACAATGCTCCGGTTCATCGTTCAATACATATATTTATGCAAGGAATCGCACATAATTGCAAATGTCTCCGGCTTCGTGCCAATTTTACGAAGCAGTGAACGACCTATATCCATTTTTATATACGTATGCGTATATATATGTAGTGTCGAAGTGCTTGATTTAATCACTCAAACGACATTTTCACTGTGTATCTGAGTGAGAGCCAAGTGTTTGTTCTGGGAAAACAGACATGTATCTGCACTATATATACCTGTGCGATATCTCCATAGTCACCCGGTCGAATGGATAAAACCACCAGTTTCCAATTTGTCTCTCTTTCCATGGGTTATATTCATACAAAACCCTTTTTAATTACTTCGAATAATTTATTTGTTCACGCACGTGTACACGAGTACACTCAATATAAAATCATCAATCGATTCGTTCCTCGATATGTTCAATATCATTCCTGAAATTCGTTAAACGTATCCAGATGTAAAAGAGAATGAATTAATGTAAAATATGTTTCTCTTTTCACTTAATTCTTTCTCGCGTGCCAGCGGAAGCTACATGTCTCGGTGAATATTTATCTTTTTGCTTATTTCCAATGAAAATATGTTAGGAATGTTGGAATATGCATTTCGAAATGAACGTCTGAACGTTTATGGGGGTGTGCGCGATATTTTTAACGCATGCTCCAAGTTCCATTGAATTCTAGCAGCCTGGTAAATACTCGTTCTACGAATTTTCGAGCTTAAATAAATTATGACTTCGCATGACTGAGAGTGAATTAGAGTTGTTCAATATATTTCGATTTTTTATGAAGGACGATGTTTTTCAAATCATGATTTTGACACATGGTATTATTCTCTCATGGTAATTATTAGAGTGATAATGCGGAAAATAAAAAAATCACTTTATTATGTTTATCGTAAATTTTCTTTGGAAATTTGTTTACGTATTCACAGTAACCTGATGGTACAGGTTTCAATTCCAAAGTTGGAGATCCTTGTGAAAATTGCTGCCGAAGCCTCAATCTTTTGAGTCACGCAATCTCAAGAACATCGTATCAATTAGCGCGAAAGCCGTTCATCCGTCAATGTTTCGTGCAGCACGATTTTTCGTGAGTACGAAAAAGACTGTCTCGTTCTTGCATGATATACAGCAGCCATTTATAATCAATTCAACACGTCAAGCATAATTTCGATGTTTGATTGAATAATAACATTTATTCGCAGATTTATTTTAATTTATTGACGCTAAAGAGGTTTCTGCAACGCAAATTATATTGACGCGTGAATAACGATAATTTCCATATTCGTGTGTTATTATCGAGGCAAACAGTTTTTTGCAAACTGTTATTTGAAAATTTGCCTAAAAAATTACGGTAAATACATATTGATTGTGCATAATGGTCAAAGGTATTTCGAATCAATGCGATTCACTGAGATTCCTATCCAGTGAATATTATTTTACATCGAAAGTGCGGGTTTTCCCATCGTTAATTGCTCATATTGTCCGTTTCGATAAGAAAATTTCATAAAAAAATTGTTTTTTCGTGAAAACCCTTCGAGTACCAGAAGCGAACGCATCTCTTTCAAGAAAAGCATCTCTTCGTATTCAGAAGAGCCTCATATTGACAGAAGGATTACAAGGAATCGTTGACGATGGTAAACGTTGACACGGTAGTCACAGAAACTAAGGGGCGAAATTAATTCTCGATAGTTTCTTTATCCGAGAAACTACCTCTGTCACTACCAGCTGGTCGCAGCAGCCGTTTCGATTCTGCAATCCCGAACAACAGAGAAGCTCAAACTCGAACTTTCGACTCTCGCCGGATGCGCTTTACAAACTTTTCCCTCGAACGCTAAACTTTCAGTCCCTTACGTGGATTCGTTCAATATATTTATACATCTCCCAGGCTATCATGTGGCTTTACTACAATTAGAAACGAGTTTCACCAAAGTTCGAATTATCGGTTTCAAGTTAACAAAAAGGTATTACCTACGTCGGAATCAATTCGGCTAGACGAATTTCTTAAGCGGTTGACTATTTACAGTCATTATATTCTTATTCCATCGTATTTCATTGCATTCTTTACTTCCTTACGAAATATAAGACTTTTGAATCATAAAATGCACACCGACAATTTTCCTTTATTTAATTTTTTTTTTTTAAGCGCTCAAGCGAACTTTCGAGGGTGTATGTTCTATTCATGAACAAAAATTCTCATGAAAAAATGATTGGAGATCCTCATATGAGATAAATCAATTCATCTAATTCCTGGATTGGCACTCCGTTTCTTCTTCTTATCTCCCTCTATTCATCCTTTTCGATTCATATGCAGTCCACTGGTTGAAAGATAAATTTCAGGACATTTCGGTAATGGTGGTATGGACTTCATAAAAAGAAATTAAATGGCAGCGAGGACGAGAGAGGGAGAGAGAGAGACGGAGGGTAAGGAGATAAAGAGATAAAGAGATATATAATGAATACGAAGGAAGGGAGGAAATCCATAAGAGACGAGTTCACTGACGTCGTGGATGCTTCCGGGTGTTACATAGTCTCTAGACGGGATGTTTTTTGCCAGAGGCGAAGAGAAAGAGAGAACGCTACACGGGGCGGAAGAAATCGCTCTTTATTGTTTTCGTTAGGCTCTAGTTCGCATTTTTTACTTTTCTTCATTTTGTACAATTCCTCCATCCGTTCCACTTTTCTATCCCGTGAGATTCTAGAGACTTTTCCCTCAGGGCTCGAGTGTTGGAGGGAAACGATGTTCTCTACTCATAAAACGTGCAGAGAACGATGGAAAAATGGAAGCTAAAAAAACCGCAAAATTTGAGAATAGCGAAGAGAGAAAAAGCGAGAGAAAGAGAGAGAGATGTAGAAGGCAAATATATAGAGCACCGGTAATGGGATAGCCTCAGCCTTTCACAATACATACAGAACTACCAATCGTCCCGAGGTCCCTGCTACATAGCGAGCAAATGAAGAGAAAGAGTTGAGATAAAATGTAAAAGACAAGATTAAGGATAAAAGTCCTTTGAATAATAGAGCGTTCCAATTCAAAACTTGTACGATTTTCTTCTCGATGTGATAGCATACCGAGCAATCTTGCATTCAAAGAATCACCCGAGCGTATCTTCCTGTTTTATATTTCATTCTGGACCATCTCCGTCGGGAAATCTATTTTAGTTACAAAGATGCAGTCACGGAGACAAATAATGTTATGTAACCAATCTTCAGCTCCAGATTTATTTACTTTGCTCGAAATTACGAATGAAATTGTTTTCTTATCTCTTTTGTGCTCGGATCGAAATCTTATTTCGGGCATTGATTAACTTTTCCAACGATTCTCGTGTCTCATCATATCGTTACACTTTGTTTTTGGAGTTCTCTTACGTTATCCAATTTACGTTATGAATTTCGGAGCACAAAAATTGACATTTTTTGAGGTCAATGATTTGTTTTATCTATTTCATTTATTTTTCTTCATTTTTTTTTTTTTATTATAAAAAATGTATTTTTTGATTTGTAATAATGATTTTAGCATTCTTGAAAATGATGAGCCACAACATCGATAAATCGTTTAGAAATTAGTTTCGATGTATTTTTGTGATATCAACGAAATGATTAAAACTGATATGCATGAAAAGCAGCAAATGGGACGAAAAGCTTTCATCTACGAATTATCCTTAAAAAAAAATCAATCATGATCGACATAAAACAGCCTTGAATGATTGAATACAGAAAAGTTAAGCTACATGCTCATCGTATTGTTTAATCGGAATTGCATTAATCACCATGAAAGCTTCTTGTACACCATGAAAAATGCAATAAATCTTTATTAGCCTCACGAGAAAGTACTTACGGGTGCTTTACTATAATTCGCAATGAATTACGTAACATATACGCCTTCATGTTTGGTCTTGCAAGCTCATCCTATGTGTAGGGGAAACATGTGGACTGTAATAGTGACGTGATCAGACAACTTCGTACAGGTTCAATGAACACGCGAAAAAAGAAGAAAAATGTCGCGCATTGTCATCCACTTACTGCTTGCTATATACGTGCGGAGGGGCTTTCGTTGAGCCATCCAATATTTTTTATTTCGTCGTGTCCTTTCTCTCTCCGATTGTTTTGCACCGAGGAATTACTACTCGAGCGTTGTGTACACCCCATAGATATATGTGCACGCATTTAAAATGTTTTATTTTCATACGAAAGAGTGTGAAAATGCGACGTTTCGAAACACACGTGATTTTCATCCAGCCGAAACGATCTCTAGCCTCTGCCTCTATATATCACGAACAATTGTAATCCCGGAGTGACATAGGCTGCAGTCTTTAGCTCATTAGCCGCGGCAACCGAGCCCTCTCACGCGATAGCATACACAGGCACAAAGACCTATTGAGTCGTTGGGAAAACAAGAGCTTGCGATAATCGACGGTCCAGAGATTGGCAAGTGAAATGTTTCCGGAACGACCGATAACTTCGTGGACATTCACGTTTTGTTCTGCGATATCAGAGTGCAATTTTCATCTATTTTTGAAATTCTTAAAGGAGCTTGTATATCTATTGCGTCAAATTGAAATGTTGAATAATCTTTGAATCTCGTAATTGACTAAAAATCTATGTGCTTCAACTACATTTTTTTGAACCTTATGGATTTGTTATTTCACAATAAGTATCCACGGTATTTCAGATTCAGTAATAATTTCTCTGGCTGTTTTAAATGTCGAATATTTCTGGAGTACACTATTCGGTCGTAGAGGACAATGCAATATGTTGAAAATGGATTTTCCACTGTACCGAATGGACCAATCACTGTGCCACTCATTTTAGCATGCTCTCGACAAGAACCGTGGTGAATTGGCGTAGAATGCGGAGAGCTTAAAGCTTCTCTATGCATCCACAGAAATAGTCAGTGCGCGAGCATCGTGCATTTGGGAGAGAGAGAGAGAGAGAGAGAAGAGAAACGTGGGTTATAACAATGGGTAATCCGAGTATTCAGGTTATAATACTTCACGTCACACGCTCGTTCGAGAGCCGATTTCGAGCTGTTTCCTGCGTTTCTATATGCGCTAAAGCTTTAAACAGAATGTTCCGAAAATCGTATAGAAAATTTATAAAGTTGGAAAACAGAATTTCTATCTCATCTATTCTCTACGATATGCGGTTGGGTAGATATTAATTAATTATAATGTCAGGCAACGGAATTCTCTGTGAAGAAAGCGAGAGAGAGAAAGAGAGCTCGGAATGGAGCAGGCGCATTCCCGGATGCTAGTACTATTGAGCAGACTGGAGCCTTATCACGTTACGCTTGCCATTCCTGATTCTTCTCCTTATCGACACGCCAGATTAGCCGACACAAATTAATTAATATCTCATCAAGGCTGCATTGTAACGAAAGGTAGTTGGCAACTTTTTTGATTGAGAATCTATTAATTTCATTGTCAGTCTACGATAGCTTATAAGACATTCTTCATGGATGTGCGTTATCACATTACGAACAATCCACAGCGTATCTGTTTTGTGGCGAATCATGCTGTACTCCTCTGATTCTCATGCGTGTCAATGAAGATTGAATATGTTGAAGGAGTTCCTGGTTATATACCAGTAAGGAATCTCGCATAAATTCTTGCAAGCATACTGATTCAAGAATTATTAGCACCGATGGAAATATCTCACAATCAGATTCACTGCAATGTACAGGGACAAATATTTCAGACAAAATTCCACTTTTTTACAGCCAAATTCGTTCGAATCGGGTATTCATCCTTTCGCAAGATCATGGATGCTCCTAATTTCAATAAGTGTGTCAAAGCACATGCGATTTCATAAAACGAGATAAAAACAAACGAAAAGTAATCGATAACTTGGATTGTCACAATTCTGAGCTTACGAGAAAAAAAAGTTTGAAATATTCTTATTCGATGCAATGATCAGATTAGAGTGATCAAGTCTACCCACCCAAGATCCTCGCATAGCATGAAAAGTAGTGGAATAATTCTCTTTCAATGTATGTTAAGAGTGTTATAAATTTGATCAATATTGAATAAGCTTATAAACACATTATCTGCTACTGACGGATCGTTTTCGAATCATGCTAATTTTCGTTAAATAATTTTTTTTTTCTGAAGAACAGATACAGGTTCACAGATATTATCAGCGTTAATAACTATGATCTCACCCTGTATATATCTGGTGCGTACATATGTACCGAAGAGAGGAGAGTTTTATCGGTTGTAAATGGCGATTGGTACATTATGTATAGGTGGATAAAATATAGGTATATATAGTCGCTTTTGGCAAGCCCCAAGGGTACTCGCAATAGGGACACAAAGAGTCACGAGAACTTCTACCATCCATATGGCGTCTCTGGGTTCTCTCGTTTGCTAGTTTGATACGCCGAAAGAGAATCGATGTGACCCTTTATATAATGTAAATTTATCTATTCGGTTACTGGCAATACGACTTCAGTTGAATTAAAACAAGCTTCGAGTTTAACTTTCTTGTTCCATTTCTTATAACTCTGCTTTCAACATTTTTTGGACATTTGCATATTTTATAAATGTTAATCAATTATTTTTACATCATTCTTCCAGTGTAAATTTGATATCAATTTTTTTGATGGTTCACGAGGTAGATGCGTTTTCACCATCGTTTGTTCTTTTATTCAATATCATTCATCAAAGCTATAACATATATATAGGATACACGAAAATGGAGGAAATGGGTGGAAGAGCCAAAGAGATTCGTGTACTATACATTTGATCTCATCTTTCTCGATGCAATACCATGTGATAAAGCTTGTGACGGGTGCCCACATTTTCAAACTCCCTTCTCACTTTTTTCAACCCTTTTTCCCATCGATATTATTCTCTCACTCACCAGTACTCTCTTGCTCACGCTTCAATTCTCTAATGGGTTTGTTAACGGCACGTTGCCTTCGGTATCTCCTTGTTTCTCTCTAAGAGAGAAAGAGAGAGAGAAAGAGAGGAAGCGATACATGGGGAGGGAGAGATTCTCGCATGTGATATAATCGGGCCCGATATTACCAGTAGTAAGCAGGTTCAAGAGTCTTTTAAGCACCACTCGGCTGCATAGCGTCCAGAATGGAGAACTATACAGTCTCGTTCAGTGCAGTTAGACCAGCCTCTCCCCGTCACTATAACGTAAAATTGTAACCGCATGAATTCAATAATTGAAATAACGTATTTATTGAGTATTATTTTGTTCGTACATGCCGAGAGTTATTACATTTTTGAATTCCCATATCGTGAGACAAGCTGAAAAGTCTTAACTGAGCTTAGGGACATTAAACATTTGTATAAAACTCTTTTTTCTTTTTCATAAATATTGTTGAGTTTCAGGCACGTCTCATGCTATGATATCGCAATGACAAATAATGATTTATAACTAGAATTTAGCGTTATTTGTTTGTTTAAGAATTCTCCACTTCAACAGTTCCGAAATTTGTAATTTTCCATATTTTTGAGAAATCCTTTCAGTGCGTTGCTTATCTTTCTAGTTCGCTGCTGCTGCACTTCTATTTGGAAACCCCGGTCAATATAGCTGGCTTCATTTCAATTGGGTTTCCATTGATTAGTACTATCAGATACCCAGCGAAAATAGCTTCCACTCATAGTGAACGATGGCTAAGAGGGCACCCAACCAAGTAATGACCTCACTCGAGACTGCTTAATTTTCGCGATCGCTGGAGCCATACTCTGACCGCACACCCATCGCTGTTGATGTGCAAGGAATAATTTTTACAGTAATATTCGAAATGAGTTATTGAATATGAAAATTTCATAGTCAGTACAGAACAATGGTGTTTTCATTTAAAATTGAATGTGATTATTTATTTGCTTCGAAGTTGTACCTTCGCCCTATGATTTTCGTCGTAATTTTCGAAATATAAGTCTTTTCAGTCTGCTGTTCAATATTGATTTATTCGAAGGGCTTGCCATACAGAAGTTTGGTGAAATAGGCTTACCCGGGATCTGTACGAAAAGAAAAAAAGAGAGCGTGAGAATATTGGAGAAAGATGGAAAAGAGCTTTAGATCCCGTATAAATAAATGATAGAAAAGTTGGCAGTTCACCTGCGTTCCTTCATTAGATCCCCGGGCAATATATCTTGGGCCGTCGAAAGCTCTTAGCTGGTTGAATCGTTGGTTTTGTTCATCTGGTCCATTCGAAGACTGATAATATTACATTGAATCAATGCCGAGTAATTTCTCCGTCAAAACCAGGCGTCTCTATTCCCCTTCGATAAAAACTTTCACTGGTAAAGTACACATGTAACCGGGTTGACCGTCGTCACGACGTCGTGTCAACGATATTCAACTCCCGGGTAAAAGACCCTTGAAACGATTATCATGCGAACCAGCCCCAGACGCCTTTCGGAAATAAAGAGCCTTCAACAATTTTCGAACTATCAATTAGATCGAGTCTGTAAAGTTTTGCAAACGTGATGTTGATTAATTTTTTTCATAAAGTGTATTATTATTTGATTCCTTACGAATGATAATTGGATGTAGTTTTTGAAATATTCTTACAAAATGTTTTTATGGGGTGTATCGCTAACACTTTTAATTCGTTGACTGATGCAATTTTTGAAAATGAAATAAATCTGTTTGAGTGAAAGTAGAAAATCTGATCGCACATATTTCAGAACTTGTCACAACGCTCGAATCATATATCACTGCTCATCTCTCGTGTATGCGATACAAAAGTGCACGGCATGTTTCTTTACCATTTATCAATCTCCGTGCATGTTCGTGTTCCAATTTTTTCTAACGGCTTAATTAATCTTCTTGTGTGATGAATTCTCTGATTTGTTTCTCGTTCCAAGATCTTCAGCTCTAGGACACCCTGTATATGTATATTGACTAAATATTCATACATGTTTTTACACATATATTTATTCATAAAAATGTGTATGTGTGTGTGTGTAAATACTTGACGTGCCAGGTACGATACATGCCCATGGCGTTCTTGGCGAACGTTTATGTCTGGGTAAAGTAACCTGTGCTTCGTAAGCCTTTTTTTCTACCCCCTACTACTTTTTCCCTCTTATCCTGGTTCGTCGTCGTCGTCGTCCTTCTTTTGCCTTCATTTCAGCTTCTTCCCCATTACCTAGGCTCTCAACTTTTGATTCTCATGATGCTCGTTTTCATGCGATTGCCCATATTTTTACGTGTTCTACCCTCGACCATGTCTCTCGTTGCATATGATTTAGGAAGATATTTTTTTTTTCTATAATTTTTTTAATTCGATCATTGAAAATTAAGCATGTCTCGATTTTCACCGTAAATATAAAAACGTTATGAATTTTGTATGAGAATTGTTTACGATTCGTGAATGAGAATCAACTGGGATTCTAGATCAACTTTTCATAGACACGATTTTCAAGAATGTTGTTCACATTTTACTAAATTTACGTCGTTGAAACTGAAAAAATTAACAATAAATGAATCGTCGGTGTTCGCAGTTATGGGCAACTGTATATTAATAAATAATTATTTTTTTTAAATGCTTTAAATACTTGGTTGGCTTCGAAAGAATGTATACAATAAAATAAATAATGAATAATCTTCAAAAATATATCGGTAGTGAAAATCAATGTATCTTTATCTTCAATATAGGTGATCTCGATGTCAGTGAAACAGAATTTTCATTGTTTGTTTTTCACATGCACCCTTAGGAGTTGTTGCCACGCAGCAAGTCAGCTGCATATTTATAAGTTATTTTGTCGGGTCTGTTTCATCATTATTTAAGCAAAAATAAAACAATGATGCAACACACGAAGTAGAAAACGTGAATATCGCATAAAACGAGGGAAGAGAACCGATTCTTTAGAAATCTGCAGTGTGCAATATGTATATACACACACACATATATATAGTGTTGGTATGCAATTTGAGAGTCTCGACACTCATCAATATTTCATCAATATTTCATACGGATTCGTAGGAGTTTGGTCGCATTCTCGATACGATTCGGGACACACGAACTCGAGTCCAAAAGATTGCCGACTGCTCTCTCTCTCTCTCTCCCCCCCCCCTTCTTCTCGTTTTCTCTCCCTCTCTCTTTCTCTCTCCTCGCAACATGTCATGCTCTTTTTTCTGATCTCTCGGGAACTTAGCCTCGCCGATCTCTCGCCAATGATTTATCATGATTGCGGTCTCGATCGTTGGCGATTTCCCAGACTGCAAGCAACCCTTCCCCCTGGACCCTTTCTTCCTTTTTTTCGTCTCTTCCTTCCTGTCCTTCGTGTTCTTTCCGTCGTCATTAATCGGATAGGAATAAAAAAAATAAAAAAAAAAACCTGAGGGCAATTGAGAGATGCTGTCAATGCAAGCATCGCAACTTCGTAATTTTCAAAATATCTCTTTATCTTCCCTGTATGTATTTAAGACCGTTAAAAAGAAAACTTCGGAGTTAATTCACGAACTAACTTCAATTATTTTGAATTCGTGCGATTCGATTTTTTTCCTCGTTCGAAATTAATGAAATATAACTGCATGACAATTTCATTAACAAAAATTTGTAAAAATTTGAATAGAATCAGGGTACAAAAATTGGTTTTTTATAGTTATAATTCAGGACTATTATCATTCCGTGGCTGCAATTTCACACCTGAATTTCATAAACTATGGAAACGAGCTTAATATCAAAAACGATTTTGTAGATTAGGTCAAACGTTATCATGTTCAACGTGATTTCGACTCAAACTTTCGAAATAAATATCGTTTTCCTGCATCTCGTAAAAATGCACACGCAACGTCCATGGAGAATTTCAAATTTTTCTCATTCGCTTTTTTCGTTGCTTCAACCCCGTACGCGAAACAGCACAACGTTTGATACGGAGGCAAAAACAGATGGAAACGCAATTCTTCCCCTCTCGGCTATATCTGTACATCGATTCAGATATTTGATTCCACACGATATGGTTATATCGTATTTATATTTGGTATAAACATAGGTATATACATTTGTAGATATGTTTTGATACATGGACGCTCACATGAGGCAAATATGAAGGGAATTCTCGTATTCCCCAACTGGGAAAACAGAGAAACTGGAAACTAACGAACCTTGTAATTTTGAAGCAAGCAGAAACTCTGAGCTCTTCCTGTCTCACTCTTTTTTTTCGCTTATCTGTGATAAATGAATGGCGACAGAACAAAAAAAAATTCCATATGTTTCTAGTATTGAAAAATCCTTTAGTTTTTAGAATTTTGCTCTTTCTCATTCTTCTGAAAGAGAATTTCATAGATATCGAGAGCTTATAGGGTCGAGACAAAATGTCTTGGGAAATCAGGTAGTAGCGTCTCGATGTGTAATATAATTTCAGAAAAGTTTTTAATATTTAAAAGCTTTCATCACCGTCTGTGCTCTTCGATCATTCATATTTAGATATACGCGAGTAACGATACATGTATGGATGAGGAAGAGGGAGCAGGAGAGTGCAAGTTAGAAAATGGAGTTTCCTTGTTCAATGAATTCCACAACGTTTTCTTAAATACCAGAAAGACGAAAAAAAATGCGTATGGCGTGTACAGTAAAGTTGGAAAACACGAACAGTATTTTTCCGAATTTATTCTCATCCTGTATTTGTTATTTCTTAAGTTTTTCCAACTTTTCAGAAACAAGAATTCACGAGATACCTCGCTACTGTTTTTTTTTCTTCTTTTATGCCATTCTTCTTCTCTCGTCCATCGGCAAACTTTGATTTTCTTTCATATCTTCGTTCATACCTCAAGAAAAGGGAAGAATACATTTTTTGAAAGAGAAAAAGGTAGAGCTCTTTTCCATTCTTTATCGAAAAGTTTCGACCACGAATGATTGCACGGCTAAAAGATTCGCATAGTTATTCGGTATTTTTTCGTTGAAAAATTATATCAAACGCATTTTCTTTATATTTCGAATGGTCGAAGTACAGGAAAGTAGTGCTCATTTAGAAGAACACTTCTGGTGAGCAGGCGCACCCAGGGCACAGACTGGGGGTTGAAAGCTCGCACACAGTTGCGTGTCGCGTCTCAACAGGCCCTTCTCAACTCTACTGCTCGAGGAGGGGTTGTCGAGCGGGTGGTATATGCTTCACTCGTGTGTTTGTTCATGTATATGTGACTAGAAGGTTATCCATGAACGAAAACGAGAAAAAGGTTTCCCTCGTGGGTGAAATATGGGGACGAAAAAAAACGAGAATGGAATCTGTTTTTGCGTCTGGGAAGGCTCAATAGTTTGAGATTAATTGCAAACGCGATAGATACCTTCTATTTTATAAATTTCACCTCTTATTCACAGTGGGAAATCATTAAAAAACGGCGTCGAAAATTGATTACAAACGTTGTTATCAAACATTGAATATTTAAAGACGAAATGATTTCTACAATTACAAATCCAGCAAGAAATACTCCAAAGTTAGAATTAAACGTGCATCACCGTAGGAGGATACTCTGGAATGACGAAAAAAATCATTTTGAAACAAAACTCCTCAAGCAAACAAAAGGAAGCTTCAGAATTTAAAAAAAACCTACTCTACCTATAGTTGTACTACGACTACCACGTTTATATTGAACCTCTTTATAGCTAGCAATGACGAAGGAATTTAAGCGTGAGTTGATGTCACGATAATTGTAAATTAAAAACAATCATTTTTGACAATCGGTTGTCAAATAACGTAGCACTTTTCTCAGCATTGTCTATACTTTTAAGAAGATCATGTTACACACAGAAGACAACGATAGTTGACGGAAAGCCAGGTAAATAAAAGAAAATGGCTTTGGAACACAGAGGTATACATGTAAATATATGTATATGCGCATTCCGGAATGTGCAAGTCTAGGATGGAGAAACGTTTGGTGGCTCTTGTCGACCCTCTCTCATCGCGTACCTCACGATCTCTTGGTGTGTTTGTATGGGCGAGCGTGAGCAGGCATCCACCAACGCCGACGTCTCTTCTCGCGTTGTCTAGTGATTGCTTGCTTTGATCTTCGTAATCATCACCACCCCTTCCCATAAACCAGCTCCTACACCATTTCTCTTGCTATTTCAACCTTCCATCTACCTCGCTCACTCTCTCTCTCTCTCTCTTTCTTTCTGTCTCTCTATTGCTTTCTCCGTTGAACTTACTACTCACGTTCTCATACTCCAATATCTTCCCTGTATGAACAGCCAGAATACCCAATCTCTCTGTCCCTCTCAGTATACATCCGTGTAACCCTTAGCTCCCTTCCATACGATCCCCACTACCCATCATCAGCTATCCAAAATTCCTTTGCCCACATTTTACCTCCACTGTCGTGATTCTTCTCCTCTCTCTATCTCTCTCTGTCTTTGCCACTCTTTCTCTTTTTGAAACTCGACATTGTTTCGTCTTGCTACTCCGATGTTTCACTAACTACGCTCTTCGAACGATGGTCCCACCTGACACGGTAGCAGCTTCACCGTTCCACTTGAATGTTTCTTCTATTCTTTCTGTCTCTTTCTTTTCCTTGGTCTCAAGATATTCAGGTTCACAAATTTTGCAACGAATATGATCTTTGTCTCTTCATAAACCACTTGAATTTACAGTGCAGCGTGGTTACAGTACCTGCAAACCAAAAATTATTTAAAATAAGGTTTATTTTTGGAGTTGCAAAATAAATTAATTTGGCGTGCTTCGCAAAAGCGGTTATTACAGAAAGTAGTTTCGAGAACGAGTCGAATAGTTTCATTGTGAAGTTTTCAGAAAATGCGATGGCTGTTTTTAGTATTAAATTGAGGTTAACGAAATTTTCGTTTTATTTCCTTTCCCATAGTCCCACAGAAAGTTCACTAGCTAAACAAAATTTCAACGAACAAAAAATCAATGTTAAAATAGTAACTCAAAAAGACCAACAGTAAGTACTCGTTTGTAATTCATCCGATAGAAGTAGCAATTTCATTGTGTACGTGAACACGTGCATAGGGAACCACTTGAAAGTATTTTTTTTACGCTTTGAGGGACTCAGCCCTCTAATTAATTTTTTCGCTCTACCATGTTCAAGCAGAAAGATGCGTAAGTGCTTCAATTATTCCACGGCACGGTTTGTACGATCATTTTAAGTACACTGTTTATTCGCATTCTTGTTTTATTATATTTTTCGTGAGATCTCAGCAGCAAAAAAAAACAGGTTTATTATAAACAAAAGTTGTAAGTTGTTTCATGTTGATTTTTTGATAGTATAAAAAGAACCCCTGCAAAAAGGATTTAAATAAATTAATTTCTTTTCTTCCGTTCCTTTCCGATAATTTACCGAAAAACTCAATCGTCAATTTTTTACTTTTATTGAGAAATGCATATATAAATTAAAAGAATTCGAATCCGTAATCATAATTAAACAGTTATCTATTCAAGAAGAAGTTGCAACAGAATTATTCTGATCAGAATCGTGTAATCTCACTAGCATTTAAATTTTGGATATGAATTTTGAGACCGCCTGTACATATTTGTATATATTTTGCTGTGGCTTTCGAGTGACGTTAATTAACTCGTAAACTCTTTATTCAGGACACATTTAAACTAGGTTTAACTCACAGACCAAATATATAATGCAGCGGAGCGGCAATCTCAAAGCCATTGAGAAGAGACCGAAAGGTTTCGTGTCTTTCGTCGCTCCCGCCTTTGCCTTGTACGTTTATTTTTTCACGCCAGACTCCCTGCCCGTATACACATGTCCCTACCAGTCCGTTTAAATATCTCACTCTTCCAATCACAATCTTCGAATATAGGAACTACTGCAACTAAAATGTATATACATATGCGTGTGTGTTTATAACACGACCCGTAAAATAGTGTGCTTAAGTAAATAAGTCGGGTAGATTTAACTAAACGTAACGTAATATCCCACGCCTGATTTTACTCACGCTCCTCCGAATCATGGCAGTCTGAAACTTCCTCAAAAATTTCTGAAATTGGGTAGAATCTTCTGCTTAAAAAAATCACAGTATCACACTTCAGCACAAAACCCGATTCAACGGCAGTTCATTTACTTGTGTCCTCTTAATTCAATACGGAATGCTGTATGAGATGCTAGAAATTTCGAATAAAATCCTAAAAATTGATAATAAAACAAATTTTTAGTCAAAATGACACATGAAGATATGATGTAAAAAAAAATCTGTATAAGGATTGTGATCAACGCAGGCTTTCCACTGTTTGAAAACTATCCAAAAAAGATTGATCGCTTCAATTTTAAGTACGACGAATATTAAGTTTTAAGATCCTCTCATTTGCATGAATGTCTAAAAGGGTTATACTGCAATATGGTCGAATTGTCTACCCTTCTATTGTTCCTATATTTTTTTCGAAGGTAGAAGAATAATGGTAAAATTGACAGAGACATTGCTCGAACTCAGAATACACGTTATTTTATGTAGATGGAAAAACTATACTTGTACACTTCGGCGAATCGTTCGAGGGCAATTTAAATGTAGATCGAAAACCACAGTGATGTATGTATAGATCGCATTTGAGTTTTGAGTGGGTGAGAGATAAATGAGGAAAGACTTTGGTGTTGGGAAACTCAAACGTGTGGGTCTCACAACACTAGGAGAAGTTCGACGTAAATATATATAAATAATATATATTCAAGGCGTGCATGTATATATATGTGTGTATAACACATATATGAATGTGTATATATATTTATAAAACCAACCCTTTCGCCCCTTAGTCGTCACTCAGGACCCGGTATGTATTAATACGTCCGCGGGGATTTTAAACGCTCGCCAATATCGGACTCTTCAACAGCCCGTGTACAAGAGGACAAAAAAGGGGGACCGCGAACGCGGTAGTCTCGATGGCTTCAATCTAGAACCCTTTTTCACCCTTCGTGTTAATTTCCGCAGCGCCCACATTCCTTCGTTGTTCTTGTTCCCAACGACCTTGTTTTTCTGTCTAATCCTCCGTTCCACAGCTGAGATGGATTAAACCCTCCTGCGTCACCATGAACCAATTGCATTTCGTTTTTTATACATGTGTATTGTTGGGGTAGGAGTGCCATTTTCTACCGTAGAAAATGAGGTTAATCTTTTAGAGAGAAGACAGTTTGAGGTTAATGTCATTGAAAAATATGAATTCACAATCTCATACATTTGGACGAGAAATCTAGGAGATTTTGAGATGGAGAATAAACAATAAGATTACCGTTTTAAAAGCACCTTTCTTTGTTAATTCCAAGCTTTTAGCTAATGTTCAATTGTTTATAAATTAATAAATCCTTCAAACTATCATTCGTGTCTACCCAATTTTGAAAGCACTATTTTTCGCTCATTTCAAGCTTGTCACTACTGTTCAATTGTTTTTGAATTAAGAAATCCTTCAAACTGTCATTCGTGTATATCCGGACCGAGATCTGGATATTTGGATACACGAATTCTGAAACCTATCATTTTAGATATTAATCACGGTTGACGCATATCAATCAGGCTATGTTGATCGCTCCAATAAACTCGCGTCTCGATGACCAACTGCGTAACTCGATATCCCAGCTGTGAGAGAGTGTCACAACTTATGAATATTCAACAAATTTTGCGCGAAATCGGGTGTTGAACCGAGCAATCGAGTATGGGAGTGACGCACGTCGTCTCTGTCGTGGAAATGCGTTGCGGACACCGTGGATGACGTGTCTTTGCACGGAACAGTTATGTATGTGTGAATATATATGGAAGTACATGTATATAGGATGAGGGAATGGTTTACTGATGATGGGAGATAAGAGCTGCCGCCGGATCTTGCTGTCTTACCGTATCGCTTGGCCTACTCGGGTTACGCGTTGAATCCAACGAATGAGGGCTGAACCAAATCTCGCCACCCTCTCCGATGACATAATCCTCTCCAGGACCCAGGCCGATAAACTGTTTATTATTGCTTTCTTTGGCCCTAATCACGATATATAAAGTAAAATGACGTCTATATATAGACATTCACTTGGTAAACGCTGAACCGAATGAGTGTACGATGCGCATAGATATCGTTCAGCAAACTAGCCCACGCGATCGTAAAGTATACTTTTTTCAGTGCTTGTTGCAGGGGGAACCGAACTACCGTTGCAACTACTCAATGAAGACCAAGCAAAACCCTTCAAGAGCTCACAATAGATTCGTTCATCAGTTAACTTCGAGCCCAACTGCTCCAGCATCAGAGGATGAGAAATATCGTTCTACTAATCAAACCCCATTGATCTATATATATAGCCTATATATTTGCGGATAAATTTTTCACTTTCCTCCACCGGGGGTGTTCACCCTTCTCGATTCCCAGGCACACTGCTGTATTCAACGACTGGTCGCAGGTTTTCTCGTTGAAAAATATAAATTTGATTCTTTTCGTTTCTCGTTGTAACGTTACCGGTGCTTAATACTGGTTAAGTTCGATGTGGACATTGGATGAGAAAGTATCGCTTCATACTATCAACGACAACCGCATCATTTCTCGGGTATTTGCCGGAGGCCTCATTATAATTTCATTGAGCACTGAAAAGCCTTCATCATTTCATGAGCATGTTTGAGTGGTTCATCCCGTACATACCCCTGTTTCCACAAATTCACGTTCTCATAGAAAGAGATATGAGAGCAACAGAGTGAGAGAGAGAGAGAGAGAGAGAGAGAGAGAGTGGTTCACAGGCAGGGTTTTCCATCTGAATGGAAATGGCATGATCATCTTGTGTGTCCCGTTCCGAGCTTTATGTCTGATATCCATTATGGCGTGTATATTCCTCACAGAGCTGATCATCCACCCACTGGATCCCCACGTATGTACAGATATACATAGTGAAAGATGGATTATCGCGTTTCACTGCGTATATGAGGTTGAATCTCGACGGCTCTTGCGGACATATTGGCTGAGGCTTCGGAGCTGAATCTTACGAAATTACAAAGTTTTTTTCACTGAATTCATTGTTTTACAGCCTGCTTGCTTCATACCAGATTTGGTCACGTTTTTTGAGAAACATTTCTTCATCTGTCATCATCAACCACCATGGGTTATCATCTATGATTAGCATGGAATATATATTAAGATTATAACTGGGAGACAAAAATGTTGGAGTATTAAATTCACGCTCCTGAGGTTATATTGAAAATTGTAATCTTGTGCATAATCAACGATGCCGACATTGGATATGCGGTATGCTCAGGATCTAGGTGAGTGTTCATGTCCATGGTGCATAACGCCCACGTGCAATGCTAATTTTCATCAAGCTACGAACAATGTCAACCCGTCGCTGCAATGTACTTGTGAGATAGACAGGTATGTCGAATTGTTGTACGCAATTCCTATCACCAGTAAAGCTTGTACGCATCCAAGACAGATCAACTACTGTGCGGGGTTGGATTATTCCCGTACGGGATAATATACATTCACACGGGCACACATAGAGATATAGAATAAGAGAAAGAGGGAGAGAGAAAGGGAGCGAAATATTCTGTTAAATTCTAGCAATGAAGAAGTGTTGAGCGGTGAACAGGCGTAGCGGTAAACTTGAAGATGATGTGATATTATTTCTGATATCTAAGAAAATTGAATTCATTAATATAAAATGGATGGTATACCTCTCGCTAATGCACCGCTCATACTATATCTGGCTTAGAAATTCTCTCTCAGAATGAATTTAATAAAGATCGAATACGTATACGTTAACGCACGGGATAAGGGAGATTATGGATTTCAATTGCATATGAGAAGAAGAAAGAAAGCTTATCGAACAATGACGAGTATGAAATATCGCTAAGCACAAGAATATGAGGAGTTACTGAGCTCCGTATCAGTCGCTATATTACATATGAGAATGTTTCGCGATCTTTCATATTCATAAGGCTGTTGGTCTTTCCCCTCGGAAAAATCTACTCACTTCCATACGTTTAGTGTGCAATTCACGAATATGGATTACTGCTGGAATCGTTCTACTCTCTCTTAGAATTTCTCTCTTCACTTCCTCGCATATTCCCTTGTCTATCTCTTGGTAACTCTCGTGCAAGATATTTCCATTTTGTCTGAGCGGATCAACGTCCAGACCAAACCGAGCATTGTCTGGATTTCCCCGCGCAGTGATTCCTGCAGACATTCACCTGAGCCAGGGAGCTGAGGCGAATCGACGATAGTGCGTACATGAATGTAACGTTAATTCTCTCGTGGTATGTATGCATTTCTGTGTGTATGGAATTGACATAGCTCCTGTGCTGTTGGCATTTAGATTTATGCATTCGTTGACACCGACAATCTTTCGATCGCGATGATGACTATCTGGTGATCATCAACAGAAAACCTACACATGCTGGTCTTGTTGTTGGTTGATAGTACATCGTATGGGATGGGCCTGATATCTACATGGGTATGCCCTCGTTTAACTATAGTCGAATGCAAATAATATGTACGTGGGAAGAAACATACTTTTGAAAAATTCTTGTGCATCAACAGAAGTAAGGATCACGACCCACAATCTTTAGGGTTATCAATAATAATTCTATAAATTGTGGGTGGTAAAAATCCTAAACACAAATTCTCATGACAATAACATAAAATTTCTTGTTCAAATCAGGAAACCTGACCGGATTGTCTGGTAAATTTCAATGTCCACTAAAATATGGGAAACACATATTAGAAATGTGTGCGACACGAGTGATATTTAACCGTGCATTTCATTATTAGGGTAAAAATATTTCTCTCGTAATACATTTTGTCAACTTGTCACCACGTCAACATGAAATTCACAACAATAATGAAGATCCAATTTTCTCTGGATAGTTACTGCATAGTATTTCTGGTCCAGGAATGTTGACATCAAGGCGCCTGAGAATTGGAATGAAAAAGGTTGCCTCTGATTCTAATCCACGTTACTTGATTTTTTTTCCATTATTTAAGTGATGAGAAAATTATGGAATGCAAGAAGTCTAACGGTCTTCAGCTCTAGTTGTATTTTAGTCAGTTAGGAGATTCGCAGCGATGGTGTGCCATGAGTAATACAATCATCATGATTGAGATTTGATGGCTGAGACCATAATTTTTATGATCACTTGCATGAGCAGGCGACTGTGGATCAGATAACGATTGGATTGAATACTTATATCAAATTCCACTTTCCCCATCCATTCTGCACATGAAGCTAGAGAACGCTGGACCGCCATAAACATCTCCCTGCTATAACGACGTCGGTGGGGTGTAGCTATGAAATTTTCCAATCATGACACATAGGGTGCCATGAACTGCAAATTGAAGGGCAGGTTTGTGAGGATCTGGAACACTTAGGAGACACTAAAAGGTTGGTCAGCCATGTGAATCATGGATCAGACCCTTTGGGGAATGGTGGTCTTTGTCTTCTGCGGTAATAATTTTAAGCGTGGACCACTCCCTGCTTCAGTTTTTTTTTTTTTTAATAAAATAATACAACTACGAATCAAAGAACTTAGAGTGCAGCATTTGTATCATTCGCCTTGACTTTTAAAATATTTACCAAAAAACAAACATTAAGATATATCGTAGACACAAAGAAGTGAATAATTTCGTTCACTATGGAAGCTTTTACTATTGCTTCCGAGCCAAGAACCACCCTCGCTGGTCAATACCTGTCCCTTACCGTTCACTCAGCTAAAGGTCACGTGATCTCTGCTCTGGCCATACGACGAAGAATCAACCAGAGCGCTGGTTTAACTCCCGCAGCCCTATATAGATTGGTTAGTTGCTGCTTCTCCGTGATCCTCTGCAATCATGCACTAACTGATTTGAGACCCGTCTGACCCCGAGCAATCGGCTCGCGTACTCTCTGCAGTTCAAGGTATGTAGCAAAGCTTACCCCATTCCTTGCTTCCGGCCTTTCAACGAAGACCTGATCCTGACCCTTTTCTACAGCTGCGTCTTCGGGTCAGAACAAGACTACTCTTTTGTTCTCTCCTCTCTTTCTCTCTTACCTTTTATATGCTTTTACCGATGGAGTATATCTACCAGACTGTAAGACTGTATCAAATAAATCTTGGACTAGCCGGATCTACTGTTGAACAGGAGGAAATAGTCGAATCTTTCTATACGAGATTCTTCCCTGTAAGTCTGAGATTTACCATGTCCTTCAAAGGCAAACTGACGATGGATAAGCTACTAAGAACTCCGAATCTGAAAATATGCGCAGTGGACATTTAGTCTTTACATATTCTTGCTGTGTCAGAGCTGATTCCTTCGGTTTGCTGGAAGCTTTCAAGGTAGTAATCACGTTCACCATAAGTACTCGTCTTATTCTTCACCATAAATACGAGAGAAGAAGACAAAACTATTTGAAATGTTCCACAGCACGCTGTATAAGTTGTAAGCTGTATCTCCACAAAGACAACTTTTCAGTTTTCCCATCTATACGTAGTTAGATTCCATCAGAATATAGAATGGATACGTACTCCTGATGATTCTCACAATACCAAAGATAAAAAATGGCAAAGACAACATTTTCGGTGATCCAGAGACTTTGATCGAGCGAAATTCTACCTAAAAAGTGTTTTTCTCTAATTTTCATTATTCGATGTCAAAGAAACGGCCGCATTTCTCTGGATGTGGTGCTCTTGACCTTGTATATGCCAATCTTTTACACCGCTGCAGACTGAGTCAAATTGTTCTATTGTGTTCTGGCCAACATTTTACTTCGTTTTTAATATAACAGAAAATTAATCCATGATATTGTTTACTGTGATTTTTTTTCAAATATCTCTGTTTGTCGACATTTCACCTAGATGTTGCTCGTCAATAGAAATGATATGGAAACCGTGCAGAATATCACGGAAGTCAAAGTAGGAGTCAAAATCCAGCGAAGATACGGTAATAATACTCGAGCGCGCACGACGGACCGACCGAAGATTAAAGTTGTTTCATTTTCGTACCAGCTAAACTGGAGAGCATGAATCCCAACGGTAATAAGATGGTGATAAACTGAAGTTCCAACGTAGAGCATTTCGTTAATTAATGACATTGGACAAAAAATACAAGTCCGTACCGAGTTTTAAAAGACGAATAAAATGCAGAAGCAACTAACCAGCTCATCATAATGCAGATATTCACGGTTACTTCAAAAAATCTTGAAATCGCTTGGATCCAATTACTTGGTAGTAGAAAGATAATAAACAATGTTCGCAAGATAATGTTATTTTGCGCAGAATTCATCTTGGAGAGTGCAAGAAGATTGCAGTGTATAAGGCATCATCATGCAATGAAGGGTACAATGAAATGGTAAAAATTCGATGTCACTCAGGCAATTTGGGTGTCGAATCATTAAAGATCAGGTCTAGAAAGATGCGGAGGGGAGGGGTACGAAGACGACAATTTTTCTGTCTAGAAGACAAATGAAGCAGCACTCACTTTGCCTCATCTCTTGATTAATGCCACTCGAACTCGCGTTACGTTTCGTGTTAACTTCTCCATTGTTGCAGGACTGTATCTCCAATAAAATCCTTCACATGGCTTATTTGACAGGAGTAATACGTGCACATTGAATAGTCCAGTCGGTTCTTTCTTTGAAGTTCTCAAATTTATTTGTTTTCTATAATTCTCATCAACCCTAGGTCTCTCTTTGTAATCACGAAAATACTGATTCAGCATTGACTAAGATTGCAATTAAAGATTTTAAATAGAGAGAAAAATTCGGATGTACCTTGTCACAAAGTTCCACAAATCGTCTGACAATAATCCGATTAAAGCTTCAAAAACGATGGCTGGAAATGGAAGAAGCTTTCGTTTTCAGGATATTCTAATTTTTTTTCTATCAATCAGTGCTTCCAGCTTTGACTTTGAGGGAAGTCATACGAGAACTTTTGCCAGAAGTAGTTGCATGGAGCACACCCGGTCTCTATCCCAGAGACAAAAGATTGAATATCAATCATGATCAGTTTTCTGGACGCTTAGGGACATCTGTTCGGCATTAGAAAGACAAGCACGATACAGCGGTCTCTCATATCTAGTTAGCAACGTCTCAACATTGAGAAATGATCTTCGAAAGGTTTTTGATTGATGATCTTCTAAGTGTATTGTCTTCCAGTGTTGATTCTGTTGTTATTTTCAATATAGTATCCGGTATCATTTTTCCATGAAAGTTTTGATAGTGGTTTAGATAATTCTTGATTCTTGATTATCGCTCTACATTCACACTTGTAAAATAATTCATGTACACATTGGAGTTTCTTTACAGCAGATTACTGCAACGAATTTTCATACTACAATTCCTTTTGAGGTAAAATTGTTTTCTCTACTCAATGCTGAATCAATTAAGCAAATTTCATGACATTTTTCTTCCTTTCCCAGACTAAAGTATCATATATTTTTTCTTTCATGCAAAAAAATTTAAACAAAAATAGAGTGGGTGTTGAAAGTATTGGAGGGGTTTACATGAAAGATCGTCGACTGCAGGCCTCTGTTTTCCATAATTTTTTTTTTTTTCACCACTGGTAAAACAAGCCTCAGGGCGAACCAAATAGATAAAAGCAAACAAAACAGAAGCGCGGACGATACAGTGACATCGAAAAAATTGAGGTATTTTTTTCCTCTTCCCTTTACGATGCCCCGGAGGAGGAAGCAAGAGCGTTTATTAAAATGTTTATTCGACGAGTTGCGTTGGACAGAGCGAGTTGTTGCGGTAGTTGTTTTCATTTTTCCTCGCCGAGTCTCAATATCAGAGTCTAGCTCACGGCGAAAAAGTTAGCTCGTGGTGGTAGTGGTGTGTGCGGTTTGGTTGCTGAAATGTCAGTGTGTAGTTTAACGTCGGTGATCCAGAATCCACACTTTTCGGGCTCAGGATCGCTGAACCAGGCACCAAATTCCGGAAACGACCAAGGGATTATTCGTCGTAGTCTCCATTCATTATTATTACCTTCAAAAGCTGGGCTTGTGGCTGGACAAATATACATGTATATCTCTACTTTCGTCCCTTTTTCCCCTTATTACGTCAACGAGGCGTAAATTCGTTTATCTTGCGGGATCACGGTAGCCTCCTGCTCCATCCCCTATTTTGAGTCTGCTCGTCCCACTACGCCCGTATTCTCGTTACCTTCTTCGCGTTCGCTTTTACGCGCTTATTCTTCTTTTATTCTTAATAGTCCAACTTCCAGTGGCTGGCTTTGGCAGTCTCTTTTTTTTTTAATTCTTTCTCCTCGTTCTGTTTTTCCTTTTCGGGGAAAATCCTCTACCACGTTGCTAAACTTATTAGACTGGGTCTCGAGAGCCTAAACTCGAATATTTATTCGAGACTAGTTTTATCTCAAAGGGTTCCAAAGCCGTGTCTTGTACGTAGCACTAATGTTCTACATAATTATGCGTGCAGGTGCGAATCTCACACCTGTACCACTCACGAAAAGGTAACCAAGCATTAAACCGTGTTCTCTCTTTTATATTCGCACATCATCAAGCGTCTCAAAAATTCACACGTTAAAAACATTCCGAATTAAGTGCTAAATAGCGAAAGAACAAAATGTCACAGCCAAATAAATACAACCCTAAGGATGACCAGAAGGGGCTGGCAAAGAGTGAATAACTATTGAAACACCCATTCGCGTCAAAGCATTTATGCGGAGGAAATTTATTTTTAGCCTTTCGTGACTCTTGTACACGCCTTCTCTAGATGTTCTGGGTGGCCTCACCGCGCCTAATATCTCACTAGAGCCTCAGATGTGCTGTCCTAAATGTTGCTTCAGTATCTTCCTCCGTGGACGGATTTGCTCCTTGAGTAAGCCGATTCGTCATCAGATTATATCGACTAGAGCCTTTTTTGTACATTATGTTGACAGAAGTGTCAAAGCTACAATAATTCATTTATTATAAGGAAAGTTCATAATTGTTCAGATAGCTGACGTAAATGAAAAGATACTGGTCCCCGAAAATTATAGGAATCTTGTCGATAGATGAATTCTGACATTGCTTCCAATCGTGTTATTTTTGTAGTAAGATATGAAAATGCAATTAACTGTAATTTTACCAGAAAATGTACGCGTCAAGATTTTCATGGTGATGAATGTGATCCTCAACAACGAGAGTAATTCAAACGAAATTGTCCTCGACAATATTTCACTGCTGATTCATGTTGTTCTTTATTGTGTCGTGCGGCCGCGATCCTAAGGAAGCGTAAATGTGTCTGGTCGTTGACGAACCGTGTGCTTAGTTATTCAAGTAGTCTGGAGAAACTCACATAAGCCAAGAATGTGCTCATGAGAACTGTTCAAGCCAAAAGAGTAATAGGATGCGTGAGAGGCGTGTAAAACACGTGCCGCTTACACGTATGATATGTGATGGGTATGAGAAAATAACGGGTGGTCGCACGTGTTGACCGCTGTTGGGTTAGCTTTGTCGGCTTAAGTAACTTACAAGATGATACGCTTTCATTGAAAAAAAAAGTTCATCGAGATTGGAAGTATTGTCAAAATAAGTGAATGAGATTAAAAATAAGAGAGACCAGTTATCAACGCTCGAACACCGCTCCAACTTCTGGCTTCTGATCAACTTCTGGTGTGGATCAAAAAAATGTTTTTTATCAGTCAGGTTGACATTGTTCCTGATAACGTAGCATATCTACTCCAGACATTTAGTACAAAGAAGCATCACACCTGGGTCGTCAGTTTCATATTCAAGAGACATATTGCAATCTACGGGATGGTACTGAGAATGGCGACAGATACGGACGATTGTTCGGATTTAGCGACACGCGCGAGTGTACAGAAAGATATAATGAAAAAAGAAAACGGTTGAGAAACATGCATTTTTATTTACAGAAACAACGAAGATGCTCTCTTTTTTGCATTGTAAACGCAACGTCATATATTCTGTCGAACAATAGGACGTAAGCTTGGGCGATTTAACAAGTAACAAAAATCTGGGTTACTTTCTTTCATGCAGTCGTTCATGCAATGAGACGTTATTGTTTTTTGATACAAAGCTCGATTGTTAAGGTTTGACGCACCAGGCTCACGTGGTTTTCTCATTTTTAATCTCTATCGCATTAAACGTTGTAATATTTTTTGTCGCGCATTAGGAAAGCAGGGTATAAGTTGTTTCGTATTTATTGTGTAGAATCAGGTAGCGAAGTTTGCGTTCTGCGACTGTTGCAATTCACGTTCGCTTACCCGTCTTCTTTCATCTCGTATATATGTACCGCTGATTGCATCTGCCTCCTGATGCATTTTGTGGCTGCTGCAAATGTGATTATTTTTTGCAATTTGCTAAGGATGTGCTTCTTTATTGTTATACGTCTCGTTACATGAAATTTTCTTCTCTATATCATGTCTCGCGTTATCATCCATTATTATTTTCCATTTGTACTTCTCTACGCGTCCATGCATGCAGATATGTTCGGGCTGTTGTTTTTATATCCCTCATCTTCATGTTTTTGTTTTCACTGCTTCTTTTTCTACCTATCGCTCCATCTCTTTCGTATCCGGGCTACCCTCAGGCCGCTTTTTTCTCGACCCTGTCCAACCCATTTGCCACCCATACGTGTATATCCTGATTCCGTGTTTTTCAGACTACAACGTTTGCGTGCACATCAACAGCCATGGACCGAAACAGTGTGGATATCTATTGTATACATTGCATCAACCTGTGTATGACTGTGTTTGCTTGTATCTTAAAGTATCCAAGAGCTTTCGCCACCTCTTCCCTCCCCCCTAACCCTTCCTGTGACTCTTCTGCTCCCTGTCTGCTCTCTCGGTTCTTCTTTTTCCCCCGTTCTCTCAAACCTCTACCAGATTCGAACGAGAGTATAAACACATGCACACGCCGGAGGCTGCATATTTTAACCAACTTGCCTCGCATTGTTCTCACATATCCATGCACTCTACTGACGTTCTTTTCTCTTTGTTACACCTGCAGTTTTTTGCTCTGACTCTCTTCCCCTGCTCTCCCTCTTTCTCACTCTCTCTTTCACTGTGTCACCTTACTGAGCGATATATCAACTCTACATGCCAGGAAATAATGATCGCGTAACACACACTGAACGAGCTACACCACTTTTCACAACTTGGGCCCATTCTTAGGTGTTTGACACGATCTATACATACTGTTTTTTGTTATACGCAAGCCCTTGCGGAAATTCTCGAGGCTGTCTGTAATATCTTTCTCTCTCTTTTCGTCCTTCTGTTCTCGTTTCTGTTTTATGCTCATTCTTATTCGTACGGTGATGATGCATAATTTTTTTTCTCACCCCTTTATCTGACAAACAAGAGACATCTTGAATGAGCATATCCCGTCGTAAATACTCTGACTGTTCTTGTTGCACATCCGCGAGCGATTCCCTCCAAGCAGTCACTTTGTTTCAAGCTCAGGTGTTTACGAGGCAGTAGCAACAGCACTAACAACAAAAAGTTTTGCACAACTCTGTTGTATACAAGAGTCGCGATAATCGTTGTTCCAACTTCTCGCGATTCCACCCTCTCGATGTACACCACCAGCTCTTATTTCACCCTCCACCACGCACAACCATACTTCCATAAGTTTAAGAACTTTTTCACCGAGAATTAATGACTGTTCCACTGTTCATCTCTGAGACATGTTGTCATTTAAAATCATATCGTTTTATCCTCTGCAGTTCTTACTCCAGGAACCAATGGACCACGCAATATTTTTGCTTTCTTGTTTCTTTTTCACTACATGTACTGGACTCTGTGTATTGAAGATCAGTCGAATGAGGACTCAGCAATGAGTGATGCAGAATATTCTACGATTAAGGAGCCAGATAACGTATTTGAGTAATTTTTATTCAGTATTTCCTCGTTTCGTGCATCCGATCTTTCATGATTTTGGACATTTTTTCGTTGAATGTTTTTGGTCAAATGGTGCGATGAATGGTACGAAAAACAATCAAGAATCAATCAATATCCATGAGATATTCGGATGTCACGACATTTGAATATATCCCATTAGGATGTTGTCGAATAAGCGAATTTCCATTAACCCTCGTCTGAATAATATTTGCAATGGATTATACACTGTCAAGGTACCCGGATCGCTATCAATATGCAGGTAAATTGTCGTTGAAGAGATTTTACGAACGCAAAGTAAATAAACAGTGAAAATAAATGAATGAATGGAAGCGAGAGAAGTGGACAATATCATCGAGACTGACCCAGATAATTAAGTCGTATTGAAACATAAATGAATCCATTGTCCATAGAGCTGGCGGATTCGTCCGCCAGATGATGGGGAATTCCTCGAAGCACCTCACTGTAGGACCTCGAGTAGGTCATTGACTCGTGTGGTTCCGTACTTTCATCCTTTCTTTTGCTTCATCGGTGGCCCGTGATTTTAAAGGCCCATCGCCGTTTTGCTCAACGATGACGAATGAAAAGGATGCACTCAAATTGGTGTACCCTGCTGAATGTACTTGAAGAAATAGAGGCTTTTGCCATCGCCGTTTAATGTAACGGCGAAGAAATATTTGGATCAACGAAAAAGCAGCGAAAAATTGAAATCGAATTAAATGAATATGAGCGAATAAAAATATACAAGCGGGTCGAATTTGAATACAACTACTTCATAATAAAAAGAACTGAAAAATGATTATAACAAATACTTGATGTTATTTTTACTTCTGGAACGTTTTAATGGCACCATCCGCAGTAGTTGTAATAGTGGTGGGCACATTGGGTGCACGTTTACGTTATCGTTTCCGGCAAAAGTTACAAGTAGGGGTTGGGCTGTCTCTGCTTTCGGTAGGCTCGGTTGGTTGACGTAAAAATAGTCGAACGAGCAAACGGAAACCGCACCAGGTTACCCGTTACTATGCTGTGCACGATAACCCCTTGGCATTTTCTCCACGCCTTTAATTTCTCCTCGCCCCTCTCCTTTCGTTTTAAAATTCACCGTAATACTCTCGCTCCTCTTGATCCGAGCTTTACTTCTCAACGTTTCAGTTTTTTTTAGCCTACGCTTACAATTTTTTTCGGTGGTCTCATTATTTTTCTCCTCGTCGTGGATACAATTTTTTTTTTCTATTTACTATTTCGGTCTTGCTAACGTTCACGGTTAAAAAACGTAATACCTACCCATGCTTTATGATATTTTTTGCAGTTCTCTTCGTAGGAACTCCTGTCTCGTATAAATCTGCGAGACTGAAAAACCGATCCGATGGAAATCGAATTACTTCTTTCGCTCCGTGCTTACTTCGTACATTTTTCGAAAAATTAAAAAATGTTTGAGCTCAATTCTTATAGGTCTTTGAGTCGGTTAAGAGTTGCGAAGCGTTCCTCTTCAGCGATCCCTGCTCACATCCTCCAAACAATTCTCCAACCCTTTGAAATAAATCTTTCACCATATCTCATCGGGGTTATTTAGTTTGCTACGATTGTCATTTTGCTTCCACCCTTGCACCAAAAGAAGGCAGTATATTTTTTAGGAATCGTCATTTGAATTCGTGAGTGAATCAGAACCTGACAGATTTTAAAAACGAAAGATTGCACCGGGAACGAGGAAAATATCGCGGTCCAAAGTGAATTTGTCTTGTGTTACGGAACACGCGTGTTATGGAGCCCTTAGCAATGAGGGGGCTTCAAAAAATTCCAACAGTTTTACGCTTGTTCACATTCTAAGAACGAAATGAACACATATACACACGCATATATAAATTCATTTGTATGTATTAATATATTTATATCATCCGTGAATGCAGCTTCTTGAGATTGCAACCGGTCGACAAAAACGTTCCGTTTTGCCAAGTCTCTCCAGCAAGAAGACTCTTGAGTCGATTCGTAGCCAGGCAATCGTTGCGAAGTTCCATCAACTTTTCCACGACCCTCCGTGCCTTAAAAACCATCATCATGATGCAGCATGAAGGATTGACAACGTTGCACTTCTGACGTCTTCATTTCTATCGCCCATCACGCTTTGCGTGTCTTAATTTCTCCAGCCTGGAGATCTTCATTTTCAATTTATTATCATAAAGTCATTAGAGTAGAAGAATGAATATGGACTTCACAGATGGCATGTGTCTATTGATCTCGAATTAGGGTCAATCTGAGATTTTTATTTCCTGATTTATGATTTCGAGATAAATTAAAAACTTAAGGAGAATTGCTGTCTGTATTCTGGTTGATTTTATAGCTGTGAATTTTCACGTAAAGTTGAATTCAACGGGGTACACAATTTTATTGTGTTATCATTAACATGGTTGAAAATCTTTCGTTATACCTGATACCTGAAGTTCGATTTCGGATCATGTATAGCATGCGGAATTTGGCTTATTTGGGATCGACTCGTCTTTTGCCTCGCACCCAACGTATTAACGAAAAAACAACTTTTTTCGTCACGGTTGCAATAGATTTTTGACTCTCAAATCAAACTTTTGAAACGGGTAACACAAATACGTAGTCAGCTCAATCCAAATTCCAAAAAATTACACTCAGATTTTGTTTAAATTATTAAGGAAGTCGACCAAGATGAGGACATAAGTTTCGTAGCACAAACGGCAATTCGAATAAGCCTGGATATGAGTTACCCGCATCAATGGAGTGAAGAATGAAATGAGATAATATTAGTGCATTTTTAGTCGGGAAATCAAATGAAACGAATTTGTTAACTATTCACCCTGTTCAGTTACTTTTTTTTTCACTACTTCAGAAATTACTCGATGCTTTTGGCTACTCATGTGGCGTTACTCTTTTTATCATGCTACGTCAACGCGCATCATTTAGCTTTTGGTTTTTCTTTTTTCTTGTTCAAGGTGATGCTGTCGAGACAGACTTTTGAATATTCCCATTTTTTCTGTCAGTACTCATTTGCTTCTCTTCGCTATTCTAGCTCGAGTTACAATCCATCTATATGCGTATGCAACTGTGTACGCAGCTCTTTCATAGTTTATGAGCGTTCTGTGATGTCACGCAGCCTTTTGAGCTCCTACAGAGAAATGGCACTTTTATGACTTCACGTATGCTTCACACTGTCTATATAACGCTTTTTGCTTTTTCCAATGCTATACCGATCCGATGTACGTGTATGTTACAGTCGTCTATTCACAACGAGCTGTGGATCGTACTTTGACTTTATAATCTACAAGTTTCTTCTGCACTGAGAGTCGACTTCGATTGTACTTTTAAAAACGACGTGTCAATGTTCAGTTATACTCCGTTTTTTGTAATCTTTCATTTCACTTTTATATTTTTATAAATCAAACTATTATAATTCATAATTCTATTATTTTTTGTAGAAAATTTTTTATTTTATTTTCAGTCACTGCATTTTGTGTTTCCTCCACTAAAAACGATGTATTCGTGACTGTTTAACCTTACGAGAATTGGTCATAGAATGTTCAATTACCGTTGAACAATACTTGTAACTGAATTTTCGAGAAAGCTTATGGAAACCTGCCAACTGCATGACATTGTGATTTTCATTTTGGGTTATCCAGCTTTGAGGCATAATTGAGCGAAATAACAAGTGGATTCCGCAGTGTGGATTGAAATCGGGAAAAATATGGAGATGGAAATGTATCACAGGTTTTTTTTTTTTTTTTTTTTTATTACAAATGGAATATGGCTCGTTCGATTTCAATGGTATTATTCAATGGAATACGTTACGGAAACAAAGCTGAAATTCATTGTGGTTGAATTGTTGTATAATTTTATTCTTTCATCCACAAAGCTGACTGTATGAACGAAATTGATTGGATTTTTTAATTCATGTATCATATCACATAATAAAACAAATGTTTCAACAAAATTATTACATCTGTTGAAGATTGAACAACTAAAATATTGACTAATGGATATTGTTGGTTATTTTGATTATAGAGCAAAGATGGAAGTACGAACTGAACGTCCTCGAACAGCGGGGCGAATAGCGCCTACGGGACGTGTTACGCCGACCGTTAACCAAAGTGTGCCCGGGGGTGGAAGGCGAAAGGCTATACCGGTACCACCACCGAGGGTGCCAACCCCTATGCCCACTGCGAACAACAATCAGCAAAGGTAAACACTCCATAGTTCACGACACTATAATTAATATCAAGCATAGTAATTAAAAGACCAATAGGCACGACCAATTACATTTTAATGATGTCGGCAATCACTAGATTTTCATTGTGTAATACAAGGTGTACTAATAATAAATGAAAAACTATATTTTAAGAGTCGCTAAATGTTTCAGGTGAAACATTTTGAATAATGAACCGGTATTGAAAATACCTTGTTGTCAAATCATTCGTAATTTCGTGTCGATGATTCAGTTTCGTGGTTCCAGAAAAATTTTTATTTGTCAAGGTCGTTAGAAAAATGAATTATTTGAAGTACTGACAAAGGTCCATAACTCATCATTTCTCATACTGCTAGACCTTATGGACTTCGAGAGTGATTGATTATTAAATAAAAAAAAGAAAAGCCTTTTCACCTTTCGATGCATGATTAGAGCATTAAGAAATTTATTTATAGATCGACGCTGGTATTTGATACGAGTTATACTTACTCTGTAGCTTTCTAGTTTTCGTTGTTTTTACTGTGATGGATCGAAATTTCATGGAATCCGAGCCAAATAGACCCGAAGCCCTCTACACTCACTGAACTGTCGCCTTTTGAGAGATATCTTAATTTCATCTTGACACTGTCAAATATACCGGTTTATCGCGGTTAGTCAAGATAAATTGCAAAGGGCAAAGTGCCTGGAGGGTCAAGTGGCACAAACTCAATGGTGACCTCTGGCGTTTATGTGTGCAGTTAACCCTGCAGAGAATACCGCTTCGAGATTCTGTCTCTTTTTCCTCTCTCTCGTTGCCAACCTGTGACGAAATCGCTCTACTAAATCTCGTCGACATCGTCACAACTCCCTTCGACGACTACGTTATTCCTGTCTCTTGTTCCATGTGTTTCTAGCAGGACTCATTTATTCCGTCTCTAACATCGCTATATCACTCATTTATTCAGGCTTCAACCCTACCATATCATCAACCGCGCACCCGTTGTTTCAGTATTAACTTACGCGTTTCATTCCACGCTTGTGCAACTCATCTCGCATAGGCAAATAATCCTAGGATTAATAAGACCACTCTATACAATTATCACTTTGACGAGGCACGATTGGATGGGGAGGATAGTTTTCAAGTCCACCTAAATATACCTATGAATGTTAATATTTTGTTTTTCTACTTTGTTAAAAAAAAAAAAACTCGTTAGAATGAGAAATGAAAATATTCATAACACTTTCCATCGTTCCGCTAGAGGAATATACCAGCAGCCTCCACATTCAAATTCCTCCAGAATTCTCATACCTATTCATCTTCAACGACTCCGACATACAGCTATCGATGGGTTCTGCATTAACGTGTTGCAAATTTAACCAGAAAAAGTAAATCCGGTCTCGGCGACTTTTATAGGCCTTCCTTTACACATGACATACCAAAATTTTAAATCGCCCGTTAAATTGTGCCGTAGAATATTTCTTTGTCGAATATGTTACGTAAATATCCGACTGTCTGAGCTGCATGATCCGCAATACATTGCGAGCTTTGGTCCAGAACATTCTGTGGCAGTTCCGTAGCTATAACAGGTTTACATATATATACAGAAGATTGAAGTGGTCTGTACCAGCGGTCATATCAGTCACATGCTACCGGAGACTTAACCCGTGATGCTTTTGTCAAGCTAACATACCTTACTCAACTTACGCCTCGCTTTTCCGTTGGCAGCTTTAGACCATCCCTCTGGTGGTCTCCACTAACGCGAGTTTACCAGTTGTCGAGCGTTCGTGGTGGCTGGTCAAACCATTAAGTAGGCAGGGATTAGTTTGCTACGGCTGATTAAAGTCACGAAAACATCGGATTAACCCCGTTCTTCATCCCTTATTCGCAATCTACAGTTACCTTCTATAGGATTGTATACTGAGGCACGTTTGTTAAATGTCTGCTTAGTCTCTTCTTGGTATAAATTGCAATTCTGGCTACCAAGAAAAAAACTACTGATAAGAAGGGAATGTGTTTTCGTCCCAATAACTAAAGGGAACACTCATTGTGCTGGAGATTCTTTGATTCTGGATTTATCACTGATTTCGAAGTTAGCACACTGTCAAAAAGATCCGGAAACGTTGCAAGAAACTTACCTATTATTTCGTGAGACGAAATAAGTTGCTTTGTCCCGTAGTGATTCTCCTGAAAGACGAACAATGGCACTTTCACGTTCTACGGTCTTTGTTGTCTTGTTTCAAAAGCCTTTAATGGTCACAAGAATTTTGGGAACACAATTGTCTGGTCATTAAAAACACAACTTGACGACCAACCATCTAAGTTCGACTTCAACCTTAACCAACCATGAACATTGAATGTGTGCGTGTGTGTGCACACGTTGATATGAAGCGAGGTAAAAAAGCTGGTCCGAGATCGTGTGCGCGGTTCATTCGTTGGCGCGTCGGGTTCAAGGGTCTCGTGGGTGGTCACGGACTCTACTGGCAAGGTGTCAGGGCTCCTCGTCGGCCGTGCACTTTCAACAAGAGCCTCGAGATCTCTCGGCTCTAAATCCTTTTTTTTTTCACCTTTCACACTCGCACTTGCCTCTTTCGTTCTGGCTTTTTCGTACGCGCTTAATTTTCTCTCTTTCTCACCGGTTTTCCTCGCATTCTTTCTCATTCGGAATGCAAAAGAAGATTTTTTTTTCATGCTTACTCCTTTAGCGTGTCTTCATCGTCTGCCAGTTTGTCCCTTTGTATTCAGCTAAAGAAGCTTCCGATTATGAGATTCAATAGGAAGTCTGCATGCATTTCGTCGTTCCAAGTAGCTGGAGCCATGGCGAATAACGAATCTCGTTAATGAAGATGAAACTTTTTGTTTATAATGTAATTGCAAGATTTCTCAGAGTGCATAACACATTTACATAGTATTTAATGTGCAGTGGAAATTTATTTAAAAAAAAACCTCAAGTGGCATCAAGCTCGTACCTTAGAATCATAAATTGCCTTATAATTTCTCTGTCTCTCGTAGGAAACTCTCGAGTGGGCTCCTCGTGGTATATTTTCCATGAAAGCCTCAATGGCTGAATTCATTTTTTCGAAATAATTTCACTGTTATTGTAATCTGCAAGAACTGGGCCTTGTACTGAGGTAGCATTAACGAAAATGTGCGATCGAGATCTTACATTTAAACTACTATCGATCGCTTAAATTTCTTTATGCCCAGAGACAGATCCTTCCACCGGAGGAGTATAGAGTTTGAAAGCTTTGGGAACTCTTCTTCGACAGTCCTTTTCATCTCCTTCTGCACAGACAAACTGGCGATAAGCCGCTTAAAGAGCGTCTACGTATTTATGGTCGTGAACAAAATGTAGAGTCAGCGACGCATGTACCTGTTAATATCTTGACGATATCTTTGTTAATTAGATTTCGAAAGTTTCATAGACGTTAAATCCTCATATGAGTAAAAAATAAATGAGACAATATTCTGCAGTGCAAATGGCAGCAGTGGTTGTATGAAATGACCTGAGTATCGCCAAAATCTGTAGAATCCCAAGCAGCTTAGAGATATATACGTTTTCAAATAAAATGTTTTTTCGGGTTCTAGTGAAGTACAAATTTTTCATCAATAATATTTTAATTAATGTTTAATTGGAATTATTTAAGGTAGCTTCGATCCAAAATGATTCTTCGTTTAATATTATTTTGCATGAATTGCGCCAACTTTGGCTGAAACCCTTCTACATCCCTTTAACTTTCGAATTTAAAGTTCGAACCCGTGTTTCGATGAGATTTCCCAATTACTAATGAACCCTTTTTGATCATTATAATGATAGAGAGTTTCGGCGAATTCACCGAATTTTACACCGGTCAGAATCAATTGATTCTCTGGCAAGCCCGCATGGAAAGATTTTTTCCCTCAATGGAAAACTTTTTCCTTGTTACCTCATGTGGTTTATCAGTTTCGGTGGTGTATGCATGAAAGCTACCGGCGTTGTGTCCTTTTCCGTATACACTCTATGGACACTGGTGTAGGTTCATTAGGATATACAAACCAACAGAACCTGAAATTCTGGTGGCCACAATGCAAATACGCACTCTGCGTGGTAAGAGAGAAAAAAAATGGAGCGAGAGAGAGAGAGAGAGAGAGAGAGAGAGAGAGAGAGAGAAGGAAGAAAGATGTCTGAACAGCGCAATCGGAGGCTTTGTATCAAAGACTCGCCCGTATATGTTCATTAGGCGGTATTTAGCTTTGCTTTTCCATATAGATTCATACCAGCACGGGCAAATGGTTCACTACACGGGAAACTCGCAATATTGTACAAAGTATTTTTAATGCTTTTCCATTGATCTCTATGAGAGAGGATATTGACGAAGCAATATTTGCATAAAGTCCTTCTCTTATTGCGTTATGAATAAAGATTAAGAATCTTTAATTTATATGAACAATAATTGAATAGTTCGCAAAATAAAATCGGAATTGGTTGTAACAAGTTTTATCAACTTAAATATAAGGATAGAATTTTGAGTTCATGAAACCATTTATAAGTGAAGCTTTATTCGTTGAAGTGTATGTCGTTGAAAAAAAAATAGTTTGCTTCAGATAGCTGACCCCGATTTTGTGAAGCAATTCAATTGAATGTTAAATAATTCAGTCGTATATAATTAGCTTTTTCAAACTTCAGGTTTTGCGCTGATCTCTCTGCCTATTCAATTTATATTTTCATGTAAATTTAACTCTGAATAATTTCACTGAATATCTGTATCATCACAAATTTTTTTTTTTTTTTTTTAATTTAGGGATCTTACTCTTGTTTCAAGCGACCTATTTCAAATCTCAAACGAGACATAAAACAATCGATTTAAAAAGTATTCTACTCTACAAAAGATTGACAAAGCTTTTTGGTACGTTTTGTTAATGGAATTCAACGGATAGGAATAAAAAAGGAGATTATTCTACCTCAAAGGGCAACTCTTTAGCAGATATCCATGTCTTTGGTTTTGTTTTTTCTTCTATCTCATTTTGTATCTTATTTATATCATGTATATATAGATATACCCTTCTATATTACATATACAAGTCAAAAGACTAATGAAGCTGCTCGGTGTTTCATCCGTTTATATATATACATGCTCGCTCGAGCCAATTAGCTTTCTCTTTCCACTGTAATGCTCCCACCGCCTGATTTTGTCTCTCGTATCTTTACAAAGGAAAACAGCACTTTGCTTTCCGTCATTTCGCTACATCTACAGATGAGACGAATCGTATTGTTGAATACAGAAATAATGAAATGAAAGAAAACAAATTATACAACCTTCAATGACAATACATCAGAGACGTGTCGTTCTTCAGGTAAAAAGTTACGATGGATTAAAATAAAAAAATGCCGATCAAAAAAAAAAAAAGAAAACGGAGTAAAAACTACAAGACGAGGTTATAGCACACAAAATCTCCTACATAATGAGAGTTTATTCCACATGCTTATTTATGACATCCAGCTACGAAGAATCCACTACTCTCATGCATTTAAACTTTTACGAGCCTCATAAATGTTTAATCTCTTAATTTATACGCTCCTGTAAAAAAGATACGCCGCATCTTTCGTCTTAACGGCTTCAGATATTATAGAATGTTTGGATCGTGGGCGATTGGAATTCGCCACTTTAAGCTCTCGCACCAAAAGTGATAATACGATTCTCCTTTTTTTCCCCGTCAAATCAACGGATTGAAATTTCTTTATCACAATCATATCGATTACAGACTTCTTTGTCAAAATATTCTAACGAAGAATAACGAAGAATTTAATGATTTTTATACGAAAATAAACAAGTTGGATCATCGTAAAAATTCTCAAATCTGCAGTGGTCGTCGACTCCACGGTGAGATTCACAAAAATTGTCCGATGTTTGCAAAACCTCTAAATCACGAACTTCAGATTGGAATTATTTCGGCGAATTAATTAGCCAAATTTATGCATATCTCCACTTCTTTTTGGTCTCGTTGGACGAATACGAATCGCTAATTGACTCGGTTAGTCAGAGATGACAGCCTCGATTGACCCATGTCCTGGACACTGTTGATCCTCTCGATTTTAACCCATCGGCTTTTCCATCTCAATTAACTTTGGTTTGATTTATATACGTCGTGAACGTGGAGTATACACACGGATTGTACATAGACGTATTAGGATTGACCATCAAAGGTAAATCTGGACTTGCCCCATGACAAGATGGGAAGGATCAAAGTATTAGAAGTTTTTTCATTAGTAAAATACATAAGCTGCTTTTCTTGCACTTGGATAAACAACCTGCTATAAATTCATATGTTATCTGTTTGATGGGTTCGTATTCAAAGTTAAGGCAAAGAATATTGACTTAATTAAGTTGTTAAATTGCTATTATGAAATCGAGACAAGTCGAGTGGTGAGGTGTTACATTTCTAAAAAGTCATATCCTCGTTCAAAAATTTACAAACAAGGATCGAAAATGTGATGTTTTTCAGGTATTTTTTGCTATCCGATGGCACAATATTATTAACAAGTCGAATATTTGTACGTATATGTGAGTATCTTGCAGAGAAAAATCTAACTCGAGGTTTACGAGTGTTTTTGATTGATTTATTATTGAATTATATCATACTTTTATTTATGCGTCTTCCCGTCTACTGATCGGTAGCCATCTACTTGAGCGACAACTCCGTGTATGGGCTGAGGTGAAAGAAGAGATCACAGTTTTGCGAGTGTAAAATAAATTTACAACGTATTGAGCAATTCCTTTGAAAAGTATAGCAGCAGGATTTTAGTTATTTATTTTTTTGGCATTAATGTCGACTAGAAACACGTAGGAGTATCGAAGAGTCAACGAATAGTCGTTGGGAGACGCACTTCCCGCGGGACCTTTGAAAGCACCGCGAACGCGTAATAATCGAGTTTTCAGCAACGAATAGCCTCGAGTGACGGGATCACACCCTTTGTTGGCTATCGAACCGTTATGCTTTTAACGAATCGCGACGGTTAACTTACTCTCGTCGACCCTCGTAATCTCATACACGGATGCACATATATAAAACGTGCGTGGGCAATACGAGCCGATGTAAAAAAGAGAGAGAGAGAGAGAGAGAGAGAGAAATTAAGCGAAACGAAGAACGGGAGAAACTGATGATGAAAAGCGAAGCTTTGCGACTTTCGTGCGTCTAGAATTACGAATGAGTTTCGATTGGTAATCGATACATTCTGACTTTTTACTTTACAACGAGTTCCATAGACGCAACAATCTTCACTATTCATATCCAGATAGAAAATTAGACTCGAATTTCAATAGCCAATCGATAATTGTATACTTCTAAGGCCGTTTCGTTTCAAAGTTGAAAGTTAATTATTTATTTTCCCAAATGTAATTTCAACATAACCGAGCTCAGACTTCAATTGCCGTTTGGTAAAACAACTCATGGGATTTACATAGAATAAAGAGCCAAAAAGGATCGCACTCTCTGTTACAGATTTTCGAGACGTGGAGTGGAATTCAAAGTTTGGATTAAAAACGCATTTTATAATTTATTATTTTGGGTCGTTTTTCAGAACCAAGTGAATTGACCTAAAAACGCCTAAAAAGTAATTAATCAGTTGACTTGATGATATAGTGGTGGCTCACCAAAATATCGAATCATGCAGCGAATGTTTTTTACGAAAAATAAACGATGTATATAAACATTTTTTACAATCAAAGCTGAATGTAGGAAACCATTTTTTCCAGCTCACGATACAAAGTCCATGCAGCGCTTGGTCGTTCGGTGATAATAATTTTTCATCGTTATCGATTTCTTATGCTGCAAGCTCGAGAACGTTTTCTGCTTTGCCGGCTGCTGAGCTTTTGAAAAGCTCCGACTATCGTGAAAAAGGGGTTTGCGTCTGGAATCGCTGGCAGATGCGGGAGAAACCATTCGCTGAAGCAAGTTCCTGGGTTATCCATTGTGTGGCGCTAGTTTTCGCGTCACAGGGTTAGTTTTTACTGGCAGTTAAGGGGCGGAACGAGTTTTTACATTCTTTTCAATATCGATTTAAGTTAATGAACTTCATTAAACTTGAAACTCCGTGAACAAAAGAAAATGGGATGTATCTAGTGGTAGAATGTTTCGATCAATCTCGAAAATTTGTTGATAAGAATCCGCATACGACGGAGAACATTTTCTAAGAAAATGATTGTTCGTACGATTAAAAAAATTCACTAGACCCTCATCGCTGAGCATCAACAATCAAATCAAAAATATATGCAGCTTTTACTTCAATCATAGTTTGAGTCATTCTTCAACTGTTTTTATGACGCGGAATTACAATTTGGACCCTTTTCCATCTTCCACTTATCCTTTTGAACTGTTCCTCGAATTCTTGAGCAAATTGATTTTCGAGGCGCATGTCGTACCACGGAATTCGTGTTACCATTCGCCAAAAATTATCAAGTCCGTAAGTCGACTCGGAAATTATTGATAAATATGAATGAAATTAATTAATAAATGTAATAATTAATAAATTAGAATATTGAGGACTCGCGTAGAAATTCTGAACATCACTAATTGCGGTAATGATCTTTTGAGAAAAGCTTTTCCCGTCCGTTCCATTTGGAGAGCCATTAAGGGATTTTACCGGAAGAGGATTAGCGTCCGGTGCGTATTCAAACCATTAATAATAGTCGAAGGTTTGCAGCACTCGAATTCGCGATGCACTTTTGGTATTAGAAGAGATATTACGAGATCGTCATGATTCTCCAGATTGACTGATTTCTACAAATTTTTCTGGTCGAACATTCATCCAATATGCGATAATGAATTGAACAAATTAATACTGCGAGCGGTTTCATGTCACTTGTATATAGTAGCAAAAGTGCATAAAATTATTCAATGGCTGGCGTCTCCAAGATTGAATATGGATGCGTGAATATTAGACATTTTCTATACATATATGTAAGTACTTTTAAACTGCATTACAATTCGTTCGTTCATGCAATATTTTATTGCTATTAATACCATCAAACTAACCCCGTTAGCTTTACGAGCTTTCATATAAAAGTTTTTGTGCAAGATTTATTACGGTTGCTGTATAGCGACAGTAAAGTGAAAAGAGCTCACCAAACGAAATATGGAATGTTCGAGTTGAAGTAGCTCATTGGCCCAAGTCGATTCAAGTCCCGAGATCTTCCTTCGTCGTCGTAAACGTTCCGATATCGTCAAGATGAATGTCCCTGTTTGGGAAAGTTCATAGCGGGCCAATCACCAGGATAATTAAACCGTTACATATTGTAAGGTTTCCCTCGGAAATCGATGCTTCTTGATACTCGCAAAATTTTGTGGCACCGATCTAGCAAAACCAGACACTTTTGCTCCTGCAATTCACTTGATGAAAGATTGAAACAATAGGATTTACTGCAGATTAATCTCAAGACAAGTATGATGATTGAGATAATCATGATTAACATACCTTCCAAAAAAAATCCTATAGCAAAACAATCATGCCACGTTTTCGTAATTTAAGTAAGACTTTTGAGTCAAAAAATGACACTGATCTTTTCCGATACAACGCAAAAAAATGTTCACATTTCTCGTCGTTTCAGTAACTCAATGAAGATCATGCTAGAGATAGGAAGAGAGCGGAAAAATTCTTATGAATAAAATATACAGAAAGAGGTAGAAAGCTTAAAAGACATTTGTACAAATCTGAAGAAAGGTGGATGAGGAATTAAGAAAAATTTCGTATTGTGTCTTGCGTCGTACAGAAAGCTTATTTTACGGCCTCCTTACAAAACTCCTAACCTCCTGTTCCTTCAGAGTCCATAAGAGTCTCGAACTAACAAGAATCAAGGTTAGGTTCAAGAGGCCCATGTTCATGGAAGCAAGTGGAATGGGCCAGTGGGCGGCGTTTACCATATGACTGTCTTTCTCTTCTACATTGGCGATAGAATTTCTTCCTCTCTCTCCCTCTGCCTTACTCGCATGGACAATTCCGAGCAAACCACATCGCTCAATGTCAGAGAGAGCTTAATTAATGAGAGCGGGACACCCCGTTGAGGGCAGCAAAGCAATGGTGATCCAAGGCATATTGCATGTGGGACAACCCACCCTGGACGACGTTCCCGCGCTCGAACACCCGTTAATAATCGGACAGGTATATCCGTTTATTAACGCGAGAGCCCAGCACGACTCCCTTCACTCGTGCTCTTGAATTTAATCTCCGGTAGATCTCACGGTACATTGTACTTGTGCCCTTTGTCGTAAAGCCCGTACGGATTGACTGGGGAATTTCGTATCCTCGGTTTTAACAGAATTTATAATTAATGTACTAAAATAGAATCTTTGCAGCATTTATTTCACGTAAATGAAAAACTCTTTTCAATTCAACTGAAATTTACTTTCGAGTAAAAAATTCATGCATTGAATATCACGAGAGTTCTATTCAATTATGACTTTTCGTTAATTTTTCCATTAAATAGTAAAGCCTGTGCGATAACACATAAATTTGATTTTTCATTTTTTATATATGCAGTCAAATTTCGAACCTTTTTTCATACTACGAATGAAAAATACGATTCAATAACTATAAATAATCGTCACTCGAATAGTTCAACTTTTGCACTGATATTTTTGTACATTCAAGAGTTAAAAATCATAGAGAAAAAAACGTAGTTTTTGTTCTAAATGTTTTTTTTGTTTTGCCACGTCCTTATTGCATAACGTCTCGTTTAAATGAAACTCTATCGTGCGAAGATCGATACAGGAAAATTGCGACGATCGCGTATAACCTCAACGAGGTTGAGTCCTCACGAATCCGATGATCGTTAAGGGTGTCGAATGTAATTATTTATAATTTATTTAACATCCACATTTTAACGATGTTAATTACTCGAGGAGGGTGAAAAATTTAACAAGAGAGGAAAAGAGATAGCTGCGAGGCCTCGTTGGTCCTCTCGTCGTAATCACTTTCCTGCACCGTATTAGTATACCTATAAATTTATTTTCCTCTATATACACGTATACATGCACATCTTTATTTCATACGGTGTCGGGATACTTCAGTCTCCTATGAATCTTCTATGAATATATATGTACCGACGTGTACACGGTGAACCTGAAAGATACATATTCACTCCAACCGTCACATACGACCCCATTGCATTCATTATTCGATTGGATTCACTCTGGATTCCCCGACGTGATGCTGTCGACTATGCCATATAAAATAGTACAATTCATTATGTTAATGTTGAATATTTTATTTTTCATTCCATATCAAAATCCCCATCGTTATCGAATCATAAAAAACTAAAACTCACGGTGATAAAGATTTATCGTAAATGGAGTGATAAATCAAGTAAAAAGTGAGAAAAAAAAAGATTTTAGGCTGCTAAAGTAATAATTGTTTTCCTAGAAACAAGTTCGAAACTGTAAATAAAATAATTATTTTGTTAAAATACAACGGTTGACGAGCAAACATGCTCCGTTACATTGATGTCACGAAAATTTGCCAACAAATTTTCGATTGTTGACGAAGTTTGACCGCATCGCCGAAAATTCAATACGAAAATAATTAATTCGTTGAGTTTGCATTGAAGTGTAGTAGTAGAGAAGGGACAAGGAGCAAGAGTGAGTGTTGACTTAATTGACGCAGAATTGTCGATCGTAGGGTCGTGGAAACGTTCAGGGAATATTAGCACTCTCGTCCTGATGGCATAACGTGTAATATAGACGACGATTATTAACGATGCCAGTTAATTCGTCGAGGTTAGCACTCTCGGCTCGAGCAATCTCTTGTCCTGCCAGTGCTGCTGCTGCTGCTGTTGCTGTCTCTCTAAACAGCACGCGAGATCATTAAAGAGACCCTCGATGAAGGGGACGAGCCGAAGGTTTCTGCGTCTGGGGCTACTACTACGTACAACCTCAGCAAATTACCTGCGGTATCTTGTTCTATCGTCAAGTTTCCTCGCACGTGCTCTTTCGCCAGTAAGATGTTATATAACGCTCGGAACATTAATCGAGACTAAACTATCGTAAAAACTTGTATCCACAACAACGGAAAACATGGTCAGTGAATTCGATCATTTCAGGTAATTATGTCCGTAGAATATTCATTGCTACACATTCAAATTTTCTATCTCCTTGATCTCGTTTTGCTATGTTGATCGATTTTCCAGTAAATCGATATTTTTCAACCAATCTTTTTACAAAGTACATTTAACTGCCTCAAAATATTATTTTAAGGTTATTTACACATTTTCAAGCATTTTTACGATTACTTTATCGTTTCAAATATCCACGTGACACATGATTCTAGGACAGTAGGCCTTAAACATTAACATTAACATTTTAATTTACATACGAGCATATTCATATATTGATAATTGAGCTTCGATCAACGTAGTTTTCGCTTCAGTAAATTTGCACATTTAGCAAGATGTGTCCCCTGTGTACAGATCATTACGAATGTGTATAATTTACACGTTTCCAGATGGTTAGGACTAAAGCTATAATAATTGGGTGAACAGTTTGTAAATCAAAGAAAGTAATAAAAACATTGAATAAAACAAAAGACCAGCGTAGATGTTGCTATAGTTTTCGGAAAAATGTCGTGGCATACAAATTCATCGAGATGAAATGCTCATCGCTGAATTCATTACCATATCTATTTTACCTTTTTTCTTCTACACATTTTAACACTTATTTTGGATCGTTACAAATTCAAGGAGGCCTGCGGTCATGGGACACCCTATGTATTTATACATGAGATGAATTGGGCTTTGGCTCTCTCAAAAGAGAGTGTATGCAGTTGCATCGTGTCTCGTGCCAAGAATCCTCGTATGTATATGACCATAATCGACACCACACGTTTGCCAGCGGTTACCTACGTTTACTCATGGCTCGTTGCTTTGGTGGTTTTCCTCCGATCGACTGCTTTTACATCTACTGTTATATACGTATATGCTTGAGTGAATAGCACTTAGATGTAGTTCGATATGACTATTCAATTTCATAGCTCTATGGCTTTGCATATTGGCCTAGAATTATTAGCTCTGAACAATTTTCCATTCGTTCATTCAAGTAGGAATATTTAAGTCTGAATTTATAAATGTGTATATATATTTATAATAATTTAGTACGAATTGCTAATTGGTTACTTGCGAGAATGAATAATTGATAGTGTGCCAATGAAATTTTGACGAATAAAATGCCTTTGAAGCGTAGCAATACTCGAAGAATTAAAAATTATAACCAACAGAGAGTAACTCCTTTTGTGTTACAAAATTTCAACGCTCTATTTTCATTTTTTACATATTGCATTCTACAGCGGTGAATTTAGATTTCGTTTTTTTTTTCGAATTTCATCGCTGAATTCGGTACTCTGGTCTGTTGTTTAACGAAGAATAATGGAGAGGAGTATGATCAATGATAGCAATGTTGATGCAGCGTTACCGGGTATCCGGGTTATACACCCTGCCGGACATAATCCAAGCTCCCTCAATTTTACGTACAGTTGGTTAAATTTATGGTAAATTTCCAATTTAATATTACAACGCGTCGTTTCGACGTGTGTGAAAGATCCGTCAGAATTTTCATCAGAAATTTTTTTTTTCACCCTTGGACGTGTGTCTCGCGTGTCCAACACACCCACTCTAATTTTCACGCCCGTGTGTCGCGCACGTGCGGGGGAGTGTGACTGATCGTCACCGTTGGTGTTCCGTGACACACTTGCGCGGTTCTCGCGCGTTCGAGAGGTTTCGAGCGGACCAGTGCAGAGTGAAAGTTTTGCTTAATGGTCGTGTTTTGCGAAAAAGTATCATATAATAAAAAAAAATATGTATATATCGCGTATCTATATGGATATAACGATACTTGAAAAGTATTTTATATTCATGCATGAAGAATAATCGCCGAATAAATTATACTCGAGAGTAAAAATAATTTCAGTCAAAAGAACAGATGTTGGAAGCAGAGCCGAAACTAGAAAAACAAAAAACTTGAATTAATGAAGGCGAGCGAAAGAACACGAGACAATTTTTTTTTTTTTTCTTCATTTCACTACAGCAAAGTGTGAGGAAAATGTAAAACTTTCAAGAAGTGATTCACGAGCGTAAAAATTCGATAAACACTCAAATTATATGTAATCAGCAGCATCAAACATGCACTCCAGACAAAAATAAGAGAATCGAAAAGTCTCTGAATGTGTAGTTTCCGTACCATTTTGTTAATCATACGCACAAGGGATTAATTATAACAAGGTTTTGTCAAAGTCATTCACCCTCGTCACTGTTACTCCTTCTCTCTCTTTTGATTTGTAGTGAACGTAAGTGAGGTTGAAGGCTGAAGGTTGAAGGCGTGAAGAAGAATCACGGCAAGAGATTCAAAGCACCTACGGGAGTAATGCGCGCACTGCTTTCGAGATCTCAGGAAAAGATCGCACTGCGAAGAGGAAGGGTTAAAGATTAGGTGCGAAAGAGTCTGACAGATTGGAATCGTTAGAACGACGTAAATATATCTGATACACATGGATCTCGGACACCTACCATTGAAACTATCTGAAAGTGCGGTGCCGTCTTCATGGAAGACGTCTGAGAAAAAGACAAAAAAAAAGAGAATTTGAGACACATGTGTGTAGGAGTAACAAAGCGAATAAAGAAATAATAAAAAAAAAAGAAGCAAAGAGAACGCAAAAACGGAATCTAGAAGAATAGCCGCGAAGATGTTCGTCGGCAATGTTATATATGAAAGGTTGATGTGGCGCGTGCATTGTGTCAGCACAGCATGATGTCGTGTACAACTTGTATCGCTTCGGGGCCAAAGTAAACTTCTGTCTGGTGCACACACTATTACGTGTGTATCTCTACACGTAAATATATATATTTATGTATGTATAAAAATATATATCTATAACCGTCGTGTCCATTCCGATACTTCCGAGGTAGACGAATTTTCTTCACCATGAATCACGAAATACGAATGGAAGGATGATTGAATAATAAAAAAAAAGGAAGGATACGTTTCGGGCAAAAATAGTACTTGTCAGACTTATCGAAATGGTGCGGAGAAAAAAACGCTAGAGCTGTATCGTTTTTTTTTCTCACATCGATAATTCTTCGTGCTGAAAGGATTCGACATTTCTGGGCTTTCTGTCAATTGGAAGATTCACGAGAAGGTAAAATAAATGCCAGTGAGAAAATATCTGTTTCAGAATATCACGAATGAATTTATTTTCTAAACTCGCGATTTCGTGATCTCATTTTCAAACAAAGTTTTTACGGAACAACACCATGATTAACTTTCTCATGGCAGTGCCCAATCGAATTTCTTTATTGAATAAAATGATGTTGAACCAGGAAGTATTCTCATAAGGATTTTCATATACAAGTTACGGTGTTTTTCGTAAAAATTCCATCGATCAATCTTCCCCAACCCCTGTTTCCTCCCTGCTTTTCCTCCTGTCCAAACGAACTTCCTTCACAACGACAACCGACATGACGTTTGCTCAGGGATAATCTTGCCGCATTCTACATCCTTCTATTTTCGGATTATCATCGAGAATTCGTTATCGGGATGGTCCTGAAGGATGATACAGAGCAACCAATGGAAGATAAACATCGTTGCACTGGACACGTGTGTATCTCAAGTAAGATCGACGTATCGGTAAGAGAATATCAACCGATCGCCCGAATCGCTCCAAATCTTGATTGGCACACAGATACATACAACAAACTCAGACGTGTATACAAGTGTATAAGTCGATTAATCTGCTCGTGTGCTCGAACTCCATGGAACAACATTCGGATCCTTCCCAGGGACCACGCATTTGTCAGCTGATGTTGATGGATACCCTCGCCCCTGTGCATTGCGCTCTCACGTACAATTTGTCATTGGACAATAGATGCCCTTGTAACCAACGCTCGAGCGGGCTTCTGTTCGCTCTTTCTACGCTTCATATCATTCTTCTATACGTTCTCCGTTATGGATACATAGATTGTTAGGCTTTTCTAGCTTTCTTGAGGGTTAACGAGAATCACCCAACGTTCATTTTAGTTTTTCTATAACGTTCCTTATTGCTTTTCTTTACCTCCTTAATCTGTCATATCCGTGCGTGTGTAAGATCCGTAATAATTTTTCATTACTTCAATTTCCATTCAAATGATCTGGATAACATTTCCAAAGTTTAACGATTCGTATCGAACGATTTATCTTTTTTTCGTATTATGAAATTCATGCGTTTTTTCAACATCCGATATTTTTTGCCGAAAGCACAAAGCATCAGTTTTCATCGAAGTTGCTAGATTTCTTCTTCTTTTTCACAGTTTCCTGCCTTCGAAAAAGACGCATCGAACAAAGTAATATTTGTCGGACGAACACCGAAAGTCAGGAAATCATATACGAGCGACAGATCGTACCATGGTCTATGCTTCTGTGCGTTTTCTTCTGGCTCACCTTTTCCGTTCTTCGTCTCTCATAGATATAAGGTGTCTTGGACCTGATAGCTGAACATTATATTTGGATCAGAAAAACGTCCAGATCAAAAAGTACTCGCAGAGGTTTTGTATTTTCCGTTAACAAAATTGCCTCGATCGTTGATAGGTGGATTGATTCGAACTGAAGACGAAGGTAAGCTTCAAATGAAGTTACAAAAATGTTGCAAAAAGTGGCAAAAATAATGACGTTCATTTGACAAAAAAATATCGATTCAGCCATATTCCTGTCATACTAAATAGAATTTTGTTCGATGAACAAATCGTTGTGTAATTTTGATAAAATCGCGCTAGTGATTCAGGACTGCCCGACAACGCTGGCTTTTGTGTCAGTGTGGAGATTGACGCGACTCTATAATGAATGAATCTCATCGAGGCTTTGTCGCATCAAAAACTGTCCCAATGTCATCGAACGTTTGTTAGAATTTTTTTTCTCCAATCCATAATTAGTTTATGAAACTTTAATTCTGAGACACCTTGTATACTCATATGTGTTATACGAATTTATGACCTTCGTGCGTCCAATCTTTTGTCCCGCCCAATCTGTCGAGACTTCACACTGTCTTCTATAAAGTCTTGTCGTACAGACTCGACACTCCACGTCTCGTTGCACCCATTGTCGTCGAAGAATCGTTGTGTACTGGCTCCCCCAGAATAGTTTTCTCTCAACCCTTTTCACTCGTTGAAATTTCGATCATAACCAAGAAAAAATATTTTCCGAGAATATGTATTCTTGTTCGAACTTTTTGTGCATGAACCATGACTCCCCTTTTGATTGATCTGATAAAAATGGTATTTGACACATGGATCCTCAAACGATAAAAAGAAGTGTTGAATATAAAAACATTTATATTTTTAATATGAGTGTTTATAATAAACATTTTTTCAATCTTTGTATCAGACAACATTGATTTTCAATCATGTTTACGAAAAAAAAAAGTATTTTTTCGGACATCGGAATCTTCCATTTTCGTTACTTCTGGAATCACTGGGTTTTTATTCATAAAGCGTAAGAAATGAGCATTCTTGAGCCAAAATATTCAAGATCGTGGGATGGATGAAATATCCCCAAATTATTCGGTAATATAATGGTGGTGTTACGTTACCGAAGGATATAGTAGGATCGTATAACGATACTGCGTAAGCTTGGCATGAGTGCGTGTTTTAGAGAGCAGCAGATACGAGGGTGTCGCCTGGAGAACGCACGCTGAAACGACACCTGTGCGATTGCCCTCTACCTAAACGACGAGGGATTCACGACCTTTCGATCTTTCCCCAGTTTCTCTTTAAGCTTCATTAACTCTTATTTCTTACGAATTCATAAACTCCATCGTAAAATACCCTTTCAACCTTCGGTTCCAAGAATTTAAGCGGTGATCCGGCCATTAACCTTCAAAGCTGACTTTTTCTCTTAATAGTTACAGCCTCAATGACCAGCAAGTTTTTGTTAACACGACGTCAGTTATAGTTTTCCTTCGGATATATATCGACTCTTCGTGATTGGAAAGAAATTTTTTCACATCAACATTATAGGCATTTGATTTGAATTTTCTTCAAAAGACATCCAAAGTTTTTCAGAAGACGATGATAAGTGGTGTGCAATATCGGAGGCACCCCGATGACTAAAAAATTGTGGGGGTAACTTTATATATACTTTGCTTACCCACCAACGTAGATTTTTATCAGCGCATCAAAAATGGCAGATCGATCTGCAAGAATCGTGCTGGAGAATTAATTTTCTTTTTGCTAAAATATGCTCCTCGTAGTCTTGATACTTTTTATTCTTCCTTTCGCTTTCCCCTCCCGCTCTTCTTCGTTCATCTTCTCTTCCTTCCTCTCTTACGGTTCGTCCGTTCTCTGATTTTCTCATACCTTTCGCGCCAGTTTTTATGGTACAACCGAGATCGTAAAATTCCGATGAATATGGATGACAGACCTGATCGAGGTACGAGGAGTGATCGGGCGTTTCGCCAATTCGCACGTTTCACGTTGTCCTTTCTCACACTCCCACTCCCGTAACCCCCGGGTATTTCGGGACTTTGAGCTAATGCCTCTCTTTTCATACTCATTCGACAGGGATAACGATGCGTTCGCAAAATATAAAAAATACAAACGAAAGTGAATAGAAAAAAAAAAAAAAAAAAAAAAAAAACTGAATCGCTGTGGCACCTTATCCTGTATGTGTCCCCATAAACGCTTGTTAAATTGGAAAGAATTTCATCAAAATACCCAACACGTTGCTTGGGCGTGTTTCTGTCAAATTTAAAAATATTACCTCGATAATTGAAAAAAAAATACTCGGAGGCTAAACCAAAAACTCAACGTTTTTTGCCATTTTTTTTTTTTATAGTTCCATTACAGAGGTGTGAATAATGGGATATGATTTTGTCAGATACTAAGAAATGATGAAATTTACAACAGATTTTTTATTCGATGCTATCGATCACGTTTCATGTATTTTCTTAGAAATGTTCAGCAATATTTGAATCAGTCCAAAATGCCTTTCGAATTTTTCTCTGCCCATACCTCGAACATAATTGATTTACACTTTTATACTCTTATAGAAAAAAAGGTATTTCACGAAAACATTGTAAATTTTTTTTTTCGTCCAGTTTACATTTCTCTTTCATTACGAGATAACATCTCGATTTCGTGAGATCGGAGAACGGTTTTACCGCACACAGACTTCTCGATTAATGGACAACCATAAGTGCTTGTTGGGATCTTTCTTATCTGGAACAGCAGCCGCTTATCTCACTTGTAACGCGTATGTTAGCTGGTAGGATGTATAGGAAATGTAGTCTCTTTCGAGATCTTTCAGAGTGATTAACATCTGCGCTTTTGCATCCCAAAAAAGGGAAGTAAGATTAACGCGAATTAAAAATTATTCTTCAAGAGTTTTGAAAGGATGTAAGTACTCGAGTTCAATAGATTCGAGTTTAGTGATCCAAAGTGAATAGATATTATCTACCGGTGATTATTATTTAACGATAAATACTGGAATATTATGATACCCAGAAAATTATCAAAACAAATTCACAAATAAATTGCAGTTTTTCCTCTCTGATTAATGATTTTTGTTTTCAAGATTATCAAAAGCAATCCTGTCTGTTTGAAATCAAAGAGTTTTCATCCCTGTCATTCCAGATTCGAAAGTTCTTTAGAATTTAATTGTATTCTATGCTTCGTGTGTCCCATCAGCTTCCCGAATGAAAGAGCATCTGTATAATATAAAAAAAAAAAAGAAAAACAAGAAAAGCATGTTTGTTTTTTTCGTCTTGCGTCGTTCCCATAAGCACTTTCGCTCGTGCGGTTCCTTACTACGAGGCAGGATGCAGGGATTCTCTCTCCGAACGTCTTGTAAGGGGATGAATTGTCTGTACCACTCGACAGATCGTACAAGGAAAGGTCCCGAGACAATCGACATTCGCGGAATACGACAAGACAACGCACTTATGGGATCTTCTGTCGCCGACCAATCGCAACAAATTCTCAATACGAAAATTCAATCGTTCCTGCTTTACGTCGTTGAACATACAGATTGCTTTAAATTCATCGCGTAATATGTCATCTGAGTACGTTTGGCGATATCTCAGTAAATGTATTATAAAGTATCAAATACGTTTAGGCTTTTCCAATTTTTTTTATCCATCATTTTATCCACTGATTTCATGAAATTTATTTTTCCGAATGATTAAGAAAAGTTTCGAGAAAGTTACAATATTTGATTGCCTTTCGGTGCCACTCATCTCTGTCATTGGATAACAATCAGCCTGATTTCTACCTTCATTCGTTTTCAAATACAACGATACAATAGAAGTTCAGCAAAGTGGAAATTCGAAACGAATACATTCAATTGGATACGTGCTAATATTTCTTCCTTTATATTTCATTTTCATTTGATTTATATAGATGAGCAATGATACATCAATATCAATGCCAGCAAAAAATGCATGGCAGCTGAGTATCGATACCACGAATGGAAAACGTATTGAATTGTTTAGTTCGAGGTACGAGAGCAAAATTTACTCCTTTTCTTCCTCGTTTTCTGCACATTTTATCGATGTTCTGCTCCGTCGATTTCTCTATGATGTTCCATCAGTTTCATGTACGAAAGCGTCCATCGAATTACATTATAGCTTATACGAAGCGAGCACAAACTTACATTTGTACGTATACGTAAAACATAATATGCATGCACAGTTTTTGATGTGTCAGTAAAATGTGTGGTAGTCGTTCGAATACACCCTCTGCGAGCTACTCGTCAGCAAGATCCTATTGCATATGAATATAAGTGTATTATCATAATATCGGAACGTAAGGCTTCGAGGGTAGCTTTGCTACCCTCTTTTCTGATCGAAAACACAACCCTCTGCAGTATCCTCTACAAGTACTATTTACATTTATATGTCTATATACACATTTGAAATCCGTTTTCGAACAGGGAACGAATCCTCCTTCGTGTGATCGAAATTCCAAGGAATTTCCACGGAGCCAAGAATTTTTATACCTTTATCGTCGAACTTACGCTCTCCCTCAGTCTTCTTCTTCTTCTTCCTCCATTTTTTGTTCTCTCTTCGCAAATCCTTCTAAACATCCAAAGGACTTTTTTGTTCTCGCTTCGATCTTTTTCCCTGTAACTTACACCTTGTTTTTATTCAAAGAAGAGAAAGTTAGTAAACGTTTGGTAACTATGGAATCGTCACAAAAGCCTTCAACCACTCGCAGTACAATAGCCAGAATAAATTGAGTTTTTGTGACTTTAAAATCGATCAATTCGATCGATTCATCTCCTGTGATGGGAATTTTTTTTTGTTTCCTTTCGTATGTCGGTTTCGTTGCAAAATCGTTGGGGTTTTGCTCATCAAATTTTGTGAAATTAATGTTAATCTATTTATATTTTATTTTATTTTTAATTTGAAGTTACAAAATGAAATTGCGAATTGTTTGAATGGCAAAAACGTTTCTTCAAATTTTGTACGCGATCAATGAAATAAAATTGAATAAATAAAAGTCAATAAATATGAATTGAATATCTATAAATTGACTTGCTCATGTAACGAAAAGACGAGAGTATAATGGGGTGAAAAAGAGAAATAGCCTGAGATTACTAATTGGGCTTGGAAGAGAGTGGAATCCCGTATCTTTTGAACGACAATTTTTTGTTTTTAAATCAGTATTTCTTACGGAACGAAACCAGATCTCGTGAAAGCAATTCTCATGCTGCTACCGATCTGTTTTCCGTTCATGTGAATAATAAAAAAAAATACAAAAATAACAACAACAAATAAATAAAGAGAAGAAGAGATAAACATAGTGAAAAAAAAAGAAACGATGCGAGTAAAAGAGCTCGACAAAAAGGTTCTCGTGTTCCAAAGGGTTCGGGAAGCATTTCGAGCGGCGGTAGGGGCCCCGCGATCGTATATATTCACATCGGCATTCTTTTTTTTCTTTATCGCTTTCTCGCTCTCTGGACCGTTGACTCACTAGCAATTTTTTCCCTGTTTTCGCTCGAATTTTTTCCTTGCCCTGCTTCTTTTTTAGCTCGGTTTTATTTTCGGGCTACAGCAGGCATGCGGAGCTCGCTCGTCTAATCGATAAAACACCGCGAACAATGCGGACGCCGTTCAATATTAAAGATCGGAAATTCGCTGTGATTTTTAGCAACAAAGTGTTTTCGGTCGAACTCGCCATTGATATTTTTAGTTTTCTTGAAAATAAATACACCTGAAACATCAAAAGTAAATAAAGTGTTAAAAAAGGGATCTATCAACAGATTTATTCGTAATTTTATATGACACTGCGCGTACTAAGAATTTCATGAATATTTGAATCGAAATACCCGATTTTTTATATTCGAATAGCCAATATGTCCAGCATTGAAAAAATTGATGAAAAATGGCATTAAACAATAAATTGATCACACGAAAGCTTCATCGTTAAAGATTTAATGAATCCGAATAATCAGAAGCAATTGTTCGAAATAATGAGATTATTTTGATCGATTGGAGTACTCGGATCAGATTGAATCAATTATTAAACTGTATTCAACATTACGCGGAGCATCAATTGTATACCTGCCTATAAAAGAGGCTGTGAAACGAAAAAAAAAGAAAAAAGTATATAATGGCCTCGATTGAGATAACGAGATAGACGGACTGACGAACGAGAAATTTTCGACGTGATTCACGTACCAAATCGCGCGAGACAGATTGAACGAGTACGGGTTTTAAAAAATAGAAATAAAAAAAAAAAAAAAAAGAATGAATTCAATGCGAAGAAAAAGAGGCTCGCGAGTCGGCCCGAACGAGGCGGCGGAGGAGCGAAAAGTTTTGCTTCGGAGTACGTACATATATGCATGGGCAGTTTTGCGATGTCAGAAGAGCGAATCAAATGGCCATTAAAATTGGGTTACTCCAGTTTTTCTTGCACATTATGTATCGTTGTATATATTTCGAAAGGAAGGAAGGAAGATAGAGAATCGAAGCTCTTGCAACCTGCTTCTCGTTTTCGTATTCTCTCAGCTCTGCTAGTCCTTCAGAATGAGAAAATAAAATGAGAAAGGGAGAGAGAGTGGAAAGGTGAGAGAGGAGGAACAATGGCTCACAAATCACCGCGGCCTTAGCCAAGCTAAAATCTCGTTCGCGGGTTCCAACTGTTCGGGAATAGTCCATGAAGGTTTATACTGCTCGAGACAAACGTTTGCCCGACCGCATCAGTGGAACATACGAGACTGGGAGTTCCTAACGACGAGAAACACTGGAAGTAGATTTTCGATCCGAAATTCACGAAATTCAACCGACTTTCGACAGTCCACGAACGAAGATAAAAAATCATCTGCCCTTTTGTTATGACCAACTTCGGCTATTTCTATTGAATATAATGGCCGTCTGAAAGGGGTGATGAATTGATGAATAGAAAGTAGAGCAAGGGGACACTTCATTACGTTATAAAACTGTGAAAAAGCTTTTGGAACAAAAAAAAAAAAAGAAAGTTCGAGATAAAGACAATTGTTTGATAAATACTGATCAATATTAAGTGCATTTACTAGTTACGTCTTCATTAGGGGAATTCTCAACTATGGAGCCCATAAGATTTTCATAAGCTCCAATAAACATGCATCGCTTTCGAGAACTTTTTTTCAAAATTAAATTCCTCGTAATTTAAATAGAACGAGATGTAATCTCATACGAAAATGAATCTTTTGTCTACAAATATCTGTTATCCGAGCGGTATTCTCTGATAAAATTTTATATTGCTCGATGCAATTTCTCTCCGAAGACTGACACAAATTACAGTAAAACAGAAGGATCTGAAACATTCCCCAGAAACTTACTCCATCCTGAACATATTTTGCAGCGGCTCTAAGAGCTTCCAGACTCGACAATCTGCTTGACATATTTGGGTTCGCTTTGCCGAAGTATTTCAAACGTGAGAATTACATTCCTGAACTAAAATATGTATATCGTTAATAAACGTTGATAAACGAATTTGACGAAAAAGAGATGGGAGAATAACTCGAGAATTTCACAGGAAGACTGTGGGATTTGAAAAGTGAAGAAATCCTGATAAAAAAAATTGTCGTTCGAAGTATTCTGACATAGAAATAAATACATATATTCAAAGTTCAGATTATCAGGGAGATGAAACATATTTTTATGATCCCATATCTCGTACCGCATTCGATACATTTCTTCGATACAAAACTTCTTGCATTATCTTATCCAGCCCGTATTCTCACGGTTTTTATGCGATATTCGTATCGATATATTTCGATGGCGATTCAGAAACAAGACTCACACTCACCTGAGATGATATTCTCACGTGTGTTACATGCTCTACAGCTCACTGTCGAGGTTGAGAAGTGCGGAGAACCTGTAGCTGTTGTTGAGTTCGTTGTACGTTGATCGTTAAAACCCGTAACGATACCGCCCATCGATGTTACCGTCGATTTGTTGCCAAGTCTACCGATATACGCCAGCAAATATTAATATCTACATGCATCTATCGATGTATCGATACTGGTATTAGCTTTTATTATATCCTTCGGAAGGAAATGATACAGTTTATAGAGCGTCCAGATGTAGATGTTGAGAAATGTTGTAGCAGGATACGTCAAATAATAACAGTCTTCAACGTTCCAATTTCTTTTCACCAATGTTATCAATTATTTTCACCTAAATAGGTTTCCTCAATCTCGTTATTCATTGTGAAGTGTAATAAAGTAAATGTGTATATTTTATCGACGTAAAAAACAATTTTCGTTCAAAATGATTCACTGATTTAAAAATACAGGCACGAATAAAAATTTAATAATCTATTCCAATCGGTATTACTGAATAGAGTAAACTTTTTTTTATCTCAATTGAAAAATCGAATAAAATGTTTTTAAACAATGAAGACTCATATTTGTATGCGTGGTTCTCTAAATTCCTGGGAATATGCATATATATTTATTCTTTTAACTGGTCAGTGCGAAAATCGTTAAAAATTTATAGGGTTGAGAATGTGTTTGTTTGGTTGAAAAAACGAGAATGATTGACGAGCTCTCGAATGTTTTTCGATAATACCTTCAAAAATGTTCTTTGTCCGCATTTACGCTTGCTCGCGAGAATTTCGTGCTTTTTTGATCGGCTCGAACAATCCAGTGCTCGTGTAATACCGATTTAACGATACGGATATATCTATACGCGTGAACCAGAACTGGGATGCCGGTAGATACGCGCTGGCTCTCAACCCAAACGTTAAATTATCGAGTTTATTGGCCCCGGGGCCGTAAAATTCACCGGACGACAGAATCATTCGCCATGATCCTCTCCCGACATTGTGGAATCTCTCATCTCGTGTCGAGCATACCGATTCGTGACGTTCGAATGAATCGTCGCTTATGAATCTCGTACAATTTTCAACGCTTTTTTTTTATCGGTTCTTTGTTTCATCGATGATTGTTATCTAAATAAAAATCTACTGTTATCCTCGCATGAACAGCAGTTTTTCTGTAACATTGCATTCGATCTGTTGAAAGTTTGTATTCAGTAAGAATCATCGACGTTTCATCGATATACTTATTTTTGTTATTACCAAACACGATTCCGGTGGCTCTGTGTGTTTTTTTTTAAATATTTATTTATCGCAACTTCTTAGAACATTTTTTCGAATACCTATATATTTTGTTTTATTTTAATTTTTTAATTGTTTTCGGAAGTATCCGAAGGGATTTTTACGATCTCATGGGCTCATGCAAAGCGATGGAATGCATCACTCTATCCCTACTTTTTACGCCACTTGACTGATTTCCTAATTTCCATGTTCCTGACTTCTCAAGAGCGTTGCTTGACACCACTTTTTTCCAATGTCTACTATTTCGGATCTGCACGAGGACCAAAAGAAATTATAACAACCTCGACCCGTACAAGGGCAGCGATTGTTCACTGAGTTTCAATCGATTAGCACGATCAGAAACTCAGAAAAACTACTTATCGCACACACTGATCGCACATCTATCGCTGTAGTAGTAATCTTTGGATTTTCTCACAGTTCAAAAAGGAAGAATTTCATACAAAACAAATCTCGAAAACGTTTTTGTACTTTGAAATCTTTCGTGCATTTGCCAAATGGAATATATTTGTATTGATTTTCAAAAACGGAATAACAGGACTATAAACAATGATAATTATAAGTACAAATGAATGAAAAATTGTCGAAATGGAAAAATAGTAGTTAAGTCAACACTGCGGAATTGAATTCCCCGTATAAATTTACATATAGAAGTGCATTCTGGTGCTGTTGCACGCGTAAAAGGGTAATAGCAAAGACAAAAAAAGACTGGAGGAAAAGGGAAGTGCTAGTACTCGAGGTGGACCATTCCCTCGACTAGGTATGAGAAAGAGAGAGAGAAAGAGAAAGATAAAAAGAGAAAAAGAGATTCGAGAAGCCAGACTCGGTGTGTTTCTTCGTGTACTCGGAAGGAGGAGATATGATAAGTCGTATGATGATGCTGTACGTTTGTAGGGATTGTGGGCTCGAAAGGTTTTACGATCGTAAGAACAAAACTTGTTACTGACTCGACGCATCTTTAAAAAGTAAAGTGCTCACACTCGCTTCGAGCAATGCCACGCAAAAGAAAGATTGGACTCGTGGCTCTAAAGATGCTTGGAATTCGCACTTTTTGTTGTATTGACGGCTACTTTACGCATGGAACTCTCGGAGATGTGCGTCAACGTGACAAAAATGTGCATTTTTAAGGGAAGAATCTTGAGCCGCACTTGGATGAAAATGTAGTGAATAAAAGACCCAAAATATAATGCGAACCAATAATGAATAGAACGTATAGAAAAAAAAAAAGTTTAAGGGAAGAGCTCATGGATATTTGTTTTTTTTCGATTGTTGTAATTTCCTTACGATTGATAAAGTTGAATTTATTTGAGAGGAATTACTTGTATTCGAATTTAAATAAACTTTGCACGATCCCAATAAAGTTTTTGCTGAATTGACGACCACGAGGATGTAACATTAGCTACAAATGTATCTAAATCAGATGATTGTGGTCAAAACCGAAGTCGTGGTGTTATACACCGAGTAGTCCATTAGGTTCGTAATCGTGGTCAATTGCGTGTGTGCATCGTTCTCGGTAGTTGCTTGTAAATTCTATTTATATTTATATTTACGTATTTATATACACATAGGGTCCGAACAGACTGTGGAAAGGTCCTGACCTCTGGTGGCCAGGAAAGCGAATCGATCGTACGTGCGATCTCTCATTACCGAGAGTATTAGACCGAGGTTTATTGCAAATGGGTTCTGATGGCCTTTTGGTCTGGTCGCGACCTCCTTGTGATCATACAGAAATATGTAGGAAATTCAGAATACAATTATTATTATATATGAGAATTAATACAATAACGTTTCAGCGGTGTATTCGGCTCTGTGTGTGGTTCGCGTGAAAAATATCTCGGTATACAAGACTCGTTACAGCGATGAACAGCAGCTGCAACGAATCTTCGATGACATTAGTCCAATTTTGATCAATCGATTTTCGTACATCCAGTCAATTTTCACCCCTAAAGAATTACTCTAATGAAAGGGCTAAAGTGATCAAGGCTATTGATATGCTTTCAAGTGATTCGGGATAGTGGAATTCCTTTGTTGAATCATAATGACATGAACAGAGTTATGGAATAAATAGAATCCCCCCCCCCCCCCCCCCAGAGAATCGCTCAAAATGCACAGAATTGATACGATGAACGTTGCTCCATTATGTTTCGAAATTCTGTGTGAGAACCCATCATCACTCAGTCTCTTTGTACGAAATATATATATTCATCATTTTTATTTTCGATCCTAATTACCTTCTTGCTTCGTGTCCGATATTCCTATTTAGCGAGATTGGAATACGTGAAATGAAGCTGTGATTATAAAAACGTGGTTGCGTATATTTACACATTTGATTATTTTTTCGAAATTAAATTGAAATTTGGGGTGAAAATGAAATTGCAATTATTTTGATACGATAATTTTATACATTGTATCTTTTTGATGTAAACCAGTTGTCCAATCAAGTAGTGAATTTTTAAAAACTTATTGGGTATGAAAATAAGTTTTAATCATTTTCTCATACTTGGTATTGGTAGTATCGCTTATATATTTTTCTAATCTTTCGATGTATGGTTAACGAAATTCACAATCATGTTTATAGAATAGAATTTGTATTAGAAAAAAACCTGTTAAATGAAATGCTGTGAGTCGTTATGAAACTAGTTTCGATGAGATTTCTCATCCGATAACAGTGATTGATGATCCAGCAGTAAGTAGCGTTGATTTTATTATAGATTTGCAATCGTTTTTATACGATGATGAATTTATAATTTTCAATCCTTTGTTATGAGACGAATATTTTGTTATTGCTCGATAATGAGGAAGTTCATGGTTCGTTCAGCGTTGAAAGTGTTTCATCATCTCGTCAGTTTGATTCAATGCCGGATCGTAGGCACGAAATGTGGAGGTAGAGAAACACCAGCGGGCTTGAAAGCGAGCTCAGCCTCTTGGCCGTTAATTTCATGTCTCTCGCCTGATAACGGTCCCACAGGCGTGCACTGATAATACACGTGGGCTGTACAGGCATTAAATACACTCTCCAATACCCATCGTACCAATCCTGTCTAGTAATAATCAAATATCCCTTCTAGTAAGTAAGGATGATTGATGCTGGTGTTCTATTCCAGATTATGCTTCATTCGAAATATTAAAAGCAATCAAAAGCTGTTAAGTTTACTTATCGATCACTATTCTTATGAATGTATAACAACAACGAAATGTCAACACTTTTCTCTACAACTATCTTGTAAAATAAACTGGTTTCGATACCATATAAATTACTACTCATGGTAATAAAAGCGATTTCAAATGACAGTCATTTTTATACGTCGAGTAAGTCGAACGTATGGATCGATTTTTCCATTTTCTTTAGCCAAAGAAATTTAATAAAAATTTCAATATTAGTTTTATATTGATGCTAAATCTAGATGAACTATTTCTAATTATTTTTGTTGACGATATCGTCTGTCTGCCTAAAATAGATGGGTTCGTATGACCTCAGACATCGAAGCCATAGCTTGCTCGAGAATTACCTCCTATTGTAACTGTTTCAGAAACAATGCCAATAACTCTACACCACCCCCAACGATGCCCATACAGAGAAAGGAATCACACGGAAACATTGCGAAAATCGCGAAGCGATATCTCGACGACAATATGCAGCAGGCGTGGATAAATCCTCGTCTAATATCGATGGTGAGTCAAATATATTCTTGTACTTAATGAAATCATGAAAATCTACGTATATTTCGATGTAATTTATTGCAAATTGCACATGGAAAATACAAGTGTAGCTTCATCCATTAATTCTTTTCGATCCTCATTAATTAATTCTTGAGGATTCAGAGTATTTAAATTAAGCAAGATTTTTCTGCGTCATCATTTTGAGCCGGATAAAAGAAGCATACCGAGTAAAGTCGTCTGAGTTTCATGGAAAAATTCAATGAGCAAATGCGTGAAAAAAGTTGACAAGGGCCAAAGCTAGTAGCGAGCTTGCAGCAGAATTCAAACGGGCGCGTTCGTTAATTCCGTTTCAGTTTCTTTCTTCTATGTGCTTCGTTTCATATTAAATTCGTTGTTGTTTTTTTTTTTTTGTATAATTTTTTTTTTTTTTTCGTAAAAACGTACATTCATGCAAAATGTGTGCATCTAGAATCGCCGAGACTGGGGGATGAAACATAGGGGTAATGTACATTGAAAGTCCGAAGCAAATGGTCGTCCTCGTACGAAATGAAGGGTAGAGTGGAGGGATCTCCAGGTCGTTACTCAATCGGAATGTGGAAAATCTTGCCGAGTGTCTCATTAGTGCTGATTTATATAAGGCCTCAATTCTACGAGCCGTCCTATTGAATGTAGAGGAGTGATTTTCCAGTGGGGCGTGCAGGTGCAGCTTCTCTCGCTTTTTTGAAGCGAATAACTCAATCTCGGTTTTAAAATTTCTTTTCCTATTTCCGTTAGTACATTCTTTGTGTTTTTTATTTTTTTATTTGTTTCTTCGTCTAGACATGCTCGACTAAATGGGTGTGCACTAACTATACACGGAACGCATCAACTACCAATAACCATGGTCACAGTTTATAAAATTGTTCAAGCGTGAAGCAACAGTTTCAATGTTCCATGTAATTGAATATCGAAAACTATTGAATTTATTTTCAGCATCATAATTGTACGATTTTAATGCTGAGTGTGATTAATCCTTTTGGAATTTCAGTTAAAAACTTCTTGAATTCAATAAGAAAGTATATCGCAGTACGTAACGAAAATTGCCATTAAGAAGCTCCATGCTGATCGCAGTTTGTCGTTCTCAAGTTCGCGCGAAGGGTGTCGGGATATTAATACTATTGATAACGAGTCGTGGCAAGATCGAGATGAAAGTTAATTATGGAACGTCCAAAACAAGATTCATTTCCCGACTCATCAGCCGTTTAATAACCTCGAAAATTCCGACGATTAGAAAGATATTGCAATATCTATGTACAAGAACAGTAGCAGTAACAGCAGTTCTATACACTATTCATATATGTATACATTGTATACAGATGGATACAACGTGTGAGTTGTAGAAGCCTCTAGATCTTAACCCAATCCAGAGAACATCCCCAGTGCGTCTTGGCATTCGGTCTTGTTCTAATAACAATAATAGCAATAAGAGAAGGCGAGAGAGAGTTTTAATCAGGCATCTTGGCTGTCTGACGTGATTAACTTCGGTCGAGCACAACCCCCGTAAAGTAAAGAGAAATACACACCAGAAGGGAGAGGATGGAGACTGTCATTTCGGGTGTTTATCATATCATCGGCTCGAGAGGGTTTCATTCCTAGGTTTCCCTGTTTCTCATCTCGAGCAATAAGAAGAAGAAGAAGAATTAAAGTTGAGGTTGGGAGAACCGCTGGCATTGATCCATGAATGTCTCTCGCATCGTAAAACTTTTAACGCTTTCGCTTACTTATCCACGAGTTTCTCGTTAACCCATCATATTGGATTTGGAACAATCCCCGGTGGTTGGACATGAATTGACGTTGAAGGCCAGGAATTTCTACTCAAATGATTTTCAGTTCCTGAAATACTTTTGGCAATGGTTCGAGGAAGATATCAATTGTGGCCTTAGCCGTATTTGTTTTCACGAACGCAGACTATATTCTACTAAATTTTCAGGCAGCACTTCATAAAATTTGATTACAATTATTTCTTATTCGAACATCTCTAGAAAAGAAAATTTTTATTGTGGCCTGAATACTTGACCAAACAAAAAATGCGTGGTTTTTTTATTTTTGAAATTGAATCAACTCCAAAGCTAAATCGACTTGATTGACTCAGCACAACCATTTTGCACGCGTGTAATTTCGTCTCTCATAATGTTTTGTTTGTAATTTTTTTTCGCTAACTTCATACCTTTTTTTATATTAATAATAATGACAGAATAAATGAGACATGATATTTTTTCGTCTTTTACTGTGATAGATATAATAAAAGCCAAAAGAATAAATAATCTGAGGTAATGCTCCACGAGGATAGCAAATGCTCGAGAAAGAGAAAGCATATCATGGCGCGGTTGGCTTAATATTCGTTCCTCCCTACTTTTTGTTCGCTTCATTAGCGCCGCACAAAAGTAGCTTAAAATAATTAAGTCTACCGCGAATAATAATGGGCCTATTCTGATATTCCATTGTTTTGGGATATAAAGTCGCGCGCTGGCTGCTCACGATTCTCCACACTGAATTATCTCTGACTGCTTATAATCTCATTGTCCGTTACCGGCGTCTATATATCTTTTGTTTTTATTTAATTTTTTTTTTTTTCTTCACTTGAACTAACGCAAAAAGAGTTTCGGCATGAGACGCATACTTTGGTATTTCTGAAACGAGCTACGATTGTCGCTAAAAATCGTCTGCGTTTCGTCTTATTCTCTTCTCGCCTCCAATAAGCCTTCTTCCTCGATTATGCTGAATGCCACATTAAATCGTTTTTGGAATAAACTCAATCGATTGAGGAAAATATAGCTTGGATAATTAAAAAAATATTCATCTCTTCCTCTCGTCTTGAGTTTTATCCTTCCACAAAACGTGCATGTTCCTAGCTTTTTTTCTCCCGAATCAGTTTATTTTACTGTTCACGCCTCAACCTAAAAAAGGACATGGGCCAAAGCACTTGTCTAATTGAATTTTTAACGCCCGAACATTTCATTTTGCGACGAAAACGAAGACAAAAGCGCCTCTTTTTTAATTATCGCAATTTTTTTTTCCTGACGACCCCATGTGCCCTTTTTCCACCATCGTGAAACACCCTTCGAGCGACCCTTGTATCAATTCTCTTCTCGCTCTGTCCCACTTTCAAGGTCCCATGTATGCGTGTCATCCTCAGGACTCGCGAGCAGTTTCCGTATATCTATGCTCTCGTAAAGTCGAATCCCCAAATTAAATGAAGCATTCATAAATTTCCTGGATGAATTTTCTTCTCTTCTCCGCCTTCTCATTCCGGCCTAAAGAAAAAAATAGATGTTTCGTATCCTCTTTCGTCGCCTTCTCCTGACGCTCCAAGAAGCAACCTTTTTTTAATTCGGTGTCCTGGTCGTTTGTCGGTATTCCTCCCTGGTTACATACTTTACTGCTATATATGTTGAACCGGGCAAGCATAACAGCAACAGCAGAAGCAGTATATATCTACTGGCTTTTCTCTTCTTTTTGACTTGTTGCAGAATTTCTCGGTTCCCTAGCTTTTGCCTCGTTATTAAACGAAGTTTAACGGTACAGTCACCTCAATCAAGCAGTTCAAACTATTTTTTTTCCGTGTAGAAAAGCGATATTTTTTCATAGTTGAATGGCAGCTTGAATTTTATTTTAAATTCATTTTTTCACGCAGTGATTTCAACGTAGTAACGAGCGTTGGTCAAAAAATCTTCATTAAGTCAATTCTCAATTGAATAACTTCGTTACTTTTATCATTATTTATAATGAAATAATTACGTGCCTCTTTAATAACGTCGATTCTTTGAGCTTATCGCTATTTTTCGAAAAAGTTTATGTTTTTCTTTTTGTTAATTCCATGAAGATTGGATTGATAAAAAAAACATCAATTTGCCATGTGAATAGTTGAAATTGTAATAACGTTTACGAAAATTCATACCGAACACTATTCGAAAAAAGTTGAAAATTTTGTGCACTCTTTTCACATCAAGATGCGGATATGAGAAAATATTGCTTTGATAATACCGAAAAAATATATATGAATATGCGGAATAATACGAAATAAAAATTTTATACGGTATTGGTCTGACTGTACCACAGAAACTGCCTTAATATCTTCATTCTGCTGGGCTTTTGGCACATCCAAAAAACACCCCATCGCTGGCTGCTGCTCAGTCCACGCTTACATTCTCCAGTAATATCTGTCGGTGCTCCTTTCTCCTTCTCTTTCCACGCTCCAGTTGTAGGAGATATTTTCCTTTCATAAACCACGAAGTTTATGGTAAATTGGGCAAGGAATTTTTGCGTCTCTTCTGCTTTGGGCTCCTTTTCTATGGTCGTTTTTCTCTCCCCTCTCTTTTTCTTGCTATATTCAAACCCTTCCTCGATGTTGCCTTATCCGAATAGTCCACCCGGAGCCATCTGACTCTAGATAACCCTTCTCCCATGAGCCTCCGCCAAGAAAACTCTATTATTTTCTTTAAACTTTTGAATACATAGTACAACTCCTTTACGATTCATTACGTCTGACTTTTATGTTTTTTACTGGTTATGACAATAAAAGTTTTGAATTATTTTCATACTACATTCGGTTATTCATTCTTTTACAGAGATGTCAGTTCTCTTAGCGGTCACTGATGATCGTTGTCGCAAATAATGGGGCGAAAATTATTTTGAAAAAAAAAAAAAAAACCTCGAAAAACTCTAATAAATCCAGAGCCACTGATAACTTCATAAAACTCAATTGCTTCGATTTGGAAAATAATGTGTTTCCATGCTTGAATTTTTGCTGTTTTTTTATTTTTTTATTCGCGTTTCATAATGACACATTTTTCTTTATGCTTGATGTGAATTACTCGCGTATGCCGCTCGAATGGCTTTTGCTCCAACTTCCAAAGAAAACGGTTCGAGAGTCCTCGAATGATTAATTCCCGAGAAATCCCAGAGGGTTGCCTAATTCACTTTTAGGGGGTATGTGCGCTATATTGCGGCGAAATCGAAGAGCTGAAAGTTGATTTTCGACACGCGGTCATAGATATAATTCCAAAGGGTGGGACGATCTCAGGCCGCAGAAACCCTCGTCATCAACCCTCGATGAACGTGGATGAAAGAGAACCAAGTTCCGTTCTTGGCAACTTGTCCTCTTTTATTCGTGATCTCGACGGAGACGTCGGGAATCACAATCGATATATTCTCGACTCGCTCGTAATCATGATAAGACTTTTGACTTTTTATTCGTATCCTTCGTGTCATGAAATTAACAAAAATGTTGGTGACAATGAATTCATAAGCGAAAATATGTTGAATGTATCTTGAAGATTCCGGTATGATGTGCAATAATATTTATTAGTTCTGATAATAAAGAAACGTCTTAACAACAAATTAGTGAAGATTTTATCCAATAGAGATTGTCGTTGACATAAAAATAATTGCAGTAAGATCGATTACTGATTCCTCGTGACTTTGAACTCGAGCTTTAATCGATCATTAATCTACATCAAATTTAGACATTTTCCATTCGTGATTCATCAATGACGACATCCACAAGCACATTTTCGTATTCTCTAGCAATAAACACGAATCTACATTCAACACTCTTGAGTTAGGTGATTTACTGTTGGAGAAATCAAGAGAACAATTTTTCTCGTCCTTCCTGAAGCATAATGTGACCCATTGAAGTTTCCTTTTGTGGGAAGGGGACTTGGAATGCTTTTTGCTTCTGTGGGGATTTCTTTTTTTTTTTTTCTTTTTTTTTTTGTCGCGACTCTCGAAAGAGACGTTCGTTGCTCACGAGCTTCGTCTCACCCTGGATTCGACTTTCACACGATAGTCCTGACTGTGGGCTTTGAAAGTTCCGCCCCTATCAAAAAAATAAGATTCGGGTCATTTGGCAAAGTGCTACTTTGTGTCGCATAAAAATAAAAAGTCTCGACGACTACTCTTCTTGTCCTCACTTCGGAGAGTTATTTCCTAGTCAGCTTTTTTTTTATCGACTTCCTCCACTTCGAAGTCCACTTATTCCCGTTTCTGTTTCTACTCATTACAATGTAGAGGAGAGACCATTTTTGCTTGAGACAATGAAACGATATCTCATTTGCATTTAGAAGTAACGGTAAAGTTTCAAATTCGTATGATTCAATAAAATTCATCACATTTTTATTCGTGTCTGATGTGTTGTGCGATTTAATTCGAAACGTTAAGGGTGCATGAAAACTCACTCGATTTTATTGATTTAACCGAAGTACTCAACGTACGAGAAATCACCGATGAAAAGTTTTTCTCTGTGAACACAGTTGGCAAAGTAATAAGTTTATGTCAATGCTACTTTAGATTGCATTTTAATTTTACGATTGAAAAGTAATATTGGTTGAATCGAGTAGCGAGTTTCAATAGAAATTAAATTTTTAGCGATTGAAAGATGAAACTATTTCCGTAGACCCGCAACTCTTTGAATTCCTTTGCGTTTGTGATCATCAATTACGCAATTGATTTACCCATTATATGGAAACAAATCAATGGTTACATTCTCTTGTTATCTGTCAAATCAAGGGGGAGAAGAATATATTAATTGACCGAATAAAAACAGACTGAGGCATGTTATTTTGACGGGTCAACATGGTCCACTACGATTTGTGTCGTTATATCAGCGACATATGAGGAGGGTTAGAGTGTCTCTTGAGTAGATTTCCATAGGGGTTGTCTCGACGCCTGGAGCTACGAAGATTTATATGAAACCGAGATTTATGACGTAGAAATTCTCTCAGAAATATCACTGTACATATATTTATATGAAATCGTAAAATATTAGAAGAAATCCGGATACAAAAATGTTTTATTCCCATTTTTTTTAATATTCTCACACAGAAAATGATTGGTAATCTTTTTATAACGATAAGTTATAAAAAATACTCTTGTCTAACGCTTCAATGTTATACCAATCGCGTTCCCATATATTTTTAATGAGTTTGAGTTGATTCGCTAATGAACTCGGACTCAATAAAATAATATCATTGAAATCAGAACAAGGTGTTTGGCATTTCAATCAAAAATTGAATTGGTAGCCCTTTGAAATTGTTGAAATGCCAAAAATGAAGTCCCAACGATATTTTGTTCTCAGTACTCAATAAAATAATCGACATTTTCAAAAAACTTTGTTTTCTCAGTGCTAGATTATTTCATAGATATACACGCATCAGAAGATATGACAGTGAAGACAGGAAATGAGAAATAACGTTAGAATGTAGGAGCTTCAATACCTATACGTGTCTGGTTACAGCAAAGTTTCGTACGCGGTTTACAGGCTGACTTAGGGGTGCGAATAGGAATTTATGCTACAAAGCATCTTATACATATAGAGATCGAAATGAACATCGTCCACACTGTCAGACAAAGAATAAATTATTGTCCCAGTACGCGCCAGTCGGTAGATCAACCAACATGGAAGAGAAATATGAGTTGACTTCCTGGGAATACGAAATGTTTCGTTTCTTCTCTCTTTTTCTTTCGTTGATTCTTTTTTCACCCTTACTTTCCGTGTGAACTTCGTCCTCGTACAGATATATATGGAGGATCATTATGGATTTCCGATTGTCTTTATGTACTGGATGAGAAACAAGTCTACATTCGACAACAAAGGATTGATTGATTGCACGCTTCGCTGAGAAAAGCTCATGAGTTTTGTCGTCAAGACCCGATAGAAAGTTCGGATGTCAAAATCGATTACACCCAACACTACTCCATGTTATTTCTTTTTTCTCGTTTTTGTGATACAGAAAATATCATTGTCCTTGAGTTTAAAAAAAATATGAATTTCAGAAATGCGTGTGATCATTATTGTCGAATGAAGTGAAAAAAATGAATAAACTTTATGCGGCGCAAACGTGAAACTATTCACGTTAATCTTTCGATACTTGTTTCCTGATTAATTGTCTGGATTTAATTATTTTTCACTTCCATAAAGATATATCATTTGCAGATTTTTCAATGAGTAATACAATGATATAAACCCGTCGTATATCGAGCAGTGTGTATATAAATCGAGCTTGCTTCAATCGCGATGATTTCGTCACTACGAAGATTTATTTGCCATTTCCTCCGTAACTCTCGGTCTCTCGACTCCCATCACTTTTTATACGTCTCTATCGTCGATTTCCTAACGCGGTTAACGGTCTCGCATAGTAGGAATGATTTTGCGGTTATTTTTCTACTCACCCTCTCTCGTTTTTTTCTTTTACGTTCATCTCTTCTTAACCTTCCCGTTTTTCTCTGTCTCTCTCTCATTCTCCCTTTCTCGCCTTTTCTTTTTGTTTGGTGTGGCTCGAGTCCCAAAGTTCATGGGGTGGAAAGATACGGAAGTCGGATGTATTTGCGACAAGTAGCGGGCAGCGTAAATACTCTTTAGGATGTTCTCGAGTGAGCCCAGTCACGATTACCCACTGGAAAAGAGGAAGACAGTGGAATACGAAAAAAAGATCTAGTGATAGAGAAACAGAGCAAGAGAGAGAGAGAGAGAGAGAGAGAGAAATCGTCGACAAGAGGTTGCTCTCGGATAACGTACAACGTAGAAAATGATACGAGATGTAAAGGGATGTTAAATAAAAGCGAAAGAAAAGGACAAATCACAGGGTTAGAAGAGGGCAAAAATTTACGCCCACTTTATTTCTCATCACTCGACTTCCGAGAAAAGAATGCGGATAGCTTCAGACCTGAGTTCTTTCTTGGCGCAGGGGTGGATTTTCTCGCTGAGATATGTGAATCTCACGAAGAACCCACACGCCGAAAGCTTCGAGTGAAAAAGACGTATTCAGACGTGTTATCCCGTATGAAAAAGGGTGGATGACGTCCTGTTGATTTCCATAGATCGGTACAGTTGCATTTCGGAATCGGTAGAAGGGGGGTACATGCTTTAATGTTCGAATTCGGTTCCCTGCCCCGTTGACTCATGTCAGAATAACAGGGACCTTCGCCTCTTCTGCTCATCTTGATGCTTTCCAGGGGAACGGATGAGCTCAGTGAATTACGATAGCGTATCGAACGTCACGAGGCTGAAGCCCCTCTTTGTCTTTTTTTTTCTTCCTGCTTTTCTCTCGCCACTCGATTCAACCCTCACCGAAATCGACACGATAAAAATAAGAATCCTTATCGCTGCACTTCCAACACTGACTTTTATTTATCTCCTGGTCGTAACAATCGCCTCACACGTCATTGCTATTTGCGAAACTAATTCACTTCTAAATGCTACGATGCTTTTTCTCGTAACACGTTGCCATTCTTTCATGAAAATATGTTTTTTATTCACTTCAGTTCAATTGAAAACGATTATGCTTTTTTTCAGCATTTTCTTAAGTTGTAACTTCAGATTTTAGCAATAACGGAATAAAATATACGTTCGTTCTCCCACGTTTTGAGCGTACCATATTTTGTAGAAATATTATTAAAAGTAAATTTACATTTTTACTGGCTGAGCCCTAAGAACCGACAAGAATCTATTTTTCGAAGGTTGCGCAAAGATCAAGAATTTTCAAGATCTTCGATCAATACGTTTCCAAGCCTTAGTTTCAGGAAATAGAAACGCACTTCTAGTGACTTTTGTGAGAAATTTAGTTATCTTAAATGTTATTTCCGTGCATTTTCAGTGGAGCTCTATTTTTTTATTTTTTTTTTTTTTTTAATGTATGTGATAAAGTGATGAAGAGTTTATTCGTAAATTTGTATTAATATTGGATCTCATTGGAAAAAAATTCGATAAGGAACGACGTTAGGCTTTTTGGTAGGAAATTAGTTACAGATTCGAAGTTTGCATTAGAAACCATTCGAGTAGGGACTCCCTAAATACACGGTTACTAAAGTAACGAACATTTGCACCCTGATTCCTTATTATAAATCATACTTATTGCTTGCGGTCGAGTGAACTCGCTCTCGATAGAGAAATTCGCAAATCCACTACGTTCGTATCCCATTCTCGAATGTGGATCTGAAATATAATGGGGTTTCTTGTCAAGAAACTTTCATTGTCCCTTCTCTTACGATCATCATTTTTCCTGCGCTGTCTTTCCGTTTCTTTTCTTTTACGCTTTTCCTCTTGTCACTTAAAAAAGCTCTGACAGAAATAACCAGTTGCTTTGCCGAGTAGACAGCCTCAAACTTTTTTCCCCATTGAAGTGCTTTTGTTGTTCTCATCAGAAATGTTCAGGAGCAATTTGTGACATTCATCGCTCGTTTGATTGCTTGGAAATTTTACACAACTTTATTCAGTAACAACTTCCGTCATTATTTCAAACACCAGGAATTATAACGTTCAAAAATTTATCGAAGAAGTTTTTTTTTTTTTTTTTTTATTCCTGTGAAACCACACGACGAAATTCCTTTATTACCCGATATATTGGAAGGATAGGATTGTTAATTAACTTTGCGTACGTTCGTACTCTCATCCCCCGTCATTCTTCAACTACCCTGATAAATATGAGGGATATGCTATTTCGGACTAACGATATACCAATAGAGTTTCCGGACCACATGCCAGAAAACTTTATCGATATACTCTTTATTTTATTGCTTATACGCCACAATAAAAAAATTGTGCAGGACCTATAGATAACGTGAACTATGGCTGAGGTCGCTAACCAGATTTCCTGAGAGTAATTAAGCGGGAATATTCGAGACACTGATATGTAGTAGGGGTGTGCGAATATTTGAAAACTTCGAATATTCGGCATCAAATCAAATCAAATTGTTTGATTCGGATTTCAAACCGAATATTCGATATTTTTGAATATTCGATTTTCTTTCGAATATTCGATTTTCTTTCGAATATTCGATTTTTTTTCGAATATTCGATTTTCTTTCGAATGTTCGATTTTTTTTCGAAAATATTGGAAAAAAAATCTCGAAAGGATTTGCGAAAATCAGCTATATTTCGGCTCGTCAGTATGACGATACCATAACGAAAAATGAAAGTCGTCAATAACATCACGGAGAACTGGAACGTTTATTTAAAAAATATTCGAGAGAAACCTTATTCAAGATTCAAGGTTTTTGTACAAAAAAATCAAATACTCGACGTTATCGGGAAGTAATTTTGTCCGTTTTTCGGTGACGATATCGCCTGCAGAAGAGAACAATCTTTCGCTCTCAACCGACGTTGCGGGTATAGGTAAATATCGCCTTGCCATCAATGATAAATTGGGGAAGTTGCCCGACGCCTCTTTCCACCATGAAAATGGATTGCCGTGATGTTCAAGCAGCGATCCATGAACATACTTGACCATTTCTTGTTTAATCTCCTTCCATAGGTCGGATTGCCCCTTGTTAGGATCGTTGGACCCTGGTGGCCGCATAAAGTCCCAAAACGATGATTTTTCTTTACTGACACTCGCTGTAATAATAGTTCAAAGAACATTGATACGTGTAATACAGTTAAGAAGATGAACGATTAGAAAAAAAATTCCATGTACGTTCTTGAGAAAGGACCGGTCCGCTCTCATCGTTGTCGTTTTGTCGATTGCGTTCGGAGATAATTTCTCTCGATAATTCAGATTCTATCGATTTGAGTGTATCCGCCTCGAAGAAGTATCCGCGATATCGAGGATCTAGAAACGTCGCCTTCTTGTGCAGATTTTCGGAGTGTACTTCAGTAAATCTGACATCCAAAGCTTCGCGAATATTCTCTGAAAGCTCGTCTGCCATCTCACCCAGCTCGACGTTGTCAGAGGTTTGGTTTTGCAATCCGTGTTTTATTCCGCTTAAAATCGGAATAACCATCGATAGGGTCGGGTATTTCATCCCGCAAGATATTACGGTAGCATCGTATAACGGCTTCAACACTTGAATCAAGTCAGAGATATTTTTCCAGTCGCTTCCCGTCAGGGGATCCATAGTCGTTGAGTTCGCCAGAACTTGCGTGAGGGGTCCCTTCAGCTTCTGCATCCTCGCTATCATCTCGTATTCCGAGTTCCATCTAGTTTCCACCATCTGTATCAGTTTCAATGGTTCGCGGTCGCCGATTTCCCTCTGAACAGCTTCGAACTGCCGTCTCGAAGGATCAGAGTGGTGGAAATGAGTAGCTATGCGACGAGCCTAAATGGTAAAGAGACAGATAAATACAGATAAAGATAAAGATGAAGAATACGAAATGATGAGAGAATGTCAACAAATTAACCTTCACAAGTAGTTCAGCCATTCCATCGGTGCCCCGCTTAGCATCTTTCACTGCTAGTTGAAGTGTGTGTGCGAAGCAATACACGTGGTTCCAGTATCCGTTGTTTACGGCCGCTGAAATATTCCGGGCGTTATCTGTGACGAAATACATCGGGGTATCTTCGATCTCCAGTAGCCTCCAGTCGTCCATCATTTTCTCAAGATACTGCCTTAGCAGTATCCCAGTATGTGGGCCTTCGAGTTGTGCCATGCCCAATGTGATATTTTTTATTTCGAAATTTTTGGACATGTACTGCATCGTTAGCGACAGGTAATGGTGGTCACCCCGAGATTTCCAACCGTCAGTGGTAAACGAAAAGCTCAATATGCCCATCGCTACATCCTCACTCAATGATCTTATTAGCGTTTCCTTCGTTTTGTGGAACAAAATCGGTAAGAGACTTCGAGAGAAAGTTGTTCTATGGGGGGGCTCGTAATCCGGTGCTAGTTTTTTTAAAACCTTGAGAAAGCCACGATCTTCTATGCATGAGAACGGCTTCAAATCCACGGCTATCATTTCCATCAAAAGTTCGTCCAATTCTTTTCTCTCTGCTCCGGACATTTCTATTTTGCGACGTTTTTTTCTCGGATCAGCGCCCTCATCACTTTTTCTTTTTTTTATTTTTGTTTCAACGACTTTCCACTCATCTGTGTGCTTCGCCTTAAGATGATTGAACATCGGGGTCGTTGTACCTGCGATTAAAAAATTTTTGAGCAAAAAATCAAAAAATTCAAAAAATGTAAGAAATTCAAAAATAAATTCATATGAATTCGAGAAACCCCACGAGTTCACAGGAAATGAGGATAAATGTCTCGAGTTTTGGTTGAACACTAACTTTTCCATGAGAATGCTTATAAATAACGCTTCTTATAAATGCTTCTGTAAAACAGAACATGATGCCCGTCGTGAAGTTAAAAATCAACTTGAAACTCACAGTGCGGTAGCTTTAAGATGACTGAGCATATCTTGCAGTTTGCCGTCCGATAGTAGTTGGTACCACCTGCGACAAAATAATCCCAGACCAGGCTTCTTTTCGGATTTTCCGGAACGTTTGCTTCATCCTCTCCCTGATTTTGCGATGACGTAACTTCCATATCCTCGTCTGGATCCGCTTCCGACCGTCTACGAAATATTCAAACACGTTGCTTCCCCGTTCATTCCTAGCTTTCATGCAATTCTAATATTCTTATTTTACTTTTTTAATTCTCGACTTCCCCGTGGATAACGATGCTCGTCAAGCAAAATTCAATTTACAGAAAATATTATTCATTCATTTACAACGCTATTTTGGAGTGGTAGAAGAAATCGGAGAAGCTTTTGGGAATAAGAATGGATTTCTTACATATTTTTCGAGATAAAATCGTGTAAAATTATCTTGCAATTAGTACACAGTTTGTAAAACAATTTTCAGCGCGATATCTCGAGAATCGTTGAAGTTTGAGTAAAAACAAACTTTTTTCAAAAGCTTATAAAGCCATAACATTTTTATATTTTTCGTTTTCATTGTAGTGTGAAATTTAGCAAAACAAATTTTTCCGTTAAAACAATGCTTCTTTTACGGCGAAGCAATAAAATTGAATATTTTGTGATAATTAAAAATACAAAGGAATAAGCTTTGTTCTAGTACTGCTTCCGATACGGTCATGTCATTTGTTTGGCCAATTAACGGCAAAAAACAACAAAGCCTTTGTTGTCGAGTGCTAGCTACACTCGAAGATGTAACAAAATTCGCAAAACAATTCGAGGATTGTCAATACTCCACGAGTAACATCCCAAAGTTGTACTTACCTTGACGACATCGTTCTTCGTAATATTCAAATTCCGGTTGCAAGAAAAGTTGAAATCTTACACTCAAAAATCACTCAAAAACTTTTTTTTTGCGTCGTGGCGTTCGATCGTATTTGAGTTCCAATCGACTCTGGTTGACCGCAGCAGAGGACAATATCCGCTTAGCGTCCGGCTTTGTTCGGTTGCAATACTCGCGGTGCCCGCTGCCTGTCAGGCGCTGACTGCGCAAAGTTTTTGGAGCGACTTATTTGGTACTACAACGTGGCCCAAAACATTAACTCCATCGAAATGTTTGTTTTCGACAAATCCCCAGAGATGGAAAAAAGTCGACGATGACGATCGATCGGATACTGATTTTTACATAAATTAATACTCAGATACAGACACTTGAAGGGAAATTCTTTTTTTGTCAAGATCGGCGATCTTGAATAGTCGGCAATGTATCGAATATTCGAAAATTTAAGAAATATTTGAAAATTGATCGAGTATTCGGAAATTTATCGAATACTCGAAAATTCGACGAATATTCGATTCGAAAATCGAATTGAAAATTCATCGAATATTCGATTCGAAAATCGAATCGGATTTTAATATTCGATCCGATTCGATTCGATCACTATTCGCACACCCCTAATATGTAGCCATCAATCAATATGCAGCACTCTCAGCAAAGTATCTAAAATCCTGGAAAAAATTTATTATCACATACGTAAATTATCATGAGCTTGCATCAGCTGGAAGTTTTGAGTAATTGAACTGCTTTGAAATTGCCATTCATCGTGACAGAAGTTCTGAATCAAAATCAGAAATCTAAAAAAAAATGTTCCAGAGGAGAAGAAGCACAAAGAAATCTAAATGACGTTTATTTAGGATTAAATTATTCACATAATTTACTATGCGAATTTCCTTAAGTCGTAATATTCGATATGATAAGTAAATTCGGCGCAGCCAAGCTGTCAAAATATCCATTGATTATTCCCCGCGAAGCCAACTATCGTTGATTCTTCCAGAAGCAAGAAGATCTGGAGCCAGTCTGATCGAAAAGTTAGTGGGCACCCAATCGAGGAAGATGAGTCCTTGGAATTAAATCACCGGGATCGGCACGCAACGTAGAGAGGGTAGATTGCGTGAAGCAGTAGTGCTGGAACGTTTATACGACACGTGCTTACTATATATCTCTCCTGTGATCGTTCTATGTGTATAGTGTGATGCTCTCGTTGAGATCGTTGCGGCGTTTGTCTCTCGGGCCATTAGGCGGAATTCGAGGGATTTCCGCCGTAGGGAACTGTGAGGGTTGTCCTCATCTATGCTATGAAATAGAGAGAAAAAAAAAACAGGAAAGCTGAGATCGAATCTCAGGAGTCGGGAAAATCTAGGAAAGTTATTTAGAATTTCCATATGTTTGCGGTGATCTAAGTAGCGCTAGGATTTAACCCTTTGTCCGGATTCGACGAAATGTAGATCTGCGGTTATTCGGGTCCGTTGAGAAATTTTTTTATTCTTTTTCTTAATATCGTGATTTCTAGGAGGCTGTCAGTTTTGCGTGACTTCCACACAAATGTTTCATTTCTGGCATTTATGGGACTTAGCCATAAAATGAACGAAATCCTTTTCAAGCATTTTAACTTGGAATTGCTGAATTTTACTTTCTATGTGCGGATTTAAATATTTCACAGGACACCGAATATGCATTCTAATCTTTCACGAAGTATAAGCAACCAGCAGTGAAGAATTTTTAGGAAAATGTCATTGATGGAGCATTAACTCGAACAAAAGTCTGTCATGAATGGTGGGGGTTGACAACTCGCTGACAACCCCGACGTTTTGCAACACTTCGCACGCAATCTCGGTTATCTTTCCTTGGCAATGGGAGCAGTGTCTCGTTACAAGAAGTTTTTTTTTTTGTTATTTGTAGCAGCAGAAGAAGAGAAAAAGATAGAAAGCCTTTTCTCAGCGTTGACGTCGTCGTCTCTACTTCTTGTCGAGAGGACGAAACACGAGACTACCCTGACGTGAAAAATATATATGTACTGGTGTGTTATATGCGTACCCTTTGCTCACCTTCCCGTTATGCACCTCGGGTCACGCGTGTTAGCCGAGCATAAAGCAACGAGGTACTGCTGTTGCTGCTGTTGCTCTTCATCCTTCCTCAATCTCCTTTCGTATTTCGTATCTCCCTGTTTTCTTTCCTTCTTTTTTTTTTCCATCCTCACATATTCCAAGTTCTCCTCCCCGCCTCCATTGAGTCGAGTGTACTACCGAGGGATGACACAACGAGAAAAGTGTCTAGCGAGTAGGGAATGAAAGACATCAGCAGCCAGTGTGTCGAAGCCAAAAACTCTCTCTCTCTCGCTCTCACTTTCTTAGACGCCAGAACGTAGAATTTGTCTCTCTCACTCGCTTCCGTTCCCTCTTTATCTTTCTTTCGCGCCATGATAGTTTGTCGAGCGAAAGAAAATTTGTCTAGATTGTACGCTTGGCCTCGTCCTTATAGAGAAAATACGTTGTTGAATGTTATGTCATAAGAGTACACTCGTACGACGGAAGGAATAAAAAAATCAGCAGAACAAAAATACATGACCCCATAAAAGGACTAGATTCTTTGGATTTTTGTTGTTGTTAAATACGTTCAAGTAATAACGATGGTCTCGTTAGTCAAACTCCAGGTTAACGGAAATTATTTCCTTTTTCATCGTTTTCTGGCCAAGAAATTTGTTGGACAAATGAGCAGCATTTGTAGTAGCGACAATATGATGACGATGCTCGCTCTTTTTTAATAAGTTGGACAAAAATATGTTTAACTTGACTATTATAAATTATAATGGCAAGAAACAATATCTGATTTGATAATTTAGCATTTCGAGAACAATTCAATTTTCCGGTGATTCGAAATTTCGATCGCTGAAATTTTTTTCTCATCGTGGTTGAACCGCAGTTTACGATTTTTCATGAAAAGCAGCGACAGCGTAACAAACACGAATGTTGCGACTCATCGTGATCACATGGCGTCTGGTTTTCGTAGACGGGAAATAGACTGCAAGACTGAAAGAAAATGGAAAAAAAAAAAAAAAATAACGAACAAAAAGTAAAGTCTCCGAGGAAAAATGGAGTGAAGAATTCAAGATTCTTTCGGAGGTAAGAAGCGAGGGAGATTTTGTATTGAAAGTGATGGTTCTTCGAGGAAGGGCGAAGAATAGAAACGAGGGTGAGAGAGCTTACTACTCGTTAAAATACAATTAAAGTTCCGGCTTTACCGAATGTCTCTGCTCTTCCAACTGATTTATGGATAGTCAATATACATGAATAATATAATATGAGAAAAAAACAATTTGTATTATTCAGCAGTTGATAGTTTATCCATAATATTTGAATAAATTTTATTAAAATAACTTCCCGTATTAATAAAAGAAGAGATAAAAATAAGATTCTTCTAAAAATCGACTTCGTTATTGCATTTATTTACATAATATTGTTCTCTCGTACTTCATTTATCATCGAAACAATAATAAAAGGGCTTTGAACGGAGAAAAAAATACTTCTTATACTTCTCTGACAATACTTGAAATATCTTTTCATTGATGAAGTCGCTCCCCTTGCAAAAAAACAATATAAACCGACTTGACAAGGCATTTTATCATGGCAAATTAAAGAATTTCTGTATGAATTTTTCACACCATGAGTTCTTTCATCTTTCCGAAACAATCGTCGCAATTTGAGCGGCCCTACACGCAGGGAATAAAAGGACTTTGTAAACGGTTCTTCGATTGGATCCAAACGGACAGTGTTATTGCGTTTCTAGTGGCAACGGACGAATGGGAGAAATAAAAAAACAAAAATGAAAAATACTTTGAAACGTTTGATCACACCGTTCTTTCACGTTGTGGCATAATAGTCTATGGTTATAAATATATATATATCATATATATATAGATATATATGCATAAATCTTATCCTTCGATATTCGACTCATTCAACTCTCATTTTCTCTAACCCTTTCCATTCTCGAGTCTCTCTTTATCAGAGAGCGCAGTCTACTCTATAGTTTCTGCATGATATTGTCATCGTGAAAGGTGGCAAGGTTTTAATTACAATGCAATTTTCTTTGCGGGGCCCTCCTTTGAAATGCTGTTAGGTTGTGCGTTCTCTCTCCTACTATCTCTCTTACTCTTTCTTTCTCCACTCAAATACACGAAGCAATCGGGGTCCTCGAGGCTTACAGAGGCAACGTTTTCCGTCTATGGCCGTTCTTGATTCCATCCCCCCCGCACATCGTTCCTCCCTCCAACCCTCTCTCTCTCTCTCTCCCTCTTTTCACCCCGTGACGTCGTTTTGATCCATGAAGATTAAAGGGCCTGCGCACTGCGCGTCCATACTTACTCCCGAACCCCTCGACATGAAGCTCCAACTTTTGCGTACAAGTGCGTAAATATCCCGAAAGAAACCTGTGCCATTATATGGGCTTTTCCATACAAAGCCATTTTTATAAATCATCCCATTTTTTGTTCATTGAAAAAGTTAAAACTTTGACAGTATTCGCTTTTTCTTGAAGAAAACCCAACAGTTCGATACTTTTTTTTTCATAGTTTCTGGGTTTCCTCAACGAGTTTTTATCAACATTTTCCATCACTCGAATCCTTTTCTCTAATGTTCTGCTCCATTGCAGTCGTCCGATGACCAAGGGAAACTGTGGAAAACCTGGTTATATCAGTAACACGGAAAAACTGTCTCCCACTCAGCGATCATATACGCGAGCTTGTGTATGGTTGAGTAATCATCCATCAGCCTCTTCCGAGGCTGTTCAATTTGGAAGATTGGCAGAGCTACACACGATTCGTACACTCATCGGTATTGGTACTGCTGTTCCATATATTTTTCTTGGCTTACTGAATTTTGTTTCCTTTTATGAAAACTTGTTAAAATTCTAAAAACTTACAATTCTATGAGCTTTTGAGCTTACTAGTAGTTTAATTGAAGTTGAAAGATCAAAGCTTGATAGACTCCGTGGATGTAACTCGAATTTAAGGATCCACCGTGTCTCTTTTGTAATTGACAAGGAACCGTTCTTCTTTTGGACTTCCACTTTTCCTTCCTCCTACGTTATTTTTTCTTGTGTTTTCTACAACAGAAATACTCCTGAATCAACAATGGAACAAAAATCGTTTCTCATATCTTTAGAGCAACACTATTGAGAAATGAAAAGGCAACGAATCTTTCAATCTGTTTCAAATGGCTCATTTGTTAATTTCATAGCATTGCGTTTTTGAACCGAAAAACGCTTTCCTAAAAATGATGTGCTGAGTTTCATTTCGAAGTGAATGTTCACTTTTAATGTATATTGGTTTTAACGTGAATTACTGATACATAATTATAGTTTAGAATTTTCTTCGTGCCAATGAAAATGATCATGGTGTGAAATTGTGAATTTTCGAGCAATAACACTGTTGAAACATTCATCTGTGAGTGTCATAAAAATTTCTGATTTATGTTTACGATGAATGATCCACGTAAAATATCAGTGACGATAAATTCGAGCAAAATCAAAGAGTCACCACCAGCTTGAATGGAAGAAACGATAAAAGCCAAAGATCCTCTTTCTTGCACTCCCAAAGAGTCATTCGAACAAGCTACCAGTGAGAGATTGGAGCAAGAACTATAATGGATTATCGTAAGCTATGTGTTAGAAGAGGATAAAAGAAGAGAAACTGGAGAAGCGGGATGATCAGGAATCGAATACTGGTTAGGGTTTAAATCCATCAAGTTTTGTCTTTCTCTATCCCGTGTGCTGCTCCTATTCGTCCTTTTTTCTTTCTCTTCGATATCTAATCCTTTTTTTTCGCCTCTGCTTTCTCGTTGGCTTTTCGTTTCTCGCGCACTGTTTTTGCTGTATTCTTTGCAGGGCTACCGAGAGAACGGAACCAGAAAACCAAAGAGTTAGGAGAGAAATGAAGGCGAATGGATTTGTAAAATGGGTAAAGGTTCTGTAATGTCCATACTTTTTGCAAAAACTGTGTCAACTGATACTCAAGTCCAGTCTGAAAAATCGAAGATCCAGTTTCCCTTAGTTATTTTCATTCAACTTTTTTGCCTTCCAGAGTATCTTGTTTTCTCTCATCACATTTTTCTTGCCAGAGACACCTCTCTTGATCGAGACCTCAGGTCTGTAAAAATGTTTGCACTCTCTCACACCAAATACCACAATGTTCATGAGCCACACTATTGGTTACGAATCCCATTTTCCCCAATTTCTATTAAATGTGTTGGTAAGTCCGGCAAAATAAAAAAAATAAATAAACGACTAAAACGCAGACCTCCATTGGTATTTATTTTTTGCTGTTTTTACACGTTCGAGTCGACAGTACTACCCGATAAATCATGTGCCCGGTGGCTTCAACTCGCACGAGGGTGGTTTCGTGATTCGACGAAACGACTTTTTTCCACCCCTCTGGCTAACAAGAAGCTAGGCAAAGCTTACCCTCCTTTTACTCTCTTTCACCAAGCACAACGGTCCAAATACTTCGTCAACTATGATTTATGATGTACAATTTCTTAAAATGCACTTTCGATCTATTAACACTTACAAAAAAATCAACTACACCCTCGCTTTTACCACGTTTCCCGCATTTTCAGAAACTTCTCCATGTTTTTTTTTTTTTTTTAATTTAATTCGCAAATGGAGGATCAACCATTCAATAGACATTTCAAAAAAGTGTTACGTGCATATGTTCTCGATTCATGACTAAATCCAATTTCTAATCGTTCGTAAAGTTTACAACTCACATCACAAGAAGATTTAGAATTCACGATCTATCTTGATGGGCTTGAAATATTCCCATAAATTGTTGATTCAGCATCAACTTTTGGGATTACGTGAAATTGATAACTATCAGAATAATATAGTTAGAGACGTAAATTTTATTTTCTTTCATTTTCAACGAAATAACTTTTGTGACAGCAAACGACAATGGTAGCGAGCACGATCTGCATGAGGGTAAAACGTTCCAAAACCTTGCATTATCTTATGAGGCATGTTTACATGAAAATTTTCAACGAATACGAATTGACACTTCTTTCGATGCCAATAACATTTTTTTTTTTATTTATTTTTTATTTCGTTGCGAGTGAAAGGAAATTTCACTAGGAGAGTGAGGGGATGTATCGTAACAGTGTGAAATATAATAACGGTTTGATATTGAAAGAGCGATGGTAACGTCCATCAATAAATAGAACGAGGGTGCATAGTGACAATGCCATCCGTCATTGAAATCGTTCTACCGCGCTCTTTTCTGGTTTTTCAATACTTTCTCATTCAGCCTATATCTGTGTCCGTTCACGAAGGGCGAATGAAAATGTTATGGTTGTCGAGGAAGCGAGTGAAGTGGGAGTGAAATCGTGGCGATGTATGTGTGCGGGTGTGACGTTGCAAGGACGTAATCGTGCACCAGGTGTCTGGGTGACGTTTCCTAACGAAGGCCGAAGGAGAGATGCTTTTCTATCTTTCTCATCGTTGGTCGTCATCGTAAGATGAAGAGGGAAAAGGTTTCGTTGGTAGACCCGTGCTCGGCAGCTCATCACCTTGGTACAGTTTTCAGCCGCAAAAAATAGCATGTCTCGAGACTAGAGCATGCGAGAAAATCTCTTAACGAGCATTGAGAGACTTTGACATTTTCAACACGTATACACGCGACCATTTCTTTTCTTTTCGCTTGTTAGAGATTTTTCGCTAGTATCAGTTCGTCTATAGTGCTGTATGCCATTGCGAAAAAGTAAAAAAATAAGTTGATGAGAGGGAAGTAGAGAAGCAAACAAGTTTTACGTCTTTCAACGCGTGAATCACAATTGGAATAAACCACGGAGTTTCAATCTCATTTCCTGCATTCGTAATCCTCATATCTGGATGGTTTAAAAAAAAAAACGAATTTTCTCCTGGTATCAATGTTGTTTCACCCGGAGATTTGTCGGGCATATTTTTTTCACTCCCGTTTTCATTCTGTTTCTTGAAAGATTTCTAGCAAAGCTTTGTATATCATCAGCAGAATACCACAGCATGGTAGATCGCAACAAATCCTTCACCCAAACAAGATGACGGGTAGTAGAAAATCTGCTGCCTTCCAAGTAGCCCCATTTGCCATTGAGATTCGCAGCTACCATTAGACGAGTTTCAACTGAAATCCTTGCCCTTAACCCTCCTCTGCTCTTCACAGCCGTACTACGTTTGCCTAACGGATTGTCGTCTTATCCTCACCAGAAGCTTCCTCTTTTTCTCTTGTGGCTGCACTACTTTCCATCATCCCTGTTTCCTCGTGCGCTGAGGATAACACCTTCCCTGTCTGAACATTTTCGAGCTTGTTAGTTCACCCTGCGGCTGTGTGCTACAGTTTTGCTAGTCCGGTTACAACATATTTTCTCTGGTGTGAGAATAACGGAACATTCATCGAGCGCGCGTCCATCTTTTTCTTCCTTATTTTCTTCTTCACCTCTCTGTTTCTCCATCTGTTCTCCTTTCTTGAATATCCCCTACGCTTTCTCCTTGGTGGTTAGCTCACAGCTCTTCCAAGATCAACAAGCCAAAAGCATATATGAGCCACAGATAAGAGTGTCCTCTGGGAATCTGTCAAGGATAACAGCAGAGGGTTTTAAAAGGTTCGTGACCTCTCTTCCGTGTTTTTATCTCTCCTGTCTCACCGAACGTGTTTCCCACGTATGTGGACACGAAACGTCCACTCCAAAAGAAAAAAGGATCAAGGACGACACTGAACTAGTCCTGGCAGATGTTTCTTAAGCTTACGAGTACTCTACTGTACTTTATATTCATTTGTGAATAAATTTAGTGTTTCTCCGTACAACATGGCAAAAATATGTCTTTCCTTGCGTAACTTCTTACAGTATCCAAATAAAAATTTACACGATTGCAATTAGAGATAATAGTAAGATAAGAGGTTCACGTAGATTCACGACGAGAAGTTGCGGAAGAAGATTGGCTGGCAAAATTTCGCAGCAGAGCGTATTGCGCCAGTAAAGCCAACTCAGGCACAGTTAAGGGGGAAAACCAGTTTAGACCGATCAAAAAATCGATTTTTTTTTTATTGCATAAATCGTTAGTATAACTCGTCAAGAATGTGTAGTCAAAATTTGAAAGCAAAATTCGCATTATTTTCAATGCTATGAGGACTTGAGTGACCGCCTCGTCGGTAAGCCCGAAATGACGCTTACGAACAAGAAGAGGGATTGTTATATGGTGCTGGAATAGCTGATTAATCGGTGAGCATTTTTATATAATTAACTTTTTTATATAATTAATAAATGTATATATTAATAAAATTAATAATTTTATATAATTAAGAAAAAATAATTACTGCCTCGAATCCCGTTTTCGCTACATTTTATTTCAAACGCGTTTTTCTCGAAACTACTTTTTTCCCACTTGTGGGCATTCTAGCTTGAAAAGTTATTGACCAATTGTTCTGAAATTTGGTGTGAACATTCTTTATTCAATTCAAATCTAGATGAACCTAATTCTGGAATTATATGATTATTAAAAATATGTTTTTTTATGCGAAAAAGGTGAAAAAATATGGTATAAAAACATAACATTGTCTTCAAACACCTCAAAAAAATGCAATTTTCAATTTTTTTTTACACAATCAGGTTCATATTCTTAGGAAATATGTTGTTAACGAAAAAAAAAAATTGTGATGATTACAGATGAAAATTGAAACCACAGGAATGCCCACCAGCAAAATACTCCGATGGTAATCGTCCATGGACAGCACGATCTAGCGACACTGTTTCCGGCGGAAATCGCTTCAAAAAATTCTCAAGTCTATTTCAAACCATGAATAAAATATTCTCAAATTAAAAAAAAATTCTGTTTATTTATTCCATATGTAAAAAATTCACGAAAAACAACAAAATTTCGGCCTCTTAAACTGGTTTCCCCCCTTAATTAATTATCAATGGATTAAACTCGGAAGATAAAAGTAAAAAATCGTTTAAAAGTAGACTGGAGAAAATTCTCGCTCTCCGTGTACAAGAAAAAGACGGACGACAGAAGTATTCCAGGAAAAGTTATTTATGGTTCTACAGGGAAGTGGTGAAGGTGATCAGCCAATTGAAGATCAGCAATACGATGAGCTTACCGAGCAGCTTCATGCTGTAACGGCAATTGATAGCTCGAGCAGTGGAAAAATGTCGTTATCGATCAGACTTTTTTTACGTTTCTATTTGGGGCCGAAGATCTTTTTTTTAAATCTTCTATGAAGGTGCTCCATAGATGGAGCTAAAAATGGTGTGGGTAAAAACAGATTGGTCAACGAGAGATGATATTAGTGAAAATCGATAGAGTAGACGAATTCATCGAATTCAGCGTAAAATATAAAAAGAATGCTACAAATTTAGAATGCTCCTTTTGCAAAATCGAAGGCATGTTAAATTTTCGTTATTTACAAGTCAATTGCAGCCATGCATCATATACGGAGAATCAATCGTATCAAGACATTCGAAAAACGTCTTGTCATATCGTTGAAAAATAGAAAGGTCTTGCGATGTATGCAATACCTTCAATGGCGTTTCCACCGTGTCCCCATCTACTCATCCGTGGCATTAGAAACGTCCTTTGCCTATGTTCTCCCTTTGTATACTGTTTCGTCTGACATTCCACTTCTACATGCGTACAACGCATTGCTCATTTTTGCTCCCTACATCCTTATTTTCTTTCCGTTGCTCTTAGTTGAGATGTGCGACGACGTGGACGTTGCGGCGCGATGATTATTCAGAGTGATCGAGGGCGTTTTCTAACCGGGACAAATTGAAGCGTAAGAGATTGCTTTCTCGCTCTCTCTCTCTCTCTCTCTCTCTCTCTCTCTCTCTCTCTCTCTTTCTTGCTCTCGCTCACTCTGTCTCTTTTCGCTTTTTTGCTTTTTTACTCTCTAATTTTTATGGTGGTTTGAGATCTTACCGTGTTACGAGCTGCATTTCTTTCAGTCTGTCCTCTATCTTTGAATACTCAGTGATGTATTCTCAATCCTTCTTATAGGAAATGTATCTGTGAAAAAAAAAACAGTGCACTATTTTCCGAGCGATCCACTACTGAATCTCGGCGTCATTCCAACTCTGGTACACGCCCAAAACCCATTCATTTTCCGGTGTAGTCGCTTCCAAAAAGACCTTTTTTTCCTTTTACATTACTTTTTTCATTATATAAAAAGACTTGGTTCGCTATGTCCGTGACTTTTTGTAACGTCAATGGAAATCGGCAAGAAAATTTAAGATGGCTAAGACGTCTCTTCGAGAGTTTCTTGAACTCGGAAATTCGGCATTTTCTTAAACTTTTTCACTCTTTTAGAAAATTTGATCTCCGTGACTCCGCAATTTTTCCCAAAAATCATGTTGAGACTTTCCCATACTTCGGCTGAAAGTCTTCCCAAGACATTTTCAAAGATTTCTCCAAATGTTATCAAAAATCTTGGAATGCCTTATTTTGAGATTAAAATTTATTCAAGAATCTACCAGAGATTTTTGGAAGTTCTCGCTGACATTCTCACCCACATATTCTCCCAGAGTCTTCTGAACTCAATCTAATTTCACTGTATATTCACAAAAAACGTATTTTCAAGACAACGGTGTACCCGTGACTAAAAATTTTTGGTCACCGGAGGCAAAACACTCGTTTCGGAATTTAGATCTGTTGTATATTATTTTTAGCAATTTTTTCTTTTATATCAGGCAATAATAGGGGCTCATTTGAAACATCAATTGAACAGAAGAAGAAATGAGTGAGATAGGTCATTGATTGTGAATGTGGACGAATAAAGGGCACTGCAAAACAGCAACTCCCATAGAGAATTGGTAAAAGTGAGAGTTACAACGGAGAATGAGATGAATCCCCCAAGGGAAAAATGGTAAATCCAGTTACAATATCGGTGATGTTCACATGCACGGTTGGAACATTTGCTATCACGTACACAACGCCCCGGGTCACTCTCTGAGGCAGGAAAACATCTTTTACATCCTTTCCATTAACAATTGAGTTCTTTCCACCCGAGTAAATTCACATAATGGGTTTTGATTTATTTATCCCAAAACTTAAAACTAAGTTTGCATCATATTGTACTTCGACGATTTGAAGCTTTGACAAAATTTCACGAAAGCTCTTTGAGTTTGTTTAAAGAAGCAATTAACGGAGAGCTTCTTGTCCATGATGCTTTTCATCTACAAACGTGCGTGTAAATATACCTTCATTTTTTCTTACTTTCACCTTCATTATTGCAAGAAAAAATTACTTTCGAGTATTCTGACGTTAACGATTGAATCAATAATTCAAAAATGATCAAGAAACGCCCTGGAGATTGCACCATTAGTCGCTATTTTATATTTCCTTCTATACAATCTCGATTCATCCATACCCTTTCGCGCATTACAATTTTGTGCATCTAGGAAGTTATCGGCTTTGAATCCCTGTGTGTGCAGACGATGCTGGAGCAACAGCAGCGATATTCTCTGGCAATTAAGTGACAGTAGTGGGTCTTGGGTTTTCTGCGTATATAGTATACAAACTGTGTATAAATATATGTATATTGTAAAAAGTATGTATGGTATGGAAGAGCAGTTATCGCGATTCCTCGCCAGCAGTACCTGCTCGACGATCGTATTATATCCGAGCTATATGCACCAATTTCTTACCCAATTATGTCTACTACTCTTGGCACGGGCGAATTGCTCTTTTTTTCGATGAAAATCTCTTTACGTTTCATTGGACGTACACAAATAATAAATACGTGTTTGTTCAGCAGTCTCGAAAGATATTCAACAAAATGTTGTGAAATATTTCATAAAATTGAGTATGAGTTTATGCAGGAAAGGTAACATTGGACAATATAGAATTTGACATTCTTTCACAGCTATATATACTTGTAATAAAATATCGAAATTTCGATGAGTCTGAATTGGTATCGAAATGAATAATTCCAATTATTTTTTAAATGCGATTGTTTAATAAACGAGAAACCAATTTTTGCCGGTGAGCATGTTGCTTTCCTCTTTGAACAGAGCTCCTCTACGTTTTATCCGGATTCATTAATTGCTAATGTAGTAAACCAATATCATCGATACTTTATAAGCTCATAGCTATGGTTATCACCGGATTAGTATTTCTATCAATTACTGACGAGCCTGAAATTAAATGAGAACTTAAAAATATTTGAAAAATGCGTTAGTGTATGGTAATTTTATAAGCACAAAAGGGCTTGTTACCGTTGCCTGGGCTTTCATGAAAGACATAAAATTCATTTGATGCTTGAAAATTTAAATTGATAATAATAACAATAATAATGAACCTTATAATTAATCGAACGTTTGGGTGCACCGTGAGCTAATGTTAGCCATAGAGCACACACGTATTTTATAGATTGAATCTCCTCGAAGCACACGAGACTCACAATAATACAAAGGACGAAAAGTAATGGTAAAAAAATGGGAGAGTTGAAAGAACGAGAGAAAAAAAAGCAACACCATGCCAATTAAAAGCGGGTGGTTTAATCGCATACAACGCGCTTGTACCGCCACTATACACCTACGTGATAATTGGCGAAAGTTTCAATCTCGTTAATTTTTTTTTTTTATTTCATTTTTTTTCTTTCGTATTCCCCCTCGACCCGCGTAATCGGCAAACTGATCCCGGAAATCGGTCGTTATTATAGTTGTACCTGAGGCCCCGAGAACGATCGGGGGAGCTCGGCCTTCGACCAGGGTTATTCGAACTCTCACCCGGGTGCCAGGTGAAATATATGTATGACCAGACTGGGTGAGCAAGCTGCCTACTCATTATTTTATAGATGCGAGCGAATCGAGAGCAACGAAAGAGAAAACCTCCCCCCTCCCTCCCCCTGCTAAAGTGAGAGAATGAAAAAGTGAACAGCAAGAGTGAGAAAAGTTGTGATCGAAGCTTGTGTTGCTCTACACGAGTATAGCAGGATAGACGGCGGAGAGTAATAGAAGGAGAGAAAAATTTCCGTGCAATATTTTCTCCTCAATTATCCACTATATTATGCAAAGATCGCTGTGCCGCACTTCTCGATTCGAAAGCGCGGAAAATTGCATCGTATGTTACTTGCGCAATTTCTAGATAAATTTGGGGAAGCCGTCCGGGAGGTTTATACTCGCGCGCGCGTGTGTGTGTGTGTGTTCTGCAAATCGCTTGTAACAAAATATCTATCATTGGCAATGAGCTCGTGTTTCAACAGAATTGAACCAAAAAATTCGATCTTATCCGAGGAGTTGTTGCCGGTTAAAGTTTGGAAAAAAAAAAGTTTCGAAAAAGGCCCTTCCATCGAAAAGCTGAGCGAACCTGAGCGAGGTAATTGCGTGCTGGAAGAGAGGAATATAGCAGAGAAGATGAGAAGGGAAGTTAGACGAGCCACCTCCAAGCACCTTTTCAGCATGTTAATTGTATATTTGAGGTGAGATGATAAACAAGAAATTGTTCAAAGTACAAGACAACAATTTCGCAGGTAAACCAATGTACCAATGCTAAGTTGATGTTTCGTACAATAGCTTGTGCGATGCGCCTTGGAATCTTCGTTACCGTCTGTAATACATAACCGCAAGATCTCCTCGGGGGCAATTCCTTACCCTCTTTCTTCTGCATTCTGCGAGGAAGTTACTGAACAGAGATACACGCATACAGCCTGTACGAAGAGACATGCGGAAATCTCTCTCTCCCTCTTTCTCTCTTTCTCGCTCTTCATATATATGTATTTTCTTATCTTCCACTGTCTCGTTTCTATTTCATAGGCAGCATCCAATATAATGGTGTATTTATACCATACTCGTTCATCTATACGCATAGCGAATGAAGAAAATTTTATCACGCTTCGACTGCAGCCGACTTCGACTTAGTGGCGCCGCACACCCCATCGCACCAAGTATTTCTTACTAAGAATGTGGATTTCAATCATGATCTTGTTTGTAGAGCGAAATAAAGATGTTGCAGGGTTAAATCCAGTGGAACTCATTCGAAGACTTGATCATAGATCGCGTGGATAATAAGATACATGTGAGTTGGTAAGCGTGGCGGTGCGGATTCCATGAATATCGCGATGATGATGAGCTGAATTTCTTTGCATTCCATGAAGATTTCAGACGCGATCGGCCCGAACGACGAGACGGCCTTCGGTCGAATGATGAATACTTGAGAAAACGAGAAGCACGTTCGTTTTTGCACATTACCTTGGCCATCGCGATTATTTTTTGCTTCTTTTAAACCTTTTGGTCCCTGTAAAATCGTGATGTACTACATCTAAGTTTGCGGTTCACGCGGTTATAGCGAATTCTTCGATGTTCCTTTTATCATTTTTTTACTCCTGCGGGTTCTGCTACTCGATACCCATTCGTAGCAAGATGCAAACGAATCCCGTTGTGCGGGAAGCCAATGCAGTGCCGCATATATCCGTGAAAGAAGAAATCGGAAACTGTCTCGGCTCGCGGTGTCGTTTGGAGCGAGCTTGAATAAACCAGCCACCTGGATTACAAGTGCAAATGTCAACGATACGCCAATTTTCTCGTCGTAGAATATCCCTGAAGGATAGGTCGTACGTCACGTCTACTCAAAAGGCGCCATGAAACATCTCCACAGCTCGTATCACGTCCATTCCCTACAGGATCTCCAAAAGCATATACGCGAGATTGGCGTTGAGAACTGCAGACGATATACGCCGCGTTATGCATCGTGAAAGTCATTCGGGTATCGTAAATCGGTTAGACCCCGGGTTCCCAAGGTGTGAACCGGTTCCTAACCGTGTTTTCGAGACGTGAGGTTCGGGAGCTTCGTGCCAACGTCTTCTCCTTCTCTCTCTCTCTCTCTCTCTCTCATTCTCTCTTCCACTCTGTCGCTTCATCTCTTTCTTTCTGCCCTGGACCCCGAACTTTCTTTGGCACTACTCCTGCATTCGCTCTTTCGTGTACCATTCGCGCTCTATCGTTTTGCTGGTTTGGACACTCATCGATAACGTGTGTTCAACAACGGAGATGCGATCCGTCTAACGCGTTTTTCTCTCGTCTCTTATTGCTCATCCGCATTTCGAACACATTGCTCCATCTTTCGTTTTCTTCTTGTTCTAAATCACTCCTTCTTCTTTTTTTTTGTTTCTCAGTTGCTTTTTATCTTGTCTCTCAACACTTTTCGATCCTCCTCCACCAGCTCCATCATTCTGATGTACACGTTTAAACGGGACAGACCGTTGTTCGTCTATGTGTGGGCTGGCAACGAGGCGATTCTTCTCTTCTGTCGAAACGTACGACAGCACTTTATTCCAGTGAGAATATCGCAAGCTACGAGAATACAGAAGGAGAAACAGCGGGAAAGGAGAAAAGAACATAAAACAGAATGAGCGCGGAAAGTCGGAATATCGACGAGCGTCACGCCCTCCACGCGTCAAGATTTTATTTATCACAAAAGCCAAGCTTTTTGTTTCGTAGAAGAGCACCGCGTTAAATACCCCGTTCGCTTGGAAAACGTTTTGAGAATAAGATGTTTTCCAATTAACAACTCCGTGCTTCCCTTCAGAAATCTCATCGCCTCTCTTGCTCTTATTTTATTTTTTCCCTTTCTCTCTCCATACTCTCTTGAGCACCAATCTCTCTCTTTTTTTATTTCGTCCTTGTATATTTTGCTTTGTACTATTCTTGCCCTTGTGAACTCTTGTTCTTCGTGTTTCTCCACTTTTCTAGCCATCTTCTTTGTGCTTCAATCCACTCCCGTGCTTTTCTCAGTTTTTTTATTGAGCTCTCGCTTTTTTACTCCAGTCGCGCTCGTACCTAATCTTCGGATACTTCGTACACCTTGCTTCTTTGGTACATCAGAACGCACGTTTTGATTCCTTGGCTTATATTTCCTGCAAAAATAAGAACGTTTGCACTGATTCTCGCCCTCTCGCTCCATTCTTATTTGTCTTTATACCCTTCGTTCTGCTTCTCATTCTGGTTGTGACTCTATTATTATTTTTTTAATAATGCCTCTCGAGCTCAGAATCACGTATCGACTTGTAGTCATCGTAAAGCAGCTTTTTTGTATCTTCTTAGAAGAAATATGACAGAAAATCCAATATGATTTAGAATTGATGTTTAATGAATTCCCATGAAAGTTGGTCCAAGCCAGCTCATCGATATAACAAACGCACTTTATTTATGCAGTAGAAATTTATGATTTAAAACAGTGAGGGGGTTCATTCGTTACAATTCATTTCTGTTGATTTATTTCAGATTTTGAAGAATTCTCTCCAACTCTTGTCAATTTTCGATCAAAAATCGTTTTATAAATTGTATAGGAATTTAATGAAGAAGATTTTTTGTTATCTGTAATTTTTTTTTTATGTTTAATGTACCAATTTATTGTTTCAGATAAACATGGAAGCCGTAACATCCACAGATTATGACTCGACGAATTTGAGTCGTAATTTCAATCAGGTCGGTTTCAACACCTACAATTATTCTCAATTTGAGGAAAAGTACAAGCCACGGCAGTCGATAAAGTACGGCGAAGATTATCAAGATCACGGTAGAACTGCTACGAGAAATCCTGTAAATTCGCGGACGTCGTCGCGTCATGCACAAGAACAAAATGTTCATAAAAGCGAGCGTAGTCATTCGCAGCCTGAGAAACAGCATCAATCTTCCTTCGAGACACGATCAAAATCCCAAGATTCAAGAGAATTGACATTCTATCAAATAGATCCTCCGCTAAAGCATGAAAATAGACATGCTAAATCGCATCGTACTTCGGTTGACAAAATTCATAATAAAGGAAAAGAATTGACGTTTTACGATATCGATGGTCCAGGAAATTTCACTGAAAAATCGAAAGATACGAAAAATAATGGCTGCTCCGAGAAACTCGAGAAAAAAGAAAAATCCAGTGCTACTATTGGCTCGAAACATACCCACGGAAAAACTTCACATCAAGAACAAAAGATTAGCGTAAACACCGTTAATCAATCGAACAGATCACAGTCTGATGTCCTCGAAAATTCTCATCGACAGCAATGCAATGTTCTCGTCGATCCACCGAAGTACAGACAGTACGATAGACCACCTCGATATCAGGAGGACCCACCGAAAAGTGAACCTCCACCGAAGTATCATCCAGATCCTCCAAAATATTCAGAAGTCACTAACAAAAGGCAGGATGAGCCTAAAAGAAGTCAGGTGAGTCGAAAAAAAACATTCAGTAGTGGTCACTCCAAGATGACCATTATTAACGCAAAAATTTGGTTAAAATTTATTTTTTAATCATCTAATTTCATTTTTGAATCATCAAATTTTATTAAAAACGTTCGCCATTAGAAAACGCTTTTAAAAATCAAATTTCAAATTTGTCCTTTGTTCAAATATTTGTGGAATTTATATCAGCAAACTCAATTATCTCTTCAAGATATTCTCTTCGGCAGAACACATTCCGGATCTTCGTATAAAAATTGCAATCTGAAGCTCTTGCTCATAGAATGTTCTTGATTTGATTTCCAAGAATATTTTTCCCTATGCAATTGTGTTTTAGGAAAGTAACTCTGGAGCCTGTGTAGCTCAGAGCTTTAACTGAGATATTTTGCCCTTCAGGTCTGGAAGAATGTTTTCATAACGATAAAAAAAATGTTGGCGAGCCAAGTCAAAATTCTTTTCCTGATCGTTATTATTCATTCATACATCTTCTTTTATAAGCAAGTGGCTTTCTTTATTTGCAATTATTCCTAAAGAATGTCTCAGATTCAAGCAGGATCATTGGATGTGATTCTAACGATTTTTGCAATAAAGAATTTTAATAAAACAGCTGTTCTATTCATTTCATACTGATTTTCAGGAATGGAAAATTCTTTATTCGGATGAAGCTTTATTGAAATTCTTACATGCATTTTTTTGACGCAGAGAATATGAACTTACAGTAAAAAACAAATTAATATACGAACAGATATTGCTCTTCTTCTTTTAATTCACATCGAATAATTCTTCCCACATTTTCATAGAACTGTCCAAAAAAACTTCTTACGATCGATAAAATAAATAGAGCGATAAAATAACCGAAAAAAAATCAAAAATTGTGTTCATCTAAAATAGTTTGCCAGCGTTAATTCGTTTTTCTTCTCAGTAATAAATAGTGCTAGTTTCCTCACTTTTTCTTATCATTCATTCATAAGATTGACTCGAAATTTATGCCACTTCTTATCATAGCCCTCCGACTTGACATATCGTCGTTGAACTTGTAACAGCTAATTACAAAAACATAGAGATAGTTACACATCGATAAGCTTACTTTTTTTTATCGTTATTTTTTTATGTCTTACACTTAGCCAATGTACAAATGCGATAGAATTTTTGAATGAAGATCGAAAACGATGTGTGGGATGAATTGAACAATGGCCCGTACGCGTTATCCGTTTGATAGGAGGAGAAGGGCAGACGACAAGCAGGGGGAAATCATGGGGGAGTGGTGAGCGGGGTCGTCGCCGTTGGTGGTGGTGGTGGTGTTGGTGGTGGTGGTTGTGGAGCTCACGGTACCGAGGCGCTCGCTAATCTCGCCAGTATCACGCCGACCGCGCGAGAATCAACACGTGGAGGGGTTACGACGCGTCAGCGTCAAATGCACAAGCAAACAGGGTGCGAGGTTCGTTTGACAAGTAAGAATGACGATTATAACAACGACGATGACGTTGAGACGTTGAAGCACAGCGATAACACGAGTAGTGGAAAAGTGTCGAGCTCGAATTATCAGTCTAACAACGTCGGTAATCGTGCCAGCAATTTGGGTACAAACGGTGTCGTTAATAGTTACGGTAGTGCGGGTGTTATTTTGGGTGTTTCATTGGGTGGTGTTATATGTCCGGAAGTGAACAATACTCGTGGTGCAGATGTCAAATTTCCTATACTACGTACGAGCGACAGATCGATGATTAAATTCGATAAAGCTAAAAATTCGGTCCACTCTTTTCACGACGTGATCTCGGTGGGCAACAAATTTGCCGATAAAATGAAATCCGTGCAAGAAGCGATAGTTTACAAACACCACGAGACTGTACCAAAGTTGAAGCACGAATCAAGTGTCGTCAACAATCACGTGGGCTACAAAGTCGAAAATATTAAGTATTATGGTGAACTAAAGGGTTACGATTTCAAGTCTTACGGCACCATCGATAAACCACAATCTGCCAATTCAACCATTGATAAATCTCATCAGTATGCTACACCTGACAAAATTAATCATCAAAATAGTCATGAAAAATCACACGCCCGCAACTCCCAGTCTTACGGTCCCGGAAAAGTGTCACAGGCCTCTGATAAAAGTGTTTACAGTGAGAAATACGGTGATCATTATTATCACAGATCGTCACACGTCAAACCGGCCAACGCGTTTCAGGTTTACCAGGAGACCAAATACTCGTACAACGTTAATGGAGTTCCCGGTACACCGGCACAGGCCAGCGCAGCCGCAGCTTTCTTCGCAAGGTACGTGTCTATTTTTTTTTCTGTTATATTTATTCTTTTTTCATAGTAGGAATCAACGCTAGAAATTATAAACCGAAATAATCTTGTGTTGTCGGTTTCATTTTTTATACATTTTTACAGTTTCAAAAATTTTCCAGAGGCATTTTCATATTTTTTTCCCTCTTGATATAAATTCATTCGGCATTTTAATATCATATTTTTGTGTGTCATGAAACTGTCGCAATCATTTTTGTCGAACCGGTTACATGAATTCACAAATTGATTTTCAGGAAAGTAACAAAATACATCGATGAATTTGAAAATAAAACTTTACCCGCTAATTGATCGATGCTAATGGAACGCCCGAGCATATTAAAAGATGATGGCTCGATATTTCGTTGCGAGCAGCCATTGAGAGAATGCACACATTTAGATTTTGATTGGTGAATATCGTATGGCGGAATATATATATGCTTTCGAAAAATATTGATAAATAATTCGAATAGTCACTGAAACATTTTCACGTAAATTGAGCTTCGGTATTTATTTATTTATTTATTTTTTTCGTAAAAAATGATGAAGCGAAATTTCGATTAAAATGTTTTCCAGTTTTCTCTCTGAGATGGTAAATTTTTACAATACCTCTGCTCGTACCTTCGCTATATTAGATTTCTTCGCGAGCTGTAGAACGAAAGAGCACTTTTCTAATGATAACCGTGAAGCTTTGATGCGCCTGAAAAACTTTTCTTCTTCAATAACTCTTATTATACGTTGAAAGGAAAAAATTTAATTTAATAAAAATTTCGAGCTTCGAGAGAAACGTTTTCGTATTCTTCAGCCTACGGTTAATCTCATGTAATTAAGAAACTGAAACAAATAATATAATAAATGAAAGCATGAAGTGGAGTGAAAAAAAAAAGTTATCTCGCCCTTTCCGGAGTTGTTGCTCTCCTGAATGAACGAGGCCAGTAACGCTCTTCACTGTTTAACGAGATCAAAGTGTCTTCACCGAGAAACGTGTATGCATGCATGAAGCCTGGGCTGCTGGTGCGTCTGAAAAGTTAGTGGCTTCGGGTTCCCATCCGCTTGATTTTTACGATCGTTCGCACTAAATTTATGGTCTCGGGTTTATGAGACTGGTGGTTGAACGAAAAATTTCGGTAAGGAATATTTGTCACGAGAAATTTTACCAAAGTCCCGAGACACATTTGCTCGTACAATCAATCCTAAAATATATTCAAATTGGTCAATTAACGGTGAGTATGAGCAATAGGAGTGTTTATTATCGTTCAAATAAACCGGATTGTTCAGATCAATAAACAATTCACCTCCGGCTATGTCACGCGATATTATTCATTCCTGCATAATTTTGTTGATTTTCTCATTGCGATTGCTCCTTTCGTAGGCATACAACCGTACAACGATTAATATTGTTCAGTAGACAGTTTCGGGTCATAAGAAAATTTCAAATCGAATCACGTATGGGATCAACTTTTTGTTTTATCTTTCAATATATTTTATTGTACATCAATTAGTTTGATTTGCTGTCACGTAGTAAACTTCCCATGTAATATTATATCTGAAAGGCTTATTATCGTTTGATCATATAGTCTGGTCAAGGTACGATAAAGACCTCCTATAAAAGGCCTCCTGATCCCTTGACGTGGTAACATCGATGGGAGTAACGTTGATGGACGTTACTCCTCTTAATTAGTCAAGTTCTATTCCTAGCTCCAAATTTCCGAGCGCCTTGATATCCGAACTCGTTATCTTATCAAGACATTTTACAGCTAGTATATCCACCGAAGTTTCCAAAGTACAAGAGTTAACTTTAGCATCCGATACTAATTTTTTGTTTCTTCTAACGAATGATCAATAATTGATCTCATCCGATGATGTTTGAAATTTTTTATCAGTAGAAGAAACTTTAACAGACATTTCTTATCTTTATCATATGCAATGTTGCAACTAACGTTTCCTCCGGAATTTTTGTCATGGAGAAGACCAATCGAAAAGATGATTACATTTTTATGGCCCATTTTCTATGGTGTTTTCTATGATAAATGATACGTCAACTTTTTAACACTCGAGGCATATGCGATTAATAAATTTCTTTGAGGAGCTTATTAAGCGATGAGATGAGAGCTGAAGCATAATCTACAGCCAGAGCTGTACATTATCATTGGTCGTAACATTTACGACCTATATCTGGACAATGTACTTTTCAGAGGTTTCGTAGAACACTATCGTGAATCAGGTTATCGGTCAAATATTTTTTAACCGCTTTACTTTTTAATTAATCTTATAAAGTAAAGCCGCTTAGAATATTCATAAAGAGAGTCGACAATGAAGTAATCACGTTTTCGTAAACATTATTTAATTTCACTGAAATAAAGTTATTGGTCAATTGACAGCTGTGGATATTGAAGTTAATCACAATATATTGTTTGATTGTCATTTAATTTCATTTATATATTTCTTGGAATTAGTAAGACTGAAATAAACTGTAGAGAAGACTCCATCTGTCGTGGTAGCAACATTTAATAACAAAGCAATTAATTTTATAAAAAAGAATTTCGCCGAGTTGTCTCACAAGTTTTGGCTCACTAAAATACAGTTAGTTACATTCTCATACTGAACATATTTCAAAAAATAATTCTAAATGCATTTCTGACTGTATTTTGAAAGTTTTTTTCCCCCAGGAGGAAACGTGAAAGCTGCATTTCCTCCTATCTTAGAAAAGTATAGATGAAAAGAATTCTTTTCAAAACTTTTGTAACTCGCCGATGCGATTTTCACGGCGTCGTAAGCTTTGGTCACTCCTTTCCAATCCTTTCTCGATCCTATCTCCGATAAATGCAGGTATAGTACGAGCTTCCGGTCTGTGAACCAAAGATGTCTATCCTTACCATGCGGAAGAGGAGCCTGGATTTTCACGAGGAAAGACTAGATCGAATTTTAGTATTACACGTGTCGTTCCTTTTATGTATAATAAGTCAGTCTAGCGTTTTTCTCATCTTCCGCCTATGAAATCTCTCCCATTGATTATATCTTTTCGTACAGATTACTTTTTTTTTCTCACGTCACCTATGAGCTTCCCTACTCTTTATTTTTGTATTCATGAAGCTTTCGCTTGCGTCGCAGATTGGAATTTCCTTTTTATCCAGCATTGATCTTTCGTTGCTCGTGCACATGCACTTTTGGTGCACATCGAGCTTCGGTGCAATTCGAAATTTATCGTTTCTTCCATGCGGCTTAGAGAGCAGGACTCGAGCGTTTTGTAAGGCCGAACAACCGGAAATTTTCATCACAGCCGCCACTTAGGTCATTCAAAAACTGCAGAGTTTCTAATAAATACAAACTATGATTGCGGTGATAAAATTCGAGCCTTTTTCTACACGTATTTTCTTATACGAACGTAGCTTTATTGTGTAGAAGCATGATACAGAGTTATTTTTTCATTGAGTCCCTTCGCATATATCCCTTTTGTGTAAAGTGAATTCCTCAACGTTTACGCCGCCTGTAATTAGTCGTTATTGAACAGTGAAGACGTTGCTTTGCTCTTTTTTTTTAGTTCCGTTGAAAACAAAAGTGCGCTACTCTTTTCTCGAATCACACAAGGTATATGAATGAATGAACCACGGGCGACTCAAGTTCCGAGAGCAACCGTTTAGTATTGTGACGATCGTGTACAGTTTTTTCAATGAGAAACGACACCTGTGTCTCCACAGTCTATTCTGCTTGGCGTCTCTTTCACTCATCTTGAAACACCAAAGAACTCTAAACCCGACTCCCCTGCCACGTACTTCCGTCTATTGCTTTCATATCCGGTCATGGATATTCCCTTATTCAGAAAACAAAACAAAAAACTAGTAGATTTCATTGATGCCGCACGAGTTCTAAGAACTGTTTGCTATAGCATGTTGACTCGTTTATTTTTCAGCCCTTCAATAATAACCCTATTTATTAGTTCAAAAATCAAACGTCAGCAAAAAAAAATAGAAAAAAAGTAAAATAGAAAACGAATCAATTACAATGAAAATGAAGTGAGTTTAAAATATTGAATAAAAATAAAAGGACAGTAAATAACAAAAATATCTTTGACGTTAAACTTTTTGGGCTGGGAATACGTAAATAAAATTTATCGCCGGATTATATGCGTATGAATCACGGGGATAAAAATCCACTGTTTTTTTATTCGAGGCTCATTGGGGTGTCTATGATACAAGGGATCCTATGAAAGTTAGATAATATTCGAGAGAAAGAGAGAGAGAGTCTACGTGAATGTATGAATGGAATATATAAACATATTTTTCTATATCCAAGGGTTAGTGCAAGAATGGTTGTGTGTATAAAAGATACGACCCATAATGCTTGTGGTTCTGATTTTATTATACCCTTGGTATGGTTTTCGTTAGTTCCCTAGTTTTATTTTTCATTGACTTTTTCGCTTGCGTTCTCTTTTTTTCCCTCTTTATTTCTCTCTCGTTTTTTTTCTCTCCATTTTCCCCTTGAAACGCTGTTTCAAAATCGTCTATTCCCATTTGTATTATTCTATTGAATATTCGCACGATTCAATCTTTTCTATCCTTCATCGTCAAGGGAGAACGGTTACAGGATTCAGTTAAGTGAGGATTTCTGTCTCTTTTTTCTCATGTTCTTTTGTAGTTTCGATACATCGATTCTATATTCGCGTGTACAAGTGTTGAATAGTATTTCGAGGAGTTATCATTTTCACAGAATAACATGAGAAGAGCTGCAAGAATCTATCATTTAGAATAAAAACTACTGCACTCTTACTATTTTACTTTTGCCTTACAGAATTTATATTTCCCATGAATTTTAATTAATGGCAGATAACAGATTCGTAATCTGCTGTTGAAATCTGCATTATTATGTGACTTACGATTCCTCAATCATGTTTATCCCATAAAATTAGGTTGTGAATAGAAAATAATATCTGGTTCAGTCAATTGAATTAAACACACTCCATTTGAGCACTAAATTGCATGTTTCAAATGATGGCTCAAGTTTCATAGGTTTTCAAAAATTGTCCAATCGAATCGTCCTTTGTCCGAATATCTCTATGACTCGTTGACGAAATTAAGTTAGGGGAACATATTTTCAGGGGGGACCATAAGGCTCTCGAAAGTTCTCTTTTTTTTCAGAAAGGCATTCCCTCCGTCGAGTAAACGAACCCAAGTATACATACTTTATCCTTCATCTGCACACACACACACACACACATACACACACACACTCGATGTGTATACATTCACGAAAAGCCTATTCTTAAACTACAGGAATGGGACTTATATACACACATAATGTAAAGGGAATCCTATTAGTGCCCGGATTGACATAAAATCCGGCGTCAATCTCTCCTCTCTTCGTCAATAATACGCCTAACCGTTACACCAAGTCGTCATTGACGTGTATTGCCAGCGTTAATCTGGATGACTCGTAAATACGACGTTCAATACATAATACTGTGTATATATTGTTCAGCATTTACGAATCATACTGGCTATATATTACGTTATGGGGTAGGGTATTTACAAGTCATAATCTTATGTATATTTATCTATATGTATATGTATATACGTATGTGAGAATTTTCTTTCACCATTCATTCGCTCGTTATGCGCCGATCCTCGAAACCAGTACTCAATCACTTAGTCGCACACGAGCACGCTCGTATTCGATAGTTGACCATAAATCATCGGAAATCTTGGGCAATGCTTTGACTCGTCATTGCAACGTATTCAGACGCTCTGAAATATACCAGCGAATCATCAGAGTTGAAGTATCGATTTTGATAAAAAGTAAAAACAAAAATAAAAATAAGACAGAAGTTTGATGATAAAATCGAGTAAAATTTTTGTGGATTTTCTTAATGAATTTTTTAATTGAAATGCATCGAGTAACAGGAGACGAACAACGCCATCAAAAAGTTTGTTGATCCCTGTTGCAGGATTCAAACTTTGTGAAAGTAAATAAGGGTGAGAATGGACCGAGCTCTCGGGCACATTTGATGTTAGCACGTCAAAGGGCTTAACTCGAAGGATTTATTGTATGATTTAGTAGGAAGGTTTGCCCTTCTCGTTGGTAAAGTTAGAAGTTGCCTGACTCGACCTGGCCGTCAAAATATCCTGTAGGTCACTAAGGGGTTGAACCGGTTGAACTTAGCCGTTCAACAGGTAGCGCTCGCTGTCGGAAAAGACCTCGTCCCGGACGTGTCGGCAGAGGGCCCTAGCGGCAGCCCTCTCTATTATATTCATATCATGTAAATATACCTCCGACTGCTCCTTTGCATTTTTCTCTTTCTCTCTTGCTCTCACGCTCTCGGAACTTTCGAGCCTTTTTCCTTCTCCCTTTCTCCTTGAAATAGGCTTGTCCTTCCTCGGTTTTTTTTTTTTATCGATCCGACGTATCTCTATTATATGTATATGTCGTTTATTTCTTTCTAGGTTCGCGTCCCTTCTGCTGCCTTCTTACCCACAATTTTCATCTTTTTAACTCCCACGTTATCCACCCTCGCTTTCATAGGTCCATCGGCCATAATATTAGTATTACTATTATTATGGCAATCCCATTCGATGGGACCGAGTGAAAATCCACCGCAGTATTCTTCACGTTTCCCGCCCGTGTGGCCTGCGTTTATTTTAATAGGATAATGGACAAGGATATTCAGACATCCTCATAACCATTATATTTTATTCTATTTTTATATTTTTCCTTTCGTCCTTTCAATTTCTTTATGCATATACAAGATAAATATGATTACGAAAGTGTCTACTTTGGCAATTGCTTTTTCAGTTATCAATAAAACATGATTGTTCATTTTTTCTCATCAATATTTGCTGTCATTCTTTTATTCGATTTGTTGAAAAATACTTTATTTAAATATACAAGAAAGAACGAAGAAACATTGAGCATTTGCAAATGGAACGAATTTCAAAACCAAGGGGAAAGGAAAAAAAAAGACAGTCGTTTCAAAGTGATGCTCTCGAGATATGATTTTCACGAAAAGACTTTTCATTTTTGATTCTTCACTCTTGAATTTTTTAATTCAATCGACCTAGTGTTGGAAGAAAAATAATTAATGTTATATTCAGCACTATAATTAGCAGAAATGAAGTGTTCTTTAGATGAATCAATTTCATCATTTTTCATATTACAACTGATACAATCAAAATATTTCGAAATTCGAGATTCGAAGATAGAGTCTGAAACCACGATTGATCGTATCTCCGTTGAAAATTACAACAAATAATTTTTTTTCATCGGGTTTATATCGTGAAATCTTTGGGGAGTTGGAATTGATTGGATACGGTTGATCTAATTTAATACAAAAATTCGCTTGATGAATTTAAGAATATTCATTCGACCACGCTTTTCAAAATATTTTTTACCGAGCACTGAGCCATGAACGTTATCACGATTCTTGGATAGAGATTCAATTATTACGGTCCTTTTACCGATATCGTATGTCTACTAATTGATACCGTCACTGAGAATGTTCAACGGGCAATTACGTTGATCGACATCGTCCAGGAGTGTCTCGTGGTATGCAAAAGCTATATAATCATGGAGGCCGATCGTGTCGGTGGTCACACGTGGAATTCTTAATGAAGTTTCACGCGCTACGGTATCGTTATTAAAAGTCGATTTACTCCTCCTCTCAGTCATTTATTTTTCCATCCATACAGGGGCTCCATGAGTTGAGATTTGAACCTACGACGCCCCGAGCCCCTCCTTTGTAATTAACGTTCCCCAAGAGACAGCGAAAACTGGCAACGAGTCTCATATTTGGAAAATCTAATTTTTTTTACGTTAAATTCTATCTCTTCGATCGGTACAGGACTTGTATAACTTTTTCTTTTTTATTATCGTTCTAGCAGTAGTCTGTGTCATTTGATATACTCCATCACACGAATTTGATCGAACGTAAAACGAGCGGTGTATAAAGTTTGTCAAAATTAAAGAAAATAGAGGGCGCTGCAGAGATAGGATTTTTAATTACGGCGTTGGTGGCATTCAAACAATGTGAAAAATTCAATCCCCTATCATCGCTCTTCCGAGGTCTAATTAATTTATTATTTTTCATCGTTATTCAATGAATTTTCATGTGGTTTAATTCGAAATACAATTTTTTACGACAGCTGTCTCATTCCAATTATTTGAAATGATATTAACCAAGAAAATATTCAACAAGCGAGTTTTGAATTAATGAATTGATTTATTAAATTCGTAAAGCAGTTTTCTGGTAAAGTAGAATCTTATGCGTGCATTTCATTTCCTCGATTTTCTCTACGATCTATAAAATATTTAGGTGCGGCGATCTTTATCTCTTTTCGCTTATGCAAATGGTACAATTTTCTCATTAACATAAATCATCTATCGTATGTACCTGTATGTATACAGTTGACAATTTATCACTGCAGTTTGGCTATCGATTGACAACAAATTTGCAAATCATTGATACTTGCATGTGTACACGTCTCATGTTTTGCGGTTTGCGGTTCTTTCGTAATGAGATTTTCATCTCTGTAAGGCTTCGGAAAAGAAGTTATGGCGATAGCATAAAAATTTACGTATCTTTTAATAATGATAAATAAAAATAAAATTTTTCATTTGAATCATAATGATAAAAAAAAAAAGAAAATTTTCAATGTGTTCCAACGCTTAAAAAAGTCTTGAATAGCGCAATTTCGACGTGACAACGTCAATTTTTGCACGTGTTCATTGGTCAATTTATAACACTCTACAATTGAAAGAAAAATAAATTGAAAAGAGAAAAAAAAGATGTTGAAAAAAAAATAGGAATAGAAAAACACGAGAATGCGAATGGATTGGGTTATACCATTAGAGAGAAGCGTGCCGAGGATGAAACTCTTTTTCCAAGCTCCAAAGACGTTCGTGTAGAGACTGAACTCGTTAGTTTGCTCCGTAAAAAAGGGTATAATTTTTTTGTCCCTGACCACAGAGGATCAATTAGGTGACGATGCTTGGCCGATTACTGACCCTTCGGGGCAGGCATTGCGGTAAACGTGAATCCTCCCTCACGCGCTTGTATACATAGAAAATAAAACCGGAAAAGTTATCTCCGATGGAGGCATCAGTGAGTCCCGTACCATTGTGGTTTTTTATCTCGTTACTGATAAATGAATTCGAAAAAAATATTTATGCTACTGGCCACGACACATACAGACGTTTCTCTTCATTTGGTTGATCAATCATTTTCAGCCTGTTAATGGTTTATTTATGGAAATGAGGCAAAGCTTCGATAACGAAGTGCTAGTTAGCTCTGTTAATTATTGAGAGAGAATTATGGAATTGTATCACGAGAGTACCAAATCACTGACAATCAAGCTGACTTTTTTAATAACCTGCTTTCGATTAACGATTCGAGTTTCATCGATGATGAACAAGCATGAGATGTAATTCATAAAGTTGATCGTGATAAATACGAATTGTTTTTCTGTGTTTCTGTCGTATTTAATTCACCTTCAAACCATAAAATAACTTTCAAAGCATCAAATATTTGCACAACTGGTAATGATTTTTTTGTCATCAGGAATGATATCGATTATGACTGAACGAGAAAATAATTGATTCGAACTTCAAAAAAATTGATATGAAATTCAGCTTTTAGTTTTTTGTAATTTGACAAGAGCCCAATTTTCACTTTTTTTCTGTGTTCGCTGTTGAGTTCCAGCGATAAAATCAAGTCGTTCAATCAATCAATCGTTTATATTTTTGGTAATCGTTACAAATTACATTTTTTCTGAACTTTCCGTTCACGTTTAATTTTCGATGTGAAAATATAACGGTTGAAACGGTTGGAACATTTTTTTTTTTTTTTTTTTGGTGAATTCAACGTTCTTTTCAAGTATCTTGTTCGACCGACTTTTTTTCTTGATGACACCTAGATAGCCTTAGAGTTTCAAAGACAGCAGGAAGTAGTACATTCTGTTATGTTTGTATTTACGCATGTGTTCGTGTGCTTTTTATACATTTAACACTCTCTTCCTATTTATTCATTTTTATTTTGGGTCCGGGAAACAAACTCTCGTCGATCCTGGTTATATAAGCTCTTCTTCCCCCCCCCCCCCTCCATCCCCTCTTTCTCTCTCTCTGTTTGCTCTCTATATGGCTGTCTGTTTTACCGAGTACGAACGTTTGAATCGACAAATAAACCTAGGCACGAACGTCCATACAACGTTGATCGTAGTGTTTTTATTTTATAGTCCAGTTATAAACTTCCATAGTTTGATGCGAAACCACACAGTCCGTTTGCAAAATATGTTTGAAGGACTCTCGCGATAGGCAACGGGTCGTTTTGGTGAGGGTCATGTGTTTTTTTTTTGTTTTTTATTTTTTTATACCAGAAAAAGCTCTTCTCACCCTCTTATTCATCCCCTCACACCATCCGAGCGCTTTTTTTTCGAGAAATCTCTTTTTCCAGTTTGATATGCAGCTGACGAGTGGAGAAAGCCTCCACACACGTTAAATCCACCTTTTTCCGCACGAGAGATTTTTAGAGTTTTTATTTTTGATTCAGTATTTGGTGAACGAAATGAAGCCACACCGTGATGATGGAATCGCGTTGATATTCGCGGCTGAAACGTAGAGGTTAGTAATTAATGTGTTCAAATGAAGTCAAAATGGCAATTTAAATATCGTCACAATTTTTTTTATTAGAAATTTATTCGTGTCAAAAATCAGTCAATTTGTTCCCAGCCAGACTCGCTGAGAACAAGTGAAAATTGATCCACAATCGTCTTACGAAACTTGTTTGATTGAACTTAATTAATTGTTTTTTTTTTTTTTTTTTTTTTTTTTTTCGAAAGAATTTTGTTCCGTCGACGAATAGAATGAAATTGTATGTTCGATGGGATTTACGAACCACTGAACATCGGAGAGCACCGATGAAGCTTGGACACTAATCCAAACTCTGAAACTTCGCCCTGGAAAGTTATAACTACTTTAGCGGACATCACAATATAAAGTCATTGTCAATAATTCATGCTACGAGAGGGATCCTGAAACATACTGGTAAAATGTCGAGAGTGATGACGCGGTGCAAAACAGCACGAGAACAGCTCGCTGAGAGTGCGTAATGAATAATTTAAATTAACTGATGTCGCGTGCTTCACTAGCCAGAGAATAACGGAGCATTCATCTGTAAAGATTAAAAAATGAAAATGAAATAGAAAAATAAAACGATCGGAACAAAACAGAATGGGAGAATACAGAGAAGACGGAGAGAGAAGAAATCTCTTGCGATGCTTGGCAGGAGCATGATCCTTGAAGACGATTGCTACTGTGATGCAGGAAGTCTTTTTTTAGTCGTATTCAATCTTGCTGGCTCGCTCTCTGTCTCTCGTTTGAAGAGAACGAGAGTCTCGTACGATAAAGTATGATAATGGCTTCAAGATTTCCCATGTGCCTCCATCAGATTACCGGCATTTTCTTGTTCTCTCCTTTACCTCCACTTTCTTGGCGTTACAATCCGCTCATATTCTCATATTGTATATTTATATATAGTACATAACACATAAATATATGTGCATCAACTGCTGTTGAGCAAAGAGACTCACGAAAACACAAAATCATCGAAGAAAATATCAGGAAATACGCCTCTCTGTTTGCCGAGCAGCGATATCTTTATATATTTTTGTATTTTATTTTTCTGTTCTACGTTTTCTTTTGTTTCCCTCTTTCTCGTTTGGATGTAGTGCATATACGCGAAGCGCAACGAGTTGTAAACTCTTTTCTACCATAGTGGGGCTACTCTCTTACCGGCTCGCTTCCAACGTGGCTATATCGATTGCTCTTGAACAAAACGCCCTTAACTTTACGTGTCAAGATGTGGAATCTACGCCGTTTCGTTTGCGGGCTAAGGATATAAGCTCTTCTCTATATGTATATAGGGGACTATGGGGCAAAACGGACATGTTAACGATTTAAGCCAATTTAATCGATGAACATATGGTCTTTCAACTATATTTGAGTCCCAAAATTGATTTCCAGTCGTAGTTCCTCGAATTTCGAAAAAAAAAAATTTTGGGGCAAAACGGACATTGCCTTTCGGAGGTATAAAAAATGAAAAATTTTTTTTTTTCGAAATTGAGACGTCTGAAGCGACTTTTTCCGAATAGAATACCAACTCGGTAATATAAGAAAAGAAACGCGACCACTTAGAACCCCATTCATTGGCATGTAAGAAAGAAAAATGAGCCAAAACTTGAAATCGCATTTTGGCCATGTTTTTGAGTCATGCAAAAAATGAACTTTGGCTCCACCGTGCAGGGGTATTATTGATGTTTGAACTGTATTGGAGTTCCATAATCAATTTCCGGTCCTAGTTCCCTGGATTTCGTAAAAAAAAAATTTTGGGGCAAAACGGACATTGCCTCTCGGAGGTATAAAAAATGGAAATTTTTTTTTTTTCGAAATTAAGACCTTCGAAGCGATTTTTTTCGAATGGAATGCCACCTCGGTGATATAAGAAAAGGAATGGGACCACTTGAGCCCCATTCCTTGGATGTAAAACAGAAAAATGAGCCAAATCTTGAGATCGCGTTTGGTCCAAGCTTTTCGGTCTTGCAAAAAATGAACTTTGGGTCCACCGTGCTAGGGTATAATTGATGTTTGAACTGTAATGGAGTCCCATAATCGATTTCCGATCCTAGATCCCCGGATTTCGTGAAAAAAAATTTTTGGGGCAAAACGGACACAGCCTCTCGGAGGTATAAAAAATGAAAAAATTACATTTTTCAAAATTGAGACGTTTGAAATGGTTTTTTTTCGAATGGAATACTACCTCGGTAATATAAGAAAAGGAATGGGACCACTTGGGCCCCATTTCTTGGATGTAAAAAAGAAAAATGAGCCACATTTGAGATCGCGTTTGGTCCAAGCTTTTCGGTCTTGCAAAAAATGAACTTTGGGTCCACCGTGCTAGGGTATAATTGATGTTGGAACTGTAATGGAGTCCCATAATCGATTTCCGGTCCTAGATCCCCGGATTTCGTAAAAAAAAATTTTTGGGGCAAAACGGACACAGCCTCTCGGAGGTATAAAAAATGAAAAAATTACATTTTTCGAAATTGAGACGTTTGAAATGGTTTTTTTTCGAATGGAATACTACCTCGGTAATATAAGAAAAGGAATGGGACCACTGGGGCCCCATTTCTTGGATGTATAAAAGAAAAATGAGCCACATTTGAGATCGCGTTTAGTCCAAACTTTTCGGTCTTGCAAAAAATGAACTTTGGGTCCACCGTGCTAGGGTATAATTGATGTTTGAACTGTAATGGAGTCCCATAATCGATTTCCGGTCCTAAATCCCCGGATTTCGTAAAAAAAAAATTTTGGGGCAAAACGGACACAGCCTCTCAGTGATAATAAAAATTTAAAAATTACGAATATGTAAATTTTATTTGCTCCAATAAAAAAAAAACCTTTTTTCCTTATTTTCTTACCGTCATTATAAATTTGGTTTTCAAATAAGTCACAAAAGAGAATTAATAGTGAGCAGAACTTAGTTTGGGATCGGAGTCAAAATTTTATGAAATTTATAAAATTTCGGATTCGACGTGTGTTTATTTTGCTCTAAAACTTGAATTTTTTGTGCATTTCACCCTAGAATTCAACAATTTAAGATATTTTAGGGTCAGAAGATGGTTTGGATCCGAAAATATTTTTTTATAAAATTTACATTTACATGTGTCCGTTTTGCCCCCTGCGTGTCCATTTTGCCTCAAAATTCACTAATTCAGGCTGTTTTCGGGTAAAAATGTAATTTAGGCTTGAAAAAAAAATTTATGAATTTTCCGAAATTTCAGAATTTGAAATGTCCGTTTTGCCCCGGATTTTCGACTTTCGGGGCAAAACGGACAGGGTGTCCGTTTTGCCCCATATGTCCGTTTTGCCCCATAATCCCCTATATATATATAAAACTTATATAAGCGTAAGACGAACGCAACGTGGTCTCGGGTGAGTCGGGTGGAAAATTGCAAATGAATTTTCCACGAGAAAAGTTCCGAGGGCAAGGCGAGATGATGGAGGAAAAAGGATGGTGAATAGAAAACGGGGGCTCTCCCTTTGCCAGCAAGCTCTTTTCTTCTTTCTCTTTTCGTCTCCTAAATTTCACTTTTCTCTCTTCTTCTTCGTCTTCTAATGTATATATATAAATATATATTTTTATTTATACTTATATACGTCTATGTGTATATTATATCGGATTTTATGAATGTAGTACTATGCCCTCGCGTTCGTTTGACGCCCGACGCTCATGAATACACTGGGAAAACCGACATTTAATTACGAGATTACATTCGTCCGTGGGGCTTTACGAAACGCGGGAGGAAAACAGACAAAATTAAACAAGTAGAGCCGGGCAGATGGATTTGCTGGTGAAATTTTGTAAGGTGCGAAATTCTAAGAAAAATAAAACAAACATGTGATAACGATGAACAAAGTATCTGTCATCTGAAATGAGTCATTCGCGTAGTGAAATTTCAAATTAAAAATATGCCTTATGAAAGTATTTAATATTCTGTTTGAGTGAAATTATTGACCTGAAAATTTTTCAAGCGTTAAATACTTGGATAAATTATTGATGATGATTAATTATTCATGCCATTTGGCATCGAAAAGCATGAAGAACGGTTGGAGCAGATATAGACCCAAAACGAAGTAGGGGATCATCTGGACTGTTACTTCATCACTGAAAATAATGGTCGATCGTTTTTGTGGCTATCGCTCTGCGAGTAACTGCAGTTAATTCGAAAGGGTTGATGGAGTAACGAGCGGTGATAAAGACCGGCGACCAAGAGAGTAAAGAGGAGAAAAATCTCGTTTCTCCTTGGGACTCTTGGCTCTATCGTGGATTATACGAGCGTTGACAAAATAACTAACAGCTCAATTAGCCTCATCGTTAAATTCAAATGTGTTCAGAACCCAACAATCAAAATATTTACCTAAAGTATGTACCGGTCGATATATTATACTATGTAAATCACGTGTACGTCAAACACTCCTATTCCAAACTTGACGATTCTCAGCGCGTTACTCTCAGGCAATGCGTTTCGATCACTACTCGAGAAAATATAATTTCTCGACTCTCGATCTCAAAATATTACCATCGTTGGCATAAAAAAGTGATTCAACTGACTCCCGCATTCGTAGTTAAAGAGAAATATCTTTTCAACCATTCACATCGTCAATATTTTAATTCTATGAAATTATATGATAATAAGTAACAGCTGAAAATCTTTTAGAAGCAAATCGAACATTTTCGTATACGTTTTCATGCACGCAAGTTATATCTATACATTTTTTTTTTTCAATTATATTGGCTTACTGCCATGCAGCCAGAAAGATTTTGTCTCCGGAACAATTTATTTTTTCGAGTCGCATTTTTGACGAACTCAGCTATAATCCGAGTAATTTAATAATAACGGCTGCGTGCCAAATTTTGTACGTTGGGTGTGAGATCATCTGGGCTGGTTCCCGCTGTGTGACGCGCGAGATAACTCAATGAGATCGTGTCTGGAATTTCGTTACTCGTTGTCCTGCGGCAAAGTGATAGCCCCTTGCTTTTACCTTTACCATCGCGATGTAGTTTATCTTTATATATGTGCATATATATATATATACTGTTTTTTTGTACATAATATATACATGTAAGTTGCTATATGCTATAGTTATCTACATATGTATGAGTGTGGTACGTTGTTCAACGCGAAAATAATAAAATATCTTCTCACCGTCGACTCTTATGCTCGAGGGTGAGAATACTCTTGTCCAGTCTCGATAAAATTTATAGCCGGACAATTACTTTTCACCATGTAAGCTTGTGTAACACGTATACTTGGAGGCATTCACCCAAAGCGTGAGAGAGACTTAATCGGCTCCATGTATACCAAGATCCCAAATTTTTCACTGGTCCATACAGCCAGACTCTACTCAGTCTTCTCTTTTTCTCTCTCCCTTTCTTTCCTTATATTTTTATTTTTTTTCATCATGACGACGTGAATTCACCTCTCTTAGCCGCAATTTCGGGATTTATTCGGGAAACGTACGAGGCTTTTCGAGCCGATTTCATCTCGTGTCTCTCTTGGTATTAAAAAAAAAAAAAAAAAAAAATGTTATTAGAATCACATACGAAATAAAAAGAAAAATAATTTCATTTTTGAGCGTTATAACGGTTCAACTGGTTTTTAAATTCTATGAAACATTTCATCGTTTCGGGTCGAAAGTTACTTCATCTATGATCAAAGGTAAAGTCATTCGAAAAACTTGTGATTCACGTCAAAGATTGTGGCCTACATTTTGAGTCGCTGTGCTGAACAATATTGATGCAGATTATTCATGCTTCGCTCAATTTCACAACGAATATTGGTTTGCATATTAAGATATGCAAAAAAAAAGAAAAAAATCAATGTTCTAGTTGAAAGTCATCGATGTTTTGGAGCACTCACCGAATCATAATGAAACCTCAACGTCGTTGAGTATATTCGAATTCGGGTTTGAGCCAGTATCTCTTTTTTTTTTCTCAACGCACATATCCTATGGGACACGAAGGTACTTTTTATGTATCACGTGTTGCCGTAGATGGGGCTAATGGACGATGAAGAGGACGACGTGACTCAATATAGAAGTATATCTGAAAAAAGATATATCATTGAACATAGGAAAGACTGTTTTTTTTTCTCTTAAAATCAGGTGCAAGTGCAGAGCATACAACGATGCAATAAGTTAAAAGAAAATGGCAATTGAGTTCGAAGTATTTCATGGGTAAGAAGATCGAGCACGAAAGTTCTTGTATTCACTGATTACTCTACCAAATAATGAAACACTTCTGGGACATTGAATTCTCGGAAGAACAAAATGGTTCCATTGTCGTAATAAACCGTAATAAACGTGCCGAATAGTTTTTGGTACGCCTTTTTTTCCCTGATACTCGCTATTTAAATATATATGTATCACGTGACTTATGCTCGCGAGAGAGAACGAAAGGAAACGTGTGCCGTTTTATTCTCGTTCTGATCGCGTGTCCTCTCTTCCTGGTCCGTTCTTCTCCTCGATATAACCGTATACCAAGAGGGCCAAAGCAAGTTGAGCTCTGAATACGAAATGAAATTGTTAGATATACGTGCGTCGACTCTGCTCATGGATCGCACTCGAGATCTTTTTATTTCTTTTATTTTTATTTTTTTTTTCACGTGGATCCCCGTTCCCTTGACCCACGGGACGAACCATCTTTTCTTGGGATCTTTCTCTCTTTTGAAAACTGTGATAATATTTGTATACGTTTTTTTGGGTATCTATCCAATGTTTCAGGAATCGTTTCAGGAAATAAAGCCTTTTTGACGACACCATCGAATTACCTAAGCGTGATATAAATGTGGTATCGCACAGAAATTTCTATACCGCTAATTTTCTTTGACTTCATTTTCTTGTTCGAGTATACAATTATATCTTGAAATTAATTTTTTCCTTTGGAAACGTGAAAGGAGAGTACTTCAACAATTGGCAGAGTAGCTCGTTCAATATCGGCTTGATTTTTTCTCATTACTCATTATTTTTAATGATCACTGATCAACAATCTTTTCATTTTTATATACACTGTTTATAGGCTATGTTTTGAAGCCTGATTTATGTTCTCTTTTTACCAGTATCAAGAACGTCTGATTTTTTAAAAAATGGCAATGCTCCAATGTATTCGACTGTATCCATGCGGCGTACAATCATTTTTCGATGCCTGAGTAAACCCGATGATACGAGAGAAAATATTTGGACCAAGTGAAAGATTCATTTCAAGTTTTAGAGAGAAATAAATCATCAAATTATAGGATCGATGATTGATCGTGAGTGACCATGAACTTAGTGGATAGCTTTATCCACGATAGAATAATAAGAGCCCGCATGGCATAAATTCCAAAAATAAAAAGGTAATTGCTAAAGCGAAGGAGATTGAGGTAGTTGATAGATAAAAGGTAAATGGATCCAAATGGTGGCGAGTACAAGCTTTACTAGGAGTGCAAGTTGATTTGACCGATCGCGATGACGTTTAGGAAGAAAACAAAATTCAAGTTGATGTTTATGTGCACGGTGGTGCGTGTTCTGTACCGTGTATCAGTTGCAGAAAGTTAACTTCCAATGGTTCTGAAGCTGAGAATCCAATATCCGTAATTCATTGATTTAAGTGATGTAAATAACGGCTTTTTGCACGTCAGAAAAAGATAGGCTTGTAGAAGAGAGAAAGAGAGAGTGAGTAAAGCGCTCTTCATGGCCCATTTAAGTCTAGGATGCTCTAATTAGAAGCTGTGCTCGTGTATATACAGGAATAAGGCGTACTGGCTGCCACTTTGCCTCATTTTCTTTTCCTTCCTCTCGTTCTCTCTCATCTCATCTCATCTCTCGCTCTCTTTCTCTCTCTCTTTCTAGTAGCACACTCAGCGATTTTACCCCCATTATTAACGCAAAGTCGTTAAGTACATAAGCACCTACTATAATGCTCGCTACCAGTATCATTAATACACACGCGTCGTTCTCCTATTTTGCTACCAATACTTCGCTAGTCACGCAAGCACTAAAGCGTGTGCATTAGTGAAGCTGAGAGATTATTATATATATACCGCGATGAATCGAACGAATCAGACCTTACGCATTTAGTTTATCTCTCTATTTCGTTTTACAGAAAAGAATTCTTTTCCCGATGACTCAATTTTCCTATCTTCGATATGGGCCTGAGACTGATTATATTCAACACAATTTAATTTTCTTTTTTATCAATTTAATTTTCGTTTATTATTAACTTACAAACCTGATTATCCATCGTTTACAGTACGCTGTTCTATCCTGGACAAAGTTTGAAGTACACCGTTGTACTTTCTACCACGAGCGTTCTTTTTCCTCGTAATTAAGCGTTGCCTCATTGTGCTATTGTGCTTCTATCAATGTCAAACCCGCATTTGCTTACAGAAGTTCATCGTGTACAATGTTTCCCCCCCCCCCTCCCCCTTCTCCATTTTTCACGTTCCATTCATGAATAATCTCGTCAGCTTTTTTTTCCTATCATGAGAAACTTAATTGAATCGTCTTTAAGTAATTTTATGTAAAGCTTTCTTGATTAGAACGCTTTTTTTCTTTCATTTCTCATGAATCTGATATTGCAAATCCTCTAAGTTCCTCAATAATAAGAAATATGAATATTTCGTAGCTATCAGAAGATTGAAATTGTTCCTGAATCAAAGGTTGTACAAACGTGGTTCTAATTTTTGTTCACGCCGGATGTGAAGCTCGAAAAATTCCTACACGGATGTGTAGAGAAATCAATGGATTTATTTTCTATTCAAAATTCGCTTTCTGTGACATTATTATCATCGTTATTATACGGGATAAATGTTTAGTATTTGTCTAAAAATAATGTCGATTTTATTAGATTATTCTGTTTCACAGAGAGAGAGAGAGAGAGAGAGAGAGAGAGAGAGAGAGAGTCTAAAAATGTCTATTTTCATTCGCTATATTATTGCAAGTAAGAAAAAATATTTGCAATGAAATGTGTACCGAAAAATAATGACTTGGAAAGTCGAAGGGATGAGAACAAAAGGAAGAAATATAAACTGATGCGATCCATAATATCGCCTTCAAACAAGACCGCATCGATGAAAATCGTTGTGAGCCACCAAGGTAAAACACACCCCACAACTTTCCTAATGCCATAGCTATCGAATAAATAATGCCTTCAGGCGAACGATGTATATATTTTATTTTTATACAATACACATCGTTTGTCCTATATATAATATATGGAGCCTACGAGTTTGAAGGGTGTCTGAGATAAATCTATTCTGTGCGACTGAGGAATAAGATATGAGCGGACTTTCAGCTTATTCTTTTTGTATGAATAAAAATATGTGTATCTATGCTTCTTTCTGCGCATCTTTTAGCCTTTCTTCGTGAACGCAAGTTTTTATCAACCATCTACCTCGTCCTGCTTTTTTCATTTCATCAGTTTTTTTTTACGACCTATATTATTTCTGGAGGAATGGATAATAAATAGAATTTGTACTCCGTTCGAATCTTTTTGAGTTCTTTCTTCTGAACCGATTCAGGAAGGAAAAAATCACAACACCGTTTTACCTAATGTTTTCATTATAAAACATTTCGATTGAGTTTTGCATATTGAGTAATTCTTTATTGGCAGAATAATTATGTGCTTGAAAAAAAATTAGTGAAATTCAATAAAAGTCTTATTTTCTGGTGTTTGGGTTTTCGAATAAGTGTGGTTCATTTTTTTTTTTTCAAGTTTTCACTCATTTAAACTTTTTTTTTTTACCGATTCTATTTCCATAAGATTCTGCATTCCGAAATATTTCTATTGAATGAAAATTCAATTAGCAGCCTGTCTGGGGAAAAGTATTATATGTACGAGGCGAGCGAGTATGTTTTCAAAAAGGTACAAAATCCAATTTCATCCGCACAGTGGGAGTAGGGAATTGAAGTTATTTTATTTTAATGCAATTATTTTTATTATTATTTTAGGTTTCTGCTTCGTAATTTGTGGTATCAAAACCGCTCGTAACTTGTGACGATTGCACGAGTATAAATACGGCAACCGCCAAGTGGATCGAAAGAAACTTCCGTGGTACGTTTCTGTATAACACAAAAATAATAAGTGAATAAATTTAATGACTTTACGAGAGGAGGTAGACGCGGAAGAGTGAGAGGAAAAGGAGGGGAGGGAGGCGAATAGGGCACGGAAAAGAGGCGAGAGGGGTGCGTTATTAATTATGGAATACAGAGGGATAAGAAGAAAAAGAAAAAAGGCAAGAGAGAGAGAGAGAGAGAGAGAAGAAAAGAGAAATAAATGGAGGACCATACTTGCTCGGGACCTCCACGAACCTCTCCGGTGTGATCATATCGAGCACGGCGTGTAATATTATAATTATATTGCTGCATGACACGAGAGTCGAGGTAACGTGTAACTTAAACGAGGAAAATATTTATTTTTCCTGCGACTATGACATATATAGTTATGGTTTTTTTTTTACAAGAACGATGTGGACACTGACGTTTCATCAGGGTGAGCAATTATTAGAATTTTTTTCCACTCCAATCGTGTTCTTCAATCTTGAGCATCGCTGTTGTTCACTGTTGACTGTTCTCTGTATCTTTATGCAACGGTGTTGCTTGAAATATGTTGAATTTATGAGTGAATAAAGTTCGATGTACGAGAGACTTGTATTTTTATGTGGAATTTTTTTTTTTAAATCAATTAATCGGAATGTTGAAGCTCCGTGAGGTTGCTGGTTTAATTATTTCATATCGTGCTGTAATTTATGGGGCGATCTGAGTAAAAGATTGCTTAAAAGTTCATATTTAAAAAAAAATTCACCAAATGTTTCAAAGCAACGTTTTTCAACGAGGACATATTTATGGTTATTTCATGGGTTTCGGTATACATTTTTCCCTTTTGGTACCACAACGTCCGAAATATCTGTAACACCGTACCTGTTAGTCTCGTTGTCATTATCACATGTCAGTGTTCGTTGTCAAAACGATTAGATGCATTATGCATGCTTCTCGAGCACGCACGCCGTAACGTAACGCGAATATGGGATGGAAAAAAAAAAAAAAAACATACACAACGAGATAATGCGTGAACGAATACACGAAAACGCGAAGCCACACACGCAATGTCACAGGTTGTAATAAAATTGGTAATACGATGAACAATTTCGTGATTCGAGGGTTGAAATTCGCACCTTTCTAGTAATCGTTGACCGTCTTGTCACTGTTAAAGTATTTTTTTAAATGTGCATCTTCATTTTCTCATCTTTTATTTCAATTTTTTTTTTTAATCTCGTAGTTTTTCGATGATTGAAACCTTTTGTATCTTTTTCATTGAATTCTTCATAATTTATAACATTTTTTTTTCTCACTATTTGACACCATCAAAGAATGTATCTTTGTACAAAAATTGGTTGAATATGTATTTTTTCTTTATTTTTAGCGACGGCGTTTAATCCGATTTCTCGTGGGTAAATATATATTAAAAAAACGTCGACTGCGCTGTGTAGAAACTGTGCAACGTTTGTGTCTTTCAAGTTTGAAAAAGTCGAGAAACACGCGTCGCTATTTTGCAAACGTGTGTATACGGTTGAATGACGGTGCACCGCCGACGAGATTATCCACGAATCGCGAGAGATTGGCCTCGCGCAACGAGACTCGTGTTTCTCGTCTGACATCATTATGGATCACCATAGTGCGTGTAACAAGTCGCTCGCATTTGTACTTGCATTTTAATGTATGTTAGTGTATATTTGGAACTAAAAAAAAACCTCGCCCCTGCTTTTAACGTGCGTGCAAATCGTCTCAATAACTATTTCTTTCGGATGAGTTATAACTGTATTTTTATAGTCCTGTATTGAAATAAAGCACTCTTGTAATCGCGGATCCGACAGCCGTCAGTTTGTCACAGAGTCAGAACACGTATGTACAAACATATTACGGAATAACGATTTACTTATTTAGGATATTTTTCTCAACTTTTTACCAGGAAAACGAATTCAGGAAATGATATTTTTAATCACGTTTTCTGAACCCTTCTGAAACCTGCTTTGCATCTCTGATTTGATAATCATCGAAGCAATAGGTTTGGGGCAACCCAATAAGGTTGATGTCGTGACTGAATATCACAAAAATCATACAGCAAAATGGTTCCTTGATATTTCATTGAAGATGTGACCAATTCTCGATTTTCTTCCATTTTATTTGTGAAGTTTACTTTGTACAGTTGAACGCATTTTTGAACCGAAGACTCGTGCTTTTATGATGAAACAGAACAAAATGGTTCATGATTGCCAGTTTTATTGGAATTTTATTTTTGTATTATGGGAGAATAACCAGATATTCGATTTCCTGGAGAAAAGACCTGGCTCCACTCGAGACAGACAAGGAAAAAATTTGACAGCAGTTACTATGAACGTAGCGGTCCCATATCCCTGGGAAAATGAACTTGTTCGATGGTATTTAAACTCCATAAAAGTATATGTTATAACATATATATATATCTGTAGATTTGTATATTTTAATACATCGATACATGTATATATTACATATTCATCGTCTGATAGGTCTTCTCTCCGAGTCCAATTGCTTATGCAAGACGCGTGCACATTGTATAGGCGAACAAGGCCCGACTCGCAAACGCGATATAGTGGAAGCGCGAGCTCGCGCTAGCGCAACCATTCACCATTGTAATATTGCTTGCTAACACGACATTAATACATCGTCTTTGAATTATGAGGTCATGGCACGCCAAGAGCTTGGCCCAAGCTCCTGCTATACTATGTTCTATAACGAGATCCTGCGCCAAGAAAATCCCCCGTATACGTGTATTAATCCATATACAGGGTTAAAGAGACATTGAAAAATCGTGCCCACCGCTAAAAGCTACGTGATTAAAATGGAATCGGCTTGATGCGCTCTGGTCGCGATCATTCATTTTGTAATATACGTCGGGCCGCTGTCCTGGAATCTTCGTCTCATATTGCTCCCTTGGATTCTAATGACGTTTAAGCTGAAATGAGGGATCGAATGAACAGACGTGCGAACGGGATGGCTGCTTTCAACGGTTCTGAAGAGACGAGAACAGTTTTCATTCGGTCAAGAGACGAACATAGTGTATACCTGTTTTTTTTTTTTTTAATGCGAATCCTCCCGCAGAGATGTAGGATGCGAGACTTTCATCACTGATGTTTCGAATCGAGCTTTCTGAAAACTGTATTCGGTACATTGATGAATCAAGAAACGTGTGGTAGCGGCTCAATGCCAAGTATTGAAAGAAAAAACCAGTGTCAGCACTGTCGCACTCTTATAGGTTTTTTGACGTGCGAATTTTCTTATGTTCGTTTCTAACTTTGAGCTGCCCAAGACAAAAATGATGGAACTGATAACGGTAATTGTCATGTACTCCGATTCCATCTCTCTCTCACTCTCTCTATCTTAGTCTGCCTCGATAGCTGCAGCTTCTCGTAATTCAGAGCTGCAGATGCTCTTGATTATTTGATTATCATGCGTTCGTCATTCTACTTTTGTATTAATTGTATTCATATTAGCTTTATGGATAACTCCTAGAAATAGCGCAGAGTCGATTAACAAAACGATGACTTCGTTTATCTCTCTTGGTACGTAGCTGTAAAATCGAGATAACTCGATAACGTTGCAACTACGTTTCCTGAAAATGTATACGCTACAAGTTGTATCGCCGAGACCCGGTGAGCAATAGGCTACTGCAGGTTCCTGCAGTTTCATCGACCGCTCTGAAGCCGACGTTCGCTTCGCGCGTTTCCACTCTAAATTTCATTGGTTCTTTGCTACTGTAGAAGATGGCGCCACCTCATATAGAAGCCCTTGGATAATGAAAATTCGTCCCTGTACATTTCTCACCATAAAATTGTCGCTCTATTTTCAATTTTCTTTTACCATTTCGTAAGTAAAAATTTGGGATTCTTTTGTCGGGATTCACGGAAAAATTTTTTTGATTAATGCAGTTATTTTATTTTTCTTTTTTTCCTTTCAATTGGTCAAATACTATAAAGTCGATAAATGTAAGCGTGACTAACCAGAATAAAATAATCGAATGTATGAGACAAACGAATATAAAATAAAATGAGCTGTATATTCTCCATTCGTTTTATGATCTTTTTTTTCTCAATTTGCCTATTAGTCGGAATGCTCTTGACTTTCTTCAAAAGTATTCTCATCTCGATTTTTTGACATTTCCATAATTGCCAGCAAACCACCGTCTCTGATGGCTCTCGAGCGTCACGTATTCCGTAGAAATTCCGCGAAGGTCGAAAAATCGAAGGAAGAACACGACGAACGGGATATAAAGAAGCGTGGTAAAATCCGTGAATACGAAATTGAAGCTGGTGAAGGGTGGCAATGGAAACACCCGAGGCTATATAGAAATGGATTAATCGTTGCTGTAGAATAATTCCTCTTAGTGCAAGAGAAAGAGTAGTGAGAAAAGGAATCAGGAGAAAACGAATTACCCACACTATATTCGATTTGGAGAAAGAAGCATTTGAGCCCTGTCGTCTGGTTTTCAATCGCCCCAGTCGACAGCTCATTTAGACACGATTTTTTCGTTCCTAATATTTTACATCTCATTTCAAATGAGTTTCTTTTGTCAATTTATTCCAGAGGAGTGGTAAACAAAAAAAAATGGAATATTTATGAATCAGGCTGACATCAATGATCGTGAAAAATGCTTTACTCGGTATGAATGATATTAAAATCAAGACGATTGTTTATCTCTTCAGGGAAATGTGATATACGTAACCAAAACTTGAAGATACCATATGCATCGTAAACCCAAGAGAAAAGAGGTAGGGGGAGAGAAGAGAGTTGGGCGTGATTTCGATATTTAGTTCGTGAGATCCTTTCCCAGACGTCATCACCCTGTCTTCGCTCAGACACGAAGACATGGCTGTGATGCCACAGTCGTTTACGACGACAGCCCAGGCGGAAAATGACATTCCCAAACGACGGGGCTTATTCCCATCCACAAGACGGAGCAAAACAAAGGGTAAGCGCAATGTAACGTCTACGAGTTTTAGCATCGTTGGGTGTGACATTTCATCCTAGAACTCGTTTTCTTCACCAGTTATCCAACTTTTGCCGACTTTCCTTGTTCTACATAAATCTTTAACTGATAAGATGATACGATTTCGTTTAATACTTCTTTTCAAATATTCGTTGTATTTAACACGTATTCAAGATAAGTGAACTAAGAGAATGCTAAAAAAATGACAGCGGGATCAAGTCAAGTTTCATTATTATCTTATTATTATCTTATTTATTATTATCTTTATTATTATTATCTTATTTTATTATTATTATCTTAGTTTGAAATTCAAATATATTTTTTTCGAAAAGACTTCTTGAAATTAGCAAGAAACTAATCTGCAAACAGCTTTTCAAATGAAAGACGTTAAAGAAATCTATTAGGCCAACCCCGATTGATAAATTAGAATTCTGTAAGAGTTCCCTGACAAGAATATTTCTTTGTATAAATTCAATTGCAAGATGCAAATAGCTCTGACGGAATGGGACGGAATGGAGATTTTTTTGAGGAAAAAATTATGAGGTTATTATTTGGTATGTGACACGCTAAGACCCCCAGGCTTTTAGTGTTGGCCGCGGCTATCGTTTGAGTGACATCGCCTAATTCCATTTCTCTCTCTCTCTCTTTCTCTTGCTTTATTTCTATCTCCATCCCACTTTGTCCCTATTTCATGGCAGATGGGGTATCTATTCGTGAACAGTGACAGGCACGTTTCAAGTTGAAGTCACCGGCATCGCGGCTACTCGTGTACCCGCAGTGATCTGTCGGGAAAATACTGAGTCTAGCCTGTCATCCTATCTATATACTTGATATTTGAGGGATATTCTATCCCGCGTGCAATATATCCTGCCCGGTGCGCCCTTCACTATCGCGATTTTTCTATCTCGCGTTTTCTCTGTTGTGAAATCTCTTCCTCCTTCTTCCTCTCTCGAGATCATTTTTTTTCTCCGGTTTCCTCTATCTCTCGCAAGCTCATTTCCTCACTTAACTCTCTCTCCCTCTCTTCCTCTCTCTCTCTCTCTTATTTATCTCTCTTCGCTTGCCAGCCAGCAAATTATATTCATATTCGAGGGATTACTCTCGGCAATCCTACGGATCAGGACCTTGAAGGGGCTTTGTATACGCGCTAATTATTTCTCTGTGCATCCTTCGTATATTGAATTTCCCGAAAGCTCGATCTCAATGCGAACCTTCTTCACTATGCCATTTAGTCACCTCAATTATAATGATAATATATATCGGACGTAGCAGCTCTAACAGCTTTATTTTTGTTGCGGTTGCCCAGCGTTTTTCGTGAGCTCGATTATGGACCTGAAAATTCAATGCTGATTTCACGACTTCATCGATTCTACGACTTCAAGGTATATGGAGAGATTATATTTGTAACTGTCAAGTCCGGACCTTCCGGATTGACTAGCTGTTTATTCATTGCAAGGAAGTTGCTGGGAAGTTAGAATGTTGGAACAATCTCATTGGTGATGGTAACATGAATCAAACACCAATAGTGCCACAGCTTTTCGATAACTTTGATTGACAGTTTATGTTATTTTTATTTAAAAATAATAATAACTCGATAAAAAGTATTGAATTTATTAATTATGCTGATGACACCGATATTACTGGGCTTAACGTCATGGATGTTTGATTTATTATGGTGGTAAATTGAATTAAATTCATTGAAATGTTTGACTAAAATTTTCCAAAATTCTTAAGAATGTCAATTGTACCAAATTGATCAAAAAATGATAATTCGTGATCTCATATTCTTCGGTGATACGTGCTGAGAACGTCTCAAACATTTGGCGAAGCGAAAAAGGTGGATGATACGAAGCTCTCAGCATGATATTCTGCCAAGTTTCTCGACAGAAGGGAAAGTTGTAAAAGTATAGACTGAGAGAAATAGATGTAGGTGAAGGAAGGGAGAGAAAGACTGGAGTGTGAAAAGTAGAAAGTAAAGTACACGCTGTGATAGGACACAAAACTTTCGACGGTTGAGCTCGCTTGTCACTTCAGTAGAGATTCGCCGAAGCTCTCTTGGCATTTTCATCGGCAAAACGGAGCAGCTATCGTCTGCAAATGCACTGTAGTCGGAAAGTACATATTCGCGTCTTTCGAGAAATAGCACGGCAGCTCCTTTCTTATGAAGTTTTATTTCGTTTACATTTTTTATTTTATGAAATCTTCTGTTTAAATAATCTCATTATTTTTATACTAGTTTATATTACTATTTTGACTCTATTTGTTGAAAATGTTTATCACAATTTATTTATGAATCTCTCGATGAGCACAAAAAAGTACAGGAACTCAAGAGATTTTATTGGTTCATTTAAATCATCCAAATGTTCATTTACTCAGCTCTCGGAATACATCGATTCGTTTCGTTCTGGTTTTTTACATACTAAATAATATTATTTATTCCTTTTGAATAAGTCAGGCGGTATGGGGAGAATTAATGAAAGAAAATATTTAGTTTGATCTTCAAAAGCGCGCTCGAGCTTTACTCACATGATAGCGAAGTACTTGGAAGGTTTTGCTACCCTTCAAGCATTCCCTCTCTGCAGTTCGGGTTTACCTTACGGTAGCTGAGTGTATTAGCATGTAGATTACTTTCGACAAAGTCCAAGTTCTCTCTTATCGTGTTATTCCAGGAGACGCGTGAGAGATGAAAACAGCGAAAGGGAGGCTTAAAGGGCCAGGTGATACGGATTAACTGGCACCACCAATGAGCTTACGTCGTTTCCATAGTGAATTTTTGTTCGTTTATTTATTTATATTTTGGCAACATATTCCTGGCATCGCATGTCGAACACAGCAATAGAATAATTTCTCCATATTTGAAACAGCAATTTACCTGTCAATTTGTACTTCAAATTATCTGCAGTCGTTTCTATATAAATTCAAGTATAAAAATGATTTACTGTAGTATGCAATTTGTATGTAAAAGATATCCTCAATGTTTGTAGAAAAAGAACGTCATTTTAAACAGTATTCGATACGGTCTTGCTGAACATTTTGTATTTCTTAATCAACATTGTAAAGTACGAAAAAGCATAGAAAAAATATTATTTTATATCTTCCTCCATTCTTTCTTTCCTCTCTCTCTCTCTCTCTCTCTCTCTCTCTCTCTCTCTCTCTCTCTGACTCTCGTTCCAGTTCGTTCCTTCACAAAGACGATTTTCTAATAACTGCATTTGTATTCCACGCTGGTCTCTTTTGATATATACATACACACTCGCATTACTACAAAATCCCTGCATATTGCTCGTAGCATCTCCCCAAAAATTCAGAAGCTCTCCTTCGAGCTTCTGCTCCCTTTCGTTTTTCCTTGGACTTAGGAATCCCATTTGCTGTAGATATCCACGTTTCACCCCCCCCCCCTGTCAAGCATTTTCACCGCATACCTCGATCTCCCCTGCCTTCAAGTATGTTTATAACATCGAGACCATATGTAAAACGAGATACGTGAGGCTTCTTTTTTCCGGGTATACGAGATGCGAAACGCGATCGAATAAGAAGAATTACTGGACTTTATTCGAAACACGCTTGAGCAACCACTTAGAGAATGGGCAATGTCTATGAACAACGCTCCTGGGACTCCAACGACGTTTAGAGATATCGAGGACAACTTGTACAACACGAGTAGCCATTGGGTGTTTTTTTTTCTACCTAAAAGATAGAAAAGTTTCGTGTGTTCCGGAATGTATTTTGGACTGATGGATTCGTTTTTTCTATTTGGGTTGGTTTACATATTTTCTCTCGATATCCGATTCAGGAGGGTGGCAACAAAAAAAAAATGCATGAATGCAGAAATGTACTTTGCTAGGTAAATGTATAACATTCTGCCCTACTCCTGCCTTAGCTGAGATCTATTTTACCGATGCCAAACACACGGAAACGTATTCATGATTAAATTCAATCAGAAATTCATGTGCAATTAAACAGGATCATAACTATTTTACTGAAAATCACATTTCTACCGAAAATTAATGCAGAGTTCGTGTCAAATCACCTTTACGTATGTAATTTCCTCTTGTTTCACGTTTACATTTCTGTATTTTGTCGTCGTCTCAACGATACTCCCACAAGGTGAAAAGTTTGGGAGGCCTTACCGATGTCGTTTCACCACCTAAAGTATCGCCTGAGACGTCCTTGCTAATTTATATTCAAGCCAGTCACTCGGATAACCTGGTATTCGTCTACCTGTTCCTAACACAATTCGTAGTCTTCAATTATTCGTGCAGAGGCGTCTAGCAGTATCTGTCCACTTTATTTCTCTGAACTTTTATTTCGTTTTGTCCTCCCGCTGGCTTCTTCAGTTTCTTCAAATTACATAAAAATCTCAAGAATTCGATCCAAAATGAAATCAGAATTTTCCTTTACTTTTCGGTTCTCAGTGATGTCGCTTCGAATACATTTTCAAAAAATTTAACAAGGTACTGGATTTTTCTCGAAAATAATCAATAACGAACCAAAGTAATTGACTTTCCGGGCCCATTATGTTTTAATTCGTCTGCATTAAACATCTTGAATGGCTTTTTTTTCCTTCCATGCCCATTTTTTCAAAGTCTAGACAGACAAATTGTGTCACGAGATTTTCAAAATTACTCTACGGGCTTATGATACGATAGCTTCTACCTTCGATCCTGAATTTATAGTGAATCTTCGTCTGCCAACACAATCATCGGATATTTCTGGAATTCCGATGTTGGGTTTTTCAGACTGCCCATATTTGAAGATATTCCGATGAGAACTAAGGATACGACTATATTATCATGATGATCACCGCAGTTAACGAGTTTAAAATGAGAGAAAAACGTATTGAGACTTCGCACGAATTCGAGTGACAAGGGACTCGTTTGAGCGTATAAAAGAGAGGTTAAATTCACGAAGTCAGTTGTCACGAACATAACACCATGAAGAGACAAAGGTGTTCCGTAAACAATGGGCATCACAGAACCGCATCTTGGCACGCATTGCATGAAACCTAACGACGGGCGAATAACATCCCGTTATTATATACACATACATACATAGATCGCTTTCATCTTACTTCTACCAACGCTCTTGCATCCCGGTTACTGGTTCTCCCATCACAAGAACTCATCCAGTCTGTTGTTCGAACCCACAGAAAATCCATTCGATCCGGCAAATTGAACGATCATTTCCTATTCAAAACCGAAGTGTAGTAGTGTGTTAAATTCCCTTTTCATTGTTTCGCCCTGCAAGTTCCCCTTGTTTTAGCCAACAATGAGCGTAATGTGAACGTAGGTTTTGATGAATCCTCAATAAATTATTCCCATAATATCTGAAATGACGCCGAGCACATGGTGATTAGCGTCAAGGTTGAAATACGTCTATCAAATTCTATGAATAAGAGTTAGGTTCGGGTGGGAATCCAAGTTTCACAATGAATTTGAGAGACTAGCTAGCGCATTCCGATTTAACGATTTTTTGTTAATGAAATAACTTGAAAAATTCGGGAAATCTGATACGGAAAACAAAACGTCTTGTCGTCTAAGGCTGATCTTTGATTCGGTAGAAAATAATTCGAGCGTGGGATGGGGTTCATTGGAAGGAAATTAAAGCGAATGACTAGTCAAGAAAGATTCATAGGATTTGGAATCCCAATCAAGTCCCAATGGAGTGCACCCTTGCAAATATAAACTCCGAACTGTAAACGAAAAGTCGATGATCTGGGATAAACAGGAATTTTCGATCAGATCTGGAATTCGTTTTTCGTCTGTTTAAGTCTCGTTTGGCACAGGTATACAAACTTCAGCAAATGGCGGACCATCTTTCTTAGTTTTGTGTACATGGAAACTAAGGTGTGGAAGAGGCAAGAATGAATACGTGAGTCCTAAAAGTCCTGATTCATGTTTGTGTTCCACTGGGAATGAAACATAGGAAACGGCGGTACAGGGATTTACGGCCTTTCTTTTCCAACATACGCACACATCCCAAGAATATAAGATATATTCCTTGCTGCGCGATGGTTTTCTGCTTTTCTACCCAATGGTCCTTACTTTTCCAATGTTCCACTCTCAACATTCTGGCGGTACTTTTAGAAGAAATTCCAAAAACGGTATGAGAAAACTTGAGCAGGAGGATAAGAAGACAAAGAGAAGTGGGATACGAAGGAGCTCTACTCCTATCTTTCCTCGTATTTGTATCGACAACCAAACGATTTCATGGAAATCACCGGACGGGCTACGTATCTCGACATCGAACGTTGAGATTTCCGACTTTTACGAGAGATCGGCTTGACGCGAAGGCTTCCGTACTTGTTCTCGTCTTACCATGACTTTCACAATATCTCCTCCATTCGATGCTGATCGAAACCGATACGAAAACTTTTGAAATCCCTTTTTCCTGCAGTTTTTTCACATGAAAATAGTTCTGGCAATCTCGATACTTTTCGTCTGGATGTCTTAAATCCGTACGAGAATGTTGAAAACTGGTATATCGTTAAGGTTCAAATAAAACCTAGAATTTTCCGAAGATTCTAGTCATCATTGAACGACAACACTGTGGTTGAAGTTATTCATTGCCATAATCTGACACGAAACAATGACGAACGACGCAGAGTGAATGGAACACTTTCAATCAAGCTCGAGCTTAGAATGTATAATCCAAACCAACATTAAAGCAAGGAAAGGTCTTCCGGTTGGAAGATATTCCACTATTCCTGAAGCATCCTGCACGCTGAAAATCCTATGATAGGGATGGACCACACGATTTAGTTGGTTGCGAGAGCAGCAACTGGTCAACCTAGGGATCACTGCGTCTGATCCTCTGGAGTAAATGCTCCTCGTTCTTGTCCTTTGGACTTGGCTACGACAGTGAGAGATTCAAACCTGATGTTCCCAGAGAATCTCACTTGGTTCATCCCGCTGTTCTCTGCTGCTCACCCTTCAGCAAAGTTTCGTAATTCCTTCGAAATACGGATACCATGGATCTGCCGTCACCCAAGGCTCGAACTAAAAGTCCGGCTGATACCTACGAAAATCCACACGAAGGACTTGACCAAGATTTCCTTTCATTGTTCGAGTCACCACAGTTGAGCTGTAGGGCTTTTGGCGAAAACTTTTTAACAACCATCATCTTGACTTCCAAATCTTTCGAAACGAATTTTATCTATTCCCCTGCAGTTATTATCATCCATTGAAGGAGAACCCTGCGTAGGTACTTCAAACTTTCGTTACATTTCTGGACTTTCTCATTTACGTTGTTATGTATTTGGTGTAGTATCGTGAACTTTTTCTGAGCATATTCTACTCAAATGTGTAGGAAAGGAAAACGGTGCAGTTTTTACAAAAACAGAATTGATGTATTTTGTGTGTCTTATAGAGACAGTTTTTCTATTCGCTGAGTCCCTGACAAAGAAAATAAAAAGATATAAAGACTTTCCGAATGCAACACAATCTTAAGTCATTCAATCGAATGTCAAGATTTCCAGTACATTCATAGACAGACTCAAATTGTACGTGGGGATACTGGAAAAAAAAAAAAAAAAAAAAAAACAAACGAAAAGAAATATCCTTGGTGTTAAGTGAGTGATTGGAGACTCCGGAGGAAGCTCAACGTTTCAGAATATCTTGCATCTGCTGTTCGACGCCAGTTTTTGATGATCGTATCTTTTTTTGTGTTGCTCTGTTAATTTCGTTTTATCGCGTTTCTTGTCAGCTTATAGTCTCTTTTCTTGTCTCTCCCTCTCTCTTTCTTCCTCTCATTTCTTATTTTATTGTATGAGAAGGATTCTCGCAATTTAACCAATAAATGTTAGTTCAGCCGATAAGGCACCGACGGTGATTGTGTGTCAAATAGAATTTTTTTCGTTACCATCAGGTCACTCGCTTTCTTATCTGAATCTTTTAGAACACCGCATTCTGCTGTTTTTTCCGGTGTACGTACTGCAAAGTATACATACACTTATATTTGCAAGTCCGAAAAGTAAGTTGAAACGAAAAAGTTTCCATGGATGAAGATGACGGAGGTAATACGGAAGCTTGACTCATAAACAAGGATGTGTTTTCCCATAGTCGCTGCAGGAGGTACAAATCTAAATGCCTGCAATGTTTTAAGGATGCTGGGTAAAGAAATGGAGAAAGAGAACAGGCATAGACTGCAGGGCAAAAGGAAGTTTTGGGGTTCATAGCCAGCGGTAGGTACTCCAGAAAGATAAATGGAGAAAGAAGAAGGGCGAGGTGAATGCACGAAATAGAAAGGGAAACTTGTTGACGAGATACAGTGATGCTAGTGGCAGAAAGACTGGAAGTTTATGGGAAGAGGCGAAGTCGTCTGCATAGGGTTGCTTCGACCGCAAACACCTCACGTAGCATCCCGTAGATTAAAGCTTTGCTCTTGCTCTCCTCCCCAATTCTCGTTTATTTTCCACCAGCTCGATGATGTGCTGGCGCGAGGCGTGTGTTTTGCCCACTGCAAGAAAAGTTCACTCGTGTGTTGAAAACACACGGGAAATCTTGAAGACCAGGTCCCCCTAGAGGTAGCTACAATCTTCGGTGCTGAGTTAAAATGAAGCACGAAGAGCATTCAGAGAGGAAACTGGAAGATCGGAAAGAATTGAAAGAAATGAAGAAAAAATCGTGGAAATGGTAGAGTAGGTCGAGAAAATCATCGAAAAAATGAGCCCACCGTGCAAATAAGAAAGGGGATCACGCACTCGAAGATCCAATCCCATGGCTCAATGGTCGTGATGCTCGTGAAAAACACTACTCGATGGATGTGCTCACAAAGAACTTTCTGGAACTCGCTGTTCTTCTGCACTTCGGCACTTGATATTAATAAGGTCCTGTGTATCAATATCATCTAGATATAAAACCATGTTTACGTTCAAGAGTCAGTATTCGTAACTCAATGGCTTATCGGTCATTATTCTTCTTTTTATTCCCACAATAATATTTTTAACTTTTAACGATTTCGACAATACAGTTGCTTGTCTTTCTACGAGTGAAAATCGTGATTAAAAGTTTAAACATTTCTGAGCCATAAAAATATTCGCAGCCAAGCGAAAACATCTCATCAATCCAGAACCCGTGAAATCCCCTGTATTATCATCAATCACAATTACTGTATTATTATCTAAGAAGTATTAGCGTTGTGACTATTTTCAGTTTTGCATCATATTTTCAATTTCAGATGAACATAGAATAGAATGACTTGACAAATACGAAACGAGCATCTAATAGACGAAATACCAAGCTGGTTTATGATCGTGATTCATCGAATTGGGCGCCAAGGCTTTTTAATGACAACACTAAAGAAGCCCTTGAAAATGCTGGTGTATCGTGGTTGATGGACAAAGAGGCTGGAAGTTGGTCGTATATGCTCGCGTAGATGAACATTTGATGATAGTAGTTTTGGGAAATGTTTGGTTATTATGTCAGTTTGACAGCCATCGGAAGATTCTCACGGCTTTCGTACTTTATCGTTCTACCATAGCTCGTGATTATTGTCGTAAGGAAAAAAAAAAAACAAAATCTATCGACGATATGTATACACGCGGATCGATCGTTTGGATAAAAATATCCGATTATAAGCGAGATAAGCGGATTATCGCGCTTTTATTCGATCGACAGTCTCATGTGACAGTTAAACCGTCAGTCAATTCGATTACGATTCATCGACCCGAACGCCCATTCGCCCAAGCTTTCAGTGCCACTTTATATGGTATATGGGGCGCCAGTCATAAAGCCTATGTCGTAATTTCGTGCTGTCGACGTAAAAGTAAAAAGCCCGTATGGCTTAGAATCCCTCCGCTGGCTTTTTCCCTCTCTTCCCCCCCTCTCTCTCTCTCTCTCTTTTTCTATCTACCCAAGTCCCCTCCTCAATCTCTCTTTCCGTGCGTCACTCAACCCGCGGGTCGTTATCATTTTATTAGCTTTGAAAACGGCTCTGTCCAGAATTCTACGAACGTGTGAGGGTTAAGAGCGCGGAAACTTAAGCTCTGACCAGTGTAGAACTTCTCCTGGGACTTGAACAGATCCCACGATTTTTTTCGTATCCATATCCTATATATCAACCGGTTATCTTTCTCGATAATTCCCACTCGCAAACATATCGCTTTTACTCGCCCACTCTATTTCTTTTTCGATGTTAACATTGGATCGTAAATGAGAAAACTTTTCTTTATCCAGCATCCAGTTTTTTTCTTCTTCATTAAATAAAATCATTAGGCGTGATCTTTCAAGGATATCAATTACGTAATATTATAGATGAAATATAATAAAAATAAAAGAATGATAATGGAATTTGCGATGCAGGAATAGCCAAATACTTCATTCGAGTTTGCCATTTCGCAATTTCATTAGTCGACATGAATAATGTCATGAATTTGATTAATTTAATGGTAAAAAAAATAATCAAATTTTATATCCTTTATTTCTGTACAACGTTGAATCAAAGCCTCGAGTCCAAGCAATAAGAAAATAAAGCTATTTCAATGTGAACGTGACAGGAAGCAGTAGGCTAATACCTAACATAAAAAAAAAAAGAAAAATAATAAAAAAAAAAAAACATATTTTCGGGTGTCAGAGAGCCAGAGTACGAAAAGGTTTGGATTTAGAGACAAGCTCAAAATATTATGACGAACTATATAGTCTCAGTAGTACTTGGTACCAGCCATAAGAGTGACCTCCATCGGACTGCAAGAACTTCCAGTCTAATGTATATAGATTTTTATTTACGTATTTATAGCCATACGTGGATATCCTATAAAGTGTATACGTAACACGTATATGTGCCATTTTATACATGGGTAGTTGAGAAGAGAAGCGCCCCGGGTGGCGGCGATTTCGGTAGCCCGAAGAATTACCGTTCTATGACCAAGCCCCGGGTAATGCCCGCGAAATGGCCGCTTAGTATGATATACGTATCACTTACGAGGAGCGATAATGAAAAGATTTGCCGAGGGGCTTTATGACTTCCGTGGTCGCTTACAAAAAACCATAGACTTATATGTACACGTGTATGTTGATATATGTATGTGCTCGTCTGTATATACAACTACATCTTTCTCTTTTCTACTTCTGTGCGATGACTACTGTATTGTCCGCTACTACAACGACACTTGGACTTCAATACTACGACGATTTTTTCCTTATAACTATGTCCTCTCGGACCTCACTCCTTTTTTTCCGCTCGACAAAACCAAGCCTTCGGAGCGTTCCAAGACTATTGCAAAAAAATCTCTCTTTGTATTCCTTGCCGTCACGTCCCGACGTTTGGAACGATCTCTCCAAGGAGAAGACATAGCTGCATGAACCTGCACCCTGATAATGAAGACTTTATGATATCCTGGAATAGACCATCTTTGCTCTTGGTGTCTAGAAGTGCGAGCCGTACGAAGTCAATAAGAGTTAAATGAAAATTCGAAAACTGTCTCCTGATCTAGACTTTCATAAAGTCGGTCCGTTGTGTATCGAGAATGGAATTTCTATCATTTTATTTATAGAACGCTGCAGAAACGACGGTACTTTCTTTTGTTCATGGCCGAGAGTTACTGAATTGAGTTATTGATGTCTCTTTCGACGTATTTCTTTGTTTTCTATGGAATAGGGAAAATATTTGCGCTAGAAAGGTTGAGAAAATAGGAGTATTCGGATGAAACTTCCAGCATGACCGTACATCGAGCATTGTCGAAGAAAAGAATAGTGGTGTGAGCGCAGAGCTTGCAGCATCCCTGAGGCTTCAGCAATTTTTAATGATGACCGATGTTCCGGAAAACATCGTTCTGAACTCACGACTTTCATTACAACGTGCTACGTAAATCAAACTCGCGAAGTAGCTCTACTCGATGCTTCTGCTGCTGTTACTGCTTGAGGGAGTAGAAATGTTTATCGATCACGGAGAAATCGAAAGAGGATGCGGGTTAGATAAAAAAAAAGTTATAAAAAAAAAAAGCTGATAAAATATCTTCTAACCAAGGAAGGGCGAGGGCGACTCGAGAGTACTTGTGAAAAATACGACGCCGTTGTTGATGCGCTTTTCAGATGAATATTTCACTGGACCGAGTGTGTGGATCGAGCTTGAAAGAAAGAAGCGAAAAGGGTGGAATGTAGGAACTCTGGATACAGGTGACATTAACAAATCAAATCTATAAATGGCCTGGACCGAAGTCAATAGATTTCCCCTTTCTAAATCGTGAAAAAGCAGTGCAAAAGGGAATGAAATTTATAACTAGGGAATAAAAGGGTGAAAGAGAACGGATGAGTAAGAAGGTTTAAAAGCTTAAACAAAAGGGAGGCTCCAAAAATTCGATCCTCCGATTAATAAACGTCGTAGACGGTGTTAAATAGTTGGTAATATGTCTCGTTAACGCTATAGCACATGCTTAAAAACAGAATACTCCAAGGGCTTTTGCAGCAAGCTTTTGAAATTGTGCATGAAACGCACCCCAGACGCGAGCCTTTGTGTAAACATACAATAATCATCTTCAAGACTTAAACTACCTCGAAGTTTGCTCCTTTTGGCCTCGTCGTATCTCCTTCGTCTTTTTTTTCGTCCCTGCCCCTCAACTTACTTTTTTTTTTTTCAAACGATTTAATTTATCGCCTCGTCGTTGTCGTCGTCGTCGTATGGAACGTTTGGTCGGGCGTGAATTCGAGTGTCGAGGAAATAAATTTGGCGTGTCGGGAGCACGAGGCATCGTTCCCGTCTCTCGTCGCGCATTGCCCGACGTAAATAAAACAAGTCGGGCAGCCAGAATGTGCGGAGAGATGTACTGAATCAGACGGAGTGAGACATGAGGCACAAACCGAGAATGAAGCAGCCTGCAAACCTTCGGATCTCCGGTCTCAATGTTTCCCATTAATATGTATATATGAACAATTCTGCGAGGACTGAAACACCATTTGTACTGTCCAATTTCATTGGACCTGTTTATTCGGAATGATTTTTTTCCGGAAAATTCATCGATAACCATTTTCTTGGGATCTTTGATTCAGACTTTAGTTCCACTGTCTTTTTGGTACATAATTTTAACACGAACTACGAATCATTGATCCTTTCTTTTTGTACAGTTCTGCATATTAGACTTTGAGTGTAAGTAAAAAGACATAATGGTAAGGGTCCAGCAAAAGGATAAGTTTTATACCAGAAAGAAAGTAGTTACAAGTCTTTCCTGCAGACTCTCTTTAAATCTCAGATGTGTTCTTTCCCTTTCGAAAAACACTTAGCGCACTCGCTCGCCACCACTCACAGCTCGTCATTCGATGAACACCACGCGGTCGAAAGCCCACCCACATGTTCCCTCATTTTTTCTTCGTTTTTGATCTGTCATACGGTCAAACGAGATGAGTGAATGTTACAGAATAAAAAAGTAAAGTCATTACAATCGTACTAAGGCAATCGAAGAATGTGGTTCATCCTCGTTTTTTCTTCTGAAGAAGCTTCGGTGTCTGTGCATATCCACGATTGAATGAAACTACAAGTCTTTTTTACTTTTCAGATCTAGAAAGTTTTTTTTTCATTCTTTTCCTCTCCTTAGGACTGGAAGTCTTTTTTTTTCTTCAACTAATGGGTTACACCCCGGAGGAAGACTTAAATGACTGTTTCCGTTTAATCTTCTGGGTGGATGAATTACTCTGCTGCCACGAAAGCTGTCACAATATTTCATGATTGTTTTTCACCGAGATTGTAGCTCCTCGGTTTCTCGATGTGTCAACGACGCTCTTTGGAAGTTACCCGAACCGTGGCGGACCCTGGAAGCCCGCTATACACTTCGCACTCCAGGGTGTCCTCTCTCAATCGAATACATCCATGTGTATGTACTGTATATGTATATACACACGCAGACGTAACGCCACACAGTGCGAGCGACCACTTAGGTGGGGTAATATATATCGCCCGCCCGCGGTAACTGTCCCCGTATATTATGTCGACGTCCGCGGACACGCATTCCTCCCGCGGATCTCCTCTGTCCGCCTTTTGGCTCGACCGTTCGCACAATGTGCCATACGCGCTCCGGGTCTAAACGATTCCTCGTGTCTGGTTATTTTCGCGATTAATCGCCGCTCGTAAAACCCCCGGAGCAAGAGAACTCACCCGAACCTCTATCGGATTGTGCGTATATACGCTTCGTAACAAAAGAGTACACACAGAAACTTGATACGTGTGTATCGTAACTGTTATACAGTTAGCAGCGATACTATCCACGAGTAAACGTTTTTTTTTTTTTTTGTCACTTTTATATTTATTATTCGAATATATGTTTTTACATATGTATAAGCTGATTGATGTCAATGGGAATTGAAAAAATTTTTGTAAGTGTTTTGATTGGACAATAGACGATTTCTGACAAACGCAAATTTTATTGCTTCAGAATATTCTTCAAATATATATTTTCCAGATCCATTGCGAATTCCGGAACCGAACTGGTCCAACTAAAAAATAGAACGAGCTCGGAATTTTTCCTGCAAATGACACTTCGAGATTTCAAATTTTTTCAACCCCCCGCACTTTTCTTCCGTTTGTTAAACAATCAAAACTTTTCTGATGCCATATTGAAAATGGAATAGCCTGGATGGATGCGAAGTTCGCGCCAGTTTCACCCTCACCACAAACCATTGAAACATTTTGTACTGAAACTGGAGTCGAAGCAGAAAAAATAACGAAAATTACACGGAGAAATATACGAGTTAAACAAGCTTGTGGCAAAATGCGGACGAGAAGTCTTACAGAAGATGACATGTAACGCTAAACAATGCTTTTAAAAACGTGTGCAACTGACATACGTGGTCGGTTCGTCACGAGGTCTGCTGGTCGCCGGGTGTCCAGCAACTTGGCGCTGAAACAAAAGAGAAAAATGTTACGAGTCTGTTACTCTTCGCGCTTTTAGTGTTGTTATTTGCTACTCTTTCTCAACAAACTCTGAGCATACCGATGTGTATACACGTTCAATCTCGGTGCGGCTTGTGCCAGAGAAGCCGTAAATCTTCGGTCGCGTCAGACCCGCCGCAGCATCATGCGCCCTTTCGCGTGCGTGGCACAGAAATAAGGAAAAGAAAGTCGAAGCTGTGAGCGATCGCACGCGTCCGCAACGACGTTCACGACCAAAATAAGGTTTGGTTAGCACGAGAGCGCGTTGGACGTGTCGATTTTTTTTTCTCCTTTTTTCCTTCCTTCGTTTGTTACGCCGTAAAAAAAGAGATAAGCCACTCGTCTCTTTTTCCTGCTCCGAGCAGATCACGAGGCAAAGTCTTGACTGTTCAATGATGAATTCCTAATGAGAGGGCCGTTCGTGTTAGTAGCTCGTAAAAGACGTATCTCGCTGCTGACTCCGCAAAGAACGATTGACTCACAAATACTCCGCCTTCTACTTCTTTTTTTTTCAAAAGGAAAAGTGATGCCTTCGAATTTTTCAAGATCCGGGCAATGATTTTTTTTCGACCCTTCGCTATGATCCAAGGAATTGGACATGTGCAGCAACCTCCTTTCTATTTCCAGACTCGTGGTAATTTGCCTCGACTCCTACAGTTTAGACTCGTGATTATACTTGACTTCTGCTTCTTGTCTCATTTTGTCATGTTTCTCGACAACAGGAAGTTATATAATTGTAGTAATTAATAATGTTTTATTTCTCTTTTCGAATTTATGATCCAGTGATTTTGTTATGGTGGAAGAATAAAATACGTTGGCGTAAACACTACACTGCGTCGTAGTAAATGAAGCACAATAATGAATGAAAGAGGATACGTCAGGTTTCAACTCATAGATCCGGAAGTCATTCTTCAAAAACAAATTAAATAATTTGCTCGTTTCGTAACTCGTTCCAATCTTATTCGTATCTACACCATATGACACCATATGACTACAAGTGTATAAGGAAAATACGATAAATTTGTGAAATTCGATAAAAAGCATTGAAAAAAAAGCAGGAAGCTGTTCACTGGACATTGGGGGTTGGAATATCGGCTACTCCGTGTCACCCCACGGGCTCATCACCTAACTCTCACCGCAAGAGCCTAGGGCACCAATTAAACCCTAATTGATTTTAACTGTAAATCCATGAGTTGTAAAGTCTTCCTGAGGCCCTCTGCGATCGAGTTGTAGTTCTATCTTCGTCGCCACTCTTCCTATGTTCCATCTTCTGATTCTGGCGTACAAGCCACTTTCCAGACGGAACAGTTGTAACCAATAAATTCCAAAGAACCCGAAAGAAAAAAGGGGAAAAGTAGGAAGCCCTCCGGTTTTATTCGTTCGTATTACCGAACGGTTTCCATCTCGTTAATGAGCCACGATTGTTTCCGAAGCCATCTGCCATCCAAAACTGATTACTTCGATATTGAGCACCCTTTTGTTGACCTTTTTTTTGACTCTCATTCTTCAAAGTATCGAGAACTTTTTTCAAAATAATCATTCATGTAATTTTATAGACAGATGTTATAATATTAATGTTTCATTTATTATTTAGTTTCTATTTACATTTCCATCATTAAATTATTATAGAAATGTTAATTCTTCTAAAAACCATTTCCCTTCATTTTATTGATGCTTTAGAGCTCTACATTTTCAATATTTTCTACAGCGTATGCCAGTTGCAAAGTAATCCGCTGACTATTTGCTTGCTATAAAATACTCGTACATCCCTCCATCCGAATTTCCGTTTTTACGAGTCTCTGATGAATGGCTGGATGAGGATTCTTTGTAAAGGAAGAAAATTAAGTTTGTCATAAATGTTGAAACAAGCAGCAGTATTGAACGCAATCTGTGCCGTACATTTGCGAATCTTACGACAATGTGATGTTTTGGATGAACATTTAGAATTCGGCGGGCAGTCGGAATCTTTTTTGCAGGAAAATAGTGAATAATCGATGTCATCCTTGGACGTTCCACGCTTTCGTCTTTCGTCCGGAATATGCAACTCGATTATGTCTTGATCGCTTCCCTGAGTCGTGAAGAGAAAAATATACTTTTAAATTTGAATAATAAAAAGGGAAAAAAGTGAATCCATATTGATCGACAAAATAATTACGAATTGGTGGTCCCTTGTGTTGCTTAAAGGTATTTGCTAATCACATAGAAAAATTTTTATCAATCGCACAATTTTTTATAATCAATCAAGAAACATTTGTTTGGAATTCGTAAAATAATTTAAAAAAGCATTTCATACGGAACTGATTCGCATTTTTCTAATTGATCCATTTCACAATGAAAATTAAATAAAACGAATCGACGAACCATTAAAAAAAAAATTTTTATTAATAGACTCCAATTTTTTGAAACATACAATATCATTAAGGGTTCGAATAGAAAAACATCGCGAACATTAATGTCGTTAATACAAAGAAAAATCATTGCTTACCGATTTGCTTTCTGGACTGCCAATATGGAAAACGTGTATCTCCTGATTTTCCTGCGATGAAATGGCCAAGGCCGATTACAATACGTGATTTACTAATAACGAGATCGCGAATGATGCTATTGGCCGGCAAACGAAAGTCGAATCTTCGTACCTTCTTGTCGGGTATAAGGCACGAATTGATGGTGGCGATGAGACAGGCAAAGCAGAGAAATATTCGTGTGGCAGACATGGTTGATTCCGTCGTTGTACTCGAAATAAGCAGAGATCTCGAATGACTTGAAAATTGTGTTCGATCCGCGTCCTTTTATACGTTGGAAAAATCAATTACTACAAAAACAAAATGCGCTCGTTCAAAATAGCCTCTATATTTTTCAATTATTTCTTTATCTCGTCAGGAGTTAAACGTTGACGAGTTTTCGCTCGTATTATATAAGAACCGAGGATATGGGACTTAATCATAATGAAAAAAATAAGATAGACAGGATCCATTGAAATGTTGCCGGTTTCAAAGTCGCCCGTGATTGGTTCCGGAACAATTAACTCAGTGACTAGATTATCCGATATCGCTAATTGCCGCACTTCCCATTATCCGCGTACCCCAGCGCGCAGATATTTCCAGTTTCAACTCAGCCACGAGTTCGCATTATACGCACACTCCAACGTATACGTATAACTTCAGCTAATATAGCGAAGAGTTTATCTCAATTGGGAAATTGGAGTTGCTCTCGTAAAAGGTCTGAGCGAAGTGTGCATCATGCATGCAAACTTGCCACATCACCTGCCAAGGTAACATCTTTTTACACCGAGACCACATGCAGTTGTATAATTTGCGTATGCAATTAATCCATATGCATTTTGTCCACGCAGCTGAGTAACAGAGCTATGAAATATGTTTTAATTGGTAAAGTTGTAATTCAAGAAAAAAAAAAAAAAAAAAAAAAAAACTTTGTGGTATCTGATTATCATCACACGATTATTAAAAAATACGCGTTATCGCGTGTAATTATTCGATGAAATGATTTTTGATTGATGAAAGAAGGAATAAATTTAATCTTAGACAAATCGCAAGGATCGCTACGACGCTGATATATTCAGATACGACTGTATACACTGAACTTTTTATTTTAATGAAAATAAGCCCCAAATACATCAAATGGTTTACACCAATTACTGCTCATTAGTTATTGTATGTTTATATATTTGCTTGTGATCATAGACATACGACTAATCAAAAATGATGACATGTGTAGAATAAGAGCGAAAAGTGATGACAAAACTGAAGACAGGGATATGGATTATAGGGTTGCCGGGAAGAGAGTAATGGACTCCAGTAGCTTAATGATGATTAGCTGGAGTTAAACGTTTATATATATATGTATGTAGATTCATCGGTACATAACCGTCTACCCGTCGATTTACGAGCACAACTTCTATAGCTAACGCTAAAAAGCGTAACCAGTGTCGTTAACCTAATTACGCTTTTGCACCACGAGAGGGCCAATCTTTCGCTATACCGAGTGACAGAAAGTCGCAACATATAATGGGTAGCGTGTGCGTAAATGACATTCAGAGCCTGTGATGAAGAACGAGAAAGCGCAAACAGCATCGTAATAGTTAAAAGTTGAAGAGAGAGAGAGAGAGAGAGAGAGAGAGAGAGAGAGAAATAGAAAGAGAGCGAAAAAGAGTAGTTAGTGGAAATGTAGTTGAACCTTTTGCTTTCTCGCGACGAACATACACAAGGAAAGAACGCTTTGAATTACGATGTAGTTCAGCCACGCGAGGGTAAACAGCCCCAAATGCCATCCAGCAAGCAGCGCACTAACGAAAGAGCATCCGGTGAATTTTTGCTGACGACACACGTTGCACGCTATTTTTTCTCGCTTCTTCTCTTTTCCTCTTTTGCCCAGAGCTTTTTTCTATCTTTCGTACTTTTTACACGAACCAGTCCCTCGACGGAAGACCGCTTATTTTTCACAGTTTTCTCTACTATTCCATCGTACCAAGCCACCCTTGCAACTTACACATTTCCAACGTTTAACGCATTATATACGAATCTATGTTTCTCACCTTTTTTTTTTCAGATATTACCCCATTCCTCCGCTATTTCCATTCATTTTCACCGCTCTTATTTCACTTCTCCTTCTCCCTTCCTCTTCTTTCATACTTTTCCCTCTTTCCCTTTTCTTTTTCTTCGTTCTCGCTGTTTCTGACTCACGAATCTTCGCAGTTGCGTTTCTCGATTAACCCCCACGGTATTTCTCGATGAATAACGCTCCGCTTATTCCCTCAACAACGATCAAAAAATCCCCTTTTTCTCTACCCTGAATGCTTAATGGGAGAATGGAATTGCAAAAAAGAGGTTAATCACCGGAACGAATCATCCGGTATTTCCAACTGCTCTTTTTCATGATAGTTAAATTCTCTAGTTTGTTGTATCCAATTTACGAAATATTTACATCATTAAAAAAAAAAAAAAAAAAAAAAACTGAGCCAATTCACAAGGTAACATGTTCGCTTTTTCAGCAGCTGCATCATGCAACTCATTTTTTAATCAACGATCACGAAGTCACATTGGAAAAACCGAATTACTCGAATTAAAATATGAACTTAACAAATACTCGAGAACCGAATTGAAAGCTTGCTATTTTAAACATTAATAACCTCGATCTCAGGTGAATGAACCGAGCACTCCGACGATAACTCGAAAGTTTAAAGAGGAGAAATTAATTGAACACACTGGTCCTGGGTTTTTAATTTATTGCAAGTTGAAAAACCTCGGGAAAAAGATGTAATGAGACTGGCCTTTTTTCGTAGTCATGTGCTTTTCTCCTTTCTCGCTGTGAAAAAAAAAAAAAAAACAGAGATGCGCACAATTTGGTAATACCCGTGGGGAAAAACCCTCGGAATGTTTGCTGCTTATCGCTAGTCCGGTGAGTTAAAATGCGAGCACGAAGAGCTTGCTATAACGTGGACTTTTATAATATAAATGTTCGAGAGAAGAACGTTCTGTTTCACTTCTTCCTCTCGCTTTTTCCTCAATTTTTCTCATTTTCTACGGCATAGCTATACAATCATACCCAAGCCAACAACGTTAATTATCGCTCCTCCATTAGCATATTTCGCTCAGCCAGCTCTCGGTTCATCCCCGTATCTAACCCTCTTTATTCTCATAATTAAAAATATTTTTAGCTCCTCGTTGTCTCTTCTCTGAGCAATATCCATTGCTCTCGATAATATCTTGAACCGCAAAAGTATTTTTGTTCCGTCTTCTCATCGATATCTCAAAGCTAATTTTTCGTGACGTATCGAAAAGTTTCTTCCATTTTCTCACCTTTTATTGACTCCGGCTCCACGCCGCTTCCTTAATCCCCCCCCCCCTCCCCCGCATCCGTCTTTCTTTAATTCACCGATACTTCCTGCCATCCTTACCCTGTGGCTTTTTCCATTATAGATTTCATTATAACTTTTCTCCATCAAATTAACATATCTTGATTAAGCCAATTTACACGAAAGTTGTGTTTGTTCGTGTGCGTTTTTTCGCAAACTGTTTCTTCATCCGTCAGATATCCCAGATATTTCCAACGTAATATCACGTATTTTCTCATGCCCGTTAATTATCTTGCTGTCGGGAGAAATCGAAATAGAACAAAATATTAATTTTTTTTTTTTTTTATAACTGAAGATCTAATAATATTTCAACAAACAAAAAAGGTGTTGATAATGAATTTTCAGTTTGTTTTGTTTTGCCATGGGATTTTGTTAAACAAGCTTATCTCATCTCTTTTTTTTCATTTTCATGGACATTATGAAAACATTGTGATATACGAACTTGACAATGTATGATGCTAAAGTGTATCATGGGTAAAAGATCGCTATGGGATCCTATGGTATTAGAGCGCACCACGAGAAAAGTCACTGTACAAGCTTCAGTGTTGCAGATGATTAATGCGACGTCTGGACTCTTAACTTGCACGACGTAGAAGACGACGACGACGTCGAGACGTCTAGGTCTCGCGTACGTAGGAAGAGGAAGAGACCACAGATGAAAGGATAAAAGGAGAGGACTGCAAGGACGAAGCAGACGCGCGCATTATCGGGAGTCCTTCGTCATTCTTAGGCGTTACGTTAAAAAATAACGCTTCACTGTACAGAAATGCAGAAAGATAGAGATAAAATTTAATCCTGACGACAAAGTGATTTAGTGAATCCTCCCACGTTCAGTTGATTTTCGAAATTAAATTAAATAAATAAATATGACACGTTGAACCTGCAAGTCGTTTGTAAAATTTATTATCAGGCGTGTATCAGCGCAGAATATTAAAATATGCTAAATCGTCGAACTCGGTAAATAGAAGAGAGAAAAAAAACACAATGAAAAACAAAAATTTGACAGGAAATTGTATTTTTTTTTGTCAAATTTGCTACCATTTTTCTTATTAATTATCAAAATTTATTCCATGATACAATGGTCATTTGGAATTATGATAATGACCCTGCAGTACAATTCACTTGAGGCTACAGATTTTCACAGGTAATAGTTGAACGACAATAAACGTGAAAAATAGATGAGAAAAGCTGCCTATAGCTTTCCTCTGTGAGTGGAATGAGGAAAGAGAAATTGGGAAAGCGAGAAAAATCGAGATAGATGTTGGTAGTAAAATGTATATAGTATATCGCTCAACGAGAGATAGTAGGTAGATAGGTGGTAGTTACAATTCAACAATTCGCGTGCGGGTTGCCAAAACCGAGGCACGTTCGAAAATCGTTTTAACGAAGGGTTTGCTGGACGATTCATTTCGAGAGATCGGCTAGAGTCACATAAATAATATATAGACATATGGGATTGTAAAACGAGGGAAATATTGAAGGAGAAAGAGAGAGAGAAACTGAAAGAAGATGGAGAGAAACGAAAGGACAAATTGTTCTGGTGCGGCCACGTCGAAAATCGATTTAACGAGTGGTTACAGGCACGGCACCTATAGTTCGTCCTCATTCGTCCTTCGTCCTCCGTTCTCCATCATATTCTCGTTTTTCTCCACTCTTTCCCTCTCTCGCTCCTTTCTTTTCTGCACCTGTTTTCTCTTTCTTTCATTCATATTCTTCCTTCCTCTTTTTTTCTTTCTCTCTCTCTCTCTCTCTCTCTTCCTTCCTACATTTCTGGTATTCCAATTTCATTCAACGACAGAGATACTCCGGTAGACGGATGGAGGCACGCAAAATGTTTTTTGCTCGTTAAAGGAACGAGTTCGAGTAGTGTATTCATTCGTATATGTGTATGGGACAGTCTTTGATGGCTTACTTTGATACAGCATAAAAAAAAAGAAAACAAAAAATGCATCCTTTTTTTTTATTTTCTTCGTTACTCACATCGATACAATAACATTTTTTCGCTTATCGTTCAAGAATCACGTTGGATTACATGCTGTTTCGCTGAAATATACTGCCATTCAAGTGGATGGATAGTGCATGCATGGAAAATGAAAAGTAACGAAAGCCTTTGTCCCTTCTTCATCGTTACCGATAATTGATATCGATTGAATCAGTCAGACGAAGCAAAAACCATGAGACTCATGGAAATTCGCCGTTAGCCATTCGCTAGTAACGATGTTACGGTCGTATGATTTTTTTTTTTTTTTTTTTCAAATTCAGAAAATAAGCTCAATCGATGAGGTGAATGTTTCGACACTTGAATATTATATAAGCATTTGTGTGAGCGACAGATCATAACAAAAAAAAATGGTTTTTTGAAAATGTCATTGGGAAAAATAATTTACGACTTTGCATTACCGATTTCTCAATAGAACCAGCAACATGTCACTGATCACTAAATATAGATGCGTTTGTAACTAGACGTCATCCGTCATCTCACGAGCAATCTGTTTCGTGAACCATGGTGTGAAAAATGAATTTTTTTCTCGAGTTTTTTTTTTTTTCTTGTACGGTTTTGATGGTTTATGATAGCACCAGTTCGTTCAATGTTTCGGCTGACTTGTCTTCGATCTTTCCCCTCGTTTCCTGCTACACTAGCATCCCAAATATAGACTAATTTTGGTGAGGATCCTCGACGAACTCCGGCCGCATCCCTCGGGAGCAATGAAGGATCTCACACCAACGCCTACCTTTTGCCTAGAACTCGCTGGCATTGAATTCTAACCATTTATTTGACCGGGCAACGACTAAGGACCCACAAACTTCTAATTTACCCATATGTAGTACGTGCTCACGTTTCTTTCTCTTTGTCTCTCTCTTTTCCCAAACGATTTACTCTCGCTTGTGCCTGAATTCACCCCTCACCATTCCAAACCCTAACGCAACGACGACGTAACAAACTCCTTCGAAATCGGTGCCCGCGTGCCACGTCACCCGTGGATGCTTAAATAACCGTAAATTTTAACGCTTTCTCTTGAAGAGAGTCTCGGAACTTTACCGAGGGTCAAAATAAACGCCCTTGGGAGCAACAGCTTCCTATATGTCGTTAGCTTTTCTCTCGGGAATCTTTCTGCGGTACTTGCCCATATTCTCCCTTCAATTTGACTATGCCGCTCCAGAACGATATCTATCTATTAACTCGCGCATAGTTTACGTACTACAGGTTTCGATAGTTGTATTTATTCCAATTGTCTTCCTATTAGGAAACGTCATAATTCGTGGCATTTATGAATTTTCATTACCGCAATGACATTTTTTTTTCTCGATTTCCAAATATCGACTACGATGTTCTCATTTTTGTGCTCGATGATATAATTTTACGTTGGAGGTTTTTCTTTATTCAATTTCATTCATAAGAAGTCGGTAAACATTACCTCGAAGCTACATGGCTTTTGCACACTGAGAAAATATTATTATATCATAAGAATATAGAAATTCTTAAAGTCTACTAAATTTTCTCTTCCCTTTACTTTCCTTTTTGGACTTTTGTTGCTCCGCAGTTTTCCATGAAACGGAAATTCTTAGTAGCTGCAGAATCACATTGCTTCTTTCATATCCTTGGCATTTTAAAGCTTCCACGGAGTGAAGTAACGTGTCGAAGCTTCCGTTTCTTCCTCTTCCGTTCATCCCTGAGGCGGAAAGAAAAACCGTAAAATATACGAAGAAAAACTTCTCGGTCGTTTTAAACGCAGACTCTGTCACTAAGCGTATAGAGTAAGAGAACAATAAAACTTTGAGAATTATGTCATTTCGAATTACATTTAGAAATATGATATTCTGTAGTTTTGATAAAAAAAATTATAAAGAAATATTTATATTTTTAGTACTTATTATTAAGGTTTCGCATAACACTAATTTCAAAAAAGGTATCAATCGATTATTGATCATTAATTCTCGAAGTATCTCAAACCCAAATAAAAAATGTATCATTTTTGCAGTTTTCATTATTTCAATCGGCTTTGCATCAGATCTTGAGAGAAGAGCTTGAGATCGAACAAAACTTTGTTAAAACCAAGTGGAGAATAAAATGTATCTGCGGTGACGTAAGAATCAACGAGAAAAGAAAAGCCTGGCCACTCGATAAGTGGCTTAACGTGAAAATCCTTCGTCGTCAGACATCATCAAAACGTTTCGCGAGCTCCTCCGAATTTTCCCCCAACTAAATCACTTGTGTTCGATCAAACTCAACCCATGAAAGTTCCTCTGTTCTTCCGGAAACCGTTCTTTCCTTCTTTTTTTTTTCAAGATTCGGTTACGACATTTCTCAGTCCTACTTTATTGGGTCAAACGAACCGCTAAACAAAAAAAAAAAGTCGCAAACTTTTGAAGTTATCTGATGAGCGAAGAGCGTCGAATCGAGGACAAGAGCTTTGGAAGAACTTTCTTGAAGAAGTCTTTCTCACGAACGGATGCCACCACCCACGCCATCTACAATTTTTCTCCATTTTTATTTCACCCTCCTGCTTCCAGTGGTGGAAAACCACCATCCGGAAAATCTTCAGAGCCTATAACTTATCGGTCGCCCCTCATACAGTATCCACCCTCGTATCTACACCAGTCTTAATTGGACCACGTATTAATCCAACTGGCAACGTTTCATTCACGAGGCTTCTTATTAACGGCACAAATATTATCAATACTTTAGATACAGAAATAATAATTAATAACTCAAAACACGGGGTGATGTATAGAAATTGAAAAATCCTTCGCATTAGGAGGTTATTTATTTTCAACCCAATTATAAGCAATATTGGACTAGAAAAGAGGTGGACTTAATCAGCTTTTTTCATCCAATCACCGCATCGCCCCAGTCGACAAAAAAAGAGTAGCCTATTATACTAAAGATTAAAGGTAGAGTATTACACGAATTAGATAAAAAAAAAAGTCATAATGAGTGGATGATAATGTCACTTTTTGATGGTTCATTAATATTTGTCGGAATGTAGACTCGTTTTTTTTTTTTTTTTCTGAAATACTTAATCATGCGTATACATACGTAAAAAGTTCAGTTACAATCTGTTGGTCGTGACAACACGCGACATTGAGCAACGCCATTATACTCTGGTTTATTTGACCTACATAGCTGGTATATTCATTTATGTATATGAAACGTATTCCCTAACACGATTATTATGATGGAAAAAAAAAACGTGTGAATTATGAGTAGCGTCACGCACTACGGTTCTTCGCTTCCCCTGGAACAAAACCAGCAGGGTGTACATGCTTGCCGCGCCTTTCATTTATTCAAGAGCCTTTCAATGCACCCGGTAATTCGATGGTAAACGTTAAGTTCATCTTCAATTCCACTTTCTCAAAAATCTGGTATTACCGGGATATCCTGGTATCGACTTCGTTTGCTTGCGTGAGTCACAGATTTTCCGTACATTCGTAAAGAGTCGCCAAAGAGCTGGATTCAAGCCTTCATTCCTTGTGTTTATTTCCTTCTTCGACATCATAACAGTCTAACAACGTACCAACATGCTACGATCTTCTGATCTTTTTCTTATTTCACCTTTCTTCTCCATGAGCATTTCAGATTCGTTTTTCTTTTCTTTTTTTTTGTTTTCTAGAATTCGCGCTCACTCGAAATATCGTCAATGATAGAGGATCGCGAGCAATAATTTAGAAGTCGAAAGCGTGTCGAAAATTTATCCTACCCAGTGCTTTATTTTTCGTTTCATTTATGGGCTTAAGTCATGCCAGTATCGCGCGTCTCTGCCATAAAATATATCGTGAAAAGACAATCCTAAAAACCTATACTACGACTTACCCTTTTTTTTTCCACTTTCTTCCCCTCCTGTATTGCGAGCGAGCATGCTTGTTCTGTGACTATTCATTTCTCGTATAATAAAGCAATCTCGGGACACCCAGCCCGTTTTCTCCTTATGGTTATTGCACCTAAACACGTCAACGATTTGACTAGAAATCGGTCTTACTTTTTCGCCTATACGTCGCCCGATTGGGAACTTTCCATAAATGTTCGGATTAACATCACGGAAACTTGACTGGTCGCATAGAGCGTGTTAATACGGCGTAAAACGATCACGATGTTTTCTCTCGTGGGAATACTCGGACACAGCATTTAATTGCTTCGTCGATCTAACACTTCGTAACGATTATTTCCAATCGTATCTTTGATTGGTACCTTTTTAGTCAGGCAACGTATAGCTCCCGAAAAAAAAAAAACACTATCTTGGTGCTATTTAAAAAATACGCGTAGAACATTCAACGTAAATATTTTGAGTCAGAAAAGTCACATCGATTCAGAGTTATTACCATTTATTTTTCGACGCCGACATTCCAATGGAATACAACATCATAAATGTTAAAAGATTATATCACATCAAGGTCCTATTGATACAAGGAAATATTCGATTACTAGCTGCTATTATCACTGTTGATCATCGCGCCAGTAGATCAAAAATACAAGCTGCGAATTGTACACGAAAGTATCCACCTATCCAAGCTGCATATTTTTTTTATTTTTTTTTATTGCGAAGCTTATAAGTTCGCGCGAATCACGAAATTGCATTAATGAGCTCTCACGCACTAGTCCAACTGCGCCTAATTATTTTCGATTCAATGGAAGTTGAATAGCCTATCGCGTTTTCTTTCTATAGGCATTACAGACCAAAATCAATTGGAAAAACGAGTCACTTACAATTAGATTCTACATTTATTACCGGATGTATAATTTAGGGGGCTCTTGATCTACAAAATTGAAATTTCATAGTCAAGTGTAAAATAGGGTTTAACGTTGACTGCGATATCTCGAACTTGTGCTTGTCTCAACTTCTCAGAGGGTGAACTTTTAGAAGCCCTTAAGCGCTAGGAGACTCTCTGGGCTTTAGCTTGATTTGAAAATACAATGCGTAAATAAGATCACGTCTTCCGCGTCAGCGCGTAATATGGAATGGTTTTTCTTGTAAAAATATTTACAACGGTGCTACCCTCTTGTGACGAAAGCAGCGTGCAAGTGGCATAATCGGTCGGGGAAGAGGGAAGTTGGTGAAAAGTTCAATACACCAAAAAACAAGGTGAAAGAACGAGGAGAGAGCGAGAGAGGAAGGAAGCAAGGAAAATAGTGACGCTAATTGAATTATAGGAATTATCGTGCTCTTGATACGACGAGGGGATTGATGTTGTTGCTCGCGCTGTAAAGATCAATGGAGCGATCTTGCTAACGAGCCAAATCTTTTGTTGCCTCGTTCTTGCTTTTTCATCGACGGTATACAACCAAAAAGAAAGAATAAAAAATCGATCCTACCCACGGGACGAAATTATTATGGCACTTTAGCAATGAAACGAATTCTGTGTAAAAATAATTTATTTTTTCTCTGAAAGATTTGGTTCGGAAACTGCATATAAAAATATAAGAATTTCGTGATAGCAAATACATCTCGGTGATGAGCATTACAAAATTTAGATCATTCGTCATGTTCATAAATGTATTTTATCTTCTAAATATAAACATTCATTAATGATTAATTTTCCATCAAATTTTCATTCCTTGTTGATGCTCATGTGCTTTATTAAGGTGCCAAGTAGTTGCTCTTTTCAACGCTCGTTGAAGTAACGTCGTCGCCATTTCTCGTAATCGTTCAATCTAATTCCTGAACCGCTTATTGCCCTGGTGCTTACATTCCAAGTACCTTCGGTCACGAGTTGCTACTGTTTTGTATGTACACTTATTTCGTTATCCGTACGGTTGATTGACGAACGCCGAGCACGGACTTCTTTTTCACTGTTCACATACAGACCTACCGATTTGCTAACTTCCATTCGCCCGTGATGGTATTGCGAGAAAAAAAATGGTTAATCCCTTGAGGTGATTTCACTATCGGTATAACGATAAATTATGAAATTTCAAAAAGAAAACGAACGATTCGCTGCAGCGGGTATGTTAGTAAAATTCATACAGTCATAGCTATGTATATACAGAGTTAAAATCGTGACCTAGGTTTACAGAGTAAATTGTTACGTAATCTTAGAAAGAAGTCCTTAACCATTTTTCTTTCTGATGTTCTTTCGATGAAATATTGATTAATTAGTGGATAGAGCGAATCCGATGAGCAGTGGAGGTAGATCATAGAGTGGGGGGAAGCGCCAGCGACGATAATTATGCGCCAGCGTTCTCTATCGTCGCTGGCCGCTCCCATTTTTTCTCGGTCAGGCATCGCATTGGCTATCGCTGATTAATTAATATCTCATTAAAGGCGCATCTTAGAGGAAAAAAAACCGTTGATCTTCGACATTTTCGGACCTAAAGTTTTGTCGAAATTTAAGACTTTTTAGGCTGCTCGTATGAGTCTTGAATTCGTAAGAATAAAAAGGTTTGCTATGTGCCATTATGTCCCTGTAGAAATTCACAACTCGAACATCTTAATATCCGTAATCTGTAAACTCTCCATTTCCCATGCCCATCTTTAACTTGCTTCGTTTCAACGAATTATCTCAAAGACGAGGGGAAAAAATGCGGAAAAATAATGTCAAGTGTTTTTATTTTGCAGAAACGAAACACGAAAATCCTGATATTTTTACGTGTATGTTACTACACTCTTGGTAGCCAACCGAAAGTTTGCTTGTGGTAAAAGTCTCTCGTGTTGCATCGCAGCAAAAACAAGACTGAGTTACGAGCTAAACGGCGAGACGACGTTTCTCGACTTCTCCCCTAGTGCTCGGAAGGGTAATTCAAGCGTAATACATTTGAATTTTCTACCATTAGTCGTTCCCTGTTCCGCGGATAGATCGTATAAAGAGGAACGATTAGAAGCAACTTCCATTAGCTAATTATATTAACGATTGGGCAAAGCTTTAACGTTGGACAATCAATTCTCTCTGTTTCTTAACATCGTGCTCCATCGACGAAAATCCTTTTTTTAACGATCCTATCACAAATACTTCATTATGTACCCGAAAATGGGGTATTTTCAATGGGTATTACCCGAGTTCGAATAACTTCAAATTAACAAGCGTTCTTCTTAAAATGCGTCGATTAATATTGTACTAAATGAATGACTAAATAATATTGAATGTTTCAACAGGATTCGGGGACCAAAATGACATTTCACTGAGTTTACAACATTTACTAAATAATTAATGGCCCTTTCGAAAAAATATTTTGGGCTGATTCTTGCTCTGTAAAAAATCAATCACCGTCGTTCGAATGACATTCGATATCTCACGGTCCTATGTGCATGCATCGACGCTTGACATGTCGTTTGAAGTGTACAGCGATAGAAAAAATAAAACTTTTTTTTTCCTTATCTCTTATCACCAGGTATTTGTACACCTATGCATTCACAATTCACCAGTGTGATTGCAACTTTCCCCCTTTTCCAGGTTTCTCTCTTCCTCTTTTCGTCTATTTTACTTCATCCCTTTTTTTCTGAGTTCCATGTACGCTTCGACGTAAATACAAGTAACATTTTTTATTGCCGCATGAGCTTAGAGCTCGAAACGCGAGAGCTTATCAACATTTATGCAAAGTTTCTCCTATGAAATAGTACCTTTTATCACTTACACCGTAATTAGCATCTCTGTGAGAAGTCTTTCGATTACCATCTGAGTCATTAGCACCCCGCGTTTTTTCATACGCTATATCCTTTCAAACTTTATTCGCTCGGTCTCGTCATTGACCCAGTTAACCGTTGATAGCTTTCGATGGAGAAATTATACTCGAGCATTAATTAGCACTTACGGTTTGCTAATGATTTCAATTTCATCGATCGAATACCAATTATTCTGTATACGAGAAATCGATGATAGCCCTTATTCACAATTTTTTATATTTTGTATGTTGCAGGTAGGCACGAGAATAAAGCATTAAATTGAACAATGAAAAAACGTAGAGGATGCGGAGCGATGCCGGAATGTAAACAGGTTGGAATCGAACATTTTTCACTGTTGTAACTAAAAATGAATTATTGTATCAACTGATTATTGAGTTTTATGACTCACGCATCGAACTCAGTTTTTAACTACGTTCAAGAGGTTGATTTATGTAGGCTGCACGATATGCGTTCATCCCTTGGAAACCAGAGAAGTGGCGGTAAATAAAAGACGAACAAAGACACTGAGATCAGGCATTTTGAACTCTTGCTATAGAAGAAAACGAGAGATACAGAGGAAGATAGGGGGAGAGAGAGAGAGAGAAAGAGAAACGTACTCCACTTTACCGAACAGCAAGCGGACGTGCGCAAGAATTTCAGCAATTTCCTTCTGATTGTTTCGGGGTCGTATTTTTTGAGGGGTCTACCCGTCGGTACGCTCGAGTTGGCAGGCCTCTTCTGCCTCCTTCGGTTAAGAAAAGGAAGAGCAGTGGTATGCGCGAAAGTTCACGGGGATTCGCGCGTAATCTTATTTGCAATATATTATCCAGATGCTATTTCTGCTGTTGGCAACGCTTTTCTAACTCTGATACGACGGTGACTTGACCCTTATTGAGCCTTCCGATTTTTCTGATATCTATTTTCTTTTGTGGTTGAATCAAAAGGGTTTTTCTTTGTTATTGGTTGCGGTTTTCGTATGCTTGTTTTAGGATCGATGTTCTATTCATCTTATTTCTTAGGTGAAATATATTTCTTGGCAAAAAACGAAGTAACGTTCTCGGATAACTGATCACGTGTCAACTGTTGAGGGTCTTACGCAGTATCACAAATCTTTCGGTAGATACGAAACAACATTATATTTTCCAAATAGAAACATGTACTGTATCGAAGCTTTAGCCAGCGAAAGATAAATGAGGCAAGTTTTCAGGACCACGTGGAGAGCACGATTCGAGTCGAAGCTCTCGTAGCTTTAGCCGTTCCCGTTTTAGTGTGCCTCCGTACGAAAGTTTTTGGGTATAAAGCCATGGCAGAAATACAATTCGACCGTGGGTTTCGTCTTTTGCCATCGTGGTCTCTTTCACTCACTCTCTCTTTTCCTCTTTCTCTCTCTTTCTCTTCGTGCTCTTGTAGATCCGTCTTCTTCTACTTTTCTCGAGCTTCACTACTCCTTTCAACCCCCTTCAGCCCCTACCCAACTGTCGGGGACGCTTTAATTATCGGTTGTAAATCAACGAGGCCGGGGAGTACGAAGCCACGCCGATAAATCTCGTAAGGACGAAGAAAGCTTTTTGGGCCTCTCCCAACCGCATGACCGTACCGTTAATAAATCCGTTCTCGACGAGTAGGCGATAATGAGTCTTCGGATTACCCTTAACGAGAGGTTAAATCTATACGTGCAAATTTTTACGTGCAGTCATGATGGCAACTTTTTTTCCGGTACGCTTAGCAAATTCAATCGTTTCTTCAGGTTTTCCTGTTACGATTATTTTTTTGCCTGTGAATGCAAGAATCAAAATATTCAAGGACCTTTGTATTTATTTTCTTCATTATCACCCTGCGATAGAATGAATCCACTTAAAACTGTTGAGTAAGTGACAAGAATCAGCTATACACGATGAAACAAAACTTTCTGAGGCATGGAAATTTAGCATCGATGAAAAGCTGTTTTACGCTCCACGGAGCCTCGAAAACACTTCATTAAGACGCGCCAGCAGCATTCTATCTACAACCATGTACTTGAAGAAATTGTGCCCTTTATTGCCAGAGTGGTTCTTCTTATCCTGCTGGGTACTTGAAAAATACCTACAGCCTACAATATCTCTTCACCGAGAACAGCAGCACAGAGATTTTACAGGAAATAGACATGACTCCGAATGAGAAATACGTTTATAATCATGGATAATGTATTCGACAGAGATAGGATAAAGGGATGAGACCGATGCTGAACGTTTTAATAAGTATCGATCATCGTAAGAGCATACTTATTGGCTAATTTCGAAAGTTTAATAACTCAGCTACCATACATACATACGTTATAATATGACCAGCTTGCCAAGGTGATACATTAAGAAGCGTCGGATGTGTATTGGAAAAAACGATCGTTCCAGGCCTCTTTTGCCAAAAATCGTTACTCCGAACCTATCATCATTTAACTGTTTCGCCATAAGGTGGATCCCGAAGTTTGGGAATCGTTTAACGTGCCTAGCGAGTATAAACAGAGTGCATGAGAAGAAAAGCCCGCGTAAGGATATCAAGCGGATCAGCCGGCACATGATTCTGCACCCTATTCTTGAGGCGAGTTCGACTTAAGCCCTCTTCTGTGCGCGTTCGCGAAAATTTCAAGAGTTGGAAAACCCAATGGTATCCCCCAGTGAATAGAGGTGGAGAAAAAGCGGTGTATCAACGCGCGACACTCAACAAAATCGTGAGATCGCACCGATGAATAGTATTTGGAATTTAAAGCTCGACATAAATCGGATGAGCCCAGAAGTGGTTTCCAAAAGTTTTGGTGATTCTTACGAGAACGCTGAAAATGGTACTTTCGGAATTCCGATATTCCCAGCAGCAGCAGCAGCTTGCGGTGTAACGGAAACTATATTGAGCCTTGCGGGATAAGACACCTCTACTCTCTAACTCTCTTCTGTAACTATACCACCAACACTCCTCGTTCTCATACCACAAGACGGGGATAAACCATAAGGACAATGGGGTGCTAGCGAGCGAAGCCTTAGAAAATGACAACAGAGGGCTTCTGCGAGCGAAAGTCTACGATCTAGTCGAGAGAACTGGGGTAGTCTAAGGCGTTAGCTTCTCTGAACTACCTAAATACTCCCGCAAATATATATATATATAAATAGATGAATAAGTGCAAGTGTATTCACTGTACAGTGAAAATCTCTGAGACGTGTAGCGTTCTACCCTGCACTATTTTACAAACTTTTACCTAAGATCTCTCTTGCAGCTGTCTATTTTTCTTGTCCTTTCTTCAGCAAAATTTTCGGCACTACTATACTTGGTCAAATCTTCAAGAAAGCTTGGAATAGATGATGATATCGCGTGTAAAAGCATCTAGGGAAAATGGTGTGCAAGGCTATGGTAAAGGCGGAGATGAGAACGGAGAGACGTCGAGAAATTTGGGCTTTGACCAAGCCTGGCACAACCGACGCACTGCTCCGTCTTCTATAGTTGAAAACTTGGATTTCACATGCAAACGAGGTTTCTCGGTCCTGAGAGGGCTGCCGCAGATACTCTCAGTATTTTGTATGTGCGCGTAGAGGGCAAAGGGGCGTACTTTCCTCAAAGACAAAATTTACGTACGGTAGTACCGCTGAAACGATACGGGTTCGTGTCCCTTCGTTGGTTGATTAAAGAACAGACCCTACCGCATATTATACCCAACTGTTTACAATTCAGTGCTTTATGTAACCGCAAATTTGGGCTATCATTGCTTTCCCTTAACTTGAACATTATAATGCCTAAACAGATTTTGTCAATCGAAAACCCTCTTGGATATTCGAACCGCTATATATACAACCAAAAACACGTTAACTCGGATGAAACAAGAGAACCGACGAGCATAGGACACCTGCGATCAGAGCCCTAGAACTGCATCATCTGCCATCAGCAATATCTGCCTTCGAGTATTGTGCATTGTGAAAAGCAACAGTCTCTCCAAGACAACGAATGTCTCTGAGACATATTTGTAGTACGTGCTTGAGATGTAACTCGATTAAACAAAGATTCGTGATGAAAGGCGATCCTTCGGGATATACCTCTCCTGAGAAATTCCTCTAGTTTAACTAATTTTCGATTAGGCGTGCCAATGTCAATGCAGACAGTACAGAAACCTGAAACATTCAATGAGTCTAGGAGGTTATGTACGGTGTTTCACAGTCAGTGGCATTTTCACGGGTTACATAGCTAGTGAATTCAACCTTTCGTATAGCAACTATCTCTAACCATTGTTGTGTGCGGACGATGCCCGAATCTGTGAAACAAAGCCGATCTCTCGAATCTATGCAAATACAATTACCCTTCTATGTGGGCCAAGCACGACAATGAGCGTACTCGGTGTGGCCTTTCCTTATCCCGATCAGAGTACCAGTGCCACATCCATATATCGCTAGAATATGCACATAGAAGAGCGTAGAATGTTCCTCGAAAGCCCAATGTGGTTTGTTAGAGCCAGACTGAATAGTTACAGACAACGAGCAAAAGGTGTGAGCAGCAACATCGAAGCATTCTCGTAGATCGACTACGATCCTGCGTTCTTATCAGCTCGTTGTTCAAAGTACCTGGAAACGAGGTGCAGGGATCATCTTCTAGACCCCAGGGCTATGTTAATGCGGTAGAAAAGGGAGGTGGAATCCCCCTCGGGATTAACCTTCGTTCGGGCTATTTTTTACGTGGCTTGCACGCACGTCTTCTCCTCACGGAGAAAATCGATCAACGGTCCATAGCCTGACGTATTCATCGCGCGACCCCTGTACCAAATAGGATCGGAAGAAGGGTGCTCTCAGAACTTAGGGAATACCGGTAGGAGATTCTTCGACGCGTAAAACATTCTTGGATCGTGATTGTAATATTAAAGTGATAAGAAATTACCCGAAAACAAGAACTACCATTTGTGGTGGCTCAGAGTTTTGTGGAAACCATTTATTCCTCTGTTATCCTCGGTTATTGGCTCATCATAACGATGCAAGTTTGAAAAATGGATAAAGACGTAAAGTGTAAGCTTTGTATTTTACTCGGGTAGCTAAAGATTGGTCCGCATCCTGTGGACACTTATTTGCTTGGTCTTTAAATGCATTCAACGCTTTAGCCACAAGCTTTCCTTTTACCACTTGCTAACGTAGCGACGCGGAAAGGGCAAGATAGCTGAAGAGAAACAGGAGGTTCATTAATGATCTGGATCGTCGCTTCTAATCTGCTTAACGTACGTTATGTCATGATGCAATGCGACGCAATGAACATACGAAAGGTACGCGGGGGTCGTAGAAAGATGCTGAGGTGGCTGGAGCGGTCTCCAAAGAGAATTCTCCAGCTGGCTGCTAGTTAGTATTAGTAATACACGTAGACGTAGTTCTCTTCGTTCCTTTATGCTTAAGCTTTACCATCACCGTAAGAGTGTATCCCCTTAGAATTACCCTCCCTATGAACCAACACAGGTAAATATCGAAACCATGAATATTATTGTGTAGACTGTTGCTCTCCCTTTATGCACGTTCACGTACCATCCGAGCACATAAATGGTACATGTTAAATGGTGTAAGACTGAATATTCAAACCAAATACATAGGTTCACGTTCACTGAATTCATTGGATCGGTCTAGACTGCATTTCTACATTCATGCGAATGATACAGTCAGCTACAAAAGCTGTCCCCAAGCTTTCACGTTCAAAGGATCCTAAAATTTTTATAAATCTGAATTGTCGAGGGTATAGCGTGTCGGATTTCCCATTAACGATGCTTTGTAGACTGGAAATATTTCATTATTTCCCATTTTTGTAAAGTAACCGCACTCTTCAATTTCGTGCCATCTTATGAGATACCCTATATACACTCACAAATTTGAGAGTACATTTCCAGTTACAATTACATACGCTCAGTGGGAGTGTGGATTTCAAGAGTATCAGTATGGTTCACCTTGACAGGTATGTCTTTGTCTCAACGAGGTTTCTCCACCTTTGCGACGAGTATTTTCGCCAAGTCCTGGTAGTAATGGGCAATCTAGAAATGCTGAAACCTGCATATGGAGCTTCGAAGATGTAAAGCACGACGTAATTCTCGAATGTCGGCTCAAGTGTATGCCGGCAGGTAGTACTACGTGGAGTGAACAGTTTGACTATAGCTACGTGACCACGGAGGCCCAGCAAGCATAGAACTAAGTTGCCGGTAACTCCGAATGACACGGGGAGTGGGTCGTTAAGCGTTTTGCTGGGTTGCGTTAATTCAAAGTAGCAAAAAGCCAGGCTTGCGCGACCTGCGAGCCAGGGGTGACTCGGGGTTGAGATCTTAAGAGCAGTAACACATTACTTGGCAGTCTTCTTACCCCAAGACTTCTCCATGCGCTAAGTACACCAGAAAATTGTATTGTACGGTACAATATTTGAGTCTCAGTCTCTGTGGGAATGTCTGACTTTAGAAAAGCTGACAATCATATAGTGTTTCATTATTTTCGAGTTCACGAACAGCTTTTCAATTTACAATTATCTCGGGCTGACTATAATAATTCATGCAAAAAAAAAAGCTTTTTGAAGATACAAATCTCTACGATGATAGATTCGGCAGTACAAAAACCAAAATCGTTCCTCCATTTTTGACTGTAAAAATGAACCGGTGCGGTGTTAGGTACCGAATGATCTCCGATTTGGTAGTCACTTGGCCATGTAAGCTCGAAGCTTACATCCCAGAATTTCTATAGCAGCTGTTGACTACGCAGAAAGAAGAAGATAGTTATGGTATCACTATATCTGCGCATTTGCATAATACTCGTAACTTACCGATGCCGAAAGTTTGTAAAGTAAGCGTCGGAGGGTCGATGAGGCGATTGAAATAACTTTGAGCCACCGAAAGGGTGAGAATTCGCGGGAATAGGTTCGTTCGTCCTTTCGAGGGGTAAGCTCGGAAGGGAATCTTAAAGAAGGTTGGCCGTTCATGTTCGGCAAAACTATAGAGAGGGCGCACTGGAAGATAAGACTCGATGCTAGCTGTTGAAGACTCGTCACATTCAAGATACAGAGATAAAAGCTTGAAGCGGAACATTACTATGATTTTGTCGCCCGGTATTCGAGAGGCGCTCAAAGACGCTTAGAGAATATAAAAGTGTAAATATACGGAGCTGAAAGCTCTCAGAAAATATAAAAAATAAAAAATAAATTGAAGCGGACGAGCTCCGTCCAAACGGTGAAGATTTTTTTTCATCGCCGATAAGTTTTTCGTAGTCGCAGAACTGAAGAGGTTATCTTTCCGAGTTTTCCCCGAAGGCGGAAATATTTTTCATCAAAAATTGGCAACGCTGTGTTTTTGCCTTCTCATCCTTGGTCACACGTAATGTTTCTTCTTTCTCCGTTGTCTGAACGGCTTTATGTTGTAGACGAGTTACCCGATATCGTAAAAAAAAAACCTTTGCTTCTCTACGAGTTGTCATGGTTATTTGACTTTCGACAAGAGAGATATTCTCGATATAAAGAACGTGCTCGAAAAAACACTAAATAAATATAGAAATACCAGTAGAATACATGACATTCGACTTTTACCATAACGCTGAACAGACGATATGCATTTTTTCACCATTCGTTTTCTCGTTTCAAGTACCCTCGGGGCTGAAAGGGTACTACATCTTTTCAGAGTTTTATAAAAATAAATAATTGAAGATGCGGAAGAAATTCGATGATTTTGAAAAATTTATTATAAAAATCATCAAAGAAAATGGTCGTCGTCGAACACAAAGTCATAAAATGCTTGTTTCGAATGAGGCCGCTCTTTTCGTATTGATACAGAACTTTTGCCATCATTCATGGGGAATAACTGAAGGAAGGAAAACCCTGTTTGAGAGAGCACGTAGCAATAAAGCCGCCTCTTTCCACTTCCTCGTCGATAGGTATAAAATCAAAGCCCAATTTTCTTTGCTCGAGTGGGTGGAACTCTCGTTTTCATCGTGACAACGGCCTGTGTGCAAAGAATCGACGACAAAGACGACGTGAGGACAAAAAAGAACCAACGAGCATGTCGTAACCGATGACTCGAGAACGGGGAGAGGAAATAAAGTTTTATCGCGCGAAGCTTTAAAGGCGAAAGGATCGATGCGAGCTTGCACGATAAGAGAGAACCGAAAGAGGACAAAACCCAGTAACTGGGAATCATATATATGCGGACCATGAAAAGGAGGGAAAGTGAGGAAAAAGAGAAGTCGGTACATGAAAAAGGTTGGTTTCCGGTCCTTTCTGTTAAAAAAAAAAAACATAACTACTTTTTTGGAACCAGGATAGGATGAATCAACATTGTGAAGTTGTCAATGTATCAATTTTTTTTCAGCATTAATTATTTCTACTCGGATGCAAAAATACTAGAAATGGAAAAAGTTAATTATGATTTAATATCCATGCTAAGAATTCAATGCCATTAAGTGTAAATTAACGACGAAAAAAGTCGGTGCATTGACTTTACTTCTAATTATTGATGAACGTTTTCATGGAACACCGGCTTTCAAAATCAAATTCGTGAAAAACTTGTCTCTCATGAAACATCTTCTGTATGATATAATCTTCTGTATGGTATAACCTGACTAATTAATGAAGATCAATGCGATTTTGTGAAACTAATTGTTGATGAGTTCAGAGCTAATTTAATGAAGTTACATCCTGATAAAAACGATATTATTTTGTAATTATCTTATTAAAACTTTGAATAAGGTAGAGAAAAGATTATAGAAGAGAGAAGCGAACAAAATATCGATGTTTTCGTGACCCAGAGGTGCGTGACGGTCGGTTAGCTCGCGACTAGACTGTCAGGAATTCGTACAGGCTTTTTCAATTAAAATTCCCCGCGGCCCACATTTTAATCTCACCGGGTGCTCTGTTGTCTGATCTGCCAGAGGGCTGTCGACGTTCTTTCGATATCCAACTAGCGAATTTTTCATCTCACCTCAACTATGCTCGTTCAAGCTGCAATCTCTGTCAGTCTCTCTACTGACCAACAACCTTTGTTGTGCCTAGCTGGAAAAAACCCTTTTCTAGAGTTTTTTTCTTTTTATTTTTTATATTTATTTTATTTTTATTCAATAGTTTCCCATGTTCTCATTTTCCTACTGTGAGTACATCAAAATTCTTGATTTTTTTTCTGGTTTTTTCTCCGTTCAAATTTACCGGAGCTCGTCGAAACAGTCGACCCTTCAGCGCCCAGAATCGTGGCTGAAACTTGCAATATTTTGCCACCACGTTCTCATTGTTCTAGGCCCCCGCAATAATACCCGTTCGTTTGAATATACAACTATACACTTTTATTCCTCTTTCAATTCACGAATTGCATGCTGAAAAAAACCTAAAAAAAATAAATAAAAAAATAAAAACTGATGGTTCACCGAATAAAAAGTCGGGCACTGTGCAATGGAGGTGCGGTGCTACGTTCGAACTAGAAAAAAACCCACTCATGATACGATATCTGTGGTCATAGATGACCTTTTCGTTACTTTTTTTTTATCTTGCGTTCTCTAACCTATTGCAAACGACTATTCTCACCTATTGATTATTTTTGTCACTAATTCTTCAATCAAACATGAAATTGCACTAAAAGAACATTTAGAAGTTCGTATTTCGTGAAACTTGCTTTGGATTTTCGTGCAGTGACACATTTTGTTTTTCCTAATTCTGTCCTGATTACCCCACTTATAGTGTAAATGCAAAAAGGGTATCTTCGCGATTTCAGAGATGATTAGAAAGCTCAATGTCCTTTCTCGATTACTCGAACTTCTAATGGATTGGAAATTTGAATCGTAATCACGTGTCACATACGAATCATGTTGAGAGCGATCTGATTCCTCTAGGTCGAACTGTCGTTCAGCATTCTTTCTGTTCAATACCTTCCTGCTTTCATCAGAATTCGTATTCATTTTCCACGATGTTTATTCGACTTTTTCGAATTTTTATTTCGAGAGAAACAGTTTGAAAAATGGGTCACCATACGGTCGGTTAAATCTCTCATTTGCATCTTCATCACCGAATAATGTAAAGGCCGAGAAGAGAAGGCAGATCAAAAGCTTTTGAGCACAAGTTGAGAAAAAAATAAAAAAAATTGTAAACAAAGTATAAACGTTTCTTTCATTTGATGTGAAAACTAAAAAGATATTACAATCAATGTCTTATCATGTAGTAATACAAATTGAAGTACCAATCCCTGCAGCATAGTGTTGATTCGCCAAAATGCATCACATTCATGAAGGACTCAACCCTCTTCGTTCCATCGTGCATATATTTAACTGCGAAGAGGATGGATCTGGGGGATGTGTTAAAGCACGGAATAGCGCGACTATTAGTTGCGACAGCGAGGAGAGGATTAATGAATATAACTATACACTAGTTCCATGTTGCTCTTCTCTCGCATCGGCAAACTCGTGCAATCGCCATTGCGCGTATCTGGTATGTCCAACATATACGCATAAATCTTCTCACCATCCGGATGAGAGCTCTCGCGAGAGCTCGTCGGTGCATTACCCACCGTTTGGGGAGATGCGTCCACCATGCGGGTTTACGACTTTCGTCAAATGACATTTTCCCGGAACCCAAGCAAACAGGTAATACTCAAACACGTATGTTTTCGTATGAATATATCCAAAAACGGGTATTAAGGGAGTCCAGAGCCGTTAAATCGTTGATAATTCAGTCAGACATTCCATGCCTCTCCACAGTCGTATAAATCGCTCGAAATGTCAATCAAACTTTTTTCTTGCTCTCTTACAACTATGAGCGTAAACGTGGATCCATCGGGCAATTGAAATTATGGTTGGCATTATATTTATCAAAAAAATATCTGCTATACTTTTTGATATTACAATATTCATTTTCTTATACTGACTCGGGATGCAGAAATTCTATTTGCTGATACGGTGAAAAAATTGATTAAATTCATAACTTTTATTTTATTGTTGCACTGTTGAAGTCAAGTTTTGTATAATTATAATAAAGTCTTCGGTATATTTTACGCTCCAAGAATTATTTCTTATGACAACGCGATTATCATTTGCTCCGAAGTGATTACTGATTAATGAATCTCTTATTTGCGATTATTATTTAGACACTTTGAGTTTAAGAATAGCTTATTGTGTATATTTGCTACTTTGAGCATCAAAAGGAGTGGCGCATGTATGGCAAGGAGAAAAAATCGGACATGAGAGAGTAGAGAGAAAACAGCTGGTCGCGTACCGTGAATCTCAACTCGGTCGAACGTCTGGAGACATCCGGCACTGACGAATCCGAAACGCGTCAAAATACACAAATCTCCAACACGTCTAAGCATTATATCTCATTCAACAATTCCCCAGAGATAGAGAGAAAGAGAGAGAAGATAAATGACGAAAGCTGGAGTAAAAAGTTCGTCAGTCGTCGAATCGACGTCTAAACAATAAAAAAAGAATCCACGAAAATCTCGTTTCGATGATCTATAATTAAATTTCATGTGAAATAAATTCACAAATTAAACATTTGCTGTCAGTATATTCTAGCGAATAACTTTTAGCAATGAAATACTCGTCTTTTTTTTCTCGTACTTATATTTAGAAAAAAAATATTTTAGCGAAAAATAAATTAGTTCGATACAGCATGATCAGTAAAATCTTCAAGACTACTAAAAGAAACAATTTGTAATAATTTGGTGGACGCCCGTGTCACGCGACTGCAAACTGCAGGATTCAACCGTGCTTAAAAAAAAAATCTCCCCCTTTTATTCATATGTTCACCATGCGAATTATGCTTGCATGTGTAACTGACTTTAGGACGCTTTCCTTTCACTTTTTCGTTTCTCCCAAAGATAGGGCACGGAGTCGTTTCCACGAAAAGTTGTAAAATACTTCTCAATAATTATACATCTACGAATAAACGAGGTTCGAAAATGACCAGGTGGTAGTTTGTAAATATAAGTGCTTCGTAAAAAACTACAGCACTAAAGTCGTGTATTATTACGCTCTGAATGATAAAAAATAAACTTAGAAAGAACTCATAGAAATCTTTTATTCCATAAAATTCGAAAAATTTCAAAAGATCCCAAAAATATATATTTTTATCGTCTTTCAAAAATGAGATTTTTCCTATCTCATTCCTGAATAAATTTTCTTTGCCTGACAGGCCCTGAAAAATTCGAAGAAAAAAAAAAAAAATCAAAAAATTCGACACATTTCATCGATTTGTTTGGATTCTGGAGTCCGGATAACAAAAAAGCGTTACGTTTTCAAGTCACGAGTCTGCATTATAAGCATATCTAGGTTTGACCTGTGCAGATATATCGTGGTGTATACGAGTATGACAGAAAAGATCTGTCGATGGCGGCGCTTGCGCGAGCCGGTCGGATCGTGTGCCTTGGCCCTTCTAGTACTGTGGCGTCGTCAGTAGCGCGGCGTGCGCCGTCAAACTCGCACGTACGTTGGGAGAGAACAAAAAACGAATAGATAACAGCCGAGGGCTGTCGCGCCACCCTCGAACGCGTACGGCAGGGAGTGAGATTTTGACCCACATGGGATCAGAAAAGAAATAATTCGTGACGTATTATGCTGCAATTTTAAAAAAGTTATAGTCCACTTATTCCAAAAAAAAAAAAAAAAAATTAAATGAAACGACAAGGAATGACTCGGAACGAAACTTTGATTTACTCGGGCTGAAAAACACTTGCAATTGGAAAATATTCGTAGACAGGAGTGTTTTAAGTGAAAATTTAAAATGAAGTATAAATTCATTCATCCAGTTCATCTCCTTTCCTCGACGAAGTACATATATACATATATAAATATACATAAATAATAAAGAAAAAAAAAAAAAAAAAAAGTATTGCCGAATTAAATTACCTGGAGAGATCGGTACGTGCGAGCCGGAAACAGAAGTACAGGGGTAGACCTGCCAGTATAGAATCGTACGTGACTCCGTTATTGGACGAAAAGCTCCCGCGATACCAATTCTCCGCTCTCCCGGGATATAACGAGCCTGACATGTTCGCCATCGGGGTAAAAATTCAATGAAACGAATCCAAATGAACCTAAACCAATTTACCTATTTAGTGGACATATTTTTACCGATAGAAACACTCGCTTTAACTTAGTCTTATCACGAGGGTATTAGCTACGTGATCGTGCACTTAATTAGACACGTATACAACTGGTAAGCTGCTATGGCACGTGTGACACATTACTTCCGCAAGTAAATACCTTCGAGGCAGAACAACGCAGAAAATAATATTCATCAGCAAAATTTTTATTCCGAGATAAAATAAACTTTAGTCGAGTGAATAAATATATGTGCATATTGGATTAACACATTCGGATTCTATAGATTCATTCCACCGTGGATTCGTTGTTCAGACCGTACTTATATACAATTAATAAAAACGTTAAAATCACTAAAAATCAATGAAAACATTTAATAAAAATATATTTGGTCATAGACACCAAAAATAATTTGACAAGACGACGACATCCATGATTCTTGAATCCGTCGAAAGGATTCAACTTTGGCAAATAAAATAATAAATAATTGAACATCTATTGGATTTATCGAAGTACCAATCGTTCCACTTTTTCATTCCGTTTATCGATTGTTTCAATCAATGTTTTTCGTTACGGTCCGGGCGAGAGAGACAATCGGGATATAAAAATGTTCATGAGACTGAGGGTCGATTTTTTTTGGTGTAACAACGATGACGATCGATCTCACGGTGCATTGTTTGATTGTGGACAAAAAAATTGAATTGATAAACCACGAAATCGATTCTGAAATCATGTTTCTCGCTACTCGGCTGTATGATATGTGAACATGCTTTAATTTTGTTAATTATCCTGTTATTGTGAAAACGTGCAATTAATATTAATCGTGCGCTCATTCGGTTATGTTTTCATCCGAAAATAGTTGCTGTTCGGTTCTTTCGTTAACGTGCCATATTTTTAAATTGATGTTGAATCAATAAATTGTTGAATTTTTATCGTTGAAACTTCATTTAATTTGGGCTCTATGAACTTTCATATATTCCGGAGCTTCCAGTTGCATAGAAAATCTATAAAAAGTTAGTGGACGTCAAGTGCAATCGAATACAACGTTTTTTTTTTCTTTATTTTTTTTAATATAAATCATTCTACATGGTCAAGGTCAAAATCATGAGATGTAAAATGAATAAAAGTGGGAAGATGACGAAACTAAATAATGTGCTTCGAGATTAAGCGAAAACTGTGTGGTTTGACGGCAGAAGAATGCGTTTGCATTGGAAAAAAGTGTTTGGTGAAAGATTTTTGTGAAATTGCGGTTATATCGTGCACGTAAAATAATTGCTGTTTGAACATTTAGTCAGAAACGGAAGGACAGGACAATCGTGATGGCGACTGGACAAGAAGGAAAAGAATCGCCAAGGTAAAAAAAAAAAAAAATCATTTCCCTGTTATCTCAAAGTACTGCGAGTAAGGGATAAAAAAAATTGTCGTTTGTACGGATGATTTCTGTTTCGTTTCAAAAGTCCGGAATATCCGAGTGGAGGAAAAAAATCATGTATGAAAGAGATTGTTACCAGCAATTAATTTTCGAATCCCTTCGTCATAGTGTCCAATTATCATTCAATTGAACGAGTTTTTGGCGATTGAGCGAGCGCTAAATTGGAGTCGACAAGCTGGGGGAAGTCTCGTTCCATTTTGCGAGATTTTCAATCCAGGCTTCCGACACGAATGGGACCACCCGAATTATATATATTTTTGCTCCTTTTATTTTTATTTATTTTTTTTTTTTTTTTCATTCACGGCTATGCTCTCGACACAACGAGTTAAAATTAAATTCGCGTTTCCGATAATAATCGAGGCACGTGTATGTTCGAAACGAATGCATAACGCCTGACAGTGTGTAAAACCCTCGCGAGCTTTCGGAAAACGTGGCGCGTACGAGGGAATATACTGCGTGGATGCGTTAGCCACTCACGCACGAATCACTCTTTCCCATATCCGTTCAACGAAAAATCTATACATATATATATGCGTATTAATACCAAAATCCACACATATATTTTCAACCATCATCAGTATCCCGGGAGAGGTCGCCCAAATTACAAATAAAACTCAGAACATACATGAACTTTGGGCATGAGTGGCATAATAACCAATTAAAATTACGCAAATTTCATCGAATCGTCGTTATTACGAAGCACGCCATATGTGCGTTCGTGTATAATTCTCATTATGAAAATCAAACATTTTTCAATTCGATTATCATCGTCACGAAACATGTGGTCAATTACTTTTCGATTACTGATTGGAAACGAAGTAAACGAATCATCGATGTAACTATTATTACAAAATATATTTCGTTACGATTAATATCGAGATAATGGTTCTAAATTTTCGATTCCCTTGCTCTTTTGTATGATTATTTTTGTGACATCTTTTCACAAAAAATAAGCGAGTAAGACGTGTATTTTGTTGACTTTCGAGGCTGTTCGGAGCAAGGACGAGAATTTATCGACCACATGGCAAGAAATTGTTGCCACTTTTTCAAATGCTTTCGCTCTTTTTTCATCACAGTCGGAGTTGAGCGGATGCGAATAAGTGAGAAGCGAAAATATTGTCGGTTAAGAAGCAGAGTTATGCTTTCCAGTATTGCTGACTTTGCAAAGGAAGACGATTCTGTTCTGTTTAAATTTTTTTTTTTTTTAATACTTCGTCCAAGCGTGTTGTCCGGAATATTAGGAAACTCGCTTTTGAACGATGCTCCTGATATGAAGCACACACTTTGCAGATATAAGCATGAAAATGTTTGCATGTATATTCGTAGGAACATGGATATTTTTATAAAGATATGTATAGAGATAAAGTGAGAAAAAAGTCCGGAGACACCCAGAGGCTTTTGTCATTTTCGTCCTGGTGCTCGCGAAATTCTCTGCTTGGCTAAATACGTCGAGCTGTACCACGAGCTTTTTTTTCCGGCATCTGCGTTAGAAAATATCGCCCAGAGGCATGGAAAAGCTCCAAAAGCGGAAATCTCAAACTCACCGTTTTTTTTTTTTTTTTTTTTTTTTTTTTCGTTTTCACAAACGCGCGCGTGTCAACGGAAATAAGTATGTTTGCACGTCACATAGGTATTGTTTCGCTCTCTCTCTTTTTTTTTCAGCTTAACCGACTATTTTTCATTGCGTATGCAACTTTGCCGTGAACCACAATCGCCCTGACGCCTTGTGTTTATGATGACATGACGGGCGAAAATGGGTCAAAAGGCGTCCATACTTATTTCGGAGCGTCCCGTATGACATACTTTGAATTTTTATGATTCGTTGCGGGAGAAACTGGATTGTATAGAATAAGGACAATGAATACAGATTCATCCATTATTCAGATTGATACCGATGAATTAGAGCTTCTTTAAATGAACGACATTGATTTGATGTTTTGAGAAAAATAATTGAGCGTTTTGGATGAATTCATCATTCATGATTTTATGCACTGATACGAAACGCATTTTTGTTTTCTTTTTTGGTTTTTTTTTTTACATTGTTTGCACGGTTGTAAAAAAGGGTTGCTAATGAGTTTTCGGGGAATTTCTTTAGTTTGGGGAAAGAATTCTCGATGTATATATGTGAGAAAATCATGAAATCTGTGAAACCAGTGGGAAAAGAAGAGAAAGCGGAAGGAAAGTAATGAATTTCATTGACGTTACGGAGTACGTTCATGGTGTGGTGGACGTTCCACGAAGCTTTTTCTCGGCCCTATGGGAAAATAACCAGCATCCACGACGCGAACACAGACTCGTCTCAGTGTGATGGGTGCTCGCTACTGTGCTCCCTGCTCGTACCTTTGTACTTTCGGTTTTATTTGTTTATTCCTCGGTCTCTCTTTCTAATTCCTTTTCTCTCTTCCTCTCGCTCTCTGGCATAAGTTTGGCCGTGCGCGAAAGTGAAATGCTCGAGAGTTTTTTTTTTTTTTTTCTCTTTTTCAACTGATGCTTTCGCGTTTCGCACAGAGTATTTGCACGTCGACGAGCGTGTGGCATTCATCCCTCAGGACTCTCCGCCCTCGCACAATTCCCGAGCTCAAGCGCGTGAGAGCCCGACCGGACTTTGCACCGGACGCCGCGTATTCTTTTCGAATGTTTTTTTTTCTTCTTGTTTTACGTCCTACCCAGTATTACAATCATCTCTAGCACGGGTACGGAAAAACAATGAGTTCACGAAGAGGAACCGAAAATGTAAAGAAGACAAAAAAAAAACGAATATCCAGCTCGAGATTTCCCGCGAAAATAATGACTGACCGAATAGTTGCTAATTTTTTTTTCTTTTTTTTTTTTTTTCTTCAAAATTTCCATTTCTATGTGAATGATCATTCAATTTTATCGATAAAATATCCGGTCCGTTCAATGCAGTATGGAAGTAGATCTTTAACGGAAATGACATTTTTTTGCAGTAAATAACTGATTGGCCATCGTAATTGTACAGAGAACAGTAAGCTATTTAAGAATTTCGAATTTAAATTGCATTTTGTTAACATCGACTCGATATACGGTCGATTTTCAATGCATTTCACATTCAGCTCAATTAACCATTCATCAAGATTGCATTTGATTGGTAATCGACTGACCATGAATTTTGTGAACGTCAGCTGGATGTAGCGTAGTAAGAGATGAAGCCTGAAAAAGACATTTGGTAATGGGGCTGAATAAAGGAGGAAGGATAAATGAGAAAGTAACGAAGTCTTCGACAGAATTACTGTCGCGTGTAAAAAAAAAAGTAGAAGGATAAATGTCATCTGTTTTATTCTTCTGACATATCAGAGGCATTCGAAAGGACGTAGCTTTTAAGGGAAGGTCCACCGAGTGTATAGAAAGACGCTAATGAATGATTCTTCGAAGAATGAAAAGACAGTGTACCTGTCAGCAGCCTCATATATACCGCGACGATGTACTTTCACTGCTAGTAAAATACCAACATTCATGGGGTATGAGGCGTGCTTGAAAAGATCCCGACTTAGACGAAACCTTGTCAGCCAGTCTCCCGGGAAAATTGCAACGGCTAAAGGAACGACGGAAGAACGTAATTTGTTTTCCGGCTTCCGTCGAACCTTTTTTTTTTTTCTTTATCCAAAGTTTTTTTTTGCTGCTTCTTCCTTTTTTTCCATGCCCTTCTTAACTAGAAGACCTTCTAGTAAAGGCATTCGCTGCGTCCCTCTCGCATCGTTGAAGCATCTTGAGGATATTGAGGCGAGCCACAGCGATCCGCTCCTGTCAGGTAATGATTGAAACTGCACAGCTCCAATTTTTGTTTCTTTTACGAAGCGCAAAACCCTCTTTTTGTACTGGACAAAATAGACTTCGTTGCTCTTTCTCTTCACTCATTCACTTAGCAATCAATCCATTTTATTTTTTGAACTTTTTCCACAATAATAATTCCAATTGAGCATCGATCTATTTTATAAAACAGGATTTTCTATCATCCTAAGAGTTCGGATATGAGAATCGGAAGAAAAAATCAATTGAATCAATTGATTGAATGTGAAAATAAAAAAAAAATTGCAACATTTTTCATCCACTTTAGAAACTCTGTTGTGGAATCAACTTGTCGACTTCTGGAGGCTCCTCGCTTATTCTGTTTCAGTTCTTATCGTCAACTTAGTTAACTCAGATTTGACGTGACTGTCCAAGTTAATCTAAGGTTTATCAAACTCGAATCTATTATTTTAAAACGATTTCCATTTGAATTTAATTTTTTCTCGTAGAACCAGCGTCAAGTAGACAAGTTTTCATTAAAAAAAAAAAAAAAAAAAAAACGATTCTTGTCAATGACAGTATATGTAGCAACGAGTGTACACAGTATTTTGATAGAGAAAAAAGTTGATTTCAAGTCCAGAAGAACTCACGGATAATGACGGAAGATTGAAAAACTTTTAGCTGGATGAGAAATCGTAAGGAGTTTGAGCACAGATTATTTTTCCGTTCTTACGGGCATTTCAGTATATTTTCCTGTTGGATGTCAAGCGCTAGATTCGTTGGACAGTTTTGTCGAATCGTTTCTACCTCTCGACGCCGTTTTTTTTTTATATCTTCTTCCTTCTCACAACTTCGACTTTTTTTTCGTCGTTAATTATAGTTCCTTATTGTCCCGGAGGAAAACTTCGTTTCTCGAGTTGAACGTCAGTTTTTAAGTCTTGTTCCTGATCATGCGTTCGTACGTATTTATATATATATATATATATGGACGAATCATCGGTGTATACGTTTTATTTCACTTTTCAAGTTCTTTCATTACTCCCATTCTTGCCAGTCTGAAATGTTCTGCAGCTGGTTGGTTACGTCGCGTTCGTGATATGCTGTGTTAAATGGCCATTTTGTGAAAATTAAAGGTTGTCCCAAGAGGTCGAGGCCAGTCAATGAAAAACGTTGCTGGTTTGTTAAAGAACGAAGGAATGAGGAACGAAAGAATTCTGTAGCAATTGGAATTGAAACGAGTAGAGAAAGGAATTGCGTGAGAAAGACAGGAAACGGTATATATATATATATATATATATATATATATATATATATATATATATATATATATATATATATATATATATAATATATAAGGAAACGGTATATATATATATATATATATATATATATATCGAAGAAAAGAAGAAAAAGCCGAGATAGCACGAAAAACACGCGACAAATAAGAGACCGAGTGAAACGAGTGAAGAATAGAACGAAAAAAGACACTACTCACTGATGAGACAATTAAAGAGTGTGTTAGTGATCTTTATTTTTCCTTCGAAAGCTCACCTTCAAGAGGTATTTCATATCCTTTACAAGTTGTCTCTGCTTTTATATCCGCAGCTCACACTTTGCGGATCAATGATTACGGACTTATTTATCACGGACCATCCATTGTCCTCTCCAAAAGATCTCACTCTTGTATTATAGACATGCCACCAGAATCAAGTCCGGAGACCTTTCTTTTCCTCGTCTCCCAGCAAATCCACGGTTATCTATCTCATTGGTGGTCATCTTTGGTCGATGCCTTTCGGGCTGAGGGAGTCAATAAAGTCGAGGATCTCTTTTTTTATTGGCTTCACTTCACAGCCTTTTTCTTCACAAAATTTATTTTATTTTTGTTCAGCAAATCTCTTTTTCATTGGCTCTAGAACTCGATTCCGTTCAATTAGATCGTGGAATTTTGTTGTAATAATCACCGCGTAAGCATATTTCTTCTCGAGTCAATTTCAAAAACAATTATCGTCGATATTCTGTCGTTAATCTTATCAAGGTGAAGCCACGATAAAATCATTGTATGCTTTTGTAATCAAAGATAATTTATACCGCGTTATTACATGTTCGACACTTTCATTTTCAAGCGTCCACTTAACAATAATTTAGAACCCTTATCTACAACACTAAATAACGTGACATGAAGGGGAGCGTGTTGATGTCTATGTATTTCGCGAATGAAATTGCCAGTTATAACACGCGAATACGTGAATGAAGGAAACGATGAACACTCCGAAAATGGCCAATAACGTCACCGTCAATGGGAACCCGATATCGGATATCAGAAATTCTGGGAACTAGGTACGTGTCAGTCGTCAATATGTATTTACATGTACGACGAGTAATATCGAACAAAAAGCCACGATACGAATATATTTGACGCGTTACATCGTGCTGTTTCTTTTACTAACATTCAAAATTCAAGAATACATTGAAACACTGAACTAAGGGAGCTTTAATAACTATTATCACGATAGAAAGACTGCCCCCATAAACAGCATTCGAGGTGTTCAAAAAATGTGGAACAAAATCCTTAGCTCGTGTCGATGTAATAAATTCGTATGACAGGCGCAGCAAGCAGAAAGCACTACGTTAAGGGGCTTATGCTGCAGGTATGTAATGAAAAAATGCAACATTTGAACTCAACGTACGCTTGATGGAACTAGGTGCAGGGCAATCCTTCCACTGATACGAGTTACCGGTGTACCTGTACTTACAACCGTAACACTTTGCGTATGACCGCAAATACCGGCGGCGATGGTATAACAATTCTTAGCTCGTTTTATTTTTTTTTGGTCAATTTTTTTATTCCAGTTTCTCTTTTACTTCGATGTTATATTTCTAGCCTCGTTTTCGTTTCCGTTCGCGTTTTGGCTGAAAGTAAGGGGAACGAAGGAAAACTACCGTCTTAGATTTTGTCGTGTCACTCTTTCGTCAGTTTTTTTTTTTTTTTCTCAACTTTCCATCTCACTCTCTTTATCTTCTTCTTCTTCGTCGTCTTCTCTTCGCATTTCAGAATCTCTCTGTGACTTTGGCTGAGCCCTCGGTTATTTCGCCAACGAGTTTTCTCGCTTTCCTCTCGTCTCGCCTACGAACTGTCCTCTACGTGAGGTGCAAACCGATCATCCGACGTTGCTCGCTCGATATGTACCGTTTGGATGTGGAATAAAGATCGTGACTATCACTATACATGAATTGTGTTATTTCCTTCCCATTCGTCGTCATCCTTGGCAAGCCTCACGCTTGCCGTTTCTCCACCATGATGGAAGTGAGACAACTTCTCCTCACGTCCCCCGCCTAAAAGTCCCGGCAACTCTTGAGCTTGAGGACGATCCTCCCTTCATTCTCCTCCCAGCTCACAAGCATCCGAGTCACCCTCGTCCGAGAGGGAGAAAAAAAAGCGCGAGATATGGAAATAAAATCAATACCATTGTTTCGCGGTTCACGAGACAACCGCTTGAGAATTCTGTCCATCTCTCTCTCTCTCGCTCTCTACTTTTTTTTCTTTTTTTTTTTTTTGTTCGTTTAGTCCCATTCGATTATTTACGACTGGCCGCGTCCACATCGTATCTTTGTCTATTTCTCTACGGAAGAGAAATTACGCAGCACCCTGAAAGCACTTTCGTACAGATGCCGCGGCTTCCGCTGCTTCTGGTGAATTCAAATGCAATTTGGCATAAATCATGAGAAAAAAAAATCATCCGAAAGATATATCCTTACTATTCGCGCGATATATGATTGTGCGAGGGTGAACTCGTATGGTCTTTCGAAACCATCGGCATGTAGCTGCGTTCGTGCTCGACGCGAAACCTTCTTTCACGTTTAAAATATAAAAAATCGTGCAATTGTTTTTCGGCAATTTTGTGAGCGATGTGAGAAATCACTGTGTCGGCTGTAAAATGTTACGAAATATGATCGAGCAAAATCGGTGTGGTACGCGAAAAGGTGCTAATTTATTGTACCGTTCAATCATATCGTAACCCTTCCTCAAAATGACTTACAACGGCGGCGTCTAAAAATGCATGTGAAACTCGTATTCGACCACGTTGTTCCATTGTCGACTACCTATACGTGGATATGTATGCTGGATAAAAAAATGCTTGAAAAGGAACACGAGAGGGTGATTACGAAGGAGTGGAAAACGAAAGGAAAATATAGAAGGGGAAGAATCTCTCCCTAATGCTCGACGAACAAACGCCAGAGAATGCATCAACCGTCGGTCGTCTACCTATTACGTTACGTCAAATCCGCCGACGCACCCATCGGATATATTCGCGATGGGGATGAAAATCGTGTGAATGGATTAAAAAACTCGCTCTAATATTTTTAACTTTACGAATCGATGTATGCATTATGAAAAGTTAACAAATTTTTAAACATCAAAATTGTTCATACGATCATTCGAAGCATTTTCAATATTGTGAAAATTCACTGCCCCCAAAATTTATCTCGAAATCGTATCGAATGATTTTTTTTTTTTATATTCACAACGCCGCAATCCCTCCGAAAATATCTACGATCGTTCTATCCTTCCCTTTAGACTCCTGTCCGATATCCTGGATGTCCCTCGGGGTTCTCTTGATGGGAACGTGTACGCACGACGTGACGTATGACTTTGGAATGACGAGGAAGCAAACATCGTGACAGCCTCGGAAATTTTGACATTTCGTCGAACCTAAAGGCGTATGCAACATTTTGGAGTCGAGAATAACTCTGGTTAAAAAATATCGAAACAAAGATACGTTCTTTGGAGATAAATAATTCAATCCAATCAATCATCCCAGTGCGCTTGAAAATCATTTCGAGGAGTTGAGCGTTATTTTTGCGCATGATGTTCTCGACCGCGATAAATAATTAATACAACGGGATAGACTTCAATTTTTTTTATTTTCCTTGTATACTTTCGTTAACTAAGTAATTAGTAATTAAGAAGGATCAATAAAAAAAATTTCATGGAATATTTTTTTCCCCTGTACGAATTAAACGCGTGTTTAATACCCTCCAAAGTAGAGAAAAAGGGTTTAGACTTTTGCGTTTTTTTTTCGTAATATTTCAAAGAGACTTAGAACAGGCGATTAATATCGCCCAGCACTGATCTTTATGCACTCATCAAGCGGGCGGTGCGTACCGAGTTTATAAGACAGAAGCAGAAATTGAATTTCCCAAACTATTTTGACTCCCTTGCGAGAAGAATTATGAGATACATGCTGAAATGCGTTGGGGGAGGATGAGAGAAAAATAAAGAAACAAAGCTCATGGCCTGCGACGCTTCGTCTGTACAGTGTGCGAGCGCGATTTTAATTCGCCGCACCGCGAGATTTCGTCGCGCAGCGGATATAAATGACCACTCAGCCCTTCGTGTAAAGCTGCAACGTTGAGAGATCTCAAACGGGACAAGCTTATTTGAGAATGGGATGAATAACGAGCTTGTGAAGAGAGATAGAGTAGACGCGTGATATTTTAATTGTTGAAAATTTACTATCGCCGCCCTGGAATGAGAGTTTGGATTCTTTGATGGGTCAGAGTATTCGAATTTTATTCACACTTGAAACGAAAATACCGCTGCACCGAGTTTATACGAGCTCCCGTTTATGAAGCTTGAAATAATGTATTACCGAAAATGAATTTCTTTTAAAACTGAATCTTTCTATTCAGACCGACTGACTGCGAATTCACTTATTTTTGGAAAATCGTGAAAACACCATTAAGCTTGTCTAGTTTAATTTTTTTTTTTTTTTTTTTTTTCGTATCTCATCCATGGAGACGAAACTATTGATCAAAATGGATAGGAATAACTTAGTTGGTATTTCGTCGGAATTGTGAAAAATATTGCCCGAACGCAGATACATCCTGAGACTTCTCTGCAGCGCCTTTCTCTGGCACTCCCCTCTTCAATAGAGTTTCTTCACCGAGCCTCTGTCCATCTTTCAAGCCAAGTTCGCCTTAACGTGAGATTATATTGAATAACAAGCCACCAGAAAGCCTTTGTTGTTTCACAAACGCCCAAGCGCATACGCGTATTTGGAACTGTACACCCCAGTCGACTGGAGAGTTAAATTAGCGAGAGTTTAAACCAACTAGCTCAATACACAGGTATACGCAAAGTTCTGTCTACTTGTGGGTCTCCTACTCCACCTTGGGTTGAACTTGGGAAATACTTGGAGCAGACACCGCTCGATCAAGACCAGGAAGACTTGGGCGTACAGTTTTACAAACCTCCTGCCCGAGGAGCGACTGGTGCGGTTGCTTGCGGACTCACAAGGCAGACCTTCCAAGGCCAATCCAAGTACGAACGAAACGACCAACCTCAGGAAGCTTTGTATCGCAGAGAGCCTCCTCTCCTGACTTTCTCATTCGTCTTACGAGTTACCATGATAGTGGTTTACTCGTACAACATTTCCAAGCTTCAATCTCCCTTCAGTTCATCTTCAAACGACAATGACTATCGCGTAACCGAGAACATTTTGAATCTTGACGCACTCTTGATCAATAAGTTACGACCCTTGAAGCCGATTGTTTACTTGAGAGCTAGGCAAATCCGATTACAATGACTACATTCGTAACTGTCAGAGTTAAATAAAGAATTTCCATGTGGAAGATCACGGTCAATCTATCATGACAACTCAATAACGTCTGATGACTGTCAAACATTGAACTGATGGATTCGAACAACCCTTATTCGTCAGTAAATCGTGATGTAGAGAAAACATCTTCATCTTAGACGTTTCAAGTTGTTGTCAACCCCGAAACTACCAGTCTCCCAATCAAGAGAAAAAAAACGTGTTCAAAGTCTTCGACCTTTGGGCTTACGCCTGTAAGCGAAGCACGTGAGAGTAAATTGAAGTGAGTAGCTCGATGAATAGTTGGTTATAGAAGCGGACAAAGCCAAACAAAACACACGAGTACAGAGAGGGCGACGATATCGCGGTATCGATCCACCACTCTTCTACCTGTCGGCCGGTAAACTGCAAAACCCGGTGTCAACATAACCCAGTACTGCGTGGCGTCTCTTGGTTGGCAGTATATTCATGAGAAGGAGCTAAACATAGAAGGAAGAAGTATAAGGAGGAAGAGTTGGGTAAGAGAGGCCTCGACCCACCCTCGTTCTGCATCTGCAACATGCACGAACGGGGTGAATGCTATAAGCTCTATGGTGCGAGGCTTTTGAAGTCGCATAGTTTCCAGTAGCGGCACGCAGACTTTGCGTGTCCAGGAGGAACGTCAGGTTCCTTGGGTTACTCGCTTTTGCTTTACACGGTATAATTCCCAACTCCACTCTTTCTCTTTACGTACACAAACGTATTATATGTATACATATACATAAACGTGTATGTACGTATAATACACTATTCAACCCCTTCCTACCCCTTCTTTGTCTGCCGCTTCCTTCTCGTCTTACACCTGCACCACTCTATTCCTCCTAATACCCCGCTCTGTCTTCCTTCCTGTGTGTGCCTGCAACACTGAGTGCGAATAGTTTGCAAATTAAGACGGTCTAGAGTTTAAACCCCTTGTTATGTACAGGGTGTCTTGTGTGAGCGAACGAGATGAGAATGTTTCTCACCACGGTAGTGACGAGACGGGTTTCGTCAATGTTCTCCATTTGCCAATATGCCTCGAAAACTTGATCATCCTCGTCCTCAACTTCAGCGATGTATCCAGCATAATGAGAAAATTCCATTGTCCGCATCTTCTGAGTTTTCCTGTTCTCCATTATTTCACTGACTGAATTTGGGTGTCTCTGATATCTAGACGGGCGGTGGTATCTTTTGACTTAATTCAACATTTCGTTAATCCGAGGTTCTCGTTTCTCCTATACTTTGTATGTTTTTAACAGATTCGAAATTTGTTTGCAACACTGTTTTCAGTTATTTGAAAAATAAATATATTCAAAACTATTTCTTATATTGGAAGAAAAACCTCGATTTCATAATTCCATTTCCAAACGCCTGTCTTTCGGATGAAATTTTTCTTGGCAAGATTCTCTGCTGTTCTCTCCTCAGTGCATATATATCTGTACTTTATATATAAATACATTCCGAACTGTTTCTCTCGTCTGTATACGAGGGTTCTAAGGCTTTAGTACGTATCCGCTGTCCGTTGGAGCGAACACCCGTCCGACTCCATCTGGTCTCAACTACTCAAGATCAACGTTAAAGGAAGGTCTGACCACAACAATGCCTGTACTACTTGCTTCAACCGTCTACAGTATGTAGACGCGTATTACGCGGCCAGACGCTGAAGTTGCGATACACGCGATATTCTACGCAACACTTTTATCCCATTCTATGGGATATTGCGAGAGTGAAATAACGTTATAAGGGTGGTAGTGACAAAGTCAGCCGTTACAAAACATGGAAGAAAGTATAGTAGATCGCGGTAAAGCCAGACGGAGTCCTTAGTAAGGATCTCTCGGGAGATGAACGGCGTCTAGGCAGGTAATTGCATGAGAGTCCAAGCCTCGAGGGCGGCACAGAACTAAGCAAGCAGAAATGGCACGCTAACACTAAGATGAAGGAAAAAAAAATTACTTTAAATTATATCACTGTAATATTCAAACACTATAATGCAATTTTGTCGAATATACCAACGACCTTTCAAACCTCCTGTCGCTGTTTTTTTACTTTTGTTCTTTTCTCTCTTCCTTCTTCAACGATTGTAATAATACTTTACTATTGTGATGAAAAAAAAGAGATGGCAAATCGTGCATTTCCTGGACAGACAAAGAATGTTCGAATGATGAGAATGAACTTAAAAAATATATATGATTGTCGTTTCTGGTTTGTTACGCAATATTTTTTAAGCCAACGTCATTTCGTAACAACTTCTATGAATGATGCATATCATCAAACTCCCTTTTTCTAATCACTTTTCAGTGAGAATACGGTTTTAGATGAATCTTTCCGAATAAATATTGCTTCAGTACATGTAAGCTGTTAATTGAAGGACGATTTGAATTATTCATACGCCGAATACCGCTGCATTCAGAACATTCAATTCTTTCCACAAAAATAATTCAAACACTTATTCCAAGTTCGTATCTTTTATGGTAATTTTGCGATGCAGCTGCAAGCAAATATAAAGTGAAAACCTGAAACGCTCTCGTTCCGACCGGATAAGGGAATCGTGGTGTAAAATAAAATAAAGCCCGCTCGAGAGAAACCACGGCCGTTTAACCAAAAAAGGGCTTCTTTGTCAAGACCACACCCACTCCTATACACATACACATATTCGTGCTTCTCGACTTTATTACGACGAGATAGAGTAAGCTGAGTCAAAAGTTTGCCTCGTTCGAGTTGAGTTAAGCGTGTAATAGACGCTCGCATGCGCCAGGAAAAGAGGAAAAGGGAAGAGACGAGAGAGTTTCATCACTATACCAATACTGAAGCGAATATGGAATATGGGCAGGTTTATGAAAGTCCGCAGTGATTCAATATGGTCAAACTCGTAAGCTTCGAAGCACCGTCTTATCAGTTGTACGAAAGCATTTGAAATACTTGAAAACTTTCTTATGCAATGCGGCATCACATAATACAAAAGCATATATGAGAACCTTTGAGATGAATTCACCTGATAGCTACCTTGATTCAGCATTTTTATAAGCTGAATTTCAGCTGAGCTAGTGATAAAATAAACAGAAAAAAAATTATCCTTTGCTTCTCTCCTCTCGAATAATATCTGTAAAGGGGGTTTTAATAAATATATTTGAATATATAAAGCAACATGATCACGAATTTTTATTCAATCTCAAAAGTTTCTCATAAACTTTGAGAACTTACAGTAATAAAATAGAAGCGGAAGTTTATGTAATCGGAATACGTCAGAATCCATTTCTTTTTTGACCGCAAAGGTGCCCTGTTCCGTGTTTGTGGTTTTTGATGACGGTGGTGAGCGTGGGTACCCGATAATTTATCTTTTTAGCGTAAACGAGTGTGTACCAGTGGTATGTTTTGCATTATAAAAGTGCCATCACAAACATTCAGCATGCGGTACAAAGCAGAGTCGAAATACGACAAAAGGCCGATGGTAAAGAGCTTGACTATGAAAAGGGAGAGTGAGGTAGTTGGGCCAAACAAAAGCCAGTTGGATGCGGTGCTGCTGTGAGCAACAGCACTGGAATTACCAGTTTTGTATCAACTCTATTTTCACCGAGGCTCACACAGAGAAAGAACGAATCGCACAGTCACAATAAAGAGCAACAGGGAAAACGAGCTGTTTATTAGTGGGTCGGCTTACCACTTTGATCTCCGGTGGTATTTAATTAGCTTGCTTTACGGCGAACGCACAGTCTCCTTCCACCTCTTTTTCCAGTCGTCTGCTATTCCCGTTTCTAGATTTTTCCTCGTTCCACCAAAATCCAATCGATTTTCCATCGCAATTATAATTCATTATTTCGCCATTTTGTAGCTCCGATTCACAAACACGATCTGTATGATATCATTGAAGGAATAATCTGAAACTATGCTTGACTGTTCAGATTACAACAATGAATTATTACATGCTAATTGTAAGCCTCACAAATCAATGTTGCATAATTTTTTTTAGTCATTTTCTGTGACTTCATTTTACATTTTTATATCAAAGCGGGCATCGAGTCTACGAGAGTCATATAAGACTGCCGGAAATCTCGAATATGCTACAGTGAAATCGTAAATAAGAGAAACAAAAATATCTCACTGGACTTCGTTGGGTTCGATAAGTGTAAGGAGTAAGAAGATGGAAAAAAAATGTTGACAAAAGATACCTTTTTTCCTGGAACTATCTCCTCTCTTTCTCTCTCCCTTTTTCTTCTTCTTTCGCTCTACCTCTCGCGTGCACCCTCACCATATTTTCCGCTGTCTCAGCCATTTCGTTCAATTTTTTCTAAAGATCGATATTTATTCCGATGCTGTGCGAAACAATCGCGGTGAGCAGAGCAAACTTTTATCGATATGTAGAAGAAGAAGTAAAAGAGCAGTGATGCAGCACTGCGTTCATTCGGGGAGTAGTTCAGCAACAAGCGTATCAACATCACGTCCTTTTTTCATTCCTTATCATCTCGTTCTCTCGCTCTCTTTCCATCTTTATTTTGAGCTCCCCATGGATTTGGCAAGACAGTTTATTATATAAAACAAGCCCTGAGGTGCTACGGTGGTTTGACATTTTTGAGAAAATTTTTCTTCCTCTATCCCGCACCCCTATTCGGATGTTCTATCGCTTTCACTTCTACTGCTTTATTTGCAGTATAAATATACATCAATATATTTAGTCATCCACTATCCTCGGAGGCTTACATTATGCTAACCGAGCTCGAGATCCATTCCACGATATTTCGAAGCTTCCGAAAGATCTTTCTCCCCCTCCCCCCCCCCCCCTCCCCCTGTAGCCTTATACTATTTTCCTCTTTCATTCTTCTACTCTCTTTCTCTCTCCCTCCCTCTCGGTCTTCATCATCCCTATACTTGCCTTGATCTATGAGCCCTCTTGGTCCGTAACCCTCCTCTCGTCACTTGTTAACACCTACGGTAGCGAGATACACCCTCGGTGAGCAATGTATACGTGTGCCATCACGCTAACCATCCTTCAAGAATTCAAACCCTCCAGCGAGGAAAGTAAAGCATGAAGAGAGCGAGAGAGAGAGAGAGAGTCAAAGCTACAAAACCTAAAGAACGACAGACAAACCCTGCTGTCTGCTGTCAAAAAGTTGCAAATCCCCCGCGGGCTAGAAAGCGATCGAAGATCCCTCCCTTCCGCCCCTCAGTTATGCCTCAGACTTTGGAATTGTCTGTCCTATGTATTCATGTATTTTGTGGTTTAGGGGTTGGAAGGTTATCTCCAACGAATTGCGCCACCGGTTATGTTTACTCATGCTCTCAAGTGGAAGCCAAGACATGGAGAAGTTTGTTGGAAATTAGTGAATGAAATGATATTCGAATATACGATTGTTAAGCAACTTCGCTGTGTTTGTACACGATGACAACAATTTTCCTGCGAAAATGTAAATCCGTTTAAGCTATTTTGAGATAATATCATTGCCGCGGTCAATATACAATCGGTTCAATTTTTAATTCAATTTTACATATAGTTTATACATCAATGGTTTGAATATTGTGCATCAAAAGCCATACGAAAAGTATTTCATTAGTTTTTTTCATTCATTCATATTCGTAAATGATTAAGAAATAAAAATTAATTAATATTACTTTCACTCAAACTCATCCGTCATTCTCCGAGGACGTATATAATGTAGCAATATAAAAATAGATTGAACGTATAAAGTTATGCGAAAATATTGAGTGTATTTTATACGCGATTTTTATAGATCCTCAAGTCGTTTAAGGAGGACTTTTATCGAAAGATTTTGAGGAAATGGTTTTTTTTTTTTATATATATATATTTTACGACAAGAAGAAAGGAGCAACGGATAGTGAAACGAGAATGAAGAAAAGAGAGTTTTAAAGTATTCAATGAAAATGATATTCCGTTGGTTTATTTTGTATTCGTAACGTCAATTGAATATCAACTAGCTTCCGCTGCATCCCAGAGGGAAATCGTACATGCACCTTTCAAAAGTCTGCCCTTTCCGAAGCCCTTGTTCTCCGCTGCCCTTTGAACGCGTATTCGTATCGATAGAAAATATCATATTCCGTGACATCTTCGGGACGTAAATCCAATAGCGAATATGTCTCCTACAGGCTCGACAATATGGTTCATACGTGTCTGTACGCTCGAATACGTATATGGTCAGGTTTGGAGTACTCATGAAATCAAACATTTATGGTTTTTTTACGAGTTGCTGCTTCGCTGTGAAACTTTCCTATCAAAGCTCCGATGTCCAAATATTTGTATACATATATATTCGAAATTCAAGTCCAGTTTTTATGAAGGGCACAAAAAGGATTTCATACGTTGCAAATATAAAACTGAACACAATGCCCGTTACAGAAGTGAAGAGCTTTCCATTTCGAGTAAGACAGCAGGGAATCCTCAGTATATAATGAAAGCAATCAAAAATATTACACGTACGAAATAATTTCAAAAAGACCACACACTCCAATCTCTTTTTTGATAGCAGCATTGAATGACTATTACCTGACTTCGATACGAAATCAAACTAGCGTTGTTTGAGGCTAAAGAAACGTCATTAAAATGTTTGATAGTAGTCGATTCAGTAGAATAAATTGTGAGCAAAAGCTTATTTAATGGTACACTGCTCGGAAAAAAATAGCTAATGGACAAAATAAGACAAATTATCTACTCGCCTCCTGAAAACTTTTTTTAGTAATTGCTCCGATTTCAATTCGAATAGAATCAATGATCAGGGAAATTTTTTGTATCGCACTCAAGCGAAAGTTTGGATTGAACCGAGCCGTGTGGTAATTTTAATCATTAGAAGCTTTTGAATGGATACCACTCGGATCCGAACTCTCGAACAAATTCAACGAATATGTGCAGGTCGTGATGCACTTTACGAAAAGTTTTCGAGGAGTTGTGTTCGATTTAAAACTTTGTCGGAGTCCTCACTCGTCTCTTCGGAGATCCTTGGGTGTCTGTTGTGTGCATCTTACTCACTCATTTTGAAAGCGTATGAAGACACCGAAAGAGAAAGAGAGGGAGATAGAGACAGTGAGAATGTGATGGAGGAGCCTCGAAATTGGCGCAGGAAGAGCAGAAGATGACGATGAAGCTTTGAACTATCGAAGCTATATTTGTGTCTGCTACAGGAAAAGTAGGTATCACTTCCTCAATTCATCAGTTACCTCCACATATAACTTGCATTTGTCTATGTGGATATTTTCTTGAGGGAGCATGCAAAAGTCCAGAAGTAGAGAATGTTTGTCGAACGATAAATGAGAGGATGAAAAGGCGCACGCAGTATTTTCGCGCGCCCCCTCAGAGACTTCCATTTCCAATTAAACTTTCCTCTCTCCTGGAGTCACAAATCAGACTTCGAACGATGACGTCTCTTAGTCCTTTGGGTTTTCACGTCTCATCGTTCTAGAGGCCAACGCTTCTGTCATTAGACTACATGTATAGATAACGTGTGTTAAAAACTTCGTGCGAAAACTTGAGGCAATTAAAAATGTCTATCTGTACACATTTGTTTTTATACAAAGTTTTTTAAGTCAACATGAATTTTTCAGTTCCTTTTTCCTTATCTTCTTTTGGGTACTACACTCACAATGACGGTGAACATTTCATGGCTTTTTTTTCCACTTTTACCAACGCAAGTCCACCTTTCTGTGCTTTTTAATGTACCGATAAGCGATAGCAAAAAGTTTCGTTGGATTAATAACATTTAGAAAGTTCGATTTCAACAATTTTCACTGACTTTCCGTCAATTATAAGAATGTCAAAAAAACGTTAATCCAAGCAATGCTGACTTTATATATTTAGAGTCATTAAGTGTTACGATTTTCTTTCGTGTCCCTAAAATTTTTGATAATATTATCTACTAATCGCATTTGATTCACACTCGAGATTTCTGGGATAAGTTCGATCGCACATAATACGTTTTTGAATAAGGTTCTTTTTATTGAAAAAAAAAAACTGCTGTTTATCAATTTTTTTACTTTATGCAAAAACTTATTCATGTGACTTTTTATCGCAGTAATTTTTTCGTCCAATCATTGTTGCCCTGCCTGCTCTTCAATTTTCTTTCTTCCTCGTTTTTCATCTCACTTTTCTACTTTTTTTTTTCCCATGCTTCGTCGGAACAATAAATATCAAGTTTTTGTTTGTTTATTGCGCAATCTCGCATACGTATTTTGAAACCCACTTCGCGGTGAATCCAGAGCTAAACTCGCTATGTCGCACATCGTTGGCTGGCCGGTACAACCCTCAACTCGTTCGCGGATTCTCGTACCTCACTCATGGCCATTGTAGCCCCTGTACACCCGAGCTGATGAACGCTCGATTGCCGGCGCATACGCAAACGGCTTCGCATGCATCAACCTGACGAATTCGCATATATATCGATGGGCGGGGAGGGAGGGCGGTGGTTCACCGCCCGCGATTCTCACCTCAATGTTTTTTTTATTCTCCGGTCGTAACTTCAGTGAAAACAAAACAAACAAAAAAAAAAAAGAATGTGTTCCCTCAGTAACGACTATGAAAATTTCTCGAAGCGAGGAAATTCGATGAATTCGTTTCAAATAAATTTCATTCGAACGAAACAAAATTTATTTGACTCGAATGGAGTTTCCTCGTAGAATTTTCGACAAGGAAAAATTGTCACAAATTTTTATTGCTCCATTTCACCAGTTATCTCGGCAAAAAACTTTTTTTCGTTAAACAAATTCATTGTCATCACCGTGTCGGAAAAGTTCATAAATAAACATCCCAGCAAACCGACTCGAATTATTTTCGCAACATTCATGGAAACTCTACACGAAAACTCGTAACTTTTGCATCATATTTTGGGAATATTATCCAATTTGTGTTTGCTGAAATGTTATTTATCAATATTGAAATAAATTTTTGTTTTTTTGTTTTTCCCAACAAAATTGTCGATGCGTCGAACACTGTGTGCACTACACAACGTCTTATAACTAAAGATGAAACGCACATATAAGGCGAAGCAATTCAATCAGAGTTGGCAGGATCCAACAGCTGAGACCCACTCGTATCTTTTTTGGGGGTTATTTCTTCCTAGCTTACTTCGCACCCCTCCCCACTCCTCCAAATCCTTTGTCACGCACTATCTCGGCCTCATAAATTCCTTGTTTCCTCTAACCCCTTTTTGTCTTTCCAACTCATGCACACACGTTTCCGATTTCCTTGTCACGTTCTATGGCGTTATATACGACGTTGAAACATATATCGATACTGCTGTCTCTCTTGATACACCCTTATGGATATGAAGTCAATAACAGCTTTTTTCCAGAAAATTAATGGTCGATTTCAAAAACATTTTATTTACGACGTTTTCAGACGTAAACTGATTTTGTCCATTTCTGAACTTCAGAATTATTTTTCTAGAGAGTATCCCTGTTTTTTCTTTTTTCTATAACGCAAACAACCTTTCACATATCAAGGCTCTCGTCCTTTCAGATAAATTTCGGAAAATGTTGAGTCGATTTGTAAGTATTTATAATTTTGAAAATCTCAGCAAAATTTTTTGGAACTGAGATAATCGGATGAAATGGCGTTTCCATCGAACGCGATTCCTCGATAGCCGCATCAACGTTAATGAGTAGAATCTTGAGAAATGCGGAGAAATATCGCTGTGAGAACAAGGGAGTAGAAGTGGCGTGGTTACAAGGGGTTGAGTTGATGCTCATGTGCCAATGCCACATCTGTTTCTCCTGATTGACGTGTAGATTGCGTAGCTTGGATACGCACCTGCGTCTCAACAGCTCTCCCCACTACTCTTTTCCACTAGCGGTATTTTTTCATTCTTTTTTGCCACTCGTTCTTCTTTCGGTGGAAAGACGTAGGAAAAAAAAAAATTACGAACATTTATTTTCACGTGTTTTATATATTTTTCTTCGTGACAGAATTTAAGAAGTTCAAATATGATGACGTAATATTTTTTATGATGTAATACTTGATGAAAAATATAAAAAACGTACTGAGATATTGAACGATCGGCGGAACAAATTGTTCCCAAATTATTGCTTTTGCGTTAATGACATTTGAAGAATTAAATACTGAGAATTATTTATATTTTTTTTTCCCTTCCTCCACTGATTTTCTGGTGTTAATAAATAGACTCGAAGTCGAAAACCTCTCTATGGGAATATATATGAAAGTTGAAGTTTATGATTAGTAGCTGAAGAGATAAACGGAAGGTAAAAAAAAAAAAATGGAGAAATGGAACGGAAGCAATTACCTCATTTTATTTCATTTCTACTTTTCGCAATATACTCAAAGCCTTATTTATTTAACCGACGAGTGATTTCTCTCGGGCTCTCCAACTCTTGGTACTCTACACACATCTCTTCTCTTTTTCTCTCATTCTTTTCCTTTCATTTTGTAACGAAAAAAGCTCGTTTCGGCGGAGTAAGACGAGCAGGTTTTCTCAGAAGTTGTTCACTCTACACGTATACATTTGTAGCTTGTGGGTACGCAGACAGAGAGAGAGAAAGAGTACAGACAAACGCACACTCATGTGGAGAATGCATTCCGAGCGTTTTTTTTGTCTCTATTGTCGGAGAGCGAGAGAGAGAGAGAGTGAGAGGGGGGGGGGGGGGAGAGTAGAGACATGCTCTTCCCAACGGTGCTCGCCAAAAATTCACCTGCTGGTCCCGAGAGTATCTCAATAATTCAAGATATAGATTTCCAGTTAGAAGCACAGGTTTTTTTTTATATTATTTTTCGTTTCTCGCTTCTTCGGCCATAAGAAAGAAGCAATGCCCCAAGGGAGCATACCGCGAGTTCGCCGACGAGTTCCCATAGTGATGGATGCCGCACGCGCTTCTTCCACGCAATTTCATTCTCTCCACTCGGTATATATATTTTTTTTTCGTTTAGCCTCCAGGGCTTTCATTGCCTGCCTCGGTTTCAACCGTATTATGCAAAGATAGAATAAAAACCTTCAATATAGGCCTTTCGATTCAAATCTTGTTCTGGATAAAACAAAAAACGTTGAACAACAAAATAAGTTCTTGATAAAACGTGTGATCTAACTGGGACAAACATCAGGAATCTTTAGTTCACAAGCATCGCCACAAGCTTTTATTCTCTCGTGAAATTAAGTGGTCGGGAATAAAAGGTTCAAAAAAAACAAAAAAAAAAAGGATGTGGTTGGAGCAGAGGGCGAAAAAAAGGAACGAGCAGCTCTCGTTTAGAGTATAAAAAGTCACGCGGCACACGATAAAACGTGACGTTTCGGAAGCCGCGAGTGGCTCCCGCGCTCCAAGCTTGCCTGTTCTATTCGTTAAAGTTCCGGACCATAAAACTGGCACGGTCCCTTCCTCTTCTTTTCTCTTAGTGACATGGGTTATTTTTTTTTTCTTTTTTTTTTTTTGGGCAGTCGAGCCAGGGAATACGTATATTCCATCGGGATGCTGCCAGTGGCAGGTTAACGAAAAAAAACACACACACACACAAAATAGAACTGGGAATAATTAAAACGGGCATAATAGTCAGGGCTGTTAATGTGGCGTGCGATAGGGGCATGTTATACCTACGTGCACGCTTATATATTGTGTTCTATATTTGGATAAGAAATACTCGAGGATACAGAAGTAAAGAAAATTCAAGACGCGTGACGATTTTCCGGACCAAGTTGCTCGTTAAAATGCAACTTAGCCGAGCACAGACTCCTCATTCGCAACCATTCCAAAAATTATTTAACACGCATATTCATTGCATAAATACTTTAGCCCACATAACGTATTTCACAATTATTGTGCAGTTTTAAATACATTTTTTTTTGTCATTTCCAAATGACTAAATTTCTCACTCTTAATGATGGATTTCACTCGTATTTTTTTCGAGGAGCAAAGTATAAATTACGACTCCGATAGCTTACTGTATATGAGATGATTCTTAATTCGAACGTGAGAAAAATGGAAGAGTAAATTTAAATGGCAAGTGTGTACACAAAATTGTTTTAAAGTTGTGTGTTCAGGGGTATAAAACTTTTATATTTTGTGTCTTTTTATGAAAAATTTGAGGACATCATTCAGTTTATTTTTTCTTACAATAGAATTAATTTACTTTGCCAAGAAAATTGTCTCAGGTTTTTCATCAGTTTGAAAACATTCTCGTTTTTGAGTAAAGCTCGCTTCTGGAGGGAAAGAACGATAGGAGAAAAGTGAATTATTCTACAGTGGTAGAGCTGAGGCAGCGATGATGATGCCTCGCGGGATGATGTTTATACCGAAGGCTGATGGGACATAAAGCAAAAACCATGAGACGCGTAGCGTTGATAAGCAGCGATTTTTTTACGACATATACTAGTCGACATACATGTCACATTGTATGTTTTGTGTAGCTCGATATTTTCAAACCCTCTTGCCACATACATCTTCACTTTCACTATCTCACTCCAGTGAATATTCCATCGCGAATCTAGCAGCGAGTACGCAGACGACGACGACGACGACGACGACAACGATGAAGAGGAAAAGGAAAAGGAAGAGGAAGCACCGTTGTGGAGTCCCGGAGAACCCGGTGCACCAGGCCTCTCCGGTATTTCCAATTTCACAGAGCGTGGGTTAACGAGGCCCGGGGGTTGGAAGGGGAGAGTCGAAGTGAACCCTAGCAACCTCCACGTCTACCCAGTCGACGTGGTAACCTCCCCCGCGAATGTTGCCCCCCTCATCCTTCTCCATTGCACTCTCACTCCGCCCAACTCTCGCTTTTCCATCTCTCCTTCCTCCTCTCTCTCCTCCATCTCTCTTTCCGACTTTTCGTTCTACTCGTTCACTCAGCTCGGGTACCACATATTTTCCATCTCTTTTTTCCAACCTCCCTTCGACTCACGCAGGCGCGCGCACATTTTCACAGACAAAACTACCCCCTTTAAACGGGCAGCACGAATGTACCGGGCACGAGAGATTACGCTCTCATCTGGAGCACCACAGGGGTTCCGGCACATTACCTGCGCTGATTACCGGCTCGAGCCCCAGAGTATGTCACCCAGTCACCCACGAGACACATACCTCCAGAAATAGCAATGCTGTTTGCTCATGCTGCTACGAGTTTTGCCCTTGGTACTGTAGACATATAGCGACAGCATTCAAGAGTTATATCTTCTCGTACCCTCAAGCCCCAGGTGAACCGAAAAGAATCCAGCAAACCTCCAGGGAGTCGACCAAAAAAGATACCCTTCTAGCCACGAAAAAGAAACTTTATTTAGTTCACTACAGTTTGCTTTGAAGACGACTTTTTTTTCGATTAACACACGAATTATGAGGTGGATTTAATGATGGACCATTGGTTTCGTTAAATAAATGCGTTATCTGCAAATCTCTGTAGATATCAGACCCGTTATAGAGACTACTAATAGTTATCTGATATCTTTTCAAACACACATTGTTATTGCGTACAATGAATCTGTGATTGACAACGTTTTGTTATTCTGTTTCAGAGCTGCTCAAAAGTTGAATCTTTCGTCAAGTCCTCACAGAAGACGTCGCTCCGGTGATGACGGTATTGGCTCAGAAGAACATCCAATTTTTCCAAATGGATACGCGGCCCTTTTGTTGAAATCTCCACCTCCTGCACCACCTGCTCTGCTCAGAAGAATCGGAGTCAAAGAACTCACCGGTGTTGGCAAGGTAAGTTTTCAAATAAATGTCTTCCGTTTCGAAAATATCCAACTCTAAATTCACCACTTGTTCATCCACTGACGTTGGAACATCAAAAAACAAATCAGACACACCAATCGATAAACTTTGGTGTCAGAAGTTCCAACGTAGAATTTATACGTCACCGACCCTCAATGTAGCTAATGCTTAACAAACTTTATCATCCTCCTTTACATCATATGAAAAACTATTTCGACGAGATGCCTCCAACGGAGCTAGAATTATACTTTGATCCATGTACCGTGACATCTGAATCAGCTGTGATGAGGGAATTTCGGAAACATGAAACCTTCCATGTTTTACGATGGAGTAAAAAATAGATTTCGAAATTTTTATTACATCGATTGTAGTTCGATAACCTATAAAATAAAAAAATGTCTAAAAACAAAAAAAAATACTAAATCTGATCCTCTATAGTTAGTGGTCTCAATAGATCTGGAATTCTTCATATTTTTCCGAGTAGGTAGAGTGAGGGCAGGATTCATGTTAACTGTCTTTCTAATAATCGGAGTCGAGCTGCTATCGCAGCTCTTGATAAGTTCGATCCGGTAATTCGATATAATCGTGACCTATTTTTCTTGAAGTCATGCAAGTTTCTATTGTAAATAAAAAATTTCAGCATGGCAAACGCTCTTATATGAAAGTGTTTCTTCTAAAAGTCTCTCGATTTGTTTTGTATTCTTATCCATTCGACCATGTTATTTTATTAAAAAAAGTGTTCCTTTCCTTTTTTCTACTATTCTCTGCTATTCCTTACTCTACTATTCTTTTATCTTTTTCATGAAGCGTATCCTACACGAGTATATACAGATGTGTTGGAAAATTCTATTTGCAACTGTCTTTCAATTTCTTGGCCGCAATCCCGTAGAGATTCCAGCGTATATCGAGAAACACGGAATGCGTTTCGAAGTCGACATCGTCACGCGGTAGAGAGTAGTCGACGTCGTGGCTCTAGCCACCAAAGACTTCGTCCGTGTACTTGCGAATGATTTGAAATGCAAATGAATGTCTCGCGTCTCTCGTATAAGCGTGTAGGAAAGAAGGGCGGTAGGGTTATAAGCCAAGAGTCTTGCCCGCATGTGCAGCTGAGAATCCGCAACGTATATCGCTTTTTCGTTTGTTTATACACGCTGGAGAACGAGACGTAAGATAGAAAACAAACTCCTCGTTGCAGCTATCACGCCACCTTCTTCGATCCATTTATTTGACGATGTTTCCAACCGTGTTGAAAATTACAAAATGATTCATCGTAACATTGGCTCTACCTGTGGCTCTATTTTTTTTTGCTTCTATTCGAGATTTCTGAGGAAGGGTTTGCAGAACTAATAAGATGTGGTACCAATTTTATTCAAACAGGAGCTCAACGTGATTTCTATTTTATGAACCAATGCATCGAAATTTTGTTTCAATAAACAATTGGCAATTAATGAACAACCAGTTTATTCTGATAGGAAATTACGAAAGAAGCTAATTTTTTACAGGCTATTCATCCGCGACTGAAAAAGACACAGACAAGACAGAGTCACACATTTGACCACAATCAACTGATTTTGGAAATTTTTCTTAACCAATGATTGCGAAAGCGGCAAAGTATCTCTCACCAACTTTTTTTTTCTTTTTCAATGAATTCAGCGGTTTCAGATTATTTTGATTTCACCAGTTTCGAACTGCTATTGCTGTAGTTTGAAGTTTTATATTTTCGGAAAAAATTGTTTTTCCAAGTTATTCACGGAAAGTATTTGCGGTAAGTTTTCTGTTGCAGGAACATTATTTTTCATTAACAGGATCCCATTTCTGGGACATCCTGTAAGTCATAAGCTCACGTGGAAATGTCTAGTGTGTGTACGTTATACGTGCTTTACTCGCAAGTTTAAGTATATCGTGGCATGTAACGTATATAGACGGTTTAACTCTCGAAGCCATCATCGGGATAGACGGGGAAAGAGGCTCTAGTAGGAGGGAAAGTAGAGATAGCGTTAGAGGCCGTAAACTTTGGAGAACCCGCGGATTCACTTTCTCCCTGTTTTCCTCTTTCTCGCAATTTGAAATCTTCGTCGTCGTGCTTTCACGTAAGAGAGACGTCGGGGCTGCAATCTCGACGATCGGTAAACACCCGAAGCTTAAATATTTGCCGTTGGGATATCGGTAAATATATCGCTATAGAGCCATAACAAATGGTTTTGGCCCTGTCTCACATCGTTTTTTGAGCGGCCCTTTTTCTACCTTTTCCCTTAATTCTTCTCTGTTTTCTCTGCTAGCGATATCGTTACGAATCGTTCACTACCGTACAGATCTCTAAAATCCTCCATTCATTGTTGAAAAATAACTTCGTTTCCGCAGAGCTTTCAAAAGCAATCGTTTCAATTATAATTGTTTTACTGCATGTAAATTTTTGTTTTCAACAAATTAACAAGTTTTGAAAAGCAGTAGTATCAAAATAATTCCCAAAGAAAATGACTCTTGCAGCTGCAGAAACGAACTTCTTCTGAGTCAAAAGAAAACCCAAAAAAGACAGGGTGATAGTCGTAGAAGTTTGCGCGAGCTCGACGTATACAGCCGACACGAAGAATAGTTGAAAATAAATTCATTAGTAATAAGATCTTATTGTTTACACCGGCTGACGTAGCTAATTAAAATAGAGAGAATAAAGGAATGAAATGAGGGGAAAACGAAATGGAAAAGTCCGTTACCTTGTCCATTTAAAATTTGAGCCTCTCCAGCACGCTTTCCCGATGTTTTATAGCGCGAGCCGGTCGCAACAATTTCTCCCAGTTTTCTTGCTCTTTCGCTCACCTTCTCGCCCTCTCTATTTCTTTATCTTGCTTTACTTAATATTTCACTTTTCATCCCGTTCCGACATTGTTTCGACGGGTTTCCCGGAGAGCAGTTACCCCTCGGCGTCTCCGAATCCATCAGAATATACAGAAACAAACTTCCAAGTTCACGGACTCCTAAAAAAGTTGGATAAAAAGAGAAAGTTTTCCGCGTCTGAATTCTTTGGGTGCTTCAAAAAAACTCCCTCATGCTGCAGGCTTTTTCTGTAATAAAGTTTGCACCTCGAATAATGACGAGCTTCTTGAACGTTCATTAGTCGTATTTCGGTCGATCCCTTTTATCGATAACATATCAAACTTCCGAAATTCTTAAAATCCATCTCGCCGTCTCGCTATTTAATTGGGGAGTATAAAACTGTGCGAAAATTCAGATTATCTGTGGAAAATGATAGAAGCAGTAAGTCTTTTGGTTTCTGGCGTCGAATTTCACACTAAGAGTATCATCCCTAAAGACTCTTGGGTTTCACCAATTTTCCCCATAATAAGGGGTACCATGCAGTTCCACGAGCTCCGTATACGATTTGCAAACATTGCAGTCCAAGCAGCACTCTCGTGTGTGTGTGCGCGCGTATGTGTGTGTTCTATATTTGCCTAGAGCACTGTCATTACAATATCTCACGTGAGTTCATTGCTGATGGCGTTCATCTCATATATATACGGAGGTGTATATCCGTACTGGGGAAGATAAGTGGAAGGAAATGGTGGCTCTCGGATATCATTTGGCTAAATGAAACGAAAATTCTCTGGCTCAATCTTAAACTCTTCATACCCAGAGGCAAATGCACAGAGTATTATCGTTGATCTTCTGGCAAAAATGGTTGAATTTAATTTTACTCATATCGAAGAGACAAAGAGGTTGAAAAATGTCGAAAATATTTGAAAAAGTTAACGAAAGCCTGATACTGGTCAAAAAAAAATCTCATTTCTCATGTACCGTTTAATGTTTAATAATTTTTTAGAAAATCAATGTTTCGAAATGAATTGTTACCGATATAAAATGAAGCTGGCCAACTTTGTGCCAAATTTTCAACATTTTTTTTTTATCACGATAACGCCATATCCCATTATTTGGCCACAGGAGCGTGAAAGAACTTTCACATCTTCATTCTTTTTATTTCGCGAATTGACTTTCACGAGTAGATACATGCCTCAAGATTCAATAAACGACCCGTAGCCTCAATTTACGAAAGAGGCGAAGAAGAGAAATTGGAAGAATTATGGCGTAAGAAATTCTATATCGAGAGTAGAACTGAGATATTGGACACGCATGAAGGAGTGAAGCGATAAAAATAAATATAAAAAAAAAAAGACGAAACGAATGAATTCAGATCGTAATAGCTTACTTTTTGGCAGAGGAAAAAGTCACATTTGATAATACGATAGCGTGATTTTTATAAGCTGGTACGGTTTTCTACATTGGCTATTTTCTTTTTTTTCTAAGGGTTATAGTTCCCTTAGGTTGACGCTTTTTGTAGCAGTACTTCGAAAGATAAACTGGAAGGAGAAATGGAAGAGGCAAACGAGATACAGACGACGTAGTTCTTGCGAGATTTGGGAACAGCGAATAAATATATGAGGGTTTACGTGTAGGTAATTGTGTTTGTAAATGTATTTGTGTAAATAAACGAAAAGCCACAGTCGCCGTCACATCAAATGTCAAACGATAGACACCACGCCCTTTTGCTTATTACTTTTTGACTCGTATACATGTTTGTATATAATACATATATGTATAAAGGATAAGAGGAAAGGATGCAGGTATAGAGGTCGCTCAGATTCTTCCTCGGGACAAAACCGTTTCGACGCGAAATGAACCGTAACCACGCGGCTGGTTCTGATTCCCACACTCGTTCCCCACGGCACTCCGAACTTCCTTACTCTCTCTCGCCAAACAAGTGGAAATAAATAAAACTCTCATCCGAAATGAACTTTCCCGTCGGCTAAGCGGATAGGACACACTCTGTAGGACGAAAACAAAAAAAAATCACAGTTCAATTTAGTCGAAATAAGCTCTCTGTGGTCGTATAAGTGGAATAGACATGATGAGACAGAAATTATTGATCTCGCAGCTTCATTCTAGACGAGACATTTTGAAAACGAAGATTCTGTGATTTTTTTTTCGATTCAAATTGATAAATAATCGATGCGAAAAACTGCTCGATCAATTTCCGGTCAAAATTCTTTCATGCTCTCGTAGCCGTGGATCCTATCGGCTCCACCTTTCTCATCTTTCCTTTTTATTGGACATTTTCCTTCCCTATTATCGGGCTATTTCGGCCAGGGAATCGGAAGAATATCGAGTTTTTGTGAGACTCTCTCTCTCTCTCTCTCTCTTTCTCTTACTCTCTCGTTTCTCATCCTTCCCGTATTTATCTGCTCCAGAAAAACATATATGTATACATTCCTGTATATAGTATATGCGAGCACACAAGGGCTGTTTCATCCCCACGAGTATTGTGGGAATTGAATTGCGAAGAATCCACGTTTCTTCCTTCGATTCCCTCCTCGTCTACCAAGTTGAACGCACGGTCAAGGGGTAGTACTGCGAAACGTCAGTCAATCAGAGTCTCCGCGGTTCAATGAAATACGAGTTTGTTTATTTCTTGTTTTATATCTCAAATTCACAATTTCACGTGAAATATTATAAAGATCGTTGAGAAATAAGAAATCACTTAAAAATCAAAATATTCAATAGAACTGAGCCATTCGCATTGTATCCATCAATTTATTCGGTACAAACAATTTTTCAGTCCCGAATGAACAAAGCTTTACGCCCCATTTCAACGACTTTCTCAACTAATTAACCCAAATTTTTCAAGAATCTCGAGAAAATGAAGTCTCAAAGAAATCAAACGATGCTCTTCGAAAAACTTTTCGCTTTTAATCAGGATTTGATTTTTTCCCATTCCTTGGGCTGCATTTTTCTTTGAAATATTCATGCAAACATTTATTAGGAGCTCGATAAAATGATTTCTTTGGTTCAAGGGTCGTAAAGTCTGTATAACGATTGCCTTCATGGAGTCACCGAGACTCTCTCTCTCTCTCTCTCTCTCTCTCTCTCTCAATAGTGGAGTATAAGGGTAACGGAAGATCGAGAGGTTTACATGAATACGTAGTGAAACAGAGGAGCATGAACAATTTAGTCTTCCGTGTAAGCCCTCAATCGTTGAAGGTGCTGACCAGGAGGTCGCAGGCATACAGTGAAACGGTGGTTGTGGTGGTCAACGCTACGGTCGACATTCGCCAAGGTTTATTGAAATGTCCGGTCTTATACGGGGGTTAGACCTGAGGTCGTTAGATACCGAGGGCAAGATGAAGGGGATGAAAACAGGTCTGCGTTCACAATTCGGCAAATGCCGTTACACTCCAGGTCCCGCCACCAAAACTCTCGAGACCCTTCGACCTCGGAATGCCTAATGAGAACTGCGTGATTTCCGCTTTACTTTCGGTCACTCCGAAAATAATCGAGACTCTCCCTGAAATCGCGCTCGTAAATGATCACACCGCAATCTTTTCGGAGCTTCATCGAGTGAAGCGTGAACAAAAAGCTCGCAAAATCGAACGAGACAGTCTATCAGATAAGTTTTTTTTTTTATGATGTGGTTCAGAATTTCACTTTCATCAAGGTCGAGCACTTATCCGATTGAATAAACAGTCGTTGAAATAGATTCAACAAACTGTTTCTTTTATTTGTTGATTGATTTGGATCATTGATGACCATTGAATCATGTGTGCTGAATTGGATACTTGCGAGCGCGTGTGTCGATTCAAAGGAACTAAATTCTAATGACGAAAGAGTGATACGAAAAACAGTATTGCAGCTTCAATATCGTCATCATTCCCTGATGATATAATTTTCCAGCGTATATTCGCTCTTGCACAGTTTCACTAGATTCCGAGAGATTAGACCATTTTTAAGTATGATTGGGGAATGATCCAAATCAGGAGTACCTAACGCATATCAGGTACGTCGAAAGGCACACGCGTGCTCAAGAATGTGATATCTAATCTTCATTAAATCTCTATGGAAATGATTAATTGATCGAGGGAGCTTCACGTTCGAGATTACCCTCGCTATATATGTTCCTGATTGCGAGCGAAGTGGAGTTAGAGGAAGAAAGAGAGGCTTCAGCTCAATCGGTAGGAAGAGAAAGGTAGAGCACGAAGAGAAACGTTGTATATTCAAACTGCAGTGCACTCAGTTGAGAAAACAGCAAGGGAATTTTGAGAGTAGCTAGAGTGTGAGAATAAATCGTATTTGTCTGTATGTGTTTCTGTTTGAGAGAAACGGTGAAGGCGATCGAGTGTGTATTTGGCGCGGCGAGGAAAGTCGTGTCGGCGTCGATTGGCCGGGTGATTTGTGTTTTCATAATTAATTTAGTCCCTCATGGCGTGACGATGGTGCGCACGTGGAAATGGAACATAGAAGACACGAGTGAGCTGTGAGCCGAATCGTCGACGTCGATGACGACAACGACGTGGTGGACACGCGCGTATACACACGAGAGAATGTTTACGAACGATTCAACGAGGGATGCTGGAGCTGGAGGGAAGGGTTACAACCACCATCACGAACCATCTCGACAACCTGTGCCACGTGACTCCCTAAGGATAATTGGAGGTCGCTGCGGTTGTGGTCCTCCTACGGGGCTTTTCCCGCAGGACAATACTATCGTCCAAGGCCGGAAATACGATATCGTTTCGAGCCAAAGACCTCCGCATTGCCTAGTAGCCTCGCCACGAATTATCCGGATTTCCGTCATCGTCTCACTCCCTCGGACTCTATTTCTCTTTCCTCTTTACTCACTTTTTACTCTTATCATGCCACGATTATATTCTCCGATACTGAATTCTATTTGGACATAAACTTATTTGTTTAATTATCGAAACCAAATTTCGACATGAACGTTGTACTTTTGGAGACCAATTGTTCTGGAAAATGATGATTCTTTCCGTGGTTGAAATGGTTTTGAACTTACGTGAGAAATTATTTTCTCGATTCAAAATATTGATCGGATTGAATTCAGAGACAACTCAAGAGGTCAATTTCATTGGATGATACAGAACCGTTACAAATACAGAGGAACACCGATAATACGTTGTCACTGCTGCATAATCGTAGAAATGATTTTACTTTTTTTCATTTATAAAAAAAAAATAACGATCATCATATTACGCATATGAATTCGATGTCCATATCTTTTAAGCCTTGATTTCGATAATTACGGCGAAACATCGAACGAACCGGAGTCTCGTTTTCATTTATTATGAGAAAGAATAATTCACGATGAATCTATCGATTGTTAGACTCTTCAAGAGGATGGAATGGCGTCGTTCGTATTTTTTTGTGATGCTGCTGTTATTTAAATAACTGGTCAAAAATTACCAAAGCATTGATCAAGTTACTCGTATGACAATGAGTGAATCGGTAGACATTTTGACATTGTTGAAGTCAATTCGACCAGAAAATATTTGATCGTAGCCAATGAAACGTAGAAATGGCATAAAAAAATCGTCCACGATCGATGGAGCTGCATTTTACATCGCTCATGAGAATTTTCTGTTCTCAATATTAAAGAAATACAATCGAAATGGAATGTCTCATAAAAATACGGAACGACATCCATATGAGAAGAAACACACCCCCTTTGTAATAATTTCTTCTTCAAATAGTGTGCAATTATCTTTGTCATCGAAGCATTTTATTTCCACATCGATATTCCACTCAATTTCATCAATTTTTTCTCTGAATACGAATGTGTTGTCTTGTGACTGAACGAATCGGTGAAATAATTTGATCGAGTAACTAGTTTCAACGTTGTTGAATGCACAAGTTAAATTTCCCTTTGACAAAGTTGAACCCAGCAGCGACAAAATGTTATTTCCTGAGTCCTCTCACTTTCTCCTTCCCTATTCATGGCTATACGTGTATATGGATACCACTGTTTTTCGTTAGATTATACGGGAAATTCCGTTATCACACTGAGAGCGTTCCTTCGGCTTGGAGCATAGTGAATGTATAGCCTCGAGCGAGACGGGTCACGTTTTATTCTCTCTCTACTCCATTTACGCTTTTTCTTCGTACACGCTATTATATTGGGCAATATAACCCCCGTGCTACGTGTAACGCGAATTGCCTTCTTTAAAACGTTTAAATATGTTCAATTATCGCAGAAATATGTTGAATCGAAAAAACCATTTCATTAATTTTTTCTGATGCATTTATTTTTGTTTTCTGATACAACAACTTTGGTTTTCCTCGAGTGCTCATTTTTTTTTGTTTATTACAGTCATATCTCCAGAAAATATAGAATTCACCCGTTAAAAGTAATAAACGTTCTGTCATCGAATGAAATTATCTATAAATAACTCGACTCAATTTCTGTGCTTCGTGCACCCATAAAATTTGAAAACAAGCTAGTATGGCTGACAATCCGAGAGCTCTGATTTGAAAAACTCATTAACTATGTAATCACATTTACTTCTCACAGAGCTCGAGCTCCTGTTTCTCCATGGAGAGTTAAATTTTTATGCGGCATAATATCCTGCCATATTTCAACACAAATTTTCATGAATGTAGATGTAATCGAATACGGACTTTCCGATGGCAATTTTTTGGGTCAAATCCTGTTGCTTTTTTTTACCTAAAATCTGACCCCATAAATAACGACTCGACATTACATTGATCAAGGTTTGAAAAAAAAAACCTTCGCGAATATTGTTTTAGTGAAAAGTTGGTGGTTTCACATAAAATATTAACGCATTATATTCATTTTCACATAGTTGTTTATTTAATTGCATCGTATAGCAGGCACGAATTAAATTGTTAAGCTGAATTACAATTATGCGTACACGTTCTATTAAATTACACTCACCTTCTCGCATGAACGAGATATCCGTTCATTAGCTCTCTCGTCTCGTACGAGCGGTTCCACGAGAGTTCGTTACCGCACGCGGAGAAATCTGTGTGTCATTGTAGCAAAAGTTGATTTGCTAATTATATATATGCTGCGGTGGACATTTGATATGTAAATGCAAATGAATTGTACATATCCTGTGAAATAAATGAAACAAAGCTTGGAACCAGACAAAGTTCCTAGCTCCAGTTGAAAAAAAAAATCGAGTGCCGGAGTCATTTATTTTTGGTTGCATAACAATTTTTTATCGCACACCGAATCCTGAGTATCAACCATGCGAAAGAAATTTACATATACATAAACAAAAGTACAGATTCTTGTTTGCACATTCCGATAAATGGATTTTAGGCTTTTATGGGTTTAGCAAACAGTCAGAAAAGAGTCTTAAATATTTCGCAAATAAATGTGTATACACTGAATTCTTGTAGATAAAACATTTTTTTGTAAAATGTCTGATCGTTTTCAGCGACGATCCATACGATTTTGAACAAGCTCCGCATTCGCACTCCGGAAGAACTGACTAGTATAAAATAATTTTTTTTTCATACCAAGGATAATAATATTTCGCAAAGGGTAATTTAATTTATGGAGAACAAATTGGAACGTAGGAGCATGGATTATACTGTTTCAACGAAATTATTTCTGTTCGTGCAGGTTGTAACTTCACTATTATCAGAATGCTCTTATCATCTCGGGTTTTATAGAGCACGTATTTCGTTTCTCACGTGGGACACAAAAGGCTGGCGGGCTCCCTCATATTAACACACTCTGCGGAGCAGCCCTTTTGCCTCGTACACTGTCGTTTCTCGCAGGCTTCCAAGGCGGCTTATGAATTTATTAGAAAGTTCTTTTTTTTTTTTTGTTTTACTTTTTTTTAAGCGAAGTACAAGAGAAAAAGCTCTCGTGTCTCTCCCAAGCTCTGGAGTCCAAGCCCGAGAGGGACTCGCGGCTCTCTGTTGTATTTATGAGGGTATGTTTTAACTTGGTAATTTATACACGTCCGTACAGAGACCAGTTGCAAGCGTCGCGACACCGTTAATAATTAGAATCCTCAGGTAAAACGACGAGAAACAGAAATAGAAAAAGTACATTTTCAACTTTGAAACGTGTTTCTGTATTACGTCACAGAAAATTTATTTAGATTTTTATTCTACGCCGTTTCGGATTCCCAACTATTTTTTATTTTCACTTTTTTTTTTTTTTTTTATCTGGTAATTTCTCTTTCGATCGAAAGCGATGAGCGCGTGGTCCGTGTATGACTCCTGTGATGTCACGAGTTCGGCGATCTTTTGAGAAAATTTGTCAAGTGGGACAAAGTGAGGTCAAAGTGATGGGAAAGGGTCGTAAAAACACGCAGAGACAATGAAAATAGTGAATCAAATTGTTCACTCTCGAGAATTCGATAATCGATTATCGAACGTGAAAATTTTTTTTTTCATCATTTGAAGATATAGAAATCATTCGATGAACAATTGTTTCCTGATGAATGCACGAAGAGAACGAGGGTAAAGCCTAAAAGTGGCTGAATCTGCTGATGTTGCGTCAGCAGTAACAGCGGGAAAAGTAATTGGAACGAACACGTGAACGGGACCAGCCTTTTTCGTGTCCGAAAAAATGGTAATGAAACGCCGAACAATGTTCAATGTACGATAAAAAATCATGGAGATCTCGCGTGAGTTCTCTAACGTTTTAGCGTTTTGGATGCTACACGTTTCAGCGGATGTACCGTAAAGAAAAAAAAGAAATTAAATCGTCACCTCAATATTTCTGTAGTAATATCTCGCGCATAATCCTTTCGACCGCTGGATTCGATCCCTTTGGTCCCTTTGGAAAAGTTGGTTGGATATTTTTTGCGTAAAAGTAGTGAGTTCTCCTGGGTAACTTCTCGGGTTAGGATAGATCTTGGGAGCTGAAGAGGGGCCGCAGCTTTAATAAATGTCCCTCGTGCGTGGTCGGCAAGGATACAAATCGCCTGGAACCGCAGACACAATGCTTAGTAATGGTGACCGACGGTTCCGGTGTCGGCTGCTGGTCCCGCCAAGCTGTCTTTCTCCATCCACATACATTTACGTGGCTTAGACCCAAATGTGAAAGGACCATGTTATATACGTATTTATATAAATGCACTAGATTGCGGTCCACACGAATCCGACATTCGTTACGTTCCTTGGATCCTCGCGTATTCAGCGCGATTTGATGCACGCACAGCTCAACGGACAAACGAGCTTAATTAATCGTTCGTTTACATACGCGTGTGCTTGTGCATGCACTCTACATAGATAAGTACAAATCGATTCATGCTTAAATCAAAGAACGTTCATCGTTTCTAATCGCTGCTTTCAAACGATGAATTGTTGAATACAATTTTCAATAGCTCATATTTTTTTGACAACAGATATTATATAGAAATTTTGTTAAAATTAGAAATGTCAATAAGTTTTTAATCAATAAGTTTTAATTTCCGCTACTTACACGTTTCTTGTTCCGTTTAGTTCATACCGGAAGTCGCGTTCCAGAAACAAAATGATGATGTTCTGTTCGATGTCATCCTTTATACAAGGAAGTATACGATACACCATCATAATGCAGTTTGTATATCAGTCTGAGGACATTGACAGTCGAGAAGAGTAGCTGTAAAGGATTCATGTCGAGGGATCGTCTCGTATTCCCTTTGAATATTATGCTCTAAGGCAATGGCAGCGGGTCCTTGGTCCTCAACATCCTTTTCAAAACTCGTCTAGTATATATACACGGCAAGTTAATAAACTTCGCAACTCTCGTTATGTTTCTGTCTGCCTTTTACTTTTACTGGACCATCCGCCGTACGATGTTGCTGCAAAGCAGAGGATAAGAGTACGGAGACGTCAGGTCTGATGGGTTTAGTGTCTCCATGGAATTTTCATATACTTATATATTTTTACGAACCTCATCACCGATCTACTTTTATGTCGAGTCTTTCTCAAGTCTCAATACTCTTGGGTTTTTACTTACTTTGTTATAGTCAGGTATTTCAATGTAATTTGCCAGAATTAGTTACGTAAGATACTTTGAATTAACGTCGATCTATTATTCAGCTGCTCGCGACCTGCTCGTCTACACATTTTCACCATCGATGAATATGTGACAAGAACTGATCTAACGAGCACCACTTTTTCATTAATTTTCATTTCTAACCAATTAATTGACAATCCGACAAATGCTCCAACTACCCAATCAACCTAAAAATCCAATTGATCTAACAAATATTTCTTTACTTTTTCTCGAATTCCCATTTTCAAAGTGCCTCGAAATCATTGGTCAACAGTTTCGGAAAAAGTTGAAAAAAAATCTCGTTTCCTACCATTTTTTCAACGAGATTTACGTAAATGACGATAAACTGTAGGGTCTGTAAAAAAAATGAATAAAACAAACAAAAAAAAAATGGAAAACAGGAAAAAATGGCGTGGTAGAGCGAGTTCGTTAGTCGTTAGTGACTAATCCGCTGTTGGGGATACAGCCTCTGTCACTCTCTTTCTCTTTCTCTCGCGAGGGAATCCCGCGCGATATCCAGAGATAGGACATATGGTTCACGGACCATCGAAGTCCCAGTAATCGCACATGGAGGATGAGGAGAGATAGGGAGTGGGAAAACGACTGGAGGGCTCAAGAGTCGCGTGAAAACTAGCTGGGGTTTCAGAGGTTCTGCAAACGTGATACATGTTAAATAAAATACTCCACGTAAAATACTCTCACACATTTATACAACGTGTATTTAGAGAACTACATAAGTGTCGTTGTAGTTGAGTGAGCGCCCAACTTGACCCTCACGCATCCCTAACAACCAGCCCTGCTGGGGAGGATTCTCTGGCTTCTGTTGATTCAAGTGAGCACGTGATAAAAATGACAATGATGAGTTAATGCAATAACAGTGTAGGCCCCTCCCATTACCGTTGCACACATGTACGGCCAGTTTCACATTCAGGATAGTATTTTTTTTTTTTTTTTCGAGACACAGCTTTTCACTCGCATCCCCGAATGAAAGGGTTTTTTGGCAGCTTGCGTAGTAACTTTGTCGAGAAAACAAGGGATGCTGTAGCGATTTACGATTTTCTTCGAGACGTTATTGCTCTTTCGTTATATTTGAATAATTTTCTATGAGTAATTTCGAATGTCTGGAATCGATGGAGTTCGAAAAAAATTGATAATATTCGGGTTTTATTATACAAGCGAAAAATCAACGAATCGACGATTCTTTAGCGATTTATTTCGACGCACATTATCGTTTCGGTGACTGTTAGAAAATGTATAGGCTGCACGTAAAATAATTGTGGCAAAAAATGTTATTGAAATAGCTCGTATGAGTGTATGGGGCGAGTTTTTTTTTCCATGATCATGGTGTTTGAAGTAAATGGTATACAGTAATTGACCACTCAATCAGTTAAAGGTAAATAGTTATTGACATATCTGCGTTCCTTCCTAGGCAAGCTATTCGAGTGCGAAGCGAACCAATTCATTCGACTGTTTCGCAGCTCGTTGAAACCAGCGCCCCGAGGGCTGAAATTCGTCCCTCACTTTTCGGGATTTAGTCTCGGGGTTGCTTCAGTATGTGCCGGTCATATATCGAGGGGGGATAGAATTTAACTCTCTTCATTTCCATTTCTGTCTCTCTAATTTTTACACGATATTCGTAATAAAAAAGAAAAATGGACGCTCGATCCAACACTGAAAGTGACTGAACGTGGTTCACCAACCTGGAGATGTAGCAGTGAAAAGTGGTATTTTAGTTTTCGCAGCCAGGGTGCGCTCTAGCTCTTTTCTCCCAGCAGGCGAATCCTCCATTTCCTCCCACAATATTTGCCCGGTGTACAGAACTTGCGCAATAACCCGTGATGAACGAGATTAATACCATCCAATTATTCCCTTGGTCTATCTTTTCCCCTATCCCGAACTCGTCCCTTGATATTATGTTTGAACAAACTTAAAATTGGATAAGCATCGAGGTATTTTAGTAACATTTACCTGGTGGGATGAAATATTTTATAAAGTAAATTCAAATGATGAAAATTGAGAGATAAAACAGAGAATTGTTTAAACTTTTTTAACGAGTACTAGCCTGCTATAATGAAGGGTATAAAACGAATCCATTAGATTGGACGAATCCATTGGATTAAACCAAGTGCAATTATCTTCGTTAAAGACAAAGGAAGATATTGATTTCATCCACTTTTAGTATAATTCTGTAGAGACGAGAATATTCAATTATTCAGAATAATTCTCATTGATTCTCCAATCTCCAGTCTAAATTCTCATTAATATTATTTTGAAATATGTGTCCATGAGAGAAATAACTCTACAGCTATAACTATAATGCTAGTTTGAAGATATTCAAAAGGGTATCGAAATAATTAGGCGTCACTCTTCCTCGCCCTGTTCGCACGATAATTCGAGAGGCTCCTTTAGCGCAGTTTCGTCAGAGCCAAAGCCAACTTGATTTAAAATGCATAATCTACCAAATTGCCAAATTCTCTCCTTCTCTTTCTCTCTCTCCCCCTTTCCTCCACTAGATCCCTATCCATGGAATAATTGAGGACCCACAAACGCCACGTTTGGTCGTGGTTTTCGTATTCGCAATGGAGGAGGTAGAGGGAAGACGAACATGTAGAGCATGGTGTCGGGCAATAGAAATTACTCCTTAAGAGCGTTAAGAGGAAGCTCCGGAGTGTCTCCGTGATCGCCACGTTTGTGTGTTGCACAAACAACGATTGTTCGTGGTTTTCGTTGGCTGGTGGTCGCTTTTGCAGAGTTAATTGGCCGTCTGACAGACGCATCAACGCTGGACCAGTCTCCGTATTACGTTGCACATACGGCCGAGATACGTTGCATAATTAATCCTCCACCCTGGTTGACCTCGAGCGGTGACCCTGCAAACTCTACCCTCTATAGAGAAGTCACCCTACATCGGAACACTGCATGGAATAAGCAACGTTTGCTATGCCACTTATGTTTGTGTATTTTCGCGAATGCGCAGTCACAACTCACTAATGAGCCAACATCGTTTTTTACTTTTCTAACTGCAAAAATCGATTGATACACATTCAACGAAGTTTTCTCTTGGAATTTTTTTTTTTCAGCTCATCAAATCGATGCAATGTTCTACCAATTTTTTCGAATGTAAGTTTTTCATGTTATGGCTCATGAGAAATATTATTTTCTCTACGACGTTCCATTCGCGATGTCAATTTTTCGTTCTTTTCTCGTAGTTGCCAACAGATACGAAGCCAAGCTATCTGTTATTTTGTAACTTACAATATTGCAGCACAAATGCAATATTCGTAACTTTGTGCTGTTTTGCATCGATGTTTCGTATTCTATTCGCACATATTCGGAATTCTTCGAAGGGGTTTCTTCTCCCAGGACATTTTAATAACTACTTTTGATCGATCTACACGGCGCATTCTTCTCTACATCTTTGCTTTCTTCTTATTTATTTTTTACTGCAAACATTGAATATATTCTCGTTGGTGTATTTGTTCGCTTATAGATATTACATGAAACGCGCGTGCACACTAATGCACTTGCCTTTTCTCTCTCTCTCTCTCTCTCATTCTTTTTCTCTCTGTCTTTTTCTCAACATAGATCCTCTTCGCCAGAGCTCCACGTCTGTACATCCCTTTACCTCGCTCCGATCCATCTGTAGCTTTCTCTCTCTCTCTCTTTTTTCTCTTTCTCGCTCTCTATCTCCGTGTTCTCTTATCCACCGTGTTCGTCCTAAGGGATATTCGCTGAAGCCCTGACCGGAAACACCGTGGCTACATCCTCGTTTTATACCAATTCAAAAACAGACAGCTCCGATCACTGGGAATACATACCGACTCGAGAGATATCGTTCGATCAGGTGGGTATACATTTCGGAAGGGACATTCTATTTGATCCTGCCGAATCGTGAACGAATTCGAGAGATGAATAGATGCCAATACGCATGTACAGAATACACGTTAAAATCTAAAATACCATTCCTCCCTTTCATCTGATTTTCACTCCATTCTTTTGATCGTGGCTTCCCGCTGGATGTTTGATTTTTCGTCAGATTAAATTATTTGATTTCGGTGCAATTCATTCCTATTTCGTAAAATAATTCAAAATTTGAGGATTCGCGTTTGGACAAAAATCGCTGGTTATCTTGGCACTCGTAGTATTCACCACGACCAAGTATCAGTAGCTACTATATAAATTGGCAGAATCATCGGAACAATGAATTATTCTAATTATTTATGCGAAAGTATATACCAAAAAACGCCTTGTTTAGCACTCCGAGCGAGCACAACCTTTGAAGCTTACAGACAAAAAAAAAAAGTACAATTTTCATGATTATTAACGAGAATACTAATACAAAGCATAATCTTTCAGCTGAGCTCTGAACATCAATATGATAAAATTCTGGTCACATATCATTCGTTATTACTAATTTATTAAAAAATCCGTGAAGGTCTATCGCAGCTTCCATTACGCGCTACGCATATTTCATGTACTAATAACGAAAGTGAGGAGAGGAGTAAAACACTAAAGCGAAAACGAGGAATTAACGTCGATGGACGTTTTTGAGCCGCTTACAGGATGCTCAAAAGATCTTTATATTCTGTTAGCTTAAGATCCTGGGCTAGTACCCTCGAATATTTTTTGGTATATATTCTCGTGAAAAAGCAGGCATTACAGTGACGCAAAGCCCCCGTGTTACTTCATAATTACAGCTACACCATTGACGTTTTTCGGCGCATTGAGCTGAACTTCCAAAAAAATTGGATTGTGATTTCCTCTCTTATTTCTCCTCTCTCTTTGTAATTCCTTTTGTGGCAAATCGAAAATGAAGAAAAAAAGTACAGCTGAGAGAAATATTGAAAAACGTGATCGCATGATCAAGCTCGAAAAATTTTGAAACAACAAGATTAAAAATAGAAAGAATTCTAAAATTTGTAGAGTGTCTAAATCGGTGAATCGACAAAAATGCACAAAATGGATGGGAAAGCCGTGGCGGAATAGAATCGAATGGAATAGTGAGAAACGTCGAAGGAAAAGTTTAAATGAAATTTTATCGGGTGAAACTCTCGATTTTTGTTCTCACTGAATCTTTTGTGACTTACATATTTTCTTACATACACATATTATATACATATATTACAAACGTGCAAGCTTCTAGGCCTCCTTCACCTGTTTTACATTTAGAATGCATTACGTACGAATAAAGAAATAGGAGAGAGGCCAAGGGAAGGGAAGGGAAAGAGAGATACAGAGAGAATAAAAAGAGGAAAGAAGAGATGAAAAAAAGCGAATGGGAAGAGGCAGGTTCAAATCCCGCGCGAGAGGCGATAAAATGAAATTAATGGTCGAACAGAGGCCAACCATTCAGGCAGCCGACTTCGAAATATAGTAGTATCGAATCGAGAAAAAGGGAGAAACAAAACGAGAGGGGAGGAGAAGAGAGGGTGCTTCGAAAAACGCTTGAAAACACGACGAGAATCGTAGGAAATGAAAGGGTATATATTTGATATAGGGACAAAAGAAGATACGGAAAAAAAAGCTTATCGTGATTACGTGCCTGATCGTGGGAATTAAACGTAGGTCTTAAGTCATTTATTCGAAATACGATGGAACCACTGCAAGTTCAGCAGCGGAAAAACGAGCAAAAAATCCTAATAGTTTTCAGAATTACGGTCACGTCTCTTGAATAAGAAAAAAATATTATCGACAAACGAGATGGCAGCACCGATCAATTTTTACACCGAATATAAACTTTTCATTAAACGATAACCGATGAAAATAAAAATTGATTTTCTTGTGATGCTACCCAAAATGTCAAGAATCCCGAGAAAAAAATGATTCACAAATGACAACTAATAACTTTTATGCCTATGAAATTTCTCATCTTCGATATCAATTGACCCGGAAAATTGTTGAGAAATATAGCTCGTTTCAAGACAACGTATTCATGCTGAACGTAGTAGCTTTTTCTCGTGCATCGCTTATGAAAATTAATTTGGCAACTCACTGGTAATAACGGTGATGCTGGGAAGTCTGAGAGAAGGTCTTACCTTTGATAGCACTTAGCTCCAAGTACACGAGTATTAAGCGTCTACGTCTCATGATGGCGACTGCTACCGGGTCTTGGAAAGAAGAAAGAGAGAGAAAGAGATGCGAGAGAGGACTGTATTACGGGAATCGTCCCGTACAGGGCGTGTCATGGTGGAAAAAGGTTGGTGGTTACTTCACACGGGCCCTCCAAGAGCTCGTTCAGAAAGCAAAAATGCTGAAAACTTACGGAACAGTAATTTTCATGGTGGAGGTGCGATGAGGAAAAAACGATCATGAGAAGAGGTAGAAGGTGAGGAAGGGACGAGAAGCATTTTCACCATCCTCAATACTCTTCCTTTATTTCAGGGCGTCACGCACTTCGTGAGAGTGAAATCCACCACACTCTGGCCAAAAGCTGAATGCGAATAAAACTAACGAAAAAGACCGGAAAACTCGTTTCCGTTAAGTGTGGCAGAAAAAAACAAAAAAAAAAATTAAAGTAAGAGGAAGAAGAAGGCATTCCAGAGGGAAATATGACACCCGCTACATTCAGGATAATGGACGATGGCTATTAATTAAATAGATTAAAGTTTAAGTTGGCATCATTAGCGAGTGAACCAGGTAAAAAAAGTAACGAGAAAACATCTGGCCAGCCACTGTTGTTCACCACATGAAATTGTGAAGCTAAAAGAGAATGAAATAAAGTAAAAAAAAGTATGCCTTTACCGACTGTGGATAAAAGTCAGCATTACATTAGTCGAGGATGTTCCGAAGGAGATGAGGATGTAGGAGGAGGCTATGATAGAGAAAATTAATCGTCCGTGGCGTGATATTTGCGCTTGTTACCATTACACGCCTCATTAATAAAGTTGGAATCTAATTATTGTACGATATAGCTAATTAGTGTGTTTTTAAATGCGTATCACTTAGGCTACCCTTAACGCGGGATGAAGGTTCTGGAATAAAAAATAAAAAAAAATTCCTGAATTCAACATTTATTCAAAAAGCCTTGAACTCGTTCCAACTCGTAGTAAGTTTTATTTTCAAAAATGTTTATCTTTTTCGGTCCGTGTGAAACGTACGAGGAGAAAAAGAATCGTGAAACAATTTGCCGGCGATTTTCATCCACTCGAAAAGAGAAGGTAAGAGAAAATCGCTGAGAAAGCCGTACGTGGCGTGGAGCGCGCGCGGCGATTCTTCGTCATCTTCGTGGTAATACGACTTTTCTTCATGGCCACTTTGACTCCACCCTGGTAATTTGGCCCTACCTCACACTCTTTCTACTTTTTTTTTTCCTTCTTATTTCCTTTGCTGTCAGTCCTGTTCGGGTCTTTGCCGAGAAAATGTGTGTATGTTCGTGTCTCTCGTTCCTTTCGAGCAGTATCTCTCCTCTCGGCAAAGGAGTATCCCGAGGGACTTCCGGCTGCCACGGATCGAAGAGCGAGCCACGCGAAGAGTTTCTTCTATCCTTCTCTCATCTCTCTCTCTCCCTCTCTCTCTCTCTCTCTCTCTCTCTCTCTCTCTCTCTCTCTCTCTCTCTCACCCACTGACTCCTTTGCCATTCTTTTTCGTACTTGAGTTCTAATGGACCTGAGAAAGGGACAAGGCTCAGACACACCAAGACGAAAAATCGACCAAGCATCCTTCTTGCGCACATTTATCTGCACACGCATAAGCGCACGTACACAAAACTCAAATAAGTATGTATATAACTAGCTTAACGGAGAGACAGAATTGCATTTGATCTTTATTGTGTATGTGTCTTCTGGTCGCGTTGCAAAAGAAAAACTGTCGTGCCTGGAAAAATCCGGAAACCCTTGACTACGTTTTTCTCATCCCATCTTTTTCATTTCCCTTTCTTCATTTTATTTCTCCATCCTTTTATTCTTCTAGTATCTTTCAATACTGCGTTCTCGTATCGCTCAATTAAATCTGTTTATTCAGCCATTTATCTTACTCGCCCTCTTTGCACACGACAAAAAGATCTTTCCTCTCTCTGTGCGGTTACAGAAATGGCATATCCTCTTTCGTCTTTAATCCTAAGAGTGTAATGCAATTGGCCGAATCGTTTTCTTTCTTTTCTCGAATTTCGTAAACGCACCAGTGTAATTTTTGCGCTCTTATCCATTCATCCGGATGAAATATTTCGTGCAAAATACCTTGATAAATTTCTCATTCGAAATACTCATTCTTCAATTATATAATTTCAAGTGATTAATTTCATAAATAGAGACTTGAACAAAAATTCGGTGAGGTGTGGTTTCAACTTTATTTTTATCTAAAGATAAATAGTTATATGAAAGAAAATAAAAATGAAGAAATTGATGGGTTAAGAGTTTTTTTAAATCTTTAAATTGATGCAATTCTGATAAATCAATTCGATCTTTGGTTTTTATTGCTTTTAATTCAATATTTAGTTTGACTCAATTTTCTATTCAATCTTTGTGAAACTTCTACATATCCTTTTTCTTTTTTTTTTTCCTTCAACGTTTACAAACGATTTCGCGAAGTTTCCACTTGTTCGCCACTTATGTAACCCAATCCCATCCTCTTCGCTCCGCTCGCCCTTTCCTCCCTGCTGATTTCCAATGCCCGACCATTACCCGACTATCGTCCGAAACTCGTCCTATAGGATCTTCAGAAACATCACCCTCTTGGGACTTTAATAAAATATCTCAAATACCAATATTGTTTCTACGGAACGTCGCTCCCGGTCAGTTTGTCTCGCTATCTTCAAGCAAAGAAGCAGGACTCTTCGCGAAAGTGAAAATACATTAGTCCCTAGATACATTGCGAAAGTTTCTATGGTTTAGGTCGGCTTCGGATGACAGTTTGAGAATAGAAGTGTCCTTCTCGTTATCCATTTTAATTCCGTCGAGTTTTGGAAACATTTTTTCAAGATGTAAAGGATTATTTGAATATGAAAATACAGAGTGAAAAAGGATGCTCAGACTTTTTCTGTGTGTTTTTCAATCGTTTTAAACTACGAAACACGATGGCAGATAATTATTTTCATTATTCATAAGATAATATTCTCACTGTGAATTGCTTGATGATAATTGAAAAACATGAAGAAACATACAACACTTAATAATAAATAAGCATTATCTACAAAACAGTTTCTCCTTCATTTTCCTTTGCATCAGGAATTATTCATTGTTGTAAGTAAAGAAGCTTTATATTAGTTGTAAAGAAGCTTAAACGGTACCTCTTCGCATTTATTTCCCTTTCCACTGGTCTTTTTCTCGCTTTTATTCTATCTTTTTTCTATAATTTATCTTCTATTTTCTGAAATTTTTGATCTTCTCATATTTTCGCTATTCCGTATAACATCGAAAAGAATGCGACCCTCAGCTTGAATTTCGTCGCACCCTTACTCACTCGAGTTTTCGTTTTACTGCTTCTCGTCTCTCCCGGCAGAGACGTCAAATATCTTTGCTCGTATATCTTGCAAATCTTGTATAGCAGCTGTCATGAAATCTGACGTTATGTTTCCCACTCTTTTATTCCTTATAATCCATTGATGCAATGCCAAGAAGATGGATAGCAGCTTGAGAAAATGTTCGTGAAATCAAAGTTTTCAAAAACACGAGAGAGATTACATTTTCAGGCAACTTCATAGATTTGCCTTCAATAAATCACTTCGTTTGATCATTTCCTGATAAAGCACCCTTTAAACTTTGTCCATTTTTAAGTGTAGATATTTTAAACACTTTTTTTTTATTAAATGCAACTCAATTTCTTGGAACAATTCTATGCATTTGATTCCCTGCGTAATATGATTTTCCAAGATAAAAATTGATCAGTACATTTTTAGCGACCACGATGCAAGTAAAGAATGTAAATAAAAAAAATAGAAAAAATATCCAGATGACGAGATGTTTTTCCCCCCTTTTAGCTTGAATAATGAGATGCAGCCACGTAGGGAAAAAGAAAAAGGGAACATCGCGTACAATAATATGTATATACGTAAATATTAGAAACGTAAATCCTCCTCTCACCTTTTATTCTTAACCGTAACGTTGTCTTTGCTTTTTTGAGAAAGGTAAAGAGATAGGGTGACCCCCAGAGCTCGGTAACGCATGTCGAAAATGTACGGTCTGCAGAACCGCGAGGGAAGCAGAAGAAGATGAAAACGTGAGAGGGTAGTTTTTCGCTTTAGAGATTCTCGCGCCTTCCATTTCGTTTCTCTCGTCTATATATCCCTCCCCCTTCTCAAGAGAGGCGCTCGCTTATCTGACTTGTTAATGCACCGCACCGATACTCTTAAAATTCCGGAGGGTCTTTCCAGCGGACAAAAGTAGATCGTCGAATACAAGTAAAAAAGAGAGGGGAAGATAATGCATCCGGCGTGAACCCGATTTCTCTCATACACGAATTATCGCTTCATTATGTAAATTTTCGCCCGGCCATAAAGAAACAAGAATGGTTAAACTTTCAACGAATCGCGTCATTGATCCAGTTATTTAAAAGTAGAATACTAGTCTTGACATTTCCCATCTTTTTATACATAAACGACATTTCCACTTATAATAATTGTCACACTATCTGTTATGGTTTTCTTTTATATTTGGTAGGACCTTTGAGAAACCTTACTTCTTTGAGGAAGTTTGAGAAAAAGGAGTCCTGAGAAGCCGAACTTCTTCAACGAATTTAAATATTTCAAAGCTTCTTTTCCTCTAGACATACCCCGAACGAGCTGTTGTGGGAATATGTTTGAATGTGTTTTTCTAACGACGAAATATTTCCTATTTTTTAAATTCAATCATCATTCGTTCAATATTAAATATGCGATAGATGAATATTAAAAAAGAATCTCCGTTTCTTTATCGTCTTCAAAAACGAGTTTCCGAACAAGGTGCATTGAACTTCTCAAGCATTTTCTCGTCGTTTCCCTTTAATAATAGAGATTCTAGTTATTGTCTGAGACATTGGCATAAATACGAAGAGTTGTTCGTGGTCAATCGAATACTGACATTTCTACAATACTCGAAGAAATTCCTGCAGCATCCGCCACATGAATTTCGAGTTTCAAAATTATCTCCTGTGCACCGCATATAACAAGATAGTTCGGTTCTATATTAGTGCTTTGATATTTCTGTTGTATCCAGAATTTCTGGTTCTGTCAAAGAACTCGCAGAGCAACTGTTTAAATATTCGATTAGAGTGATACATTTTACGATTAATTTATGTAGCGCAAAACTTCGCTTTACCGTAAGGACGAAGAATCAAATTTTGCTATTATATAGCAAAAGCTATGACACGGATCTTCTATACCTGCCAATTAGTAGACACGTGACACAAGCACTGTAATATGTATCAATCCATTTGTCATTTACCTATTTATTTTCAAATTTCTGGAAAATTACCTAAATATGCCCCCCCACCCCCACCCTTCACCCTTCACCCTTATCAATTTCTACTGTTAAATGCACCCACAATTTATATTTTCAAAGTGAGTCATCGAGCACTTAGACAGAAATCACAAAAATCCATAATAATTATCAGAAAACGTAATAGAAAAATAATATACATCGTGAAAAAGTTTACATGTGTCAGAAAAATATTGAGTGAACTCCGGATTTTCCCAATAATATCGGTATCGACTTTTTGATATTGTCAGACCCAACATTACAAAAGCAAGTAGTACAAACCGCACTGATACACACGCGAATGTCGTGTCAAGCGTACAGACCAGATACGAAATCCTGTCGACGTATCTTTAAACGAAATGTCGGGATGTTAAAGCATTTCGCTTTACTCGTTTCAACGGAAGTCAATGGGCAAGGAACCGAGAGAAATAAAAACAAATAAAAAAGTATATTCGATGCTAAGATGGGTAGAGGATTTGAAAACTCCCTGGGAATTTTTGCAGCATCCTTCGTATTCCGATACGATTTGCTCGTCTTTCCGGGATCTCGGTGTCCCAGAGGTTTTTCTAATCATTCGAATGGCAACAAAATAAGATCCAGCTGTCGAAAATCTGTTACAATATTTATCATCCTCTACCATTTATTCTCTTGGTCTAGAAAATTGTCAGGAATGAACGAAATTTTTCTTAGTTAAGAGTGTTAACATTGCGAATCAATTGAAATCCATTTAAACAATTTCCTATTTCCTGATAATTCCCATGTTCCTGAAAGAACTCCCAAGAACGTTGCCCTCAGCTACTCTTTCATAATAGACCAGTGTATTCAGGGCCAAAAAAAAACTAAGGAAAAGCCAGTCGATACATGCGGATATATTTCGTCTGAGTTTCATTGGTGTAGCATCATCGGAAACTGAAAAAAACTGCTTTTTTAACGTAAACGTTCGGCTTGAGTAATTGCAGAAGCCACACGTGGACGGCGCAGCCACCGCTTCCGGCTGCTTTTCAAAGTATCATTCCGAATAATCAGTCTCGTCTGATATGAAGATGTTTGAATAAATAAAAATATATATTCCAATGAAAAGTTTTTCCTTTTTACACTTACGACGAAGATCAAAATGTATAAACACACTCATAGAAAGTTCTTCTTTTCTTCGTGGTTATTCGCATCCCTCAAAAGAATCGATTTCACGGAGGTACCATTGTGTTCTCGTTCTTTAATACGACAGCCTCGTCATATTTTGATATATTTTGATATGAAAAACATGTAGGCGTTGTTTCCTCAAATGGCCATCTGGTTGTGTATACACTTCATGTAATAACAAGGATCTTGTATACTTCAATAACGTTGTATTGAACGGAAAACGGGAAGGAGTATTACGGTAGTGTATTGGATGTATTATTAATCCCTGCCTAACAACGAGAAACCCCTGGCATGGGATGAGGATGCTCTGACGCAGTCGCAAAAGGGGCGTAGGAATTCACAAATTGGACCCGTCCAAAAGCATTCGTAATTCTCGATGATATACTGACTGAAGAGATAAAGAGAGAGGGAGAGAGAGAGAGAGAAAGAGAGAGAATATATATTCTAGTTCTCGACGTGTCGCTATTCCTATCCCTTTCACGCTTCATCAATGATTGATATTTTGCCCGATCTGGATTCTGCCCCTTCCTCACTTTCAAAACTCCACATTTCCCATTTTTTTTCATCTCAGCATATCGTGACTTCGCCAATTTACCTTTCATTCCACTCCGCCAGTAATAAGAGAATTGTAATATATTATTTATGGAGAAAAAAAAAAACAAATTGCTTTAAAAGAATTAATGTATCAAGGATCGCTGACGGTTGGATGATGAAAACCGTCTGAAATATGAGTTCTTCAATTAATCATGAGCTTCTTTACCTGCGTAAGAAAAGAAAAATATGTTTCATTTTTCGAAATTGATTTTTTTTATACGAAAAATTTCACGTTGATCGCGTTGCGAAGAAAATAACTGTTTATCAATTCAAAGCATCGTAAATTTTGTTAAGAATTGACGACATGTTTCTACATGGCGATGTGAAAATTTCAGTTTTTCGCGTAAAATCTCGCTCCGAGTAAAAATAATTGAACGCTCTAATAAAAAACGTACAGGAAAAACCGTTTGCTGCTGCAATGAGGCACGAGGATTCTTAGGGTTTACAGGAATTTTAGGAGCGTTTACCGTCTGACGATAAAATACACGACTGGCAAAACGTTGGAAGCGAAGTGAAGGTTTCACTTTTAAACAAATGGCGTTGAAAGTTTAAAGTAGCGCGGACTTCTCGCTCCACGTACTTCTTATCATATTCTTTGACAGATATAAAGTGAATTTTTTTTTTTTTTTCTTTAAACTTTTAAAAGGTGTTTCGACTACTTAATTTCTCTCTCTTTCTTTCTCTGTCCTCCGGATCTCTCAAGCGACTCATCCCCAATCTCCCTGAGGACAGAGAACCGGAGAGGCAGAGTTTAGTCGTTTCATCGAATGAAAGAGAAGATTTACTGCTACTGACGAAACTTTAACGATATACGTAATAACTTAGGCTAAAAAATGTCTCCGAAACCTTGGTAGTAGTCAGTGGCTGAAACATAATTGAAGTGGAACTTAATATCGCACTCACTGATTATGATTTATAAACTAATTCAGCAACAAGCAAATAACCGATTGGCTCTGCACTTCGATCCAGAACTTTTCAATTTCTTACATTCGAAGGTTTATACTTTCATCGAATTATTTGACTGAGCATAAAAAAGAAATAAAAGAATTAAAACTCTTTTCGTCGGTCGATAATTTATTAGTGCGACCCCAAAATATCTACCACTTTTGTTATCAGACATGCCGATACTCAAAAACGGTGTATCCGTCGTAAATTGGATGGAATCCAGGTTAATGCAGAACTTGCGCAAAGCAGGGTTTAGTTTTATAAGACTCGGTGATAATAAAAACAAGATTAAAAAAAAAAAACTTGAAAGAAGCTACTCCCGTTCTCAGTTTCCAATAAACGGGAGTGCTTTCTCCTTTCGAATTCCAAATGGGCCATCGACGTATTACGATTCGAAATTTCTACTGACACAGTCCTGCTTTTTCGCTTCTATCACAATTCCGCCCTCTTGTTGTAACTCAGGCTTGAAGTTTTATTTCCTCGAGTTTTCGTAATTAAGATAGTGGAAGTGACAGAAGACAATGAAAAGAACTGGAAGTCGTCGATGAGCGGTGGTGGCAAGAAAATTGCGAAAGGAAATGATCCATCAAGGTATGTCTGGAAAAATTTCGATGGTATACTCATTTGAACAGGCAACGTTGACAAACCTCGTATTGAAAACGGAAAAATTCAACGAAAAGGGACTCGGGAGGACGCCAATGAGCTCTTGAGCTCCGGGAAGGGCGGAATTAATGAAGAAATAATATAAAAAAAAAAAAGAAATGAGAAAGAGATAGAACGAGGGTTGAAAACGAAAAAAAGTGAAGACCTGACCCACTCTCCAATTCCATCAACCCTTCGCAGTATCGAAGTACCAACGAGGAGACGAGCAGCCATAGAGGAAGCGCTTTTGCCCCTCGAGAATAAGCGGCGTGTCCGTCAAACGTCTTGTTACGAGGATACTAAAAGATGAAAAGAGAAAGAGAGACGATTACAGTTATAGATGGTTGATTTACCCACCGCAGCCAGACTACATCGAGTCTGTATATGCTCCATTCTTTTCTCGAGATCACTTCGAGCTTTTTTTTTCTCTTCTCCTTCATTTTTATCGTGATGGTCCCTTTACTTCTTGACTTAATTGTAAACGTCACTTGCCAAGTCAAAATGAGACCCCAGTGAACTCGATAAGATAGCAATTTATCATTATCCAAAAAGCTTTATGAATATGGAGAGTTTGAAACGCAACGAACTCTATTCTTGTAAATGGATAATTGCAGTACATTAAGAAAAACATTGGGATGATTGAAAAATAATAAAATTGTCTACTGCACTCGTAATACTTTTAAAAAATTCCTATAATCATTAGTCATCATGTTTTCAACTCATTTCCGTCAAATTTGTCGGATAAAATTGAAGTCACCGACAAAAAAAAAAAACTGTACGAAACGAAACCACTCACTTTCGCAGTTTACTTTGTAGTAAAATCAGCTCGAACATCGTCCGTTTTTGTTTCCAACATTGAGCCTGTTACTGACAAGGGCGGCATTGAAACCATCCACTCTAAAAGACAGTAACGTCCTCATGTGGGTAGAGTCCATTGGCACTACTTACAACTGTCGAGCTCATTGTTAACTTTAGTCGGACATCGGGCGCAAAGTAACGTTCGAGGCTGAATGCAAAGTGCCCGCAGTCTGGCCATTTGGAAGCCAGTCGTATTATGGAACTCGGAGTATGGTAAATTTTTAATGCTCGTGGCTTAATTGTACTTTGAATCCAACCAATCTACTGGTAGAGTAGTCTGCTTTCTGCGATGAAAAAAGAGGCAAGGGAGTGAAGAGACAGCGTCTCTGTATATCAGTGGACATACAACGCGTGGATAGCATTACTATATTTATGGATACACACGCAGTATAATATAGCGTGGAAGCTGTGGAATAACGGAATATATCAAGCTCCAGAGAGAACCTGTAAAATGTACCAAAAAAGCTCTGCGGGAGAAGCTTAATCATGAGCCAGGCAGCAGGCCATATGTGGACCTCTTGGTAGTTCGGAAGTGGTAGATGAAGCGCACACTTGAAAATAGGGGCCACTTCGCTCGTAGCCTGTTTTGAAATGCATGAAAAAAGTTGGCTTTTAAAAAAAATAACCGAAATTTTTTAGCACTGGACAACTCCAACAGCCGTTTTTTTTATCTTGATTAACACAGTTGAATCATACCAAATAACTGCTGTTATATGATTACTTTATTTTTCAAGAAGACCGTTGTTCTACTTTTTTGGATTCAAGCGTCAAGTTCACCCGAGGATTTTGGTCTTACAAAAATCTACTATCGTCTTCGCGAAGATCCGTTGTTTTGGTCTCGGATTGTTCCAGCTTCCGTTAGTTTCTTATGAAAATTGCGACACTGTAAAGAACAAAGGTTAGTGCAGGCACACAGAAGCAAAACGTCTCGACCGCGATTCAAAAAAAAGAATCCAGAATAGCGTTTTTTTTTTAATTTCACGTGGAAGGAACGCTGAAGGGAAACTCATGAAAAAAAACATGCACACCGCATAGGAATACTGTCACCAGGCGCGGTTTTTCAAACCACCAGTATCATCCAACTGCCTGAGGACTCTGACCCAGATTCCGTCATGGAGGGTGGGTAGAAATTTTAATTAATGCTCCGCTGAGATACGGGATTGTAGTCACCTCACTCGTTTCCTTATGTCTTCTCGTTTCCGTTCACGCGTGCTCTTTAGTAGAAAAACGCACATGCACCAGTAAGGATCCTCAACTTTTAGCCTACATCGCGGCTTTCATTTTTTTTTGTACGTGAAGGGGAGGCTGAATTTTTTTATTACGGTCCTTTACCGTCCAACACATAACTCAGTCGTTGAGTCACCGAATAAGAACCTCAAAAGAAACTGTGCAAAGAGGCGAAGAGCATGAAAAATGGGGAAAAAAGCGATGGCAAAGAAATTGAAATGGCTGACAGTGTAGACTGAATAAAAATATTTAAAAAAAACCTGGGCGTGGGAGAAACGTGATGATATGTAAATATCCGAAAAGGGACAAAGTTAGTCAGGCAGTAATAGGAGTAATAGGCAAAACGCTGAAAGAAGACTTTCTTTCCGTAAGAGTGTTTGCTATCTCTCAAATATACCTTTCACTTTCTGTTTATTTTAATGAGATCTCTGCTTTTCAAAGTTACCAATAATATTAAGCATATTTTTACTTTCAAACGCTAATTTATCAGTCTTGTTATGGTGATTCATTTTTCCAGTTTTTGCCACTGACATTTCTGTACCTTCGCTCCCCTAAAATTTTCCTACATAATTATTCTACGAATGTTTTATATTTTAGACCATTTCTATGATAATTCAATGAAGATGAGTACATTTCTTTGCTACTAAACTCAACGCCTTGAACAACGATAATTTGGCCAAATACAGAGTTCAGAACAGTCAGAACAGTCGATTGTTGCTTGCATTCGGTTGTAGCTATAGAACAAGGTGTGGGTGAAAAAGAGGAACGAAGGGGGAGGATAGTTGCACCCTCAGGTGCTGTTCCAAAACAGGCTGGAATAGAGTCCAGCAACCCTTTCGGAGTAATAATCGGGAACGATACCCCAGAGAGACGATTCCTGCCATGGTTCGTGTATTAGAACGAATGGTAATAACGGGAACGATGCATACTAACGATGTGTATAACCTAACACTGTATATATTTATGTTTCCTCTTCTCAGCCTCTTTACCTCTCTCTCGATATAATAAATCATCTTCCTGCTTTGCTGGGCTCCGATTTTTCTTGAAACTTTATCCAATGGCTTCTTGAAGCTAGAAACTGACAAAATGAATTAAAAAAATTAAAAACTCTACTGGTAGAAAAAATATTTATTAAACTAGTAAGAAAATTAAAAAATTTTTTTAATTTTTTGAGCCAAAAATAATAATGGTATTTTTGTTTCTCGCAGTATTATTCATGATTTGGCTGAAAAAAAAAAATTTCTCCGTACGTGAACTTGCCAGATTTTACTTAACATCCATAGGGATGAAAAAAAAAAAAAAAAAGTTATGTAGAATGAAACGCACAACCGCTCGAGTTGATTGAATTTGAAATTTCTCTGTGCAAAATTCGTTAGGGTGAACGTAGCTTGGTGCAATAAATATAACACAGTGGTATATTCGTACTTTGTACAGAGGTGGGCTATTCGTCGCCTCTCGGAAAAGATGAAAGTAAGTTCATTTAACGTTGGATGGGTGTTGAGTCTTTGGCAATTTCATTAAACTCTTTTATCTTCCATCGCAACTACCCATTGCTCGACACTTTCACTCAACAATCTTTTTCTGTGTAGCATAGACATTCCACATACACCCGTGTGAATCTCTTGCTGCATGTAAACGTCCTGTGGATCATGTTCTCGTCAAAGCGGAATTTAAAACGCCACAGTTTTTTGATCGCTCGTATATCACATTTTTTTTTCATTAGTGAAAAAAGACTCAAATTATTTGCAACTTTAGCGAAAGTCAACTTTTTGATTTTGTTGTTTCGATAACTTACGTCTCATATTTGAAAACAATTCAATTTTTCGTCTGTAACGGTTAAAAAAATACTCAAGTACGTTCTTGGCAATCGTACTGAGTTATTATAGCAAAAAAAAAATATTTTGTATCTAAATGCTTTTTTATAGCTTTTAGTATATAAATAAGATTATTAATATTCGATTTATAGATCTTACGATATCTCGGAGAAGATCGAACTTCTAATGTTTCTATCAGTAAATTATCTGCCTCTCAGAGTTGGAATGAAAATATTATGGCGCAGTATTCGGATTATTCTGTATTGTATACGTTAGTCGTTGTGCTTGACTTCCATTCGCCGAAAAGGGATAGAGGGGGCTACGACGAACAAGTGTGAAAATGGACGGAATTTAGATTGCTTATTAAACAACGAATAAATAATGCCTGAAAAGATTCGAGCGGTGTGAGCGACTTGGCGTACTCTCGCTGTTCTTTTGTCTTTACTCGCGAAAATTCGTTATTCACCATCGAAAGTTGCAAGCGTTCGTTTGCCGAGTTAAATCTTTATCGTCGGGGAATTTGGCAATTCTGCTTTTAATATTTCGACTAAAAATACTGGAACAATATTCATAGAAATATTCCATCAAATATTTTAATCGTGAGAGATAAAATTAGCAGATATTTCGAGAATGGACCAGAATAGACGTACATTCATATAATATTTCATGGTGACAATGAACAATGAATTTGGAAGGTTTGAAAGCCTCTGCCTTAGTGCTAGCTTAACACCGGACATTGAAATAAATCGTAAAAGCAATTGTATGTAAGAACGCTTGACGGATGCTCTGTGGAGAAGAGGCGACGAGTAGAGCGTTCGTTGAAAACTTTTGTCCGTTAAATAACGACAGGAAATTTGCGTATGATAGCCGAGTAGTGGTAACGGCCGGTATGTAGTTATGGAATTTTCCTCTAGTTTCACGTCCACACATGTGCATATCACACTTGTAAAATAAGAGACACGAAGGACAAGCGAGGAGTTGTGGCCGGACGAAGCGTGCGTCGCACCCGTCGGCTTCGTCCTTTTGTACGTAATAATTGAGACATGAAATACGAACGCGCGGGAAAACCGCGAGGCTCACGCGAGTTTGACGTAAGCATTCCATTGTTTCGGAGAGCATCCCTTCTACAAAGAGACACTAACGTGCAGCTATACGAAATAAGAGAATGATGGCGAAAGAGAAAGAGAAACCGAGGGGAAAATCCAACATTGAGAGAGCGAAAGTTGGCGAAAATGTATGCGCGTGTATAAGGATTGAAGAGCAAAAGCGAAGGGTTGAAAAGGCTTAAAGCCTTACTCACCGGGAGAGAGATTGCGGCAACGCGACGTACGCTAGGTGTGCTTAAGCCGAACCTGAGGATTAGTGCTGTTCGCTCTTGAGAACTGTTCTCTCGCCCTCTCATACTCTCGTGAGCTTTGGGTCTGCCCAGCACCCTCTTTATCTACTTCCGTATGAATCTATATATAATTACATGTGAATGAATACAGTTGAAAAAATGTAGTGAGCGGTAAATATAAATTTGAACTTGTGTACAAGAATCTGTACTCCTTCAATTCGTCTAAATCTAATTCACTATCAGTCATCTAGTCAAAAAAAAAGGCCCAAGGAATCTTCTCTGAACCGGTTTCGCGAGAACAAATATCAAATATTTCGGAGTACAATTAATTTTCGTTCACATTTTCTTCGTTTGGGATACGAACAAACTTGTTAACGTTCAATCATCTATTTTATTCAGGTATATCTTCGTTATTTTTTTTTCTCTCTTCTTATCAGTCACCGCACTTTGTTAAAGGTTTTTCGCCCTTTTCTATAACCTGTCAAGAGAAGTATACGGAGTCGCATAGTCGGAATGCGAATGAAAATAAAAAAAATCGAATTTATGGAAATAAATAGCCGAGCAACGTACGCCGTATCGAGATGTAGTCGCGGGGAAGAGGAAAAAAAACTTTGAACCGCACGGATATGAGATCGGTGCAATGTCTAGCACCCACTCATACTCATGAATTTACTCGGTGTCCTTTTTCTTTTTTTTTCTCTCTCTCTCTCCTCTATCTCTTTCTCACTGGTGGTGACACGAAATTCGTGTGTGTGGAGTACCATTGGTTTTCTTTCTGCTCTTCTGCTGCGACGCTCACATGGGACTGACCAGCATACAGATGTATATATTTTCTATCGACTATCGAATATCGATAGGTGCGGTTTTCACCAACGAATCCATAAAGCGATATAGTCACACCCATAGACACAAACACACACACACACACACACGCACGTGCAGTTTCGTTTAATGGTTTTTTTGTTCCCCGCTCCCTTTTCGCACTCCATATGCTCCTGCTATACTTTGGGATTTATGCGGTACGCGAAAAATATTCCTATCGATACGTCTGGGTGGGAAAAGTGTATATAGGGTAAATGAAAAAGGAACGGAAAAGGAGAAAAAAAAAATATATTCACGAGAATGAGAGATATTACGAGGAGGTATGTAAGGGGTGAAGTAAATTTTCAATTTTTTTTTTTTCTAGTTCTCGCTGAGAAAATTGGAATACGAAATTGAAATACTGATGGAATTTTTTTTTTCCATCAAACGTTCGGCTACGAATTGCAGGAGTTTATAAGGACTTAGGCAAATTTTTGGTTGCAACCGCGAGAAACTCCTTTCAATTGTTTTTCTCCTTTCGCATCATTCGTTTTTCGTACGGGCACGATTTCGTATGCATTCACTAAATATTGTTATTGATCTTTGTATTCTATCGTCGTTGAATACTGAATACGCACGAAACTGGGAATATCAGTGGCGGATGTCCTTTGAGACGGTTTGAAGATGTGGTTTCATGACGAATCATTTTGTCGCTGTATTTTGATATAATTACGTTTACGAGCGATGTATCTGTCAGATGCATTATAATCCGCGATGTAATTTGATTGATATAAGGCTCCGAGAGAGAAAGAGAGACGAGTTATTCAAAGCTTATCGAGATTCTCCCCGTCGAAAACCGGAGATAAAGAGGAAGAAAGGGAGGGAGCGAGAGAGAAAGAAAGAGAGAGAAGGAGACAGCATCAACATCGAAACCAAAAGCGGCATAGTGAACGTTCTCCAAAGGGTATTTCGAAATTGCTGGATTCCTGCATACTGAAGCTGCAGAAAACAAGCTGTACCGCCAGTTCTCTTGCTAACGTTGCCGTATATTTCCTCGATTTATGCACACGCACAGATATCTACAATGGTAAATGTATACACATACTCGTGTGTATTTGAATATACAGTCAGTTTCTCGTTAAATATATATCATCCCCTAGGCTAGGCTAGAAGATATTAAAGGGGTGCGTTACGCTCAAGCACTCTCATTACCACGAAAGTCGACGTGTGAGAAAATCACAGAAAATCTATTCCTCTCACTACTTTGTATTCATCCAAAAGCGAATCTAAAAGAATTACCAAAAATACTGTTCCTGTTAATCTGAAAAAGAAAATACCTTTTGACAAAATGTTCTATGAATAACGTCTGTGTAGAAAAACAATATTGAGTTGTAAAAAAAAAAACACAATTTAACTGGTTCGTCTTTTAACTGATTGGTCATTCGTTTAATTCCGAAACCAATGATCGATGTCGCGCTCATTTTTATTTCCATCACTAAATTTTCTTGAAATATATTGAAATATATTTGAAACGTATTCAACAAAATTTCGATAATTTTGAACACAAATTTCTTACGAGTAGAACGAAGTGTGATTGTAAAAATCGAAATTTTATTGCCTGAACGAAATAGTTTTGTTGAATACGTTCAACAAAATATTTTCATATCTCAACAAAATCTGGTTCTATCAGTATTTGATAGAGTATTGTAGCGAATTTCGATCAAGATTATTGCAATTGAGTTTCTTCGATGCTTTTACGTACGAATGTACATCGATGTGTACGGATATTTGTAACTCATGTATTATATCGCATCGCTTGGTTTCCCGGGACGTTCAGCCAATAATTCAGGAAGAACGGGCGGACGTGTAACGGCCCATGCTCGAATGCAGCACAGCATCTATGAAACATACTGAAGCAGCAGGGCGAATTGTGCACTGTCGTACAATGGTTGCGAAATTATAACTATAGTATGAGGAGAATCGAGCTTGGGAGTGCTTTGTAAACATGTTACATGTGCGTTAGCTACACGAAAGCAATTACTGATACGAGTTCACTAGCTCAGGCTTCTCGTGGCCGGAGCTAACAACCGAGTCAGCCTGGAGACACAGTTTTATCATCCAAATGGGGTTGTTAAAGAGCAGAAAGGCGAGTTGAAAAAAAAAATAATCGTGTCTGGATAGAGGAAGCTAATAAAAAAAATAAAAAATAAAAAAAAACTGGAGCAATATAAAATAATTATCAAAAAATGATGAACGTTCTGGAAAATAGATTTTTTTTTGTGTGTATGACGAAGTTCTCAAGTTACTAGAACTCACGCAACGGAAAAGCTTTTATACGTACGGGGGTAGTGATTTTCATAAGGGCCGTTTTGTATATATGCAAATATGGAATGAAAGCTGTGAAGAAAAAGGGGTGCGGAACGATATGAAAGAGAGAAAGAATATTAGCGAATGCAATGATTCTTTTGGTCATGGTGGAAATGTGACACGATAAGATGGAAGTTTTACACGTAAGGCGAAATGGAGGAGAGAGAGAGAGAGATACACAGAAATGCAAAATTGAAGAGAGAGGAGGAGGGAGGTGGAGAGGACATGTCGACTAGTCGCGTGAGTCGCCGAGCTTAACTCAGCAACATAAACATGCCTTGCTTTCCGAGACAGCATCGAGGGATAGAAACGCACACGTTTTGCACACGGTGTGATGTTAACTGTACATTAGTAGAATGCTAAAGCTTCGCTTTCGCTTTTTTTTTTCCCTCGTGTTCACCATTCTACCCTTTGTACTTTCCTGTATGGGTCGCTCGACTCACGAGAAGCTTCCTACAGTTTCGTCGTCTTTCCTTCATTTCCCATCCTATACCTTTCTATCTTTCTCTCTTTTCTCTCTCTCTCTCTCGTTCTCAATTACAGTAACTAACGATCTCTAATCTCTCCGACTCCGAGAAGTCTCACTAATGTTCTCTCATTCGCTGCTCGTAGGAATCTCCGTACACGAATCTTGAGGCACGCTGCATAACGATGCAATCAATTCGCCATCATATTCAAAAACATTTTTATCAAATTTTCGGAAATTCATTTTCTACAGATTTTCATATTAGAATTTAATCAAGCCGGTGATGATGGTACTTCCATAATGATGATAATGAGTTAACTATTTCTTCGGCTTTATTTTATTGATAAAACAATCTCGTTAATTGACATCAATCTCTTCATTTTTAATCAATCCAATAAACATTTTTTTCAGTTTATTTTAATTTCTGCATAACGAATATAGATAACGACATCAAAATTGTCTAGATCTTCACCATAATGTAAAAAGAAAAAAAAAATTAAGATCGTCAATTACAATGAAAAATGTTATAATTCCCTGATTACTGAAAAGATGGAAGTAGACAGAAGTATTAATTTAAGAAACGTGTTCGTACAGACTGACTTCATATCGGTCGTTTGATTATATAATCACACTCCAAGTTCATAAATAAAAGAATTTAATTCCAAAAGTCACTGGGAGCCCTAAATGAAAAATGTGATGCTTGAGTACCAGAGAAGTCTGCTTAAACGTGCTCGATGAAATTATTGAAGCAAGTGCTTTAATAATGAAAGTTAAGACGATGACGAGTCCATCGACCTGCTGTATACATGGATTCAGCACATAGATAAATTCACACGGAGTATAGTTCGGTCGCGTGCCTTGTGGCATAATTCCCGATTCGCATAGCAATACATTCCGAACGTGGTCGCGAGAATCGCTTCGTACACGTTCGCTTTGCTGCTGTATAATACATATACAGAAAAGCCCTCGAGGCGCATGACTATGAGCGCACTCCCCTTTCTACATCCCTCCCTCGTCGGTATCGAGACAGGGTCGAATATATCATTGATAAACGCCCATAACGTACCCTTGCTATCTTTAACAGAGAGATATCTCATTTAGCGTCCTGCTCCACGCATTCGACAAAGCGAGAAAGTTCCGTTTTCCCCTTTTCTCTCTTTCTCTCTCTCCTCTCTCTCTCTCTTGCTCTCTCTATGCACGGCGAAACTTGAAAGTCCCGTAATCCCATCATCTAATGGCTGTTGTTCTGCCCTCGCTTTCCTCTTTTGACCTCTTTGTTGCTGATAAAAAATAATCTGTGATCAAGACATCGTCGAAAACTAATTTTCTGATGGCCTCTAAAAGTCACTATGGGCATCGGAAACAAAAACAATAATTTTCTTAAAGAGAACCTATTTCTGTCTTTTTTTATTAACTGCACTGAATGTGCGGTCTCCTAATTTTTCTGATTATCAAGTTTGATATTGGAAATCAAGAGACTCGGCAGAGTCTTGGGACACGTACATTGACAGCCCTGTGGTCTGTAATAAATGTATATTCTGGATGGAAAAAAATTGTGGCAAAACAAAATCTTTTTTTTTTTGTGTCTACACCAGTTTTAATTCGAGTTTTAATATCGTTCTTTTTCAAATTAGTTCCTCGATAAATTATAATGTTTACCAGTAACATTTCGTAGAACATGTCAATTAAAAAGAATAAAAAAAAGATTGGTATAAAGAACGATATAAAATACTAAAAATCGAGCATGTCTAAGTGGCCCCATTGAAAAGATTGAACCAAGCTGCTGGTCTCAAAACGCTATTAGAAGGAATGGATTCACTCGGAAAATTATTTTTATTGAAACTCTCATCAAACTACTGGTCGCACGCCAGTAGAGATAAGAGCAAAAATCAAACAGTAAGCATCTGACGAATACGACTGAGTCATTACTAATTAAAAACAACTTTTCACCGAACCTACTTCTCCTAAAGTAGACTACTGTTTCAACTGCTTTCATCCTTTTTTGGTTCAAGCTTTTCCCGTATGATGAGGTTCTAGTATTTCATTTTATATTTTCAATTTCCACTTCAGTCCTCAATACTCCGTGTCGGCAATAACTCATAGTTTTTATTTTCCATTTATCTTGATATTGTAGATATTGTCAGGTACGAAAAGCGTTGAAGAGCTTTGTCGATATCGACATTGCGCAGTTGACTACCATTTATTTGATAACTGGCAATGGACACCTCCTCTCTCTCCCTTCCATTTCAACTCACTGCTCCCGTGGCAACGTCACGACTAATGATAAATATTATGAATACGAATCATGGACGTTTTGCGACTATCCATATTCATTTCGAACGGACAGATTCGGGCGTTTGCTATCTAAATCATTCTCAATCCGTCTTGGCACGCTGACAGCTCTTGCGTACTTTGATATATATTACTTTTTTTTATTTCATTTCATGACCTATGGTGTTCCTCGAATCGGTTGTAAAAAATCTCGCATTTTTAACGATCATGACGACATTCATCAATAACTGTTTGCTTTTATATGTGTTTCAGGTATGTCTCGCATTCTGAATGGAATTTCCTAGAAACCTCTATGAAGATTTTAATTTATTTATGGCGAAAGATCATCACAACTGGTATGATACGCTTATTCTATTATTATTATCGTTAATGACTGAATCGATAAGTAAAATTTCACTATTGTGACTGTCCAGAAACTGTCATTTATTAATCAGGAAAATTATATCAATCATTCAGAATACGTATCATTGAAATAAAGAATATTACAGTCTGGATATGATAGTCTGAAAAATGGTAGGAAAACGAGAAAAATCCTATGCCAAGGGGTTCTTTTCGACCCCTTTTAATCTCGTCAAATTATTAAAACAATCTGATTAATTACCACGAGAGCCAGCTCAAGTTGATAGCTCAACGGTCACCAATTTATTTTCATTCCATTACAATAAGTGAAAAGGTTCAACGTTCCAATCCTGCTTCACCCCGAATAGTTTATTATTTTTCGAATATTTTCAAACACGATGCTTTTTTTTACCCAGAAAACTTCAAATGCCTCATTGGCAACGGTGAAGCAAAAAATTTGCCAATAACGCGTTTAAAAAGTTTTTCCGTGTTAGGGGTGAGAAAAATTCACTGAGATAATAAAATCACTTAGCGGCTACGTAATTGCTGGCTGAAACAAGTTGTGCCGTAGGAAGAGACCTTTTTGCTCGACTCACCGCGCACGTACTAGGAGCTTCGAAGCGAACGAGCAACTCTCGTCGAGAACAGCGAGAGTGGATAGAAAAATAAATAAAAAATAAAATAAAAACATCCATGAAAAATACAGACGTCGAAGATAAAGGAAAACTTGATGGCGTGATGATGCTTCTCACACGTCGCTGTATATAACGTGGTAACAGCGATCGAAGGTGAACTGATCTGAGATCCAAGTGCCCTTTTTAATTATATTTGAAGATGAAAACCGAGTTTCCAGTAGAGGAAGTAGAACAAAAGCCCCAGCCAGCGGGAAGCCTTGGCCATGACTAATTGTATGCTTGCTATGGTATTTACTATCAATGATTTATTTTCCAATGTTCATTGACGAACATGAACCCGCTGTCTGAGGCTTCTTCCACCCTTTCCCCTACTGAGTTTTTGCTTGTAAATTACGAAAATTTACTTTGATGCTGCGTACATGGAAAGAATCAATTCGGGAATACCCGAATCAATGATTTCAGAAGAATCTTGGACATCTCCAACGTCTTTATCGATGACGTTGAACACTGAGCTATCACCAGTTAAAAAAAAGGACAGCGAGTGTGAAAAAAGACCTTTTCCCTGCCCAGATAGTGTCTACGTCCATCTCATAATTTGAAACCTTCGTCCATGCACAAGATAGCGACAGAGAGCATTGCTCTTGTGAAATGCTTCGCGTCCATAATAAAATAAACGTTAATCACGAGAGGCCACCTGCAGTTATATAAAAAGAATACTCTCGTGTGTTATTCCAACCCGAGTACTACCATCAACCATCGTGGGTCTTTTACAGCTCGTTCTTGATGCCATACGTCGTCAAATGTAGGCAACTGCCGGCTTTACATTATCATCCACACCCTCCAAGTTCTCTCGAGAGCATTAAAGCCCACCTATGTAAACCTCCGGCCATTAGCACCAGCCAACGTTACATACGGTCACTTTATAGTTGCACATTCTCTCGATGTAATTTCGGCATGACTGCTACAAAAAAATCGTCAACATCGCGGTAAATGAAGTGACATTTTGTATTCTAACTCTTTTCACCAAGTGGTGAGAATTTTTTAAATACAGAAACAGTTTTATTTTGGTTTAATGTTTGCGAACATACATCGACCACCAGAAAATCTCTGTTGATGGGATTACTTTTCTTCTGGATGTTGGTTCTTAAGCTTTGATCATGTCAATTTTACTTTGAATCACCGTCACGTATTAGACCAGAGAGACTCGAAGCTCATTTTTGTTTGCAAGCCGTACGCAAACAATGTCCCCAAATTGCATCGCTGCAAAGAAACATCAATAAAGTGAGAAAAAATTACGTGCATTTTGGAAATCGCTGGTACGTTGATTTGGGATATTCTTTCATAAATTTCCATCCATATTTTGGTATCCACGAGCTTTTCGTTATATCCTTTGAGACGTATGTAAACTCTGAGATTTATGGTAATCGGGGAGATCGGGCAAGGCTTTCGTTTCTCGTTGAAGATATATATATAGATATGCATGTAGAAAAATACGAAGCACAAGGTTCGAAGAAAGAGAAAAAAATATCCATCGATAAAAGCTTTCAAACACGTGTGTACATACGTTGACCTGTTCCGTAAAGAGTTTTTTCAACTCTGCAAAGAAAAAGAGAAATGAAAGCAAGTCGCGCAGCGGTGGAGAAACGATTCACGTAATATTCTTGGTGCAAGTCTCTCCGTAATTTTTTTCCCATCTGTCTGGCTTTGTTCCAATTGTTACGCCGGTATGAAATTTCTTGGATAAAGAGATAAGACGAGAAAAACGAGAAAAAAAATATTTATACGCGGAGTGAAATAGGGATGAGATCTTGAGCTTGAGATATTCTTGATTTTTAAAACACCAACAAATTCAAATACGTGGATAAACAAACCCATGAACAATACTTTATTTCATTATACCTATGACCTCGGGAGATTGCCCTTTTACTAACATTTTTAGCTTTCAACATTTATCTCAGTCACGAATCTTTGGAAGACAGTACTAATATTTTTGTGACAATTATATATATAAAAAAAAAAAGAAGGAAAATTGAACTGCGACCGATCCTGCTTTGGAGAATTCTCATGCACGACTATCCTGTACCCCCAGGCAGTAACAAGGAATATTTGTCGACCGCAGTTTTATAGTTGGCTTCATGCCAAAAAATACATACAGTAGCTGGTTGGAAAATAAAATGGCGAATCGGCCGTGACTTCACGTGTTAAATTGAGCGATTTACGCCTTTTATTTTTTAACAGTCAATATATATATATACTTTATGTCTTTTCTGCGAGGATCGACGGAAGCGGTGAATCGCACCATCGCATTACAGCCTCACACCAGGAGGTCGAGAATAAGGGAACCCTCAAAAACGTCGAGTAAAACTATCGTCCAAAGTGCCAACCGATAAATATCGAAACACTTAGCCTTTATTTTGATAGTAGTAGCTCTATTTTCTCTGGCTCTTTTCTCACCTTGCCGTTTTTTTCTTCTACGGTATTTTCCTGTACTTCTTCGCTGTATTCTAGAACAATTTTTAATATCAAACTATTGGATTCAACGCTAATACCATTGATGTGTTTACAGTGTTCTACAACGTTATTTTATTTTTTTTTTTTTTACTATTTATTCGTGGAAGAATATTCTATTGAAGAATAATCAATTTATCTGTACTGTACTGGGTGATGCCAATAATTCCATTCGAACGAAGTCGGATCAAAGCTCCAGTTTTGTTTGAGCTGGAAAATATTCCGAGAAATTATGATGGTTGCATGATTATATGAGGAATTTTGAATTGGCTAAATAAATTACGTTGGCATATAACACATGGATACTGATATAAATGAATACAGGTGAGGGTACGTAAAGGGCGTCAATTTCGAATGTGGTCGGAATTAATGTGAACATCAATTATTCGTCAATCGGTTCGTTCAATAATTTACAATAATTTCTCGAATATCGAAAAGTCGAAATTTCATTGACCGAATTAATAGTAATACCTGGAAACCGAGTCTTCGGATGCAGCTGGAAAAACAAATCTTTGCCTGCGGACTGTTTGGTGAAGTTTGCAAATCTTTGTTGCTTTATATTTGTTTTGTATTCGGTTCAACTTTCGTGTGGAGGAGGAGAGTTCACCGATTCCGGGTTTACCTCTTATGAACGGAGGAAGTTTATTACGGTCCGATAGTTCGATCAACTCGTCTTCATTTCTATACATATATGTATGCTACGCGAATTGAACCGTACATCGTGGAATATATAAGCTCGAGAAAGTCGAAGCATGCAAACATAACATATAGTTACTGTATCATAAATTTACGAGGAACATGATCTTGAGCAAGCTTGCATAATGGACTAAATAATTGTGCCTAGAACCATAACTAACATGCAGTATCTTACTTGTTCAATTATTAGTAATTTGTTATGGTCCCAAGAATTTTCAATATTAATACCAAAATCACGTGGCAGTCAATGGAATTTTACGATGTTGATAAACTCGAGCCGTACCCGAAACAAAAATAAAGAACCCATCAGACTTTCGGCTACATTAGTACCAACTCAGATTAGTAATGAAATCTGGAGCTAAACGATTTCCAGTTGTTTTATCGAAATAGCAGACGTTTACTCAGAATGATTAGCGACACGTAGTCTTCTACGAGGCAGCAGTGTGACAATTCTGCTCCTCGATACTCTTGTTCACAATGACTTCTGCTGGCAAACTGGTGGGAAATGATAAAATTTCAACCCTTCGGCACATCTACTTTGTGTATAGCTGTAGTCTCAAATAAAATAGGCATTTTGAGTAGCAGAGACGCTATGTATTTTGGAGTAGAGATGCCAGTAGGCCAGTAGAGATCTCTATGGAGCCCAGACGACCATCAGTTTATCGTGGAAATTTTGTAATAGTTGTCAGCTAAAATATAGTTTTGATATTGGATGGAAAAATATTACGATGAACAATCTTTGCTCTTTGCATGGAGGCAAAGAAAGAGTTCTCGTTTACGGATGTTTTATTGACCATTCCATGGGGTGAAAGAGATGAAAAAGAAATAGCATCAGAAAGTTTAGTCTGCGGTAGATTTTTAATAGATCGTGAACGCGTTCTTTCGGGATATGACCCAAGAGCGGAGGTTGTCGTGTCTGCGGTGACATGCAGAGGGAGTTTGGTTCCGGTAACGTTATATTGAAGTCATACCACGAAAGGGGAGAGGGTTACGGATATCCTATTATACATTAACGACGAAAGCCACGTGACACCATGAAAGAGGGAAAGAGAAAGCAGGAAAGTGCGAGAGAGGGTGCGGGGCAGGGGGAGAAAAGTGGTCCAGAGAGTTCGGTCACCAACCCCGAGTAAGGAAGAGAGACAGAGAAAAAGAGAGACAAAAAGAGATAGGAAAGGTGAAAGAGAGGATCCCCCGGGCAAGAGTAACTAGAAACGTCTGTCGCTGTGGGATTCTGCGGAAGAGTAGAAGCAGAGGAGAGAGATAAAAAGAGAGAGAGAGAGAGAGGAGTGGGGTTGGGAAATGAAAAGAGGTGGGAATTCACAATTTTATCGATTTCGTCGGGCCATTTCGCGATGTTTCATATTTAATTTTCGGACATTTTCTCGCAAATTCCAACTGACATACCGCGATCGATCCAGAATATACCAGGCCTCCTCTCCTCGCGCCCAACCACTCGGATCACATTTTATTCAGTAGCCTGTCCGGATGGTCTGGTCCGTAATGCCGGTATTTATGTGACACAGGCTGCGAGTCCGCGAGTTTGTAAGTGTTTGCTAGCCTGTACACCGTGTAAGGGAATGTGCGAAGTGCAAATGTGTGACTGTACTCCATTCGAAAATTCATATAATCTTTATCCGCGTATACACATACATATGCAGCATATATTTATATATGTATATACACAAACATTCTGTTATCTCTATGCAGAAAGATCTTTCGTGTATATGTGTTTGCGCTCTGCTCCTGCCTCTACGGTTACTCTCTAAATTAGTCAGAATTCACGACGGGTATCAGACGTTTGCCAGCAGAAATGGCTGGTCCTCGCGCTCATTCCTACTGATGTATATATCTATGTATAAATATATAGATATTCATACGTACGTTTTGTTCCCTTGTGAACAAAAGGGCGTAACCTATCTTACTCTCAAGGCTCAACACTAAGGCTACGTCCTTCTGCTCCAAACTTATCCTCCGCAGACATATATAGTTTATATATACGCGTATACCGCAGAGCTAAGCACACTCATCCTTGCCACCCGCGGGCACTGAATAACCAATGTGTTTAATGGAAATTCAATTAACCCGGTCGAGAACCCCGCGGTTCAACGCCCCCGCGCGGTTACTATCTATTTCGATTCTGTCAGTCTCCATCCATCTGTTATAAAATATCCGACATTGTATATTAAACACTTATACGTCGTTCTCGCTCCTGCGCGCAAATCATTTTCGATACGTATTCCATTTATAGAATACAATAAATGCTCGATATGTCATATCTCAGAGTTTCGCTGAAGAAATTCGGCACGATTCTGATATTGAATTATTTGGGTACATTGAATTATTGCTCGATCAATATCGTTCCAAAATAGACGACAGAATTGATTTGTGATGTGCTTTCCGGTACGAAATTTAGATGTTTTTTTTTCTTCATTAATTTACATTGCTGGTACCTGCTCGGAGAAAACCACAGCCATTGAAAACAACACGAGCATTTAGTAACATGCGTGTGTTTTAGTGATTCATCGTGATTGCAGCACGGCGATAGGCCACCAAGCCTGGTGGTCAATTCGCACTACGAGCTCAGCACCCGGTGGAAAACGACCGAAATCAGCGAGGTTAACAACGCACGAGGCCCGTTGCCCGTTTCGTGGGAATTATGCGGTTTTGTGCCCTCCAAGTGTTAATCAACGTTACGCACCTTTGACGAACTTGCACTACAACAAACTTGTACGACGAATATATATGTTTTAACAGTCGCTATACATGTAAATGTACACAGGCTGTATTTACGCGTGCTGTTTAATGTGGAAACAACGTCTGAATAATGGAAAAGCAAATACATTGTAGCACGGTGTACGAGAAACAGGAAACAGAGATTAGTGATCCGGTCGATATTACCTTGGAGTTTTGGTATCCGTCTTTTTTGAATTTGTCAGATAATGAAATCACCGGAGTCATTATTTTATACTAAACTTCGAATCGCATTAAGGTAAACTTGAAATTTATTCGATTAAACTGATGGATAAATTGTGATGAAATAATGATTTATAGTAGTGAATAAATTATTGATTCATTCGCTGTACAACTTTGTTGATAACTCGCAGTCTGCTCGACGTTTTTCTCAAGATACGCTTATCCATTGATTTTGTCTCTGAAACGCTTCTTCAAAATTGCATACATTCGGTACACATGTACGTTGTGCTACCTTGCAATTCACGTGGCAAAGTACCAACTGCATTATGTAAATGAGATGATAAAACGAAAAACGCGTTGGCTTCGCTATTTGAGCCGGAGAAAGCTCTCTTCGTGAAGTCGAAAAATCTTGAAAATGAAATTGCTTCAGCTCGGAGCACTGAAACACACGAACGAACGAGTATATATTCAGAAATCAGTGGGATAAGATCTCGTTGCTACTGTCTTATCTTCGATACGATGAAAAAGAGAAGAATATGAAATACGAAAAGTCAAAAACGTTCTTTCTTCAAATACTCGCTTGTCTTTTGTCTTCGAAAAATCAAATTTCTTAGTAAATTGACGTGAGTGAAAAGACCTTAAATAAATGATCATTCGAATAGAATTTTCTAGGATAATAAGACGAGCTGGGCAATAGCCGGCAACAAGACAAATTACTATCTTTTTAAAGCTTTTCTATTCCAGGATTCAAATTCCGGCTTGGGAAAGTATCAAATTTATATTCATGGAATAGACTCGTATCGCTGGACGCTCGTTACCCTCTCCTTAATTTATCTTTTATTTTAATTATGAGGCATTCCACATTAACTCGGCAAACTTTTTCTCTGACCCCTGCCAATTTCGTTCCTTCTCTTTGTATATTTGGATTGAGTCTGAAAAGCACCCTGATTTTTTCTTTAGATTTTCACCAAACGAAAGTAACCATAATTTTTTCTGTGCTTTACGAGCTATCTGCGTTGGCAAAACAAATTTTCTTAACGGTTTTTGAATGATCTATTAGTTTCGAGTAGGGCTGATTGAATATTTATTCGAGAATTTTTTCAAATTTTCTATTTTAAGACAGTTTATTGTCGAAATTTTTTTCCAATACGAGCTGTTTATAAAAATCTAAAAAAATTCAGTGTCTTTCGGACGCAATGCAATAATACTAAAAAAAAAAAAATTAATTAAATTAGCAGGGGTCAGGGAAAGAGTAAGTTCGTTGAGTTAACCGGAAATGCCTCATACCCATAACAAGTAATAGGAAGTAATCCAAAAAGTTCTCTAAAATGTGCTTTCATTAAAAATTCCTGAATAGTATGCAAATTCGCTGCCCGAAACTTTTTTTTTTTTTATTGCTTCTTTGTTCTGATATATTTAGATCATGCCGCTAATATAGAACGTGCGAATCTGCCGAGTGGTTTCTCTCGGCGATCGAGTAGCAGGAGCTGAGCACTTCGTGTGCCAGTCACGATGGCAATTAAATTGCATCCAACGTCCAATCAGCTGTGAATCGTTCTTACACGTTGCGCTTTTTTTCGCTCGTTGAAACAGAGACCGAAATGGAAATTCTATAAAAAAGAAAATTAAAAAATTCTTTCTGTTCGCTGGTTTGATGTCGAGAAAAGAGGGTTCTCGTTGAATGGAGCCAAAAAAACAGGACATTTCTGATCCAAGAGCAGGTGGATGGAGTGGAAGCGGTATTATAACCGATAATGTACGATAATTGACTGTGAATGATGGACACTATGGACAGCGATGATTTCATCACTGGTGGATTTAACGATCCATTTGTTAGCAATCGAACCGATGAAGGCGTAGTTTGAAAACGCATGGCCAAGTGCACAGTACCAAAGCTATGTTACATTTATGTACGCACAATATTACTGTATGTTTATCGAGCGAAATCACTGAATTGGGGTGTCATCGACACACAATTCACGCATACGAATCAAATAAATTTAAAGATTTTCCGAATGCACGTTTAATATTTCTTGATAATTAACTTGCGCCGTTAATGGATAATTAAATCGGGAAAACGATCGAGGCATATATGATATAAGATGGATAATTTTGAAAATAGTAATTGAAAGACAAATTTTATAAAGAATAATATTATGGGTACTGTTGCAGAGATAATAAAGATAAGAAAGACGAGAACATTGGATTATGAACAAACCTCCACGAATATTGACTCGTGTTTATGATTCTTATTTTTTTTTCTATCGCATGTGGAATGATCATGTTGCAGAATACTATGCGAGATTTTGTAATTCTGCGTCGATATTATCTCGGTTCATGATTGATGACGGTGGCGTTAATGACCTTTATGGAATTTTAAACGAGTCAACGAGAGTCTCTTAATTGAACAAACTATCGGGGACCGATCAGTGTCAGGATTGTTCACGAAGAAAGACATTGAGTAAATTATGTGAAAAAATATATAACGACGTAGCGGGGAAAAATGTTTTCATACACGCGTGCTTTCAGCTCACTCTCTTATTTTCTTTCCTTCTGGAGCTCGCTCTCTCTCCTCTCTCTCTCTCTCTCTTTCCAGCGTTTCGTGCGGCCAATCGGGTGCAATAAATTTTTCACCGCTGAATTAATTAGCTCCTGCCCTCGCTCCCTCTTTTACTATCGTATATTAACCCCCAAACGATCTACATGAACATGCACACATACATGTAAACTCTCCAACAACTCGATATTTATGCGATCTTAACGTAGCTTTCAACATTCTTGATAGATTTGAACCTTATTTAGTAGTTCCTGCAAGCAAAGCTTCTCCGAAACGCTGATAATTTAACCGGGAATTTGATTGTACAGCACGAACTTTTACTAATCGAAATTTTGACAGAACAGTCATCAAGTCCGTAAGGAAAAAAAACTGTCCGAACGTGAAATCGATAATGATTGAAACTTTTTCCAAAAATATTTAAACATTATGTGACAATAGACAATTGATAGCAATCATCATTCTCGAAACAAAGAAGAAGTGGAAGAGGCAAAATGGAACGTTTAATATCGTTATTTGAATCTTAATATCGCCCACCTAAAAATTATACAACCATGGAATATTTTGTAGTTCTCAGCAGGAAGCTACCAATCGATCGAATTTCAGATCACGATTTCGAGCTTTGGCCAAAACACCTGAATAAAACAAAAAATTGTCCAAAAAAGTTTTTTTTCCATACAACATACAGCAGGTTTATGGAATGTGGCTTTCAAACCAGAGAATTTGCCAACTCTAAGAAAACTTCCACTGTAACGTCACTCACTAAGAAAATTCTTTGCTGCAAGGCGATGAAAGTCCATCGAATTATTACTAGACGATAAATCTAAAAATGTAGGTTTAGAGAATTCCAGTTGAAATAATAAATAATGCAGTTATGTAAACAATCTGGCTCGAAAAATTGATTTTGAATGGACCATTTCACCTCGACTCTGATTGACACTAATTCGATTTTAATTGTTGTTTCCTAAGATATGATTTATAGACATAAATCTGACTCTTTATACATATTCAAATAGAGTTCCTATAAGAGTAAATTCCATCGTATAACATCGATGATCCCTATTATTCTAGGGTTATATAATGCTTGCACGAATAGTCATGGTTAAAAGCGAATCCATGCATTCCAGCCACCTATCAAAATCCATCGTAAACTATGTGGACCGATATTTTGGTAGATATGGCAAGCGTTACATATATCACGAAACAAGAGACTTGGAATGACTGACGTGCCTCTGAAATATGCATAAACAGAACCGATGAACACGAGAATCCTCTATATCCCGATCCGTTACCTCTCCTTGTAATATCCCGATGCATAAAGGATACCACCAAGCGTTGTACTATTATGAAACATGTATAGATATATGAATACCAAATTATTCGGACAAGAGGGCATGGATTGCTGATATATATACCTCATTAGGGTATGATGTTCAGAGAGGTGAAAATTAACTCGTCGACATTGCCTGGATCGATTATGAAGAGCATTCAGGATCAGATACAATACGACGTCATTCTTTCACTGAATTAATTATATCCTTCGCAGAAAATCGTTATCTGCATGTACCGTATAAGTAGCGAAAAAGTTCTCTTAAGAAGTTCAATAATCTTGTCAAAAGCCGAGACATAAATATGTCGCCATGAATATCAAAATTCCAGAAATTATTGAATTCTCATTTAGGAATAATTGCCTGATCGAAGATTATTGTTAAACGATAATAAGCAGTATATAAAGAGGCCAAAAATCTTCTTTCAATTATAATAATGAATTTGATTTTTGAAATTGACTTTTCATCTGCTTCTGGAATAAGAAATCTTCGAATGACATATGGTTTATTGCTGACTCGACATCAATTTTCTGAATTATTGGAGACTGGTTTATATCGCCATATGGTTCATTTCGCCAGGTTCTTTCTTAAGTGTTATCTTCGTATTGATACACGTACAAGCGGAAAGCTATAAAACAGAAACCCTCGAACAAATCAATGTGAGTGCCTTAGCGAAAGAAGGTGGTGGATATCACGAGCTTTTAGTTGCATTCAGGTCGTAGGTATGTAGTGCGTGCCGTTACATCGTATCAGGAATGTGCAGCTTCGTGTGTGAGCGAGAGGGCCAACAAAGGAAACTGTTTGCAAAAGAAAAATGGGAGAAGGAAGAACGGCCTGTCGGACCACGCTCATTGACTTTAACTGCACGTGAGCTTGAGGGTTCCATGGTTCCATGGATACGAACTACCTCGCTTCGCAACTATCAATCGAAGCGTCAATAAACGAGTCTCTCGTGGGAGACCATGTATCTCCTCATTCGAGAACCTGCAACTTCTTTCTAAGTTCGTACAGCGTTCACGTTTCGACTTAAAACTCGACAAGACACGTAGAATTCATGGACGTGATGAAAAGTACGAGAGAAAGGTTTCCATCTGCTGAAGGTCGTCAATAAAAAATAAATTGTATATTCTTTACTGAATGAGATAATAAATTCAGGTTTTCCACAGTTTCCCTTGACCTCGGCAATTGGTAATTATTGAAATGGAATTCATAGAAAGAAATTAAACAAATTTCGTATTCAAGTTATTATGATGAATAACTTCATTGATGGCGTTTATGATTTCGATTTCTTTAATGCGTCAAACATTTGAAAAGATCTTCAAAGAGATACGTTAGTAAATATGTGCATGTATGGGGAAAAAGCGTTGATGTACAACGAACCAAAGCGGATGGACTATTGAATGATCATGGTCGTTTCAAGCAGAATGGTTACATTGTTAAGGCCAGACATCGAGGAAACGTTGGCTGCAGGCTAACATCACCTGAATCTCATCGCTTCTCGTTCTATACACCCTCCTCGACATCCCTTTTTTCCCATTGATCCTCGAACACGTTTCCCATGGTGTTCGAGCACAGAACTGACCCTTTTTCACTTCATCGTAGCATATTTTATACGAATTGCATACAACATAGATTGCTAGTGTGACCCGAGGGCGAAAATCTCCAATACCTTTATCCGGTTATACGTTCAGCTCGCGAAGTTTGCTCGGAAGATCTCTCGAACAGAAAAGCTCCGGGGATCAAGAAAAAAGAAGCAAATACCGATCGAATTTTACTTTTTTTTTTTTTACTGAGTTGTACGTGAGTGAAATGCGAACGTGATTGAAAAGAAATTATCGAAAACATGTTAAATTGTTATCAAAATGATTTTTATATTCGACGTACTGTGTACACGGAGTATATAAAAATAATGTTTTTTCACTTATTTCAAATTGAAAAATATTTGCGCGCACCTAAACAGCACAAATTAATCGAACCCTTTTCCAACATCTAATGACTTTAAGCACGACAGATTTTGGTTAAAGTAAACGAAAGAAGAAAAGAGTCGAAGTACCAAACGAGAAACGCGAACTGACAATTAACGGGAAAATTAATTATCTTCAGCTCTTTTGTGCCTCTAACGAGATGGATAATACCTGGCACGACAGCCACAGCTACCCTTATAACAGCTGCCATCGAGCTCCATCGGAACGTTGTCTTTGCCTCTTAGCCTCCATCCGAAGAGCCGAAATTCCTTCCTTATTATATCCATCCCGTATCGTCTTTGTAACATAAACCGAGATATTTTGAAAGTTTTTTCAGTATCGAATTCCCATTGATCAATATAGATTCGCTGTTTCTGTCTTATAACTGAAAACCTGAAGCAGAATCTGAAAACGTTTTGTCAGGTGATTGTCTAATTATGTGCTGTACGATTTTTCACAGGATTTCAAAGAATAAACGTGATATTTTTGAACGAATTAAAAAATGAGTTTCCGACATTATTGCCATTGGAAAACGAAAAAATGTTTGAGGCATTGAAACATTTACCATTATTCCAACACATCATTCCTTAAATAAGTTCTACGATTTGAAGCCATTTGCAAGAAAACGGAAGTGCTCAACCGAATGGTCGTACCGAGTAAATGAGTGATAAAAAGTACGAAGAACCTGGGCAAACACAACAAAAAAATTAGGTAAAAAAGAAGAAAATAATGAAGATACGAAAATGGCGGTTGAGTTATTTAACCCCTCATTCGATGCTTAGCATATTCATGGTGTGCGGTGGGGTAGCTATACACGAAGTTTTCCGGTGTCTGACCACCATCTCGCACACTCTACATATTCATGAGACTCCCGTGCCCCTGACGATGGCGTCGAGGCTGCGAGAATTGGAGAAAGGATACTCCGAACTCTGCTCTCTCCCTCGCGTAGTCAGGAGCAGAAAAGGGCTTCGGCAGGGTTGGAAAGAGGATGTGTGTCGTTTCTTGAGTTCTCGTACGGGCCAGTGAAGAAGTAAACGCGGAAGCGTATATGGTCAGGCCAAGCTACAATGGTGCTCAGTCAATGGTCACGTCGTCGAAACGCTGCTGGAACTACTTCGTTTCTAAACGTCACTTGTACTCTGCCTAGAAGTCTTGTACGTAAAATGGAGAAATATATATAAAACGGCGGGTATATGGGATCGGACAGATGTTGTAAACTTGAGAGAAAATAGCCATACATTCGAAAGAGAACGATTGTAAAAGGCTGAGAAAGAAAAAGAGAGAGGGACGGAGGCACCAAATTTTACCCTGCAACTCTCTGTTTATCTTTATTTTCTTCCTCTTCCCTGTTCTTCGTTTTCTTTTCCCCCTTTTTTTTTATCTAGAAAGCTTCGGAGCATAAAGTGCAACGCAATCGAGCTGAAGTGATGTTGGCATATGATCTTTGTGTCTACGACTATCTGCAGCGTTCCTTTTTGCTTCTCTAGCATAGTGTGTTCCCATTACGAATTGTTTTCTTATGCAGGTCAACTTCGATCGAATAAAATGTCACATTCCAAAATGGTTGCCAGCTCAAGTTACGCTCCTGTTGGTCACGATGTATACCACTTTTCTATATTTGTGGTATTACCGTTCAGTACCATGTAATATGCAACACCGATGCGAACAAGAAACTTGTCGAATATATCATTCCTCTCGATATCCATGCACTCGAACGTGTCGGTAAAGTCTCTTTCTCTCTTGCTTTTACACTCTCATTCTCTCTTCCCCTTGCGACCAAAGAAACGCGTGTTCGAGTCCCTTGCTTACTGTGTATTCTATGCATCCTCAACAACTATACCACCTATACACAGAGCATCGAGAACTTTATTCAATTTCGCGTGTCGGTCAGGACGATAAAGAACCTTTACGTGCTGCTCAGGAGAAAGGTATGAAAAAAGGGTGAGACAAAGAAAAAGAAAGCTCTGGCTCATGAATGGGATACAAAGTAGCTATCTGTAACTTTGTCTTTTTTTTTTTTTGCAAAGCGGATTATACGGATGCTCATCTCGATGGATACTATCGTGGCATTGGCTGATACTAGATTAATTTAATTTTTATTCTATTTTCAATATTCATTTGTTAACTAGTGATTCGTAGAACCTCGAAAGTTGCGATATTCCTCAGCATATAATGTAAGAAAAGTGGACTTCGAAGGTGCTCTTTTTTTTCAAGCAAATTTATTCATTCTTGATTGATAAAAAATGATTTAGGAACACCATGAATCAGACAGAATCTCGACAATCGTGGGCTTTATTGAAGAAAAGAAGAAAAACTTGTTATTTCCGGTCGATGTGACCGGTTTATGAATAGCAACAATGTTCTTACTTGATTCCAACGTTCGAAAGATGTAAGCCATAAGGCTTATACGAAATGACCGATATCGAGTTTTTGATTGCTTTCGTATGTATGAACTTCCGAAGTATACCGAAGTGCACACAGAGGGTATACGTACGACAAGTAGCGAGACTGATCTAAAGAGGGAGAAAGAGAGAGAGAGAGAGAGAGAGAGAGAGAGAGAGTGGCATATGAAACTTTCTATGTATAAAACTTGGTGAGGTAGAGCACGAATCGTCTATGCGTAAAAGTTTAATGTCAAATCGTAAAACCGTCTGCGACCGGAAACGAACTTTAGCCCACATTCTCGACGTGCTCTGTCGGTCTTTCCCTCGTAAAACGTGTTGGCGGGACACTTGTGTATATACATGCATGATATACGCTGGAGGGTGAAAAGTAGATAGGGTAAGAGACTTGAAAGAAAAAAAAAAAAAAAAACACGTCCGCTTTCATCGAGAACCGATACATAGCCCGTTTTCTATATCGATTGTACGAAGGATCGCTAAGAGCCCGACCGTAAGACGATTTCATCGTAAATTATTACTTTACAAAAATTCTCATTCTTTCTCTTACAACAGAAGGTTAGTGAACGTACGGTTCGCTTTGTGAGTTTTTGATTAAATTAATGATTTTTGTCTCTAATGAGAAAAACTCAACGTATTTTTCAATAACAAACATATTCATAAATCTCTCAATGTAGCTTCGATCGGAGATGAAATTATTATTATTTTATTTTTTTTCCCTATGAATTTCATGTGTTTTGATAGCCTGTGTGAGAAATCGAATACAGTCGATAATGGTATCTGGTGGATCGGTGTACCAACAATGAAAATTGATGAATCTTTTGATACTTGATTTTTATCAATTTTCATTCGAAACGACAATTACAAAAAGAACTCTCGTGACAAACACTGCAAAAAAGAACTGAATTATTCCAATTCTCGAACAAACAAATGCATATCGATGATATTCGCAATTCCGAAAGACCGCGTTATAATTTTCGGGCAAACAATTGCTCGATATCGGCAGATGGAGAAACGGGAGAGATCACTGGTACAGTGGGTAGTGCATGAGGAGAGAAAAGGGGAGGCTGGAATTCGTTCATGACGAGAACCATGCGTGCGATTTGAGCGCCGGAAGCACTCGCTGAAATTTGAAATTCAACCATCTGGATTATGCAAAACGACGACGAGAGAACGATCCACGAAAGGCAAAAAGAGAGAGAGAGAGGGAGAGAGACAGGAGGGGAAAAGAGAAAGATCGATGCAGCGGAAAAATTGATTTGACCGTTCGAGCGCGAGAACCAAAATATGCGGTCGGTTGCCCGCCTGTGCGGATTTTCGTTCACAAACCTATAAATATTTCTATTGACCGTCACCCTTCTCCATTTCTATATGTCTATTTTCGTCTAACTATATATATAATCAAGAAATAAGCGTGCAATTTCTCGTCGAACTCCAATTGACTTTTTGACGTCACTTTTCATATGAGAGGGTCCATTTTTTAGTTTCCATTGAGCGTATCATGTGATCCCGACCAGTCGAGTAATTAATTTTCATATTATGCGATTTATTGGTAGCTGAAAATTATTTTTCGAAAAAAGTTAATAAAAAGCATATGGAAAAAATGAATTGACGTAATGGGAGCATACCCAAGAAGCATTACGGGCAGCACAAATACTTATTGTTGTTATCACATGTTCGTTATATTCCTTCATGTATTTTATCTATTCCTGCCTTGAGATACGAACAAATTCATGATCCGTGAATTCATGCTTTTTATGTCGACCAATTATCAAGAAATAAAACAAACAGGCATGGAGATTATTCAACGAAATGAACTCTATACCGTAACTGAATTGCTCGTGATTCTTTCAACTGGAAAATTCGCCACTCAGTACGAACGTGTTTTTTATTTCGTGCATGTGCAGCGTTGTTGTTCACTTTTATTTGGCAGCGGTTCTAACTTCGCCTCCGGGATTTTAAGGAATTTTCGTGAGGGTAATCGTTCGTAGAAATAGAAAAAAAAATATAGTAAGAGAGCGAGAGAGAGAGAGGAAGAGAGAGAAATATTCGCGTCTTCGATTGGACATACGAATGGAAGAATTCGTGTTTATAAAAACGTCCTCTTTCCCGAGCCAAAGGAACGAAACGTGCCATGAGTTTTCAGAGTTTCGTTGTTCGAAAAAAATGTATTGTTGTTTATTTTGCTACACTTTTTTAAAAATATGTTCAAGTTTTTACATCGAGGGGTCCGTGGCTTTCTGATTATTTTTCAAAATCAAAATGTTTGACATGATAATTCAAATGGCGATTCAAAACGATCGAAGACCTTGAATAAAATTACCTTAATAAAAATGTTGCTCGATTGAAAATTCTAAACGGAAATTTAATTAGCTATAGTCGGTTTTAATTGATAATTAGAGCGGTAGAACTGATCAACTCCTCTTCGAACGTTACTAATATTCAGATTTTGGGCTACTTAAGTATATATTATGATTAGGTGAATAAAACTGAAGCGATTAATATTAATGTAGAGGGAACGAGGATCTTGCTTCAACGTTGCTACCTGAAACATTAATATCAATGTGCCTTGGGCTACATTGCGTAAGTGCGTGCGTGCACAGAAAGGATTATATCATCACAAGACTACATGGTTATATGCGAGTGGGGAAGAGGGATCCTAAACCTCGTAGTAATTAGGAATCAGGAGGGTAACATTCAGCCCAATTATACATTTTATAAATATAATCATCCTGAGATTAATGAGAGGCTTAATGATTCAACGTTCTGGTTATTAGATTAGCATTCCAGCTGAAAAATCTTCTACGAATCATGATTGTAGGTATAAATGAATCGAATTTTCTTAAATTTTCTCTTTTTTGAATATTATTATCGTATTTCTCGGCTATAATATAAATAATCATTGATTAATACAAGAAATAGATTCGATTAAAAACGTTTGAGAGCGTATAATCTGATTGATAAGAAGTTATGTTCACCATAACATTTACCAAAATGTTTGGGGAAAAATGCAGTGCGTTAAATATTTCAACGCTTAAGTCAAACGCGCATTCCTTGAAGCATAGAAAACGAAAGCAAAGTTCGATCGATGAAGAAATCTGAGCGATAAAATTTTAGGTAAAAGGGGGACCTCGTTCTCCCTTCCCCATTTAAGGGAGTCACCTCCATATCGTGATTCTTTTTCGACTTTTACCCTCCACTCTGTCTATCGCGAACGATCTCAACTCCGAGCTCTGCTGTGTTTCTTTTTCTTTTCACTCTTTTTTTTCTCGCTTCCTTTCTTTCTTTCACTGTAACGTCAAGTTTCAACCTTGTACCGATTCCTGTGCAATCTGAAAAATTACGATTTTATTCATGAACCCAATCTAATCCGACTACCCGCGGAAACCCCGTACACGCTCGCGCACGCATTAAACTCCTACCGTTCAATCGAGATCCGTTTTAAATTCAGCTCAGACCTCTTCAGAGCGATGGAAAACCGGGCCATTCCTTTTTTATTTCACTAAAAAAAAGAAGAAGGAAAAGTAAAATGAAGTCGATTCCAGCTGGAGTCAGGTACAAGTAAAAACTGTAGTCTGCATCGTATAGTGAAATCGTTCGAATCCTTGCACAAATGCCTTAATCAAGGACACTCGCCTATCTAGTTACTTTGAAACACAAATTTTGGCATAGATTTTCGAATAAAAATTCACTTCGATAAATCAAATCGTATGATATGAAAATTAGTAAGATAAAAGAGACTATGAAATATTATCAATCCACAGATAAAAATGAAATAAAAATCTTCAATCGTAAAAAAATAAAAAATCATGGTATTTAACAAAAAAAGCCTCCAGCACGAGCTTATTCTTATGAAAATATTCGAATTTAATCAAGTTTTTTTTTAAACATTACGTTGTAATAACCGATTCGCAAAATTGCAGTAATCACCATTATAATCAAGGGGTGAATTTTTGAAATTTTTTTTTTCGAAAAAACGAGATATACGGGAATGAAAAAAAATATATATATTCTCCAATACATAAAGGCATTTGTAATATTTCCTACGTGCTTAATGTCAAAGGAAGAGTGGCAAAGTTTGTGTGCTGGTCGTTAGTCTTGATGTAGTTTAGTACAGCAGTCCCTGACGGAAAGTATAACAGAACCCTTTAGGCAGTTTACAGTTGAGAGACAAAATGAGGGTGAAAAGGGAAGTCGTATTTATAATAATTAGGTAGTTTGCCAGGGCCATATTATTAAATCAAGAATGAGCGAACAGTTGCAGAAGCAGTATTAACACGCTGGGATTCTCCAAGAAAGCCTACACGGTGGAAAATACGTTTGAACGTTACACAGAAATAGCGTTATTTTGATGTAAAATCGCACTGTTTAGCTTGTACCAAAAATTGCATGTAAAACAGAGAAATCATTTGACTTAAGCAAACTTCTGCCTCGTCTGTTTCTATCCAAACAATGAAAATGAAACTCGTAGTAATGAGAATAGTTTTAAGTTTTCATTGGATCATATTTTAATCGTTGACATCTATAACATCGATACAAGCATTTCCCCACTAATACGATACCCCGAAAAACACACACACACACTTTTATTCCGTTTCATTCGGACCAAGGATTTCATCGGTTCTATCCACATAAGCCTTTACTTCCAGACAGAATTTGTTGCGAAAAATAATCGTTCGCCTAACCGACAGGTGGAGAACTCTCTGGGCACTCAGAGGTTGAAACTACATGTAGACATACATACATCAAAGAGCCCTCGTGAGTGCATAAGGGAAAGTACCCGTGTTAAGGGATGAAGATGGTAGGAAATGGTAGAGAAAGAAAAAGAAATAAAGATGGGCCGTCCGGGCCGGTGAGTGGTCTCTGAACTCGTATCTCGTGGTGACCGTAAAACTTCTGGCTCCATCTCTCGCTTTGCCAACACCAACACATTGTTTCATTGTTGTCTGTGGTACGCCGAGTACAGTCATGTTTTTCACATTCTAGCCCGCATGTTCTTTTTTTTCGTTCATGTTTTTTTACACATATATACGTCTATATATTTATCCGTTGCTTTTCAAACATATAGATTTACGTGAGTGTGTTTCTATATACGCAAACACATATAGTGATAGTTCAAAGTCTCGAGAAAATACTTTTCAAGCACCTGGGTCCGCCCCAGAGTAGAAAGAAACACTCGAACTATTCGAAAAAGGCGGCTCCTACTCGTGAAAGTTTAAACAGCAGCAGTTAGTAACGAGCAAAAGTACAAATGGCTAGCGCCTCGAATTGTTCAATTATTCAGACTGGTCTGCGTTAAATATGGAACGGCGAATTGGAAGAATTCACGGAGAAGTCGAGCTTCTTCAGAAGTAAGAGTGCACGCTAAAGATCATTCGTAATCGTGTGAAACAACGACCAGTCGATGTTTTTTTTTTTTTTTTTTACAATCGTTTCTGGCTGTGTCAACGGAACAATGGAAAAGATCAAGGAGCCAATCGGAATTTATGTTATTTGTGAAAATAAACAAGCGGAGAACGGGATCTTTATGCTTTTTCGACAATTTTTTTATGTCAGAAGAATGAGAATAAGAATCTTTTTGAAATATTTTAATTCTATTTTCGTCTTTTCAATTGTTTATTTTCTGTTCTTCATCGAAGTCGCATAGTTTAACCGATTTATTGTACAGTCTTATGAGAATTCTTGTTTGATTCCTAAATATATATTTTCGAACACACGCTGGACGATTCACTCATCTAGAAAAAAAGAAAGAAAAACTGGTGTAAACGATCCAACCCATTTTCGGAGATCAAAACTTACTCTCTGAGTCGTGAATCTCTCCCTCTCGCAACTCAAGTGCCTAAAAGCTCTTTCGTCTCAGCAACACCTCGTAGTATCGAGAAGGGAAACAACTCGAACCACACCGAGGAGGGATTAGATTGGCAAGGCTAAGCGCTAGAAAACGAGAGGATGGGAAACAACGAAAGTGTACGAGAGACAGAAACAAAGAGTAGACAAAACCAGTCGAAGATTCACGACAAGCGCGAGGGTTGTAGAACGTCGAGTGTGCGAGGAACGAGAAAGAGAAAGCTCCGTGAAACACCCAAACTCACAAATCTTCGACGACTTATAGCCAGAAATCTCGCTACAGCTTAATGGCAAAGCTAGAAGCGTTAAATATCAACGATGTGAGGAGACTGTTTTTCACACACATGCGCATCAAAATATCGAGATATAGTGACCGATAAAACGATTGGTTGACCTTGAAGAAAATAATATTCCATCGAATAATTCTCTCCATTCTTACTTTATGCAGTTAAAAATTATGAAGAATTTTCATCCACGTGAATGTGCAAACCTCATTTGACTCCAGCTCTCTGATATCTATTAATCTCCATTAAAACATTCAGGAAGTTGATCATACAGCGTCAATGCTTCAAAAATCTTTGTCACTCCAATCAACTGTCAGACTTGAAGATTCATGTTCCAATGGATTTTAAGGGTCGTAGTTTAAAAAGTATATAAGGGATGGTGTGGTGAAGAGAAATTAGCATACGAGAAATGCGTTCATGAGAGATGAGATAGAACCTGAAATGGGGATAAGAAGATTCCTTACGTTGGACGAGAGATTTGCAGCTCTCCCTCCCCGTCTCAATACTTACAGGGGAATTATAGACGAGGGTAGATCCCATTGCGCAGATAGTCGCGACAAATTTCCCGAAAAATATGCTCGAGCCTGTAACTGTTCTGGAGAGGGTTTTGAGAAGAGTCCTCGGGGGGGTGCACGGGGAATAAACGAGTAAGTGCTTCCCTCCTCTAACCACCGTTGGGCCTCAAGCCAAGTCCTGCACGAGCTTCCATCTTTTTCTCAATTTCCTATCTTCGTCTTACTCGCCGATCTTTTTGGCTTGCCACCATGTTTTTCCTGCTTGAATCTTTAAACCCTCAGTATTCACGAGAACGAATAAGAAAGGGCGATTTGACACCGGTGATGAGAAAAATATCTGAACGTAGATCAAGTCTGACGAACTGTCTCGTTAAACGCCCAAAGTGCCTGGCAAATATGTCTGAAGATATTCAGGCCTGCGAGTCTCGTCAAGAATAAAGAGGACGAAAGAATTATCCTTCCCTTCACTTCCGCTCTTCACTCGGCTCTCGTATGCACGCGTCAAAATCAAAACAACGATTAATGCGGATAGACAATGACGTTAGAAACTACTTGAAATTTAAGGCGCTGGCTATTCGCGTGAGCTTCCGACGGTGACGAAAATACGCCATTTTAACCCCGTCGTTGTGTTTGATCAATAAACCGGAGTGACAAATGAAGTGGACGACGTACTACACAAACGTTGAAAAACCTTCAGAAAACTTACCTCAAAGTGAATCCATAATTCCGTCCTGAAAGTTCGTGACAGGGTTTTAAATTTGACAAACGAAAGTTGAGAATCCAGTTATTCATATGACAATTTCATCCCGAATATCGGTATAAAGAGTCTTCAATGCTCAGCAGGAAAGTCAGAAGTGAGAAACGGATAGAAAGATGATCTTTTATGTCTCCACCAGATGATGGAGTCTATAACGTTCTGCTTGATCATCAACATGAAAATTCACATATATGTATAAATATGTGTGCGTGAATATTACGACTTTATGGACTCTCGAGAGAAGAAGATTGAGAACCGAAAGTTCTAAAAAGTAATCTCAGCGAATGTCGTGAGCCTTCTCTGCATGAAAATTTGTAACGAGCATCGAGATGCGTTACGATTTCGTCGCAGTTGAGTCGACAGGTGGGATTTATAATCCGAACAGCAGTTCTTCGTGCTTTCTCTATTTCACCCTGGTACGAGTTTTCCTACAACGTGGCTTTCTCTGTTGGAGAGATCCCCTTACTTCTTCCTCGAGACCCGCTGCTAGTGCAACAGCTGCTACGGAGCCCAAGAATTATCAGCTTATGACGAGTTCTCGTAACTTGTACTCGTCATGTTCTTGTCCCCTTTTAACAACCATTCACCGGAGACTTAGGAACGGACAAAATTGTCGGTAGAATATTTTTGTCAATGATTCCGGATCCCTCGACTGAATACATGTGATTCAGTAAAATTGTTTAGGTCGATCCTTCGATCCTTATTCCACGCGTATTTTGGCTGAAATATTTATTATCACTTTATTGAACGATTAGTTTCCAAACCCTTCAATGTCTGTCAGTAAAAAAATTGTTCCACTTTTTGATAAGTTGAATGATTCGTTTGGAAAACATATAATAATAAAAACAATCACGTTTTCTAATAACTAGAAGCTCATTCGGTAAATTGTTTACATCAAAGGAAACTGAAATCCTTGCTACGTAATTTCAAAAAGTGTTTTTTTCCACTCTTATTCACTATTGAACAATCAAACGAAACGGCGAAAAGTCGATAAGCAAGCACACTCGTGCAGCGAAAAAAGAAAAGAGAACGATGACGATTTGGAATGTTGTGAAGAACGGATACACAAAGAAATAGCGAAGTGCAGAGGAGATAACGGATTGAACATTTCGTTTTGAGTTTTTTTTTTTTTTTTTTTTTTTTCTTGTTACCCTCGCTTGGAAGAGGATCGCACACGTACTGACAGAAAACCGACGGACATAGCATGATGACACAACGACATGCGATGTTTCACTCTACTTCAGGATCGACTTTCAGTCGCTCTTTGATTGCACGGATTTTTTCCCCTCCTAAAACCTCGATCGTTCACTTCTCATTCTAGTACCAAACCGAAAAAGCGAACCAACGATGCGTATAAACGTTTATTTTCGTCTCTGTCGCTTAACAAAGAATCTGCGAATATTTTTCTTATATAGGAACATTCCATTTGCTCAGGCCACCATTTACTCAATTTTTCTGGTCGATAATAGAATGAAAAAAGATTTTGAATCCAACCATAAAAACTTTATTAACAATTTTAATGAAACGAACCATTAACAAAATTACAAGATTTCATTTCAACAAGTTGTCGACAGTTCAATGTTTTTAGAACAGTCTCACGCTTTATTGGACTCGGTCAAATCCATTTTATATTTGTGACAATTATCAAAGATCTCCAAATTCAGTTCAACCACATATTGGAGCTTTCATATAAGTGAATCAATTTACTTTATTTCTGATCTATCAAACGAAAAATTCTAGTTTTCGTTATTTCGTTGCACGAAGCTTGGAAATACGGATATGATCTAAAAATCTTTTGACAGATTGCTCCTTTTATATCTCATTACACAGTAGCTATTGAAAATCGCATTTTCGTTCGCATTCGTTTCTCGTGATGGTCTTTTAATTAATTAAATCATGTGTTCGGCCAGAGTGAATTTCTACAAAAATGTTCAGGAACGGTTGAGACGTAAGCGTAATTTGAAATTTTGTTTGTGGCCAGACAGTTGCTCGAACCGTTTCGGAATAATACGTAACCAAATCTTGGTAAATTGCATGCTCATTGAAGGGCCATTCCCACCAGTAGTGCAGCTCGAACCGAAAGAAAACAAGAACGGGACGAGGTGGCAAATTCGTGAAAAGAGTTAGAGATATTTTGTATGCAGAATGAGAAGATTCGTTCTATTTCGTACACTCCGATTTGGACGAATCGTCAGGCGAGTCACGATTCAATCGAAACTTTCGTAAACTCCCTCGTCTCGGTACTGCCAAATCGTAGTGAAGATTGAAGAACCGTTTGATGACATTATTTAAACAAAATAAAGAAAATCGATGAAAAAGTTCCAGGCTGAGAGATGAATCTGTACCAACCTGATGAATCATCAACTTCTCATCAGATTTTACCACTCAACATATTTTTTCCGCCCACACGAGCTTATTCTGACCACAACTTTTTTCAAATATTTTTCCTCATAATAATTCGGTTGGAAAATTCAATCATTTCGTTGCGTACCTCATACAGATGTTGATACTTCCGAGTACGACAAGAAAAAGGAAACGAAAAGTTCAGTAAAAAATAAATCAACCAAACACCAAGGGATAAATCTGTTTTTGATAAACTAAAAGTTTGATAAAGAGACTGATGCCATTTGTTCGAATGATATTTAATAAAACTAAATATTTGTATCTCAAACAACAAAATCAATGTTGAAAAAAGATCTCGTTTAATCCTACGGGGATGAGTTGCCCGAGTAGAAGATTCGGCGAACGAAACGTCTCGAGGTCTTGCTTATTACGTAATACGAGAGCAGTAGCGCCAAGCTGCCGTACGTCATTTCTCGACACTTATTGACTCTTGAGTCCTGAATTGAAAAGTAGGCATCGAAGCTTTTTCCCTACCATGCCTACTCGCACGCACCCCATTAATAACTCGGCTATAGTTGTATATTTTTCGAGTGCTACTCCATACTTGGACTTCGTTTTTCTACGACCCTTTCCATCACATGCTTATTTTGCTACCACGCACGCGAAAACATGCAGGGTAGCCGGAGGGCGTGAAATGAAAAATTGCTCGAAATTTTGGGTGTATAAGGCTCGAGAGAAGAGCAACGCTGGGAACTTAACTCAATATAAAAGGGTGACTGTAGGCACGCGCTTATTTCGAGATGGCGGAAGAAAAAGAAAGAAAGAAAGAGAGAGGGTAAAAGATGCCAAAAGAAAAAGCAGCCAGCAAGCTCACGAAGGGTGAGATTGCCTGGGAGAGAGAAAGTTTAAGACCTTTAAAAACAGCCCGGTGATAAATTCACCTGTCATCCTTTCGCCCAAATTTACAATTCATTTTCTCACGAAACTCGGTTTGTTTTTTATTTCTATCTCTTTATTATCTATTTAAGTATATTCGTAAATAAGTAAAAACAAAGAGCATATTAAAATGTTTATGTTGGAAGAATAGAAGCAGATTCGCTTGAAATTACAAATCGAAAATAGTATAAGGAACATTTTTTACTTCGAGGAGATCCAGAGTATTTGCTAAAAGGTTTTGTCCACAGGTATGGAAAGATTTACGAATATCCGGTGAGAAACGTTGCACTATTTTTTAGGTTCAACCGTTAAATCCTACGTGTGTGTATGTGTGTGAAGTGGCAACTCACGAGAATATAGCCCGCTCGAATATCTCGTGTGGCGAATGAGATTTCAGAGTCCTAGATCATGGGACAGCCTCCCCGGGCGTTCCCACACTAAAACCATATAAGACTAGTAAAAGGAATAATCCCCCCCTGTTTGCTGTGTAAAAGATGTATAGACTTTATGGTGAAGTCACGATATAGAGGATTTTAGTGCTATAGAGATAAGAGTAGCCCCCAATCGAGGTTAAATTAGTTGCGGCTTTAACCAAAATCTCGTAAATCGTTGCCTCTTACATACTTCAGCTTTTCGACTATCAAATTCAAGCCCATCGAAACTATAGCAGAAAAAAATTGCGTTTATTTGAATACCGAACGTCGATAACGAAATGGTAGAAAGAAGTGAAGGATGATAGTGAAGATAGTGCTACAGAAAGAAATAAAAATAAAAGAAATAACCGAGAATCAATTAAGACTAGAAAACAATATTCTTTTTCGACAAGTAATATTCGCAACAAGAAGTATAATGTTTCTATATATTTTCAGAAGCTCGTGAAAATAATGAAACTGCAAGAAAACAAGGAAAAATCGAAAGAGTTTTTATTTTCACCCTTACTAAGTCATCTGCGTGACGAAATCTCATAAAGGAGTGCAGCGTGCACAATCGCACTATTCTGCAGCTCGGATAATTACCACGTACATTCACTTTTTTCTCTTACTCTTTCTTTTTTTTCTCTCAAACTCTCGTTGATTCGACTATCATCATTTTTTTTCTCACTCTCGTCGCCCAGATAAATGTATGTTTCGAGCATCCAAGGGGCGACGTGTACGCACGCAAAATCGTAATCGAGCAGCTCCGACCGAGTCCAGAAAAAAATTTAATATTCACTGGTATTGCGCTCGGAGCAACGATATTCTGTTTGAAAAATAAAAAAATAAAAGGAATTTGCAATTGATTTCGTTTAAGCCGTTAGCACTTTATTTTCATTTTTATTAAACAGTTCAATATTCACTTTGAATTATATTTAAACGGATCCAAACTCTCTGCCAACCTAAAAGCTCTGTCGCCGAATGTGAAATCATAAATTCAGCTGAATGTGATATCAAATATCTAAAACTCGTAATCGTAACAATAATTGCATATTCACAATCTAATATTATAACCGAAATGTAACTAAATGAAATGAAAAAAAAAACGTTAATCACATCAACAAGTACCGGGGATAAAACGTTAAAATTCAATGCGACAATGTATTGTTTTTCTTCAAATCACTTTTATCTTCAAGTCTCCACAATTCATTTATAATAATCTTCCAATTTTTATGTCAGCTTTACACAATTCTTTTCCAATAAATAGGAATTAATTTTCTTCTAACTCATCTCCATTATTTTCAATCGTATTTCATTTGTTTCCAAAGATTTTTTTTCTTTTTATAAATTTCATTTGCATAACCAAGGTTTTTGTTTTTTTTTTCTTTTGTTGTTATACGAATATTATTAACATCAAGAAATACTTTCTTGTTGTATGGGGTAAGGCTTTTAGAGATCCCGAGAAAAAGTAGATCGCTTCGGGCGATATCCGATAAATGCTTTATATCCTCCCTTCGAGAGAACCCAATACCTATACGTCTTCGTCATATTTTCTCTCTTTCTGTCTAGCTAATCTTCGTGTCTCTTGTACTGGACCGAATCATGAGCACTCCTTCCTGTCTTTTCTACTGCATAGATGCATGCTCGAACATTTTCCCTTCATTTTCAGCAAGGGAAATTAATAATTCTTGCCCCTGGCATCTTTTTGGTAAGTCTTGACATTCGCCAGCTCTTGTTCAACCGTGAGAGCAGCAGGGATTGGTCTTTTGCGCTATCCTCACTGTTCTTGTTTAACAATATTCCATTTTCCTCTCGTAGCTCAACCAATTTCTTCTTCCAGGTTTAAAACTCCATTTTCAAGATGTAAGTCGCTATATGAAGTCCTTTACCATCGTCATCTGCAAAGATCTGAGAAAAATGATCGTAATCGTCTTCGTAGTTGGTACTGTTTGAAACTTTCCTGAGACTTTCCAAGTCAATAAAACGTCGAATGCATGCCAGAGTAATCATTCAAGTCGGAAATCGAACAACGTTTTTCGCCACAGACGAGTCGATAACACGAAATCGGATTTCCTCGATTTCGTAACGCTCATAGTTGGATATCTTTGTCATGGCTACGTGAAATTCAAAATCCCATCTCCCCTCTCTCTCTCTCTCTCTCTGTCTGCCTCTTTCTATCGCTCTATCTTCTCGCTTCTCCGTGACGCCAATCGTCGCTTCCTCAACCGAGATTTATTGCAGCACAGCTTTAGCCCAGGACGCGCAAGAAATTTACATTCCCTCCTACGTGCCTCCGTGCCCTGTAAATCCTTACCATTGCCACTCGCTGCAGTGATCGACCACGAATGACGTGTATCTCGCACTTCCATTTTCTCGATGTCTTTACTCTCTGATCGTTTCAACAGCTGCTCGCCGTTTACATCCACAATATCGATAGATCGTGAATCGATTTATACTTCGATCTCAATTCAAATTGTTCATGATTTAAATAATCAAAGACGAAAACGGTTGACAGGCGATCAATTTCTGTAAACTTTGGCGAATTTGAAAGCCAAGTAGCTTCGGCTGGTATCCATACTCGGATGAGTGTCCGCTTAGCCATAAAACGATACGCAAATCGATGCTTGAACGGAAATCGGTTTTCCTTCGTCTCTGATCTTCTAAAAAATACATCATTTTATGAAAATACATATTTTTTTTCTTTTGACAAGCAATCTGTTACGTAAAAGACTAATTCAAAGTAACCAATTTTGCATGACCAGAGATTTTCTTCGAGCTAAAAGCTCTTACGAAGCTCTCAATAGACTTGTCTGTAGTACATGTCACGAATTTTCGAACTCTTGTGAAGATTGATAATCATTCTCTGGCTTCATTTGCTCTCCCTTCTATCTCCCACATTTTTGCGTCGCTAAAATTTTTCGGCAAGTCTGACGAGCAGCCAGCTTTAACATTCAAAGTGAAGATCTAATGGAGCCCCGTGTCCGCGATTATGCTCAAAGATGGAAGGATCTTCAAAGGCATGAAGAGACTCGTGGATGCGCTCTTGCTTCCTCATTTGAATTTGGGATTGGCCGTCTCCGAGCTTTTCTTCAGCTATATCTCCCTCGCTTTCCCTCTCTTTACTTGTCCTTCTTATGGCGTACCTACTTCCTCTCATCCTTTGAAAATATTTAGATCTTCGTGATCGTATATCTCGTACAAAGGCGCAAAAAAAAATCACACACGAAGTTTCTTACGAAATAGAAAATTTACTCAAGCAATCTGGCACATTTTCTTATTCTAACGACATCATTAATCATACAAGAAATAACAATGTACGATTTCCAAAATATTCAAACTTATTATCGGACATTTGAATTAGAAGCAAATGGGGAACAATTTTTTGAACACATCAGATTCGAGATTTCGTTCTGACAAAATTGATCAAACTACGATAGTTACGAATAGTCGAAATAGAAAAAAAAAATTAATATTATCTGACTTAACTTCTCTCATAACTGAAATATTATAAGAGACAATAACGAGAGAAAAAAAATGACCAGATGTCCAGAAGAAAAGTTTCTTTCTCGCTATTGACCACTCATTTCAAATAACAAATGACAGTTTGTCGTTGGTTTCATCTCCCCTACGCATTGCAACTTATAGAGAGACGAATCCTGAGATTCCCTCGTTCCGTGTGTCGGTATGTTGTACAGTTAAAGCAGGAAGTGAAAATCCTGAACGGAAATTATGAGCTATCGAGGGAATCCGATCACTCAAGTGCGAGGGTGCGAAAGTTGAATCGCAATTCGATTACCGTCATTACCGAAGAGGGTGCAATCGAGTTAGAAGCTGAAAATATCTTATATTCTGGCGCACCCTCTTCTCGTCGAGGGTGTACAACTCTCGTGAAACGGTTTGCGTTTTCAACAACGAATAGTTGTTGAAAACATGCATTTACGTCGGATTGTGTTACGCTTTACTTTTGTTCCATTTCCTGTTAATTTCCACGAGCCACGCGGTTTCAATTTCGTTCAATTATCGATCATCCAATGAAAAACTTGAATTCTTTAAATTCAGACTGATAAATTTCATTCTATTACACTGTTTACTTTTTCATAAGTGAACATCACTGTACAGACAAATAAGAGCTGGTTTTCGCGACTCATCGAGCTTTCCGGATCGATCGTATGCCACCTGCGACGTTTTGCTCTTAAATCCTATAAATCAGAAGAATGTGTCGATGCGTTTCTATATTTGCTTTTTTTCCTCGAGCTACCAGAGTTTGGGGGCAAAGTGTCAGGCCTGAAAATTAATGGGGTCCATACTTCACCTCTTCGTAGCGACTCCCTACTGAATCTTGCTGCTCTTCCCATCCTTGCAGAATTTTCCATTCCACCATCCTGGATTTTAGACAATATCGGTATAAATATAGTAAAATTTTACCGATAAGCCTATTGATAAGAAATCAACTGGATCGGAAAAAGAAATCATTAATTTAAATGAATTCAAAATGATCACTTTTTTCTTATCTTTATTATTTTTGTATTATTTTTTCCACTGGCACAGAAAAAATTTCTGCTAACGACACAAATGATGAAGATCGATCAGCAGTACGAGAAAAATGATTAATTTTTTTTTTTTTTTTCGTCTTCGAAAAGTGAGAATTTCGGGCATTTATTTAATCTTGAGATTTGAATGGATATTTTGTTGACTATTATTAGATTTAATGAGCAAGAGAAAGAGAACAAGAAAGAGAAAACGTGAGTACGACAGAAAAAAAGAGGCAGGAAAAGTCGATGGTAACAGTGAGGTCGTTTGTGAAGTACAAGCTGCCACTGTTGCTCTCCTTTTCACGTCACTTGACGACGCGCGATATCAAAAGGGGTAACAACATCGTTGTACTCGTACAACGAGCACCATTACATACAGCCGTTACTTCATGAGGTTGTATAAGGGAGGTCCACAAGGACGAAACAAGGCAAATTCCCATTTTCTGTAGGCTGTACACAACGAGGGTTTAAAAGCAAAGTAGAAACATTGCCAGAAGACGAGGCGAGAGAGGGAAAAGATGGCGTGTGGCACGCTCTTTCTGAAGGTCTTATACGCGTTCTCTTGCGATCGTCCAATTGATTGACAAGCCTAACTCTGACGTACGCAAAAAGCTTCTATAGTAGAAGGGCTCTTAATTTTCTCAACGCCTCTTTATAACCTTAAACTTGATGTAAATAATTTTATTTGTAGATTCTACAACATTATTATTGACCATCGAAGCCAAGGGCATATTTTGTTTTACTTCAATCAATGAACTGCTATATTTTTACATTTTTATAGAGAACCAGAATTTTGAGGATATAAGTGACGATTTGAAAATATTTTTAAAGAGCTTTCAATGCACGTGTGCAAATACCCCTTTGAGAAATGAACATCATTTTTCTGACGTAAATAAAATACATGCATTCGATATACTGCTTCTTCTGGAGGGGATTTCTGCTGAAAACTGCGAAATCATTATGTCAATAAATAAACCTTTTTTATTGCCTCGGAAAAGCTCTGTTTTGGTTTCCGTTTCACTGATAATGGATTCTCAATCAATGAGCATCGACAGTCTACCATAGTCAGCGAAAAAGGGGAAAATGGTACGAAAAAACGTGACGAATCTCGCCCCTGACCCCTTTTGGTGAGACCTGGAGCGAAAATTCCCCAGGATCAAGTACATTGCCCGCGGGAGCTTCCGGCGCTGACGAAAAAGCTCTACCCAGTGTATTATTGTATAGGTATATTTATATAGGTCGAAGTGGCTCTTTACTCTCGCCTCTTCTCCCTCTTCATAAATGCCGTCACGATACCGTGGAGAACAGGAGGCAGATTTCCCTGTGCCTCCAGGGCAATGGTATTTAGATACGGTAGAGAGTCTCCAGGGTCGCGAATATAGCCGGAGAGAAAATGGCGCTCTGCCTAGCTTCTCAGTTTTCGTTTTACTCTCGCACGATACTGACGAGACCTCGTTGAATTTCTCCCTCAAAATATCATCAGTTCTTCAAGAAGCAAGAGAACGCTTCGGAAGGATAACATTTTTTAGATCCGTTATGATGATGACTGCCGATTTTTTCTCATCTTTCTTTTTCTTTGCGATGACTTTAGATATTTTCTCATGAATATTTTTCGTCTTTATACTTTCTGAAAACAAACATATGATAGGAGGTAAAAGAGGCATTGTGATCTACTTGATTGATCATTGAACTTCAGCCATCATTCGAAATTTTCAATGAAACCCTTTTGCCTGATTTATTCAAGAATTAACAAAAAAATTCGAATCTTATTTAAACATTCCTTACGATCCAATACTCGAGTCATTTTATACTTGAGAACGTAACAAACACTCGGAGATTCAAGAATCTTGTGAATCATAAGAATTGAAATTTTTCATTGCATTGTGATTGAATCAGCGTGAAGAAATTATAATAATTTCATCTCAGTTTGAAAGCAATTATTAAAATTCCACGTAGTTGTAAATTGATAATCATTTGTTTTCCATTCTATATCTTATGCGCACACAAATGAATTCTTTCTTCGTTCAAAGCTCACATGGCGGAACTAAATGATTATGACAAGGTCGAATTCACACGTTCGCCTCATTTTCTTTATTTGAAAATTGTCACCAAATCGCATAATCACGTTCGTGGAATGAATTTCCGGTTCAGCAGATCAATGTTTACTCAACAGAGTCTTTTGTAAGATTGTGTGATTATGAGTAGTGACAAAACGGATATATAATTATCTCAACACAATTCACGAGATAATTAATTGCCGGGAGTACCCCCACGTGTACATCTGCCCAGCCCCACTCGACTACCAAATGTATAACGACCAAGACCTCGAATACTGGATCGTTGTTTCGTATATAAAGAGCGAAAACTCGTGGACATTGAGTCAAAATTGTGAAGTCAAAGATTCGAAGATGTACTATTTCGTTGCATTTGTCGCGTTGATTGCACTCGTAAGTAAAAATATTTCAGTATTTCGTGTTGTGTAGTCACGAAGTGAGTGTACATTACTATTCAATCAAATCATGTGTCTAGGCTCATGGAAGACCTGAATCACCACAAATGTTTGATGTCGTGCGAAAATGCGCCAAGGAATCTGGGATCGATATTGAAAATTTACCAATTTTTCCAAAAGCGGACTGTTTCACTGCATGTCTACTGAAAGCTGAGGGAGTCGTAAGAAAAATGAGAAAAAAAAAATGTTTCTCCTAAACAAAGTATCTTTTCGCTTTACACGCAAACTAAAGTAACCGAAGAAAAATGGATTTATGTTTCGTAGCTTCATGATGATGGTACTCTTGATATTAATGGTTTGGCCAATAGCATTCCCAGATCTAGGACTGATTACGATGAAATCGTAGAGGCATTGACAGGCTGTAGTAAGATAAAAAGTGCGCAATTCGTTCAAAAAATTTCATTATTTAGATAAAAACAACATTTTGATTAAAGTATAAAACCAAGTATTACTCTTCACAGAAACCAATACATTCTGCGAAACAGCTCTCAAAATTTTCGAGTGTTTCGACGAAACAGCAGTACGTATAAATGCCTATCATTTCAGCAAAACTCTTCAATATCGAGAAGAAGACCGAACTACATTTCGAAACCTGTTTTGCTTTTTTAGGTCCTCCGGTATCCTGATCCTCTCGTCAATAAAACATCGACTCAAAATTAGCACGTTCTGCAAAAAAAAACGATGATTGAGAACCCAGGCATGACACCACTGCTGCGATTCGCACGAGATTTTATTATTCAAATTATATTATATTCGGAGAGAAAATTCCTCTAAAAATTACTACGATGCCATAGTAATAGGATTCTATTTCGTAAAATTTATCAACTCTTAGGAACACACATAGTAATCTACAAAGTGAGAACTTGATAAAAGTTGATGTGTAACACAAGAAAAAGCATATATCGTGACATAGTAAAATGTTGAAATTTTACTACGTAGATGAATTTCGAGTGTGAAAACAGTCACAGGCACAGCAGCAATTCAAGAAGTTGCAATTTTTAAGTTTGGAACGTATTGAAAATTAATTTCTACAATTATTTTCTCTCCGTGTATAAGTGTATTGGTCTACCGTTGGCCAAGTATTTGAAAAACTAATCGACGATCTTCGGGATTTTCATGACACCTCGTCTGAGAAATCATTTTCAAAGTTTTACGAAAATTATTTGTACAATAATCAGGATTTCTATACTTTTCGCTGAGTGCATTCCATGTTGTGGATTTCGGTGAATCAATCAACATTCAATAACTATCACATGAAGGTACTCAAAATTTATTGCACGAGACTTGATATGTCAAATATCCTGTCGGTTTAGCTAGGTTCGAAAAGTTTCTACGTCGTTTCTTATCCCCAAATTCGAGGAGACAGCCTCCGGCAATGCAATGATACCGCTCCTACTGCTTTAACGAAGTCTTTCCTTCTCGATAGAAAACGTGTCGCTCGAACTGTTTTTTTTCGCCCTATATCCTGCAATTGAATAAACATGCACTCCAATCCCCTTGTATCGATCTTAACCGAGAATCTTTTTATATTTCGTCTATCGAAATAGATTCGACCAGTTAAGTATTTAAAACTTTTAATGCCATCGAAAAAAAATATGTTTCAGTAATAAATAGAAAAAGACAGAATTGATTGATTTTTCTTCTCGTTTCTTTATTCAGTCACAAATTGAGAATAAATCCATGCGGATGTTAAAGTTTTAAACTAGCTTATTAACTTAAATCCTACTATATTCTTGGACTTTATCACCGGTCGAACGTAATAAATACTGAAAAAAAATACTCACGTTTCTCGATACGTCAAGGACTTTTATCAATAATTTTTTCAGAACAGAGCATCGCGAGAATCGGAATTATTATTATACGTTTTTTAACATATACGCATATCACATATCTTTCCATATATCAAAGAAGATACACCGGGTGAAGAGCGAGCATATATGTTGAATCGTAAATTGGCGGATAATGTTCCATTGGTCGAGAACCCTCGTAAAACATTTATGAACTCTAACGTCCAGAGTAGAGCTCCCGTGATAGTCTGCGAATCCGATGCCGTCGGAAAAGGTGACGCGAGGATAAAGCATACACGTGCACTTCTGGTGAAAATACCGGAGAACGTATATACGTATACGTTGAAAATAATTGTTTCAACCCTAAGGGCGTAGAGTATTTTGCTTTATATATTTAATCACGTGAATCTCTCTATTTTAGTTAGAAGTCTCAATGTACTGTAGAATATTTGCAAATTAAAACAAAAAGTACGAAAAGATCTTTTCTGAAGAATTAGTCGTTTTCGTTTCTGCAACAGAAATTATGATATCAATGACGCAATGCTACGAATTTTTCTTCGAAATAAACAGCGGTCTATTTAACGCAGAGGTTGACAAACTTTTTTTTCTGTTAAATCCTTATTTGCACGTCTCATTGCGGCATTTTCTTCAAAGAGCCCGAGGCTTCAATCCCCTTAAATTGATTCGTGGATGTTTCGCCTCGACGAGATACGTTGACGTAGCCCTTAAGCGTCAACCGTAAACGTCGTTTAATTCGATATAGAGTCGTAAACCACCCTCAGACATGAGGTGCGTATACGCATCCGGACTTTATGGCCGGAAACTCCAGCCAAGATCATCATCGTCGGTTATGGGAGATGGGGTAGAACGGAGTCCCACCAATCTCAGATATGCCGGCTATCAATTCGAAATTGAGGAATGAGAAAAAAAATGTTTTTTTTCGTCAATTTTGTAATTTTTCACAAATAACCGTGATTGTTTTATAGCGAATTCATCAATGTTCTCTAACCAATGATCATGACAGATTACTATTAAAGTTTGGGTTTCGTCGTTATTTTGATCATATTATGAATAAAGTCTTCAGTGAAAAACGAGATTTGGCAATGGAGAGGAACAAACTTCTTCGACATGATAATAAAGAGGAAAATGATAAAACTTTATACACATATATCGATAATTGGTCTTTCGAAAACTTTTAGTTTGAAGTACAATCAAATATTGATGGTCCATACATGTGCTATAGCCACAATACGAGGTTATAGCTTTTCCGGTCAGTCTAAATATATAACATAACATTCGTGCTCATAGACGTCAAAATATACGACAAGTGAAATTGAATTCGCCACCAGGAATCCTTGCATCGGGTACAGACGACACTCGACAAAGATGACTTTTGTCCTGGGTCCAACGACCCGCCATCATGAACGAAATCGACAAACCCATCCGGTAAGACAGAATCATAAAGCTTTAGAGTAACAAGATCAGAAATAGCTGTACGTGAATTATAGAAAAATTTTACGTGACTGCATTTTATAACAGGATCAATATTAATTAGAAATTAACTATAAAATAGAAACTAGAAATAACAGGAACCTGTTATTTCTACGAACAGAAAATCAGTTAATACGGATATACGACAGCTGCTGCAATAGAATTAAATGATATGTGATTCTCGTAAAAAACTTACTGTTAAAACATAAGAAATGATCGGTTCATGGGACTTTGAGCGTGAACAATCTAATATATGCTATTAATGATTATGTCTGAGAGCGATAACCCGAGCCCTCATCGTCAATTCACCCTCAAAAATAAACCCATTCGCTATATATACAATATACATGAATATGCGTTTGTGTGTTTGTGTATGTAATCCTACATACGTAATAGAGGAATACATCTACGATGCGATCGATCCATGGTCGCATACAGAATTTCCAACCGAAACCAGCGTGGCTTCGAGCAAGCTCCGACGACCTATATCTCTCTCTCGCTCTCGTTTTCTCTCGATTTGGGAAAGAAATACTGGTCTCTGTATGTCAGACTCCAAATTAAGCATCATTTTTTTAAAAAATAATGATAAGATCCTAAGTATTCGACAAGTTTAAATTTTATTGCAACATATTACTGCTCGGAATAAAAATATTTTTTTTTCAAATAAACATAAAATGTAGTACGATGATAAGTACGTAGAATCGATGTGTAAGAATCCAATCTCCGATCTCCGAGTTTCTCTGATAAAATCCAGTTGCTTCAATCGAGAATTTTTTTACATCGTTATTAATACTGTGTTCATTCTCTTTCGTCTGAATATTTTTCCAGAGAAAAATTGACCGTTCAATTATTTTTCGTCAAAACGCACAACAACAAATGACATCATTCGTTATGAGTTATTGATTTTTCAAATTAATAGATAACAAACAAAAAATATGGAGATAAAATATAAAAAATAATACGAGTTATTTACGTTGATCATTGATATTTTATTCAGTGGAATATATACGTGAAAAAGTTGATATCGATCTGGCGAAGAAGCTTCTGTGAAGTTGAGAAGACCTAGACAATAGTTTGCCGGATGGTTGAGTGGTCTTCCCTCTTTCTCTCGTTCTCACAAGAGAGGAGGGGGGGGGGAGATAGGTTGGGACTTTATCGGAGAAACGTTTCAGTGAATATCTCAGTAGAGAGAACGACGTCTAATTGCTGCTCTAGATTGTCTCACGGAGCTGCGATTCACGGCATTTATATGCATTCTCCAACTGTCAAGATAAGGCCATCTTGCTCTCATTGTATTGTGGATAAAACTCAAAATAGATTGTCGATTCCCATGCACGATACGATTAACAGGCCTGTTCGATGGAGAAATAACGTCACAAGATTTCGGATCAACCGATGAAAAATCCATGAATTCTATCATTAACTGTGTAAACAAGAGGATTCGATAAAATTTCATATTATCGCTATTCCCCATAGGATTATCATGCAAGACAGAAGCCATTAAGCCTTTTACAATATCGGCACTGAAGTTTTCGAAAATTTATTGAGCTTTCTTTTCCATTTAAGACTTCATTTAAACCACAGTTAAAATCATTTTTATCGGTAACAGGATTATCTCGGCTGCGAAATTGGTTCTGCGATTTCGCTCCTTAATTTGTCTGAGAAAAGATTAACGAGCACATAATCTCGTTTGAAAAGTTTTTATGAAGTAACTTGAATAGAAACCATGACTCTTCTCTCACGATAAATGTTGTAAAAACAAAAACCTAGAAACTGGAAGGAAGATGGAATCACGTATAGATCGGTTAGCTTGAGTAAAATATAATTTTCATCCCGTGAACAGCAAGCAACAGGCTCCCTAGCTCGTGCCTCAATTAACCACGAGAATGCTTCTGTCAGACCATTTTAACGAGCCTATTGTTCGATTCGCAAAGTATGGGTACGAATAAGCAGAACGCCAGTTAATTATCACGGTTTTCCCTTCACTATACGTTCATATATCTTTCGTCAACCCTTCAATATTACCAGTTACACTGATATAATACATTATTTACCTGGAATTCGTCTTAATTATTTTCTCATTAATAAAAATGAGATCAACATTCATATAAACAATTTAGTAACTCAAAATACCTAATGAAATATAAAAAATGCGTACTTCAAAAAGCATACATATATTTATTCATAACTTCGAATTAATGGTGTCTAATGTTCTTCGTATTATTTATTTTTACAGGTGAAAGTCATGCTCAGGGTGTCATCCGGTGAAGGTGGTAGTTTTTTCAATGCGGACAAGCGCAAGAAACAAGTGACCCTAGTTGACCCCTCCTCGGGTCAAACGTCGACAGCCGAAGATCGAAGACCCACCGTTGCCGCACCCAAGATGTTCGCTTTTGATGCCATTTTCACCGAGGAAGATTCTCAGGTGAGTCTTTCGTGACTTAAAGTCACCAAGTTCGTATATTTATATATAAATCGATGAATAAAAATCTATGAGCCATTTTATCAGTCATTCGTCGACTTTTTTATGTAACGTTTACGCAACAGGAGCCTCGTAAGATCTTAGAAAATTTTAATTAGAAAGTTCAGACGCTCGAATCTTACGAAGGGTACGAACATCCTAGCGAGTATAATTAATTGATCGAAACGAAACCAATAATTTTCGTTTTTGATTATTTCTTGCTCTATCTTTCCTTTAGTGTTAAAAAATATTTCTTTCCTTACTTCATGTTCGGGGTTTGATTATATTTGTCTTTGCATCAAAAACTATCTCCTCCTCACTTTCGGTACATAACGACGATTTTCGCTCCCATTGTTCTACGAATTCTTGTAAAAATCCTTGAAGATTTCTCTGACGAATTTACGGTTTTCCTGGAGTCACAAGATAGTTCGAGCAAAAAGACGAGAATTCCGGGAGTCGGGGAAATAAAACGAGAAGCAGCTTCAGAGTATTCAAAAGAGAAGCGGCGATAGAAGACTCCGACCGGTACGTGCTTCACGAACTACCCGTACAGTTCATTCCACATTGGGGAAAGCGAGTGAGCGGGAGGCGTCCCTGCCGGGTGCATAACTAAACTAATTTCCCGATCTCTAAACCCTACCTCCATTTCCTCCAGTTCTCGCTTGGCGAGTCCAAAGACCGGTAAATCCCTCAAGGCGAATGTTGGTCTTTGCTTGTGTTTCTGCACAACCCTCTATATCGTTTTCTCGCTTGTTGCGTAAGCGCAACATCTTCCATCATTGCGCTTACGGTGTATTCACCAGTTCTGGACTTTTACTGAAATATCTGCGAGATGGTATTACTCTCACTGTAAATATGTTATTCCAAAGCTACTTCGGCGAAGGCATCGATGTAGATCGAAAGATGATAGAGTCAAAATTGGCCGGAATGCTGTGAGAATAAATTACATTTTCGATTGCATAATTTACTCAACTTCATGGTAAGATTTTGAAAGAAAAATATTGATCCGTGTAATTTTCCTGACTATTTGCACATTAAGAAAGTGGAGGCTTCCGAAAAATTATTATCGCAAAATGTTTCATACCCCCTGGGCAGATGTATGTGAAAAGGGATTGAAAATCAAAATAGAGCCACGTTTGCGGGTAATGCAAAGCATTTTAGTCAGTGCAAGCTCACGTGACGGAAATGTTATGGCTATGAATTTATAGAGATGGATTTTAGTTCGAGCTGAGAATATCGAGGCATTTCCGGTACTCCTGAGGGACGTTATAGAGCGTTGGATTCAAATGCTTTGCTATCTACGGCTTATAGCCGGTGAGCTAGCTCTACTTTTCGCTTTGCATCCTTTTTCTATATGGTGGTCCCCTTCCTATGCTGGATTCCACCGACAACGAGGATTCCCAAGGGACCAGCCGATCCCTTCCTGCCTGATCCGCTACGCATCGATTGTTGTGCCACCTCTCGTCCTTCACAACTCGTCGAAAATTCAGAGCTGCCTTGTGGTGCCCTTTATCTCGAGCCGATAGCGTGTGTTTAGAAGAAACTCAATCGAAAGAGCACACAAGATAGCACAACCAGAAGAAGAGAATCCGAGAGAAAGACAGAGCGAAGTGGTGAACAGAGAGAGGACAGACAGAGCAATCGATTGATTCCATCAAATGCCTGCAGCTGATTGTCATGGGAAGACACAATGGGAGACCCACAGACTTTCCCGTCTCTCACTCACGAATGGATTGCCATTGCTGCGGCTTACAACAGGAATAGTGCAGAATATATGGTGGTTCCGAGTTTCCATAGACTCCGTCGCTTCACTGGACTTTGAGGGCGCGGTTGCGCAACGGATCGGCTGGACGGTCGATCATCGAAAGGCCGTCTACGCGCCCTATGGGAAACGCTGTACAGGCTTGCCAGGAATCCACATGGACGCTCAGCCTAACCATGTCAAACGCAGACTCGTTATCGTATCTTTCCCCTAACTTGTTATCCTCTTTCTGTCTCGCTGGCTCCCATTTTTTCTATTGTCTTCCTTTTTGTCCAGTTTTCCCGACTCTACATATGGAATGATGAGTTGCTTTAAATCCGTTATAAGAACGTGATTAGTTTCGGGTCCCAATGATGTTTTTCTTTCAATTAGTACTTAAGAATCGCTAGAGTCGGATTTTCAGTGGTTCACCGCACAGATGCTAGAATAACCACTTCAAACTGAGGCTTTGTATATAGGTCATTGGTCTTTGGAATTGGCCTCTACCTGCTCTCAATAACATCACTCTAAAGGTCTTCGGGTCGATAACAATCAGAATCGAATGCTTCCAGTTACCATGTCGAAATTGTCATTCAATTTTGCATCACACCAAATGAAGCTCCATTTTATGGGTTAGAATATCTTCCATGGTACGGTGTAAGTGCATGACATATAAAGCGCTTGCTTTGAATAAAAGCAGGGTCAGAAATATGGTACTACGATTTGTTCTAGTCTTGTTAAACTTGTGTCTATATTATTCAGACCTAAGCCTGATCGCTCTTCATTTGCAACATCTTGTCGGCTCTCACTGTACGGTATATGGCTCTTCAACAATGTATACCACTGGCTACGACATACCACGGGACAAATATGTACACCGAACAAGAAGCGAGCGAAGTGGTTCGGGTTGATCTCTTCTGTGCAACCAAGCTTCGCTTCCCCTTGTATTACAGCGCCGACAGGTGTTTGGAGAGAGGGTTTACTATTGGCCAGTGCCTTCCGGTCGTGTCTACGCTCTCCCAACGACCCAGCAATACAAGCAAATGGATCCCCAACTGCTGACGATCGATAATCTCTTGGATATTACCACCTATTTGATCTCGCTTAATATCGATTCCCGGCATCTAGCCCTCAGCAGCATGTGCATATCTCGTTCTCTTTACTCCTTTTGACATAATTAAGCACTCTCATTTTCTACTTCCCCTTATCGGTTTTCATCGATAACCACACGATTGTAAAAGAGGGTGATTTGCCTTCGTGATTACTTTGAGACAGAAATGTCGACTATTTTTTTTTTCAGCTTTCTATATGGCCGTATTATCACAAAACATATTATAAAATGGGAGGCCTGTAGAAAGTATTTTATACACTTGCGGAAAAACGAAGTTGTCCTATCTTTCTAGCTTTATGCGTTGTTGTGAACAAAATTTATTTTCCTGCATACATTTGAAAACTTCGTTATTAGTTTCAAGTGAATAGAAAATTCTGTAAAAAGATGAAACAATATATCGAGTTTGTATTGGCAATCGTTCGGCTGGATATGAAAATACTGATTGGCAAAGGGGCCAACGACCGTACCTGTCACCAATTTTCTAATCTTGTAGGTGGGTATATGATAACCTGGCGATGTGTAAGGCAGGGGGCAAGGCAGAGCAGCGACGAGTTCGCCTTGCAACGAGACGTCCTTTGAAAATTCCTTTTCTTTGTAGTTTCAATTTGCTTCTATATTTTCTTCGTATTTTTTTGTTTCTCTTGTGTCCGCACCATCCGTGTATATATCTGTTTCTTTTATTCTCCATGGAGCCCGCAAGAGCTTCTCTAACTCGGTTTACCGCACACGTAAGGCAGTTTGCCAAATACAATATCTGGCAAAAGAACTTGTAAAGATGACTCTACGTGTGATGGTCCGGGGATTCCACCTGAAATTACTATCACACCGTTCTACCTTCTCTCTTCCATCTACTATTCTTATTCTTTTTACATAATGTTGCGTCTTCTGAAGAACTCCCTCTTTTATTTCATGTGGGTGGATGATGAAATTCGCTTTTTCTACATACATGAGTGGAATTTTTCTTCCCGTCTCCAGATAGCATCGTGCATTCATCAGTACAATGTTGTATGCAGTATAAAACAGAAGTTATTTGCTTTATTCTGCCACCCCAATTTCCACAGGTGAGTAAAAGTGTTGAATTCGACTAGGGAATGGTCGATGGAAATAAGGGTTTAAAACGAATCAAGTGTTATTGAGAAAGAGATACAGAAACATAGAGTAGTGCACATGTTGAGCACTATCGACTGCCCAAGGGGCCAGATAGGAACCGCGGATGGGCAAATGAAACCTCTAGCTGATTCAACCGAACATCCATCTCAATTACACGGATCGTATATAGACGCTCGACACATATCGCCGCAGGGTTCGGCTGCTATAGGTGCAGGCACACCAGCACCGCAGCAGCCACGGCCGAGTACCGATAGACTCGAATCGCCAATTCTATCGCAGCCTACGTACAGGCCAGTACATCCTCGCCACCCAACTCTACTACTACTTATACTGGTATCGTAACCAGTATAATTCACCATAGCCATTATAACTCGAGCTGGACAAGGGGTTTATTATTGACTTACGACTAATAGTCACGCAGTAGATTACGCGAGTGTATGCCAATTCCAATGCATGCACCACCATTGTGCATGTATGTGCATTGTCACGTGTGTATGCTCTGCACAAGTAGTTACTATGGGAGTAAGGCTCTGGGGATCCTCTCGTGACTAAGAGAACCTTGAGCATTACTTCTCCTGTACCATTACATTCGAACCAGTGGCCATCTATTGCTCGTTTGCTGCCAAATGCTGATTGAACGAGGTGCCCTGCGAGACCCATAAGTCATCGATCCTAACATCTCTAATCAACATGCCACTGGAAAATAATATCTCTCTTAATGATAGTACTATTTATTGGTTTCCTCGTCCAGATTTCACATGTATGCTTGTTACCATAGATACGATCATGTGCATTGATGTCGTCATCAATTTACATGGTGACATCTCTACATTTGCATAACCAGAGTCAGTAACAGTCCTATTTAAGTTGGACAAAAGACAAAAATTATGTACAATGATCAAGAATTATTGTTTATATTCGCAGTTTATTAGCTTCACCGAAACCCTCAATAAATCGAGCACATTTCGTTCTTCTACACATATAACGTTAATACCTTGATGTTAGCCCGTATCGATAAATCTTACAGGATGGGATCAAGATCAGAATTGGAAGTCAGCAACCAGATAGGAAGCGATAGAGAATCACTGATCATTTCCGATGATACCTGCGGTAAGGGAATCCGAGATAGAGCACGGGTGACAGTGAGAGAATGAGTGTAGGAAGGCAGCCGGAATCGAGCGCGACAAACGATAACGAGATCAGGCTAGGTGCACGAGATCGAGGGAATTCGAAACGTAGACGAAAATCGATATCACGGAGAGCAGATATCGCTTGTTGTCTATATAGCTTAGGTATACTACCACTATGATGCCATCAGGGATCGGGACTGATTGTCAAGCCGCGATACGATTCGATCGGAAACCGGAGTTCCAATGCTTTGACACGCAATACGTATCTTAGTGGTCTATCTATTCGGGACTTAGACGATGCATTTACGATACCAACGATTCACATGTAACGCCCGAACAGAGCATGCCAACTTTGTCCCTTTCGTCCCTTCTTCAACATTCCATCAATCAGTTCTATCGTTGGTCTTAACAGATTTGCCAAATAGGCATCATTGAAGCGCAGCGACTTGACGGAGGCAAGTGAGAGCCCCAATCTATAAACCGATCATGCGGGCCTGTGGGCAGTATAGTATACTAACTAACTCTCCTTACCGCTGTTTCTCGCTACGTATGCGTAATTCATTCCCTTCACCCGCCTCTTCCACTACTGTCCTTTCTTGCGTACACCTAGATCGAGGAATATAGATTTTGAGTCCATTGATCCTTCCTTCTCATGGTCCATAGTGCCGACCTTAGAGGCTGCCTTGTTACTCATCAAACCCATACGCATTTCCATATTACTTGTGGGATTAATCTGCTTCGATGCAACGCTACGAATGCTGATGAAGTTTGACAGATATAGCTGGCTAAAAGGAAAATACGAGGTAGCTTTGATGAAGATGGGGTAACATTTGTAAGCACTTCACTCAGATGGACAAAGATCTGCATTGTCCATGAGCTACCGCCTGTAATTAATTTGCTCTGACCTTCGTATATGGCTCAAGTATATAGATATTTGGAACGTTGCCGATATTCAAATTTTCCTCTCCAGTTTATGCGGTATACTGAACGTTGTTTAATCCCATGAGTTGTGTAGTGAGCTGATGAATATACTACTGAAAATAGGTTTCAAGCGAAATGAAATTATTTGATAAATATATTTCATGTTCCATTTTTTTAAGGGATTCCCCAAAGTCACCATTCACACCTTTGGTTATAATTTATTACCGACAATCCAATAAATTTGCTAACTCGAAGGGAGAAGACCAGAGATTTCCATACGTGTGTTCGTTCACTCGTCGAAATCCTATAAAACGGTGAGTGATCGGTAGGCGAATAGGTGGTTCCCGTTCGCGCATCTGTGTTGAATCAAATCGCAGCTGGTGTGCCGTTGCTACTGCTCCGGCAATGCAATCCCGGTATAACTGCGTAAAACGAGAACGCACAACGCTACTATATAGCCCGATATAAATATATAGGCGTTGGATTCTGTTTTCACTGGCATTGCGATGTACCGAGAGGGGAGGACGCAATACGAGAGAGCGTCGACAGTGGTTTCGATTTTGAATCCCTCAGAACTGTGTGTGGGACTATTCGATACCGAACGAGGCGTACTGTGCGGTATATAGTATTTGTCCTTTATTTTCTCTATTTAACCTTCATTCTGTTTCACTCTTTCTCGCTGTTGGCGCTCAGTTGTCCGGCTTGCCCAAATGCTTTTTTGATCCCCGGCCTATACCTCGTTGCTTTAGCTATCTCGCTCGTTTTGTCTTTCTCGAATCTTGGTTTCTCGCTTTGGTCGGACAATTCTGTGCACCACAGTCTATATATATATATGTACATATATATTATGGCAGCTCACAAGCTTGCCTCTCGCCGGGGGCGGAAGAGCAAACGCACTTGCTGCTCCCCAGGCACCAATGACGCCAATCTCCCGTGTAAATCGCGACATATTTCACGACACGCGGGGTTGAGGAGAGGAATTGGGGGTACGAGCGCTCCAGCGAACACCCCTCTCAATTTTCCCCTTTACTCTCTCTCTCTCTCTCTCTCTCTCTCTCTCTTCTCTCTCTTTCGCTCCAATCGTTCTCTCTTTCTGTCCCTTAGTCTCTCACCACATCCCACCGGCATAAACCCAGCGCTCGACCCACCGAAACCACCCCCGATTGGCTAAACTGGTGGCGCGACGCATCGTCGCGGCTCTACCAGCCGTTTCTTGGCTAAGGGGATCGAAAACTTTTCAAGTTACATCGCTCTCCCTACCCTCGAGGGCTCACGCCCACCCAGTTATCGTGATTTTATAGCCAAATCTGAAACTTGGAGATTCACGAAAGAACTCGGATGAATTTCTTAGAAAAAGGAGGGGAGAGGGGGGGGAGGGAAGAAAAAATCTCGTGGTTCACTCGCACGAGTTGAAATTGAGAACAAGATTTGTGCTTCGACCCTTTAAAAAAGGCATCGATAATTTATCTTTGGTATCATATTTTACTTTTTACTTCTCATGCATATAATATGTGAATGCTAGATATCTTTTGAATAAAAAGGAACGTGTCATTTTACGACTTTGAAAAAACGGGGTTAGATGACGAACGTTGAAGGAAACTCGATTTACGAATGCTTCCATACGATTAAGTCTTAGTCGAGCGCATCCATCGAATCGTCAGCAGTACAGAGGGTGAACTACAAGTCTACTCAGATTCTACTTTTACACGCGAACGAACAATTTTTTAGAGGGCTCACGTGTGATATTCTGAGTTTGCAAAAATAGTTTGGCTTGCGTAGATTTTGCTGCAGCAACCTGCACCATCGAGAAAATTACCGATCTATGGAAACTATCAAATTTTATATATACAACAAAATATATTCGCATCTCGTGCATTTTCCCAAGCCCGTCTAATAATCTCGTAACGGCGTTCTCCTCTTTCGCCAACGTAACTACGTATCTATATAGATGTACGTAATCCTAACCCCTCCCCTATCGCATCTCTTTGAAAACCGTGTGTCGGTGCATAAAATTATCGTAAAAGGATAAATTCGCCGTAACATTACATTACAGTCGCGCTTTGTATGTAGCGGGTCCCACGAGAATCACACTCTTTATCTCTTGAGAGATATTATTCAGGGGTTTTCACGGGGTTAACACGTACCGGATTACGGCAGAAGAGTTATCTTCGGAATGCGACTACGTATCTGTTTTGCGAAGTAAGCAAATGCACTTGTCACGAGCGCGCTATTATAAAACTGTTTTGCAACCTTCGTATACTTTGCAAATTACAGGACAGATATGAGACGTGCTGACCAAAATGATGATGAATATGAGATAACTTTGGCAGTGATAGATGAAAAATCAAAATCCGTCAAAATTAAGAACTTTTTATTTCCAGAATATTACTTATTCATTTTTTTGAAATTTATATTATGAACACGAAAGAATAATCATTTTACGGATTTATTATTCTACGGATTCTCGGACAGCATTCCTTTTCGACAAACCCGTATCGCCACAATACACATTAATGACAAATTTCCGGCATCGAGGGTTACCAAAAGGGTCACAAGTCTCACACAGTGATGCTTCAAGGAATAAGGGTCAATCTTCTTTTTTTCACGTACACCCTCAAACGTCTTTTACGCGTGTTTCGTGTGCTCTCAAAACCTCATCTCCGCCGGCAGCGACAAGTGCGTGAATCATTCACATAGAAATCTTCTGAATTGAGAGATCGTCACGATTTTCGAGATACAACCAAAAAGGAAGAGTATGCACGTGGCGCCTTTCGATTATTTCCCGCCATTAGCCGCAAAGAGCTTCGAGCTTTCGTCAATTTTCCCCTCTATCTTTAACCATTCGCACGATGCTTCCCAGGATCCCTTTTCTGTCTCCAGAAAAAGCGATCTGCAAAAAAACATAGATTTCAGAAACTTTACGCGTTGACAAGGCTTTCGCATTGTCTCCAGTGGGGAAAAAGGGATGGAAATTCAAAGCTCTTAATTCTTCGCTTCTTTCCTCTCTACAGTGGTTTTCGGTGAGGGTAAAGCAAGATTAGAAGCGGGAACCCGAACTTTTTTTAGTCTCATTCTGTCAACGCTGGAATTTAGCTCTGCCTTCATGTAGTAAAAAAATCAAATGGATACCAGAAAAATGTTTACCAATTAAGACACGATTTTTCGAATAGTTATGTATGTGTGTATTTCAGTATTCAGAATTTCTGTTTAACAGAGTCTACCGAAAAAGAAATTCTTCGGAAAATGAGCCATTTGTTTGTATTCCTACCAAAAGTTATTCGAACGTAGGGAAAACTATAAGGCTGTTTCCATAAGAATGTTTCCTTTTCATTAAGATTTCAAAGGTCATCTCTTATCATCGCTGATCTGTAAAATTTTCGGAATAGTCTAAGAAAAAACATCTATCAGATTTTTTTCGTTGTGATTGTATGTATATTGTCTGATGCTCATATCCCCGCTCTGTAACTTCCTCAATAAGATTTCCTACACGTATTTCTCGTTCTCGTTCAGAAAGGAGAGAGAGAGAGAGAGAGAGCTAGAGAGAGAAAGAGAGAGAGAGTGAGAGAGAGAAGCCCGGGCGTGCTCACATCCCAACCGATGATTCGTATTCAGGAGAGCTACGCCAATATTGCGTTACCAGAACGCGCTCTGAAGCTCAATCCATAGGTGTGGGTGAGAGGACATCAAGCATCAACAGCGCGAGCTTTTCGTGTGCCCTTTCGCACGATGAGAGAGCATGTCGTGCTACGCTATACCTTTTGTAAGTCATACCACACACACGCGCGAAACAGTAAAGACCTGACATGTATTCCTTACCGTTGCTCCGCTTTTAATTTACACCCAAACGAAATTAATGGCTTTACCGAGTCTCCTTCTCAATCCTAATTGAGACTTGTCCGTCCCTCGCGGTTTATTTTCCCAACTCTAAACGCCCCTTTGAATTCTCCAACGATTTTTCATCCTCCCAGGCTTGAGCCTTGTTCTTAGAGAAATTGGTTCACGTCCGAGTTTAAGGGAAAAAAACAAGAGGAAGAGGAACGAAATAAGTAGAGAAAATTGTATTGAAAAGACCCGATGGATATTAGTCAACTTTTCCAATATACGTAAACAACGATCGACCTTTATTTATTGTTAATTAAGCCTCAGTGGTGTGTCAAATGAAAATAAGTATCTTCTTAAATCATGAATTTCATCAAACTGAAGTAACAAACATAGCTACCAAGACATCCCAAATTCCGATGATGAACTTTCTCCGATCGAACTTAATGTCGGTCTACTACTTATGTCATGCCATAAAAATTTCTAAAATTTTTATGGGATCAAACAACATTTTTTCCATAACCTAACTTCTTCGAGATACCAATTAGAAACGAAGCTCTACGGGTTTAATGACTTGGCTGTTATTTTTCATCACCCTCCAATCCTTATTGAGACTCTGTCAAATCACTTCAAGCTTCTGAATCTCACAATATTTTTTTATTTCCTAAACGCCACCAGAGTTGAATGAGAGTCGTTACAACCATTTTTACTGATAAAAATTTTTCAACAAATTTCCCCTGGCAAAGCATGTAAAAACTTTGCCACAAAACTACTAAATGAATATATTCCGATGTATCAATATAACACTGATCTCATTCCTTTCTGGATCCCGATCTTCGTTCCGTATCGACGAGGATGATTATGACGAAGTTTGCAAATATTGATGACCACCGTTGTCTGTGCACACAATTGAAAATTCGGTAAACGAGAAAGGCAGCATAGGCGACGGCGACATAAAGAGAGGAGAGATAAAGGAAGAGAACATTCGTGTTTATCAAAGTGATTAGGTTTCCCTTACCAGGTGGTTCAATCGAAATCCTTTGTTGCTCGTCTGCCAAGCGATCGACGATCCCTTCGTCGTCGTCTTTGCTGTTGTTGCTGTCGCTACCATGTAAATTTTGTTCGTTGTCGTGTTAGCACGAAAAGCAAAAGGACAGGAGTGCTCGAATGTATAGACGGGGTAGTATCGTGAGAGAGTACCATCGAGATCCTGCATGAAAGTCCTGTGGTGGCACAAGGAGTCAAGCAGAGAATAGGAACTCTCTTTGTATATAGTTCCTCTCGACTTCAGCCGCCTTCTGATATAGGTTACCTGGGTACCATCATCAGCAATCTCTCTGATTCTCTGCATTTCTCATTCACCACCCACCTCACTTTCTCTCTCTCTCTCTCTCTCTCTCTCTTTCTCTACTTCTATCTCGCTCTTTCGTTTCCCTCTGTATACTCCATTCTGGCAAGCACACGAACCCGTGGAATCAAGTGTTTGAGATTATGACGGAGGCTCCGGTCACGTATTTCATTAACCGTCACGGCTTGCTCTGGGACACGCGAAGGGGGAAAAGACCGGAGTGGCATCAGCATCCACTGCCAGAGAGCCTGGAGCTTCCTCCCTCCGCCACGTCCCCGGAATCGAGACCGTACAACGTCTCTTTTTGTTGATATATATATTATTATTTTGCGCACCATTTATATACGTATATCTTCGAAGACTGTTTGCCATGCTGGTTTCCCTTCCCCCGAGAGATGATCCCGTTATAATTATATGAATCTCATTTGTTGTTTTCTCTTTTAGCTGGAGGAAATGAAGAGTACATATAACTATGTATACACAAGCTTTTATTACATGTCCCCTTGTCGCCTTACATTACTTCAGTGTCTTACGTGACCGTTTTTCACAATATCTCAGGTTCCTTTCGACGATCGTTAAAACAAACAGCTTAATTGACAGCGGGTCGCAACGGGAAACATAAATTCGTTCGTTCCTTGTTCCTCAACACCTTCTTCCAGTTTCCTAATGTCTCTTTCACATTTGATATACAGTCTCCATTCGCTTTCCATTGCTTTTTGTACTTGAACATTACGACAATTGTTTCTCGTCAAAACACGCCATTTCGCGTCATCCTGAATGAAAATTCGATGGTATTGAAAAACCGAAGATCCGCAAGAGATGGAATTCTTCAACAGTGACCGTTCCTGTGTGAGCGATTAAAAAAATCGGGGGATTAAAAAAATTATACGAGAAAATGTGTGTGTGGATCTCATATGTGTAGTGTGTACTGTGAAAGAAGGTTATACCGAGGTAGCGAGAAGGTATTCCTCCAACGGTGAAAAAATAAAATATAATAAATACGGTACACCACGAGGCTGCCCTCAGAGAGATGCCTGCGACAGATTGGAATTACCATATCGAAAAAGGGACCGCCGGACTTCTCATTTTGCCGTTTTCTCGATCGCATCCTAGAACGAAAATCACTGTGGTCTCGACGAGACCACATCGACTCGGTCTTTTTTTTCGTCTTCAACCCAACACGCGATTTCTTTTTTCTTCTTTCTTTTCAATCTTCTTCGTCTTTCTGATCTTCGCGTGCTTCTTCCTTCTTCTTTGGTTTGCTCACTCCGTCTGCATTTGCGTTTTTCTGCGTCGAAGGAAGGATACCAAAGAAATAGAGAAAAAGTAAAAAGGACCAGGGAGGACGATGGTTTATTCCTGTACCATGGAATACAGCCCTTACTCCCCTTCCCTCCCCCCCCCCCTCTCTCTCTCTCTCTCACTTCTCATGTAGAACGCTCTCAGCTTTCATCTCCCATTTCCCATCTTGGTTTTCCGAGCTCATCCTATCCTCTCCCTCAGTCCTCGTGAAGATTTCAATCTTGTTTGGTCGAGGTATCGACACGTTCTGTCTCACTCTTATTCTCCATCATCTTGTGGAATGGGATCTATGCCCTTGAAGAAGACCACTCGTTCCCCCTAGGCTTAATGGTAAAAACGTCGGTACACCAGTATCGATCAATATGTACACGTTGTTCGTACATACATATATTGTACGAGGAGATTTTAGATGAAAAAGGCAGAAACATCCGGAGAAGGTTCCGCAGGAAATTCGAGAATTTTCCACCCTCTCGGCGACACCCTTAAGCTCGATCCATCTCACGACTATATATACCCGTATGAGAATTCGAATTCCTATCAATCCTACGCGTAGATGAGTTCGTTTCTCAACGAACGCTGGCGGGGATTTAAAACTTCATTTCGTTTTGGTAACCCAGAGTATAATCGAAGACCCTTCATCCGTAAAAAGTCGTGTATTCGTGACTAAATGCTCAGGACAGTGGGTAGTGCAGACTCAGCTTTCGTGAAACACTACTTTCAATCTTTTATGCGCAACAATAATTTTGCATCGTCTTTCGAGAATCGATTCCGCTATGAATTGCGTTTTTCGAAGTATGAGCTCGGAACAGCATTTCATCTGCTGCATGAGTACTTTTCATAAGGCTGACAATATTCGATAAATTTTTTTTGAGTAGGAAAAAAAATTGGATTCCCCTAGCGGAATAACTTCTTCACGCCAGGATGATCGAGAATAGAAGAAGTTAGGTGAAAACTGGTTGAATCCGCGATCAACCTTCTGCACCTCGTGACGCCTCTGGCAAAATACTCAGGTTGCAAAGATCTATGAATATATTACGAAGAAAACGAGGCGATGTACCACGGGGACTGAGGAGGGGGGGGGGGGGGGTAGTTTAAGAGAATGAGAAGGAAAAAAAAGAAGAATCTCTCAAGAGTATACTGCGTTGTCCCAACTCAAGTTCATTCGACCGGAGTAGTTACCGACCCTTCCTCCGAAACGTCGTCCCGCGCTTTCTTAAACACTTGACGAGAGCGGCCAGTCATTATTCTCAAGTATCCCACACTTCTCACCCTGGCTTCTTGCGCGCCCTCAATTTTCCTGAATGTTATCCCGGACTCCTGGTTTTTCCTGGCTTTAAACTCAACATCTCGAGCTCGAAAGACACGAAATTCGTGCAATATCTATACAGCTGAAAGATATGAACAAAACGCCTTTGTTTATTCAACTTTTTTTGGAACGAGGTTTATTATAAACGGTTCTATGAATAATTAGCAGAATGGCGATCTTCGACAATAGCAAGAAAACTTTGTTTCATTTAACAACAAATGCTCTATCTATCAACACGAGTATTAACTTCGAATCGTTAATTTCAGACTGAAATCTGCTCGAGCGCCCTCACTGATGTCATTCACGCTGTGATCAACGGTACCGATGGATGTCTATTTTGTTTCGGTCATGCGGGTCTTGGTGAGTCTTTTACCATTCATCAGTCAAATAAAAAAAAAAAAAAAAAAAAAAACAAGAAAAATGAAGAAAGATGAAAATGTTTCTTGATCCCCATGTCATGATCCAACGGTGATGAAATGTATCAGTAAAGTTCTACCAACAGGCCTTGTTTTTCGCGTCAATGTCATGAGAGTTTACAAAAGCACATCCATATCGCAAACTGTTGTTTGCTCTTGTCCACTGCGCTGGAAAGTAATCAAGAGTTCAACAGTGAAAATACAAATATTTTTAAAAGAGAACAAATGAGAGTGAGAGACGCGAAGTAGGATTCTTGGAAACTCTAAAAGTTGTATATTCTTCCATTCAAAAGGCAAAAGCGAGTGACAGGGAAAAAGTCATGACCTGAAATGATATCCTCCAAGCTTTTTTTTCTTTTTTTTTCTGTTGCATTCTTTTTTCATCTCCCTCCGCGCAGTTTTACAAGGGTGGAAGTGAACGAGAAGAAAGTCTGTTATTCCCACCCCCCCTGCAGGTACTATCCCGAGTTCGACGTCCTCGTAGACAAAACGCCATTGTTATCTCGAAGAAAATCCATCCGGACGTAGACGAGATAATTACGTAAATGAACAACTCAAGCAGCAAAAGAGGAGAAGAAGATGAAGACGACGGAGAAGAAGCAGAAGAATAGCCGAAGACGGAAACTGACTACGTGAAACGAAAGAAAATAAAAAAGAAAAAAAACGACACTTTTACTTCGTCTCTTTCTTTGCCTGCAGCTTTAAAACATCCGAAAAACCGTTCTGCAATTTCCTGCAACATCTGCAGATGATGCGTTTCTGCACCATACTCATGATTAAAACATATGTATATCATCAACTTCTTTTGTAATTTAGAACTATTTTGCCAAATTAGAAAGCTTCGAATGCCTTTCGAGTAAGGTATTATGATTTTACGGAGAAATTTTGGAATTTCATTCGCTCAAGATGAATAGAGACATCGAAACAATTGCTGGATGGATGTGACCCACTTTGGAAACTTATTAAACCAGTTGGTGACGAAACAAACTTGGCCCATCAAAACACATCGCACACATACGTGTACGCAACGAGTGTTCGCGTTCTCTCAACAGCATCGAATTTTCTCTCACCCACACTTTTAGCTGGGTAATAATATCGAAAAGTTTGGCAACACTTTAATCACACAAGTGACACTTTGATTTCGTTGCGATTGAAATCAATTTTCGGCAGGTTCGTCAATCAACCAGAATTGTAAGTTCCGCTTGGTAACTAAATTTAACAATAAACAATGTTCAAAATTGAGACTGGATATTGAAAAATATCATTATCGATGATGCACCAATTTGATTCATTTCAAGGAAACAAATAATCGATATTATAAATGAATTCTAAATCATATTCCACTTCAATATGTGATAACTACCAGGACCCAAGACACTAATTTTTCTGTAAACATACGGAGACGATAATAGAATTTTTTATCAGTATTCTCATTGCAGAACTGATTCATTTTCATTGAATAAATTGTGCCTGGAAGTAAAAAATTCATTTCAGAAGTCACATCTTCCATAGTAAATGTAAGATCGATCCGGCTACTAGACAATTTAAAAATTGAAAGAGTTCGAATTATTTATTCAGTCGAGGTCCGGACAAGCTTTCCTGGCTTCTTTTCGTTGTTCTTTTTTCTTATTTTTTTTTTTTTTTATCTGACGTGTCTCATTCCGCCTTGCCACAGCGTGCTCAAATGTGACTGTGGTATATGGACTGCAAGTGTACTTTGGGTGTACAGCAACACGGTGCAGACACGAAGTTGTTTTACATTTTAAGTAGTGATATCGAGTTTGCATGCAAATGCATGATTATAGAATGGTGGGAAAATGGGCGAGGAAATATACAGTTATAACATATATTCTGGAAGAACGAAAAAAAAGACAAAAAAAAAGTGTGCGATCGAATGATAGGGAAGAAAGATTTCAGGAGGATTGTAGAATTCTAAATCGCGAAATGAACGAGTGAAAAAACAGGAGAATAAGAAAATAAATACCGAAGACTTTCGCGAACTGTTTTCATTGGAAAAGTGCAACGAAGAAAAATTAAGATCCAAAGACTAAAGGGAGATGAGTAAAGACCACAAGATAAAATATGCTACTGGGACACTTTCTCGTATTCTTCGGTTTTTACCGCGTCGTCGGATTATCTTTATTCCGCGGGCGAGTTATGTATTCATCACCATTTATATATATGTAGGTGCGATCTTAAAGCCGGGGGATATCTGCGAGACCTTATATTTCATCTATTCCCATCTTCTCTACGTTTCTTTATCCAGGGAGAAATAAATGCCGTAATTTCTCCCCCGAGTGAACACCACACTTCGTTAAGTAAACTTTATTCTGTTGAGTAATATATATTTTATGATAATTTTAATAGAGACGCATAAATTATGTTGACATTAATATTCTTCGTAACGTAACTTCAACTCCAAACAATTCGGTTTGATTAAATTTGATGAATAGACACCACAAAATAATTGCGTTGCTTTTATTTCATACAGAACAAAGTGTTGAAAACGAACATGGAAAAATATGCATTGCTGCAATGTGCCAATATCAACTGAATATATATATATATATATTAGGTGAAGACCGTTAAATTCACCAGTCCACGTAAGCTTCACGAATTTCATGCTCGTTTTTTCTGCTTTTTTTTAAATACTGACTCTGGTTACTGCACGCCGGAAAATTTATGTTTTTGAAAACGTAAGGATCTCTTATTGGTGTCGTTTGATCGTTTGTATTTAAGCTTCCGTAATAACATAAATAATGAACATAAAAGGTCAAAATATAATTAGTCATCTGGGTTTTTCTTTTTCAATTTCGTATTCTTTCATAAATCTTTGTCGGAGAATTTCGGTTCTCTCGCTTAGAAATGAGATAGAGGAGCATCCGAGTCTCCCCAATGGAACTTCTCGTCGCGCTCATTTCATTAAGAAAACGTAGTGCCGAAGAGTTAAATCTTTCCCGGTTCTCGTTTTCCGTCCCGGAAATGATGGGATGGCTGTGAAAGATCGTAAAATTCGAGCCATCCTTATTCTCCGCGTGCAATTTTTTTCTTTCTTCCATTCTCTGTAAATTTTTTCTACCCTCTGAAGCTTATCGTAAAATCTCCGTTCAACGACATCCATACCACATAAAAAATCTTACCAATTCCTTTTTTTTCTATCACTACTCTTACGATGGAATGAAGTCATAATCGTATAATTAATCGAGGCATAATCGAAATTTCGATCCATTCAACGTTTTTTTTTTTTTTTTTCGTTTTCATGCATGTAAATATTAACGCGGCCAAGTTCTTTCTGTGCGAAGACGTTTTTCCAATACGACTTTTTACGATTTCAAAACGAAATCTGGGTAAAGCCTAGTTGTTTCGTTATATAAAACGACCATAAAGCCATTCGTCTCTTCATTAAATCGCACTTGTTTGAAACCAATAATAATTCTAATAATATTCGGTGAAATCATCAGAGCGTATTGGAAGTAATCAGCTTCATTGGTCGGACTATTTCCCTGGATTTAATGATATCGCCAAGTACCACTTTTCCATTAATGAACTCATTATTCATTTCACGAATGAATAAGCAATAGTGATAATAATGTTGCACACTTTTTATGCAACAACTCAAATAATATTCGTTGAATAATTCAGTGGTGCACTGGCATCACTGGATTCGTTTAATTTTATCAGTGTAACGAGATTTTTCATAATTAATTAGAAATTTCATTATCTGTCAAACATTCAAATCACTTCAACAAAAGTCTTCTCGTCGATCTTTTTCGTGTATTTCTAATGTTTTAAAATCGGTAGAATTTTTTTTTGTTTTTTTTTTTTTCGTAAAATCACAATCAGACGATTCAAAATACGATACGTCACTGTCCATGACAAATCTGTGTGAAAGTATCTCGTTTATCTCGTCAGCGAATCCCTCCCGTTCCGAAAGTTTTATATGATCGAAAACTCGTATCATCGGAGAGCACATGCCACAATCACACAACGAATACACTGCGATACATCCGCCCACTAAACTGTAAACAAATTAATCACACGAAGCTGCCTACGGCTCGGCCACAAATCAAACATCGCAATTATGGAGGACCGATCGAACACGCCGCGCGTCGTCCAACGCTCGCGTTATTCAGCGCCGAACCGCAATTTTCCGGATGCTGTAGAGCACTCTCGGTAAATTAGTTCGACACGACACTACGGCGCCTCCAGCTCTATTGTAATTATTCCGAATGAGTGAATGCTAGTACAATCTATTCACACATAAAATCGAGAGTTAAATATTCCTTAATTGAAACAAATTTGAAGTCTAGAAAAAATAACCTTTTTACGAGATTAAGAAATTTGCGTACAATCGTAAGAATATCGTTCACCGGTTGCCCTTTTATTTCAATCCGATAAAAATATTGTTCCATTATTTCACAGTTACAGTCAACAGGAAATAAAATTTTCTGTTCGAAATATCACAGCTCAAGATGAATAAAGCTTGGAATATTGAAAATCATAAGCTGGAACGTTCGAAAGTGCATATGACTCCGATAATTTTTATTTCAAATTAATTAGTCAGGACGAATATATTTTACAATAACAATTTTATGAGCACAAAAAGAAAACGAATTTCAAACTATTCCAACCGCAGCTATCCAAAATCTACTAGCGAAATTACAAAATTTTGATGAATCGTTAGACACGTTAATGATGGTTATTATCACTCGTTCTATCAACGATAATTTTCATGTTACAGGAAAATCTCATACTATGCTTGGCACCCCGGAAGCTGGTCACACCCTCGGGGCAATTCCCTGTGCAATAGCTTGGCTATTTCGTGGAATTTCGGAGCAAAGACAACGAACTGGAGCCAGATTCAGCGTGAGGGTCAGTTGTGTAGAATTAACTACCGGTCAGCAACAGTTGAGGGATCTTCTCGCAGCCCACGCGAATGGTAGGTCGAATTTTTTCATCACAATTATTTCGAGCGTTTCGACGAAAAAAAAATATCTAGAAATGAGCACTTTTAGAAGCTTAACGGAGTAGGAACGTAATGAAACTGTTCATCGAGGGTAAAAGAAAATTTGACGAAATCGATGCCTTATGAAACCGTTTGGAATGAGTGTTCAGGAATAAAGTAAAAAAAGAAAGAAAGAAAATTAAATTGAAAAACAGATCAAGTGTCAGAGCAAGAGTAATTCCTACAACTTCGGCCTTTTTTTTTCATAGAACCTTCATTAAATATCGGGCGAAAAAGAAAAAGAATGAAGCATAATTTGGAACGAGAAGTGTACTTTGAAATATTTTTACGTTTTCGTAACGAGTTCGTTCAAACGACTGGCACGTTTTGTATGGTACTCGAAAAGCTCCGGGGCTTGTACGACCGAAACGTTTCAGCGAGATTGGAAGACAGGGGATGTATAAGCTTTTCGTACAACCCCAAGGCTCGAGAAAGCCTCGTACAGAGGACACCAGCAGCTATGGGACAATAAACGCTCTTGGTGTAGAGCTGGAACTTTCGTCGTCCGAGAATATCTCTCGTTCCTTGTAGAAACGTCTACGAGTACTTGCACGAGTACCCAGCGTAGCCCACCGCGCAGTGCTTCCCACAATTAATTTCGTGCCTCGAATAATACTGGCTCTAGCATAATCGTTTAGATTAATTAGAGCCAAGTGTGCGGACTAGTCTTAAGCGTACGACACATAGTCGTCTAGAAATATCCTCATTGCCATCGTATCACGGACTTGTACTGCTGTCTTTCTACCGCGTCTCACTACCGAGTTTCAGCAACTTTAAACGAACTCTTGAATATCTCATTAGTGCTTATCAATGACACATCGTTTTTCCAAAGTTCGAGAGCAGTATTTTGTATATTTCTATACAACAAAAAAAAAGTAACTTAAGAAGAAAGATCACGCGATATTCGTAATACAATTTTGCACGACTTCAAACATTACTATTATTCCAATTCTCGCCACAATCGCAAGACGTATAATTTATTTTGTGCAATGCCACAAGCTTCATGGAGCAAAAGATCAAATTCTACGCTCCTTCGTTTTTATTGACGGTCAACCGGACTCTGTTTTACCTCTCGAAAAATTGTTCGCCCGACAAAAATTCGACTTGAGATGACGAAGCGATGAAAAGCAAAAAAGCGGAGTGTATATCAGGGGAGATTCACATGCAGGGAATTCAGGAGAGTGGTGAAAGAGAAAGAATGATGACCCGAGAATTCGGAAGGGTAAAAAGATAGGAGAAACGCGTGGACTGGCCGACGAGTGGACACTTACGTGTCTATACGGGGTGAGCAGTCGAAGGGTGAATACGCTTGGGTAATGCCACAAGTGAGGGTCGATTTCCATTTCTAGAAATCAACCACTGAGAATCTCTTCCGTTTTCCGGCTCCCGAGTGTGATATAAAGGTCACTATTTGTCTTGACAATTTTTTTTTCCTGTCCTGTTACGATCTCATGCGAGTTGGAAACTGACGAAAAGGAATGATTAACATTGTACCAACCATGCTATTTCCAACCCGGTGCCTGCTTCTGTTTGAACTTTAATTAACAGAAAATTACTCATAATGGCTAATAACTCAGTGACACTGATACTCATCACGATATTGTGGAAACGATACACTTCAATTATAGTTTAATTATAAAGTTTAATTAGGAGCAATAGAGATTCTAATCAACGACTATCATAGTTATTACTTATAAGAAAACTCATACGCGGAACGAAAAGTTTTCCTTGAGAACCCGGAAGCCCAGTGGGGTACGGAAGATTATATCATTCGCCCTCCGTCATTTCCGGAAGTTTGGTTAAGCGATACGAGAACAGGACTTCTCCCCCTTCTTCTTTTCACCACGAGTAAATCTTTTCCTGGTGAGATTCGGCGTGACAATCGAAGCTCCCATGAAGGTTGTATATTCCGTTTCTGTCCATGTGCCAAAGGGAAAAATGTCGTTTGCCGGAAATGGATATCTTCGGACGAGAACGCATTGGCCAAAATAGTTTATCGAACGAAACGCTACCGGGAAACCCCTTCGAGGCTCACTTTATCGGAGTAGATCTTTCGAGGGCGAAGTGCGGGCTCTGAAATCTCAGGAATTTGAGTTACAATGAGAAGGCCTTCACTACACTCGCTCGAACACACGAAGCATCATTCAAATGCAAATTTGTCGCGATAGATGTAAACTTGTCTGGTTTATCTGAAGTTGGATTTCAAATGGATGATACCCTATCAGTCGTGATTGCCTCGTCATCGAGAATTCTCCATACAAATGTTGATTTGAATAAAAATGCAATGTTATAAAAATTTACATTAATGGGAACATTTACGTTCTATTTTTCTTATTGACAGACTTTGATGTTTTTTTTTTTATCCAAGTGCCAGATTGTGACAAAAGCAAAGATGCACGTTTCATCATCGAAGTAAATAATGGAATCTAAACGGAGCTGTTTCGTATATCTCCTCGCAAAACATATTTTGAAAAAGAATTTATTGAAACTGGCAGGATTACCCAATTTAAAACTGTCCTCGCTTTATATTTTTATTAAATAGTAGTATTTATATTTCCTTATAAAAAGTTCTCTATTCGTCAAAGAAACAGCAAGGATTTGTGTCGTTTGACATACAGCATTAATGACAAAAGCCCGTTAATTAGTGAAAGTGTATATACGTATAATTGGATAAATTCCCTTGCGTAGCTTCATACGATAACGCTTGAAAAAACTTATTAGAAGCTCGAGCTTGCAGAGAAGATCCGATGTGACTGGTGACTCTCCAGTTTGTCCTCTTTTCGCCTCCCCTTCTTCGCCTTTTTCATCTCCTTCTTCTTTACTCTGCTTTTCCTTAGTTTCGCTCTCGCTCCCTTTCGCTTCACTGACTATACCATTTCGCGCCCTGATTCTGCGAAGCGACAGAGCTCTAAAAACGCCGTCTCCATCCCCAAACTTCGGCTAATTAAGGACCGGGACTTTCAATTAATTTTCCAGCTTATTAAATAATAAACTCGGGGTACCTAGGAAATCCTCGTTGCGGCAGAGCCTTTATCTGGCTTCCTTTCTCCCACTCCCGAGTTTTCAGCCTTTCCCATTTTCTCGAGTACCCCGAAAGCCCAACTCGAGCTTTGTACAATTTTTCAAGACAAGCCGCGAGTTTTACGAGTCACTTGCCCCATTCCCTACCGTCATACGTTTCTGAAGATTCAGCTTTTGTAGAATTTTCGCACTCCTAAACCTCATCTACAGTTCCATCACACGTGTCACTTTGATTTGCCATATATTCGTAGACAAAACATCATTCTAATCATTTCCATTTGATTAGAATGAACGATCAAATTTCAGCTACGCAAAGTACAAAACTTAAAAATTCTTTCGGAATAATTATTTTTAAAAAATCTCTAATTGAAAACAGTACTGACATTTCAACTCGAACGATAGTGAGATAAAGGACAAAAACATTTTTTGAGGCAATAAACAAAAACAACGTTTACCTCATACCAAGAACGATTATGAAAATCACAACGATATGTTACGTGTTACCATTCTCTTTTGCTTTCGACGAAACACCCTCAGAGCGTTAAACGTTCACGGAACTCATGGGCATCCAGCACACTTTTTGTTTTAAACCCGTCAACGTCGTAGTAAGGCCAAAAAAGTCGGGAAAAGAACGATTATATAAGAAGGTACTAGGAGGGAGTGATAAAACGTTCTCAAGTGAGGAGAGAACGCAACATAAAAAATTAAAAAAAAAAAAAAAAAAAAAAAACTAGACCACAAGAAAGGGTGAGAAGGAGAAAAAATGGTTGCCGCGAGCATATTCTCAGGCCGGTGTGTACAGCACCGAAAAATAAATTAGAAATATTAAATTAAACGGCCTTCGAATTAAAAGCTCCGTGAACGAAGCACCCATACCCATTGCGACTCCAACCAATCTCCCTCAGTTATAAATAAAGTTAGCTGTTAAATGAGCATTCCCGAGCGTATTCGCATTTCGAAGTGATTTATAAAATACGTGAAATTGTACGGCGAAAGCCAGAACGTACTCGGTAGAGAGCATAGACACGCGTATATAAACAGAGAACATATATCATCGAATATATATCTACATGGAAGAAATATAGTACCGAAAGTAACATAAATATATATACATTTGGAAAGAAGAGCATTCTGAAACACCATGAACGATTCTTTACCTGGCGTGCTGCTGAAAATTCATGCCCTGGCTGCTTATTACAAGAGCTAAGCTAGCTTTCTCGCGTGTCTCGTACACCTGTCCACGTTTAGCTCCGTCGGTGGAAAACGACTCGATTCCCCTCCACTTCCTTCTCATTTCAACTCCCCTGGCCTCATGATACTCGGCCTCCGCTGCTCCATCATCCCTTTTATCCTAGAACGTATGGCCTCGTGCATCCTCCTGGCCCTTGAGCCGCGTATACATATATCCGAGAACGTGCAAACTATACATCCCGCGTAAAGGGGTACGCGGGGGTGCGTTTATTTCGCGCAAAAACGGCAATGTATAGAGGCGCATAAACTAAACGAAATGTTCTTTAAGAGCGCATAAGGTGTACTTGCTTCGCAGGAGGAAAAAGACTCCGCGCCACCCCTATGACCAGCCGACGCGGGTGGTTATGTAAAGACCAGGGCTTACATTTTGCCGGCCACCGCGTGGCTGCGCTCCCTTACTACTCTCCTCCTATTTATATATATTTGTGCATGACTGTATAGATGTGTATGTACCCTAATTCGAATCCAGTCGTAGCTTTATCGCAGCTGGACTGGACACGGGGTGAAACAGATTTTCTTTACTGCTTTCCAACATCTTTGGGGGAGGATTCGAGGAAACAAAAAAACAAAAATATCACTATGAAAAAGCACGTTTCGTACGACGAATGATGGAGAGGAAACAATCACAGCTATATGAGAGTATGAACCTGCGAGTGAATAATGCCGAGAAGAAAAAACCCTGTACAAGCTGGTTCGGGTGTAAGTGTGTGGGCGATAACAACAAAACTGTTTTGGCATTCGAATCGCGTGAAAATGCGATTTATCCAAGGTGCCACGAGAACGGCTCCGTTCTTTCGATCCCACGTATACTAGCGCCACGTGTGGTCTCTCCAAGAGGGGTGCAAGTTTCTCTAAAACATCTAGTCGCCGGGATATATGAAGAAAAATTCACACTCGTAGAATTTGACAGGGTGAAAAATTGGCACTTTTTCGATTATTGGCAAGCTCTTTTTTCGAATAAATATTCCGAAAATAACTGCAACGTGCATCTTCTAGATGCTGTCATACCGATTCTGCTATCAATGCCAATCACTGAATCTTCTTTGGAGTCTTGATTCGGGATCACAGAGGCGTGACTTTGAAGCTCAACGACTAACCATTACTATTCGTTGGTATTCGGATCGGGGCCGAAGGCTCAAACCGAAAATCGCAGAAATACTGCACAGGATGTATAAACAGTGGATAGGGAACAAAGACACAAGAAGTTTCCTTTTTATGCCATTGCCACCCCTGCATTTCGTACGTACAATTGAAGAAGTAAAGGGGAGCGTGCAAGCATACGTAGAACTTAAGCAAGGTATATATATTCGGAACATCCGGGCTACCGCACGGCACAGATGCTGGCAATATTACTTGCTCCCCCTCTGGTCTCTTTTATGGATATTGCCGCGCGCGGTGGAGAAACCACCGTGTACTTACTACCACTTCCAGGACAGTCGGCAAGGGACCTCCTTACGTAGAGATCTTATACTTCTGGCGCGAAGCTCGGCCTCTAGAATCCGAGGATCCTTTCTCTATAACCGGAAACTATATGGGATGCCACGTGCTGAAATATTATTATATTGCCGGGGTCATCCTTGTCGCTCGTTTTTTTTCCTTGCCTAGAGTCGTCTTGCACTGTTAGATAAGCATCACAAGAAAATTCACTGAGACTCTCCGTCGTACGAAAGATCATGAAAGTTTAAATTTCCGTTAGCAGCATCGTGAAATAAAAATAGATGAAATACATAAAATCAGAAGGGACTCGTGATAAGAATCCAGAAAGAAGGTCATCCATTGTCCGAGATTTCGTTCAGATTATGAATCATTGTAGGAAGTGAATGATTGAGTTCATTTCTGTGAAGTTACATTTCAAATCGTGGAGAATTTTTTTCTGTTGAAGCTAATAAAATTTATCGAATTTTTTTCAAATGCCACAATATTTATGGATACTTATCAAGAAAAAGCAATAATCATAGTTGGATTTTATGGTGCTGTTTAACGAATCAAAATAAAATGGTCGCTTGTACGAATAAAGGAACAAATTCTCGTATTGAAAACTCGGTAGCAGTCTGTAGGATGCTATATACGAATACAACGCTTAGAAGTTGTGGAATGTTTTTCCGTCGAAAATATTTCCTTGCGAACGAGAGATCCATGGATAAAATGTTCACACTCAGTCTACCATATGGTGAAGTAGCGAGTTGCCTCAGGGACCTCCACATACGCTTGAATACTTACCTGTGATGTGTATCTACGTATGGGATGACGAGGAAGGTGCGAAAAGCCGCTTTTACGACTACGACGTCGTCGTCTGCTGACTCCGCCGTATCGATCCGTTCCCAGTCGCTTCTACCATAAAATGCAACGGACGATTTTCTTTTATCACTCTTACTTTTACTTACCTTTTTTTTTTTGTTGCGCTTTTTGCTTGTTCTTCACCTGATTCTTTTTATAATCTTACTTACATCGCCTTTTTTTCCCTGTTTTTATCCAAAGTTGAAAATGAAGATTACCAACATATAGAGCATGAAACAGAAGACCTCTCTTCAGTCTTAGATGACAAGCGAAGTATCTACATTTTAATGTAATGTCTTCGCGTACCTGCAAATATTATTGTGTATTCTCGTATACGTGTATTATTCCTCTTTCATAGATAAGGCAGCCTCGAATTGCGAGGCAAGAAATAGAAGCGTACACCATTACGTTTCTTGACACTTTTACGACAATTTTGTATATTCCACCAGCACATGCAGAGCCATCAAAGATACGGAGGACAGTCTGCGTTCCTCGATTTACTGCTGTATGATCATATGCATACAATCCTACTATCCACTCTCCCATATCTTTTCAACTGCATCCCGTCTATTCTGCATTTCTTCTTTGTTCCACGTTTCATGAGCATCGTGAAAATAAAGCCACCTAAGAATCCCATACTGCCATATCAAACTTTCTCGGAGGATGAGGCACTGCAAAATAGAAGTAGAGAAACTTAATTAGAAGCGATTCGAGGGGTTGATTAAATCTCCAAATTTTTTAGTGCCAGAAAACGAAGAGATTTTTTTATTCATATCAATGGAGGATCATGAAATCTGGAATAACTTTTAAATGACTCATCCTCTTCTATCAGCCTTCCTTTCATGTCAGTATAAAATGCCGAAGCTGTGGAAAATTCTTCACACTTTCTTCCGTAAGGCTCACGCAACGAACAGCTTACAGGTATTACAAGACGAAATGAAAGTCGATAGAGGATTCGGTGTTAAATTAGATTTCTTTAGGGTTCTTTTACTTCCTTCTTTTTTATTTCTCTCTTCAGGGTTTAAAGTAGAATTTGGACCGAACGGACAGCTTAAGGCAGAGGGATCGGTGAACTTTAACAAGAGTGATAGACGTGTGCAAACGTGTGTATTATCTTTTGCAGACTCGGAACAGTCACCTGCCGTATATCTGAGGGACGATCCTCTGTTCGGTACACTCCAACTACAGCAGCATAGCGAACTGAGAGCTCCGACTGCTGAGCGTGCAGCGTTCTATTTGGATGCTGCAGTAGCTGGACGTCAACGTGAAGACGGTGATGCCCATATGCTGTACACCCTTCATGTTTATCAGTACAGCGTGGCTGGGAAGGGTGGAGGTACGTATCAAAGACAGCACCTTCGGCAAATTCTAGTTTACCTCCGATCAACTCACGTAACTTGGTGGAGGATGAGTCAGCACATGTTCTCGTATGCATATCGCATCGCTTAACACTGTAACTATACGATGGAATATTGTCAGACTTCCCTTCATTGTATTTTCCTACCTAGCAGCAGCTCAACTTAATCTCGTAATTCCACAATTATGTCGTAATAACGCCATTGTTGAATGCGCGTATGCACACACGGTACAATTTCAAAATATGCTTGTAGCATCAATGCGAGCTGGCTAGAATAGGAAAACTTGAGTGACGATAAAAATGTTTATCGCTCATGAGTCTTTTATTGCCTTATAAAAGTCACAACTTTTGCCTTCGGCCGTCGCGGTACACTGCAATTTAATAGCCTTTTCGTTCTGGACACATTTTACGGTGTGCTCTTGCTTCTCGTATATATATCCTCGATTATCTGATAGCACAAATGTACGATCGTATTACAAAAGAAACAGAATAAATAAAAGACGGATCAACGTGGTGAATTTACAGTCGCTGGTGGAAGGAGCAGGCTTCATCTGATGGATCTTGGCAACTCGGATCGTGGTAAAGCCTCGGGTGGTATTCCTTTATCGGGCTTGGGCAATATTCTCCTCGCTATATTCAACGGCCAGAAACATTTGCCTTACAAAGAGCACAAGTTAACGCAATTGTTGAAAGAATGTCTGGGTTCGTTGACCTGTCACGCGGCTATGATCGCGCATGTTTCACCAAACACTCAACATTATACGGAGACTCTGACGACGGTGCAGTTAGCCTCGAGAATACACAGGATGCGACGGCGGAAAATAAAATTCGTCGGTGGAGGAACTCAGGGTGCCGGAAGCGGTGGAAGTTCCGGTGAAGAAGCTGCGGCGAGACAAACGAGTGAATGTGATCCAAGCTCGAGCGATTTATCGGCTGACACTGTGATATACGTTGGTCCTGGGGCAGATGACGCTACGGATGGTGAACATCCACCGGTTTACCTGCCAAGCTTAAATTCCGGCGATCAACGTTGTGCAATGGGAAGAGTGCTGCGTGGCTCCGCGGCCGAACGACCTAGCAAAATACCCGAGGAACGAAGTCCAGCTCACAAAGCTGCAAAGGTCGTAAAAGCTTTGACACAAACAGCGTCGAAACAGACATCACCGGCTCACAGTGCAACGCCGAAAGCAAGTCCGGCGAGAAAAGCTAGTGCAAGTGGAAAGGCTTCATCGAATGCCAAAGTTTCGGATTCACCCACAAGCAAAATACCCGTAGTTGCAACGGCAGGTGGTTGCTCCGACGAACAATGGATTGACGGTCCAAGAATTTCTAAATCCAAAGTAGCTGAGGCCAGGCACATGCTCAAAGAGGCTCATCATAAGAGAGAAACTTGGATAGACGGTCCGATGCAAGTGACCGGTCCACCTTTGCTTCACACTCAGCAACATTCGTCCGGTTATGGCTTCATGGATAATCACAAGAAAATCATGATCAGAAAGTGGGTGGAGAATCAGTCGTCGCAGATTCAACGTGCCAAACATGCGGCCTCGAGGACAGAATCGAAAACAAGCGGACAATCCTCTGGAATATTCAAGGAAATGACGAGTTTCAAAAGTTGTGACGACAACGACGACGACACGTCACTCTCTACCGTTGACAGTGACAGCTTCAAGGCTACCGATATCGAGGATATAACAGAAAAATTAGGTGCTAAATTGAATCTATTGAATGTCAAATCCAACACGGATTCCGGTCTCGATCTCACCGCTAGTCCAGTCATGGAGGATAGTTTAGACAAGAGCAGAGTCGATACGCAATATGACGAGGACGATGATGAAGAAATAGTCGTTCCACCTCCACTACCCCTTATCGAACCGCTCAGCAATGGTGTTAGTCGAGAAGTTTCTATGGAAAGCCTTAATCTATCGCACAAGGACATTATACTACCGTCCAGACATTCTGTCTCATCCGAAGACGAAATACTCGAAATCGTCGAGGTTGAGGATCTCGAACCTGTACCCATGCAAGATTCCTGCCTTCAAGTTACCGAGGAAGATATTGCACTTTGTATGGGAGAGAATCCGTTGCCCGAAAGCGATCAAGAGGAACATCCTCTGAGGATACTTAGCCAGGAAAATCTCACCGTTGTGTCGACTTTTACTGGTGAGTAACGTTCCATTCCAGGCTTACTTTAATCCACATTGAAAATCGTTTTCAACAAAACAATTTTTCATTTTCACCACGATTTTCCATTCTGGATTTATACCAACTAACAATAAGTAAAAGACATTTGCAAAATAGTGCTCTTCTCATTCATTCAGATCGTTGGCCTTCTTCGATCAAGTTTCAAACTAGCACAGATAATATGTATCCGAAAACTTGTTCCAGACTCCATGTCGGTGATGTCGGACACGGAAAGATACAGATCGCACTATCCACCGTCCGTTGCTGCTGGTGTTCTACCTCGGCCTTACTTTGACCACGAGGACTTTCTCGAGCAGGAGACCAGACACAAGTTTGACCAATTGGCACGTCTTCACGAACTTTATCAAAGCAAACTAGCCCTCGCAAACGTCTCTAATTCGGCAACTTACCAGAGAGAGAACTCGTCTTCCGTTAGCGTCCGGGACACACCATGTAAGATCAGAGAAACGAAACTTTTAACCTATTATAACTTAACCTCAGCACGAACTTTGGATAAAACTCAATAATAGACATTTCTGCGTGCACGATCAGAGATGCTGTCAGTCCTCGAGCTTCATATTCCTTCCGTTAAATGCTGTCTGTCTGACGAATTGTTCAAAGTTTTTAAAAATAATATTTTTTCCCATTTATTTCGTAGTTTGATAAATAATCATTGAATGATAAATCGTTGATTGAAAAATTAACGGATCCAATGAATAATTACAGCCTACAAACTGCTTTATCGATCGATGCACGAATAAAACAATTGAGAGAAATCAAAAAATTACAGCTGCCACAGTCTTCCGTCCACCTTCTCGCTGCCAGTCGCTGTCGTTGTCAGATGTTCTCTTTAACGACGCGGCGAGTAATCACGGCAGTATATACAGCGAGCCAGCATATATCGCTGGCAAGAGCGACCAGGAGAAAATATGCGACAATTGTCGTCAGAGTATGTCACGTCCGGCAACAGCCTCGTACTGGTATCCAAGCAGCGTAGCTCATCTCGCGAGTCCGCGAAGATATTGCGGCAAACTCGGTGAATGTAACATTTCGAGTCTGAGACATCCGGATGGTGCATCTAATCCGAATTTGAAGGAAGAAATCGAGAGGATACCTGGGAATGGTGCCTCGGGATCGGATCCTGAAGAGGAATATGTCGAAGCTAAAAAATTATTCACTACCGCCGAAAGATCGGAAAGAACTGTCACCGGGAAATCCGATATCGAAGAAGACGCTAAAATACCAGGTAAACTTCACAATTATCAATCAATCTGGAATTCTCGATGATTAGTTTCAATTACTCAGGTGTTTGAGGAACCGAAAAATACATTGAAAGCTTGACAACATTTTTAGAGCTTTATTTTTTTAAAGCAATGAAAACGACATTTTTCAAAATATATCCCAGACAGTAAAGTGCAGCTTGAGATGGATGAATTTCCTGCAAATTTCAACTGTGTGTTCCCATTTTAATTCGATTCTTGCCTCTCGAAACATTGCAAATTGAACTAGTTCTTTCGATTGACAGTTTGAAAGATTCTTCGTGGCATTTTCTTCCTTCTCTCAAACAATTTATTCATCAAACGATTGTTTATTTATTTACCGCGTTCTTTTCAGCGACCGTTCCCCTACAGCTGTCAATTCCGTCCTCGGTCCCGTCCTCTGGACGTATGCAACGTAAAATTCTTAGTCTCGGATCATCACTCGTTCTCAACAGAGAAGGGTCCGATTCCGGGGCTGATTCAACCCCTCGAGCTGCCAAATTATCGCCCGCTACACTTTCCCGACATCGAGCCGAAAGTTCAGGCTACGATAGCGTCCTTAGAGACAGCGAGACTAGCAGTATAGCCAGCGATTCCTCGAGACATACCGGAGCTCTTCAGGAACATCAAGGTAACGAAAATATATTCTGATTTATATTTCTATCAAGAAAATTCTCCTCCCTCCTGTATACGGAAAACGATCGAATCCAGTATGGTCATTCTTAGGCTGGAATATCAGAGGGTCCAAAATTATTAAAGAAGTTTTTCGTTCGCTTTCAAATATTTGGAACATTTCATTTATCCTTCAGTTTGACTCGAAGATGAATGTTTTATTTTTTTTTTTCAATCAAAAACGTTGAATAATAAAACAAAAGAAAATTGTAAATGAATCTTGTGGTTCCCAGTCACTGAATACTGGTTTGAAATTTCAAAATCACGAGTTTGAAGAAAAAACAAAGGACAAATGAGTTGTTTTTTTTTTTTTTTTTTTTTTTTTCTTATGGCAGTTAAAAAGTCAATCAATCAAATGGTTAATTGAGGGCATAATTTCACTTAAAATGTGAACCTTGATGTAACAAAAAGCAGCCACTTCAAAGGGCCTTTGTTCGTTGCTTTTACATAACCAATCCATTATGACTCAATCTTTGCCTCAGAGTTTATTGACTTTCTTGTGAAGCTCGAGTGAAAATGAAAACAAAAAATCAGAGGGTATTTGAAAGTCTGGAGGGTCGAGAGTGCGGAGTAGCTTGCATAATTTCTCACGATCTTTCACCTTTCAATAACGTCCCATTAATCACGACGTGAGACCGAGGGCTTACGGTGAATTCTGCTAGAGCCGGAGATCACAACTCAAATTTCCCTTGGTCCATCAATTTTTCAAGTCCCACTCGACGTGGATTGCGTCTGTACGATGGAAAGAATACTTGATTCCTTCGCAAATCGTTAGTTGAGAAGTTTCCTCGTTTGAACAGCCGTCTTGATACTTTTATATAATATGTCACGAATTATACTTCATCCTGGATGAATAAAGATTGGAAAAATCGCGAACGTTCGTTCGAGTGAACGATAAAAGTATCTCGCATTATCTTTCCTTCGTCTCTTATTAATTGATCAGTTCTTTTGTTTTTAAACTCTTTCTTCTCCATCAAGCTATTTATAAAAGTAGAAAAAAATCAATCTGCAGAAAGATTTTGACGTGAGAAAAAGAAAGTTAAAATAGAGAGAGAGAGAAAGACACGCTAAAAACGTCCCCCCCTTCGATGATTCTTCTCAGGTGGTGCTCTGGGCGTTCTAACATCGACGTTGTGCGGGTGTTTCAGCGGTGGTACGGCCGGTGGAAGAGTCAGGCCACCGGTTGCCACAGGCTCTTCCAATTCTCGCGGGGATTCTCGAATACACAGACGAGGACGTGGAAATACTGGAACGACGCGCACAACTGCGCTCGGATCCCCGTGGCACGATGTCCAGGATACACAACCTGCGGCTGCGCCAGCTCCTTCTTAGACTCGAACTACGAGAAGCCAAGAAAAGACTCATGGTCCCCGACGATCGCTGGAGCTACGAACGTGAGTTTAATTTTCCAATTTTTTTTTTTTTTTTTTTTTTTTTTCTCAACGAAAGGTCACGATGGAAATAGAAATGAACAAACCGACAAATCACTCCTCGCTCAATATCAAATCCCCACGACTTCATATGATGTGGTGCAAATTTTATTTTATTCCATCTGAATTATCCATCTAATAAAATTTAATCAACATTAACTGTTCTCTAATAACTGTTGAAGATGAAAGACACATTCGCAGCCAAAGGATGTAACTGGATCAGAATTTTCAAGACTTTGGTCTAACTGCACAAAAATATTGAAGAATTTTCGTTTTCGGTTTTAACAAATACACACTCTTTCGACAAAATATTTTTCAAAATTTCTATGGCACGAATAAAAGCTCGTTGAACACTGCCCTGAACGAAGACCAAAAATAGGAGTTCCAACGAACGTATACATTTTGATAAACTTCAAAACTGTTCCAAGAAATCAATCGATTCATTTCACGCGGTAAACAAAAATCGTCTGATAATATTGAGAGATTCTCGTTTGAGACATTTTTTAACGCTTTTTTCGGTGATTATATAATTAAATAAAAAATTTTATGACTTCTGACAGAAGCGAGAATTCTGAGTGCTAAGATTTCGATGGAATAAAATAATAGCGGTAGATAAATATGAGCGATGAATACTGAATCGGTGAAAAATGATTTCCATGGTATTTTTGCAAAAATCATTTTCTAAAATTGCGCAAATATTTGCAAATTTTAAACAAAATTCATTACGAAATGATTGATGAAAAAAAAATTCATTCTCGATTCAACAGTGCACGTTGAGGACAGCATGGACTGGCGAGATCCATCGTTTCTCGAGGCAATGGAATCCGAGACGTTTATACTGCAAAAAAGAGTCGAAGCATGCAAAAGTCACGTACTATTAGTGACGTGTTTCGACTCTTGTCCACTACAAAGAAGAAGACAGATCGAACCACCGCCAGGAATCAGAATAACATAACGCAGACTCGGATCAGTTCGCTGGACAGCGTGCTGATCAAACTGGATCGTGATAATCATCCGAGATTCGTTAAAAATCATTCGAGTCGAGAAAAAAAAAAAAAAAACTGGAATTTTTTAACGAACAACAAAATAGGGTTTGATAAACAAAACCTTTGAGTTTAAAAATGAAGAGAGCCTCGAAGAAAAAGTGCGTGAAACGTGCTGAGCTTAGAAAATGCAAATTTTCACACTGCCACATCATTGTCATTCGTCGTTTATTCCATCAGTCCATTAATTACCAATTATCGTTATCAACTCAACATCATTATGGAATCATCTTCATCATCGAATCATCATCTTGATACTTAAAAGTAATCATCGTCGTGCAATTAAGATTCAATTTTTTTTTAAAAGTCCGATCGAGAGTTTGGCGACGTAAATTAAGGAAAAAACAAAAAAAAAACGAATAAATACACACACGACTTCCAATAAAGACTGTTGGCCATTTGCCAAATTTTATTATCTCGATGAACTCGTTGACTGATACAATAGGTCTAAACCGTTCAAGAGAAAATATAAACCACAAGATATGGACTTAGTTAAGGACTGGAATTTTCGTCCATTGTGTGGTAAATTGTTCATGAACACGTATTGGTATTAATGTAGAACGAAAGTAATGTTCTACGGGCAAATTAACACTGCCGGGACATAGAAAATTTGTGAAAAAAAAATGAAACATTAATGAGAAGACAAAAAAATCGAACGTGACTTCCGAAACCGCGACGAATTTTTGATCCGGTATATAATTTTGTGATTGGTCAATTAAACATTTATATGACGCTGATGATATTAGGAAAATTTCGAAATCGGCGAATTTTTATTAAGAATTTAATGGATGTAGAGTCGTATACAAAAACGAATGAATTAAGAAAACGAAACAAAACCGCACTCTGTTATAGTTATTCGCATCGAAATAGCATTGATTAGATCAGAAGAAAAATGCAGTAAATCTGTTTGGTCAAATATAGAAAAAACAAGTTTTTACTTTTTTGTTTCTATCACCTGTTTTCAAATATGCCTGAGCAGCAGATCCTGGAAATAAAAATGTTCGATATAAATCTTCTATTCCAATCAAAAAAATTGGGTCCCCATTGATTTGCTGAATATAATGTTTATTCGATGAGAGTATATTTTCATGTGAATGAAATAAATTACGTTTGATATATATTGATTATTTAAAGGAATCTTTGTCGAAAACGTTTTTGAGCAATCGTTGACACTCTTTATTTCAAAATCGTTGCATCGTTTTTCTCGTTATCTGAATAGCGCAATTGTGAAGCCACGTGGAACGGAAGTGCTTCGATTCAATAGGCCGATACATAATCCTCGAAATACATAAATACAAAATATGAGGACGAAATAAAAAGATGTCAGCAATGAAATATTTCGTGACAATCTCTTCGGATTATCAGGGACAAATTATTGTCCTCGAGGCGATTTTTGCACGGGATTGGAATTGCTGATGATATTTTTAACAAGCAGAAAGAATTCCGTTCGATGAAAGTCGATTAAAATTGGGTTTACGACAACAGACAAAAATAAAGTTCGAAACTGTTTTTTATTGGCGTAGAAATAATCTTTTTCTTTTTCTTTACAATGATTCGTTTGTTGATAAATTGATCAGTTTACGATAAACTCAAGTAAAAACGTCTGCAATCACTTTCATACGAATCGCATTCCAATAGCTGCGAAGAAAAAGAGATTAAAATATAGGACGATGAGTGAGATCCCGTAATATTGGGAATTAAATTGACGAACTGCCAAAAATTAATGAAAACCGGAAATTAGAAAAAGAGAAAGCAAAACATAACAAAGAGAAACTGTTATACGATTAACAATTAATCAAAGGAGAAATGCCGTTATTGATATATTATTAATGCACGCACGTTCATTCGAGTAATATTATCGTAGCTTTAATCGTTAATCAGCAGTTACCGCACGACGTAGCGCTCTGTAATTCACTTTAAGGAGAAAAACAAAACACGAAGTCGTGAATGGAGCAATTTATTCGTAACTTTTTGGTAATCTCAAAGGATAATCGAGGCTCTTCGTGTCGGGGTCAAAGTGGAAAGCGAAATTCACGATAAATTCGACCAAGTTAGCTAAACAAAAACAACATTTTTTACGTTATTTAGAGTTAGAAAAAAAAACGTCGTAAATCGCTTTCTTATTTCTCGCCGATCGATACACGATCAATTCAAACTCCCGTCTCTCTTGTCCAAAATGAAATTTCGGGGGTTTTTGTGCAAAGCTGAGCGGTTCGTTGAAACAAAAAGGAGTAAGAAAATTCTTATATTCATTCTCATTAATTCGTAAAACAATTTACTCATAGAATCGAGTGAACCAATCAGGCGAACGGATGAGCAAAGCGGATGAAAAAATTTTGCCGTACAAGAAACAGTTTTCTTATGTGCATTTTATCGACAATATTCGAACAACTGAAATTCAATCAGAATTTCATTATATCGATTCTGTCCGCAAAAAAAAAAAAAACAAAACAATTTAAAGCGAATGTATTCGTACTCTTAGTTTTTCAATGAAATTCGTTGCTGAATGAAACAGAAAGATACATTTTTCGATTGGAAATCGAATTCTCATTGGATGGAAAGTTTTATTTCACTCCGCAAATGTGCCTTTTGGAACCCCAAGTAAGATCCTCCACTGAGTTTTATTGTCTTTTGTGGAATTCAAATAAAAATTAGATCTTTCGACCAGATGTTAATCGCATGCCACGGTGGTTCAATTGATCGGCCGATTAATCAAATCTTCTCGGGACGCTCATCCAATAGTTTGCAATCATCAATGAAACTCCAAAAGTAAAAAAAAAATACAAAAAACAAACAAAACGAAAGCCATAAAATAAAATTTGAAACATACCGAGTCACGAATTGTAGCACCGAAAATTAAATTTCGTTTGAATCGACTTACGTTCGCTCAGCAATGCATCGAGTCCCCGAAAAATCTCTCTCAACTTTTGTATTCTCATTGCCATACATTTTGGAGGTGTGTTCGTTGATAAAAAAAAAACGAGGAATGAAAGAAATAAAACTGTCCGAGTAAATGATGTGAAAAAAGAAAAATGATGTTGGGTCGCAATCGAACGATACCGATCGATCGTGAATGGCAAATAATTTAAATCGGAAAGTAAATATCCGTCTGCCGTTCGAAAAAGGAAAGAAAGAATGATAAATTGTTCTTCTACATCCCACTAAACATCTTTGTATCATAGTTCTTGTACCATATTTATATTTTATATGTACAAATTAGCTACGTAATTTCTTGTAATAAAGATCAATTTACAATGTGTCCATGGACTTTTCGTTATTATATTTTCGAGTACCCTTCATTACTCATTTATCCTTCAACCACTTTTTTTTTCAATCGATTTACTTCGGATCTTTCGATCGTTTGCTGACTCTATACACGGAGAGATTTGAAAGGTAAAAATCACCGTTGCACCAGCAGAAACAAGGGTCAAAGGTTGAATGTTTAAAATCTTCACATTAGTAAAGTTTAAATTTCTATAAAAATAAAATGGATTTTTTTTTTTTGATTTATTTTTTTTTTTATTTTTTTTTCATGAAAATTCACATTTTGCACTGGGAAATTCCAAACATTCGTATGTTTCTATTACTGTAACGGTAATATCGCATCGCTCGAACGTACCGAAATTCCCATAAATTCATTTGAATCGACTCTTCGCGGTTATCCGATAATGCAAATGTGTGGAAAATTATATTTACGACAATTATATACGCTGCACACGTGGAATCGGCAAAAAAAATAATAGAAAATCTGCCAAATGTTAGAAAATTGAAAGGAAAATAATGATCGTAGCATTTCACCGATGCTTATTTCTACATCGAAAAATATATTCGACCGAATGACTTTTCTTATTTTTCACGATACAATAACATGCAATTTATATTTCGATGAAATTGATGCGAAATTCATATGCTCTCCACGAACTTTGGTACCGAATGAAAAATAAAATCTTTATTTTTCTCCTCGGTTCGAATTCCAGAGTCAATTGTTCGCGTACGATAAGGCAATATTAATGGAGACACGTACATGAGAAAAGAAGTTTGTCAATGTAAGTATCCACCTCCGTGCGTCTGACGCGCTTCGTTTCACAATATTTCCGGACCCGTCGGTATGATGACCAGCCCCCAAGTGCAAAAGAGCGAGATACACTCGCGGTGCAATTACCGAGTCGTAAACCCTACGCAGCTGGTTTGCCGCATCACAGCCAGCGCGGTGCCGCAATAAGCGAGCGTGCTTCGCAGACGTATTATGAAAAGATGAAAAAAGAAATAAAATGTCCGGGGGAGTTCAAAAGATGCGATATTCTTATCAGACCAACCGGAGCTTTCTAAATTACCCTGACAGCGGATGAACAGAGAAGCATAAATGGCTGATCGGAATTTGTGATTCAATGCGAAAAAAATATCCAAAGGAAATATTATTTCCGTTGATGAAAGCTGATGTTATGGTGTGACATTATTCCAATAAAAAATAATTTTTTTTTATTATAATAAAATCCTGAATGCAAAGATGACAGATTTAGATAATCGCAACATTTTCACCCTCCATCCTGCCCAAACAAGAACGCCCCATGAATTGTAAGTGTTCTGAATGAAATGAAACTAGATATACTTGACTTACGGAAGAAAAAAGAGCAAATCGTTGTACAAACTCGTCGATTCTCATTGAATTTAGCCCACGAATTCCATACAAATTTTAGAATTACATGAACATTGTATCAACTTTGTGTAGAATCGTGATAAAACATCAAAGTAAATGATGATCTTTCCAATGCGGATCCAATAAGGATCGTCACATCTCATTTGAATTCAGCACAAAAATTTCACAGATTTTTCCGAATAAAATCAACAGTCCATAAATTTTGTGCAAAATCGACAAATCGTGAAAATAAAGAATGATCTTTCCGGTGTAACAGAAAATTGGAACGCGTAACGATGATAAAACATCCCTTGAAGCAAAATTTGGCGGGAAAAATTGAAAATATGATCGTCTTTTGAGCTGGTGACGAATGGCGCGGAGTTGATAAATAGTCGAAAAATATATTGCAGCCCCAAAGTATATACTATATATAAATATATATATATATGAAGAGAGATAATCAAGCGCTATTAGATAAAAAGCACGTCGGTATATTCGTTGAACGATATGGTTGGTAACGTTATACGTCATCTCTCCAATATTGGCTCGTGCATGTATGTATGCAGGAGTGGGAGGGGGGGGGGGGGGGGGGGGGGGGGGAGGGAGAGAGAGAAGAGGGCCAAGTTAAAACAGTTTGAAAAGCGTGACGAGTATAAGTATAGTATTCTCGGTGAGGGAGAGAACCCGATTATAAGCGAGAAGTGGCCCGCGAGTCAAGTCAGAGAGAGCATCAAGGGTGGGGCAAATGCTTGTTCTCTTGAAAGCCGATACACATAACGATACCATACTGCCATAAGCCATCGTCGTGCCACTCGAATTTATCGCCACTCACGAGAAGTTTGTATTCCCCAAAGTCAAGCTCGAAGAAGAGAAAGAAAAAAAAAAAAACTTAGATAAATAGTTGTAACAACAGAAAAAAAAAAATCGAAAAATCGTAAGAAAACGAAGAAGCGAAAATACGATTAGGGATTTAGTGCGACCCCGAAGTGTGACTCGTCGTACGTGTCGACGATTCAGTCGCCTTTAGGCATCAACTCCGTCAGGATGGATCGTGGCGCGAGTTCAAAGTTTCTCGTTTTGTTATCAATAATCCCGTTATTATTTACCGGTGCGCTAGCTCTTTCTCGTGAACATTTGTATCCTTATGCTCTACCGGGCACTTCGTCCTTACAAGTCGAATCCAATGGCCAACTTATATCTGCCGAAATCACCCTCAAAACTCCCATCGTTTTCTACGACAGGACCTATCCGAGCATATACGTAAGTAGCGCCAATTTCTTTTTTTTTTCATTTTTTTTCTATGATAACATGAGAAATCTAATCGGCCACTAATCGTTCGATCCGTCAGCTTCGGAGTTTAATTTGCTCCAGAATAATCTGGCCTGACTCGTTCACAGAGGCCGATTCGTTTTTTCATACTTTCGATCATATTTCCAGAGTTACATCGATGTTAAATAAAATTCACTCGATTGATAAATAATGAATTTGATATTTCAAATAGAAAATGAGAAATGAATGAGAAAAAAAATTGCCATTACAACGATCTAGTATCGATGATGAATCTCTAAAATCTTTTCTTTTTTTTTCATCTATTTCACACTTTGAAAATCTTTGCGAAAAGTAATGCATAAGAAAAGATAATGCCGGAATGTTTTTCGTGGAAAATTTTAATTAGCTCTCTTTCACACAACATCGATGATATTTTAAGAAATGCTGATTACGAGTACGAGTACTATAATGTGTTCTATACACCGAACGATAATTCTAGATAATTACGGGTCAGTTGTCACGAGTACACAGTATGGGAACAAAGTGAGAGTATGTGAATAATTTCTTCGTCTTATTATGCAATTATGAAAAGACAAAAAATGAAAAACCTTTTTTCGAAAAGACAACTCAAACCTTTATCGTAATAATAAATATTTCATGTTTCTTTATATCCTGCTTTTTTTTAACGTCAAATAAAAATACCGTCTCGGAGAAAGATTAATTCGTTTATTGGAGTTAATTCGCTCGTTCGTGTACGTACGTATGTGTATGGATATGATCTCACGAGAGGGTTTATATGATGATAATGCGAAGCCGCGCGGACATATTTGGTCATCCTCTTAATTCACGACCGCGTGGTCTAATTCGTCGTCATCTCTGGTGTATGGCATGACACGAATTCGTTTGTAGGGTTGGCCGAACTGCATCAGGATATAAGGAAACATATAGACTTATATGTTATACGTGCCAGTGTAAATTGCTTAAACTGCAGCTTCGCTGAGCCCACACACCCGCGGAATATCCCAATAAGATTCGTACAGTTACCGCGCCAGATATTCGATTCGTTCTGTCAAGTTCTATTGATTTTTTTCGAGCGAAATAATATACTCGATCTGACAATATTGAATTTATCCAACATTTTGAAAGTTTTGTTTTTTTTAATCGACAATTTACATTGAAGATAACGTTTGGATACGTATCTGGAAAAAAAAAAAAAAATATTAACGATCCTCGCACGAAAACTTGGGCAGAAGCATCATTTTTCTTCTCTAGAAATTGATGAAAAATATTTTTCATACGAAACGAAGAAATTGACAATTCCACAGAATGTACTCGATCCTCCAATACTTTTATCGCGAACATTACATTTTTTTTTTTGTTTTTTTTTTTTCATTCTTTTTGTTAAACTCGTGACATTTCCGAATATAAACGATGTTTACGGAACCAGCTGAAACTCTTGTAAATTATTACACTTCGTGACTCCGGAAGATGCGCGATACCACGTGTGTGCGTGCGTGCTTGTGTCACTACTAGCAGCGCTCTTGTGGGTGCACCAAGACACATCTCTCTTGATTTACAACTGCACCATGTGAACAGGGTGTCGTCTTTTCCACTTTACTTAACGACGAATAAAAGAGGAAAACGATCACGAAGCGAGTTATTGCGCCAGGTTTTTTTTTTTTTCTTCTCCACACTTTTTTCGGGTATCAATAATTACGTCTGAACTATATATTCACGAACAAAAGTCAGCAGCTTTGAAATATCACCAGCGTTTAAAAAGTCTGTATGAAAAATAAAACAATCGAAACTTAGCTGTCAAACGATAATTGAATGATTCGATAATCAAATATTTTCAAACAGTTAAAAATAAAATAATCGGTCATTTTCTTCTATCGGTTTTCAAATTCAGTGGCCAACTAATAGGTCAAACGAAAAATTATTCAACCGGTAATCAGACAATTTACGAATACCTTGAAACAACAATTTCTTGATTTCTCATCATACTTCCGAGATTCTGACAGCGGCTTTCCAGTTTTTACGTTGTATTTTGAAAAATTTTGGACAGTTCAAAAACATCGAAAGAAAGTGTTGAAATAAAGATTCGAATATGATCCAAAAATAAACAAAATCGAAAAATGTTCATGTGGTAAAAGAAATGGGAGACTTTTTGTTGAACAAATTTTTGTTTACACCATTCTCCAATGACTTTCTGATTCTATTACTAAAAATCAATGTTTATAGAACTTCAGGATTCATCGATTTGTTTAATTTTTTGCATACAGCCGAGTACGCAGAAATTCTGATCGAATAAAATGTTTAGCTGGACATGGATGTAGATACAATGCATCCTTGATCCACGTTCGACGTCCGATCAACGCATTGAGTGAAAAGAATAACTTGGGAAAAAAAAATCATTATTTTTGTTTATATTCACGTGCATACAAATTAAATACAGATTTTTTTCTTCTTTGTTACCATAAACCGGAAGTAGTAAGTGCGATAATGGTGACGGATAATTGCGAGGATTGATTGCAGTGAGAATAAGTCGGGATTAGACATAAAATCATTAGCGATAAAGCGTTGTTTAATTTATACGCGCGTTGATACAATATTTCTTTGTGGCAACGTAGCATCAACAAACTCGTATACACCTCAATCTAAGAGCGACATAAACGACAATTAGACCTCGTTGCTTTCCCACATTAATTATCACATAGGATCTCTGTAATTCGAGCTGCGAAGAAGTTACGAAATTTGCCTCGACATCATCGGTGATCTAAAGCTAGTTCCACGGATGGCTAATTAGCGCTCATGAATGATCCTCGGATAATTACCTGGTTGATGCTACTCGAAGGCTCAACTGAGCATAAAACTCATAAATACAAACGTTGAATCAAAGTCTCGTTTTTTACGAGTACGACAAAAATTGCCAATAATCGATCATGAATCAGAATCTCATCGAGTTGAGACTAAACTTGTTTTTATTTCGGTTAGAATATTGATCGAATAAAAAAAAAATTTGACGAACTTCTCTTCTCTCCTATTCCGATAATTATACAAATCGTAATTCATGCGATTAACCCCAAGATTTTTCAATGTCACTAAGATGTCATGAATGCGTGAGTCTCAGAATTTTCGATCGTCAAACAAATTGTGGGAATTGAAATATGAGGTTAAATTTCATGGCCATACCGGTGGATAAGAATATTATACTCGAAAGGATTATGCAGGGGCATTTAACTTTGCATGTAATGTCATGAGGCCCGGCACCGTGATCCATCTGGCCTGTCTCAACAAAATTGATCGCCACATCATCGTTTCATATAATACATAGACCGTACGTACATTTTTATGTACATCTGTACCTAAGTGTTATATGGTAAGAAGGAAAACCGTCTAGTTTAGACGATGTTCAGCCTACACTACAATCATCTCCATTTTGTGCTATCGCGTTGACGATTCTCTTCATCAAAATGATTGCACCCGATTACACGATTGCGTTAACGCTTTCATCGTCATCTCACTGAGCCTCGAGTGGGTCATCAGCTCGACCGCAAATTCCAATGATCCGATCTTTTCCAAACAGATGTGTACCAAGAAATCATCCAAAAAGAGATTTCAAATTTTTTCATGAATCTTCATCTGTACAAATAAGAAGTTTGATCGATTGCAACGATTAATGGTTGAAAAATGAGTAAAAAATGGTTCGCCGTGCATCGAAAAATTTTGTAAACTTTTTTCTGAAGTTTCCCTGATATGCCAGAATCATTCGATATTTTTTTAAATACTTCTGCAACGTCTATGGTTGTAATTTGAATAATAATTGTCTGTGCTTCTGTGAGAATTTTTCGTCGTTTTCTCGAATGATTCATTTTCTAAATGGGACATAGAGTTTAAGAAATATTAAAATGTGTGTATCCGAATGGAAAAAAAAAAAAAATAATAGGTCACCTATTTCGTTACTTACACATTTTACGATCACATAATCTCTCTCCAAATCATTAAAACTCGTGCTCTCGAGCTCATGATTATACTTGTATATTTGACGTGCTTGTGTCTCATCGAAAGTCGAGTTGTGACCCATGACCCCGAACGATAGCCCCCTCGGAGATATGGAAATATGGCACTCAACGTTCTACCAGTGTCAAAAGGAACGTTAAAGAAAGCCCGAGACTCATTCGCTATGCCTGCGATTCAATCTTGTACGATTATACGGTCTTATTATTACTTTTTTTTTCTTTTTTTTTTTATCAAACAATTTTTCAATTTCACAGCGAATAAATTCTATTTTGGTAAGAAAACTTTAGCTCATTAATGATAATAATGAATGCGAAAATAAACGTCAGTTGTTTAGCGTTTCATTCAATCGAACGTTTGATTCTTGACTCTTTCATTGCGAACAAAATTCTATTTAGCGAAGCTATAAATAAACATTTTTTTTTTTTCAATTCTTTATCCAATAAATCTGTTATCGAATAAAAAAAAAAATTTTTCATCTCGACAAAGATATAGTCTCGTGCACAATATTTTTGCTAATGGACTTCCTTAAATTACATTACACTTTAACATCAATTAAGGAATACGGAAAAAGAAAATCGCAATGTGTAACACATTCATTGTCGACGAGACTCTGTAAGAAGAGTTGATCAATTCGTGTCAATTCAAGGGGGCGTCCTAAGTGGGTCGACCAGTAATTATGCGAGGTACACACTATCTACGATTCCATCTATGTATATACATATTTAATCACCGTGATAAAGCCACGAAACAGATTGGGAGTGAGAATTCTCTGAAGTTCTAAAACACAGCCTATAACATTAACCTTTGATGTTAACAGTGTCGGTCGACATTCCGAGTATCGTCAGAATTACGTTTCGAAATGACGAAACAAAATCTTGGTCAAACATATTTTAGAATGCAAAAAAAAAAAGAATTGGAATAAATAGTTCGAATAATAAGAGAAAAGATGTTTATTCATGGAAAAAAAAAAACACCGAATTGTGCAACGTGTGTTACACTGATTGTGAGAAAAAAAATTGTTCATTGCACTCAATCGTTCCACATTGTTCATTCCACAAATGGAAGACAAATGATTTAGTTTATTTAATCAAATCATGGAAATTTCTTACAGGGTGATCAACCAAATCACCCAAGCCAAATGATTATGCTCGGACAACTGGTTTTATTTATTGGCTTATTCACACTTTTTAGTTTTCTTCAATAGATATTTGTTCGAATCTCAATTATTAAATTGAATAAAAGGTCGCATCGCTTGGATGAACAGATGAATTAGTTTATTTCGGTTATATTTTGTTGCCTGAAAATGAGCCGACACGGCTTCGTTGACTCGATGAACAAATTTTTTTTCCTCTGTGTATTCGAATTAGTATAAAACGAAAAAAAGAGGAAGAACTGGCAGTATGACTATTGAAATATTTCAAATGTCGAAAAATCCATGTCAGCTAAGGTCGTAAAGAAATTCTTCCATTCAACAAAATAATCGTTGCATCAACATAAATTTGGTTGATGAAAATACTTAATTTGTTAGCTGAAAAAAAAAAAAAAAATTTCATTACGACGTAAATGTCGTTGAATCAACCCAATGAATCGACAAATTTCATTTTCTTCGCCACAATCTGCTGATCCATCGAAAAATGTTGTTCAATTAAAAAGTTTCATCTCAGTATAGATAGGAAAATAAAAAAATAAAATTTGCCGATCGATAACCCTGCGAACCGCCAGATTGACAATGAGACATTCAACACAATAAAACGAATGAAATTCCGTCTGGGATCTTCGAATCACGTGTCAACATCCCGAGACTCAAATATATATGTCAGAAGGGTTTAGAGTATACCGCGTGACGGACATAGGGCTAATTGAGCGTATACATCACGTGCCAAGAAACGACGGGATAGCTCCGAGAAGCGAGAATATGAATCATAAAAGTAGATTAATCAAAATGATTTTACGGCAAATTCATTACGAATAATCTGTGTAGCAATAGAAGGAATCAATTACTTTCTGGTGGCTTGGAATGTTCTTAATTTATTGATGTGAGAATATACAATCGTTTGATTTGAATAATCATCATTTATTTCAGGCAGTGTTAATACTCTGCCGAATATTGATAAATATTCAACGAAAAATCTTTTTCATTTGCAAAGAAAATTTTCTACGAGCAAACTTCTTATACACAGCACACCATTTTTTCCTTAAGAAACAATTTCTTTCATTTTCATATAATATTTCTTTCGAGTCCATTAATTTTGCACAATTTTTTCAAACGTATTTGTATAATTGTTCATGAGAAATACGAGTAGTATTTGGAGGAAACGCGTGTGCGCGATGGGTGAATGACTTCTCGACGTCAACATTAATTTACGTACTACCCAGACCCAGTGCTCGGACTAATATGCCTACTGTGTGTACTCGTAGCAACGGCGACGACAAAATGATGTGATGATGGTCACTTCGTCACTTCGAGGATAATTGAAGCGTGTGCTCTTCGTCACGATGACAAAATGATTACGTCACTTTTATCTCCGACGATTGGTCGACAAACACGTGCCGCATTATACTTCATTCAATCTCTTTACCCGCCATCATCATTACGTAAAAGCATCCATCGAATGGATAAGATAATTTTATAGAGATCAAATTTTTGTTGGGTAATACAATGAATGTTGAAAAAAAAAAAAATATATTAAAAATCTCTTGGAAAAGCAAAGTGGTAACTTACGTTCGATCAAAACAAATCGAAATAATCATGCGACGTCTCAATAATGTAAACAATTCAAAACGATCGTCTATCATTCATCCAATCTGTCTGTATTCATTCTTCTGCTTAACCGTTTAAAATATTTGAACGAAAAATGTAATTTAAATATTTTTTAAAATATACCAATCCGTGTATGTATTTTCTTCAAATTTACAGGCACAATCAAAGATAAAGAACATTGCTCGTGTCGAATTATTCCTCGTAAATCTTTAGAAATAAGCTTCATGAAAATGAATGAAGCCTCGTGACTTGGCCCGAGGACGGAATTCATTTGATTCGAAATTTAAGAAGCAAAACTCTGTTTAGCAATTTTAAATAGACCTTCTTTTTTTGGGAATCTTCTTATCGTTTTTCAATGTAGGTCAATGGAAATGGGATACTGTCATTTATACGATCGATGCAAAGGTTCTTCAACATCGCTTTCCCATTGGACGATCCAGTGATAGCGCCACTGTACACGCACGTGGATACACGTGGCTCTGGAGCCGTTTACTACGGGGAGACCGATGTAAAAGAAATCGTTTCACGAGCCAGTGGAATGGTGAGAAGTTCTTTCAAAGATGCCGTAGATTTTGTGCCGAGCCACGTTTTCTTGGCTACCTGGGTCGACGTTGGTTACTACAATGAAAAAAGCGACAAGGTAAAAGAAAAGGCCTGGAGTGTTGGTAAAATTCAAATGGTCGACATTTTATTTTTCATTTTTATTTAAGCCACTGGCATTTGGCCAATTTTTTTGTTTTTTTTTTTTTTTTTCTTTTTCATCCTCCCTGACTTCTTCAATTCTTTCTTTTACCCCACATTCGTATAGACTTTATGTTTCTCTCTCGTTCCGCTCTTGTGCGCTTTTTTTTTCTCTTTCGGGGTCGCTCGTTTATCACCCCGAGACCTTTGAACTCCGTAGGTCAACACGTACCAAGTGGCCATTTCTTCAAACGGCACAGCATCGTACATCGAGCTACTTTATCCCGAGGGTGGTATACAATGGATACAGGGCGAATCACATCCAAGCGGACTTCCGGACGCCAGAGCACAGGCTGGCTTCATGACCGAGGGCAGATTATACACTCTTAAGGGCTCGGGAAACGATCACATTCGAAATATCGATAAGTAAGATCAAAACTGCAACAACTTAAACGTACAAATAAATCATTCAAATAATTTCTATCGTTATGGATGTAAATTCAATTCTCTCACTAGTCACGGAAATATATCGTTCGTCTGTGTCCCACTGTAAAAGGCTGATCAGCCGATCAAAAAACTTATCAAATAATTTAACAAAAATAACAGATACGATTACGAGGCTCATTGAAAAGAGAACTTGAAACGTTGAAAGTGAAACTGATACACTTTTTGCGTGAAACTTGGAATAAATATGATTTGTAAATTCTTCAGATGGTCAAACGTGAATAGACCTGGTCAATGGGTTTTCAAAATAGGACCCATACCCGATGGTGAAAACATCAAGATCCCTGACAATATTGAAGGTATAGCAAATAAACATTATAAGAAACGAACAATTGATTCGTTCGCGATAAATTGGCTGTCGAACAATACTCCCCTGATACGAACCCACCCGAATGTTTATTAATACCTATTCAAAATTAAACCGTTCCGAAATTAATGACGACGTGTATAACACGTGCGCGTCAAGTCGTTAACGAATTATTTACAGACTCCAGTATGCAAAACGGAGCGACTTGTTCAGCCGGTGCAACGAGTTGTCACAGCAAGGCAAACTGCATCGATTACGAAGTCGGTTATTGCTGCGAGTGTAAAACCGGATATTTTGGAAATGGAAAATCTTGTCAGCCCAATGGTAAATGAATCAAATTTAGCATTGAATATTAACCTGAGTTATTTCGATGCGATGATTGATTTTTTGCAAGCATGAAAAGAACCAAAGAAAAGCTTTCACTTTTAGATCGACAAAAGAGTCTCATAACGCTAACGAACTTTACAAGTTTTTTTGTATATACAATGTTCCGAACCCACCATTGTATCGAAAGCTCTGAAAATTTAAAGATTGCTCGATTTTTAGGTGGTAGGAATAGAGAGAAGAAAAAAAAACGTATAATGAAGGCACGTGGCAGACTGTCGGTGTGGTCCCAGACGGGTTGTTGAGCTGTATGAGCCATTAGAGTACAACAAGTAGTTTCAGTCGGTGTTAAAGCCAACATATACGAATTCTCTCTGATCTATTCATAGAGTGCCACCGGAGCACGCGAGAGAGGACGAAGCTCTTACGACTTTGTCAGACTTCCACTACGCGAAGTTTCGCTTTTCGTCGATTTCTCCTTTTTCCCTCTTTCTTTCCCCCCCCCCCCTCTCTCTCTCTCTCTCTCTCTTTCTCTTGTCTTTCTTACTCTCTGCAAAAGAGATGAGAACAGAGCTGCGAAATGGTCCGTTGTAAAGCGCTTTCACAACGCAGTGTAGGCCCTCTTTGTACACACTTTTATCATCGACAAAATTTTTCCTCCTTTCAGTTTTCATCTCTCCATCTCTTTCCCTATATCTCTATATACATATCGTGTGTATGTTTTCAAGTACCACGTGCAAAGTCAAAGACGACGGGACAGCCCATCTAAAAGTACAAAGCAATTCACCTAGACTCGAGGCTCATTTCTCATTCCCGTCCTACAAGCTTATTTTCTCACTTTGGAGTACTCTTTTTTTCTCTCACGTTTTATCATTTTTATTTGTAGCCACGATAATGGACTGGTGTATTTCAGTGGCTCAAGGAGAATGATCGTTGCTTTACAAATGTAAAAATTTGTGAAAAATAATGAACTTCGAAGAAATAATGATCAGATATAAATCAATCGATTAAATTCATCAACGTTATTATCAAATTAGGAGAGAATAATAAAAATATTTATCAAATAACTCGATGAAACTGTTGCTTAGATTTTGGAGGACAATCCTCACTCGTGTGTGTTCCACGTTTCATCTTTCGAGTATTTGTCTAATGACAAATGTTTATAGACCTGCCACTGCGAGTTATTGGTCGGATCGGAGGTAAATTGAACGGTGAAGACGTTCCGCCAAGGGACCTCCAATGTTACGTTCAAACCAAGGATGGAAGGACCTACACCGCAATCTCTAGAGTTTCTCAAACAATCGGACCAAGTTTTCAGTTACTCGGAACTATTGGAGGCATCATAGGCTGGCTTTTCGCGAAACCAATTGGATCGACGAAAAATGGTTACCAGTTAACCGGTAAGAATATCGTTGAAATTTCATCCAAGCAATTTGAATAAATCGAACATTTTTCACACATTGTGTCTCTCACCGATATCAGTCTATTTTTCATTACGAATATCAAATCAATCCGAAATATTGATTGAAATAATTAAAAACTATTTGATAATCCGAGTTTATTGGAGGAAAAATCCCCAGGAATCCAATGATAATAGTTTCGAATGAAAAAAAAATCAAATTTATGCAGTGAAATCATGACATAAGTGAGACAGAAATAAAAAATTAAAAAATGCGATTTTGATGATGCCAAATGAGACATGAAATGTCATAGATGATGAAAATATTTCATATTGATGCAGGCGGATTATTGAATCACACTGCCGAACTGGTGTTCGGATCGACGGGCGATCGAGTGACGATCAAAAGTACTTATCTCGGTCTCGATGTTTTCGGACAATTGAAAATGGATGCTGAAATTCAGGGTTCCCTTCCGAAGCTCAGCTACGATGCTAAAGTCGATTATGGCGATCACGACGAACTGTACACGAAAAGTCAAGCGGGTACAATCCGATCGCACAGCACAAGATCGTACAAACTCGTGGGTGATTCCGGTACCGATTATCCGTTCACTCAAGATCAAACTATAACTTACAACGATTGTCCCTTCGATAAAGAAAACTCTGAGGATGACACGACACGCCTCAAATTTTCACGTGGCGTCACCACTTACGAATCAACCGAAGGAATTATACGATTTGCCATGAACACCAAAATTGCACCTCTCGAAGAAGAAGATCCTTGCATTCAAGGACGTGCAACCTGTGGCATTCATAGCTCCTGCGTTATCGATGGCGATGACTTCAAATGCGTTTGCAATCCAGGGTAAATCATTTTTTTCAATATTTTACAAACCTTATTTACTCAATTAAACATTCAAATATCACAACTTAGTTTGACATCTTTGTTCCTCGGCTTCTTCATCGATTAATTATTCGACGTATCGATCGAGACGATTATTAATCAGAGGATTCGTTGAAACATCTATTGATATTTTCATAATTGTGCAAACTTAGTCACTCCTTTTTTCCATCATTTCTTCAATTCCATTTTCACGAAAAAAAATTTCAAACAGATTTTAATGGAAAAAGTTGAATAATTTGGAATCTTTTTTTTTCAATATTTTATCGAAAGAGAAGCTGGAACATTTTTTTTAACGTTGAAAAATAGATGTTCAGTGGCCAATTAACAAATGGAACCGTTTAATTAATTTCTGAAAATAAAACAGTTTCCAGTATCTCTACGAAGAAGACAACACCGCAAATTGTGTTGACGTAAACGAATGTACAGCCGGTGTTCACATGTGCTCACCCGATGCCCAATGTGTGAACAACGAGGGCAGTCACACTTGTCATTGCCGACCCGGATTCAGCGGAGACGGAAGGGTGTGCGAGAGTAAGAAAAATCAATTTCTACCCTACCAGTTTCCGGTAAAATAAGATCTGCGTCCGATGGATAATTGTTCTTGTACCAGACGAGGGTTGAAAAAGTATTTCCTCGTTTTTCACGATTTATCGATCACTTTGCAGGGCTGCAAACATGCGACGATACCCGCTGTGGATCTTACGAGGAATGCACGATGGTAAATGAACAGCCGGTATGTTCGTGCCTTCCTGGATTTACCAGTACCCAAAGAGGATGTTACCCCGTTCAAGGCGAGAAAGAAATTCATCATTTTTCAAATTTTTTTTTTTCACTGAAAATCATCGATATTCAGTCACCTAAATTCGGAGGTTTTTTTGTGAATTCTAATCGTTCTCAATCGCCATAGGTCCAGGCGAAGCAACCTGCGATCTTGCCAATAATTGTTCACCGTATGGAGTTTGTGCTTACGATAGCGATCGACAAGGACACATTTGTGTCTGTCATCCTGGATACGTTGGTAAGATTGTCAAATCATTTTGATTTACGTGAGAACAAATTTTGACACTATCAATTTGGAACCCTGAAGCTAAAATCCCGATTTGGTCTCTGAACTAAAATAAAAAATAAAGAAACGAATCTATTCGAATTTCCTGTTGAATCGTTGTTTTCTCCAACGTTTTACAAACCATTTGAAAGATAATTTGAACCAATGAAACATGTCAAAAGACTCCAATATAAATCTAAAAAAGATAATGTCTAAACTGATATTTTGGGGGGAAAAAAGGGGATGGTTACACTTGCTATCCGGAAACTGACTCCACTACTCAGCAAAGTGGACCACCGAGACCTCGATGCCGAGATGGAATGTGCTGGTGTCCCCATGGCTGGGAACATCGCGATGATATGTGCGTACCAGCCGAATATTCCGGAAGCAGCACAACTGACTCGACAGCTCGTGGAAGTAAGTACAATTATTAATCGAGGTATTTTTTCTTTACAATAACACTTACAAGAGTAATTGAAGAAGGAAGAGCGAGATGAAGCGGAGTAAAAATTACACAGCACATAAACCAGTTCGGTATTTTTCATAATTAATTGAAATAATGAAATTAAATGTGATAACTTTAAGACGTAACTAAATGTGATAACTTCTAAGTGTACAAAAACCATGTTAAAAACGTTGAAATTAAATCAAAATGTTTTGCTAAAAGAAGATTGCATGAAAGTATTGCAAGAATAAAAAAAAGAACAATTAATTTCGTTCCGTTGAAATAACCCGCACGATTTTACTTACAAACAGCAAGTGCTACAAATCTTCCGCGATGCACCGAAGAATTTTGTTGCCCCGAAGCTTACGTCTTTGACGCAACGATTAACGATTGCGTACCTGAATCAGGAAATACTTACGAGACCACTGTTTCTACAGGAGGTAAGCTGAATATTTGTCTTTCAACTTGTCACAACGTCTAACATGGTCAGACCGCATTCAAATACATAAGTGTTTTTTTACTATGTTTGAAGAATGATAATGATTTGAATATGTAAAATAACTGAAAATAATCAATGTGCCTTCAAATTAAACAGATAATTTTTCAGTTTTTCAACAACTTGAGCAAATTCACTATTTTTCTAATAATTGCTGTAAATAAATAGCTCTTTGTTATAACGATACTAAACGTGAAACTATTTTTTGGCTTATCTTACGATTAGCTTATGTACAAACTTTATTTAACCCTTGAGCAGCACACCTATGTTTTGTTACCCTCGACAATCGCACTGTTCTAAAATAGAGCGAAAAACTAACAACAGTTGTGACGATCCTAATTATTTTTGTTTTTAAAACACTCCACGAATTTTGAAGTCTTGCACTTATAAATCCATCCTTCCAATTGAGATACCGTCACTTTTCTGTTCTTTTTTAAATCATCACTGTTTCCTATGAAAATGGAATTGTAGTATACAAAATTTCGGAAAATGGAAGATTGATGAGTGTCACAGAGCATGAAAATATTGTGAAATTTTTATATTGACTAAAAACTGTTTATTATTCGAGAAATCACAGAAATGGAAGAAAAAATCTCGTGATAACAGTAGAATCTTGGAAATTATTGAATTATTTCAGCACTTCTTCTCATTGCAGACGTTTTTTTTATAATTTAATCGAAGTAGAAAACTGAATGATAAAAACTTTTGATAATATCGCAAACTCAGGGTCAAACTGGTGAATATTTTTTGACAAAACGTTGCCTGACCGTCCATAGGATTTTTAGTTCAAATAAGAAATTCTTATGCACAATCGACACTTTGTAGCAATAATTGCAAATAACATTCTGGTAATTCCAATTAAAAACAGTGCGCTGCTCAAGAGTTAAACGTCCTAAGAAGATTCACAGCTTCACAAACATTACTTGCAAGACTCATTATCGTGACTGTTCATCAAATCATTCCTAAAACTGATCTCATTCGATCGATATAATTAAAGCCAAAGCTTACAGTAGCCTGGCAATCAGTGTTTTAATAGCACACGCTTATCTCCGATAGCTTGCAACGAGGTATCGTTGTGCCATCCGTATGCTCAATGCGTTTACATAACGAGAACAGGTGATTACGAATGTCATTGTAATCCAGGATACGAAGGTGATGGAATTGACTGCGTCAAGTCAGGTACGTTTATTGCATTTTAATTGGATACCTAATTTCGTGAAAATTTCTCTTCATCTCGTGGTGAATGCATTTTCGAGAAGATCTGCATCACGGTATGTTAAATTAATTCCGAAAATTATATATTTTCTCGGCATTTTTTTTTTATTTTTTATTTGGAAACAGAGGTTTCTTGTCTGGAAGTCGATATTTGTGATCCTAACGCATCATGCCGGCCTGACGACACCGGTGCCAAATGTGTCTGTGATTCGGGATACGAAGGCGACGGAACTAACTGCAATCCTATCGGTGCTTCTAATTTTTCCAATTCTATCAATCATCGTTCCAAGTGTGCATTGCATATAAAAACATTGATCAATAAATGTCTGCTAAATTAAATCTTTTAATTTAATCATGTAGAATCAAACATTTGAATCAATTAATAAGGAACAATTGCAAAAGCAATTTATTCACGTTGAGTTTGAGTCTCTTTGAAGATTTTTTTTCCCTCTGCTCCGTTCTCATCTTTCTACGGTATAGTTGGAACAAAAAAATGTAAAGTGATTCGAACAATTCAACGTTTAAGCAATTTACAAGTCGATATCAAACTGGAAGCATCTATTTTAAGAGACTTGCATACAAAAATGCAAAAGTTCGAAGATTCTGTTAGATAGCAAATCATTTGAATAACTTTTAGTAATTTTAAAAAAATGAAAATGTGCAAAGAAATAACTTTTACGAAATGGAATATTCCTTGTAGAATATTCCATTGCTGGGAGAACAATTTTTACTTGAATTCAAGAAAAAAAAAAATTGCAGATATACTGGTTCCCACACATTGTTAACTGTGATGCCATTTTTTTATTTCATCAGACGAGTGCAGAGACGGTACAGAATGCGACGAGAACGAGAGATGTGCGTACAATCCAACGAGAGCGCGTTACGAATGCGCTTGTAATCCTGGTTTTGGAATAGTCGATGGTCAATGCGTGGTTTCCGACTGTTCGGTCAATCCATCTCAATGCCACGTTAACGCCCAGTGCGTTAGATCCGGTGGGGAGACTTACAAATGCGTTTGTATGGGAGGTTATCACGGGGATGGTATGCAACAATGTGTAGCCGACAATATTGGCTGCAACGTACTCAATAATTGTGGTCTTAATGCGGTATGCGCCCACAACCAAACGTCAGCGAATTACGCTTGTATCTGCGAACCGGTAAGTCGCATCAAGTTTAGTGAAAATCAAATTTTACGAAAAATGCTGCTAACACTGAGAAAAATGCTCGATGTAATATGGCTTCTTAACAATTTTCAATATTCCATTTTCTTCTGCTGATATATTATTTCGAAATGAAGTTCAAAATGAATTCTTTGAATAGCAGTTTATTGCAGAATTCCTAATTATCATAATCTTTCAAAATTTGTAAATATTTCTTCGCTGTATATTCAGTCGAGGATTGTCAGTATTTTCATTGGAGCTAACTGCAGTTTGAGCCAAGAATTTTAATCTATATCGAGTCTAATTATGTTCGCATTTCATCGTGCTACCTCTAGCCATATTATTTTCGATTGAAATCGAAAAAAAAGTCTTAGAGACTAATCTGAATACATCAAAAACTAGAGTTTTCTCAGCCAAACCCAAACAAACGAGTGACCCGAGAATTCAATCATTTAGCGGCATCATTTGGGACTAAAAAAACTCACGAAATTTATTAACTTTTGTGTTGAATCTATAATTTTTAATGTTTTTTATTATTGGGTTACATCGATAGTTCGTTTACAAATAATCAGATTTTTAGATGATTCATAAATCATATGATTCATAATCGATTTTAAGGGTTTCTACGGTGACGGTTACGATTGTGTTTCCTATACTTCCTGCCTACAAGATCCTGACATTTGTTCGGAAGACGCGACCTGCGTACCAACCGGCGATCAACATTACACTTGCGTTTGCAATGAAGGATTTATCGGCGATGGAAGAGCGTGCCGATCAAGGCCACGACACGACTCCAACTTTTTGCTCGTTAATCAGGGAATGGCTACTCACCGTATTCCATTTTTTCCAACAATCGTTAATACCGGAGCTCCGATAAATATCGCATACAGCCAAATGGCAATTGGTCTCGACGTCGATTGTCTCAATGGAAAAGCCTATTCCAGTGATATTACTGGTGAGAAAAAGCTTTCTTATTCTGATTTCATTATAAGATTAAGGTGAAAAGTATTTTGTTTCTTGAATATCCATTCAATAATGACTGAAAACAATCGTGGTTATCAGATATATTGATAGTTGGCATAAAATAATAATTTATTATGAATATTTGACAATTTTATTCTCATTTTTTCACAGATTTTAAAAAGTTGTTATTCATAAAATTATTATGATTTTACGAACATTGATTTCACCATTTTTTATAGGCAACAGAATAACGAGCATGCATTACAATGGTTCGAATGTGCAAACTTTCGTAACCGGCGTCAGCAGCGCCGAAGGTCTCTCGATCGATTGGGTATCGAGAAATATATTCTGGACCGATTCGGGCAAAGCTACTCTCGAAGTCGCCAACATGGATACGAAAAAACGAAAAGTTCTTGTATCGAGCGGGCTTGTGAACCCAAGAGGAATCGCTGTTCATCCTTATCGAGGGTATTTTATTTTGAAACCGAAATTTCAAAAATTCATTGAATTTTCGATTGATTTTTCACTGTTTTTACATTGATATGAAATATAAATTTAAGAGTTCAAGACAAAAATGTCAGCGCTTTTTTTGTGGCCAGGATAGTAGACACTCGTTGGTAAATTTTGCTGAATTTATCGTCGAAAAGACGAAATTAAACGTACGAAAAAATGCATGTTCTAAAGGAAATTATTTAATTTATTTATTGAAGAAAAATATTCTGGTCCGATTGGAATCGTCTTGCTCCAAAATTGGAATGGTCGAACGAGGATGGCTCCGGCCGTGAAATTTATCTGCACGGTGATAACGTCAAATTGCCAAATTCGTTGGCCATCGATTGGGCGAGTGATGAATTATGCTGGGCTGATGCCGGAACGTTTACCATAAGTAATTTTTTTTTCATTTAAATATATGTTTTTAATCAAGAGTAAAGAACCGAGTTGATCAAACGAATTTTTAAATCCAGGCTGTACGCCAATCGACACCAGACAAGTGCACGTCGTTGCCAAGGAACTTTCGTATCCGTTTGGTTTGGCTATTTCGCAGAATCATTATTATTGGACTGATTGGAAAACGTAAGTTCTTCCGAACTTATTCAATTTCTCACAAGTCTTTAGCGAGAAACAAATACGATGAAACCATGTGGACCAAATGAATGATCGTGAAATTTTGGATAATTTCAGGCAAAAGATCGAAGTTGCTGCTAAAAGTACTGGTGAAAGACACAAAGCAATAAATATACCACCTGGCGGAAGTGGAAAATTGTACGGCATCGTTGCTGTGCCAGAATTTTGTCCAAGAGGTAAACTACATTTTCCATAATAAAAATCACAATGCCATTGATCATCGTATTAATCAGTAGCATTATTATATGATCTAAAATCAGTGATAAAATTTCTAGGATTTTTCCCTTGTGAAATTGGAAGTGAATGTATCAACTTCAAATAAGTTTCCCACTGGATAAATCAATCGATATTTATCCGAACAGTTGAAACTAATGAAGAACCTTTTCTGATCGAATTTCAGTATCAAATGTATGCCAATATGAAAATGGTCGATGCCACAAAGACCAGTTGTGTTTGCCTGATGGACTCGGTGGAAGAACATGCGCCTGCCCCGACGACAGTAAGGGTCCATGTACCGAGTCGAGATATCGCGATCCAGTCTCGTAGTCATGAAAAAACGTCATCGTAAATCTTGTACTCTAACACATTTATTTCCAACCTTTCTCTTCCTGCGATAACGTCCAATTTTTCCTGCGTTCTTCTAAACGATATTTTTTGTCGTTCTTGAAAGAAAATATTGTCCCTGGCACAGCATGAAGTGCTTGAAAGAAGAAAAGAATCTCATCTATCATCTTTTCAATTGATAGACTCAAGATACGAATGTATGAACGTTTAAAAACATTGGTTAATTCATCCTGAACATCCACGTTATCAACTAGATCGAGTGTAACTTATATAACATTATATTACACGTATCTTATTATTATTATATTATTATTATTATTATTATTGTAATTATTATTATAGTAATTATTATTATTAATATTATTTCTTACGATTAATTTGACCGAGAACAAAAATCGTTCCTCGACTAACAACTGTTTAACGAACATCTTTTTTTGTATGAACCCTGAGATATTGAGTATCCGTGGGATCGTTACTGTTGTGACGGATAAACGTTTTTGTGCGTTATTAAATAATTTTAAAAAAAGACGTAAAACGTAGATTGGAAAAACTCTATTGTGGAAAACCAATTCGTTGTTTTAATTTTCGCACCGAAACTTTTTTTTCTATCAAAGTAGCTGTAGTATGATACACACTCTGCCACAATCATTTTCTTTGATAGTTTTTCGGTGAAATTGCCAGCACCGTTAGCTCCGAAAATAGAATTTTTTTATTTGCGGAACTTTTCCGATTCTTTTCTTGAATTTTTTTCAAAGGTCAATAAATATGATCAGGAAACTCATTCGAAAGCTGCGGACAAGAATATTTTTGTCACATTCTTTCAATGATTTGAGTATTTTTTTTGGGGGAAATTAAAATGGAATCAACGGAATTATTCGGCACCGGTTCGAGATCAAATTTCCAATTGTATTTTGAAACAACTCAAATAAATTCAAGGAGAGTAAAAATCTTAAAATAAATATACAATTAATAATAAAATTGTAAATATACGTTTAATTTTTATCGCAATTCGTGTCATTGATAAAATAATTTCCATGAATAACGTTAATCGATTGGTGAACAATTCTTTAGTTTGTCTCTGGTCTCGTTGGTACAATCCCACGTTTTTCAAGCTCTTCCTTTATTTTAAATTTCTGTACTTTGCCGCTCGTTGTTCGCGGAAAAGTATCCATGAATTCGATGTACCGAGGTATCTTGAAATGGGCAACTCTGCCTTTGCCGTACGTTCGGAGTTCGTTTTTCGTCAGTTTCGAATTTTCTTTTAATCTAACGCACGCACAAATTTCATCGCCGTAAATGTCGTCATGAACACCAAAAGCATGAGCCTCTCGTACGTCAGGATGAGATTCTAAAAAGTGTTCGATTTCCTGGAGAGAAAATATGTTTTTTGTTGCAAAATAAAAATCGTTGAAAAACATAACTCATAATATACAGAGGAACGACTCCTGTCTGCATAAAAAAAATATATATCTTCGAAGTTATTCTCCGTTTCATACCTTTGGGAATATGTTTTCTCCTCCTCGGATTATCATGTCTTTATATCTTCCAACAATTTGACCATATCCATCGGGTCGTAAGACAAACTGGTCGCCAGTTTTGAGCCAACCATCTTCGGTCAATGTTTTTTTTGTACTCACATCGTCATCCCAATATTTCATCATTATTGAGTATCCTCTGATCCAAAGTTCTCCTATCGAACCCATGGGAACTGGAGATCCATTATCATCGACGACCTTCAACGAAATTATTATTCCTTCGAACTGTCTCACATTCTTAACTGGAGCGTTCTATTTATTGAATCAACTATAATAACCATAGCTTCCAAGTGATCGGACAAATGACCCACGGTGTTTTCAGTGAGCTCAGGATTCTCATTGGGCAGCGATTGAAATGCGATTGCTGTTGTTTCAGTCAGTCCATAAATGCTCTAAAATATAAAACGTTTTTTTTTTATGTCATGATCATGGAAATTCATTTGACAAGAGTCTTCGGAAGGACGTGAAATTTTTTTTGAGACTATTCTTAAAAGCTAAAAATTGTAAATGAATACAAATTTTTAGTTTTAATAACCCTGTTTTATCCAGTTTTACGAATTCCGCTGGATCTAATAAAATTTTTAGATGGCAAGTGTATTTTTTTGTTTTATTTCATCTCTATTTTTCAATAGGAGACAATAAAACTGGTCCTCGAAAAAATGACGAAAAATAAAGAAAATCGATCCAAAAACAAATCGAAAGATACAAAGGAATTGAACCACAAAAAGTTCGTTTATAAAGAAATCGAAGAACGAAGCAAAGTCCTGAGTAAAATGAACTTTCTATATTCGTAGAGAAAGGAAGAAAGGAGCAGAGAGAAAGCTCGAAAAATATGTGTTCGTGAGTATGTGTACGTATTTGCATGTGCATAGTGAATATGCACATGAATCCCCTCCGTTCTCTAGAAAGATATGTGCATAGATAGGGGATGAATGGCCCCTCGAGTCATCGACCTCTCTCGACGTTCGAGGGTTCACCTATATTCTTCATCGTGCAACATAAAGAACTCACGAAGAAGCCGGTAGCGTCTGTTTATTCGTCGGTCAGATGTTAATTCCTTCGATTAACATACTCGTAATTAATTCGAAACGTTGAACGATCAAAAGACGAAAAAACCTACTTTTTCGTAGCGCGTTGGCTGCAATCGGTAAATGACTAATTAATTGATGTATCGAAAGAACGTTCAATTCTATGGAATAAGTTGTATTTTCATTCAATTCAATCAATCGCTTTCAGTTTAGCTATAATTCGAATAAAAATTTTGATGTCGATCGTCCATTCGAATTTGACGAATATTTATTTTTTAATGTTGAAGCTTCCACGATATGAATAAATTGGACTGAAATCTTCGATTGAAAAAGAAGAATTTTATGTGAATGAACTTCAAAGTAAACCACAAAAATGACTAAAATTTTTGAAAGTCGAATATGAATTAGTAAAAAAATGTCTTACCTGAAGTCTACTGCAGCCAAGTTCTTCTCGTATTTTTTTAACGAATCCAGGTGAAATAATAGATCCACCGGAAACACCGTATCGAAGTGTATTAACTGGTGCCTGGAGCCTCTCACGAGCATCCAACAAATGAATCTGCAATTATTATTCGTTGAGGATTTTTTTTTGAATTTATTAAAGAATATGAGAAAACACTTTTTTTTCTTCGAGTTTCGTACCCACATCGTTGGAGTTCCGTAACACATGGTGCACTTTTCTCTAATAATAGTCTCGATGGAATTTTTAGGGTTGAAAGATGCCGATTCGATGACAATTGTCGCTCCAGAATGAAGAGCACAGAATTGTCCCATCACCATACCGAATGCATGGAAGAATGGGACGTTTAAACAAATCTTGTTATGCTCGTTCATCAGCCCTGATCTGACTGCACCCTTTGAAAATAAATTTTAACCATCCAAACCTTTTTTCAAGCTCAAGTAATACTTTCAATAAATTTTCTCGTTGGCTAATTGAAAAATATCAAATTATCCACAAAAAGTAGACTCGCATATACTTCACATTATTTAATTTTTTCATTATAAAATAAAAGCAAACGCTCTTCTTTTTAGTCTCGTATTAATAAAGTCGAGTATAAATACGAAATAAAAATCATTGAACTGTTCTAACACTCCCTCAAGCCACACCCTGATGAGCTCCAATTCATCAATCAATAATTTTTAGTTAAAGGCTCTTCCATTTCCTTTTGCGTTTCCCAAAAATGATGATCAATTGTTTGATTTATTTTGACTAATTATGCAGAGTTTGTAAATAATAATGAATCGGTTTTCACCTGTCTGCTATTGTTGATGAAAGATCTGTGAGAGATAAGAGTAGCTTTAGGATTTCCTGTTGTTCCAGAAGTGAATTGAATGTTGCATCCGTCGTAAGGCGATATCTCATTCTGCGTTGCAGCGATAGCTTGCACCTCCGCATTGTTCGCGAGTGATTCGACATCGACAAAGCGACGAGTACCATTGCTAAAAAGAAGAAGTAAAAGCTCGATACTCTTATCGATTATTTTTTTCCATGTTTCAGTTACGTTGTAACGTAGCGAAATGTAACCGTGAGAAAAGAAACTTTCGTTTAACCATTAACCTAATTGCACCTGGAGAATCCCATTAAATGGCGCGAGGTGATCAATCAGTTCAATCGGAAGTTCAGAGGACGCTCCTACAACCAGGCTGAAGATCGATATTCAAACACGGAAAAATGCAATACTGTGGATTCTACTCAACGGAGAAGATTCGGCCCTCTAATTGAAATTATTGTCGGACCAAAAAATGTGAATTTATAAGAAAAAAAAAAACGTTGATAGTATGAATAGAAAATTATCAATATAATCAAAATGCCAAGTGGCACATTTATACCATGAAAAACGCAAAGTCTGAAGGATACCGCGATAACACTGATTGTACCGCGATAACACTAAGTATTCACTTCTTATAATTATGTCAAAAGGTTATCCGACTAAAATGAAGAACACGAATTGTCGTGCCTTTTCCAAAATGACAAGGTTCGCTGGAACTTTTAGGATTGTCAATCCATTAAAAACAATTGAAACTGTCTGTTCGGTCGAGTGAAATAATCAAGTATTTATTCGTTTAAGAATTACCACACAATATTTAATTGACGTTTGGTAAGTCCTTCTGAGACATTTCACAAGAAAGGATAGCTGGACTTGCCGAAGTTTGAAAACGAATTGCTACAAAGTCGAATTCGCCTGCCTGAGTCTCCTCGACAATATCATAAGGTTTAACATCTGATTTTTCTATTTCTTTCTTCGTCGCGAGGCAGATGAATTGATAGTAGGGCCCAATCGAATGCGTTGGAAATAAAATATCTAGACCACCGAATTTTAGAGTATGCAAGATAATAATACTCATGCATCACGAAAACAAGAATCAATATCACGAAATATATGCCGAGTTGGCACAGTTCAAATCACCTGAGCTTATTCCTGTTTTCGTTTTCCCTGGAATAGGAACCTGAAGACTCAACAGTATTCGGCGTACGACTTCATATTTTTCAATAATTTGTATTCAATTTATACAGTAATAACGATATTATTTGATACTAAATAATGCAAAACTGCAAAACGAGTTATGTGATTACAGCGAGTGCTAAAGTTGATCAATTAATTTCAGGGAAGCTTTGAAATGATTGTTGACTTCGAAGAGGTCGTGTATTAGTTTTTCGTTTATACTTGGAACGATTAAAAAAATTATCTTAATTATTGACAGTAAAGAAAGAAATTCACTGGATTTTTGTTGCCAAATATGAAAGCATCTTTTTATAGTTGAATACTTCCGAAGAACTGTCAGTGAAAGTGATAGGTAAATTCATTCTTAAATTCAATGAAAAATAAAGTCCGAAGTGAGATTTTTTGTGTGACCGAGTGGCCTTCGGATAAGGTTTGACACCATTGTGACGAGACTCGTGCTTACTCGTTTCGCGCAGACGAAGAAAGCTCTCTTGAGAGTTAGTTGTATAGAACGAAGTTGTGGTGGCACACGCGATATTCATGAATCAGTAAAGCACAACGCGACCACAGATCGAATAGCGAGGGGTGGCATTATGAGCAACGAGAGGTTCCTCTATCAATAAACTTCTGAATTCGTAAAATCGCTAATGACACTTAAAAATTGTTAAAAAAATGTGAAGTAATGTGGCTCACACAGCGTGATCTTCGGAGTAGATAATGATGTGTTGCAAGTCCGGACAGCTTTCCTTTGCCGTTTTCAACATTTCCGCATAATTTTGTGTTTTGAACGTACTCGGACTAATGGCAGCTCTGGCACCCACTTTCTTCAAACAATAGTTTATTTCGTTCTGCTGAAACGCAGGATTTATTCCTACCATTATAAAACCAGCACGCGCGATTCCCATGAACGAAATAAACCACTCGATATCATTCGGTCCCCACACAGCCACTCGATCGTTACGCTTCAGGCCCAACTTCACCAGACCAGCAGCCAATTTGTCTGCTCTGCGAACAATTTCCTCATACGTCATTCTAATACCCTGATGAGAACTGACGATACACTCGCGATCGGGCCATTTTTTCGCTGCGTTTTCCAACACTTTTCCGGTCGTCAATTCCTGAAGCGTTGTTTCAACTTCGTGCCGAAAGTACGATGGATTTTCGGCAGTTCCCGAAGTCCTCCATCGCTTTGTTACGATTCGATTGCGTGGTTGTTTATCAGCTAACAACGCTCCCAAATTTGAAAATCCTCCTTAGAAAAATGGAACGTTCTCGATAAAGTATGCGAATATACAAAGAAATAAACTCGAATATTCAAAGTAAATATGCAAAATAAATAAATGAATTGAAATATTATTGAATATTTGGATTGCACATTGGCATCAATGGACCATAATTTCTGAATACACGTTTATTCGCTAACTTACGCTGACTCCAAAGCGATAAACCCTTTGGCCATTCATTGACCTTGGTGTGTAGATAATTGAACGATCGAAAAATTCGTCGTGACGAGAATCCACAGTGACGTGAGAACCCTAACATTTCTATCGCAAGTTTGTCGACAGAAAACTGAACGATTGGCAGCTGTGAATACGTATTCCGGAACGACAATTATCATACACGAGCCCCGAACGTCTGACCTGAGTGAAAACACACTGAATGATTCTAGCATACTAACTAAACTAAATTTACTATTCAATACAGAGACTACACCGGACATGATAAGAGTGAGAGACAACGATAAATACGTAAACGAAAGAGCGAGCGCATTTAATCTTATCGAGTACTGTCAGACAACGAAAATGTATTCAAATTATATAACACTCAATATAAATCTGAAGCAACGACTGTAAAATATTTTTTTATTTTCCAAATATTCGTTTGTTAACGTATATAAAGGTTTCTCATAATTAGGATACTGGAAACGCGAATACGGAATAAATTAGCAACGATTTTGTTTCACTCACGGAATTCTATTCATTCTATTTTTGTATCTATGAACGTTTACTCTCAATCTGACCCAGAAAAACGCACGAGAAACTCGTACACAAACGTACGATTTCAAATGATGTGACGTAATAAAATTTACAAAATGATTTTTGTAATACACGACGTTATCCTTATATTCTGTTGAGCTCAATGTTTTCATCGAACCCAAATAAGCTAATTTGGAGCAATCCGAGATTGAGTAGAAAAGATCAGGAGAAGGCGAATAAATTATAACGAAATGTTATATTTTTAAATAAATTTAACAGGCCTTGCTTATCGCTTTCCTCTCGAAATTGCGAATCGTACTGTGTTTTTTTGTACTTTGCGGAGAGAAACAATTTTTTTTTTGGTGATGCAAAAACAGGAGTGATTCCGCAAAATATTCTTTACATTTTCTTTTGAACAAATTGTTTCAGAACTTTCGTCATCAAACGAAAAATAACGGAATGTCATTTTCTATTTGATAATATTTTTTTAGTTAAGAATATTTTGCAAAACAGGAACGAGCTAAAAAGTTGGAAAACTAATTATTCAAAATTGATCAGCCCCGAATGGGGGCTGATCGACCTGGACGAACTCGGGGAAAAATGCATTCGACCATTCAGAGTTGCTTTCATAGATTCCACGATTTTACGTACTCACGGAAAGTAATTAAATTCTTTTTCACTTTCGACAATACCTGAAACGTTCGTATCTTTTTTTTTCTCGATTTTCAGTCGCTAGAAAATATATGGCAAAATCCACTACTGTAGGCAAGATCCTCATAAGGAAAAGCACTAAATTCTAAATTAAACTTTTTTACTACGCAATGCTTTGTAGCTAATTATCTTCAACTGCTGCCTGTTACTATTTACTTTACCAACCGCAGAACTTCGCAATGCTTAAACTTCAAACTTCATAGAGAACCAAGTTCAAGGAGTACCCAGATAACCGAACGGCATATACGTTACCGGTACGGTCTGAGTACGCCGTATTTTTTGTCTATGGCAATGACAGACTCAAGTTTCACCAATGAACTGATTTTCCGTTTGGTGATCGGACATTTTCATCGACAGAAGATCAAGAAAAAACACAGAATAATGAATGACGAAAAAACGAACTGATCGGAAAACATTTTTTTAAAAACACAATTTCGGTAACATTGAGCGATAATATGGAAAAATAAATTTTGTTTTTTATTTCCGATCATCCGTATAGCCCGATTAAAAAAAATAAGTTATCTTCCATCGTTCATCCCTGATACAAATTTTCTTACTTTAAGGATCGTCGTTCGTCAATGTCATCGCGGTTGGTTTGTCGAATGAATCACAAAGTGGAACAATGCCCAGATTCTCCGGTGATTTATAAGGTGATCAACATAGGTAGGACGTCGTCGACCACTAGTTACGGACACTGTTAAGACACGATTTCTGTATTTACTGCAATGCGACCGACCATGCACGAGAAACGGATAACTATTCTGTTTAAAACACCGAGAGAGACTAAACAGGGAATTTATTGTCGTTGAAATCGCAGCACATATGTTACGTACACTGATAAACAAACGTAAATATATCGGTAATTATAACCGCGTATACATTGTGGATGATTCTACGTATGAAATGTCAAGTCACCACTGTGCGTGAGCGAGGCAAAATGGGATAGTAGAGAACCGACTTATTTCTTCAATCGATAACTGAAAATTGATTATGTGAAGAAAATAAAAAAATTTCGACAATTCATAAGTAAATAAATCAAATTTTAAAAAAATTGTAGAATTTTTTCAAAAAACCAGAATTTTTTATAGCTCGATTCCAAATGTAACTAATGAGTGTACCATTTATCCCCGATTTATGGAAGTACTTCGATGTATTTCAAGTGCACCTCAATGAAGTTGTGAAGCCATCGAACGTACTACGTAACCGTTATGAAATTCTCACGTTCGACGTTGTTTGTGTTAGATCACTCGAGCGTCAGATTATAAAAAAATAACTCGCTGACCTTATTTCTCGTAGGTAGTTTACCTTGACAAACTTGTCTAATCAACCTGCAAATAAACTGCACCTAGATCTTGCCTAGCATTGAAGCATTACTCAATCATTAATGCCACTGATAGAACACTACTCTCACGATTCCATTGGATCAGGAGAACTAAATAAACAAAACAATGCTGCAATTTGAAAAACTGTATGTAATCTCGATTCAGAAAAAAAAAACACCACACTTTTTCGAGTCTTACATAAAAAATTCGTAATCTCAATGTTTTCATGATTCAGCTGAGAACAGAGTCCATAAACCTTGGACAACTTGGACGAGATGACGTGAACTTGACTCAGTAAAAGGCTCCAAGCTTCGTCGATCTGAAAGCCTTGTAATTGCAAGTGAAAAAGTGAGACGACGAGATTTTGTCAACCGAGTGGTTAAAGAAGAAAACACTTCTCTGTATTATACTTGATTAAGTTAATGCACAAGTTATTTCACGTTAAATTGACATTCATACTATTGTATGTTTTCGAGGCTTCTTCAAAAAGTACTCAATGTTTCGACAGATAGATTTGCTGACATCATTTATTCAGAAATATATAATTTGCCAAAAAAAATGTCGTGTCTGGATGAAGGGCCCACAATGAACATCACTAAACATCAGAATAAATGATCGTCCAAGTTTCTTCACTTTTTCTTTGTATATAAAGCATAAACAAAGTAAATAACGAATTGTAATAAATTAAACAAAATAATAAATTGAATATATCAACGGCATATGACAATTGGAAACAGAAAATGGTAAATAAAACAGAAGATCAAAGTGTGAGACTTCAGGGACACTTCAGGGAATGTGATACGACTCCGTTTCCTTGTTGATTGAGCCTGGAAAAAACGTGATTAGAAGAGGTTTTTCATTTTTTTTTAAATTGTGAGCAAATGAACGAAATTTGAGGTGTGAATGTCGATCAAACGACATGGAGAGCCCCATACGTAAATATATAATAACATTTGAATATAGATTTACATGTAGGCAAAGCCCTCTCTTGTTCTGGCTTATCCCAAACGATGGCGTGCTTGCATCTACCCTCAAGCGGAAGTCGCGTGTCGGCGTTGCCGCCGTTGGTTGCGGGGAACCTCCGGCAAAAAACCTCCCGTCCAACTCCCATTTCTTAAGTTCTTAGACGGGCAACATGTATAGAATCCAGACTGCGCAGTCCCCACGAAAGGCCCCTTCCCTTTTTCTCTTTCTATTACGATCACAGATGCACGTTCACCGACACCAACGAATCTCGATACGACTTTCAGTCCATGTGTGTATGTATTTCGTACCTGGATAGTATGCATGTAAAATACGAGCTTAACGAACCACGATAGCAACGTTTCTATTGGTCGATCCTCGTGCTACAAACCAAAGTCCTAAAAGCCACCCTCCTACGCTTCATATCCTTCGAACCGTCTTCAGAATCGCGAGGATTATCGCGAGACGTACACCACTGTGAAGAAACGAAAATCAAGCCCCCATGAAACAAACTATCCTCTCATCTTTTTCACCCAGTCATTATTATTCACGACTATTTGAAAAATGCAATTTCAAACTCGACGATAAGAAAGCTTTACACATTTTTCGTACCCTCGATCGTGATACCTTTGCCTCTCCCAACTCAACTGGCAATCGTTCGATTTCCCAGATTATTGAAACGTTTAACAAATAGCGTGAAAAGTGTGGCATATTTTAACTCTTTTTTGATGAGTGCTTTTTGATTTTTCACCGCGAGTGTGTTGGTGTAAAATATTTTTGATGGGAATCGTTAAACTATAAACATTTAGTGCAATATCAAACGTTCGTAGTGGGAAACAACCATTCGTTGCGATCACGACTAGGCCATTCAATGTTGGACTCGTCGTAACGTATGTTTATAACTATCGCGTAAAAAATAAGACCACGAAGAAGTTTTTGGGTGATTCCCATAGGATTCCTTAAAAAAAAAAAAAAAAAAAAAAGACACGGGGAATGGAGAACTGTTTTTTGACATTTTTGTATTTAATGTTTTTGGATATATGCACAACTGAGGTCGAATGAAAATCAATGCTCCATTTGAAATGAAATAGCACAAACAAAAATAAATATTTGTCATCGTCGTACCGAAACGCCAATTAAAAAAAAAAAAAAAGTAACGAAGAACACATTCTACAAGATCAAAAAACAGAATTGTTCATAGGAATTGACGAAATTAAAAAACAAAATGATAAAATTCTGAAAATTTGCATCTCTACATAAGATCAACACGGCGAGATGAACGGATTTCGTCAAAGATGTTTTGAGGGTATAAAGTTTGATATAACATGAGCGGCAATAACAAAAAGCCCACGGGCGTCAAGGACGACAAAAAAACTTCATCGAGCAAAGAGGAAAGTCCTGCGGGTGGAAAAGACGATGGAGGATCAGCGTCAACAGGAGGGAGCAATGGAGCCCCAAGTGTCGAACCTTCACAACCCGGAAGTAAGCCAGGATCGGCAGGAGCAACCGCGAGAGAAGGGGCCCAAAGGCTCCTTGGCTTGGCAAGTCGTGGCGAATGGGCTCCGTGCGATCAATTGCTCAAAACTTTGGAAAAAAGTGTGCAAACCGCGGGCGAAGATGGATACACGACGCCTTTGGCTGGTGTCATGGATCCGGTTGGTCTTCCCCATTCACTAATTTCTTTCCTTCTCCGAATTTAAAAGTTGAAAATATCATTTTCATACGTCATTCATACATTTTTTTCAGACCACCGGAATGTCGCCCTTGATGTACGCTGTCAAGGATAACAGAACAGCATTTTTGGATCGTATGATTGATCTTGGGGCCGACGTAGGGGCTCGAAACAATGTAAGATCATGAAATAGCGTTTGCTTCCATTGTTCATTAGTTTTTTTTTTCGCACATCAATGCCACTTACGTCTTATGAAGATTAACAGCATTTCCGAATAATTTTTTTAAATTTCGATCCCGCAATTTTAGCGAAAACCGTCAAATTCTTTCAAAACTTACGCCGATTATTTTTCATTTTTTTCGAACTGACGAACGTCATCGGTTTTTTCGATAAAACTCAAATATCAAATAATGAATGCTCAAATAATGACATTTGGTCCACAAGTATTTTTGAGAGAGAGAGAGAGAGCAGTAATATGCTTTGAGAGAATGGAACGAGCAGCTCCATTCTGGACAACCTTCAAATTCTTTGTCCGTTGTATAACGATTTTCGATGTAGAATTTATGCACGAAAAATCAATCATTCCCCGATAAGAAAGAAAAGAGAGTTTACGTTTCCACTGATGTAATAAATTTCTTCTGATTAAGTTTGGATCACATTCTTTTAGAAAAAGTTTTACTTAAGAATACCGTGGATAACTCTTTTGAATTGTGAGAAACTTGCCGGAGTGCGATAATTTGAATGCGAACATGAATCATCCCTTGACGAAGAGGGAAAAACGTGGGAGTCGTAGAAGGAAACTTGTGTGTCAACCGTACAGAGTTAATGATCAAATCCGTGTTAAGCAAGTTGATTCTTGGAGGGTTGAGCTGACGTGGTAAGAAGGTTGAAAGGAGGTGGATTGTAGAAACGTGGAGTTGCGTGAAGGAGGGCCAAGGCCAAGGGGCTGTTCTACTAAGGTGTAAGCACAAGCGAGTAAGCAATCAAGCAAAACGGCATAGCACCAGGTCTCGGTGATTACAACTAGGCCGGTCAGTCAGTAGAACGAAAAGAAAGTAGTTCGATCTTCCAAGACGATAAAAAAAATATATAAAAAAAAAACAAATATAAACCATTCGCCGAGGTCCTTTGGAGGGACTAAACTCCAGTCAGGATATCTAATTACCATCGCGACCTAGTAATTTCGGGCAAATCGGATGAATCAACCCACGAATTATGTATCGAGAAGTTTGGGAAACATTTTTACAAGCAATGACCTACATTGTCATGAATCTATTGTTTCTTTTCAGTCGTTTGATTTTTTTTTATTTTTTTTTATCGAATCACACTTTCTTGTTTCTCCACCCAGTTTTCTGTCCATGAAAATGTTCTCTCGTCTTTCGTCGTACACAAACGAGCATTTTCTTATAAGGAGTACCTGCGAATACTTCAAACTCTTAGGAGGATCATTTTCAAATATGAATTACAAAATGAAATCGAGATGACATGCTCGCAGACATAAATTTTTTAATGGGTACTTAGCTCAATGTTTTGCAATGAATTTTTTCAGCGAAATGAGCATCAAAGACCAAAATTTTTAATTGCGATTGAGCTGAGTTGTGAAAATCATAGTTGTACTACTATTTTTCTGGTCGACTCGAGTAGAAATTGTATTCAAATCGCATTTAAATACAAACAAAATACAGTCCAAGATTCTTTGAATATTAAATGGAATTGATTTTCATCACAGAAATGTTAAATTAACGGGCAAAATGAAAAACGAGCGAATTCTTGAGCACCTTCAAGAACAAACTAAATTTCGATCACCAACCAATCTTCGTAATCTCGTCGATCTTGCTTTTTGATTTACTTGGCACTTTTTATTATCGTAACCGGACAAACCTAGGAAAAAATGAAAAATATCTATTTCTGTGTGTTGGGTCTGACCTCAATAATAAGCCTCAAATAGCATGCTAATAAACCGTGATTGAAAGAGTACCGTAAATTGCTGAAGAAGGTTTAGGATCGGTGAGGAAAAAGCACAATATTCTCTAACTATTGTTAACGATCACGTTATAATGATGCCCTGGGCGCGGCGAAATGCAATCAACGGACTTATTACCTTATTGCCTGACTAAACCAAACCTCACAAACGACTGCAAGAGGGCTATCGTTTTTCGCTTCTCTTCTCTTTGCATCGCGGACGTCCGACGTCAATTTAATCTCCCATCTTTTATTCTCTTCCATTTTCTTCTTTGTAATATCCTCTCGTTCGTTAAATACTCCTTTTGTATACTCGTGTAAAACCTGACGTGACCTACTCTATTTCTACTCCATTCTGATTAGTATTTCTCATCGAGTTTCATGTCGAAAATGCTTTTGTCGAATATTCTACAAAGTCATGGTTTTATGTTGATTTTAATGGTGTATTTATCATCTAATCATTATTAATTATTGTTTCCCCATAACGAACAATAATCTTTTTCGACAAATCATGTGTTATAGGACAATTACAATGCTCTCCACATATCAGCAATGTACTCGAGGGAAGATGTCGTCAAATTACTGCTTGCCAAGAAAGGAGTCGATCCGTACGCCACTGGTGGAGTTAGTTTTTTCTCTATTTACTATCTAAGCTCGCTTTCAAATAATTTTTCAATAATTTGCATCAATAATGTTCTTAGAAGAAGAAAGAAAATCCCATGAATTCAAGTAAAATCAATCAAATTTCGAAAGAAATAATTCACGAAAATCATGTACTACAGGTGGAAAATTTTTAACGTGTGTACTGTAAATGTTTAAAAACAAATATAAAGAAAAGCCTGTGAAAAGAACATTTGCAATGACTTTTATTCATTTCAACCAGAATCATGGGATATGAGAAAATTAATATCATAATTGTTATGAAAAAAAATGTAGCCGAGACAACAAACGGCCGTTCACCTGGTGGCGTCGAGGCAAACAGGTACCGCGACTTCGATACTGCGAGCATTGTTGGCTGCCGCCGGACGAGACATCCGCCTCAAAGTTGATGGCGTGAGTATTTCATTTTTTAAATTGAATAACTTAAAATTACAGTCATAATTTCATGATACTCAAAAAATAAAAGAAAAAACTCATTTTTATTCTGTGGAGATTGAAAACGTTCTCGAAATTCAACAACAATTATCGAACGAAACATTGACAATATTCGCATTCAAATACGGTCACCATTCTCAAGGTAACGAGATTCAAAGCTGGAGAGTACAAATAAAATAATTCGATCAAATTAAAAAAAAAAAAAAAAAAAAAACAAATTCATGAAAATAATTCACAAAAATGCGTAATAGTTGTCTTGAGATGTAATGAAACATTCCTTTACGACATATCATTCCTCTCAACTTGAATAAAAGATAAAAGTCGATGAAAGTTTGTAGAAATAATTTGCAAGCTGCTTTAACTTAACTCGAGCTAATAATCTCTCAAAATGCACGCATATCATACGTAATCCTTGTTCTCAAGAAAGTTCGAATGCAAACTTCCTCATTGCTCGTAAGTCAGAAGTTTTCAAGAAATAGTTCCAGTCAAAGTTACAACTTTTAGCTAAAGTATCAGCTGTCCCTCATTAACTTGTCGTCGTTAATTATTTTCAGTTGCCTCAACTGTATGTTTGTATTTATATTTTTTTTTTTCGTGATTTTACATCAAGGTTGCCTCTTACTCCAATGAATCGAAGAATCAATGCGATTGGAATTGATGCGATTGAAAAAGCAAACAATAATTGGAATATAATGAATAATAAAAATCACTCTTGTTAGATCAGTTATTCCACTAGAAATGATATCTTTGAAGTCACTCGAGTTATCAAAATTGTTCAATCGATTTGAATAATCCTAATGAACAAAATCTTCCAAATCATTCAAATAATTGCATCAAAAATTGGTACTTGATATGGCCTCTGCACTACCTAACTAAAAATTCATTTCTGAAAACACTCGAGCCTCTCCATACGCTAAAGAGAGAAGGGAAAAAAATGTTCACCCCTCGTAAAGTTCGTGTCAGTTGAATTTTGGCAGCCTGATGGAAAGTCGCGAGTGATTGCGAACCCGCGCGGAGAACGATATAACAGGTCACCCTCCGAGTTTATTCGGAGATTTCGTTGATAGAAAGAGAGAGAGAGAGAGCGAGAGAGAGAGAGAGCGAGGAAGAGAGAAAGAGAAAGTTACAGTTGCATCGGAGAGTTTGCGTGACAAGACAATCCGCGAGGTATCGCAGCCTGGCACGAGTAAACCCGATTCTCTTCTTTTCTACGCTCTGTCCATGCTTAACTCCATTTTACCATAATTCTTCACCCTCTCTTCTCCTTCACAAGCTTTTATTTTTGTTTGTCGCTGTAACTGCCTTTGTTCAGGAAATTTGAGTTAAGAACAAAGGCGAAAGCTTCGAATCTGTTGAACCGAGAGTCTCGATCGGTAATACACGATTTATTATCGACCGAGCTGAATCTCAATAAATCGGTTTAAAAATTATACCTGATAGATTTATGAGTATATCCTCGAATTACGGGGAAACGTGATACGAGAACGTGCGAGACCGCAATGATACAAAACGATGCGGTTGTACGATGCAGCGAGAAATCACGTTATTATTTTTGTTTAACTCGGCAAATCGTCGTTATGCGATTTTGTGCGATTCTCCAACCAGAGACATCCAGCACGAAACGACAAACTTTAGTTGTCGCAGCGAGGTTGACGAGCGAACTTACAAAATGTGACCTAGTCTTTTATTTTATTTTTCTCAAGAAAATCGGTTTTTCTATCCATTATTTATCACGAAATTGTCAATTTTGAGCTCAAAAGTGTCCGATAAAAGCGCGTATCATTATGCATAAACAATGTCCACAAAATCATCCGAGGAAAACGACAGATCCTCGGAACTTTCAGACACACCAACATTCACTGATTTCATTCAGAAAAATCGGCTTCAGGCTGGCATTGCCAGGAATTTGCGAAATCTCATCAACAAAACGGAAGTTCCGACGAAAAACGAAACTTTCGAGGTGATTTTTCGTTCTCTACAGCGAAAACGTGCTGTTCAATGATTAAAACAGCAAACGAATTTTGACAGTCGACCATCTCACTTCATTGATCACGAAATTTTTCGGAAATTGAAAAGCTACGTGTGCTTCATTGAGGAAACTCGAATAAAATTTATCCCTTCGAAAGCCACGCTGAAAAACTGCAATCCTCAGAATCATGACCGTGATTCATCGAGTTTTGTAATCAATCAATGATTCTTTCGTTGTCATCAAATCAAATAAAAGCCAAATAAAAAAACCCAGTTTGATGCGCTGATTAAGCGTACATAGTGACGGTGATTTCGTGAGACAATGTGCCTTCTCAACCTAGAAAAATATTAATAACCATAATTTGCAAAACCGTCAACTTATAGATGCCAATTTCCATGATCATGTACTTTGATCGGGATTTTCCAAGAAATAATTTATATTTTTTAACCGATTTTGAGGCACCACGTCTTATTTTGTTGCTCAAATGATCCTCTACGAATCCACCACGTAGATTTTTTCCAACTTGAATCGTTTAGATCATGGCAGATAATTATGGCAATTTATTTATGAACAAGTTTTTTGGCAAAATGAATAATTGGTTGCAATAGTTAAACGATCGAGTTCAGAAGAAATCTGCATGGTGAATTTGTGACGAATATCGTGCGAACCGAAACAAGACGTGGTGCATTACAACCGGTCAAAAAATTATGGATTATTCTTCGAGGAATCCTAATGAAAATGTGCCATCGTGTAAATCTGTATTCATCAGTTGATGGTTCTGCAAATCAATCGTTTTTAATATTATTCTACGTTAATAACACATGCTGTGATACAAATCCGCTAAAACTAAGTTCAATTGATGCAGTAAACTTGGCCTAAAACAATTATGATAATTCAGCATCGTTTGAGTAGCATATAAAACAGTAGTAACCTCAAATTTACAAGGCGGATTTTCAGGATGACCAAATGAATCTGCGTATGAACAGTGCCAGCTGCATTCCTCATTCTCAAAAACAAAGTAACGGGATGAACTCGTCTTGGCATAAGCAAAGTTTTTAATTCGTTTTTGCAGAAAGGAAAAATACCTCTTCTTTTGGCTGTTGAGGCCGGTAACCAGTCGATGTGTCGCGAACTTTTGTCTCAACAAGCAACAGATCAACTTCGTGCAACTACACCAGCTGGAGATACGGCTCTACATCTTGCCGCAAGAAGACGAGACGTCGACATGGTTCGAATCCTCGTCGATTATGGTGCCTCCGTGGACATGCAAAACGTGAGTTTCCTATTTTTTTTTTTTTTTTCTGTTTTTGTGTCTCTGCGTATATCTTTTTAGACTATTGTGACGTATTGCAATTGACAGTATAATAACTTTTGAATTTCGTTCGATAGCGATAATGGTTGGATATCATATTTCAATTGGATCGATAATAATTTATTTTTATTATGATCAACTTTGTTTTCTGTAAATAGTAATATGTTGCAACAGAAGACCAGGTATGGTTGAGAATACTAAAATAGCAGGGGTGAAAACGCGTGTTGGAATACTAAAGCATGAGCTAATAAAAATAGAATTTACCCTTAAGAATAGTGCCAGTGAAATAATAATAACTATGAGAATAACGGACACGAGGAACGTCAATCTCAGACTCTGAGGTCTCGAAACACCTTGAGAAAGCTTTTCTCTCGGAATGATATGCATTGTAAATTTATTTCTCGTACAACAAAGCATTTCATCACTCTTTGTCGTTCGCCGTGCACTTTTCTCTTCTTCATTGTGTTCAACACTCTTTATTTTCAATGCGTCATAGAAAATTTAATTACTGTTGTTATGGGCTCTGGGCGGTAACCACATAGGCAACATGCATGCGTAATATATGAGGCTAATCGTCGCAATGCGTCAAGTACATGTGTGCGAAAAATGGTAAATCGCGAAACCTTACACATACGGAGGACGAAAAAGGCACCAGGAGACTTGGTCAAAACAAGTCTCGGAGTGCAGCTCGTCGGTCGTCGAAGTGCAAAAGATTTCTTGTCCCGAAAACACGCTCGAGTCGTGCGTAAAACACGATTCAATATTTGTCGCTTTAAAATTATAAATAAAAAAGAAAAAAGGTTCGCTACACTCTCAATTGTAATCATGAGATCTCATTTTTTCATTCATCGAATAATCGTAATGAGACGAAAATGATTACGCGTAATTTGAGCAAACCGTTATTTTCTAGAATTTTTCCGATGAATCTTGACTTTTTTAAACTGACGAGCCTTTTTCTTTCTCTCAATGTGACCAGGGCGAAGGACAAACGCCATTGCATATCGCGAGTGCGGAGGGTGACGAGGGTCTAGTGAAATATTTTTACGGTGTAAGAGCTTCAGCGTCAATTGCCGATCATCAGGATCGTACGCCGATGCACTTGGCCGCTGAAAACGGTCATGCCTCGGTGATCGAATTATTGGCGGACAAATTCAAAGCTAGTATTTTCGAGAGAACGAAAGACGGATCTACGCTAATGCATATCGCATCTCTCAATGGACACTCGGAGTGTGCGACCATGCTCTTCAAAAAGGGCGTTTATCTTCACATGCCAAATAAAAGGGGCGCTAGATCAATTCACACTGCAGCCAGATATGGTCACGTGGGAATCATCAGTACCCTTCTCCAGCGCGGAGAAAAGGTTTTTCAAAAAGTTTTTTTCTTAACCAATCTAATTTCAACAAATTCTACCAACTAGTATCGTATTTTAAACATAATTGAATAAATCATTGCCAGGTGAATTTTGAGCATGAGATTATTCATCCAAAATTCAATTGATCATCGAAATGAATCGAGACTCAACATGAGTTCAGTTAATTAGCTCATTGATTTTCATTAGCCAGTGTCTTGTCAGTATTTCTTTATCTTGTATGTATTTCCCAATTCAAAAAAAGCGTGATTAATTCATGAAGATCAACACCCTTGAATCAAATGTCAAAAACTCAAAGAACTTCAATTAAATTAGCCGATAAAAAGTCATTTTTCTCTTTGTCGGTGTGTATTTGATTGTTGTTGCATTTGAAAACCTCCAGGTCGACGCAACGACGAATGATAATTATACGGCGCTGCATATAGCCGTGGAAAGTGCTAAACCTGCGGTGGTTGAGACACTTTTAGGCTACGGAGCCGAAGTCCACGTTAGAGGTGGAAAAATGCGGGAGACGCCGCTTCACATAGCTGCACGGGTACCCGATGGGGATAGGTGTGCTTTGATGTTATTGAAATCGGGGGCTGGTCCCAATCTCACCACCGATGATGGACAAACACCGGTCCATGTTGCTGCGAGTCAGGGCAACTTGGCTACGCTGTTATTGCTCCTTGAAGACGGCGGTGATCCGATGTACAAATCAAAGGTACGAATATTTTATCTGATCTGTCACGCATCCATAACAATTTAAAAGTAATAAAAAAAAACAAAAATACTCTCGGAAGAAAAAGGTTGATAAATTCTGATTAAATATTTTTAGAAAATCGATTTTTAGATCTTTTTACCATGTACGAGCCTCCCAAAATCGTATAATTTGATGAATGACGCAGGAAAAAGGAATTTTTTGAAATTTTCCTCAGAACGGCGAGACACCTCTTCACTTGGCGTGTCGGGGTTGCCGATCAGCTGTGGTCCCACACTTAATTCAGTTCGTGAAAGATAAAAAAGGTACAGAAGTTGCGACGGCCTACGTGAACAGTATAACGAACGAGGGTGCAAGTGCTCTTCATTACGCGGCCCAAATTGATCCCGCGGAAGTTATAGTGCCTGGTGAAGATCGTGCGGTAGTGCGAGCTTTGCTCGAGGGTGGTGCTGACGTTTCGTTGCAAACAAGACAAGCACAAGAATCGGCGTTTCATTATTGCGCATTGGCGGGTAACAACGAGGTTTTATCGGAAATGATAAGTCACATGTCGGCGACCGATGTGCAAAAAGCGTTGAATAGACAAAGCGCTGTTGGCTGGACGCCGCTGCTGATAGCAGCCCATCGCGGACACATGGAGCTCGTCACTAATCTTTTAGCTAATCATGCACGAGTTGACGTATTCGATTTGGAAGGTAGATCGGCCCTTCATCTTGCCGCTGAACATGGCTATCTCCAGGTCTGCGACGCTCTGCTAGCCAGCAAGGCCTTCATCAACTCGAAGTCCCGGGTTGGTCGTACCGCCCTTCACCTCGCTGCCATGAATGGTTATACCCACCTCGTCAGGTTCCTCGTTCAAGATCATAGCGCTGCCATTGACGTTCTTACTCTGAGAAAACAAACGCCTCTTCATTTAGCTGCGGGCTCAGGACAATTGGAAGTTTGCAAATTGTTGCTCGAACTAGGCGCTAGTATCGACGCGACTGATGATCAAGGACAAAAACCCATTCACGCCGCTGCCATGAACAATTATTCAGAAGTTGCCCAGCTTTTCTTGCAAAGACATCCGAGTCTGGTGATGGCTTGCACCAAAGATGGCAACACTTGCGCTCACATCGCCGCGATGCAAGGCAGCGTTAGAGTCATCGAGGAACTCATGAAATTTGATCGTCAAGGCGTCATCACCGCGAGAAACAAACTCACCGAAGCAACACCCCTCCAACTAGCCGCCGAAGGAGGCCACGCTGAAGTCGTCAGAGCTCTTGTCAGGGCTGGTGCATCTTGCGCTGATGAAAACAGGGCTGGTTTCACCGCTGTTCATCTTGCAGCTCAACATGGACACGGACAAGTTCTTGAAGTCATGAGATCCTCTCAATCACTTAGAATTTCTAGCAAAAAACTTGGCGTCACAGCTCTACACGTCGCAGCCTACTTTGGTCAAGCCGGTGAGTTTCATTCTCGTTCGAATTTCGCCTTTTATCGTTTCATCAGCTTAAATTCGATCAATTTTCTCAACTTTCAACCGCTTTTCATAATAATTGGTACACAACCGTTTTTTTATATGCTCTATCCGAAGAACGGATCAATATGAAAAGTTCGGAATGTCAGCCTCAAAATGGCATCATATATGACCATTCCTGAGCAACTCTGATTGAATATTTGTTGGGTTGCAATGTGAAAACTAAGTTCGGGAATGAAATCAGCAGCAGCCCCAGAAGCCCCAGAACCAAATTATTGTGTATTTTGATAAATTATTTTCTCGCATATCAATTTTGGCACGAAAACTGAAAAAAGCTTATCAGTTGACCGGTCACTGATGTTTCGCATTCTCCAATCATTTCGTTTTCTTCTTCAATTATTTTTAATTAGAAAATAAATAGAGCTGAGTACGAAGAATACATTTTTTGAGTCGCAGTTCTTTAAAAATATTGTTCAGGGCTCACGAATCTTACGGCAAACGAACTTCGTTCTGTAAAATAGAGAAATCCCAATATTACAGTGACTACAGTTGCTCTGTAATATCTGAAATCCGATTCCGCGTAAATTTCAAATTTTCATCGAGGTGTTTTCGTATCGATGCAAAATACTCGTAACATTCTTAAACCGAGTGATAACCGAGTTGGCGTGTCTCCGATCAACAAAAATAGACATTTCGATTTAGTTGCTTAGTTGCTTTACTCGGTAACGCAATAAATTTTGTCCCCAATCATCCAGTAATGTAGAGTGCAATTTGAGGCATAAAAAATATTGAATTTTGCTAAAGTGAAATATTGTATTTTATGTGAGCTCCCACCGAATATTTCAGTTCAAACGACAAGTTCACTCGAAAAAAGAAAAAAATAATACAGGAGGAAGAGATCGAAGCAACTGCATATAGAACGTGACAACTAACTGACATAACACCGTCTCGAAATGCACACGAAACTTAATCGGAATCCCAAGAATGTAGGTCGACTGCTTTTTGCTGCCACGATTGATGAATGGTATAATAAGAAAACTCCTAAAAAAAAAAATTCTCATCAAACAGTGCCACTGAAACAAGCCGAAGAGAAAAAAAACTGTCCTTTTCGAAAAAGTGATTTATAAGACACTCGTCGCGGTGGTCTCTAAGCAAAAGCGTCATCGCGATTAAAGCGGCTTCGTAACCTTTAACCCTTCAATCGAATAACACTTTGACAACCATCCGATTCTACCGGTGCAGATAGGCCTGCGTGATCCTGAGGTTTCTTTCACTCGTATCTCCGAACAATAATAATAATAATATTAATAATTGACGATATCGCCAATGCTCACAATTTTTTATCGATACACAAGACGCTGAGCAAGACGAATGTACTTTTATGACCGGTTTATTGATTTTCTGATCTGTGAACTATAAATAAAACGTTGAAAAATGATGTAATTCTCGTGTTCGAATAACTCTGACTTGCGCGCACTTGCGAAAGGAATCGATTTTGCAAGAAAAATAATAGTTTGTTGAATTCGGTCAGAATAAGGGTTACGGATTTTATGGGTTTATTTAACGAGAACTTAGAAAATCCTTGCAGCGTTGTTGCGTGATCTTCCTTATTGTTCATTTTTGATCCACACTGACGCGTCGTTTAATCGTATTTCCATCACCCAAGACAATCATAATTCCCCTGCTATAGAAATATCACTTTCGTTAATATATATGTATCCACGTGTAGCGGATGAGGTTACATATCACGCGAAAGACCCATTGCTTTTCGAGCCCATGTAATATTCTGGCTGCACATACATAAAACCGTGAAATAAACGCAACGAAAGTGAAGAAACGACGCGAATGATTCATGCGAATAAGCAACGCGAACGAGTCCGCATGTGTGCGAGATAATAACCAAACAAAAAAAAAGTAGCGTAATGATCATTGCATGACACAATGACGGTGCCGACTGCCGTACCAGCCCTCGAAGTAATAAAAAAAATTCTTCATTTTTTCTTACGAAGAACACTTTTCCGATTGAATATTGGGAAAGACAGAAAAATTATTCAATTCCAGGATGCGTATGCAGCCGGCACGGTACTACGGTTTACGAAACAATTTATCTGGCGCGCGTCATTAGGGTAGTGAACAAACGAAAGACTATAAATGAAAAAAAGATCGTTTTTACCTCGACTTTCGTTCTTCATTTCAATTACATAGAAAAATTTGACATTTTATTTGCTTTTTTTACGAAATAAATGGTCAAAGTTATTAAGAATAGCACTTGTAATGATATTTTGTTATTATTCGCAATCAAAATCTTCGGAATTCGGCTGATTGCTATAAAAACCTTGGAATCTATCCCAAGAACACTTGAGAGATTGAAAGTCAAATAATCGGTTAGCTCTCTTATCTATTCACATAAAAAAGTATCCAAATACATGGATCATGAAAATATTGTGAAAAAATAACTCAAAAGTGGCAAACAATGTACAAAAATAACAAAAAGTGGCACGCAGTCCGAATGTCCAGTATTCTTTCATGCAAGAACATCGATATTCTTGCATGTGAAAGTGACAATATTTGTGAAAAGTTATTGACAAGTGACAATTTTGGTGACATTTACTTTATAAACAATAGTTAATTATTTAGCTAAACTGGAAGATCATTTTCTTTACACCGGATGCACGGTCTAAGGTACTCGGTAAATCGAAAAATCATTAGGGCATTTACAGAATCAGATTTTCTGCAAGTCTCTTCCAACTCGTTTTCTTTTTCTTGCTGATTTTGTATGGATATCAAGATTTTCGAAAATAGAAAAAGTTTTTCCATCGAAACGTGATTTCTGAGACGAGAGAAATGAATTCACATATTAAGAAAGAACGAAGCAAGATTTGGAACAAGATTGCAGGACCTTGCCGCAAGGTCTCGGATAATTTGCACGTAAGGGGCAAAACTTCGAACACCCACGTGCAACAAATACATACACAGTCGAATATTCGTGTTTACCAACGAAGCTAAAGTTGAAAACAGCTGGAACAAAATATATCTTGAATCTGGAGAGAAAAGCTGCCCCCTTCTCTGTCTTTCTCTCCCTCACATTGTCCCTGGTACATTAACCGTTGGGCTGCTCGAGTGTAATTGATCGTGGAAAGCTTCATGGCATTTTAAACTCACTGCATTTTTGCACGTCAACTTTGTCACATAACTTTCCATTATTCGAACGAAACGACATTGTTCCATTTCATATTGTACGACGAATTACTTTCGCATATAATACGAAATAATTTACACATTTTCGTAATGACTCGACCGGAAAATAGCCATCAAACTTTCGTAACTTAAATCGTTGCGTGTGGAAATTTTATTGCAACATATAAAAGCAATTTCGAACAAAGTTGATCAACTCTTAATAGTTCTTTCGCCATATTTTCACGTACATCTGAGATCTAATATCTAAACAATCTAGAAATATTATATACCGTTGATTCGATCTCGAGGATTGATTTTTTTTACACGAGGAAAATAATTCCTACCGATTTTCAAAATGGCATGAATTTTTTTGCGGATTTGCCTTCTATTCAATAGAAATCTGATCAGCTTCTCAAACCCTGAAATATACCGATTCGATTTTCGAATGAATCCTGAGTTCACAATTTGCCTCGGAAATATTATTCAGGGATTCAAAGATTTGATAAAGCGCGTTTATGGTGAATTATGATTATTTTTCAGACACGGTACGAGAGTTACTGACCCATGTACCCGGAACCGTCAAGTCCGATCCACCAACCGGTGGTTCGTTGGTCGGTGAATTGGGCACGGAATCTGGAATGACGCCTCTTCATCTCGCTGCTTATTCCGGCAACGAGAACGTTGTTCGATTGTTGTTGAATTCAGCTGGTGTTCAGGTAAAATTAAATCAATATGTAAATCAATCATTCGAGTGCCTGCCCCTTTTCATTTCGTTTTATCTTTTTATTCGTTTCGAATAATTTTTCAAAACAGAATAAATCGCACTAAAAATGACAGCATCGATGCATCGATCAATTCACTGAAAATACAATTCTGTTAAAACCATCAAACATTTTTTTGGATCTATTCAAAATGATTTATTCGCTTCTCCACCAAAAATTCTGCCAGTAAAAAAGTTATGATGAAACGTTTGCATTTTTATTGTCTGAACGAAATCATTTTGTTGAATACATCCAACAAAATATTTCAATATTCCATCAAAATTTAGTTTTAAATGTTGTTTTCATGGCTGTTATACACCATCAATTTATTAAACTAATTAGTGCTTATAAAGTTGTTTGTATCAAGCCATCAGACGTTCCTTTTTTACGTTGTTTATAAACATCATCGATTATTTATTTCGACTGATAGTTTGACTCGAATTTTATCGATGTGAATATTCTGTCATCGGAGATGAAGATAACTGCGGAATGATAAGTGAGTAAAAAATGAATGAATTGAAAAAATCAGGTTGAAGCAGCGACTACGGAAAACGGTTTCAACCCCCTGCATCTTGCATGTTTCGGTGGTCACATAACCGTGGTCGGATTGCTCTTAAGCAGATCAGCCGAATTGTTGCACAGTGCGGATCGTTACGGTAAAACTGGGTTGCACATTGCCGCGACCCATGGCCATTACCAGATGGTCGAGGTTCTACTGGGTCAGGGCGCGGAGATAAACGCGATCGACAAAAACGGCTGGACGCCACTGCATTGCGCAGCACGTGCCGGTTATCTCGAAGTTGTAAAGCTTCTCGTCGAGAGTGGTGCCTCACCAAAAAGTGAAACGAATCTTGGTAGTGCGCCTATCTGGTTCGCAGCTTCGGAAGGCCACAATGACGTTCTCAAATATCTCATGGAGAAAGAACACGATACTTATGCACTCATGGAAGACAGAAGAGTAAGGACCAAAATTATTATTTGTTTGAATCTCAAAACTTGCACTTTCGAACACTTCGAATCTTTATTATTGAATAATTGACCATTTTTTATCACGAAAAATCGAGAAAACGGATCGTGTCTGTCACTCGATAAAATCCATAGACAAATTATAGGAAAAAATTCAGCAATAAATTGTAATTTGACGTTTCTGGGGCGGTGGGATTCCATCGTAATAGATTCGGTTCAATTTTTCGTAATTGTCCTTACAATTATACAATTACCAGCAAAACTAGTTATAAAATTGGCATGATAAATCGGTCAGTTTAAAACTTTACGAAAATCCGCTTTAAATCGCGGCAGTAGTTTCTGCCTACTTTCTTGAAAATCGTCGATACCTGGGAGGAAGAACAAATGAATTTCCGTTTTAACGTTTGATTATCACGCGATTTTACGTGCTTTGTCGAACCCTTTCAGCCACGAGATACGTGAATAGACAATAAAAATAAATGAACTAAACTGTCATGAGAAATGAAATGAAGACGAGAAAAATGGTTGAGCTTGAAGATCCGGATTTGGACATTATTATTGTTATTAATGTTAGAATATTCGACCGTCCACATTTGTACTCGTGACTATAAAAAAAGAGTCGTTATCTGACACGAAATAGCAGTTAAAAAAAAAAAAACCAAATTTTTGTTGATACTACAAAAGTAAACGTCGAGAAAAGAGAATTTCCCTTAAAATATTTTTCCGGTTGATAAGAAATTTGTGCAAGACTTGAACTGTATTATAAAGTTGAGTACGAATATCGATTACTAATAAATCGCTTGGTTACACTCGAAAACAGTTCGTTTACAACATGATGGTGTGCAGCAAAAGTCACAACAATAAGCCGATCGAAGAATTCGTGTTGGTGTCACCGGCACCGGTCGATACAGCGGCCAAACTTTCAAACATTTATATGAAGCTTTCTGAGAAAGAGAAGGAGAGAGCAAAGGATTTAATAGCAGCGGGAAAGCAGTGCGAAGGAATGGCAACGGAATTGTTGGCATTGGCTGCTGGAGCTGATTCAGCTGGAAGAATTTTGACCTCGATGGATCGACGGAATGTCGAATTTCTGGACGTGTTGATTGAAAATGAGCAGAAAGAAGTGATCGCTCATACGGTTGTTCAACGTTATCTTCAGGAACTTTGGCAGGGGAGCCTCAATTGGAACGCTTTTCGTACAATGTTGCTATTCATAGCATTTATCATAAATCCATTGGTTTGGATCGCGTTTGCTTTGCCACTTGGACACAAGTACAACAACGTGCCCATCATCAAATTCATGTCTTATCTAACCTCCCATATTTATCTTATGGTGTTTTTACTGCTGGTCGGTATAACGCCAATTTATCCAGCCTTTCGTTACAATCTTAACCCATACTGGTACGAGTGGTGTTTGCTCGTGATGCTATCAGGACTTTTACTCTTCGAACTTACGAATCCAAGTGACAAAAGCGGCCTCGGCTGGATCAAGCTCGCTGTTTTACTCTTCGGCATATTCGGCGTTGCCTTTCATCTCATCTGCTACGTCTGGGTCAATCGTGAATATTGGCCGACTCTTATCTACCTCAGGAATCAACTGTTCGCCCTCAGCTTTCTTCTCGCCTGCGTTCAAATACTCGACTTCTTGTCCTTCCATCATCTATTCGGACCGTGGGCCATTATCATCGGAAATCTCATGAAAGATCTTGCTAGATTTCTCGCTGTATTGGCGATCTTCGTGTTTGGATTCTCCATGCACTTCGTTGCTCTCAATCAAGCCTTCAAAAATGGCGTTGACCAGCTCGATCGTGGATCCGGCAAGAAGCCTTTTTCCGATGGTAAGTTCTCATACTTGTTTCAATCATTTTTTTTTCTACCGATCTTTTTCGTTCTTGTCGTTCAACTTGTTTCATCCTTCACACTTGTTCAACGGCCGATCTCTCGTTAAATTTCTTCAACGGTTCAACGTTTTTTCGTACTGATTTGCGTAACATGAAACTCGAAACGCTACTTTTATTCATTAATGTCCCATCATTGGATTACTTAACTTTTGATTCCTGTTACCGTCTAACAATAAAATGAAAATTACTTATAAATGACCGGGAGTCGATATTACGAGCTCGTATGCAGTTGTCATTGGCGAAATTCAAGAATCAAGAGACTCGGTAGAGTCTCGGGACAAGTACATTGACAGCCCTGTCGTCTGCTGGCCCGAGCTCGCCGAGACTATACTTTCTCTGAATAAACTGATTCGCGGTGGTGGGGGTAAAATCGGCATGTCATTTTATTGAATTACGAAGCTCAGAAGCAATTGAGGAACTTAAAAATTGAACTTTTAGCTAATTAAGAAATTCTCTTTCGATTGCGCCCAAAATCAGCATGATCGGTCGCGTAATTGCTGAGAATTATTTTTTTCACAACCAAAACGCTCTTTCGAATCGGAAGCAGAGCTTGATTCCACAGGACCATCGTTGATCTCGATGTGTCATTTCGATGTCGAGATAAATTCAAAATCGGCGGAGTACACAACGCTCCAAAAAACTTTCTTTTGTGCGGGGACCACGGTATCACGAAAAGTATTCCACCGCGATCAGCTTCAAATTTGTAGGGTTCTTTTCGCGTATTGAGAACTGCTGAAGGAAGGAAGAAAATTTGAGAATTCTGGATGTGCTGGCTTGAAATTGCAGAATTTAGAGGCGAAAATCCGTCGTTCATTCAGCGGTCTTTCGTGTGTGAAACGAGCTCCAAAAAATTCGAGTCGATTGACAATTTTTTGAATGTATCTCGACAAAAAAAAATGTTACGTCAAGTCCAATAATGGCATCAGGAACTTGAGCTCTGTTTGCAATTTAAAAAATGCACACAAAAACCGCATACCATTCCTTAAAACACTTCGAAACAGTTAAAATCTTTTGCAATCCTTCTGAAAGCTACAAAATTCAAAAAATTCCATCGGTATTCGTACGAATTTACGATTTTATCAATTACAATGGAACGGGATCGGCCGGGAGTAAGATGGATGGATTTTTTCTTCTCCAAATTTACGATAAATTAGAATTTTATGCCTTGTCATTTAGGTCTCACTTGTTTGATCATTTGATCGTCATTTCGTATAGTAACTGATTAGACTCTAAATAATCCGTAGTGTAAATACATTATTAATAATCATCATAACAATAAAATTAGAAAAAAAAACATAGATAAAATAATAATAAAATGATGAATAATATCTATAGCTAAGTTTTGAATCGACACAGAGACCGAGTTACACTCATTTTTACACACAATTAATCTCGATATTTATGTGTATAAATGCAGTGAGCATACTCTCGGTATTGACGTTCGTGAGAAAAAAAATAATTCAACGTTATAGAGACACTGAATCATATTTATATATTTATATATTCGGTACATATGGAAAAAAAAAAAAACAAAAAAAAAGCCCCAAAAAACAAATAGCGAAAAAGAATGAAGATCCGAGAACATAACTGAGACGAATTGCAATGATAGATTTGTTGGCCAATTATACGGAGTGGATAAAGACGCCACCGCCGGCGGCTCAACGACGCTATGGACGATACAAGAAAAAGAATGAGTGTTGTGACGATAGCGCCCGAGATTGTAAGTCTTGCCGGACTGGCAATCACCACAAAAAAAAAACAAAACGATGCAAACAAGCATTAAAAAACAATTTAAAAAAAAAACAAAAAAAATGCAACAACAAAACCCAAACAGACAAACAAAAATACGCAAGTCAATGCAACGCCATGAGAATGCAGAACGTTGCTCCGCCTCGGTGTTGTCGTCCTCGTCTGCAATGCATTTTTGAACGCGCCCGCGTGTGTGTCATTTTTTTTTTTGCCTGCTGAGACTGCTGCCTGAGATTGAAAATGAACGAAAAAAAAAAAAAAAAAAAGAAAAACATTCAAAAAATAATATATCTGAACGATCGAATGAAATCACAAACGAAAATAAACAACGAACATTGTTTGTGCCTCGCTCTCTCTTTTGGGACGTTGCACGTTGCACTTTGAACAACTTTTTTTTTCGAGAGTGAGGAAAAAAAAACAGCCAAAGCCGCTATTATTTTATTTCTCTTACAATGAATGATCCATTTGAACGTCCTAATTATTTGAAATCTTATTATTATTTCAGTTCCCATTTGAAAAACGATTGTAAAATCGTAAAATTCATATTTTTTGCAGATTAAAAAAGTGCACCCTCTCTCAATTCACTCACCATGCGTATGTTACATCGAAATTATTTGTCCACAGCTCCAACGCCCAACTCGTTGGATTATCGTCATATGCCCGTCTCTCATGTGCAACTCTATTAAGTGTGCATACCCGTTTTTTTTTTTTTTTTTTTTTCTTTTCATCTTCTTTTCTTTTACAAGTGCAACCAATATTGTTATGCGTTTTTTTGCATACAATCAACATTTTGTGCATATGCATATGTATGTATTCGTGTTACTCGTACGTATATAAATATATATATGTACTACATTTACCACTTTACATATTCGCGTGTCAATTCGATCGCATCGATGTTCTCGCTATTGATTGTGAGTGTCGTATCCATGCTCGCGACAACCTTTCTTTTCCTGCTCTTTATTCATTTTTTTCCCCCCTCATGCACCGTACTTGCATATATGTATGAAACCTTAAGGATATGAATCAGTCGACCGAGGCATCTGGAATTTTCGAAATTTCCATTTTTCGACACGGTTGAACCGATTGGAAAAAAAAATGAAAAATAAAAGTTTGAGCCCACGATGGCAAAAGTGGGCGGAACACTTTTCCATCTCGATTGGGCGAACGGTGTCGAAAAATTTCACTTTCAAAATTTCCACCTACTTTTCTCGGACTCACGCTCGAGAGATACACCGACTGAATCAAATCCTTAAAAATCGTAGAAGCTCGGGTTGGTCGCGAGACCATTTCTCATGAGCAAAAATTCGAATCCTGAAAATTACAGTGGATGAAAAAGCCCGATTGGAATTCCGGAATAAAATCGTGGCTCAAAATTCCAACGTTTTTGTTGTTTTTTGTCTTCTTTTTGTAACTGTTTCGAACACATTCAAAATTAATCGACTGAACATCGCGTTGAAAAATTGTGTTTGAAAATCTGAAATAATATTCCAGCTTCAAAAGGGAGTTTTGAAAAATTGTATTCAGGAAAGAATTTCCCTCTTCCGGAGTTTACTGAACGGCGATCTGTGCATGAAATGAATTCCTGAAAAACTCAACACAGATTAATTTTTATATACACATGAACACACAAACACACACACACACACACACACACGTTCACGCACAGAAGTGCGTGTACATAGTTTCATATTTGGCCGAATTGTTCTGCATGCATTCACGAAGTTCGAACAAGGATCGTGTTCACGAAAAGCCAAAAAAAGCGCAGCTCAATAAGATCTATTTTTGAATGCATCAATTTCTGTAGGCGAAGCGAAAGATTTTTCGTATTTGCTTGAAAGGCATCGAATGAAAGAAATTCAGAGGGCGAGACAGAGTCGAAGATTCGTATAGAAAAGAAGAACGAGGGAATGGAGAGAGAGAGAGAGAGAGAGAGAGAAAGAGAGAACGAGCGAGAAAAAGATAGAAAAAAAAAACGAAAATAAAAACGTGACGATTGATTTGGTGCATGCAGTTTGAATTCGCTAGAATCGAAATGAAAAAAAAAAAAAAAAAAAATGATTTAGAGCGATGAAAGACACGGAGATGAAAGGGAAGAGAGAACAATTGAAATAATAAGATTCGCTCGAACCCAGCGAGGAAGCCTTTGCGTCGATGTCTGGTTTGTAAATCTCGATCCACGTGCATATACGTGTATATATATTCATAACAAACGTGTTCATATCGAAATATATGTATACGTATATGTTCAAACATTAAAAAGTAAAGAATGTTTGACGTCACACTATGAATTGAAATAGTGTAAACTGCACCGGATAACAGATGACGATGAATGAACGAAAAATCATGTTTCACAGTGATGTCGTTGGATGGATATAAATGAAGTTAAGAAAAAAAAAAAAAAAAAAAAAAAAAACAAGAGCCATGAAAATAATCGTGAAGAAAGCGAAAAAAAGGAGACAAGAAAATATGGCACTGGGGAATTCCATCTGCTCGAGCCTGTTGTTACGTGGCATGCGAAACACAAAATTATTTTTGTTCAAAATAATAAACGAAAAAAAATAAACGGAAAAAAAAAAAAAAAAATACAAATTACCAACAGTTCGAGCATGGCCACTGTATTATATCCGTCTATAAAGCATGAGCATGTTCGTTCGTTCGTAACACGCGTAGCCAGTCTCGCCTAAGACACCCCCTAACGGAATGACCAAAAACAACCAGTGCAAAGCAAAGCAATAACAAAAAGCAAAAAAACAAAACAAAAAAAACACGTTACCTCGAATTACAGTAAAGATGAATCCCGTTCTCGCCTTCGAGTATCTGTTCTTCGCTGTCTTTGGCCAAACTACCCACAGCGAGCTCAAAGTCGAGACCATGCAGCCCGAATGGACCTCGGTCCTCTTTAAACTCGCTTTTGGAGTTTATATGTTGGTCTCAGTAGTGGTGTTAATTAATCTTCTTATCGCCATGATGAGCGACACCTACCAGAGGATACAGGCACAGTCTGACATTGAATGGAAATACGGACTCAGTAAACTGATCCGAAATATGCACAGGTAAGACGGAGTTCGTTTTATTCCTCTTTCTCAAATACGATCTTATTTCTGCCCTTTTTTTTCTATTTTTTTTTTCTCTCTCCTCTGAAATCATAAATCTCTGCAACTATGTACAATTATTGTGCATCGAAATTACCAAGAGAGCACTTTTTCACTTTCAGCAGTTGCAAATTACTCTTTAAATGTGTCTTTCTCAAACTTTCTCACGACAATTTCAATTCCGTTTTATAATTGCCCTGGAAGTTGCATTTGAATATTTACAATATTCATGGAATAATGTTTGAAAAGTATTTTTATTACTTCGATGAGAAAAACCAAAATGGATAATGAATTTTTCGACATATTCGTATTGATGAGGAAAGTGATCGAAGTATAAAAAGCTTAGTCAGATGGTTTCGCAGATATAACTGTTGAAAAATGACAGTTTTTAAATAAAAAGAAATTGAAAAACATTGCGAATATTCAATAATTCATTCCAGTGCAATGTGAACAAGAGTAAACTTCGATATCTTTGCATCACATTATTTTCTATTTTATACTCAAAACGCTTGAGCCTATTATTCTTCAACTACTACTTTGCCTTTCACTTTGACTTTCTCTTCTACTTTTGACAAATAAAGGAGATCGAACTATTGAAGAAATTATTATTGCTTAACGATAAATCTCTGTCAAAGCTCGGGAAAATTTAATGAGCAACGAAAAATCTTGATAGAGTGAGCCGAGAGTCAAAGAACCTGAGTTTTCAAGGTATATTTTAAAATGTCGCAATAAAGTCCGAGGCTCGAAAAAAATGCAGCGTAAAATATTGGAATTACGATTCGATGAGATAAAAAGAAAACAAAATAAAAGGGATGGCAAAGAGTGAGGAATATAAAAGACAACGGAGAATGGAGAAATCCGTTGGAATGTTGCAGAACGACAACCGCGCCATCGCCTCTCAATCTAATGACAACTTGGATCGTCTACTTTATCAAATTGTGTAAGCAACGAGCTGCCAAAAGAAAGCGACCATCATTGGTCCACATGATGGGCCTTCAACGGACCGGACGTTTGTCACCGCGTTCGAAAATGGGCGCTAAATGGTTGGCCCGAGTTAAAAAGGGACAAGTACGTCCCAAGGACAGCGTTACTTTGTCGGTGGTACATTTGAGTCCATTGGGCAGTCAATTGTCGTTCAACAGCGCACTCAGAATCGAGAGTGTCGTCGATTGGGACTCGATAAGAAAAAAATATTTGATTCTTACGGGCAACGAACCGGAAAAAGAACCTGATAAGGACGAGAAAGAGGATGAAAATGATGACGAAGATGAGATGGGTGCTGGACCAACAGCCTCTAACGCATCGACTGTTCCAGCGACCGCATCGACTCCTCCAGTTTGAATGATTTTCGAAGCTGAATAATTAGACTAAATAAACAGAGAGAAAAAAAGAGAGAGAGAGAGCATCGAAAAAGAGAAAAAACGAAACGACTTGTGTTCAAAATACAAATTAAATTAATACTTTATTCGCATATGGTAGAAATGCTTCAAGGATGGTCGGTGCAGAATAAGTGCAAGACCTGGAGACGATAAAATATGGGATCGTCGAGGAAGAAACCCGAATTAAGAAGACTAAAAAGAAAAAAAAAAAAGAAATAGTGCCAGAGCTTTGTAATATGAGATTGGTGAGAAGATTCGCAAATTCCCGAAACCAGTAGAATAATGATATGTAAGTAATCGATTAACATTATTGGGAGAAAACTTGAAGGAATAAATGAAGTGTTTCGTGGACTTTGATCGTTATGACGAATTGTATTTTTACGCTATTTTTGTAATCGACTTGAAGCAACCACGGGCTCCAACATATTTCAAAGCCTCAGAAGCATGCGATGCGATTTTGTATTTTTTTTTTTTCCCTTTGGAAAATGTATTTTGCATTTTTTGAAAATGAAAAAAAAAGAAATAAAACGTTTTTTGTACATTTTTTCATAGAAAGTATGAGGATGGACGATATTGAAAAGATTTCAATTGACACAATTACAATTCGCGATTAGAGAAGAGTCAAGAAATTAATCATTCAACGGCAACAAAAAAGAAAATTGTGTGAACAAAAATGTATTCGAGATCGTCCATCACTGATCAATTTTATGGTCGCAAGATCGCCTAAGCTTCGAAAGATCATAATCACAAGCGAATGCATTTATTGAACGTGTAGCACGTTTAAAACATTCGTGTGTGAGATTAATTTTAATTCGGATCGATAGAGTTAGACACAATGAAATATTACAGAGGAAAACATTCGAAAATTTTTTTATTTCGTATATCTAACGTTTTTTGCCTCTATATATTTCTCGTCGCAGACGAGACAACGAAAGATGCATGTACGCAGGGAATCGCTCGAAAAAAAAAAAATGAAATAATCCCAGACGAAAACGACGCAAGTGCCTGATAAACTTGAGCACGATATTAATTGGGAAACGGAATGAAACGATAAAAAGCTATGCATCCGAATGTTCTTTTGTTCTGTCACGATATAGACCTGGCCTCATAGAAATTAGACACGAACATTCGTTCGTCAGATAAAGAAAACTAGGCGAATCGAAGCGTGAAAATTCGTTGGAAATATCATTGTTTCATTATTGTTTATTCGTTGGCAAATTATTAAATAGTTTGTGATAACGAAGCAATATAGTGAATTGCGTAGCTATGGCATGATTCCGGAACCAAAAATGGAACTGTGCACGATGATGAGAAGAGAAGAATTTTTTTTTTTTTTTTTCTTTAAATCGAAAAACGTATTGTTCGGACGTATTTGCAGTCATGCTGAATCCCATACTAGCCGTCGAGCTACTTTTCTTCGCCATCTTTGGACAGACGCAGCAAAACCATTTCAAAAAGGTCAAACAACAACCCGCTTGGACGGATGGTTTCTTCACAGTGGCTTTTGGCATATATATGCTGGTTTCTGTTGTCGTACTCATTAATCTCCTCATTGCCATGATGAGCGATACCTACCAGAGGATACAAGCACAATCTGACATCGAGTGGAAGTATGGATTGAGCAAACTCATTAGAAACATGCACAGGTGAGATTCGTTAAACACACGCGACGTTCAACCGACCCTGGTTCTTCTCCTTCTTCCTTCTTTCTATCTCTCTCTCTCTCTCTCTCTCTCTCACACACACTCTGTCTCTCTCTCTCTCTCTTTTCTCTCTATTTTTTTCTTGCATGTGTAGTTTCCCTCAAGACCGAGAGGGGGACACGCCTTCAGCCAATCTTTTGCTAAATTACTATGCTCGCGCTTTTCTTTTTATTAGTGAACTACTAACCAAGATCGACGATTTTCTTACTACTTCTCGTAATTCGATTAAGCAAATAATCGTTGAAAATACATTAATCACGATTCTCATCAGTCGATCGTGATAATTCATAGCGATTCGTGAACTTTGAATTCCAAGTTTGTTTTTAATAAACTCAACTTCACTGATGAATATTTCATCAACCATTTGCTCAATTTCTTACAATTTCAATTTCAAATAAACTTCAAGCTCAATGAATTTAGAGAACGGGACTAAGATTTCGTCGCAGTAGTTCAGAAATCAATGTGGCTCAACATAAATTTATATTCATTTATTGTTTCAATGAGACTTTTTATTTTAATTTAAAAAAAATAGTGTACCATCAGATAAACTGAAAAATTGGATGAAATTTTTGAATCTAGAACAACAACAGCGCCGTCTCCGTTGAATCTCATGACGAGCTGGATCTCGTATTTCTTCAAGCTGTGTAAAAAGAGATCAGCGAACAAGAGACCATCGCTCATTCATCTGATGGGGTTTAATCGAACTGGACAAATGTCTCCTCGAACAAAAATGGGCACTAAATGGTTAGGAAAAATAAAGAAGACTCAGGTCGCCCACAAAGACAGTGTTGCTTTATCGGTCGTTCATTTGAGCCCGCTTGGTAGTCAATTGTCCTTTAACAACGGGCTGAGAATCGACACGGTTGTCGATTGGGACGCCGTTCGAAGAAAATATCGTGAACTGTACGGCGGGGAGGCTGAGAAAATCGTGGAAGAAATGAAAGAGGGCAACGAAACAGCGCTACCTGCGATTCAAGAGGGATCATCATCCTCGACAGCCAACTTTGCTATAACTAACGAAATGACTTAATCAAATAATTACGAACCAACAAAAATAACAATAAGATTTAAAGAAAGAAAAGACTATTAAAACTGCATAAAAATCATTCAGTAAAACGCTACAACTTCGACAGTCCGTCTACATTGATTCTCAAACGTTTGTACTCATCAAACATCCGTAAATTGTACCTTCGAAGGAAGATCGAATTATCGTATAGATTTTAAAGAAAACGATAAACTGGTAAATAAACAAAGTTTCTTAAAGAAAATACAACGAAGAAATTTCGAGTATTTTCTACGTCGAGATCTCAACACGAACAACGTGCTTATACCTTTTCCTCATGAATCTATCATTACCAATATACTTTAAACACCTTCTACAGGCGACCTGGAAATGACTGCGCTCTTGCGGTTGGCTGATGATAACCCGTTATGGTTAGTCGATTAATACTGACTTATGTGATGTTTTTACGTTCGTTCGATTTTTTTTTAATTTTTTTTTTTTATTCTCATCATTTTGTTTCTAGATCGAATGAAATCAATGGTTTATAATAGAGTGTTGATTTTTAATATGCACGCCCCCGTTCAATATGTACATGTGTATATATCGAGCTGCAAAATCAACTTTGATGGGGTGATAATTGCCTGCGAAATTAATATTCCATCGAGTAGCATGTATCCCAGTCATTTACGACCAGTTTTTCATTTTTTTTTTGTTGGGAAAAAAGATTAAAGTATTGATTTTCATATACGAATTTAATAATCTACGAAATAGCGACGAATAAATGATTCTCGGTAAATTTTAATTTAAAATAATACGTTTCAGAATCTTAATTCATTAACTTCACAGATTATCTCTGAATTCATTCCGTTTGAATAATCTTTTCTCCCAATTTTCAGCTGTTATCGAACGAAAGTATCCTCTAGGGGTGCCCAATATATTTCCTTTTTTTACCAACACCATTTTTTATCTCATGTATCCACCAACCCAAGTGGCATGAATCAAGCTGTATGAGAGCTCAAACTTACGTTACGTGAAAAGCTCATTATTATAGAAGGTGCGTCTACTTCGAATTGAATTGCTCAGTAATGCAGTAAAAAACGACCATTCTTTTACGAGTCGAATGTAGACAAAGATTCTCTCTTCTAAATACTTATATCGATGACGAAAAATTAGACTGCACATAACTTTTTTTTACATAGTGAAATCGCTTTTTATGATCTTTGAGCAAACTAAAAATGTCGATTAGTTATTTTTGTGCAAATATTTATGATTTTATAATTGAAAAGAAATTGTAAGAACTGAATGAAAAATTTTTAAGTCGACTCGACACTGCATCATTGGGCAATTGTCTCTGAAGAAAAAAGGGAGAAAACCCTGTAGGGGTGCACGATGTTTTTATTGTCGTTAGTACACTATTTGATATGAATTAAAACAGGCATGATTAACCACCCACGTGATAGCGGAACGAAAAGCTGCTCGTTTTTATTTTGACCCAGTGCATCGTTCGAATCACCAAATAACCCTTTAGGGGTATGTGTGCGTTTTATTTTTCAGCGAATGTTGTTTTATTTTTTCAAAACTATCCACATATATTCGTTTACACGATTAGAAAATTTCGTTACACATCTATCGATCAGGCATGAAGTTAATATGAGATTCGAATGATAAATTATAATTCATTATGAGAACAATACGTGTGGCATGAACTTGAAAAGCTTGCTACACTCACCCAACAGCCTTTAGGGACGCCTGAAAATGAACTTAGTCATCGTTCAATAGAGGATTTTACTTTTGGCAGATTTGAGTTCGATGCGTATTCAATGTTAGTCGAATGAAACAACTGCAATTTTAATTTTCTTTCGAACTTGAATTAATAACTTTTTACTCGTTCCAGTTTATGCTAGCCCTATCGACATCACTGAGAAACTATTCTTCGCGATTTTCGGTCAAAAGGATGCTGATGACTTCATGGTCTCGTTGCAGAAAAAGATACAACCTCCATGGATAATTAATCTCTTCAAGGTACGCATTTTCAAAAATAACACTTTATATATATATAAAAGGCTCGTAAATACCCAAAAGGAAAAATGGGGGGACAATAAAAGAGTGTAAAAAATGAAAAATACTTTTTATATCAATTGTCCTACTCAATCATCGACTGTTCGAGTCTTTGCTATCATTTTTTTCTATAGTTAGACGATTAATATCAGGAGAACGATACTTCTGGGAATATTCGAAATTTGGATCGTCTTGAACGATTTTTAAAAATTATTTTCCATAAGGAAAACCGAACGACTTTGTAACACAGATACACGAAAAAAGAACTCGATCTACTTTGGATTTAAAGAAATCCAAAAATAGCATGATTTTCGAAAAAACAAGGGAAATAAATGGCAGAAACGATACTCCATTTGACTTTTCACACGTAATGAAGGCTTACGGGAAAAAAATATTTTGGACTCGTTTGGAATGGAGGGAGTACGAAAGGATCTTTCGACTCTAATAAGTTCTTAACATGAATGTGGCGAGACTACTGTTTTGAGACGCCCACAGTCTGAAATAATTGGAAATCTATATTTTTTTTTAGGGATAAGGCTTTTTAATATCAAGTTGATGATGAATTTCTGAAATTCAGGTATCGTTCTCCGTCTACATGCTCGTCAGTGTAATAATACTGATTAATCTTCTAATTGCCATGATGAGTGACACTTATCAAAGGATCGTATCGCAAAGTGACATCGAATGGAAATACGGACTGAGTAAACTTGTTCGAAGTGTTCAAAGGTTTGTGGAAAGCTCGTTAAATGTTTTTCTTACTTTTATTTCTGTTCGCAAAATGTTAACGAGGCTACAAAAATCTATTTGCAAGAAAATGACTAATGAAAAAGTACCAGTTTGAAAAGTTTGTGGCCGTGTGACCTTTGAAGATAAGCTCGTACACGGGTGAAACTCATCAAGATGAGAATTTCGATAAGTAGAAGAATTTTTTAAACATGGAACAATACAGTCGAAGGAAAGTGTGGATCGCGTGAAAATATTTTTTCTAATTTTCTTTCATGTGTTCGCGCGATTCGTGAATCATATTCGAGGAGAAAAAAGCAATTTGGTATTGCAGATTAGATCTCATGTAGAGGGATATTGATAAATTTTAAACGATGATAATTAGAAAAATTCAAAGAGCACAAATAATTTTTTTTTATTTTTGCTAAATTTATCCTTCTGTATAAGGGAGATGAAAATTGTTTTTTCAATTTCAATTTTTTACCTGCTTTTAACCTTCAATTCTTTTGGACTTTCAATAACCATTGTATTGATAGTTTCCAACAAACATAAAGGTTTAAAAGACAAAATTATTGCGATGGAACTGTTTTCCAGTTTCTATTTATAGAATCAAGTAGTTGTATCTATAGCGGTGCGAAAATCTCTTATCGCCTGATCAATTTCCAAAGTATAAGTAGCGCGACCGCTAACGTGTCAATAGAAACGGAAATCATCGTTTTTCTTGCTTTCGACATTAAGTTTTCTCTGAAAATATAAACGTATTCCTTTAAAATTGATTTATGATTTTTATTTTCAGAGCCCGAACACCACCCACGCCTTTGAATCTCTTCAGTACGTGGATAAGCTGGCTTAATAATACTTATAAAGCTCGGAAAGAAAAACGAGCGAAAGACAAAGACAAAGAAGGCCTTCTTTCCCAGGGATACTCGAACAATCAGGTAATTTGTTTTGTTTTTATTCTCCGAATGTTTCAATGATGATTTATAAAAAATGATGACGGCAAACAACCTTTTGAAACTATTTTTCATTCATTCTTCATTTTTAAGGGCCTGCATCTGGAAAATGGAAAAGCTGGTGGAAAGCCAAGTTCGGCGGGCAGTGCATTTACGTTTGCAATCGTGCCAGGAATTAATACGATAGTGGATTGGGCAGTTGTTCGAAAAAAATATAGAATGCGTTTCGGTGATGAGCCTGAAAAACCTTAGACCAAGTTAATAAGACTCGAGTAAGATTTTCAATCAATTGGTTATTTCTAATAATTCTTTGCTTTACACGGAAAAAAAAAATTATTTTTATAAACATGTAAGCATTCGTAAATGCTAATAAATATTTCATTCGTTTGAGAAAACGTAAAACTTATCAATCTTCCGTCGCACGCGCCAAAAAAAAAATGTCAATTTTGGAATCAACTTCGCTCTCTAACACCTCCATATAAACAATTGCAAAAGCATCAATTCTGCTAAACACTGTAAAAGTATTCCATGCAAATTTCAGAAATTCATCATTTTTTTCCGGTTATTAATAACAATCGAGATTCTCACGGCGCGTGTAACGGAGGGTTGAAAAAAGGTTAACAAAATTTTCTTTCGCGTTAGAAATAACCAAATTTAGCTATCATTACACACGCGTTCATCGTTGCCTATGCTAATTCCTTTTACCACGTGGACCAAAATATTCAAATATTTTCGAAAGCGAAATACTTGATAAAATAATGAAGAAACATGTTCTGTAATACCTCAACGATTTCGAAGCTTTATTTCATTTTCGCGCAAAATGACGCGTTGAAAATCGGCTGGCTGTACATCTAGAGTCACGGTAGCGACTCGAGACAAGTACATTTACGTTACTAATGTCGCTGACAGAGCGGTTTCGAACAATTTTCAAGATTGCTCGACTATTAAAATTGGAACAATGAAATAGCGATTTTTGCGAAAGAAAAATCATTAGAACATAAAAACCGTGTTTCTACGACGTCTGAAAATTGACCCCCGGCATTCCTTTGGCGAAGGGCTTCTCGGAATTCGTCTCCAAAAAATATTTTCCGTGCGCCTCATCGCTAACGTATTCGCCCATCGCCGCCACCACGTTGCCATCGCACTTTCCGGCCAAGAAGTCAGTCCAACTTTCGCACATAAAAGCGATGAAGTCTTTGGTACCTACGATCGATTCCGCCATGAATTGATGCGATCTTCCGTGGCTGCAATATTCTGTAAAACAGCATATCAAAAGACATGAAAACGAATAAACAAATCTAAGAGCTCTGATTTTTTTTACAAATTATATTATTGAATAAGTTTTCAAACGATCAAGAAATTCGAGAGATGTGAAAAAAAAAGTTAAAAATCTTTGCAATATTCAATAAGCATTTTCACGATTGAAAATAATGAATTTAAATCAAGAACGAAACTTTAAAACAAAAAAAAAAGTCGAAGAAAATCTATTTATTTCTTAAATCGATTGAAAACAATTTTCTTTTCTAATTTCGATGTTTCAATAACGACGTAAGACCACAAAAATCGATGCTTTTTATTTTTTTAAATTACAATAATAAAGAATGAATTTTCAGTGATTTAGAAAAATCATGAAAAAAAAAGTAAAAAACGAGAATAAGCAGAAATTGCTCTTTCGACAAAGTCACAATTGGAAAATTTCTTTTTTTATCATATCAAAAATAATTACGTGAGGATACTGCGGAACATCCTGGTTGCCTAAAACTTCCACCGTTCGGATAAAAATCGGCGTGTCCGATCGGTCGGACGAAACCGGCAGTGCCAGCGCAGCTGTGAATGACGTCAACGAAACTCGCGTCACTTTGATCCAAACGATCCTTCCGTCCTTTCAGTACCGGTACTTCAAACACTGGCCTCGCCGGATCCAGACCCGTAATACGCCCGATTTTACTGGGAACCGCTGCACCTGCGTAACCAGCAATATGCGCACCCAGACTGTGGCCAAGTATGTGCACGTCCGAGTATGAAAGATTTCCTTTAGCTTTGAGGTACTGTAGAAAATTGCCAAGATGTTCGCCCACCTGGAAAAAAGAAATTTTTCAAAATGAGAACAGTCAAAAATGGATGTCGACTTTGAGAAAATAAATGTACGAGCTTGGGTTCGCCTGAATATATGAATTCAATGATCGTAGCATTAAATTTTTATAAAAACCGAGTTCGTCAATGAACAAACGTTCCCAAGTTTCCAAAGACACAAAAAAATTTATTTTCCCTCTGTTTCAGTTTACTGAGTTGAAAAAAGTAATTTTCTTTTTCGGATACATTTCGTGAAACGAATTGTGAAGAAAACAAGGACAATCATTTACTCGTAAGAGAACGCACGCGATTACGTAAGACTCGAATAACGTGCTTAGCTGCAGACAAAATTGATGAAGATCGGAGAACGATGAAAATAGAGTATGGAGTAGGGATCCCAATGAAACTTTCAAATTATCGTAGTTTTTCTTGTAGGAACGATCTCTTGAATATTTCTATTGTTTAAAAGATTATAAATTATTTGTAGGTTTAAAATTTTCAAGCGAAGCAAACCTTTCGTACACATGTGCACAAATAAATCAGTAAATCAAGGAAAAAAAACAACATTTCTGCGATTCTGCGAAAACTCATTGACTTAGAATACCTATTTAAAGATTTAACGGAACGTAAAAACTAAATATGATTTACTGACTTGTCGTGTCAGACGGGCAGCAGCTAAATATGCTTTGCTGGATCCTGCATTCCAATCAATCACAATAACGTTATAATCGCCAGCAGCGAGATAATTGCTTCTCATATCGGCGACCCAATAGGTATTTGCGCTATCGATCCATCCGTGAATAAGAATTTTAGTAGGTCTGTCCGAGTTAAAATAAGAAATTTGTAAATTTTCTGTATCATCGAGTTTCAAAACGTAAGATTCGTTCCTCTTTTCTCTCGTGAAAAGATTGAAAAAAACGTCTCTGTCGGGGGAGAATGCTGGATACAATACAGTCGATAAGATGGTACGATCGTCATCCATAAGCAACAGCGAATTTATCAATGTTTCACGTCTCATGTCGTCCGTCAAACCATCTTGAAAACTTCTGTCCACTAGAAGGGGCCGATTAGCACTTCTCGCAGCCAAATTCAATTGCATAAATCCTAGAACAAAATCAAAAATTTCAAGTGACGCAAGCACTACGAAAAATAATATTTTTTGCTAAACGAGAAAATCAAAATAAGAATAGAATGGAATTTATTTCTGGAAATTATTATTTAAACTAAAGATTCCGAATGAGTGCGGTGGACGAATGTTAAAAAATTTTTTCTCACCAAGAATAAAAAATCCAGTGATACTTCGTCTCATGATATATGTCCTGCAAAAACTCGGTCGTGTCTCTGATACGAACAACGAAACGACTCAAGAGTATTTCACAAACACGAAACTTGTTTCGCAGAAAAATCTAGCAATGAAATCAGTCATGATCAGCGAACCGCGTATTTTTCTATTCCATCTGACATTGAGCAGAAAAAATTGATTTTATAAATTGCTTGATTTGAAGACTGCACGAAACAGCAATACGCAGAGCACGGAAAAATAATGAGGTTCAAAAGATCAATGCGTCTAAAATAAAATCAAATAACCAATCCCGCATGAAAGGAATCATTTATTGAATAGTCTTTGAGCGTTTCGTGTTACAAAAAAACTTATTTATAGAGTAACTTGATGTAGGAACAATGTGTTTAAGCTATAACAAAATTATTCCTTATTTTTTTCGTATATTTTATATTCATAAAATTATGAAACGCAAGTTTTTCGTATTGACTGCAAATTCTCGATAAAAAAAAAACAGTAAACGTTTGATCTTTCGATCGTCTTATGTTGACAAGTAGTTGTTTCCTATTTTTTGAAATAAATGTTCTTGATTGGGCTTGATAAGTATATTACGATAGAATATTTATGTAAGAATATATTTTTCGTCTCGTTCTGAATAATTTCAACTGAAAGTGAAAATTGAATAAAAATATATTTTTGGACATTCAAGTTATTTTGACTTTATGGCAGCATTCAAATTTTTATAGTATCACCTCGTAACCAATTATTTTTCATTTATTATCTACAATGACTTTTCAGGAAAGAAAAATTTGTAGAGTATTTCTTCATCTTCCATCAAAAATGGAGCATATTTTTTATTTTTAGTAACTGAGAATTTTCATTTTTCGTTTTTCTATTCATACCGAGCTCAAAAATACTTACGTAATTTCAATTTGTATGATTCGATAAAATTACTCACTATGTAGCGATATAGTTCTACGTTCTTTTTGCGAAATTTCGAAAAAAAAAAAAAAGAAAACGAGAAGAATTATTGTCGTTTGAAAAGAATAAAAAGGATTTCATGGGGCCTTCATTTTGAATTATTCAACAAAAATTATTGAGTGAGAAAACCTGCGCTTAAACTTCGTCTTAAGAATTTTATAACGCTTTGATGTATGATGACTTGGCCAGATAAGTGATTTCTTTTCCATATCTGAGATGGTCGACGACGTTGAGACCCAAAAGTGCAGCTTGTTGTCGCATGCATTTGTCCTCTTTTGGTGTAAGACCCTCGGGCAATGGTTGCCGTACAATAGCATCATTTTTCGCGAAGTTTTCACAAAATTCTTTCGCGATTAAGGCGTACTCGTTGACTTCTTGTTCACCCGATCGCAGTTTCAAGCAATTGTGCCACAAATTTTTCTCGGATTCTAGATATCTTCGTTGCAAATCGCTGGCCTAAAATTACGTTTTCTTTGTAAATTTCGTGGACGAACAAATTGAGAAATCGAGCCAATGAATATACATAAATTGTACCAATTGAATCTCGTGTTTCGTGGCGTGGTTCCCAGGCTCCATTCTCAAGGAAATTTGAAGCTCCTCCAAAGCTCTTTTGTATTCACCCATTTTCAACAAAGCTCGGCCATGACTGAAATAAGTCAATTAAATTTTATTTCGTTAACAAATTAAGGGTTTAAAGCAGTGGAAAGCCTGCCGAAATTTTTCTGACATGTGAATCTGAGTTCAGGAAACGGTCAATTTTTACCTTACAACCACGAAACGAATGCAAATTATTCGTTCGATTAAATATTAAATCATGGAAGATGATCGAATAATTTGAAAATCATTGAAATTCAAAATTTATTGGATTGTTTGAGCTTACTGGAAGTGAGTTTTAGCAGTAGGATTCGGTACTCTCAAACAATTCTTGCAAGCTTGTCTGGGTTTGTCCTCTTTGTTGTAACAGATTGCCAAATTTCCGTAAACTCTCGATAACAAACGTTTCATCTCGATCTCTTCTTCTTCGTTCTCCAGAGGTACTTTTTCGAGCATTTCAGCCGCTCGATTATATCTTCAGAACATAAAAACGATTGTTTCTGAATCGGTGTTTTTCTTTAACTAAAGTTATTCACAAAATTTTCTTTTCGAGCGAGGTGTTAATTCCTTATTTTCAATTGATTTTGAAGCCGGAAATTCAAAAGAACAAAACTACTCGACGAACAATCTATCTTCAGATTTTCAGAAATTACCAGACAACGTTTCCTATTGTGAAAAGTTTTGAATACAATCTGTTGATGTCGAAAAAAAAAAAGCAAAAAAGGAACTATTTTTCAACTTTGTTCAATAATGAATAAATTATTTACTACGCAAAGTTTTTTCATTCATACAAATATATACTTAGCCAATTGAAAGTGGATTGATACTCACTCTCTGATAGCTTGCCTGGGTTTATTGCGTTTAACGCTCTCAGCAGCGGTTTTAATGAGAGCCATGGCTCGAATTTTAACGTGCTTGAATTGTCGAGCCTCGCCATTGCATTTGGTTGAGTTATCGACGGAGCCACCTTCCATTATATCAAGGACACGAACAATGAAAACAACTTCAGCGGATTCTGGTATGAGCGGTAAACAACCGAGTTCTCCCCAAGCGTAGTCAGGATGAATGACAAATACAGCAGTTTCGTGTTTCCTCATTGTGCTCATACCGTAGTCAAGTCCCCAGATTAATTCACCCTGACCAAGATGATACTTTCTCGGTGCGCCGAAAGCAAATGTTGAATCGAAAGGTTCATCTTGGTGCTCAAAATATCCCCCATAATGGACCGTGACCAAAGAATTATAGCCGGCAACATCTCCGACTCCTGTCTGCCTTACGAGTTTTGTAATTTTTCCATCGCCCAGAAGGTCCTCGGACTTTGCTCTTATTTTTTCAAAACTTATGCACCAAGGTGACATTACTTCACCCAGATCATGTGGATCATTTTCATCTTCTTCAGCAAACTCCTCCATATTTAAAAATTTTATCATCTCGTCGTTTGTCAAATGAACATTTCGATTATAACTTATTGGGTCAGCAGCTTCTTCCTCCAGCTCATCACTCATATCTATCACAAGACCATCTTCCGACATTAAGTCTCTGGAGAAACATAATTCATTTATTCTTGGAAGATATCGTTGGGACATACAGCGAATGGAATAATCAATTTTTTACACGAACGATCAATCATTTTGTTGAATTTTATATGTTTATGAAATGGTTCATGAATTTTGAAGAAAGTGGCGATAGCTCCTGTCGATATGAAGCCTTGGCTACCTTGAAAAATCATGCTCCATAGTTTATTAACAATCAGAATATTTTTTTGATACACTTTTATCTGCTATACAAAAGACGGGCAAAAACGAACTAGTAAGGAGAAAATGTTTGTTGGTACCGACTTCTAGCAATGACTCGAGCTACCGACAGTCTGAGCTAAGTCTCTTTTCTCTCGTATGAATTGTGTAGAGTAGAAATAGACAAGGAATCATTGATTTCTGTAAGGCTTTAAACAATAGTCTACAAGTTGATACAAAATATTCTGAACAATGTAAGTAGAAATACAGCAAAATTTAGAACCGTCTTTTACAGAAATTTGATTCTCAACAATGATGTTATTTTCTCTTCAATATTTGATGTCTGAACTTTGCTAAGTCTCCACATTATCATAGTTACACGATTATCCATCAATTTTTTCCGGACATCTAGATTTTGTCATGTTTTTAACTATTACATTCATGACTGGATTCAAATGTGGTTTCAGTAATAAATACAAAGGTTTTGAATACTTGTTGATTTCTTATTTTTTGAATAATTATTTCTTTTGTTCAATAAATAGTGCCTTACAATCTCTTGTTTATCTGACGATTATTTCTTTCTTTTCATTCCAGTTAATAATTCTACTCTGTGTCATCTGTTAAATTTTCAACAATTTTATAGACACATTAAAGCGATTTTTTTATCCGAGTCAGTATTAAAACTCTGCAGTGTCTCGAGATTATGTCATGCGATTTTTTTTGTGGCTGCAGAAAATGGAAAATATTCATACCAAAAAAAAATATTAAAATCTGGAAATTTGCAAAAAGCAAAGAAAATCGTAATGCAAATAGAAAACAAAAACACGTGATAGGAACAGAAAAAATACTTTTTCCAAGAAGAAATAACATAGAATTTGCTAGCATACTATACCAAGTATTTTTTAGTAATAGATACATAAAACATAAAAATTAACAAGTTCATCTGCGCAATACAATGTGCAGCTGAACTAGGAAACAGTAAAAACAAAGCAAATAATCGACTTTATGTGAACAAGACACGATATTCTTTTTGTAATATGACGAAAATTTTAGATAAAGGTCGAACGAAAGCCGATGTCGGGTTTAGTACACAGAAAATTTTCGGATTGTCGATTTCTTGGCCTTCTCGTATTTTTAATTATCAAAAATAATCACATACTTGAGAGTCATGCCGTCGAGCGCGTTCATCAGTTTCGGCATTGTTGAATAATACAACGATAAATTGCTGGAGCTATCATAAATTGAAAATCGTAATTAGCCGGTTAATTCCTCGTGATGAACGCAATTCCCAAATCGTCAAGCACTGAGCACTGGTCTGTATGTAGTTTTTTTTTTTAAAGTCAACACAACTCAAAACTCGTACTGTATTCACTCCCTTACTCACTCTAGAAACAAAGAAATAATAACAAAGGATCCCACTTGAGTCTGTAAGGTCGCGTTCCGAATCGCGCTATATTATATACATATATTGGGTGTCATGGTTGCGTTTGAGCGCTGTTCGCACAATCCCAGGTAGCAATAATGTCCAAACGACACCTATAAGTTGCCGTTGTCAGGTTACCGTTGTGACATTACTGTTAGATAACCATATGACACCTTTTTAATGATATCGAATTTTCTATTATCTTCCAGATATCTTTTTTTCGATATCATATTATATAAAAAAAATGATGTCCAAATGTTAACGTATAATGTAATCCGATTGATAACTATTTCTAGACACCGAAAAGATGTCAATTTTACGACAAATCGGTGAAATGGCAACGCTTGGATGTCCTAAAATTGACATCAATCGGATAACTTTTGCGGTGATGAAAAGATAACTTACAGATGTCTAAAATCAGTCATCAATAAGATAACATTCAACGATAACCTTTGGGCATCAGTTTTTTCCCGATTTAAGATATCATAAAAATGACATCTGAACGGCAACGATGTCGAACTATGAAATAGATGCCCTAATTAAAATGTCATTATGGTAACTTTAGGTTGTCACACATTACATTGCAGTTTTTTGGCGGGAAGTACAAAACTGGTTATCCAATTGTCATCCAAAAGTTGTCCGAAAACTGACAATGATAATAAAGCGTAAAGCGTTTCCGCTTCGTGTCGATTATTGCTCCGGAATATAGAGGTTGTAGTAAAAAGTGTGATAAATTCTGTGCTCGCGTGAATAAAATTTCGAGTTCCAGTACACGCATGTGAGTAGATATGCGTTTTGTTTTTTCTTGATTGTTTTTATAATTACACGTTATTTAATGGTGCAAAATTTTTATAGTTGCTGCTCGACGCATCGATTTTTTCACGCCACAATAAGAATTATAAAAGACGAAGAACATTTTTCGAGACGTCAAAATAAAGAAATAAGTAAGTATAAATAAAAAAATATATATGAGACTATGGGTCCCCCGTTTAAACCTTTTGTTAAACTGTCTCGTCGACAGCAACGAAGGCGAGTTAGGTTAATGGTGCAAAACGACATTAATTCTATTCGCAATGTTAACGGTGTTGATAATACTGTGCAACAGGTAATATTCAAAAAACGCCATGGAATCAATTATGGAAGATGGAGTTACCCAGCAATTCGTATGGACACTTGGATCCGAGGAGAAAACGCAAAATATCCAAATTCACATTTCCGGCTCTATTAATCGGTACGTATTTAGGAATATATCTATATATGCCATTAAATTGATGTAAATGCATGATTAGTTTTTATTTTTACTTTTTCAGCAATCGTTCGTGAGGTATTCCCGGGAACAAAAATCAAAGATATTGAGGGTCGGATTGCTGATTGGCTTCGTCGTGGGGGCGACCGCATTAAAGCAGCAATAACAGCAGCAAATAAGAGGCAACTGCGCCAGGAAAATGAAGAGTAGTGACTTGTCCAATTTCATCCACTTCCATTATTATAATCCAATTTTTATCAGTCAATTTTTTCAAGTTGGTAAATTTAAGATTCTCATCTGTGATTTTCATCTCAGAATTCTAAGTCAATTCTTTTGAACTAATTATTTAGTTCCTCATGTGATAAAATTGCTTAAGAACTGTTAAAAAAATGATCTCATATTATGAAATGTCAATATCTAAATATATAATATATATTGTTTCAATCGTTTATCTCTCTTTTGTTGAACATATAATAGCGCAGATGATGAAAAATTTGATTACTCGCAATAATAAAATGTGGAATGTATGTTTTGATTCTTAATGAAAGGTTTAAAACTTTTTCTTGAAGTTTCCGCTGGAAACTTTTAAGATAAATAAACTTTATAACTTTTTGTTAACTTTCAAAGTATACATTATAACTATTGTGAGTAACAAATCTTTTCATCATCTGTGCTTGTACCCCTCCTATTCCAGTGGTAAATAACATGTCCATTTAATATTACTATTTGAGACCGTTTAGTCGTCGTTTTGTTAACTTTCTCGACTATCTATAAGATATCTTTCGGATAACTATGGGTTTCTTGCAATTTGATATCTGAAAAAGATATCCTTTAGATATTATCTGTTCGATAGCTATATGATGGCATATGGATAACCGGCAAGGGTTGACCGTCAGTTGACTAATTGTTATCGATTTTATGTTAACTTTAAGTTAAGATTTGGACGCGAATAAGTTATCTGCCAAGCGGACATAAGTGATACAAATGGTAAACCAAAAAGGCATCCATTTGTACAACTAAAAAGTTATCCGGATCTTTTTTTGGTTATCTTTAAGATACCATAAAGATAACCTATTGCTACCTGGGATTCGAACCGCAGCTTAAGCACTTTTGATTTATTTTTATTTTGTTTTTATTCTTCTCCAAGAGTAATAAACCACTGAATGTTTTAAATATAACACCGTACACCACTGATCGACCACCAAGCGATTTACAAAAAAAAAAGTAAAAATCATCATTGCTAGAAGAGGGGCTAATCCCGGGTGATGCTTTTTGAAATTCATTTTTTGAGAAAATTATAAACAATGATCTGAGTGCAACACCAAACACTACCGTACGACTCTCAAGTTATGCATGAAAATAAAAATCAAATTACTCCACGTGGACGAGGTGGGAAAGATATACCTCTATCTCTCTCGCCCGACCTAGAGTACAGTCGGTATCGAAAGTATAAATGACCTCAAGCACAAAGCACAAGACCGTGCTTCGAGCTTGAAAAACCATAAATTTACGAAACACCAGGTTTTTGTAATTTCTGTTTATTTTGGTGGAAGGCCGGCAAAAATACCGGTGAATTCTGTTCACAATTTTCTTAAAGCGCGCTAAAAGTTTTGTCATAAACTTTTCTTCGTACTGTACTAACCACGCGGTGGGGGCCATAGAGAGACGCCGCTTCGTTACCATGACAACAAAATACAGACGCGAAACATGTAAATACAAACAATTGAGAACGCAAGAAAAGTGTAATGTAGCAAGTGTAAAAAGAGAACGCAGGAAAACTCGTTATCGCAGAACATCGACCGCGATACCGCTCACTTGTTCTTTCGCATGAATATTATTGTTAAAATTTTTAAGGAACCATGTGGAAGAGCACCGTAATAGAAGCATCGGACAAAATATTTCCAGGCTTAGTGTACCATGATCGCGAAAAAGAATTTTGGGACATGGGTAATAATGATTAAAAAATAACCAACAATGAGACATAAAGTTTTTGTTTGAATCGTCCAATTGTTTACGAATAAAGAAACACTTCATGGGTCACAGGACACTTGGTGAGATCAAGTCTTCCGTTGCAAATTGCCTTGTATACGAATGTCTGGATTTTCTGTATCTGGTTCCTCATCTCCCTCGCAAGTTTGGATTCCAAAGTAATTATCTTTAGATCAAACAAATAACGTTCCAGCTTTTCATCATCGGAGTTGACAAGTGTAATTTTTTGTTTGTTATCCTGTATATTTTTCTTTTCTCAATGCAAATATTACTTTGGATACCCAGTCTCTGAGCTGTCAAACTGATCAAATCCTTGTTACATCTGTCACCGAAAAGCTATTCATTTTGCTCACAAGGAAAATCTCTCGACACACATTTCAGATACTACAAAAAACAAAAATTTATGCTGAATCCGGATGATGAAAACTCCAACTCAATTCGTTATTACATCAATTTTTTTTTTCAGTATTTTCATCTCTCTAGTTTGTACAAATTTATCACAATCGCCGTGTTAATCGTTTACTCGGTGCTCGAGTGTGCCAGATTGTATTTTGGATACCTTGGCAACTTGGCTGATAAGGTACATTATCGTTATTTTTCTCCTGTTACTTTCTGATGACCCCGAAATTTGTTACTGATTCTCTATTCCATTGCAGATTCCGGAGCTTGCCAGTTTTTGGCTCATTTCTACGCTGCTGCAATTGCCTCTCATACTTTTCATGTTGCTCGATGGAAAAACACTGCCATTTCTTATTGAAAGCATAGCACACGGTTGTATGCTTCTCCTTCTCATCATAGAAATCATAACGGGAACCATTGCACTGAAGAAAACAGCGGATCATCATGCAAAGAGATTTTACACCGCCCAATCTTATGGAATTGATTGTAGAACACTGAACCGGTAAACCAAGCGAATATACAACATCTTTGGAGCAATCGATCTGCACTATTTTTATTAATTTACCGTAAGGATGATCTTTTCTTTTTTAAAATATCATTACTGGTCCGATGTTCACTTATTCATAACGATGCGACTTTTTCCCAAAAATTGTCCATAACGAGGCTCATGGTACAAATACTTGAGAGAACCGCTTTTCTACATTTTTACATATTTAATTTTTCAATACGCAAAACAAGAAAAGCCGCTTTATAAAAAATATTAGTTTTATTTCTTAAAACTTCCACTTTGCTTGTAAAGTTATTTTATGAACGACTTATAAAAAATAGGAATAGTCTACATTTTAAAACGAAAGAACAGCATTTTTGGGAGGTACATTCGAATTTCAAGATGCAATTCATTAGTTTTCCTCGTCAATCCTTTGTCATAAAAGGCTTTTCAAATATTCCTTTAAAAATTACAAATATACATTATGCTCATTGGCCCATTTATAACTCGGATAATTTAACGAACTTAAACTCAGAGGCTTGAAAATAATAATTGAAAGTAAACATATTTTCTGTAAATATTAAAACTATCGATTCAGTGAAAGGTTCAATTTCTGTTATTCTCAAGACCGTATTCCTCATAAAAACAATGCAGCGTTTCCACGTTCGTTTTAAGGGTTCTTGTAAAATCGCTCATTACTTGAACAATCGAATCTTCTTTAGGTGCTATTTCGTTCGCCAAAATATGTAAGACGTACGATCGACTCGGTACCATTCTCGAGAGGAGCTTGGAAAAGAAATAATCCATCAGTGTTTCAAGGAAATGTCTCACTAAACATCGAATTACCAAATGGTTATCTACCCCGAACAATTGTTTCGCCATCCAACCGTGGTACGGCTCTAAAGATTCCTCGTACGATTTCTTCAATATGGCCACGAGATCCTCGGTCCCTTTCTTCGCTTGGCAGTCTTGGACGATTTTTTCGAAGAAAGAATGAATCATGTGCAAATCTCTGCAAACCCGACAATTGAAAGACTCATAACACCATTTTTTAACAACTCATCGCCGCGAAAGATAATCACAGGGACAATAATTATGACCGATCCATTCGATATGTGGATATAGATGAAAACGACCCCAATTCCATTAGAAATACTTTTTTTTTTTTCATTTTTTCGAAACTATTTCTTTCCACAGAGTTTTCATTATTAAAGAGTACGAAAAACAACTTAACCATGTTCCTTCGTTAACAAAGAACGATGAGAATAGTAAATAATTGAATCGTACTGAGAGAGGTTGAAGTCGTTTTCGACCCAATTGTAGAATGCACGATTGAGAAAATAGCTTGTAAAGGTCTCAGGTCAATTGGCCTTTCACCTATAACTTGAGATACCTGTAATTTTGTTGAAAGTTTCTCAATCTTTGGTATCAAAGGAGGAAACATTGATTCGTTGTCAAATCGCGTTGGTTAGTATAGTGGAATTTTTCAAAATTGAAATGCATTCTTTCGAAAAATGTATGGATCAATTTTTACGATTCTGTTACAAAAATTAATAATACTAAAAGGAGAAGGAGAAACCAATAGAATGAAATTTTGATTCGGAAAGCTTTGCGGATTAAAAATCGTTGAAATAACGATCATAAAAGCATAGAAATTATTGAGGATTCGGTAAACCAGAAAGTTGCATTTTACCTCGTCAACCAGAGCAATGCATTTGTCGCGATATTCTTGTCACCTACCGCCACTTCCAACAAAATCATATCTTGCAGTGTAGAGTTTATTTCTTTATCCAACAAATATCCTGCATTTACTTTCTGTAAATGAATTATTTTCATTTCTTTAGAATGAAAGCACGTTATCGACTTTGCTTTAATTTTTGACTCACCTCGATGTTTCCTTGCATGTCATATTTCACAGGAGCGAAAAGTTTGCCAAATTTTTCTAAAATGTGAAAACGAAAAGATGAATTATAAGAATGTTACATGGGCGTATTCGACTAGGGCGCTTTTAGCTATTAAAGCTGTTCAAAAGCGTCCAAGTCGATGGCAGACCATGTGTGATGGACGTTGGTAGATCGAGAGGTTGGTTGAGTCAGAAGTTCAACTTGCCAATTAATTTGACGACGCCACGAGATGCATTCAAAAATGTTTTCGTGTCAATTCTGTCGTTGACAACGTCAGGAAAGTGGGTAAATATTTTGCAAGAAGATTCTCGATTGCTTTTCTTGCTCATGCTATGATTTGACGTCGACATTTTATCCTCGAATACACGAAGATCGTCTATGATATACAACCGCGGTGATAAATCGTGTCCCCTTCGTTCTTTTGTTTTTTTCGTTCACTTCTAATTACCAACAACTCGTTTTTTCCCCCTGACGGTCGCGCTATGAGACTTTTTCCCAAACTTCCATGAAAATTATGCGGGACATAAGCATTCGAAATTTTTCGTAACTACCCTAACTGAATTTTTATTCCACTCACTCTACTTTAAATTCATTTTCAATTTTTTTTCAATTTTCTCGTCCATGATGAATAGGATTTTTACTTATTCTTTCCTCAGTGAGTACTCCAGCTGTCTGGATCACCGTTTTCAGAGATTTTTTAAGGATAGTTTTGATTTATTCCATCCTCAAAGTCATCTTAATAAACAAGGTTTCAAACAACAATACGATCTCAATACCTCGAACCATTGAATTGGTAAAAAAAAGTAGAAAACTCCGAACATAGCTGATTTGTAATTGCCATTGTATTATTTTCTCTCACATAGTTTACAATTCTTTCGGGTCTCTTCACAGATACATTATATTGTCTTCTGTAATTTGTCGTTCGGCTAACCTAACGTTATTAAAATAATTTATGCAATAATACTGTACATATATACGAGAGGTTAATACAATATACAAGTTTTTGGTACAGCCTAGCGAGTGTCGTGTGTATATTTGATGTATATATATATATGCATATCGCCACACGATTGAGTAGTGTCGTTTTATTCCTGAATTTTCGAAGGTGATAAATACGAAAAACAAATTGGAAGGTGAGGACACGTATGTCTTTTCTTTCTTTTTTTTTTTTTTTTTTGTATTGTGCTTCGTGTTTTCCACGATATTCAACGTAATCGCGACATTAGCATTATTGGTTGAGACATGGAATAAGGGATACAGGGAACAAAAAGTCTTATTTTGTATCTTGAAACATACGAGGCTATATCGCGTACTAAATGCGTTTGTATGTTTCAAGATTTGTACTGACTCGGTGGAATAATCCATCTTAACATTGCGCGATAATCTATTCCCGTCTGTCCCAATCTCATTTTCGCGGTGTCTTTATTCCTTCCGGTTTATAGATTAATATCAATATATTAGGTTTTGTTTTGTCTGGAAAGGATCGTCTGTCGCGGTCGCGCTAAACTAATGCTCACGATCGACGAATATCAATGAATAACTGAGTGGAAGCAAAAAGGCTCGAAGCTCAAACGAGCAATTAATTAATGTTCGCACTAGCTTGTCGATAGCAAAACTTTCGTCTATCGATAATAATCAAATCGAACTAGCATTTTTATCAAGCAAAATAGACATCAATTGGATTGATCGGAAAATCGAAGATTTTTTTTTGTTGATTATCCTCAGAAAGCCGTTGGTAGCGGATGCTTCAAAATATTTCCAAGTGTATCTTCGGCGACGATTGTTAAAGGAACGGGACACTGAGGCGGTGGCAATGGCACCAGTGCTTCTTGAGGAGGACGATTGCCCGGAAATTGCCGCGAACTCACAACCAATCCACCCGAAGATTCTCGCAATTCCATTACTCGTACTCCGTATCTCGAACGCACAGTATTTCTGTAAATTAATATTTTTTTTCATCATACACTAATAGTAACGTAAGAATTTTACACCAACTAAAATTTCGTTACACTATAACAGTACCATGAGTTTTTTTTTTTTTTTTTTCATAAAAATCTAGAAGAATAAACAACTGACTTGGAATCACCTGAAGCCTCGTACTCAAGAATCCACGGATTTTCTATGTATAATTTTTCTCTTTTTTTAATTCAATCGTTTTCGCTGGTTTACTACTAATTCATAACCGGATGTACCGGCAGACAAAAATTTCAACTTATTGCATTGAATTCTGATGACAAGAAGCCATTATGAATCAAATATATTGAGAAGGTCCGTTGGAAAAATTTAGATTCTTTAACAGATTTACGAAAGTATAATTCATTCAATTCATTTGTAATAATAAGGTATAATTCCTTCGTTTTTTTCATACCAAAGAGAGTGGTATATGACGAAAGTCGTATTCGTTGAATATTTAATGATGGAAATGTATGAAGCGGCAATAATTTCCGACAAAGTGCAAGGAATTTTTTTCCAATTTACTTTAAACTCGAGTAAAATTGTCTATTAACAGATAAATCGAAATAATTGAACGATTGGATGAATATAAATAATGACCTCTTAGCGTCATATTGGATCATCTCGCGGTGTTCCCGATTGTGAAGGTTATCGACTCGTCCGTTGAACCAGCGGTGATAAGCGAGTAGAGCGGCGCAAGAAGGGCCCCAGAAGGTTCGATCAGGTTGTGGAGAGTTTTCTTGAGCAGTGATAGTTTTGGCGAATGATCTGTTGAGTTCAGGGCTCGCTGGTGCTGACAATCTTCCGGGTTGTTGTCTGGGGCTGGAGGATGGTGATGGTCTTGAGGTTTCGGAGAACAATCGTCCGCGTCTGGGGCTAAGAATAACGGGTTGTTGAACGGTAACGGTGACGCTGAGGGGTCTGCTAATTGCGATGGTAGTATGTTGAGGGTCCCTGCGTATAGGATTACGATTGAGATCAATTCCGCAGCCGCCGACGAAGACACGATCGACGTAGTCAAAGCCACGGCCCATTATGCCTTCCCGCGTGTGGCCAAGATCGAAGGTGTGACCAAGCTCATGGAGGACCGAGCCGAGAGTGGTCGCTAAGCAGCCGCCATGGGTGCCCCGATAATTGCTGTCGTCCATTAATTGTTCCGTATCGATAATCGTCGTGTCAAGAAACTTTGGCAATACTTGAGCCATGCAAGTTGGCCACGTGTGGAGGCAAGCCGAGCCAAAAAGTGCGAGACCTCCGCCACCTAGAGCAGCGTGTCCCTGGGTTCTCGCTAGAGTTGCCTCGTGAGTTCGTGGATTCGGTGCTCCTCGGTATCTCGTGCATGAAAGAAAAGCCATGTATTTTCGATCCCTCGATGCCAACGGTCCCGTCATCAATTCCCGTCCAATAAATTCCCAAAGCTGACGCTGCGTCATGCTCCGTGCTTGATCGACATCCAACATGCTATGCATTACGAGGCACTCGGGACCGTCGAGGTCTCTCTCAAGCTGAAAAGTTTTTCTCCCGTGACCAGCTTCTCGCAACTTTTCCGCAGTCAATGTCTGAAGCAATCGGGCTCCTAGACCTATTCGCGTTGCCGCACTTTCCGGTGATCGATCCTCGTTTCTTGGACCTTGAAAGTATCCCTCGTGTCCCGAACATATTACGTACACCGGCGTTACTCGCAGCCTCGTTGTTCGCGGCTCGTGGACCAACGTTATTTTTTTCCTGTGACTTCCAGCCTCGATCTCTAGCCTGTTTGCTCCTCGACTCAAATCCACCAGGATACGAAACTCTCCACCCACCACCGGCCATTGGGATGATACATTTTTCAAGCCTCGCACGCTCACGTATGAACAAAGCGACGGTGCACGACCGCGTATCAGAGCGAGGCTGTACGTCAATATTTCACCGTCAACGAGATTACTTATTGCGATTCCCTCGCAGTTTCCATTTGACATAAAAGCATGGCGACGCTGGTTGTTGTCCGTTAACGTTGCGTCAGCAAGTACCTGTCAATTCAAATATCAATTTTTTTTTTCTTTTTTTATTTATCCCTTTTGTTTTCTCTCTCATCGCGAGCTTCACAAATTTTATCATCTCGATATTTACGCTCTCGAGTCTACGTCAATAGCGTCTCCTTTTATATCTCTATGAGAGCTCGTGCCAACAGGGTCAATTCGTGCAAATCAACACACAATTTTGATCCCTCCGAGCGACCAGCATCGAGTTTTATTTTTCAATTTAACTACTTTGGCTATCGACTCCCAGACGTATCGTGCAATCGAAAACTGTCATTTTTTTTTGTCTCTTGAAATATAATGGCTCAATAACGCCGAATAAGCCCTGTCTATCTTTTTTGTGACATAATATTGTTCCTTTCGAGCTTTTCTGTTTGATTGTGTTATTTCGAATCTCCTACGTGGATTCTATTGAGATGCTTTGAATATCAAATAGAGCAGAGTTGAAAATCGAAACGTAAAGTTCTCGTTTAACGACGTTTTGTTTTACGTTACGTTTTTTTTTAATTTCGATGGCTGGCGCAGGCGTTATGCGTTTGCTCACGCGATCAGCTGATTTTTACGATTATTTTACACAAAATGTTTTCACTCGATCAAACGGCAAAAAATATCTCGGAATATTTCTGCAAGGACACGAATGAGCTAAATGCTTTGACCTGAGCTTACAATGAAACCCAATCCCTAGATGATTGAATGAATAAATAAGCCAAATTTATATAATTCGTTGTGAAAATAAATGTATTTCAAACGAGATCAACCAGTTATGAAAAACTTTAAGGAAAAATGCTTTAAATTGTGAATCAAAACGTATATCTTTGTGTACAAAATCGATCACTCTTAAAACTGAAATAATTGCGATGTCGAAGTTTGTATCGTCGGGATGCAAGGACGAAATTCCTTTGTTCCTCCGTAACAAAGCACAACAGTTATTTGTAGTGTTTCGCTGCGATCACACTGACCAAGATTTTTCCGAATTGCGAGCTTTCATGGGTATTCTTGAAATGATACGATGTCTTCGAAGTTTCTGTCAGTAGTGGAGATGACAGGCGATTCGATGTATATTTTTTAGTGTCAAACTCAATTCACCTTTCAATATTTTTGTAGGATTTAGTGCGAGCGAGAGAGAGATGAAAAAGATAATAAAATCATTCGTAGTTTAGTGTATATTCAAACTTGTAAACATCTGCTGGATTTTTATGAAAGTTAGGTTAGAAAGACTAGAATTGAGATTGAAGAATGAGTTTGTTAATATGAAGATAAGAATTAAAAGTATTCAAAGAAACCAGAGAATCTGAGAACAATTATCGAAAGCAGATGCGATGAATTTTAATATTACGAAAACATCTCTTACTCGTTTTGAGATTCTGTACCCGCCGTAATTCTGACGTTTATGTTTCATCTCGCTCGCATTTATATACTAAAGGACTGAGAAGCAGACAATAATAAAAAGCGATATTTGACCATCTTATGATAAGAATTTTCTTCAACGAAATGAAAACTTGTATTGCTGATGACGAACGCTATCTAGTGACTGAAAGACAAACTTTTCTACTGCGAAAGACAGACCGACTGAGAAGTAGTGAGCCCGAAAGAGACAGCTGCTCCTAGAAATTTTACATCAACTTCTACCGATGAAGAATATTCCGAGAATAAATTTTAACAAATACCTCATTTCCGATGTGTTACGGAATGGACACACACGTGAACACAGAGCTTAGTAATTGTCTTGAAATGCGAACCTCTGAAAGATGCGGAGCTCTTACCAACCGAGTAAGTTGACTGCTCCCTGTATCAGTCGGTAAAAATTCTGTGTTCATGTTTTCTCCTACATATATTTATAACATTTCAAGGGAAATGGGAATACTGAGAATCGCAGTGTTCGATTTTTCAACACAGAGAGTGTGGACGGTGGTTTTTTTTTCCTCGAACATGAGAATTTTCATGCGAATAACGTCAACGTTTCCGTATCTTTATCAGCTCGATCGGTGTTTTTTCCGCGAGGATTCATGACTGAAAAGTCTTCGATCGAGTTAATGACCTTGAAGCAATGATAAAAGCTACAAATCGATCAAATGCCGAGAGGCAGCAATAGGAATTTCCCCCAACATCCAGAAATTATTGCGTTCGCATATTCGTTAAAAGCATTGTTGTAAGAAAATCTTGTACCGAAATTCGGTTTAAAAATTGAATCATTCTCACGAATATTTGCTTCGAAAAATCTTTAAAATCAGCTGATTGCGATGAAACACGTAACTCCCGTGTGTTTTTGGTAGTACGGCACTCAGAATAAAAAAAAAAAAACCTCAAACCTCGCCGGGCGCCAATGATCGAAAAAATAACAACAGTACATGGTAGAGAAGGAATATCGATTACATACTATTGGCATAATATGTTAGCAGAGTCACGTGTGAGTGTCAGGTGTCTAGAGAAGCCTGGTCTCTGTGCGAAGTATAGAGAAATGCTTCACCGGGGAAAATTGAAGTAGCAAGTAGTATGAGTCAACGTGTGTCGGAAGGCAAAAGACAACAGCACCCGTGAGTTTAAGTGCGTGTGTGGGTGCGCGCGAGAGCGCGTTTGTGTGATATTGAGGCGGCGCCGGAGCTGCTGGTGAGCTTTGCAGGACACGCGTGTGACTCACCACTTATTTATCAACGCCCACGTCCTAATAAACACAAGCTTACAAGAGCGAAAATACGACACGCACATACACTTTGAGGTAAACGGAGTTTAGCACTGATTGGTAATCGGATGAGGAGCTTTTTATTGTGCCAACAATTAATCCGTAAATTGACATTTTATTGACAAATACTTCCCGTCGCGAAGTTTGTTAAAACAAAAAAAAAGGGAGCTGTCAAATGATTTCGAGCGAATAAAAACTCAAAAGTTAGTGTACACACTTACCATTTTGGCAGGAAGCACTCGAGTATAATAAGGGATTGCCGCAGTATACGACGAACATCCAGCCGGTTCGGAACATGCGGCGGGACTGTGGCGCCGAGACGTCGGACGCCGGTACTACGGCGCCGATGCAGCGGCGCATGCAGCCTTCCGGTCTGCGCACCCGCACTATTTCAACCCCCACTCGAAATCTTTCGCTCTCCCAACCCCATCTTCATCTACTTGCTGTGGCCTGTGGACCTCTCGCTTTTCGTCTTTTTGTTTTTCTATTTTTTTCACCCTTCAAGGGCCGATTCTCTATCACTTTCTCACTTTCTTCTTTCTGACAAGAAAGCGCCGCAGCAGTATTTCGCGATTCTTGCCATGCTTTCGAGCACGATTTTCTCTCATCTTCAGTAAAACCCTTAACACACTTTATATTCACAAAAGCTTGAGACCTTCGTTCATTCAAATTACGTCAACTTTTTTCTGATAGATTCCGTTCCAAATTATCGTTTTATGGTAATCGCAAAAATTCAACGATTGTTGAAGTATTTTTTCGCATTCTTCGAATTAGATTTTTCGATGTTTTTCCTCTCGCGTTGCGACATAATCGTTCGCATTTTCAGTCCACGATGGTAAAACAGGCTCGAAAACGACTCCGGCTTTTTCTTTAGTATAAAATGGTCCTCGTATACGATACTAAGGTTTAATTATACATCAATCTTTTCGTTTTTTCATAACGAAAACAATGGTATGTAGTAAAGTCGTATTTGGTGAAAATTTAATGATAAAAAATGTGTAAAACGAAAAAAGCTTAAAAAAATGCAAAAATCATTTGTTCGACCGAAAACACCGGGTTTGTTTTTGATCGATCCTGTGTCACGATAATTATATCGATTTTTGAAAATTCAAAAATACGTCAAAATACAATCGAATATTGACGCGAGTCAACCGAGCCAGACCAACCACGCTGTGTTCGCTGCAATCCAATTTTTTTTTTAATAGAAGTAACCGGTCGTTCGCCCTGCTTCAACGGCCGGCCTTGTTCAGCTTTTTTTGCTGAAATCTCAGTTGTTTATTGAGCGATTCGTGAATTTTCTGTGTCCTGAACCTCAGCATAGTTTTCCCTACAATAATAGTAATTTTTCGTTTAAGGAGTTTCGGTACAGGCGATACAATGTTGCCATGCTAAAAACACAAGAATTTTCAAAAAGTTCAGAATTTTATAAAATTTGTTGAACATATTCGTTTAGTGCCAAATTTGACAATACAAATTTTTTCAGATTTTTCTTCTACACAGTTATCGAGTAATTGAAGACTAAAGTTCACGTGTATAAGCATAGCGTTTCCATATATATAGGTATACACTTCGGGCATAAGAAATCTGCTTTAATGCGTAATTACTCGATAACTAAGTAGAAGAAAATTTTGAAAAAATTTGTCTTTTCGTACTTGATGTTGAAGAACATTATCACCAAATTTCATTAATTTCTTAACATTTTGCCTTTTGTACCGAAACTCCTTAAGGTACTACCCCCATGTAAATCACGTTATTAAGAAGAATTTTTATCATTATTTTTTTAATAAGAAAATGCTTTACAATATTTTAAATCTTTTCATACGTTATCATTGACATCTTATACCACACAAAAAAAAAGTTTTTAAGTCAATTTTACGATGATTAGTCATTGATTTATGGAGTCAAAGTGGAGCCTTGGAAAAAAGACAAGGGTGGCGGGGTACGTCTAGAGGCTGCTGTAATGATCTGAATAAAAAAAATTCAAAATAATTATCGTTAAGTAGGCTTGCCGCTATCACCTGAACCAGGATCTTTTATTTTTATGCATAATTAACAAAATGGCAGAGTAAAAATTAAAAAAAATTTCTAAATCAGGTTTTTTGTTGATGTAAATTGTTAAAAAAATTCTTTAAATATTGTAAATATTGAAAAGACCGATCGGATAGATACAACTTTGTGGACGGGTGACTCGCGATTGATATAAAATGTAGTTTCGAGAAAAACGCGTTTGAAGATTTTATTAAAAAAACGGCGACCAACCTGACGCGCATTCCGTTTGGTACCACGACTTCTAAAATATTCTATATATTTAGATCTGAAATTTTTACAGTATATTTTCAACATGTTTTGCTTGTTAAATATGTAAAAAAGAAATGATAATCGATTTTTTGAAATCGTCACAGACACAGGGGTAGTGAACCGTGTAATTCAATGCTCCAGAATAAAAAATAATCAATTCTCCAGAATCATGGCTCTCTGTTCTATGGTTTTTTCTATTTCTCGTATGATTTTTGCACCGGAATATCAAATCAAATATCATAATATCAAATGTTGACGGTATAAAATCCGATATTTATATCTCCAAAGTGCGATACTGATCGAGAACGACTGTCGGATATGCGAGCGCTTAGCAGTGGTTCTAAAAATTCTTTTGTACGTGATTTTTTTGATTGTTATCACATTCGATTTATCTCCCGTAACAATATTTTGTAGCACAATTCGATAAATTATTTTTCATTCGAGTTCAGATTTCTTGGTTATAAATTTTCTCAGTCCGTGTGATAATATGCCAATGTTGAATCGATTTAGAAGAGCGAGCACCGGGTATTTTACTCTGTCGGTTAAAAGCGTTGCCGACACGTGGTTAGTCGTTACCTAGAAACCGCGTATCAACTGAAAATATTGAACAAATTGAATAATTTTCCATAAATTTATATCTCAAGGTGAAGAAAGCCGGAGGTTTAAGGGAGAAAAAAGGGAGATTTGATTTCCACCGATAATTCGATCATTCGCGTTGTTGGTACGGGTCTCCGGTTCAAATACATTGGGAGTCACTAGACGTTTTCGCTGGAGCGTGTCAAGGTCAACGCAGAGACGACTGTGCTTGCTGCAGTAGGAGTTGTCGAAGATTAGGTCGTCCGCAGCTCGCCGAGCCAGGTGCATCGAGGCACCGCACACTCCCTACAAAAACGTCAATATTTTATTGCATTTATTTGTAAATTCGTAGGATAAAGAGAGAAATAAAGAATCGCAAAGCATATTATTAGGATCGTTTCTCTCGGTGTCTCATCGTATTAGGACTCAATGATATTTTCAAAGATGCTGGCTAAAACGCTTTTCAATAGTTCAAACCAAAAATTTCGAAGAAAACAACAAAAAAAAAACATTTTTCAAGAAACAATCTTTAAAGAGAGTACTTTACATGCCACTGGATTCGTCTCTCGTTCTCTTCTATTCATTTCATTATTCTGTTACACGATACGAACCGAATGACTCAAGAATATGATCTGAATAATCTGATGTAAATTCATTGAGATCGATATTTTGCATTAACGATATCCGGAAATTCAAATTGTTTCGCATCCAGCGGGTAAGCTGCATTTGTCTATTTTCACATAAAAAGTGAATTTTCAATCAAGCACATATTCGTTGCATCGTAATACCGGAAAATTGTGTAAAATCGAGAGATTTTTGTCGCACCATTTATCACAGAGAAACAGTTTCGCCATAGTGTCGTAGTTTTTTTTTAAATACAATTTTATTCATTTAGGATATACAAAAAAAAAAGACACTTGAAGAGAAGAAAAATTCAGGAATTGAATCTACAAATTTTTTCCACAAAAAATGTACCCGAAAAACACTTTTTCTTCAACGTTATTTGAATGACACTCAGCACCTAATAAATCAGCAACGATTAATCGTCGTTTTCTTCATAGTTGAGAAAATATTTGAGTCGCTTGAATTCCTCTCTTATTGAACTACTAAAATGATGGTGAATTAGCATAAAGGGCAGGCTAGAAGATAAGTCGCGAAAAGAGATAGTTACGATGAGACGAAGGAGGAGATATCGGGCTCACCTATTATCGCTATGTATAGGAGATAGTAGGCCAACTTTCGAGATGACAGTTTTATCTCGATGCAATCCAAGAGAATGCTCAACTCTACATATACAGAGCAAACTCGATGCAGAGCGCATGCTACCGCACGGGGATATCGAACAAGGAATACACGAGGGAACCACGTTGCTCACGTTTTCGCTACTTTCAGTAATGTATACGTACATAGATAACTCGTATAGACGTCTGTACAGGGTTCCAACAACCCACGATTTGCAAGTATTCAAGTTCAGAAGGGAATTGCTGCGAGTCGAATAGTTTATTCATCAAATTATTCAGCAGCATCCCTATCTCCTGAGTTCTCAAAACTCAATTCTTTCAAATCTCTGACTGTTGATTCGAGTAGAAGGAAAAAAATGTTCGTTGGTAACACGATTCTATTTCCGGCAGTTTTTAGTCACCTTTTTATAAATTCAGAAAAAATACTTTTTCGAATTACTCGAAGCATTGAGTTTCTCACGATAAAGTATTACAATATTTTTTTTTGTGACGAAAATAGATTTTGCTGAACAGAACCAGTCGTGTCCAACAGTCAAAATTCGATGTTTTTTCTTTTTTTTTTTTTTTATACGTCGACAAAATTGAATTTTGCCGAATTCGGCACTTCTATTTTCGAGGTCCACTGTCATGAAGTGGCAGATTGTGGAAGGAACGCTCGTTCGTATTGGTTTAGAAGAAACGAGTAAACGCTTTGCAAATGTGGATCAAACGCGCACAGCCCACTCGCGCACCGATGTGAAAAGGCTCTGTTTCAAGATTTAAATCTTATTTCTTTCACGTTTTTATTCAACCGAAATGTAAATCGGTATCAGGATATATTCTATGAAACAATTGAAGTTCTTTCGAGACTCTTAAAGATGAAAGTCTCTGAACTAAACGTTTGCAATATATATATAGAACAAGATCTGCGATATCAAGGAGTTACATGTACACATTCATATTCCTTGAGTGGAATACTTTTCGAGAGAGTGACAAGACGTTTAGAGCTGTCACAGATGGGAGGAAAATGGCGACTCACTATGTGTAACTTTCATACTATGTGTGAGCATTACACGTCACGATGAATTTAACGAGGTAAGAGTTATCATCATTTTCTCTCAGTCATCAGGGCGCGCAGGAGAGGAAAGAGAGACGGAGCGAGTGAGATAGATCATGTTTCCATTTAATGTTTGTGCCCTAGTTACAGCAAAATCTTGACAAACTTGAAGAATAACACGTAAGATTAATTGTTACCCTCAGCTTTACTCGCGTATAGTATTAGTGACGCAATGAAAACTCTCGTTCGTAACTAAAGAGTTAGAAAAAAAAATTATATTCATATTTTAAGAAGGCCCTAAGCCTTTACCTTGCCCATATGTCGATGAATAATCGCTTATCACGAGTCGAAACGGCAGCAGTTCGACGCCAAGGATTCGGGAAGCGCAATTATTCCGGCACAAACTCGAGGTACGCTCTTGTGCATCGGTAATTTAAGTTTCTTTTTTTTGTTTATTTTCGTAAAAGCAGAAATGAACGAAAACTATTTTCTGCTGAAAATGCCAGGAGCACAGAGAATATTTGAATTAATTATCGAGCAGCTTTGGACAATTAGTTATGGGAATTATGCCTGGAATAATTAACGGACTTAGTTGAATTTTTTATTTAAATTAATAGTCTCGGTTACTCAAATCTACGGACGCCGATAATTTAATGATTAACGACTAATCGTCGGGAACGTATGCCGATCGAGGAAAAGCCGATGCTACCAGGAAGGAAGTTTCTGGGTGTATCTGGTCTCTGTCGTACATTTTTTCACCCGCGTTTAGTCGCTCGGCATTAAGTCGCACGGGGTAGAGACGTCGACGTTTAGTCGCTCGGCATTTTGTCGGCAATGCGTTGTCATGGAACGAATGAATTTTAAAACACATTCGAAATTTGCCAATTTACCGGATCGACGTGTCTAAATTCAGCGATATTTTGGTCCTACGTTGAAAGTTGAATCTTTTTTTTTTCAAACAATCCCATAAAAAAATGATCCCTCGACAGTGGCTCCCGAATGAGTTTGACTGAACTTTGCTGGGCTGTTAAATGTTTCAAGCTTCAGTTTGCTCCACACTCTCTCGTAACAGAGTCGATATTATTTTCTTCAGGTTATCAGCAAAATCTTTCGATGCCCGTGAACGCGAGTTGCCTCCTTATCTTACGTTTTCTATTTTCTCAATTAAAAAAAAAGTTTTCATCTTGTTTTCCTCACGATTCGAAAAGTTTGTTAATACAGTTTGTCATCTGACGTGAAAATTTGTATGCGTCACTAAATATATAGGAGTGTGCATAAATATCGATGTTTTCGCGTCAGCTTGTCAACATTTTACATCAAAGTTGACCAGGGTCAGGGTTTTGAAATTTGACGTTTGCGGTAGGTTATTATACTTGAAAATATTGCAATGCGAGTAACGAATCTAAATAGGTAGATAAGATTACGGTGTTTTTCCTTATTGCTTAGAGCTTGAGCTACGATAATTCGCAAACTATGACTGTTAATGCAGAAATTACTAACAACATTCAGAGACAGTTTTTAACCTACTTTCATTCAAGGAAAAGAATCTACCGGAAAATATATTTTGTTGAGAAAATTTCACATTGTTATCAGAAAAATAAAAATGATAAAACTGATGAAATAAGTACGAAGAACTTGTTTCGAGACTGGAGCTATTTTGGCTAAAAGTAGGTTAGAATGAGTTAGTAAAAGTGCTTCGAGTCGTTTTTGTCGTAATATTTATTGTTTCCAAGTAATCTTAGTCGCGGTACCAAAAGGGATTGGGTTTAAGATAAAATCGTCCAAGTCGCTCCGGGCATTGAATAAAGCGCGAAATGTAAAAGATCTGTATTACTGTTTACTCTTATAAAATAACGCATTAGAAAATTCGTACCGGAAAAAATGATCAGGTCTTCAGAATGAAACTTTCACGTGAAATGTCTCATATACATATACATATGTATATATATATATGTATATATTAGCGTATCTCCCCGTAGCTCTTTGCTGCCCATTGCAGAGAGAAGGGCGGTATCTAGGAGTAAGGAGTGAGGAACGTTGTCGCGGAACGTTTGTGCGCGCGACGTCGTCGGCGTCCCCGCGATCTCTGCTGGTGGCCGCGCGAGGTTAGCGACCGTGAAAGTACTCCTTGCAAGTGGGACGGCCATTTTTTAAAAATCGTTGCGACGATTGCGTGCGCCCACAACCGACCTACATCCAAGAGGTCGATGCGCCTTGCCCGGGGCACACGTCCCGCTCGCACGACGTGCATCGCGCTCCCAAAGCGCGGGCGCAATCAACCGATCGCACAGTTTCCTTGTTCTCGTCTCACCTTCCTTCGCAGATCGGTATATCCACATATACGGGGTGAGGCAAAATTCAATAGTATCACCGGTCTGTATATTTGAAACTTTTAAGTCTCGGGGAGGGGGATTTCACTCAGGAAAGTTGAATTGTTTAAAAGGGGTCATCGAATCGAGCAATTATGCGTTCGCCCAGGTGAAGGAGAGGCGCCTGCAAGATTTCAATCTTCTTCAAAATGTTTTGTTTTTTTTTGTCCAGTTATTTTTTCGCTATAGTTTGGTAAAAAAAGCTCGTAACGACTCCATTCCTGATGATACAAAAGCATTCGTCGAAATTGAAAAAGGGAAAACCGATAATCACGATCGAATTCGTTTGCAACTGAAACTTGGATCTTTTCACACGTTTCTTATGCCGCATTATGTCAAACCGACGGCCATACTAGTCCGAAAGCTCTGAACGTGTCTGTATTTTTCTCGTGTCAGTATGTCTGACGCCTTCGATTTATGTTGCTCAGGAAACCAATTGCAAGAGTCCATTGTTACTGATTTTTATGAAGGAATATCATCTTCTGTGTGTCTCAGTTACGTCGAAATTAAAAAAGCTTTCGATTATTTATTTCACGTCTCGTTCTCGATCGATCATTTTGTTGTTGCGAGTTACTTCATCAAAGAATAAAGGAAAAAACCTCGATCACGTGATCGCATGAAATGGATTTGATGTCTTCGAGAAATGGACGTAAAAGAGTTTTTGTTTGCTCGTATTTTATGAATTTTAGTGCGATAACGCTCTCACCCTGTAGAGCAGTGTAGAACTCACGAGACTCCGAGAAGAATCCACCAGCAATCCTTCTTCCATGATCGTATACAACTATCCTTATGATACAGTAAACCACGCAAGAACGAACTGCTTGAAAGAAAGTGCAGCTCCTAAACGATCTCATTCGTCGATTGCGTTTTGCCTCTCATCCGCTTGTGGTGAATACACGCCAGGGACTGACCATGTCTGTACGTACTGGTTGCAATTCTCCTCAACGTCATACGCACGAGAATTTCTCAACGCTCATACGAGCAGGCGGGCGTGTGTGTTTGCGCAAAAAGAGCAACGATTTCCTTCTTCATCGTTGCTTTCTTCGATCTTCCTCTCGCATATTTTTTCTAACACTCTCATTTTTTTGTACATGCATATCAGTATTGTTCCATGAGATTTTTATACTTAGAAAATAGCGCTTTTATTTAAATTGCTAAAATACAAATTACGCAAGCGAGTAAAAAACTACGATTCTTTTTTATAGTTCGAAAATTAGGATTCAGGGGTCATTATAAAATTGTAAATGAAGGCATCGCTGATAATAGAAAACATAAAAAGTGTAGAGCACTTTGATTACGTAACAGAATAAAATAATACTTTATTCCTGAATATTCCAGCAACGCTGTAATAGACGAAAATCTGTTTGTTTTATGTTTGTTATATGCTGAAATTATTTTTCTCGCCATACTACTCGTATAAAAACAACGTAAGACTTGTTTTTCGGAACAAGTGACTGAATTGGCTGAAAAAAAAAATGTTGGAATAATTTAAGCAATGAACACTTTCTCCGCCAGCGTGATGCTTTCACGCTTATTTTAAAGCGTACAGTTTAAATTTGTAGCTTGCGATGCTTCATAAATCGATAAAAAGTCATAAATATCATCTGATTCACAAAAAATTGAGTACTCCAAGCTGGTTTTCTTCTTTAAACTATTAAAAAAAAAATATGATGCTCCGCTTAAACGATCAACGGATCAGATGAAATGGTTGAATGACGAGATATTTATGGGCACGTTCAAAACAAAACGAAAAGGCACACAATTTAGCACCGTCTGCAAAATAAGATTATTTCAACAAATTCATCGCACATTGACAAAGAAGTTTTGAACTGAAAGTCGACTGATAAAACGCCGAAAATTCCTTTTAAATCATTTTTAATTAGCCTGTACTATGAAGCACACGGTTTCCGGTTGAACGAATGTTGAAAAAGTACCGGAGAACAGCGGGTTACTCAAAATAATAATTATATTTTCGTTGCGTTTTGTCTCCAAGTGTTTCTACTCCTGATAGAGCATTCAAAAATTTGAATAAAAAAAATTTATTTCATCTGTTCGTCATCGTACTCAATGGGACAGACAAATCTTGTTACCAACGTGGTGGTAAGATGACGGCAAGACTAAATTGGATAAATTTAAAATTCGATTTCAAATTAACCCAATCTTCTTATCAGTTTGTTATTGTTAAGGAAGTTGAGGCATTCGTGAAAATGATGTCAGATCGGTAAAATTCTCGGAGAGTTTAGAAACCGTTTTGCTGAGAAAAATTGATAACAATTCAGACCAAATACCATTTATATTGAATTATATTTGAATAGATTTGAATAGAAATTGAGACATTTCTAGTGATATCTCAGGGGAAAAAAAATGGTGCTAAAAATATGAAAATTTTTTGCGGAACATTAGTAAGGCTCGTCCATTTTTTTCAGATTCATTGGGAGAATTTTTTAGATTAAATTAATGATTTATTCCCACGGATATCGATTTTACCGATGGTAATTTATCCGTGCTTGTACTCGTCATCCATTGCCTGGCAGTTGTGACAAAATAGAGCTGACGGGAGGAAAATACAAGCACAAAACTCACACCTTTTACCAACTTTTTATCGTACAGGTCATAACTTTTGGGTAAAACAAATGACAGTACCGCCTCAACTTCCTTAAAACGACGCGAATGAATGAGATTGTATTTGAACTAATACGCAGATCCAGTTAATGTTCATCTGTATGATATTCATTAGTCTATAACCGCGGTGCGAGCAGCCGCGGTGATGTTATATAAACTAACGCATATTAGGGCACCATATTCATGCTGAATAGTGACTCCGGTCGTCGTCAGTAGTTTTAAAATATGATGGAGACAGAAATGAATCTAGTGGTGCACCGCCGTTGGAAGATTATGTTGCTATTATATCGTAAATTGTTACCAGTGCTTAAGGTTCAATGAATCGGTTCGTGAAAGATGTGTCCCGGTGCCGCGGCAACGCTATGAGTACTGAAAAAAGGGAGGCGCGAGCTCAAGAGTTCCCGTACTCTATCAATAAGCAGTGGACAATTTTTTTCTGATTATTTCTTTATGTTCAGTCGATTCTCACGGACATTTTTGTTTCTCCTTTTCATTGCTTCTTGTTAGGCCTAAAATGGGCCGACGCGATTCCAATATATACCGTGATTTGACGTAAATGAACAAATAATGTTATCAAAGTCAAACGTAGTTTAAAGTATGGGTCAGTTGGCATCTCATAATTCTGCATGAGTGCGAGAGAGATAGCTACAAATTTCGAAATTCAAATTCTTCGATACGGTTTGACTGATTACAAAATGACTCCCCAGTCAGTCCATTTTTGCCATCACCCGGCGTGGGCTGACAGAGTCATTTTGTAATCGACCAAACCACATCGAAGAATTTCAATTTTTTAAATTCGAAATGAGGTTAGCTGACTGATCCATTTAAAGAGGGTTATGATTTGGCAAACAGTAGAGTCGTGAATCGGACGTGAAACAAAATACTGAAATAATGCAAAGTTTCATTCGACATCGAACCTATAATTATCGTACATCCTCGTTCTTTATCTCGAACGAAACTTTTGATGGTCGAGAAATGTCAACAACGATGTGGCTAATACACGTCCACGATTTTGTTAACGTTGATAATTAATGACTCTAATTTAAGGGGCTATGCCAGTGCGACACTTTCAAAAAATCATTTTGTTTTTGTTTGCCTTTTTCGACAGTTTATACTTTCAAGATAGATAGGATACTTCAAGGCAAGAATAAACTGCCTGGAGACGGAGCTCGGAGCTGACGAAAAACGCGTTTCAAATTTACCGCCATTGTAACTCAAACAACAATTATCCGATTGACTTAAAATTTAAACTGAGTACTCTCGAATATATTTACTCTACCATGAGGATATTTCTGGTTGGACGAAAATTGACGATTTCGCATCGAAAAAACGACCATTTTTATAGGCAAGAAAACAGACTTTTTTTTTCATAACTACGCCATTTTGTTAGATTTTTATATATGTCGAAAATCCTACATCATTGTACAGGATATACCGTCCAGTTTAACGACATTTATTATTTTTTCGGTTTCAGCAACTCAATAAGCCGGAATCATGGCAGCAGTGGAGGAACTTTTTTTTTTTTTGGCGCCTCCGAAGGTGCCTGGATCTCAATCCTTTTCTATGAAAAAAAATGATGTAATATAGGTCAAATATAGCCAAATAAATGCTCGAATTTCCGAAACATTTGATTAAGTACTTTTCTTCCAAAAAATGTCCGAAAATCACCCAAATTTTTAGCGTTCACACCGGTATAGCTGCTAGCGAGGTATGATTCGAAATTTGGGCCTGATAGGGAATTTGCATCATTGAGAATTCAACTCGAGACATCCTGTATGTACAGTATGGGGAGAAACGACACACATTCTGGTGTTCTAGCGACGTCTGTTGGTCAGTACCGCGGAGCACACACATACACAGCGACAAACAAGACGCACGCACACGCAGACGCACATACAAAGACGGTAGTGATAGGCTCTTATTTTCGCTTGCGGAATTGACTCGATACCGGGTCAATGAACTATTCGCGGGAACAGGATAGTATCTATGTGTGAATATATGTGTGCGAGAGCCGTAGAATAAGAGGAAAAGTTTTTTAAAGACAAACCGTGTAATACATAGGACATTGGGATTTGCCTGAGAAAAGATTTTCGTTCGATCAATTCCGCGCATGAATATGCTTAGCATAAATCATTTGGGCGCAATAGTTCCCGTAAGGTTTATTAAAGTTTCGTAGTTTCCTTGATACCCATCAATTTATTAAAGATGAGAAAGATAAAAAAAAAAAGGAAGAAGAAGGCAGAAATAGAAATCCAAGTGAAACTCGCGCGGTGAGAGGTCCGTCCTGAACGAAAAGTCTTGTGGTGAAAAAAAAAGGAAAGAAAAAAAAAACAAAAGAAAATGAAAAGCAAGTTGCGAAGGGAATACCGAGATACGTTCTCTCTGCTCATCTTCTTTTCCTCTTTAGCTAAGTGTGGCGTCCGCGATATATTTTTCCCGGCGCCGAAGACCAGTCTCGCTGATCTTCTCTCTCGCTTTGGGTGTGACAATTACACACGTGTGTACCAGAAAGTTTTGTCGTCAAGTTTATACGTAAAACACATTACACATACGATATATATATTTCATTTGCTCGCTTTCCCGTATGCCTTGCGACGAGAGGCCTCGATCTTTGACTCTCTCGATCGAAAAGTACAGAATTTACACGGTCATGCCGCAGTGTTTGCAAGCGTCAGAGCGCGGTATTTCAATACGAAAATTAAATGATGACTTAAAACTGTTTACTTTTCCGCTCACTCTCCTGACAAAAATACAGATATTTCATGGAGCTTGCAATTGTTCCTACATTCTGGTTACCGTTCTTAAGATTCTCAGTGGCATAGAATTTCTATTCGTTTTACTTCATCCAGACTTTTATCTTTTCGTTGTAATTTGTGTGAACTTCATTTGGACACATTGAATAGAAGCGAAGGGTACAAAAAGTTCAATTTCATTACAGCAGCAAATGGGAACTGAAAAAATTACAAAACTTGAATCAAGTTCGTTTTCCTCCCATTTCCATTCACAGAAAAATTAAATCCTTCATAAATTCTTTTTAGGCAAAAATTAATGTGTAATATGTCAGATTTTTTCTCAAAGAACATGTAAATTTTCTACGGCCAAAAACTATTCAATCTCTTACTTCGCAACACGAAATATCCACGTGCGAAATTCCGTAGAGATTTGTTCATTCATTGCAGAGTTATTAGGTAACAGAAAAACTTTCGGATTTGAAATATTAATTGAGATTAGAATTGGGATGGGATAAGCGTGAGCGAATGCTCGTTAATTGCTTGGTCAATCGAACAAACGACAACGGTGACTAAGCAATTGAAGTATGATTACGCGTATGCGCGGTGTGAATGGTCTCATTCTAAAAATCGGATCGAATAGATCGTTGCCAGACGCCTCTTGCGGCAAAATATTGTCGATAAAAGAAATTTATTCGAAATTTAAGCTACTCATCCGCTTTCGTCATCGCAAAATTTTGATCTTCAACAAATTTCTAACGCTTTGCATTCAATTGGATATTCTTATAATCGTCGCTAATTTAGTTATGTAACACCCACATGTATGCTAACTTGAACTAAATAATCCCGATGAAACGAAGTAATAATACTGCCATTACGCTCGCCCATTCAATCTACGCTTTTTGTTTCTATGACAACATTACGTCATAACTTTTTATTGAAAGCTGCGTTGGAATGTTGCGTTGCTGGTTCGATTATTAGCAGAAAAGAAGGTGGTTCCCATGGAATTTTTCGTTTAAATTCCGTTTCCGATTTCGACATTTATTTCGGGCTGATCATAAATTTCAATTCGTTGGATCGCTAGTCAAAAAACTCAAACATGGGTCTGAAATAAATTTAGGGAAAAAAAAAAAAACAAAATTCTGAATATAATATACCGCCCCCTTTCTGTTGGTTCGAACTGTGTATAAGTCGGTCGATTATAAATAAAAGTCCAACTCTGTTGTCGCTCCTGATCTACTTTTGTGGTGCAAGATTCAGCACTTTCATAACTGAAAGAGCGATCTCGTAGCGGTTCTCTCTCACTGGTATGGGCAAAACGCGTGCAAGACGGGCATCTCACTTGTGTCCGGGCTGGTAATATAAGAGGAATAATAAAAAATGAAAAGAAAAAAAAAAAAAAAAAAAAGAAGCATGTATCAACGAGGGGGAATGAAGAGAAAAGGAGAGATGAGTGAAAAGATGTGATGGCGCATCGCGAAAAGTCTTTTCTATTCAGGGGCCTTTCTCGATATATAAACGTGGACAGTGAGGAGATGCGTTCGTCAACCTTGGAGGAGAGAAAGAAAGAAACAAAGGTAGAGCAAGAGAGGGAGAGGGAGAGCGAGAGAGGGAGAGAGAGAGAAAGAGAGAAAAGATGGGCGCCACCTGTTAGTGAGAGATCGTTGAGCTTTCCAGTTCCAGACGGAAAGATCGGAGGTTTCTCGATCTCTTCACGGGATTCTCGCTCTCGTGATCTTTTTTCACGGAGATTTTTAAGCGTAAGAAATATTTACACAGCCAACCGAAGTACTACACTTTGTAGCATAAATGAGGCCGAGTAGTCGATAGGTGTGCGTACGTGAGCGCGCTCACGACTTTTGAGTGTTTGGCTTGATACTGAAAGACCGTTCTCAATCAGTTGGCCGATTGAATATGTATATTCGAGGAGCTATGTCGATTGAAATTCAATCATTTTAGTTTGTCTCGTTAACAACTTTTCTTTTTTTTTTCTTTTTTTTTTTTTCGAAAAAACTGGAACAAAATCATTTCGTATGGTTTGTCATAAATACGTCGTAGCGATCAAACGTTGGAGTTAAATTTTGATAAGATCAAAATTTTGTTGTATATCTTCCGATAAAAAAAAAAAGAAAAAAAATAAAGATGAATCCGAGCGAAAACCGAGCGTTGATTATTAAAAGTCGGTAAGTGGAAGGGATAAGCCAAGTTTTTGAGCGTCAATGACCTGGCCGCGCTGTCTTCTGACCGTTGCCAACATTTTTTTCTTCATCTTTACGCGAAGATATACGATACTACGGTGGAGAATAGGTTTACAGCGGAACACTGTACCCCGATACGGATTTCGTAAACTCAGGTTGAATCGGGAACGGTGACAATGGATCGAGAAGCCCCATTTCGTTTCTTTTGAGATAAAATCACGACGAGTTATTAAATGTTGAAGTTTGACGAATCGACAGCGCCCGATGACTAGAGAAACCTCAGCGAGAGTAGCGCAACAGTGAGCTTCCCATCATGCCCTCAATAATGGGGTAGAGCAGGTATCGGTTCAAACGTTTGAGTATGCATGCATCGCGCTGGAGAAATAAAGTAGGCCAATTATTCGAGCATTTCCATGTTTTAGTGAGCCTCAAAGTCATGAACGTTGAATCAAGTTATATTAAAATTTGAAAGCTTTTCGAGCCTCATTTTTGTAGATAGATACACATACGAGATAAATGAAAGCTAATTTTTTTTTGTTTTTTTTTTCAATAAAAACTTATTTTCATTTCAACCAGCAACAGCTCTAGTGGCAGAATCAAATAGAATGAAATTTTAATAACGGACCATGAAACTTGCTGAAAAAAAAAGTCATCGAAGCGATGCTGAAACGATCGAAGAATGGCATTAGATCCATCGACTCTGCAGGTTCTATCAAATTTATCGTATGCATTATCCGCGATATGGGCCTTCTTATTTAAACTGGATAAAACGTTATACCTGTATTTTGTATCCGCGAGGTCAACGAATGTGCAAGAGTGCCAAAGACAAGAAGGTACGCTCATCTGTATAGGTAAAAAGACGCCAGGGGTAAAAGTCGAGAATCGCGTTCGTAATGTTATATCTTATATAGCTCGTAGAAAGGATCGAGGACTCTTCCCTCTTCGGCACTCTCGGTGTGGGTTACTCGTAATATTGCCAGGTGAAAGCAGGGAGAGCTGATGTGCTCGTCCCAGGAAGGTGCTCTTTCTTAACTAGTCTTCGATTGAATCGTCCTCCGCGAACAAACGCCCAGCCATATTCTCTCAGGAGATTTATTTTTAGTATAGAATAGATGAATTTGTGAAGAATCAAATATTACAATATCCATTTGTCATAGTTGATACGAGAATTTTAATATTTCGCTATCGCGAATCGAAACTGTTACGGTGCCATTCGAATGAACGAACCGAATTCATGTCAGCAGTCTAAAATTGATGCTCCAAATTGTTTTGAGCACTCGAGGCAGCTCATACTTTGACACTGAGAAAAAAAAACTTTGTTGATCGAATGAAATTTCATTTCAACAAAATGTTCAAGAGATATTACAACATTTCTGGTATATACGAATCTGATTCGTTCATTCGTCCCAACGATTGCAGCAATTTGAGAGTTCGACTCAAACAAATGATTCTTTAAAGCAACTAAAAGGTATGCCTAAGCAAACGAATGGGATTTTAAATTCTAAAAAAACCAACGAAATCGAGTTTAAGTTTACTCCGATTCATGCTTTTAGAATCACTCGGAGCGGAGGAAATAGTTTCTAAAGAGTAAAGCTGAAAGAAATTTCGTTGTACCGGATTTTGGGACTAAGATTTCTCGAAATTTTCTTATCAGAAAACAAAATATTTTTCTGGGAACATCCAACAAAGAACATTTTATTCCGCTCTTTAGAGTCGACTCTATTATACGTGTTCGTTTATTCGCATGTGTTTGTATTTCCGTCCGAGACGTTGACTAACTATCTAGTTTTGTTTTCCATGAAAAAAATTAAACAAAATTTGGCATTGACGTCAAACAGAACATAAATGAGGTTTCTTATAAAAAATATTATAAATATCTTTGACCGAATAAATTCAAACGATGGATTGAAACGGAAATTGATTGGAATTTAAGTGTGACGAACAATATAAAGTCGTCGTCAGGGTCATCAGCAACTAAAAAATTTACAAGCAAAGAATTTTCCAAAGCTTTAAAATAGAAATATTTTTCTACTCTCATGGAGTCATGGTTGTTGAGATGACATAGCGATATTATCTTGAAGCAGAGCTGTTATAAATGGGGATCAAAAATTGCTGAACAAGGGAGTTTTGGGACGGACTTATTTTCGGAAAAGACGTTCACTTAATCGTTCAATTGAACGTTGTGCTTTTATCTCAGATCACCAGTAGATGTTTCAAAAACTGCTGCACTTTTTATCAAAACGTGTTACATTGATTTGAAATTTTATTTTCCTTGAAAACCGGTAATGTTTGAAAAACCAAATCGAGGAACGAGACTGTATACCTAAGTCGTTCAGCTATTAGAAACAAAATGAGCGACAAAAAAATCAGTCCAGTGGGCCGATCTTCAAAGAGGCTGCCATTTTAGCAAACATTTTCCAGCTATCGAGCTATGCCTCAATATATTTAATCGGTGAATTCGAATATCGGTGTGACCAACTACCTCGAACGATAAGAACGGTGTTGAATAATTTATCGATAAAAATCCCCATAAAGCTCTGTGAGAATCCTATGGAAAAAACGTGTGGAAAGAATTAGATTTCTCAATTGGACTTTTTTTAATCTTCTATGTCGATGTTACGTGACAATACTCCAATCGTGAATTCTATGAGTTGAAGTAGTATACGAGAAAGTATCGAGAAATATTTTTTATTTCATCGTCTACTAATATTTTCTATTGAAATTTTTTTGCGCTCATTGTTAACCGAAATAACCAAGGAGTTTTCTCCATTTTTTTAAACTTCTGGGAACGTTACTTTGTCCTGTAACAAAGTAAATCACATTTTTCTACAACGATGTCTGTGTTCCAATGAAAAATTCAGCTGTCGGCTAAAGTCGCTGGGAAAACGTCCAAAAATCGTTTACAACTGTGTCATGTTTCACGTTGTCTGAAGAATGAGAAGTTTTTTCTTACTACGTTTGTTCTTTAAAACCAACTTTTCATTATTGAACCTTACTAACTAGTTTCATTAATTTGAAAAATGACTAAGTAGTTCGTTCATCAAAGATCCGTCGCTACTAATCCCACTCACACACAAATCGATATTTTTTTACATCGATAAAATATTGCCGCAAAAGCGTATTCTAAAACCACAGATTTCACAATTATACTGTGTGTCTCTTGAGTGTTTGAATTATCATGCACACCTTAAAGTCACGTTTGAATCCGAAAACTCCATGGGTCTGTTCCTATCGTTTTATTCTTCAATTTCTCTCTCTATTTTGGGTGTGTCAACGAGCGAGACTAAGACTCATGGTTCAAGGATCTTGCAAAAGAAAGTTTTCGGCTCAACCTGTTATACATAGCAGCGTTGAATACGAAATTCCTGTCGCAACACCGGATAATACGAAATTGAGTTTCAAACAAGACAAATTAAATGATTTTTATAATTATGTAAAACTTGCTGAAAATATGTTCCTTATTATTTTCTCATCTTTCCCATTGTTAATAAACAAATTAAGACGAATCTTGAATATTAATGAAATTATTGGATTCCCAACTCGATTAATTCATATTTATCGTATACTCAAATGCATAAATGAATACAAAAAACAATAAAAATAATAAATAGTTGATACGGTAAGAATAAGTGCTGCAATATCTCACCCCATTTACGTAAATATTTTTGCAATATTTGTCAACATGACGAAGCAAGATCAAAATGTGTCCGAGGAAGATTGATGCCATGACCATGTCATATTAAAAATATCAGCAATTTCTTTCCTGTGGATATGAAGGGTCGAATCGTTACTATGAATCGGCTGTAATGTGCCCAAGATATGCTGTTTCTGATATTTTAAAATGTATTTGTTAGATTTAAATCGGAAGGTTTCATTCAAGAAGCAACCAATAGAATCCTAAACACCCTCCATGTGGCTACGATCGACTCATCCCTAACTGTATCCGTCTGTCCAGACGCAGGGTGAAAGGAAACTGCAGAAAACCTTGCCGATACAGTTGGAATTTGACCTCCTCGGGTGGCAATGCGAATATGCTCGAGCACGGCCACCAAAGGAGCTCAGGTAGACTCCACCTCATTTGTGGATGTCTGCCCGAGTGATGCAATGGGCCAGGTAGTTTACGAATACAGTGTCTCATCCGAAACGATGAGAACATCCACAAAAGATACCTGAGACCATGCACGAACCGTTCATGCATCACAGTGAGTTATAGTCAGACGGTCATTTAGAAGGATCGAGTCCAAATAGTCTGGGCATGAGACCTAAATTCTGCAGCGTGAGAGCGCGACTCCTCATCCACCGGATGAAACACTTTCCCCAATGATTTAATGGCTATAATTTAATTACGAAGACAATAAGATATCGTTTTCATTGTTATCCGTTTCTGATATTAATAAAAATATATCATTGATTAGAAAGAACTTTCAACTGCTGATATGTTCGGACAGTGAACGACAAATCGTAGTCAGCATGTACTAGCTAGTTTGAAGCGTATTTATTTGAGTGAAACTTACTAATTATTGAATCGAATCAAGTATTTATATCTCTGCAAAGACTGCGCTCGACGAATGTCAACTGGCGAAAATAGAGTATTTCAACATAGCAGAACCAAAACGTGATCACAGAGAAGAGGTGAAAAAATGGGCAGGTACCGATCAGACGAGATTACGAAGCTGGATGTTACAAACTGCGCTAACGTTGAAAAAAATATCATTGTGTGGTAAAAAAAAATGAGAAATCTGCGATAAGTAGTTATGGAGAGTAAAATGAAAACTAGGAAAACGGGTGCGGCAAGTTCTGAAAATAATGAGCCCCATTGAAGTGGCGCGTCTGAAGTTGCAACGGTTGTTGCGGCTAATCAGATTTCTGACGTGCCGATGTATACATGATGCACACGAGCACAATGTCACCTTATCCGATGTTGGGATACCCATCATTACCGACGCATACGGCGTTTATTCCTTTGACTGCGCTATCGGTCACAGCGGTGGCGCTAGCGATGCTAACCTCAAACAGGACTAAATTTGCGAAAGATCACGTGATGCGGAATCGGATAGTTGCACCGATTTTTTTTACAGCGAATATCTTGTCTAAACCCTTTGTAATAAAACAACAAATTATGTTTCATATTCCGAGGCAAATGGAAGTGCAACAATCCGGATTCAGATAACAGTACACGTTTCAGAAATTAATACATACCGCCATTTGACGCACCCCTGGTATCAACGGGGATGAATCAAGTATCATTCGATTTAGAATTTCTGTTGCAGACACTTATCAGAGACATGATTTCGAGCGCAACCGAGGCGCAAAGAATCAAAAGGAACCAGCGTTGGTCCTGTTGACAGTATCCGTTTCACCAACAACTACCTGAATTGGAAGCAAATAAAAATCTGTTGCGGGGCATCGATATGTGAATCGGTACAATGAACAAACATGCCTAAGCTTGCGGATAAGCAGAAATAGTAATGATTTATCACGCTTTCGTGAGAAGTTGACAGAAAGTGTCATAAATTCATATGACAAAATAGCTGAATGAGATGAAATGCAACTACTATCGTCTATCACATCAAAAAATCGCTCATTGCTGACCGATTATAGCGATTACCTAGATGCAGGTAATGATGCGAGCTTGATTTACTTCCAAAGATCAATTCCCAGAAATGACAGCCTCTATTAAAATACTCCGTCAATATCGATTTATACAAGCTCGTTCAATTTGGCAAGTGCTCCAGAAGATTTTCAAAGGAAATTCTAGGTTGAGTTCTCTGGCTTACTGTATCGCAGAATGTCGCAGGAGGCCTGAATCATTTAGAAAAAGTACTGAAAGTTTTTCGCCGAGCAAGAATCAACTTAAAACTGTCCAAGCGCGATTGTTGGTGAACAAAAGAGTAATCGTCGTGGGATATGATACATTCGGAAGAGGCACCTAACCCGGGGACCAGGAGTTAAAGAGCCCTAAGAATTTTCCTCAATCACCAAATGATCAAGAGCTTTGGAAGATTCTTCGGGTTGATTCATCCACAGGCGTTTCATCCAGGATGAGCGATTTATACTGGGCAGATAGTGAAATCACTAAGAAAAGATCGAAAGTTCATGTGAAATGAATAGCAAGATAAATCTGAATTCGTCAATTGGACTGTATACGGACACAAGTAAGGAAGGACACGAAGCGATCATTCTGTGGACGCAGCATTTAGCACGACGTCACAACTCGTTTGTTGCGTGTGTAGCCAAACTGCAGAAAATTAACGAAAATATCATTCGTACGAATTGGAAACTATTTTCGTAGTATGAGCTTCCAAGAAATTCCGGTCGTATCCGAGGGGTCACTATAATTACAGATTGTAATGCAGTTCGCAGTACATTTTCGAAGAAGGATCTCATACCGGGAATCGCACCTCAGTGGTTACGACTTACGACTCCAGAAATTTACATTCACTAAATTATCGACCGGATACGCAGATGTGTCATGCATATGCACTGAACCGTGCACCGTGCCGGGATAATCCGATGAAATTTAAGAAACTGATGGGTTGAAACTGATGGTCCACACGCATACGGTGGAGATCGATGATTGATTATCAGTTACACATCGCGCAAGCGCGATGTTACCCTCCATCATGAAGGAAATGGTCGACTTTCCAAACACGACGAGAATCAATACAATCCGAGTCCCTACAATTTATTTAGTTTTCGTAGCAACTTTTGTTCCCGTGTTAATAACGAAAATCGGCTCGACCATTCTTCAGCCAATAGTTGCATCTCTTCTCAAACGTTCATACAAAATTCATTCATTCTCTAGGGTTCATGCAACAATTTCTTTTGGACTCTTTTAGAGTTATCTTATTTTTTTTCTAATAATGAAATTGAAAAAATGATTAGAAGAAATTCTGTAAGCAATTGTGTTCTTTCGCTTTCATGAGAACCCACCCCTTTGAAAGAGATTTCCTCATTTTTCGGAGCTCCGACACGACGAAAGCAGCCGACTGTCCTCGAGGAAGTATTTACAATCCAAGTTCGAAACTCGACTGCGAAAGCTCGAGCAGCTACTTAGGTGGAGTTTTGCCATTTATTCCGGAGTTGTTATGACCTAAGATAACGATGAAAGAGTTTATGTATCGCAAAATAGCCCAAGTGCTTTTAAAAGTCACCCTTGTAGGTGGGAGCCTATACAGTAAAAGATTAATCGATAAACTCCCACTGCGACTTCAAACTTTTTCTGTGCATAACACAACCCTTCGCAAAGTTCAGCTTATAAATGACGATCGGAAGATCTATTTTTCTTCGATGGAATAAAAGCATTGACGGGTTTGATATACAAGGAAAGTTGAGTGAATTAACGTTACTTCGAATGAATCCACTGCAGTATGCTTCTCTTAGAACCGGTGAACTTCAATCCGATCACTTTCGACCTTATTTTTATCTGCATAATATTCATTTTCTGGTAGGTTCAATTTCTTTACGCGTAGAAAGACGTTTCCAAAATAAACATAACAAATTGCTTCGACGACTAGATTCTTAGTTTTTGTTTATTATTGAATCTTGCATTTCAATGATCTGCAACATTTATCAAGAAATCGTAAACTCGCTTGGTCATAATGTATTGAATTCTGAACTTTTGTACCCTATTCTAACCAGTCCAAGGTCAAAATTTGTGTGATGGTCCAATTAATCTGATAAGAAAACTGTCTTTTAAAATCAGTGACCGCGAGAAATCAATGAGCTCCGAGTGTTTGTTGTCTTTATCGTCTTTTCTGGAAGGGAAGTGAGTTCGAGTTATCACTGATCCGCATTGAATGATATAAAGTTACTCAAATAGATTTCATGAAAGCACGGATACGATCAACAACAAATCGCGAGCGTGGATCTGGCAATCGTGCTCTAATTTTAAATCGAAACGGATATCCTCGGCGAGTTTGTTATTGTATGTTTTGTATCGTTCTTAAGCGTTACTGGCTCTTTGAGTTTCATTATTCCTCCAGAATAAAGGAGCTTGTTCGCTAAGCTTTCTTTTCTTCTATCGCAGAGACCCAATATCTCATTTACGAGAACGGTTCAGGCACGTTTAAACAAAAATAAAACAGACTTTTCGTCTATCAAGAATAATAGTTTTTCGTATAGATGCTCAACTGATAAATGAAAAATGCGAGTCACTTTGCCCGCAAAAACGATGATACGAGTACATTTTTTCGCTAAATCTACAATCATTTCGAAGATTTCTGATGAGCTGACCGTGCCGTCGGCACAGCTCGAAAAAAGGGCTGATTTTGATTGATTTATATGTTACGAAAGATCCAGGTATGGACGCGTCACAAAGTACGATTAATTCTCGTGAAATTCTTCGAGAGGATATATAATATCGCGCCTCGCGGGTGTGAAAGTCACAACCGTTCAAAAAATTAGAAGTGTCTAGGATTCTTCAGTTGCCATGTGCTTCATAGGTTGTCGAGGGATCCACTCATTTGACTATACATGCGGACCGGCGAGAGTGGAAAAAAAAAAATCGAAAAAAATTTCACTTTTTACTTTTTCCGGTTATCATATCCGTAAAATATATCTCACGTACAATTGTATTGACAGATCGAAGAGAAAAACTCAATGTTTTACGTCTCGTTTATTATATCGAATTGGCAGTTATGGGTACCCGTGAGAGTATCGCAGCAACTTTGAGTTGTGTAACCCATGTTCGAAGCGTTACCATCGTTGAAATATGTTACAAGTGTGCAATCTTTCCGAATTTCATTAAATCATTCACGAATTATTTGAATGTCCTCAAAAGAATAAGATTTGATTCCTTCAATGAGTCACACTCTGAAGAATCGTGGTGTTTTAGAAATAGAGCATCATTTTTTAAAGATCAAAGACAGTCGTGATTTGTAAAAACATTAAAAACATTCGTAACCATTTAGCAGAACTCCCCTCCTCTCCTGCTCTTTTGCCATATTTTCAATTAGCGATACGTCAGATCTTGAAGATGAACAGAAGCGTTGCCTTTGAGTCGCAAAGACACATTGACTAATAACATGAATAGGGGCTTCTTACACAGAAAGAATTTTACCAGGGAAATAACTCATAATACTTTGATGTAACAATATGCGAGCATATAGTTTTTGTAAAGAAATCTTCTGTGCTTTTTTCCTTTTCAAAACACAGTACATTTTCCATCAATTGCCTCATTTTGTTGAATAGTATTCGATTATAAATTAGCATTGGAGCTTTATTGGTCCAAAAGAGAATGTTGAGCAATTTGCTCATTACATTTATCAAGAAATCCTTCAGCTCGTATTTACACCGATATTAGATTCAAACGAAAATATCCTTGCTCGAGAGAACATTCACGAATTCGTCAGAGTTCGAGCATTTTTCAATATTAATGGGAAGGAATCAGTAAAAGTTTTTGCGTGTACTGTATCGTTATGTTTTCAATGATAATATACTTTGGAAGCCTGAGAACGAAAGTTATTTTGAAGAGAGACGAGGGTCACTACGGTCTATCGCAACAGATCTCGATTCTACATTCCTTTTGACTGATGAAGAATCTGCCACGAGAGAACGAAGAGAACGCTTTCATTCTGGATTGTACAAGTTTCGGTTTTCTACGTCGTGCAAAAGTCCATATATATATATCTATTTCCTGGAAGAAAAGAACTATTTTGTTTTGGAATTCGATGACTAGAGGAACGACGGAAGAGAGGGAAAAAGGGATGTTTGAATGAAAGAACGGAACGCCATGAGACTTACGTGGACAAATGGGAGACGAATTCTTGACGATTGGTCTCAAGTGCATTTGTTGATCTATCGTTTCGTGGAATTGCATCTTCGAATCTTTTCAAACTGGCGCCGTTAAACACCTGCAGGTCGAACGCTTTTCAAATTTCTTCGATGGAAAGTCTCCGCGTACTGCGATAAGTCGCATTCCTGAAATTTTATTTTGTTCTCATCAACAAAACCTTAACCGAAAATTCTGGGAGCTCTGACCTCCTGTATCGTGTAAACCGCTTCAGATCTGCATCCAACTCAGTCCAAAAAAAACTATTTCTTCGCTACCGCTAACGTATAGTGATGAGATCTTTCACCTTTGCTGTAGTGACGATGCTTCCGATACTACTCATTTCAACAACGAATAAAAGCTATTTATTATTAGATCCAATGAGTTATGATTAATGAAATATAAGGAATAAGATTAATCGTAGATGGAAAATCGTAAATTCGACATTAACAAAACGTAATCTACGCATGGTGACTGTGTGAATTATATATCATGCTGATGCATATAAAATGTGCATGTTTACGAAGACGCACGTGCGAAAGAGGAAGGAAGTGCGAGAGAAAAAGAGAGAGAAAGGTAGGTGAAGCAACTTGGGAAACAGACGCCTCGAGTTTCGTATTCTTCACTACCTGATCCCCTTGAGATTCCATATTTTCAAGATAATCTCCTTTTTCGTCCGTTTCCGGTTCTATATTCCTGTACTTTATATCCGGTGGTGTTACTATTATGCGTTCCATTTGCCCAACTGCAATGATGCGACTTTGAGACAAAATTTAACATTGCTGCGCTCTGCCTGAGAAGCCTGGTCTAGCTGTGCGTTTGAAACAACGAAAAAGCAAGCATAGATATAAAATAAGAGAATGCGACGAAGAAACACGATCTTTCCTTATTTCTTCTTCGACTTGCGTTTTTCGCACATTATACGTCAGGACGAAAAAATCTTTCGACTATGAATACGCAGCACGCAATAGAATATGAAACGCATGAAAAATTCGCAGTGCTGAATTTAGTCGTGGGAATATTTTGTAACAGTTAAGAACATAAGAATAAAGCTTTTGGAATTTTTTCACTTCCGTCAAATCTACAGTGGGGACAGGATCGCAATGGACATTTTTCTCGTTCACAGGGAATTTCATGTCCTCAGGAAATTGATAATTTGAAAGAAAAATAATCGCCATTAGATATTGTTCTCGGAGCAGTTCACCGAACGGGGCAGTGACTGAATTATTTTTCACGATCATTTTTATCCCATTTGTTTTCCAATCGCTTTCAACTATTTTCTCCATGAGTTAACGAACGATAAAAATGGGAAGTAAAGTTAACAAAAAAATATATATTGTTGCAAAAATGAGATGAGTTGATTCTAGAATTGGCTTCAGGATTCGTGATCCTGATGAAAACATCGCGATGCTAATTCATTCAGGCGGTAATTCTCACGAATACGTTGACCGAAGTTGAAAGATCCTTCGAGTTGAGAAAGCATGGTACACACGTGTGACAACGTAAATATATCCTTCGCTTGTTAGAATAATGTCCTGGTAGGGGAAATCGAGCCAGACAGTATTTGGAATTATATAGAGAATTCGTGAATTTCGCCTTGAACCCGCGTGATCTTCTCGTGTCCTGCGTTCGCACGAGCGGCGGGATCATCGGAGGGTTAATATCCTTAGCAGCAACACGTGTCGAGGATATTTCAATAATCCCCACCACCCCTCTTACCTAACTATTTCTAGTCTATAACTCCTTACGAGAATTTATAATGATGTGTCAATGACTTTCGTCGAGACACAAAAAAAAGATTCTTAGTTAGGAGAGGGGAGAATTTAAAAAAACATACACAGACGTAGACATACTAGAGAACGAATGTTTTTTGTTTTTTTTTTCTTTCGATTGATGAGATACAAATTTTCTTTATTACATAGCGTCAATGCGATCAGTAATATGGGATGGAATAGAAGGAGAATGAAAGATATAAAGAACTCTGTGTATTTCGATTTAGTAGAATTAGTAGAAACGAACGAACATCAGTTGGCTTTGTCCGTTTGCAAATAAGCAAATTCGAAGGACGAGTTCGAGGATCCATAGAGAATTTGCCAGACCAAACATAATTGTAATCGATCGAGGCGGAGCAAATATAAGTATTATTTCTTTCGGTAAATCATCCTCGTTCAATATGTCTGAATAATCCTCGAGCTCCACTACTTTTTTTTCTTTTTTCTTTTTTTTTTTCTTCAATATTGAGCACCTATGTCAAAAGCATTCATACGAAGTATCCGTCTCGGTCGTGCGTGAGTCGGACATGGAAAAGGACTTTTTCTCATGCAGCATGGTTTCCAACGCGGTCCTTGCTGTATCGGAGGCACGATGCAAATCTGCTTTGGCGAACTTGTTGGACATCGGAATCTCGCTGGACATGGTTCTGGAGGGCAAGGTCTCATAGGGCAACCCGATCCAGGCTGACAAGACTATTTAGACCAATTTTTAACGCATCAAGATTGATATTTTGCTTTGATGTAATAGATGTAAGATCCTTTGATTTATTATCTTAACCCTTCAGCTGCAAATCTATTTTCAAACACTCGTATCTCTGGCTTAAATCGTCCAATTTAAATTTATCACGGATAATTTTCAAACCACCGAATGTTTCTCGAAGAACGAAATCAAATATTGTGTTTCACATTAAATCCAGAAAAATGCATAATCGTTGGTGCAATTTCGCAGCAGAATGCAGCTGAAAGGTTAACCCTCCAACACCACAGTAGAACTTGATCCAACCACAAATTATTGAGTCTTTGTAATCGAGAATTTTCGTTTGCTGAGTTTTTTTTTTCGATCGATACTTCACACACACTGAGTAAGAAAAATATAAGATTACAATTATCATTTGTTTTTCAGTTCATTAGCTGTGAAGAATAGTTTCCAATTTAAAAAGATTCTCTCAGTATACAATCATGTTGTCGTATAAATCTCTTAGACTCAGTGTGGGGTTCGAGGGTTAATGGGATAGACTTTTGGGCAAGTGAACCGCATAGCAGATGTATCCAACTGCAGTTATATCCTTTAAGAGAGTGGGTCAGTCGGTATCTCGCCACCGTGAGGGCGAGAGAGACAGCTGCAAATTTTCGAAAGTGAAATTCTTCGACACGGTTCAACTAATAACAAAAAGGCCCTGTCAGCCCATTTTTGCCATCGCCCTGCGTTGGCTGACAGAGCCTTTTCGTGATCGCCCAAACTGTGCTGAAGAATTTAAATTGCGAAAATTCGCAGTGAAGTTAGGTGACTGATCCATATTCTTAATAAACAAAAAAAAACAATTGATGTGTGTTCAGCATTTACTATTTTGGGTTAGAAATGTATTGAAAATTATTTTTTTATACCGTCTCATTTCCATTAGACGTAATGAATTTTAAAAATAACAATAAAATTACGATTAAATAGGTTCTCGGCCAAGCGGTTTTAAAAACATACTCATCGATCATCGATCGCTTGGAAGGAATACCTGTTAGCGTTGCTACGCGACTAAATGACAATTTTGTGGATCCGTTCAATAGAGACATTTGCGAAAAGCAAATGCCAACTCGAAATTTGTCGTTTTTCGTATATGTTTATTATTTTTCACCACTAAGCCCCTTTTTTTTTATTAAGTTGTTTGCGTATGAGAACCGAAATACGTAAAGCCCAATTTTTGTTATAGAAAAGCCGAACAGCGCAATGTTGATCATTGAAAAATAAAATTAGAATCGAATAAAAAAAAACCAATAAATGTGAAGTAAAAATGTCCTTACCATGTTTCAGAAAATTTCGTCAACAATTTGAAAGCTTCTTTCCCTTAAATCTCGCTCCCCAATCTCTGTCACGCGGTTGCGCTAAAAGATCGGAGAAATCGGCGTTGTGAAGGTCCTCATGATTTTTCCTCTCGACAGATGAACAAATTTTATTTCAGCGTCGTAAATACTACACGATAATTTCGCTTTCAGACCTTTTTGTCTGTGTATGTGACTGCGTTACATGATGAATCCGAATTGAAACGTGGTCGGTTTTTGTGTGTTGACAGGAGGCGAAACAGTCCGGGAATCACGGCTGGTCCGTGCTCGCACGTTTCTCAATAGACGATCGTTTTGGTCGAGCTCATTTATTTTTTCACATTTCCTAATTTTGTCTGTTCTCATATTAGTTTCTTAGAAATCTCGAATTACGAGTCTTTGCCCAACGCACCACAGATGTTCTGCATTGATAGGGATTAATAAAATTCAGCGAACTACTAAATTATCCGTCGACGAATCTGCTAACCTGTTCTGAGGATACGTTTATTTTTAATTCTATTGATTAGAGTTCTTACGGTTATATCTTCGAATGAATATACTTTCATTCAACCGATTTATCCCCTGAGAACAGCTGTAAATAAAAATAAAAAATGGAAATGGCAATGACAAACGGTCCGAATGTTACGTAAACGACGAGCATTGCAAAAGACTCTTGACCAGTTCCTCCCTTTTATAATCCTCTTTCGCAATGTGATAATTCGGCAGTGTATGTAAATTTGCAAAAGTTATGTCGACGTGCTTATTTGTGCGGGAGTTTCCAAAAGTAAAGAGTGGGGTGGTGAACTAAAGAGAGAGAAGGAGAGAGAGAGAGAGAGAGAGATGGAGGGAGGGCAGAAGAAAAAGAGTAAGATTGGCCTGACCTGCATTAACATTCCGTGTGTTGCGCGCGGCGCAATTCGGTGGTTATATAGGTACTAACAGAGAGCCGGTGAGTACGTCCGTTCCAAAAGAACCTTGGCTTCGAAACACCGAAACACAGATTTGACGACGATCCCGATCCTCTCACCCTCTTTCTCTCTTCTCTTCCTTTCTTTTCTCTTTTCTTCTCCTGTCTTATCTTCTCTTCCAAGCTGAGTGATATTGTACGTTAGAGAGTACGTTAGAGTTGTAAGAAACTGTGGTTATATACATGCATCGAACAGTTTGTATCCAACGGGAAAGACTAAAACCTCCGATACGCTGTTTCGATCGGACTGAGTTCATTTATCTTCTACCAAAAGTCGAAAAACATTTGATCCTTATTGGAATTGACTCATAGAAACATCGCGTGCTCTTCAACTTCAGATACAAATCGATCCTTATTTATAATCTGTTATTTTCATGGGATTTGGGACTCCGCGGACTCCCGATCGCAATGAAAACTGTTGCTCACTCACCAGGCTTATTAAAATGAGTATACCGGTAGGATCTCGCGATTGCGTAAAGAATGATGGAACGAATATATCTGTTTTCGGTATTCCCGCTGGCGATTTCAAACGAGACGCGTGTTTGCAATGACGTAAATTTGTCGATGATTCGTAATTTTAGTGGATGAATCCAAATTCGTGACGCCGATCGAAAGAGAACGCTGTGTAAATTGTTAATACATGTGAGGTTGTATGTGAATGTGTATTTCGTACATCGAAATGGGCCCAAGGTTATTATATTCGTAGTGACGGGTGAAATACCCAGATACATACGATTATACTATGTGACTATATATAAGTATGTATAATAAAATATTACGAGTGCAGAACGCGTGTCATCATTTGATCAGCGATTTTGCCTTTGATAGTTCATTCTTTCAATCTCGATGACATATGGATATCTATAAACAGCACCAGGATTATCCGCTGTTCAGATGAAAATAAGTAGAGACAAAAACTCACAGCATTTGCCTTTGTGTTAATGAACGTGGCATACATTTTTGACAGTACTTACATAATGAGATTCACTAAAGAATTGGGGGGAAACAAAATAGTTAGATTGGACATACGATTTGACAAAACTATCAACATCTGCAAGCTACACGTTGTAGCAAACCTTTGATCGACACTTCGTATACGATCGTTAGTATTGATACCAAAAAGCCATCATGAAACTTGTTTCATACCCCAAACCACCCTGAGACTTTTGCAAATGATAATACGTCATGAAGCGTTTTTCTTTCATCGATGATCAAGTGGGTCTGTACCCATGAAAAAAGTGATCAAAAGCGTTTTTGTCCGTTCTGAAAAGATTTTAAAAGAGGTGCGACTGCGACGTGAAAAAAAAGTCGATCGATTGGTCGATGTTTAGCGGAAAATGGTAAAGCTTTGGTACCGAGAGAGAAGACCACGACGGTCAGACAAACAGAAAGAGCTATGGGGGCGATGCCTCGAACTCTCGTGGGACTGAGAGCGTTTCTGCTGAGAGTTCTCCCTATCCTTCTCTCTCTTTCTCTCTCGGGCTTGTTGTCAGCACCTCGCTTAAGGCGCAAAGAGACGGGAAAGAAAAGAGAGAGAAAGGATGCGAGAGTAAAACACACACGTCGCCGGAGTCGGTGGCCGCGCTCGAGGTCTTCGGGCAGATTCCGATGTGCGTCACACAACCACCAGAAGAATCTCGTGGGATCATTCCGACGACGACGACGACGACGTTGACGCCGCTGACGACGTTGACGATGACAACGGTGACAACGACGACGACAACTGTGACAGCGACGACGACGAATAACGATGAGGCTCTACTAGCACTGACGAAAACGAAGATGTCAACCAAATCTCCTGGTTTGAAATAAAGAGCATCCGTAATCGCTATTTCCCCGAAACGTACTGATCAGCACAAATGCACTCTCGCACTGTTACACTTTCTAGTCGTTTTTTCATCCTATCTTATATTTTTCCAACATGATACGGATAAGGTTTTCGCAGGAATAAAGATCTTCGGTTCAAATAATGGACCAGAAGGTTCCATGAATAAATATCGTAGGCTCTCGCGTAACGTGTTGTTTATGATGCCGCCGGAGCTTCAAAGATTTTCTTGGAAAAACGTTTACGGAAAAACCAACCGCGAAAAATATCTTTCCATCTCCCTCATCTTAAATGCTATCAAACACAATCTACCGACGATCAAAAGAGGGCAGATCGTTCCAATGAAAAGGATATTATTAGAAGAAGTGTTCTTCTCATCAATCATGCTCATATCCCATAACCACTATTTGGTTTTGCCGCTACCTTTATCTTAATACGTATAATAACCAAGTCGTCATGCTGAGCCAACGCTGCCCACTCCCTGTTACCAGACGAAAATGTATGAAAATGAGAAAGAACTTCGAACGAAGCTTCCTTATGGATTAGTTCATGACTCACTATTGATCATTGAACTCTTCAGAAACGATATAATCGCGAGGCTGATCCGAAATCGAGAAAACCCTCGAGCTCATTGGGATGAAAGACTGAAAACTGCACCAGAATTTGGGATTCAATTTTCATGACGTTTATCAATAGACAACTGAAAATTTAGTACATTACACGTTGATGAAATCTCGATGTTTGATCCTGATGTAACAGCATAAAACATTGACCGAAGCGACAGCATAATGGCGACCTTTACATTTTTCTATTCTGAGGATACGCTTTTTCATCAAGTTGATGTGTAGCACCAGAAAAATGATATCTATCCTTCATACCACTGTCTACGACCTATAACACAAATGTCAAATTCTCCAGAAATCTACACCCTTAACAGCCAGCTCGTGGGTTCATCATGAGCCGGCACGAAAGGTCAACTTTTTTTTTTAATCGCTGCTGACGAGTAGGATTGACGACGATAACTGATAGAAATTGACAATTTTGCGATGACGGCTACACCCCGTGCACCCAGTTTCGTATATATCATTCGATGCAACACATATTTGGAGGAAAACATCTGCATTGAATGATTTGAATGGGACTTATGCATGAAGTGAGCATCGTCGTGTTTATTTGATCATGGAACATTTGATAACACGTGTTTGGATCATGCAATGTTAGATAGCTTTTATTCATCTCGGCTAAATATACTGAATAGCCATATCAGAAAGAAACGATTAGGTACATAAAGCTTTTGGCTGAATTCGTGAATTCTTATTTGTTTCACGAGTATTATTGTCATTTGGCCGAGCCATTTGGCTACCAAACGTATGAGTTGTAAAAGGTGTAGGTTAATGAGCTCTTGAAATATGACGTCAAAATAAAGAATCTTGTTTTGATTTTTTCACAGCGGGTATACGCGATGATTAAGATAATTAATATCAAGCTTGATAATGAAATTCTGTTTTCTTGGACACGTGGACCAATGGCGTAGGTGATAATTCTTAAAATTCTGATAGGGCTCGAGTGACGCACTTGTTTCAATAAAAGAAAACAACAGAACTATTTCCAAAGAAACTTTGATAATCTCGAGGCCGATCGGTACATATATACATATATAAACGTATAAAACTGTGTCCAGAGAAAAAAAGGACGACGTAGAATATCAACACACAGATCCGGAGGAATTCTAAAGCGTCTCTTGGAAATGAGAAAAGGTGGAAGAATACAAGAGATGAGTCGCCTGCTTTCAGGGTGAATCAATGCAAAGGCACCTAACCAGTCTCCGTCTTGCACCTTGCATTAGTCTATATATATACAAAGTATATATATACATAATGGCAGATACCCGGTACCCTGGAGCTGGACCTGGAAGAATACCTTGTATCCTTGTGAACCCATTCGAGTGGCTTTCTTTCTCCTTCTCTGGTGCGTGTACCGGGGGACAAGGATAAACGACGATCAACGAAGGATGCAAAGGCGGGGCTAAGAAAATTACTCTTACCGCCGCACTGATTCATGAAATGGAAGCTTCTAGAATGAATCTCGATTCTGGAGAAGTGGGGAAGAGTGGAGGGTACGCTCGAGAGTCTCTCCAAGTGGATGACCCTCTCGATCGTTATAAAACTCGGTAAGGTAATATTGTCATTAAATGTCGACTTTATTACCGAGGTTTATTATATAGACTCGAGTTATTAGTGGCGTCCGGGCTTGTAACTCAAGAACTGTCATTGACTCGACTAACGCGTCAGGTGCTAAGCGCATTTTCAGAGAATCCCGCACGTGACTTAGCAGTTTTTATTGAACAGCTTCATTCCTTCATCTTATTTTAAAGGACCGATCATCGTCTTGCTATGAGAATGTGATCAGAGATGAATAAATAAATGACCAAACACGGGATACACTGTTAAAAGGGCTGATGCGCGTGGGCGTACACGTGCACCCGTGCAGGTCGCTTGGACTCCTGGACACCCCACGTTTCTACACGCACGTAAAGCAGGTCCAATACCCCCGTTCCGGACAGTTTATTTGAAGATGAGTCAAGCCTCGATCTCTGTATATCGCTTCGAGGATGTTTTACTTTAAGCCTAAACCTTTTGACAAAATTTATGTACATATTTATGGCGCAATCTATCATTTGCCAGAATAAGATTCCCCTGCTAGAGTAGAGTTACGAGATTTCATAAAAGCTACGATATGCCAGCTTTCGGTTTCCTCAATTCTGAGAATATTTTCACTTTTACGGTAATTCCTATGGGACCTTGAACGTTCGATCTTTCTCGATGTTTCGGCACGGTTATTCTCAATAACGTCCTCGTGTACGGAGTAAACAATTTGATTTCGCAGTCATTGGTGTTTCTTGCGTCTCGCAACTTATTTAAAATCACGGTTTCTCCCAGTTGTTGTTCTGCGAATATATTCACCAAGGTCACGATCCAGATAGGTCGCGAACCTGCTTGTTTGTGCTTAAGAAAAAGCCCTCGTACTCATGAGATTGTTTACCAATGTTTAGAGTACCCTCCAGTCAAAGCAAACTCAAGAAAAATAGATAGCGAGTGCAGAATAGAGAGGGGGAGTTGAACAGATGAGCAGCCGGTGGAAAAAGTATGTGGCAGAAGAACGGGCGTACAAATATATATATTATATATTCAATCGCGTTGGTAAATGATCATCGCCCATGCAACCTTGACTCTCTGTGGCTAACGTCCTACACCACCACGAATTCAAAGCTCTTTGCTTGTTTATTTCGTCGGAGGCGCTCCTTGCGTTCTCACATTCTTCAACGTTTTGCAAGTGGTCCTTGCCCCTGTTGACAACGGAACGTGCACGCGTCTTTCGATATTTTTATATCTTCTTTTTATTCTCTTCACTTCTTATTTCACGATTTTGTTTGCTTTTTTTTTTTCTTATCTTAATCAACCCATGCGTCACGAGGTGGTCCGATAAAGGCTCGCATTCGTTCACGGCCTTGGATATTTTTGCACGTGCCAATTTTCACGTCGTTGATCCTCCCGTATTCTCATTAATTTTTGCAATCTCGCTAATTTTTAAGTTTCTTTTTTCTCTTTGTTCTTTCGATCCGGTTCGAAAGATGTTTCGTACTCGTGTAAACACCTTCTCTTTCCACATGATTATTAAGAAAATAGTAGTTTCGATTATCACACCGATTATCATATCGATTCGTATATGAAAAATCTTTAAAGGCCATTTTCCAGCTGCTATTATAGCAACCTTCTCTCAACGAGTTCGGTGACTTTTGCTTTCACGCAAAGTTGAATCGCTCGACGTTGACGTTTGAGATTTTGACGGAGCAGTTTAAATCAAATGGAATTCGTATTTCCTTGATGCCGTTCGAAGATACCATGAGAAAAATAGGATCCCAAACAGAGTTGTTTTCAATTTGACTACTTTTTAGCGGCCTCTATCTAATTGGGAGATATTGAATTTTTAGAATATTTTTATCCCTCGAAAACAAAAATAAATGAGATTTTTGAGAAACCGGTAGAAAACAAGATTTTAAAATGCAAGTTGAAGCACTAAACTCTGCGATACCTGAGAAAAAAATTTTACATCATGACTCGTTATTCGATGATGAATGAGAGAGAGTTAATCAATGCGTGGCGCGTGGTAAAGACGCCCTCACAATTGTTTTCATGTTAAATATCCCGCAATATATAGATGATTAAAATAATAAAAAAAAAAAGCATATAAAATAAATATTGTAGAATATTCAATTTTGTTTCACTTTCACCGCAGATTCCGCGCTGTTAAGCGTATTTCGAAGTGAATGCGCACTTTCGAAGCTTATTCTTTGCTGGTAAATATTGATTACGTCCGTCACTTAACACGTGTTTTATTAATATCTTTATTGTGATATTACTTCTTCCTAGTTCAATGTCTGACCGTGATCTTAGCTGGACTAGTAAATATTGCGTCATACATTTCTCGCTGATCGTTACTAATTGTGGATATTTATGTGAGCGCGCGGCGTGTGCGGCTGCCGAGGCAACGTTTCGCCTTCTGTGTGTTCGATCATTTTGCTGTTTGGTCGTTGAACCTTTGGATTATAACGTCTGACAGTAATTTATATTTCGAATAATAAGTTTGTCAGTGAGAGTGAAATGCTTCTATACGGGGTGTTCACGAAGTTATGGATCGAACCAAATGCGGTGTTGAGTGAGGTCATTCGCCAATGTAAGAAAGAAACTGTATATTGCATTATCCTATCGCTCATGTCTCAATACTTACTTCGATTTATCACGTATTTACATTCAAAATCGATCGATAAATCGTTTTGAAAAGTTATAGAAAATAACACAAAACCAGTCGCTGAATTATTATATGCTGGGTGCTCCTGAAACGATCTATTTATTCAATGGAAGCATATCGCCGGAAGCCTCATACGAGCAGTTTACGTGTCACCGTGTAACGACACCGCAGTCACGATAAAAATAAATATCGTACAAAAAGTTGACCAGTTATTCGATGTATATGACTGCAGATTTCAGTGAATTAGAGAACAAATCAAATTGTTTGCAATATTTTTTTGGGAAAACCTGACGGAAAAATGTTCCTTATCGTTGCAGATTCTAATCGGAAACTTTTGATTGATTGCTCGAAGTTTTCATCAAACGTGTTCAGATTCAATTATTTCGAGTATCGCATTGTAATGCAGCAGGACCAGAATTTTTTTGTAATCCTTATCCCGAAAGTCCACTTTTCGATGTCCATGTGCACTATAGTGGTTCATTTCTCAAGTACTCTTTACCACTCTGGGGCGAGACAAGCTCTCGTATCTCACTTTACTTTTGTCGTGGTTTACTCTACAAAAATAGATCCACGTGACAAAGAAATGTTTCGTGAGGCAAGGAACTTCACAGGATTATTGTCAATTTTTCAACAACTCCTCGTGCAACTCGAAGTATTTCTTGTCCGGGCAGTGAATTTTTACTATTATTAGAGGTTTGCATTTACTAAAAAATAAATATTCGACGTTTCGTGTAAGAATCTCTTTATCGGGATCTTTTAATGAGATCCCGAAATGAAGAGTAGATTGCTGAATAACAAATTGTGAAGGTGTCCTTCAAAAAGTATACACATCCAATTCAAACCTCGTAATTAACACCTCTTGGGAAAATCGGTTTAATTGATTTGATCATGCTGCTAATCTGAAGAAATATGACGCATAGAAGTACCATTAGAGAATTAAAAAAAAAAGTAGAAAAATAAAATATGAATAAAAAAAGTTTCATTGAAAAATGGCTTTGGAATTAGGGGTCCAATAGAAATAAAATGCATATAATGTTCCCGAATAAGAACAACATCAAAAGCATCGAAAATGGTATGAGGAAAAGATATGAGAATCCAGGTCCATTTTTTGTAGAGAAAAAACGATTGTTCGATTAATTAATTATCCTTATCTTTGGTAAACAGCTATAAAGTTTTCGAAAATGATCCAACTGCCTTATAATAATGTCATTTAGGAGCAAGCATGAAGAACAACGTACTCAAGAGTCTTATCAATTTCTTATAAAAGTCTATTTATCAATCATTTTTGAACCATTAACAATGGTTCAATCGATGTGTTTTGATGCTTGTGAAAGTTTTCTATTCCTACAACTTTTTGAACACCCTCTATACATCGATAGACCTATGAAGAAAAAAAAAAAGTTTGTCTGTTTGTCTGGGTCTGAAAGGATTTCAATAAATCGTTCACAGCCGGATAGTTAATGAAGTATAATAGGATTTAGGCATCCGCGATCTTGTTTATTACGGCCTCAAAACATACAAACAAACCAATGTATAAAAACACAATTTTTTCAAATAAATCGATATTCAATATTAATAATAATTTTCGTTATAAAAAAAAATGCACGAATTTGTATACCAATCTCACATAAGAACCAGAATAAACATACGAAAAAAATTAAATAATCAAATAACACAGTTTTGAACACTCGCCCAATAATCTTTGCTGGAAATAAAACCGAGCCTCCACATAAAATTACTGAATCAATAATTATCGATCGAGGTATATCTTCCCAGCAACTCCCTGTGGGATCGGAATAGAAAATCAATTTTCTAATAAGCCTGCCAAATGTGCATACAGTAACAGCTTTCGAAATAATTGCATTTGAAGGAAAAGTATGAAAAATCGATGAACCCGCAACATCTGCTCAGCTGAGCAGGTTAATTGTCCCAAGCTATGACTGAGGATTTTAATCTTATTCGTATGTTCATTCTTTTCTACCTAAAGTTGTAACTTTCTACCTGATCTAACGAGAATAAAGTGTTTCACGAAAGGTTCCACAAAAACGGGTGCATTTAATGCAGTTGAAAATGTCGAATTTCCTTCTCGAACCAATGATTTTAAATCGTTCATTCTGTTTCATAAAGTTTTCAAGATCAAACAATCACGAAATTCGAATTTTTCTATTCACCATTCCGATTGTCATAAAAAAAAAAATTTCCGTAATGTTGATAATTCATTGATGAAACTCATCGAAAGAGAGCAATTTCAAATGATGGAAAAAATGAACTATAGATATACATGCATATATGTGGAAGTGAATTATCTGAAAAGATGTAATATCGAATAACAATAGCTAAAAAAAGTGTTTAAATAAATGAAATAATAATTATTATAAATCCTACTGTAATAGTGAATTAAGAGATATTTTCATTAAAACATTCTTGTTCATTATTGAAGGAAAACTATCGACGAGCTATCAATCATAATGGAAAAAAGAATTTGTTCGATTCAAGAAAATTATAATTTCGAAAACACTTTACTGTCGAAGTAAAACAGAATTCACTGTAATAAAAAAGTGTCGATAGTTACAAATACGGAAAAATTTCCCCACGATGAAACCGGTCTCGGAAATCATTAACCCGCCCGTGGTCGAGCTATGAAATTTTTTCTGACACTTCTATTGAAAGGTTAATTACTTAAAAATTTCGAATGACATAAGCATTCGATGTTTTTCTTTCTATCTTCTTCGAAAGTATTTTCCTATGTGATCATAAGTTGCAACTTTTTTAGTTTTCGTTTTTTTTTTAAATATCTTTTAACGCTCAACTTTTGGTTTCTAATCAATAAAAGCGTTAGGATCATTAATTTGACATGGTTGATGCTTGGAACTATACATGTGGGAAAATCTCTCATCGCCCGACCAACCGTTTAGGGCGTGACTATCGCGATCGCTGTCGTATTGAATTGGTCAAATTTTTTCTGAGAATTTTCGCAAGAATGTGAAAAAATTTTAATATCGCAAAATCCCGAATTTTCTTCCTTTTTTGAATTGCAAATAAAGAGACCATGACTGATCATTTTTTTGCTATCCCATTCGACATGATCTTGGAAAAGTCACAACTATAATAGGGAGGGGAGAAATAAAACAATAATTTTGAGAAAAATTCATATCGCATAAATGGATCGAGAGAAGAAAAAAAATTAAAACGAATTAACAGAGTTTCTTTCAATGGCTACAGCGAATAAAATTTTAAGCCGCAATAAAAAAAAATTTTTTTTAAAATTTACGACGTAGTATGCCCCACAAATAGACCTATAAATAGTTGTATCAAAATGAAAATAAAGACCTTAGAACTCGTTGGTCCCAGTGAACACACGTTGAGGACTGCTTGTAAAACGAGCTCGTGGCGATTGACCGGCAAATTACCATCGACGCCATAATTTGCGTACTACTGGTAATCGTATTGACCAATAGATCATCAGATATAACGACAGTCTAACGAACTTCCGCGATTGACTAATTTATTTTTTGACGAAAATAAAACCTTTCGATAACGAGTTATTCAAAAATCTTTCAATGAAAACAGCCGATTAATGAACTCGAAACGTGTTCCCGATGTTTGCGTTGCCGCATTTCAATGAATCGTTAATAAATACATCTTCATTAAAACAATCGATAAAATTATAATATTTTCGAGAACTAGATTTCCATTTATCTCCTCCATTGCGATTGATGTCATTTATCTGTAACAACAAGAATTAAGCGCCAGTGTATAGAAAATCGATTTAAAAAAAATTAAGTAATTAATAACATTATTAAAAAATAAAAAATAAAAAAATAAAAAAAACTGGTATCGATCGGAGTAGGTTAACCAAAAACGTTGTGAGCTATCTCTTATTACAGTGCTTACGAAATAGGTTCTTCGCGATTGGAATTCTTAACGAAAAGTTGGAGCGATCGATTGGTCATCTTCAAGATTTTGTTTTTTTTTTTTTATTTTATTTTATTTTTTTTTATTTTTTTCTTGTTTCATAGAAAGTGATATCTGCTCATGGTATCGAAGAATGAAGAAACAGGCAACTATAAGTGACGAAGGCCGCACGAGCATGGAATTCTCACGACTGAGACTCATGGGAGAGGAATAAAAGAGACGGAATGAGGAGGGCTATGACCCGTGTTACTTACTACTTTACTATATCGTTTACACGGAGGAGAGCGATAGTGTATCTGCGTAGAGTTTCCGCCAGCTCTGACTCGCGAGAAGCAGTGACGCAATTACGATCTCCTGCCGTCTGGTCATATTCGTGCATATATATATGTATATATATAATATATAAATGTATACACGCGCGTGCAGGCACATGTTGTGTAGACGTGAGGTATTTTATGGGAAATTTTCATTCGAAAACCCGAATCCCTTCGGATTCGTACGAATTCTTTGTCGATTTTTTTTTCTCACAGCGTGAAAAAAACAAACTCTTATTTCGGGAGCTTTTCATTTACCCCGTTTTTTTTTTTTTTTTTTCATTTGGCGCAGTCAAACAGTCGGAAATGTTTAATATCGCAACAATAAACAATAAAATTCATGAAAAGAAGTAACGAATTTCGTCTGAAAAAAGAAAAAATCGTTTTCTTTTATTTCTTTCGAAGCGAATGCTTATAATTCCGAAGGTATCACAGTTAAGGCCATAATAATTGAGCGATAATTAAAGCAATCAATTATATCTCTACGAATCGAATAAACGCGGCAACTAGTTCCTCTCACTTTCTGAATTTGGACTATGATCCTCGAGAGATCGTGTCATAGCATTTTTATTCCATTTTTGACGAATTAGCAAGAAATAATAGACGAGCATCTAAAAATAAATGTTCCGGTTTTTATATTCTTTAAAATGGGTTGTTCCCAAAGAACCCGAAGATCGTATTTCATACGAAATTTTTTTCAAAAATAACCTGATCATTCGGATTTTCCAAATGGATGTTCAGAGCTCTCGACAACTGCTTGAGAATTCACACATCCTCGATCTCTGGAATAAATAGTCGAAACACTCGGAATCCTGATGAGAATGGCATTTCTCTACCTATGGTCCAATCAACAAGGACAAAAAGCTTTTCCTCCTATGAAATATGGACTTCGTAACATTGAGCGATACGCTGTTTACGACTGAATCCTGGTGGAAAATTCGAGAGTTCGATGCTAGAGACGAAGGAAAGTAAAAGCCTCCCCTGCTTCCTGCAGAATAAATCCGCAACTGATTGGTTCAAAGAAAAAAAATGTCTGTTAGCTGTACGAACATAAATATTTTACCAAAAAATCCTTCATTTTTTTTTCAATTTATTCGCTTCACTTTTTGGCCATTTATTAAGAATTATTCAGAGTTCCATCTTCATGTTTCAAAGTCTCACTGAAATCGCCATAGTGTTTACACAAAAACACTTTTTCCATTCCTCTTCAGCTTTTCCAATTTTTTTTTATCGTTCTCACCCACGTTTGCACGTTTATGAAGATTTATCTGTTTCTAACCTATAAAAGGCACTTTTGACGTTTTTTAATACTCGATTTAATTTTTATTTTTGTGGAAAGATTCCGCTCGAACAAAATTTGAAATACTGAACTATTCAGACGTCTTCAATATTTTAAAAATCAGTTTATTTGCATTTGCCAATATTTTTATTAGAAGAAAATGTGAATCTGAAGTTTCTACCTTTGAAGTACATGGAATAAAAATCCAATATATTTTACAGAGGGATGATCTGGGATGGAATGTGCCAAATTAATTGACACACGATTTTTTTTTTTCTTTTACAATTCCATCGCACTTGACCAATGATTTGACGGAGCCCAGAAATCGGATGATCATTATGGAAAAGGAGCTGGATCCGTGGAAATCGTTCGAATGATAATCTATCGCACGTTCATCAAGGTGCACAGTGTGATTATGAAATTGTTTGATTTCACTTGAAGGAAATGAGAAATAAATTCATCCAAAGAAAAAAAAACAAATAATTGTGCTGAAGCGTTAAGTATTTCATCGATCTACGTGCATAAAAATCATAATTCGTGCTTTTCGAAATTTGTTTGCAACGTTCATGACCATATACCCTTAAGCTTACATCGAAATCAAATCGAACAAACAATACATGAGTATAGTAAAAAAAACAAATACGAAGAAAAAGAAGCATGCGGACTCTGGTTGTGGGGTTTACGACCTCGTCAAATTGCAATCAATGTTACATAGTATACCACAATATTTTACGCAGATATCGCGGACGGTGAGAACTAAAAAACTGTTACATAGACACACACACACACACACACACACACACACACACACACACACACACATGTATCTATAGATGCAAGTGTAGTCAGGGGTCGTTTCCCCCATCGCTGACAGGATTTTTCTCCATAATTTCGATTCACATGCAAACGTCACGTGATATCCTCGATGGCTCTCATGTAACTACGTTTTACAAATACATATATACATATACATATAAATCTAAAAATTAAAAAATGCAATGAGAGAAAAAAGGTAACGAATTGCGAATGAAAGAACGCTGGGCCGGTGATGCGGAAATCCGAGACGAATAGGAAGCAACGTTGCTTGTGGAGGTCTCGGCTCTACTGCCTTGAGATAGTTATGCCAGGTGTCATAAGTATCTCTTTCACATCGCGATTTCTATATATACATGAATTTTGTGTCTATGTGACGCTCAGATTATGTTTGTACGTACACTTTTTCGCATTTTTTTTTTTTTTTTTTTTCTTGACGATCTTGCTGAATGGCATTTCATTTGAACATTTGACTACAAGAGGCGACAGTCTTGCCCTGCTGATAAGATTTCCACTTTACTTAGTCTCTTGATTCAAGAATATAGTACGATCTCGTATAATTTTCAAACTGTAACTGTGCTCTTTTATTTTTCTTCATTTCTCTCTCTCTCTCTCTCTCACTGCGTTTTCTGGCACGCGGAGATCGTTCACTGTTCGCGTTACTGCAGGTCAAGTCACGTTATCAATTAATTATTGCCGCGCACATGAGTGAAAACAAATGATAGTCCTTGTTCATGTAGTACGTGCTTGATTCTGATCGTACGCTCGTATTTATAGATACACTGTACTCAGCTGCACCAATGTAATGAGCCGTAAATCGCTGTTTACGAGAGATTTTTTCTTCTTTTTTTAAATTTTCGTCAAAATTAGGAGTTCATTGGAATACATTTACGAGGATTAAGCCGGAGCAGACCGTGTTGCTTGGACCATTGTTTCGGTTCACGCTATCTTTATTCCATGATCGCGCGGGCACGGTGCAGAATAGTTTCTCAATCAGTAAAATTCGAATATACGTATTCGAACGTAAAGCGTCAAGATGACAAGAGTTCTCGAGTCTTTCACTGTCCGTTTATTTTCTCTTCTGTATCCATTCATTTCAGCTTCCCGAAAACTCTTCGCCCTTCTGTTATCGTTTTTGAAGGACCATTTTTCTTTAGCTATCTCAGCCATCGATATCTTACTTTCTCAATTATTGTAATAAACTCCAAAATAAACTGATATAATTACGCAGATTGTCGACTTTCAACAAATCTGCTTTATTCGAACGGAGTTTTAGTATGTATTTTAACGGTAGAGAAATTTTAGGAAATTCTTTTTAGGATATTATTCTCTGTCTATCAATCCAATTGTTTTCAGTTGTCAACCTATTTGCTCGTTTGTTGTCTGATAATGGATTCTAGTCCGTCGATGGATTAAACAGACTGTGCTTTTTCCCTGCATGCCTGGCTTTTCCCAGCTTCCTCCGGGTACTAAGCACGCGCCTATACTCATATGCCTATATGGAGGAACAATTTAGAAAAGAAATCCCAAAAAAGCTCGTGCATGGACGAGTGTATGGGCGTGAAATAACCGGAAATCACGAGAGGCGACAATGAAATATTAGCAATGTAGATGGAATCTTTTTGAAATATGAAGAGCATCTGAAACCAACACTGTTGACGAACAAAATTTGCTTAGATAATGAAACAGATAGAAGATTCATTGAAGTATTTATTGTATTTGAGAATAATGTATGTTTTGAATACATCGTAAAAGTTTGCGGTATTTTGATGATCATGTAAAAATGTGCATGAAAAGAGTTTAGATAAAGTCAAACTTTGCAGTCTGTTGTTTGTCGAGGTGTGAGAAACAACAAAAATTGCGACTATGGAAAATCGATGAAGTTCTAAAACTGTGATAATTCACAAGTTTTTCAATGATCTTTAATACTATACAATGAATCGACATCTTACCGCTGTCGAAATTGGCTTTGGTTGAGATACGCGCAAAAGCGGTCAACGTCCTTTCGAAGGTTTGAATCCAGTTGCAGCGCAAGTAGCACCAGCAGCAGCAGCAGCAGCAGCAGCATTAACGACAGCAACAGCATCAGGACCCACCATCACGACCGCCACCACCACTAACAACGGCAGCATCAGCATCGGTAGCAGCAGCAGCAGCAGCAGCAGTTGCAGAACTAGGAAGGGGTGGAGGGGGAGGAGAGCGCGATCGTGAGCGTATCATACGAATGAGAGCGCGGCTCGCATGCCGATCGCGATCGCGCGAGCTGCTCAGGAGCTCTTTAAAAGAAGGACCGAGCGGTACGCGAGTCTCTCTGTGATTGTTGCTCGTGCTTATACTAAATTTGTTGTGTGAGCATATAAATGCGTGCGCCAAATGTGGAAGTGCCCAAAGCTTTTATGTCGGCGATGTCCTTGCTGGGGATACGCCACTCGTGTCACTAATTTATGGTTCGCATTGCGTAGGTAGCAGCTATGAGAATGCATTATACTATATAACAACGTTGTCGTCGCATTCTCTCGCGTGTCAAAACTGGCATATCATATTCTTTCGGACTTTATAACGATACGAGCAATTCATTGTTTGCTTTATTATTTTCACGAGGTTTCATCGAAATTTTAGCGCATAGACGCGCGCATCTGCGATTTTACCAAAAAAAAAAAAAAAAAAAAAAAAAACGATCTCACCAAGATTCTATTTAGCCAAAAGTATATTTGCGAATGCAGTAGCTGCACCGCGGCGGCAAGCGTTACATTTTTCCGATCGCCAAGTACCGATACGGCCCGGTTAAGCAGCCGATAATCAATCGGGCGTGCAAGCATATGAAAAGTAAATGAAAAAGAAGGAAAAAAAAAAAAAACGAAGGAAAAAAGAAAAGGAAAGACGCGAGAACATGCCAAGCTCTCTCGCGAGCTCGGCCATTGAATCGAACGGGTCTTATGTATGTACTCTCGCGTGTCACTTTTACTGTTGTTCGGGTCAGTCGAGCATTGACCACGCTCTGCTGCCGAGAGCTCCGATAAGTGTATATATGTATACGTACGTATACAGATATCGAGTATATTGATTCGAATCAAATGCACACCGGCCGCCCTGCTACCACGCCACGTGTCTCTGTATATCCGTTCACATATACATATTCTACAACACACGAACCAGCACAATCGTCACCATAAATTTCTGCATTATGCCCTCTTTGAAACAACTAATTTTTAATCAATCATATATTTCATCCATTATTCGAGGATCCGTTACTATTTCGAGGTGTAACAGTGTTTTTTTTTCTTTTTTTTTTTTTTTTATCAGCACTCGTTATAATTGGCTGTTTTTCTCAGCGTATGAATGAAGAATGAAGAACTTATGAGTGACGTGAACACGGAGAGAAAACTACAGTTTTTTCGGTCGTTTGCACTTTGATTTACGTTAGGATTGCGAAATTGAACAAAAAAATTTCATAAAATGAAAAAAAAAAAAAATGTACAAAAATGATTAGAGATCTTTTCAAGGGATCTCGGTTCGAATGAATTTTGAAAAACATTACTGGAATTTCGAATTTTTCGAAATTCAAATGTCCCGTTCGATATCAACGTATCGTTGACTGAAACATTAGCGCAAGCATTGAAATCTCTGAGAACGTTTTCCTCGTAAAAGCAGCTCTGATTCCTCGTAAGTGTAAATGACGTCGCATTTGAGCCGATAAAGAGAACGATGAAAAGACTTTTAAAATCGGCTAAACTTAGGCATTTATCCAAGTTTTTCTCTTACCGCATCAATAGTACATTCTGTTTTTATTTTCTTATTCGATCAGGTGTCTCTCGAGTCCTCGTAACAAACGCTCCAAACGCAGTATATTTAAAAGCGTTTTCCCGCGATGCATTCGCGGTGTGGCGTGCTCAGTTGAACGCGACGAGCTTATTAATACCTGCTACTGCTGCATACGGTGATCGGGAATTCACCCAAGCGTTCGTGATGTCCGCAAGAGTCGGTGCACTCCCCTATACAAGCTATGCGAGGGGTCGATGCTCACCGAACACACAATAAACATGCAAAACGTACGCTACGTTTATACTTGGAAACACGCACGTGCGCACGCAATTATGTGCGCACGCACGCAATTATGCCCGCACGCAAGCGCGCATACACGCGCGCAATCTTCATTTTTTTTTTTCCTCGAGTCCAATATGAACTTTACTGAAACATATACATGCGCATGCACGCGTGTGTCCAATGCGAATAATGAAGAAATGAACGATCCTTCGTAAGGATCCAAATAAAAATGATTAATAATTCATATTTCTTTATTGTATATTTATTAATGAGTATTTTTTATTATTCATTTTCTTTCTGGGTTTGTTTTTATTTTTTATTATAATAATTGAGAAAAAAGACTGCTTTCACTCGATCATACGACTCGCTCCATCAATAATAGAAATGAATTTTATATTTGTCCAGCGATTGAGAACATTTTTATTGATCGAAATTAATTTCGTTTCTGTAAAACAAAATATTCAGCTGGATATATGGAACAAAATATTTCTGAGATAAAATAATTTATAAATGCTGAAACAAGTTGTTGGTCGGACCAACAGAGCTTTGGTGCTCAGTTAAGCAAATTCATGTTGAGACAACAAAATATCGTGGAATTAAACTCATTCGTTTGTTCATCCGAACGATCATCGTCAAGTCAATTCGGTCATTGAGATTAAAACACATTTTTTTCAAAACAACTAAAAATTATGGTATCATTGACATTCAACAAAAAAAAATTATTAAAGTTACCAAATTTTCGTCCAACAAAATGGATTTAGTTGAATGCATACACTTTTTTCTCGGTGTAATAATGGAAAAAGGGCAGACGTTAGAAAAATAAATTTCGGTTGATCGAGGAATCGAAAAGTTCTAACACTTCTAATTGCTCCTGATGTGATTGGTCCTGAGCGGCAGGTCGCGATAAATTTAAAGACAAATCAGCATCGGATACTAAGATTGATAAAAAAATATAGCTACAATCTCAGAGACCGGAAAAACACAGATACAGGTCTTCATTCTTTTCAGCAGAGAGATTCGATTATCGACAATTGGGAGTATGTACAGAAGAAAAATAAATAGAAATGAAAGAGTACGAAAGATTGAACCGATCGATTTTTTTCTATCTGAAGTTGACCTCACGATGAAAAAGAAAAAAAAATATATAAATTTATATATATATGTATTTCAAATTAGTAGAAGTGACCACGAGAAAAATAAAGCAACAATAATGAGCGATATATCTTTAAAATTCGACGTCAAATTTGATCAGTTTGTAAGTGTTTAAGACCTGTTATGAAAACCATTGAATTTTATCAAACCTTATCGAAAGAGACTCTTCAATATCGTCTCTTACTTCCCGTTGACCGACTTTTCTAGTGTTCTGTATGGCTCCCCATTCATCACATTTCCTTTTCGTTTTACGATTGAAGTGAAAAATCAGAGAGATTTTATCGGTTGATACTAAAATTTTAGCATGTTTATCGGACGATAAGATTCTTCACCGAACAAGAAAAAGAATTTAAAAAATGAAAAAGATGAGCGTAGAAAATTGAGCAACTTATTGACTCGTCGGAATCTTTCGTTGGGTATTAATCAATGAAAAAATCTGATTTGGTAGTTTCTTGATAAAGAAAAAACTAGTTTTAGACGGTTTTGTATTATCTAGCAAGCAGCACACATCGCTATCTGTCGTTGTTTACATTGAGTTGAATGCAATGCCCCTTCTGGATTCTCTCTCTCTCTCTCTCTCTCTATATATATATATATCACGTTTTTTTTTATTTTTCCGCACACGCGCCTTTCCCTCGTACGTTCGAGCGACATATTTCATATGTGACTCCGCACCCTTAAGTTCTCGGTCCGCACGTGACTTCTCGGAGTCTCTGTGACACATGCATACTATACTATACCGATCTCCGCGGTAAATGCTTTCGATACGAGCTTGTCGAAAACTATCAACGAGCATCAACAACAATCCGATCTATTACAAGACGCTTTTATATATTTAATTATATTTAATTAATAATGCGTTATTTAATAAATAAATAATAAGTTAATAAATAATAAATAATGAATAATGCGTGGAGAAAAATAAATTTTCGTGCGCACGCTAGACTATGACCAGTTTCGACAAACTATTGGTCAAATACTTTCAAATATTCTCGTCTAGTTCACCGGCCATTAACGATCCATTCCTACGATTCACAAAGCTGTAGATATCGTTACAATTTTCTCCAAGGGATTGTAAAAGATTCGTTTATTGGCGAGATGCGGTGACCCACTGCTTGACCGAGATGTCATTTCATTGATTTCATTGAGGAAGAAAGAAGACAACGAGTTTGTGATTCGATGCTTCAATTTTCGTTGTAACGTTTCAAAGAAACGTTTCGCACGTGCCGAAAAACATTGAGAGTAACGAACGCTCAACTTTTGTTTATAAGTGACGCAATAAAATTAAACTACATTCTCATAAAACGTATACGAAATTATGCTCCCTTTCGCGAACGTTTGATTAACCGTTGAATGAAACAGGAGTGCGAAATTGAATTTTAGTACAGCTCCTCCTCCTGCTCTCTTCATTCAGTGAATCATCATCTTATCGCAATCATTCGTTTCCATAGCCAATCATTCCGTTATTTCCATGGTGACGAATATTTCATTCAAATGAAAATACTACCCGTATCGATTGAATTTGAGGTTTCATTTTTTGGCGAAGCCCAAATCGTTGAATACTTCACGATCTGATCAGCTTGAATTCAAGATTCGGCATCAATAGGTCAACATGAAGATTCGTGAAAAAAAAAAACCCACCAAGCTCATGGCTCAATGGCGAGGGAATCAGACCATGTTTTCTTCGTTTGCTTTTCATGAACTAAAGCGGTCATAGTAGACAGCGATATGAATGAAAAACAAAGCGGTAACGAAAGTTCTCTTTCCCTGCAGCGAAGGGTGGGGAAAAAAAACAATGAAATCTCGTCCAAACCGTAATGTTGGTTCCAAGAATAGTGCGGTGTCAATAAAAAAAAATCCATCAAGTCAAACACTCCGAAGCACTTATAAAAAAGTCTCAACCGTTAGGCAAACCATGCAACATGAACAGGTCGCATCGTTAGAAATTATGTTTCGAGCCTATTTGTCCCTGCCACCATCCTCTTCTTCGCGGAAGTAGCCTAAAGACAAAATCATGAATTACTCTTTCGATAAGGTTAGTGCGCGCAATTGTTTTTTATTCGCTACTTTGGTAACAACGAAATGGGGTTTAATCGGATGTTTCAATATCCAAGCGATTCGACACCCATGCAGAAATAATTTCAAAGGATTTTTTTTCGTCACTGTATAGACGAGAAAGATTATTTGATTTATGCTCTGGTTCCTCGATTATAAAAAGAAAAAAAAAGCATTTAATTGATTTGAGATTGGATAATACTAAGGAAGTATGATCACAAAATGGATTTGTTGACAGAGTTTTTTTTTTTTTTCATTTAATCACGTAAAATAAACAGCAGTATCTACTCGCTGATGAAATGGAAAAATAATTGACCGTTCAGAGAGCCCAAGATAATTAATACAAGACTCCGCGCGCAGCGTCTCTAGATCAAAGTTAGCATTTTTAACACGTATCGCATATAAAACAGGTATTAGATACAGTCCTCCATCCTTTTTCCAATCGTGGCGAGTAAACGCCTCGAAGGATTACGATTTTTTTCCTTTTATATCCTATGATGTAATGGAATTTTTTCCGCATAATTGAGCATTTTTTTTTTTTCTTCGTTCAAGATACAACGATAAAAAGCTCTGTATACATTGCTTTTCGATGCATTGTAACGATCTGAATACAGGCCCGGTCAAAAGTTTTGCTCGAAAAAAAAAAAAAAAAAAACAAAAAAAAAAACAAACAAACATCTCGACAATTCAATCAATTATCAATGAGTGAGGCAGATAATTGAATGTAAAATCCGAAAGTCTCGTTTGTAAATGAGCCTTGGAAAAAAAAAATTTTACAACGTGAAGATTATACAATAAAATAATTATAATTCTAATTACGTGATAATCAATAGACTATCAGCTTTCTAGTGACGCAGTTGTAAGCGCAGACCGGTGCAAATCGTGCAAGAGTTACGATCTCCCAAGGTCGAAGGTTTGATTTTTACTCTGACAAGGAACAAATCGATTGAAAAAATTGTAAATGGGTCCTTTGATGATCAAAGGAACCCTTTGCAGAATGTGAGCTTGCTTCAAGGCTCTCAAATTGATCGGGATATAAAATTTGACTCCGTTAATTAGCTCAAACAATCAAGAAAAATTTGTCACTTTCATTCGTGTGCTCTTCATCGAAACGAAACTTGATAAACTAAAAAATTAAGATCGAATAAGTTCTGCTAGTGATTTAGCTTCGTAGTGATACAATATTAACGTATTTTGAGGCGCTGAAAAATAATGAATGAACGTTTTTTTTTATTATGTTTTTCTCTTAATCAAGTGAGACACAAGGATTCGAAAATATGGTGTAAAATTCGACGCAAAAAGTAAGATCCTTCGTCTATGGATACTCTAAATATTATTTAAATGGTAGATATACCGATACGCAGATAATTATTAATAAGATGCGAGTGAGCAATTATCATTTATAGTACAGTCGAGTGAGACTTCATTAACATATTGATTCTCTTACCAAGTGGAATGCAGTTGAAACTCGTACCCTTTATAACCGCGATTTATTACAAATTTATGATATTGTCGGGATACCGGAGTCACTCATATGTAACACGACATTCCTCCGGAGTCGCGTGTATTGGACTTCCCCCTTGTAATGTTTATACCTCAACATATTCCTAATAAGCCGCGTGTGAATTCTAGTTCACCGGTCAATCGCCGCAACAAGTTGCTTGTCTCTGCGTTCACCCCGCGGACTCTTTATTCTTCACTGTTATTTTATTCTCTTATTTAAAAATGCACACACCTGTGAATCTTGATAAATATAAATGCATTTTTATTGCGACATTATGCGTTCATAAAGATTTTCTTTCTCTCTCTCTCTTTAAACACAAACGATCGTGGACATTGGTAAGCTGCGAGTTTTTAAACGCGAAAGAAAAATTGTTTCTAAAATACTTCAGGCCACATTTCGCTTCCAACTTGATTTTTTTTTTTTTATATTTCTTTCTCTGATTCTCGCGATTTTAATGAACCTTGCTACTAAGGCAGTTCGGTCATTATACGAGCCTTTGAACATTAAAACCTTTAAACTTTCACCTTTTTAAGATGTGACAGATGTGCAACTATTTTGTGTTTCTATAAAAAAAAATAATAATAATAATAATAATAATAATAATTTGAAAAAACCAAGACCGTTTCTAGTTATACGCACTGAGAAGATTGTATTCATGAGTGAGTACGTTGCTTCCATCACCGCATTCTCATCGACGCGAAACTTATTCGCACTCCCTGAACTTAACATTTATGCGAATAGTTCACACTTAGAAAGTTGGCAGCGGCGTCGTTAGTATAACGTCAGCGGTAGGGTTGGGCGTCTCCAAACGTTAAGAGTTAACAAATCTGCGATATTTTTGGTAATTAATCGATCGATCGGGTGCTTTCTATTTGCAGTAAGAAGGGATGCACTGTCTTGGGCACAGTTTAGCGTTTTTATATCAACTTATAATCATCGTATACGTAAATCGATATTCTGATATTTACGAGATCAAACATTTATCGAACGTTACTAAAGTATTGGGACAACAAGCAGCTACGATCGTTCATGCGATGACTCGTGTCTCTTATTTCCGAACGGGATTTAAAGTTATATATTTAGGTTAGTAAATACATCGTGTACTCCCACTTTCAGATGAATATCGAACCTCATATCTGAAGTTTCGAGGATCTCGTTCAAGCAACTTCAGTGAATAATTTTCAGATAGCTTCATTACCCTAAAAGAGTTAAGTTCCGATCATTCCTACCACGAATCTTTACTATTCAGACGCTTTTCAATGCTCATGATTCTTGCGAGAGAGTTAACCAAAGAGAGAGGAAACGAAAATCGATCAAAATTCAAGGATATTAATGAGAAAAAGAGTAGCACTCGTTCCATTTATAAGAATTTGTTCCTCAAGATTACATTTTTTAAATTTAATGTCAAGTGAAAAAAACGTGAGCAGCAGAAAAAATGAAACAACTTGCATCCAGTGGTAGAGTGCACAGCACTCGCATGAAAGTCGTTTTATCGACTGCAAAACATCCCACAAAGAGCTCTCAAAAACATCTCAAAATATAAACTCAAATATCTGAAGAGGAATGATGATGAACCAAATAATTGCTGATGATGTTCACATTCATGAACAGGCGAGTAAATAAGTTTGTTCAAATCTCGAAATAAGTTATAGAATTTAAAAAAATAAAAAAAAACCACTAAATAATGCGCTCGGAATATCAATCTCCGGCAGAAAGTTATTTGATGAAGACAAAATAATGTTTTCATGAAGAAAACATTCGACTGCGTAGGTGTATGAGAGTACTGCGAGCCATAAAAACCGACGAGATGAAGACCGTGTCACTATAGTGGATCAAGTGTTGATTAACGCAGTCCGGCTACAGGTAGCGTTATTCGTACACGTTTGAATGTGTAGCACAGCGATGGTACAGTTTAAATTGTCGATTCAGAATATCGTATTCGTTTTATAGCCTAAAGTATAGGCACAAATGTTATCAGGGATGATGGGAAGATGAGAAACAGAATAAAAAAAAAAAAAAAATTGGGCATTGGTGGGACTTAATTATAGAGGTGGTGAGCAGTCCTGTGAGAAAAGAGAATCGCGCAGTATCTGTGTTACGGATACCTTGCTCGTAAATGCCTTAATCCGATTTCCGGTTAACTCATAAAGCCACGTTTCAATTTTCGACTGTCGCAATTATGTAGCTGACCGCGGGATCTTGTTGCAGAGCAGGCCGCGGTTTTGGCAGAGCCGCGAGTTTTCGAGTCACGTAAATGAAGCTGCTTGCCTCACGCACATACACATTGGTGTGTATATACTTGCATACAGATATGAGGGATACAATTAATAAACATTGGAGTGGCGAAACTCGGGCTAGCGGTTCCCGTCAATTGTTACGACGACAGAAGGTCTTTGAACCCGAGATTTCGTGTCACGTAATCAGACAACACACAGAGCAAATTGGTGCGGACGATTTTTTGTATTGATTGGTCTCTCTGCCCGTCGTATACCGAGCTTCTCTTGTTTTCTTTGTCTACATATATCTGGCTATTAAATCATATATGGGAACCCTGCGTGTCTAAGTCATAAAATAATATACCGGATCTCATCTTTAAAACGGAATGAGCTAGTTCATCTTATTCAGCGTATATAGTTATTCATTGATTGGACGCTTTATTTATTTGAAATTTATGAAATTTCGATAATAAAACACGCTTATCTCGTCAGTTTTGCATCAAACTTTCATCGCTTTTGTTAGCTTTCCATCGATTTTTTTAAAAACTTAGCCCACGGTTCAAACTGATTTGGACTCATAAGAGATCGCGCTCGATATTTGTACGTGTGACACATAGGTTCGTTTAAATGGTCTGTATCTTTAACGCACAGTAGACGTACAGTGGGCCAACTCTGCGCGACGGGTCATTGATCCCGGTGAAATTTTTCAATTTCAACTCTCCATGTGCCGAGGACGAAAAATTTCATCTATATAGATCAATCCACAGATATGCCGAACTCCTTGGGACAGAGATCTCCACTTCAGTTCTCTCACTCTCTCTTTTTCTCGCTCAATGTTTTCTCATGACGGGTGGGGAGGTGGGGTGGGGGATGAGAGAGGAGGGGGGGAGGGAGAGAGCTTGCTCTTCGACGGGGTTCAACGACATCCGAAAATTTTATTACACACAGATCGCATACGATCGGACCAAATTGTCGCGTTCATATGCACGTGTCCCAATAATCATTGAAAAATAACAGCAATTAAATTTTAATTGATTTGTAACGAAAAATTATTTCTCACGGATGTCATTTTAATTGTCGTCAATTCGAATTTCTACGCATGCGCTTCTCGGCCAAGAAAGTCTCTGTACCGCGTCCGTAGTAAGTACATGCCCACATTTTTCTCAGGGCAGTCGAGCAAAACTGTGTTCAGGGCTGAGCTTCTTGAAATGCAATTTGAATTTCAACAAGTTTTCTCGACAATCATTTCTCCTGTGTCTAATTACAGTCGAATTTTCAACAGCAGTTGTATCAAATTGAACGCAAGGAAACCATATATAGATGCTACTAAACTTTTTCTTCAATGCCTAGATTTGAGGAGAAATACCTTTCACTTCTGGAGTCCGAATAATTGACGGCTGTCACTGATTATTTTGGCAATTTGACAATTTCTTTCAGCGACTTGATCGAGCTTCAAAAATTTATTTGAAGCTTGCACATTTGTGAAAACATTATTCTCGTTCGAATCACCCCAATATATGAGGGTGAGGCAACAGCTATCAACAGCAAAATCATGCTCAAATTGTCAAGTTGCACGTATAAAAGAAGAAAAGTTGCAACAGTTGCACAATCCAGATTGAGCATTCCAATCACAAGTCCAGCTTTTATTAAAAGATGTGTTCAAAGTGATTTCCTGGTTAATGTTAATGACGAACGATTTAGTTTTGTGACGTTAATAGATTTTCATTCAATGCTCGAGAAATAATTGAGAAAAATTTCAATCGACATTCATCAAGAGATCGATCATGCCCAAAATTCGTATCTGAAAATATTTTAAGTTCCTTCATTAAATTCTTCAACAAAGTCATCATCCCCAATTTTGAACAAACGTATAAATGACCCTAAAATCTCTTGACCGTTTCCACCTCAACGAACCCCACAGCCAAGCACCCGATCGTCCCAGAGAGGCATACGAAACGTGGAAGTGGAAATATACTGTACAAATAATTTTTCCTCCGAATGGCTTCAGAGATAGTTCAAGTGGTAAGAGCAATTGCCTCGTCCTGTGTATGAATGCATATCGATGTATACATATGTACCGAGGATATGTGCACGATTTATTCGATATGCAAGGTGCATCGAATGTGCAACAAGCGAGAGAATTGGTCCAAAGCCGAGAGAGAGAGGGAGGGAGAGAGAGAGAGAGAGAGAGAGAGGGAGAGAGAGAGAAACGGTGGGACACTCTTTGCACTCCACCCGCGGATATTACACCACTTTACCGGTCGTTCACCTGTTTATGTTCGCGCTGTGTACGAGAGAGCCACTCACTCGCTCGCTAACTCACAGCTCCAATGTATTGAGTATACGTACAAACATATACACGTGTTTAAGCTCTTACGGTTCTTCGTGTAACTTATCGTGTTCTACCTCCGGTCACTTTTCAATGAGTCTCGTACCGGTCTATATATACTACGAACTGCGATGCTCGCGCCCGGTTTCCTCACCGGTATCACGTTCATTATTATCAAAACCTCTCCACTTCCTCTTTATTTGATTCTTCATTTGAATCAGAATGACAACAGCTGTTCTCTCATCCCTTAAATTCTCATCAATCCATATTCCATGGCCTCGTCCCTGTACTTTCTCGTCAACGCGAGGTGGCGAAGCAGTTTTCGAATTGATTTTCGGTCAAAAATCTATTGATGCTCAAAGTGCTGGTGCCTTTCTTGTCATTCTTGCTTTTTCTCGTGCTAAATGCCAAGCACGCGATGTGCTTTTATGTAAATCACTCGCATGCTTTATTCTAGGACGAAAATGAGCGCATCGTTTGCTCTCAGTTCTTACGTGTGCCATCGGTTCGGAGTAACAAATCGGTGATCTTAAAATAATAAAATGATAAGTTCGTACAAACGATGGTGTACAAAACACGTCAGTTCAATAGCGGTGGGACACCAACGATCGAATCTGACTAAATATTTGTATCTGCCAAGTCAGCAACACGCGCGAAATAACGTTTCGGAGAGAGAGAGGGAGATACATAGGCACAGACAGGTCAATTCGTTGCAATATAACTCTGCATGTTCGTTGTTTTTCCTCGTGTCCGTCGGTATTACATAATTTGACCTATTCACAATTGACGAACAGCACGAAAAAAAAAAAATGTAACAACGTGGTATATATGACAACGAGACACGTGTTGAAAGTGTCGTTTACGCACAAATTTATTTATCCACCAGGGATGGGGAATGCGTAACAAAAATCGCAAACCTCTTTGCTTTTTACAATAGCCAACTCAACAGATTTGCTCAATCGGTATACCGGGCAGAGCATTTACGAGGGGCAACAATTCATTTTTTTTTTTTTTTTTTCGGAATCAAACTAAATGTCAACTAATATTTCAGATTCGTATCATCGGATTCCAAAGGAGCGCACAAGTTCTCTCAGACATATAGAAAAAAAAAAATGCTTTCGAACATTCAAAGCTCCACAACTTCTGGCGTAAAACTTTTTTTCCATTTATTATTTGACTTCGGAAAATTTGTTCACATCTCATTGTGAAATATTCCACCCAATATTGAATCCGACCGACGAGATCCCACGTAAAACGTATATCGCGATAAATTTGAAACTCGAAATTATTCAAAAATATGTATTCAGTGAACTTTTTTGATCAGCAGATCTTGTTATTTATCTTTTTATCTTCGTCAGAAGAAGTGAGAGCATTGTGCAAAGACCCTGGAAAAATGTAAAACGAAATCGTCGATGTATATGAACTTAAAACAAAAAAAAAAGTTGACATTACGCGAAGTTCGGAAAACAAAAAAATAACGATTCGTAATCTAACGTCGTTCATTAATAATTCAATTCTTTAAATGTATGTGTTCATTTCTATCCGAATCGTTCATAATAAATAAGTCATAAGTGAATTTTCTGTGATTTGTGAGCTCGATATTTTCCCAAAAACAACGTGTTTTAAGCGCATTTCTAATAGTTTCGAGAAAATCTGATGAACCGTAGAGATGTTAGAGATCGATCGTGGTTTCGACAAAGATCGTTGCCCAAATTCTCATTTTTTTTGTCGATCTCCCAATCCCTAACTATCCAAAATTGAGTCAACAACCAACAAGGCTCACCTTCAAGGACTTTTGAACCCTTTCCAATACCGCACTTTTCCATTTACTTTTAACCAAACCAACGAAACGAATCATCGTCGAGGGACAAATCGTCGTCGAGTTGCGTTCAAGGAAATCGAATAGCTTGAAAAAAAAACACTAATTTAATGGAAAAATTATACGAGGCGTATGTGTACGTTTTTAATAAATTTACGAAAAATCATATCGAAAGAGGCGCTTGTTAACAGGCCTGAAGAAAATTTTATAATTTCGATCATTCTTCCAACGTAAATTTTTCAATTCTTGACGAAAAAATGAAAAATAATGAAGAAATAAAGACAGTACAGAGGCGTGTATTTGTTGACATAAAATTAAGCAATATCATAATGGAAATCGGTGAATACGAAGTTGACTTCTTGTTGTATACGTCTTTACTATCAGTAAATTCTACAAAATTCAAAAAGTCACCTCTCACCTCTCCAGGGACAACATTGGTCTCAGGCAAATATGCAAATACCTGAATATTGCACAGTCTTTCGGAAATACTTAAATAATTTTTAGCGAACACCATATTTTTTTCTGACAGATGCATAATGATCTGCCTGCATGTACCCACCGTATGCTCACTTTTCTACATTTTTTTTTTTTTTTAAACACTCATCGTATATTTTTATTATTTGTGTCGTAACTCGTAACCGATAATAAATTTATAAAAAATCGATGAAAGGTCGTCTAAAAATGTTGTCAAGGGGCGCTCAGATTATGCAGTTGGAAATTTATGAGCTGTAGAATCGTGTTTCGTAATATTTGACATTCAGCAACTGATCGTCGACGATTAATATCCGACCGATGCATACGGTTGCAATTTGAACAGCCCTTAAGGACCAATCGTGAAAAACTCCTCACAGTTTTTTTTTTCTTTTTTTTTCAATTTTTTTCAATTTTCAAGTTTTTTTGAATTCTTCGAGAAGAAAAATAAAATAGAAAAAGAAATCAGACCATAAATAATCTAATGAAGAATGAAATCGTATGAGAATTTTCAAAAAATTCAAACGTATCAAAACTATTTAATTCTCCTTTCTATGCTCTTGACATTTTGTTTTAAACATCAGTTTCTGAATCATGCTGCTAAATTAATGAGACTGAAATGTGAATAATTTGAATGTATTATTCAAAATAATAAAACTGGACTTCTTACTCCGCAGTAATTATAGTTTGAATCCTAGATTCAGAAACTTCAACGAGTTCTCGAAAATGTGCCTGCAAAATAAACAGTAAAAACTTTACGAAAAAAAAGCATTTCTTTTTCAAGAACGTGATTCAAGCTGGAGATGCTCCTTTTGAAGTTTTGTGAGAAAAAGTCAAATCGTCATTGTTCAACCTTTCAAAAACTCCGTGTCGTGAGCAAAAAAAATTGCAAAAAAAAATCGATTAAAATTGAATTGTTCTGCTTGAAAATCTGGTTTTCTAAATTGGGTTACGAACTTTCTTGACCGAGATATCTAATTTTTTCTCCAAATAGAATTGCAAATTGTCATACTTTTGATCAGTGCTGTATGCACATCAAAAGGATTTGAGCAAAAAAAATCAAAATCACATTTGATTTGTACGGCCCTTTTAATAACCATGACAGAGTAACTCATTCACTTCTAGTACTAAACGAAAGAAACATGGAATTATATTTATTATATAGATATATATGAAACATTGGTTATCTCGTTCATGCTCGCCGGCGCAAAGATATGAAACGAACGAGCATCACGATCGAACACTTTTATGACGAGAAACGGGTGATCGAATACACGAATCACCTATAAAGATAAAGAGAGCGAGGGGGAGGGAGAGAGAAAAAGAGAGAGCAAGAGAGAGAGAGAGAGAGAGAGAGAGAGAGAGACCGTAGTCTTTTCGGGGCACATCGAGAGAGCAAAACACTTAAAAATTTCGGCTGCAACGAGTCTCTTTCTTTCTCTCTTTCTCGGGGAGGTCGGTGACCCGTCCGTTGGCAGTGGTCAGTGATGGTAACGGGTATAAGGCCGAGAATCCACAATCGCCCGAACCCAGCCGAGTCTCAGCTCTGTTCTTTAAGGAAGGTGCGGTCCCTGGACTCTTTTTACGGGCACTTTGATGAATTTCATCAGAGATAATTATTAGTCTAATGTTTTGTCGTATATAATGGAGCTGGATATTAATGAGGCGATGATCGAGTACGAGTTTATCAATCGTTTAGATTGAGAAACTTGCATCAGCTGTCGAAAATAACGAGATCAAATCTCAGTCGCGTTTGATGTAGCTGCACTAAAGTTTCTTGATCTCAAGATCGCTGATAGGGGGCGTCAAGAATTTTTCCGCAATTTTCATGTGCTTTCGGAATAATACGAAAGGATTAAAAACAGCAGAGAAATGTGTGGCAGACTGATGAACGAAAATATAGTCTTCAGGAAATGAAATCAGCGAAAAAATTGTTTAAAAAATGGTATTTATTTGATCGAAAAGTCGGTTAGTTTATTGGCAACCGATCTGGCGACTAGAACAACGTTCGATTGCCAGTTTGGTATAAAACAATTTGATTCAATTGCGGCGGAAATGACAAAAAAAAACTAACGAAAAACCTTTAAATACTTTTGTGCGATTACGCTTTTTATTTCAAAGAGGCATATCGCATGACGTTTGCAAAAAAAAAAAGAAGCCTTTTTCTGCCATCCGATGACGACAGCGCGAGCATTCACTGTTGGAAACAAACGCATATATTCCTATCGTTTTTCGGCATTGAAGTTTTTATCGATGACACACGACCTTCATACGTTGAGATCATGACTGAACAAAACTCCGAGTACACGCCAGCCACTGTTGTCGTTCAATCGACTTACTGATGATAAAAGCATTTATTAAATAGCTACGAGATCACCTATACGAAACGTATACGATAATCAAATTGAAGAATTACAATCGGTCAAACCAAATATAATATGTCGAATCTAAAACTAGGAAATTGTATTACGTAACAAATCAAGAGTGCCTCTTTTTTTCTTTCAGCCATAAACTATTATGTTTACAGTGTTTTCAACTGTACAGCATCAAATGTAAAGAAGTTTATTGAGTTCAAAGATCCATATTGCTTTTTGAATTCGATTTTTCGATAAATTATTCCTCGAAATATATCTAAATTTTCATGATTTTTCACCTCGCGGATTTCCATTGTTTCATTGATTTGAAAAAAATAAAAAGATTCAGCATCAATTGCTTTTTTAATTAGATTTTTCGTCCAATTTCGCAAATTGTTCTAACGGCCAAGGAAGATGGCAATGTGAAATCAAACGGATTTTAATCTCACAGAATCTCCATTGAGCGGGGGAGGGGCGGGGGGGGGGGCGGGGATCCAAGTCGCGACATGAGAAGCGGGACAAGAAGGTGTAGAAAGGTGGGGGAGGGGCGAGCACGGCAGTTTTTCGTTGTCGGATCTCGAAAAAGAAATGAAGGTTAAAAATAAGTGGACCAACCTCGCGAGAATAGAGCACTATGCGGAAGAGCGAAGCAAGCGGTGAAGAGAGACGTTCAAGACTGCGAAGAGATAACGGAATTCCTAAAATGACGGACGGGCCAACGAATATTAGCCGTTAGAAATTAAATCCGTTGGAAAGCTCTCAACTGTGGCCGAATTTGCCTTTCTGCTTTGGTCACTATGCGATTTCAACGTACTGTGGACAGTTAAACTGTACCGCTGTCTACTTTTACGAAATTTCGTGCCTAAATAAATCAGCAGAATTTTTATATTATCCTCGATTCGATTATTCGATTATTTTATCGATATTTTTTCTTCTCGAACATTTTTTCTTTTTTTTTTTTCATTGCTATTCAGAAATCGTTCAATGCCCTCTTTTTTACGGATATTCCTTTTCCACTGCGAAAAAATTTTTAAAAAATATCTTCCGATCAAACGAAATGTAGCAGACAACTGAAAAAAAAAAAAAAAAATGCATAACTCTGCTGAAACAAAATGCCAAAAACGATTCAAAGTCTGTCGAAATATGATCATAAATGCTCAGTTCGATAACCGCAAAGTTTAGCAGAGGTTGCGACTAAACGTGCCGAGTATATTTGTTCATGAAAGCGTTATTTTAGCGCTAAAGATTATTGAATATACGTTTAAACTTATGAGTTATTCTGAAATAACGCTTCATAAGAATCGACGATTCGTCTCGATAATATTCAAGTATTAATTCAGTGATAATTGCTCGATTGCACGATCAAAAAACAGGTATCTCCGATGTGATACCGAATTACATATCGTCGTCGAACAACTGTGTCATTATTCTTTGGCAATGTTGATTTTTTTTTGTTTTTTTTTTTTTTTTTCTTTTTCCAGATAAATATTCGTTTTGCAGGTGATGCACTGAATAACGTAATGTTCCAATTACACTGACGAGTCGATGTTAAGACACGAGGTAAAGTTCTTACGATCAATAATCCCGAATAAAATTTCCGTTTCCCTCGTTCTTCTTCGCACAATATACAAAATATATTTAAGTTGCACTTTGCTATTAAAAGATATTTATCTCCGCTCGATATTTATAAACGGTCGTGCAGGGAGTTCGGAGACAACATTTTAATAATCTCGCGCAGCATTGACGAATCAACGGGTCACCAAAACAACCGTCATTTCAATAAGATACGCAAAGCGGGTACAAAATAATGTTGAAACTCTCTCTTTCTCCATTATGTAAGAGCGGAGCAATGCTAATGGGATGAAAAATTTCGTATATACATACCTACAGGCTGTTCCAAGTTTGGTGATCAATATTCGTGAGTCGCGGATCGAATTTCGAGTCAAAACGTTTAATTCTGTTCTCGATCCCTCCTCCAGACTATTCCATCAATCGTCGAAGCTGACGAATGAGCTAATTTTTATGAAACACATCGGGGCAGCGCTGTTAATGCTGGAGCAAAGGTGAATAAATTTCGAAAAAATATTCACTCTCATTACAATCGTGTTTGATTTGATGAAAATGCTGTTTGAATGGCAATACATTTAACCTCTGGATATAAAATAAATAACGTGATATTGTTAAAAATTGTTCAAATTTGTTTATTGCCGTTACAATAATTAGAAAACGCGACAGCAACAAATAAAAAAGGATTGAAGAAATATCGCAATATTTCTTGAACGTTATTGCTTTCCGATGTACTCCGATTTCCGGTAGATTCGATTATTTTTTATTTACTGAAACCCGAGCAAATTCATGATAGTAACAATTTCATAAACTAGAATTTCTTTACACGTCTCAATGCTGTTTTTTTATGCATTTAACAAACAGTAAAGAACAAAGTTCGAGGTGTAAAAGTGACCAAGATTCTGTACAAACGAATGAGAATCGTATTTTTGCTTGCCCTCGAAAAAGGAACATTTTATTGAAAAGCTTCGACTCAAGGTGTGAAAAAAAATGTTGCATTTCATTTCAATTTTCACGTTAGATGTTGGCTCCGCATGAAATGACGTTTGCTTTGTTCCAAAATCGATAGTTTGTGTGTCATAATTATTAAATTCGCATAAATATTAAAATCGCAGATCTTTCAATATAATATTAAATTTAACGATTCAGAAGTTAAGGAGAAACTACCGAATACATCGACAATATACGGGTCAGCACACGGCTTTGACAATTCATCCGTAGCACTGCGAGAGAGTCTATCAAATGGAATAAATGAGTAACGTCGACCCAGTTACAAAACAGAAACCGGAACTTTGCGGAGTCTAACTTTTCGAACAGGTCAACATTATAGCTAGTTTTGAAAGCGTTTTCGAGCCACTTGGGATAAAGGGAATGCGAGGATGAGGTATCGATTATAGTGACGAGGAGCCTGCCGGTGAATATCTGGTAGGGTTCATTTAGCCATTTCGTTTACGACGGTTCTGATCAAAAGTATGGCCTATAAACTGTCAGAATATGTAGAATAAAAACTGTAAGTTTGATTGTAAAGAAAAAATAAAATAAACTTGCAAATCCAATACGTTTTTGTCCAGTTGAGCATAAAATGATGAGACAATTTTTTCAAGATGACGGTAAATAGTTTGATCGGACATTGAATTCGTAGAAATGATATGTTCGCGGGTCGGCTAAACCGAGCTACGAAATTCTCAGCTTCGAGTATAATGTTAAAAAGTCGGCATCGTTTATTAGTGCCAATTAAATCTAACACAAGTCGAAGACGACATAAATTATCGTGCCAGCCGATACGTCTAAGTCGTCAGAGAACAATAGCCGAGCGTCTGTCAGAGCAAAATTTGATGTACTTTATATACGAGACGTTTTGAGTTGGTCATAATATTATATCGTATAAACACAACCGCCTTCCGAAAGATTCGTAAGGAGAGAAGAAGAATTATTCTCCTGGCAACGGATACCGCGGTCTTTTCTCCATAAAGAATGTCCAGCACAAGTTCACTGAACCCAAACACACGGGTGGGCGACATGACCAGATGAATCGGAGTAAATCTTGAATATTCGATCACGTGAATGTTAGCAAAATACTACTTCGTTGAAAATTATTTATCGAGGATATACCCTGTAAACTGCGCGTCATTTTTATACGCTGTGCAATTGAGGCTGAGGCACCGCAAGTAAATCAATAAACTGAAAACCCATAAATGTTTTTTCACCTGATCTTCAAACTTCGAGAATATACAAGACTGAGCGTATAGCATTGCTCTAAAAATCATTTTTCTTTTACAGAACGTGCGAATTCAAATGAATTCGAGATCAATCATAGTCGCTATTGATCCTTCTTGGCACGGCTAAATAAGATTCAGCTTGCTTCGATTTGAATTTTCTTGGTCCTAATAAACTATTTTTTTTTTTTTTTGAGCAGACGAAAAAAAAAGTAGCTAATAAAGTTCAATCAATATTATCTGTCAGCGATGAACTCCTAAAGAAAACAAATTTGTGTCCTGACCCCGAAATTATTATTTTAAATTCGGTTGAAGCTTCTGTAGAACGATCGCGATGCGTTTCTTGGCCTCGTCAACATCGTATACGGTACGACAAGCGCGCGCGCGGTTGGAGAGTCGATCGCGCTCGCGCCCGCGCGCGCTTGTTAAAGGACGTAGTGAATGTGCGAGCGCAGAACATGCCGATATACTTGTGGCGATCGGCAAACTTTATATATACATACGTGCAGCATTCGCGAATAAAACTAAGGTAAGCGAGATCCGGGCAATGACCTCGTATGTAAACAATCAGAAAAGGCAGACAGGTGAGTGCGTGTATATATTGGCTGAATAGAAATTCTACGGTGCTTTGTTACGCTGCATGTTTGTACGTAATCGTGTGTAGAAAATTAAAAAACAAAACAAAACAAAAAGAAAACGAGAAAAACAAACAATACATACTTTCGTATCACCAGAACGAACGAGCGGTTTCCTCATGCATTATTTAAAAAATCTTAGAAAAAAACGAAAACTATCTTTCACTCCGGAGGAGAAAACTTAACATTCCAATTGCAGATCCATTGTGATTAGAATTCGGCATTGACAGAATAGTTTTAAAGACACTTTAACAAATCGCTTCTCGACCATATCCGTTTCAGCATGGATTCGAGTTTTTCTCGAGTATTGCCAAAGATGCATATCCATTTATTTATCTCAATCATCCACGCGAATATTGTCAAAACTTGCAACTAAAAATGAGAAAAATCCTTTCAATAGCGCGAGAAAAAAAAACGTTGAATGAATATTTGAAAGAAAAAATTAAAGTTTACGTAAAATAAACGTTACGTACAGGAATTTGAAACAAAACAAATTCAACGAAATGAATTGATAAAAATATTGTCAGAAAAAACAAACATTTCGATCAGAATTTATCAACTACTCTCTCCAAGTACGAAGGACGATTTGTCGTCAGCTTGTGTTGTTGGAAAATCGACGATCATTATGGCATGAGCGCATAGCGATCCGTCAAATTCTCAAACGTGTTAGAATCCAGCTCAGCCGATGCAGAGTTATTTTTCTTCATAATTACGCACATTTCTCGTGTAATTATCTTGCTGATCCTGCTGACTTGAGATTCAGCCAGAATTACATCAATAAATAACCTCAAAATTGTGCTCGGTGAGCGGTCTAACGATACTTGACTTCGATCGACGTAGCTGCATCCTAATCAACTTGAAAATCCCAAACCGTTTGTTTCCCTGATCATTGGCAAAGCTACGATATCGTTTCGAAATTCCTACGATATATGAACGTTTCCTGACGATGCCGCGCATATTCTCTATTTCTCTTCGGTGAAGATCCTAGGCCTTTGATGCAACAGCATTTTGAGACAAGATACTGACACGGTATACCGGTAGCAATGAGGAAAAACCTGAGATTCGTGGCCGCCACTCTTCACAAAGTACACCCGAACGGCGTCGACATACCCTTATCAATTCGTTGTGTCAATATAATATTCGGAGTTTCGAGACGATAAAAAGATGTTGGATTAAACATTAACGACGTACGTGTTTAATGCTCTTTGCAGAATGGTTGAAAAATGGAGCGATCGTTATAACTGAAAAATCCTACGAAAATGGATTTTCATATTGAAAAAAAAAAAAGAATTGATTTGTAGGAACGAGATAACGCGATCGTCGTTATCGCCAAAATGAATAAGCTTTTGTTTCAATTGATCGAATTAGAAGTATAAATGACACTTGGCAAAATAACAATACACAAAATTTTTGGGTGCTGACTACGGTTTTCTATACATATATATATGGACAGCTGAGAGGTCGCACACCCACGCATATACGTACTCGCTTGCAAGCTTGACGCTCACCTGAGTGTCCTCGTTACTTATGGATTTAGGGACACGCGAGCGTAGCGGGAGTAGAACAGGCGGCACGGTGGGGCCTTATAATCACTGGCCAGTTTGCGGCAATAGCAAAAGAAGGGAAAGAAGAGCGACATGAAGAGAACTATACACTCGCGCGAGCGGGCGTCCTCCGCATGGACGGTCGTTCACCTCTGTCGTAGGCTCAGACGGAGTGTAGACCGTTCCTCTTCTTCTTCTTCTTCTTCTTCTTCTTCTTCTTCTTCTGCTTCTTTTTCTTCTCCTTCGCAGCTCTTTTCCTCTTTGTACTTCTCTCCATCTTTTTGTTATTTCGCATTGCTTTTCTTTTATTTCTTCCATTTACTCGGCTTCTCCTTATTATTCTATACTGCTTCACTGGGATGCTTGGCCAGTTATTAAGTGCACACGCACCGACATTCTCTTCTGTCTCACACTAGATCAAGGCGTTTCGCGTGCCATCTCGTTCTTTTATTATTCCTGTTCTTGTGCTTATATACCGCCAGCGGGGCATCTCACGTGCCACATCTCTCAATCAGAGTGACTCCTCGTCCATGGCGTTATATCTCTATACGCGAATACATTGTGGGGGGGGAGCACGTTGCCTCTAACTTTTCAATTTTCACGAGATTTCTTCATCCCCGATAATATCGATAATAAAATTGGCTGCAAAACAACAACAACAAAAAAAACACATTTTTCAAACAATTCATCGGTTCTTTTGACTGTCAGTTGCGCTTTGTGAGCTTATATGACCCAAAAGAGATGATCCTTGAACCAATTTCAACAACGCTGTCACGGTCTTTTGTCACACAGTCTCGTTGGTATCGATTCGGGTATGAAACTTATTCGAAGTAGAAAATCGTCTCGGAGTCTCGAACAAGCTAAACAAACGTGATGAATTGAAGGTTGAACGAAAGAAAGGTGGACCGAAAAATCAAAGTTGGGTAGCCAAATTTCACAGTGCCGCGGGTCTAATCAATCGGCTGAATTGGGAGAAAGTATGTGAAGTCAAAAGAAAATCCAGTAAAATGCGAAAATACCACGTTTTCAAGGGAGGAATTCAGTGACAATATTATCCTTTTTCGTAGCCGCATGTCATAAGAATACCGTCGAAAGTTACAAGAATTTTGTAAGAGAAAACAGATTTTCAAAAATGAAAGGACCGATTTCGAAACTCATTACATGAGCAAAGTCTTCGGCTCCAGGAAACCACGAAAGTTACGATTTTTCAAACATTTTATAACAACATTATACAAAAGGTTCTTGTGTTCATGGACCAAAGAAAATTTCAGAGATGTGGAAAAATGCACGATAAATTGCACGTGATGACGAAATATTTTAGCGCTATTTGGTATTTCTGTAAACCATCATACGCTATTCCGGTTAAGTATCGGCTATTTAAGCATACTTCAAAGGCGATGGATGTTAATTTTCAAAATATTTCGAAAAATGATCAACAAACTTATGTCACGCACTCGTAAGACGAAAAAATATCGACAATTGCAATCGTATTTTCTGTCCTTTATTGTCAGAATAAATTTGCACAACAATGATTAATTTCGTGGATCTTCACACCGCTCAACGTCGAAACGTGTTGTTGAGCGGATTAAGACTTTTGCGGCGAAACCCTTGAAAAGCGTGCAATTATTATGATCGAAACGTACTTCGTTGACCATGCAAAAATGAGCAATTTTCGAATCTCTCAACGCGGGACGAGCTTATCATCGATATTACGAATCAGCCTGAATTCCTGCTGTTCGATTTCCCTCCATCGCGGTTCTGTAACGTTTATTTCCGATATTATTGCGTTAACGCAATTGACAAATTTGCCGACTGCGCGTAGCATTTTGGCTCGAGTGGCATTTTGTGCAATGAACGATTGTTGCCAAACTTGTCGCAAATTGAGCAAAGTGTCTTGGCGAGCTCGTGTTTTTGGAGTGCCTGTGTCTGTATTACTTTATTACCGTAATCGACATGCCGCATGAAAATCGTGAGTTAAACTCATGCATAAAAAATTTCGGGCTAATCCCTTCGCGATTAAGCTTCATCTATGTTTTCAAATGAATGCCGATTCCAACGTAATTTAAAAAAATATCTTTGCCCGCGGCGATAGTTCGAACAATGCATAAACTCGCAAAATTATAATAACGATCTTTAATCACTCGTTTCTGCCGATATCACAGTTGATTTATGTTACCCTCAATCCTAGGCTTGATTGAATCTAATGCTTCTTACAAGGTGAAAAACTAGAAGAGAGAGAGAGGGAGAGGTGTTGCATAACCATAGATGTAAGATTATTAGCAAAGACAAGATGATAAGTACCGTCGTGTAAAACAGGCTACAAAATGAGCGCTGTCAAAAAGTATAAGCTGACGATTGAACGTGTCAAACAATATTATCAGTTACGATGGTTCTACAAAAGTAATGAAATTCCTCTGATTTTCGATACATTTCTCTCGATTAATAAAATTTTGTGACTCCACGCATCAATAATGAACCGCAACAATCGTCGGTTCTTATCGAGCCCGGTGTTGTTGTGGATTATTCACGAAGGGATAGACCAATGACTCGTGTGAATCATACACGCGTCCATTAATAACGTTAATACGAATGGACTCTGAGGCCTCGCCGAAGTTTTATCACGTGAAAAATAATATATTTGTATGCTCGCATTTGATTCCCTTATTAAGCTCTGGCGTCGTCGAAATACGAAAGATGCGAATGAGAAAGAGGATGAGAAAGACGGAGATCAGAGTACGTTTTGATACGTCCGCGTACGCTCTGAGATTATCGACTTTTCAGAGAAATCATATTATTTTTCGCAGCCTTAAATCCTCGAGAGCAACAGCCATGAAACACTTGAAAACAACACGTGCCAAAAAATACGATCGTTAATTGTCGTCGTATTTTTTCACCACGAACTTATCATATACTGAATTGAAATCATAATAAAAATTTATCGCTGATCAATTCGTAAGGACAAGGTTGCTTGTAAGAGAATCGCAAAAAAAAAAAATTGAAATCTATACTTGGCGACAACAAAACTCTAAAATGATTCATTATGTAGCCAAATTGGACTTGAAAGTTTTGTATATTGGCCTTCAAAATTATTTTCGTCAGTTTGCACAGTGGAGTTGGACGTAGAAAATTTTTTATCGTCAGGAAGAAAATAAAACGATGTGAAAATGCCTTAAAATTGCTCAAATACACATTGGAACGTTAACGTTGAAAAACAATCACTTGACCTCTCGCAATACGCTTATTGTTGGTATTGTTGGTATAAATCGAAGCTCTCACCAATTGATTCGAGAAAAATAAGTTCAACTAACATAAATTTGCTCATCATACAGATCGATCAGCTCATCTCATTGTAACGTTCCTCCAAAATGGGCATATCATTTCAAAGCGAAATTCATACATCCACGATGAAGTAAATATTCAGAATTTCAAGCCAAAGTCGAATTCAACAAGATTTACAATTAGTCTTCACTAAAAAGCCAAGGCAATTCGATTTTTTTTTTCAATTTTGTTATTTGTATTCCCGAAGAAGAATGTACATGAGTGTCACAACAGTTCCAGATCAAACAGATCGATCTTATACGATGTACAGCCAAAATAAATTTGATGAAATTTCGTTGAATTCTAAATCGATCTGCATGTAAATCATGAGAATTCAATTTAATCTACGATTCGAAATTTCAACAGGTGCTTTCTCAAATGTTGACGCGATGATATACCAAAAGAATGAAAATATTTTTCGTCAGCATTTTTTTTTCCTGTTCCATAAATTCTGCGAATTTTTCATCATCAAAAACCTGATGACGCACGGAGTGAATTATCATCGATGCTCGTGCTCATGCCTGTTAGCCGATAAAGAAGAGAAGAAAAAAAATCGTCATTCTTTGGAAAAGCTCCGTTTCGGTATATATTGACCGAAGCTTAATTTTTGATAAGACAACTTTCGGGCTTATTAAAGGTTTCGCGCGTGGTGCGAGATAATATAGTAACCTGCTATATAACAACCAATGAGTCCGATAAACTCTCGCTTAAAGTGCATCGCCGTTGATCACAAGTGGGCTTCGTCATATGGACCGAAAGAAAGATAGAATAAGATTGAAGACGAGAGAACGGGGTAAATATTTTTCAAGCCAACCACTGGGTCATTACCGTATTCGAAGAAATAATTTTGTTAAATCCGCGTGGCAAAGCCCCGGGGTCAACCACAGCGGGAGACGAAAGCAACCGATATTACACGGATCATAATTCTTTAAATCGCGTTTATAAGACAAATCGCATCTGTCAACGAAAACACAAAAATCTAATATCTATCTAGATCTTGATACTTTTTCGTGAGATCGTTTCGAATTGGGCGATTCGAGCTGATATATTTTTTCGACTTTACACTGTATAGCTTGAAAACCAAAACGAATTAAGACTTTGACGAGAATAAAAGAAACGAAAGTTTTTTCCAAGTCACAGCGCTATTTTATTCATTTTTTGAGAAGCCTCTTCGGATGATAAACAACAGTATTCGTTTGTTACAAAAATTCCTGATTTTTGTTACTCGGATCATTGGAGAACTCGAGGGTTGAAATGGAGCCTGAAAATTGGGCACGTTTTGTAGCTGGTTCTAGAAGATCGTTTCGTATATAAATCGTCGATGAATCAAAGCGGAACGAACAGCAAAATGTAGCTCGCGTCAAACAACCAATTTAGGGATTGATTTGATTGCTGCCAAACGTGCGCGACTTCGAGGGTTCATTTCGTCCCTTCAAACTGCTTGGAAGAACCGTTAAAATTACAACTTATAAAAAAAACTTATCGAAATCGAAAAATACTGAAGAATCTTTCCGACACACTTACCGACTTCGAATCAATTAAATAAATAATTTTTTATTATCATTCATGAGGAATTAATCCGCGCGAGAATTTTTTTTCCTTCGTCGGATTATTACATCATGCGAAATAATGTAAAATGATCACGACATGACATATAGGAGTAAAGCATTGTTTCTCAGCAACGGGGCGCGATTGATACGTCATCGTTTTTACGATGACGCGCGAGAATCCTCCCCAAAGAACGTCTAATGTGACGTAAAAAAAAAAAAAAATGAGACGATACCGAGAAACGTATTGTTCGCGATGGACGTTACCGTGAAATGAAGCATGCGTTGCACTTTTCAATCATCAAATGCATCATTCTGACGGATGATTTATGTATTTTTAGAAAAAAAAAAAAAAAAAAACAAAAAATTTCAATACTTTTTATTGTTATATAAGAAACAGCTTGATGAGCTTCTGGAAAAAATCATTCGTTTGAAGAGAAAAATAGCGCTCGTTCGAGCCGATAAACATTTCGTATACGAGCGAGCATATATAGCGAAAAAAAAACAGATTTTTCATCAACTTTTAATGTAGATTAAGAAATACCTTTCGGATGAGTGTACAAAGTTCGAATTTGTTCCGTCAGTTTGGTTCAACGATCGCAAGCTTTTCGGTCAAGATTACAAGAATTGTTAATAATAACCGATTAACGAATGGATTCGTGAAATCAGCCAAGCGTACGTGTATATAAAAATTTGTCCTTGCAGCATATATACGGTTACGATAATACCATTGTTTTGTGAAAGACAGGCGCGAAATTCCCAGGTGAAATCTTATCGTCCAAATTCCACTGGCGAATTGATATTGAAAAAAAAAAGAAAAAAAAAAAAAAAAAAAATTAATTCACAGATCTTCTCCATTCATCTGAAATATTCGTACAATCATCGAAGCTTGATGGAATCGTCACTACGCATCTACATTTTAACATTGTACGTGTTATACAAACGCAGGATGAAAAAGGGGTGGGAGAGGATGAACCGGAATGAACGGTCTGTCACCGATATTGCAATTGAGAGGGGTGAGAATTTTATTTTTCCCTTGGTGATTTAATCTTGCAATCTTTTGGCGATGCACGCGGGCTCGAAGTGGAATTCCCAATTTGATCGAATTGTTTTTTCGCCAACAGACCAGGAGAGAGACGAAAATCTCCGTTTCTCGAGTTCAAGTGATTTCGTGCAAGACATGCAGCGATAAGAGAAAGAGTTCCTTGCACTCGAGAAATACCGTGACTCTTTTTTTTTCAGTCTTACTCCGTTTCTCTTTTTCCTCTCTTGTTATAAAGCGATAATAACCTGACCCCTTTCTCGCTTACTCTCGTTTTTCGTTTTTATTTTTTGCTTTATCTTGCTCTCTCTTTTTTTTTCTTTTTTTTTTTTTTCTCTCTGTCTCGTGCATTCTTCATTCTAGCATATACTACGTATATGATTGGGCAGACTAATTTGCTGGCAATTCTCGCGGATTTTCCTTATTTATGTGAATACACTGATATAGAATAACAAAACGCGAATCGTTTGAACGTAACTGCTATGTAATCGCGAGAGGCGCGGAAACTTTTTCCAAGTTCATTTTCAAAGTCATTCGACACACGACATTTGGGTCATTCTAGGTCGATGCAACAGGTCTGCTGTTTTCGCTATTCCCACTTTTTATTCCGTTCGTTTGTATATTTCATAATGAAACGTTATTGATATACGCAAAAGACTTGAAATATTTATAATCGACCGACCTATAATGATCATCAAAATATTTTCAATTCTTTATAATTGATCGTAGCAGGAAGATCTCTTCAATAGACGTCGATTATCCTCGTATGTTTTTCCACGATTCTCATAATATTGGATACGAGCGATGATTTCATGGAGAAAAAACGAATCGAATGATTCGAACGCGAAGCAGCATCGCCTGGATAATTTACTGAACGCGTGGACACTTCGTGTAAAAAAAAAAAAAAAAAAAAAAAATTGTCAAAATAAAATAAAATTCAAAGAACAATCAAAGCAGAATAATTGAAACGAATAAAATGTCTTTTTCAAACTTTTCAAAAAACATGTATATCGATATTGTTCGGTATTAAAAAAAAAAAACAAAAAAATAAAGCATAACGAGAAGAGATAAATGGAAAAGAGTGGGTAAAATAAATGAGAGAGCGAAGGACGAGGCGATGAGGGCAAGAATTATGAGTGCGCATGTTCCCGGGTACGTATGCGCGTTTCCACGTGTGGTATTTATTCGCATGTGCACTCGAAACGCAAGTCAAATGGATTTTAATGCGCGTATATTTATATGTATATATTATATATACTCGTCGGCAGAACTCCCCATATTTGGACAGGTTGAACTGTAACGGACGAATAAATATGCCCAAATGGGTCACGCGTGGGCTTTTTGCTTCCCATTTCAGTGTACAGAGCATGTACGATCTGCAAATTTAAGAGTACGAGTTATATTTTTCGGGAGTCTTGAAAAAATAGTGAAAAAAAAACAAAACAAAAATATATATATATATATATATATATATATACGATATGTCAGTAAGAATATCGAATAATTCGGTGATATTAATCATTTCTTTTTTTTTTTCTGCTTCACTCCCGAATACTTGTTTTTATTTCAAAATGTCATGTTCTCAATGCCAACATATTCGGCATACGAAAACGTTGACAAATCATGCACGCGAAACAATTTCCACTCGCGATTAAGCGTGTGTTGCGTATATATGTATGTCAATATGTACTCAATTTCGAAATATTCGAAGTGTAACACCTTGAAATGCAGCTGAGATAACCTGCTGAAATTTGGCACAAAACTAGAGAACCACTGGCGAGAATTTTTCGAAACTCACTGCAATCGTATCAATTCAACCAGTTTTTAAATTCATTGAAACACACACGGTTATGATCTTCGAATTGTCACTAATTTTCGTGGTGAAATTCAGATAAGAATATTTCAATTTGAATGAAAAATTAAAAATGGCATATTGAATGAATTCGTAGAGTATCGATTGAGAGAAAAAAAAAAAGAAAAATACAAAATGAAGCTCTCAATTTTTCAAAGCGTTCCCAATGACGCTGGAACTCATTGAAATAATAAAAATTCTGAAGACTATGAACCTGAGGATCAGGACTGATGCAACATTTTTCATACTTTTAGTACATCGTACATTTTTAAATCGATCGATAATGTTTGTTATTCAATCGAAGATGAGTCACTCGAGCAAAGCTGTCTGAATGCAAACAAATGCAGTGGATCGAAGACGAAGAAGAAGAGGCTTACGAAGTTGTGCCCGCGATTCGTGGAATTCGGAGGAAATTCAATGTGAAATTGATAAATCTGTTGCAATAAAACTGTGGCTGTTTTCACCGACCAATGAAAGAGCAATGATGCATTTATCACAAGGCAGTGAATGCTTTTCCAATTTTTTTGTTGTTTTTTTTTTTTTTTTTTTAATTTTTTTGTTATTCCTTTTATTCAAAGAAACGTCTGACATTGAAACCGACGAGTTGATAGAGAATATATATATATACAGCATATGATTGGAGGATCGGAGAGGGAAAGGTCGGAAAAGAGGCATCGGGCCTCGGGTCATTGACCTCGACTGCACAGGTGCTCCTCAAGTCGACGAGGAGGGAACGGAGAGACGCAGGTAGATCGAATGCGCATGCACCATCAATTGGCATATTGGCCTCAAGCCAGGAAAATTCGACGACCCTAAAAGAAGACCTAAAAAATGATACGCCGTATTTACTTTGACTTCCCCATAACAATGCTGTGCTCCCCGGTGAGTCGAAAGATCGACGACTGCCTAGTCGGAAAATTCTTGAGATCCGGAGATCGTTCCTTTCAGATCGATATATTGAATAAGCTATCATCCATCAGACCCAGCATCCCCTTCTTTTTTTTTTTTGACCACTCGGAAAACGTCATATCTTCGAAAAGAAAAAAGGACTACCTGGAAATATGGATATTCCCTCTCAGAATCCCTCTCACATTTTCACCTGGTTTCAAATCTATTCAGCCAAAAGAAAAAAAAAAAACAAGAAAAGAAAACTAGCAAAAGAAAATATGAGAAATGCTCGATGACTATGATCAAATGCGTTGAAGCATTCGATACTCTAGCAAACTATTCGATTCTCCGAGCATTAAACAAATAGTAGATTACATTAATTGCATTGGCACGAATAATAAGTTATTCAGCACGACATTCGTTTCAGCAAGTGTAAGACTTTTAATCATTGATGCCATGCACTCGTGTCCTTTTTTTTCCAGTCTCAAGGTACGTCGATATTTCATACCTGTGTACAATTAGAATCATCATTTATCACGATCTGATTTATCAATTAAAGAGCTCGGATGATACGTTCGTAAGAAACATCGTAGGAAATATATATATTCGGAGGATAGCATTAGCGAAATAATTTTAACGCAGTGATGTCAACATTTGCGGTGAGAAAATTTGACTGAAGAAAATCGGTAACGAAACTGCGCCGTTTGAGTGCTCGAGGCCAGCACTGAACCTTCAGAGTCACTATGTATGTTGCGCGGAAAAGCAGATTTCGATATTCGACAATCTTTATCGAAAACAAAATCCAAGCAAAGACTGGACGAAACACCCTTTCGAAGTTGAAGACCCTACTTTATATCGTTACCAAATATACTATCTCGATAACAATGAGGTCGATATCTGGACAAAAAAATTTTTCAAATTACACGAGACTCGTTCTATCGACAACAATCAAGCATCGCTGATAAAAAATAAAAAGATATACGAATTCTTCACACTAGACTCCACAAATAATATTGAACGCGAGTTAATTTTCCGAGGCCACGAACGAACATCTCGCTGTTCATACAAAACAGTTTCATTCAGAACTCGCTCCCTCTTTCCTCTCCCTCCCCCCCTTTCTTTTTTTCGCCTCATATTCGTACATAGAACAATATTTGATACGAGAAAAGCTTTACGTACGTGAGAAAGTGAAAAAAAAAAAAAATAATAATAATGACAAGACTGCCCAAGCGAATTCAGTCAAATCGGTGAGAGGATAACTCTCGTTGCAAATAAAAAATAAGAAACATTCGGCACATATAGACTGATCCGAATGGCTTCTTTCACCTTGTTCCATCGAGTGCCCTGCATTTCGATGTTTCCCTTGAAAAGCCATTTTCGCATATAGATCGATTTGTTTGAAATGCAAAAGATCGTACGAAAAGATATATGAAAGAATGAAAAATGAAGAGTAATAAAAAAGTAAAAAAACGATTGGTATTCGAGTTTGAGAGTGTTTCTCGGGTGTGCGATTGAAAGTGGCCGTCGCGAGTAAGAGCCGGGCGGCTTCTGGCGGGATGATGACGCGTAGGCCGGCGACCCGATCTTGATACGTTCTCGCCGGGGGATTTAGCGTTCCCCACTCAAGATGATTCGCGGGGGCCCCATGTGTGTACCGAAAAGCATGGCCCCACCAGGAGTAGAGTGTGGGAAGCAGAGGCGCCCCTCTACCAGTCGCCGGTAGCAGCGGCGGCGGCGGCGGCGGCGGTGGCGGTGGATTTTTCAGCGGGGCAGTTGGCATTCGCTCGGTGGCAAAAGCTCGTTGAGCTTTCCCCACCGCGAATAGAGCGAGGTGTACCTGGATGCGCAGGGGCCTTCGGATGGCTCGGTGGTGCTCCTCGCTAGCCAACGAGACGAGACGTCGAGCGGGTCCGCCTTTGCTCGCTGTTCCCCAAGTCCATCTGTGAACCGGCGGGGGTGGAGGTTGGAGGGGCTCGAACTGGTACACAGAGAAGAGCAATATCGGTATACGAGAAGCAGGAGTTTGCCGCGGCAGTTGGTTGGCAAAGTACAAGAGCAGGACACACGAAGAGTATAAGCTGCTGCTGTTGCTGTTGCTGTTGCTGCTGCTGCTGCTGCTGGTGCCGCTGCTGCTGCTGCTGCTGCTGCTGCTGCTGCTGCTGCCGCCGCCACCACCGCTCCAAGAGTAAAGGCGAGAGAGGCTCGCGCGCTTAAACAGCGCGGGAGAGAGATATACGTGTGTGTATGACCCATACTGCCCCCCACCGAGAACGCAAAACTCCACGACGGACTCTCGCCCCCACCTCACCGTCCAGACGGCGGGCCATGGCTGATGAGTCACTATATAAGACAGCAAGGACAAGAAGGTGTATGTTAGTATACACTCCATTCCTCTCGTAGCGAGCACACCGTGTGCGGCGCTTATTCGGCGGTAACCGCACCATATACACGAAACTGTTTTTATTTTTATTTATTTTTTTTTTTTTCATTTTGTCCCACGAAACGATATCTCGATCGGAGGAGGAAGTAAAATAAACGGGAATAGAGGAGAAACATTTTGACACTTGTTTATATAAAAATCGGTAATCGATTGGTCGTTTAGCTAAAACGACGAGAAGAAGAACGTCAAAGAGGCTGCTGGATATATGTCGTTGCGATACGCCAATTGACCGGCAGTTTTTATAAACGAATATAGTTTATCAGGCTTTCGGATTACATATCACGGTTACGCCGAATGAATTCAATCGGTTAAACTGTCGAATCGCTCTTGATCGTCGTGAATAGAGTGAAAAAAATAAAACGATTTTTTTTTTTTTTTTTTTTCTGGCGAATCGAGCCAAGGAAATCGCGAGAATTTCGCATTGAAATATCTCGCGATCGATATATATTATTTGTCGAGGGTACGAAATCGGAAAGAGAAAAAAATATATATATATATAAAGGAACCGAAAGAAAATCAGATAAAGAAACATGTTGGTGGAACACGCGGCACATTGGATGTGGAAGATGATGGGAGGCACTAGAATCGACGTACTATCAAGTCTTCTCGTGTTTCTCGTGGTACTCGGTGCTGTAAGATCGGTACAGTGGCTCAAATATCTGAGAACATTGCCGCCCGGACCTTGGGGATTTCCTATATTTGGCTATCTGCCGTTTATCAAAGGCGACGTGCATCTACAGTTTGGTGAAATGGCTAAAAAATACGGTTCGATGTTCAGCGCGAGACTCGGCACCCAATTGGTCGTTGTACTTAGCGACTACCGAATAATCAGGGATACATTTAGACGGGAAGAGTTCACCGGCAGACCCCACACAGAGTTCATCAACATTCTCGGTGGATATGGTGAGTTTTTATGTTCAATTAATAATAACATGCGAATGCATTTTATACAACGATGTATATTCGCAATGGTATCGTCATTGATTTTCTTATCGATTCATCTGCCGTTTATCGAATCGTCCCTGAGTCTGAGAGACACACGTGCGCACTCGCTGTATACGAGAAGAAAATATGATGTTCGACGAAAGAGAGAAATCTTTTGATCGTTGGTACGTCGAACGCGGAATAACAATATAACGAGAGAATTTTTTCGAAAAAATTGCTCAAATTTTCGTGCCAACTTGTCACTATTGCCGAACAAAAATTCGACTTTTCTCATCGACATTAAAGTACGAAAAAATTTAATGATAACACGGTTTTTTTCCAACTCGTCGATTACACTTTTGTTTTTCGGCCAAAAACAACATTAATTTAATAACGAAATCATCGATCGACTATTTATTTATAACATGTTGGTGAAACGTTCGCGTACGCTTCGATGAAAATTTTCGAGGTTTTGTTCGATCGAATCTTTATCGCATTTCTGATGTTCTTTTTTCTCGTGCACAAAGTGTGCTTTTTTTTTTTTTTGCCGGGTCCCAAAATGCGAGCACGAGCATACACGCTCATTGAATAAATATTCGTGGTGATCGAAAATAAATGGAAAAAATAAAGGAAAATGAATCTGTTTCGATAGAAAAGCTTAAAAACATTGCGTTAAAAGTATTTTGTGTGAATTTTCTGATGCAGGCATAATTAATACCGAGGGTGCGATGTGGAAAGATCAGAGAAAATTCCTTCACGACAAGCTCCGCAGTCTGGGAATGACATATATGGGAGCCGGTAAAAAGATCATGGAAACAAGAATAATGGTGAGTGTCGCGTAAAATCGCGTCCTAAAACGCTCAATAATATTCAATCGATTGATTATTATTTTATTTTATTTTTTTACGAGAATGAGGAGAGAAAAAAAGAGAAAGGAGTGAAAAATAAAACGATGCGATTGAGAGAATGAAAGAAAATGGTTTGAATTTCGTATTTATGATGAAAAATTTTCATGAAAACGTGAATTTCCGGCTGTTGCAGCGCGAGGTCGAGACTTTAATGCGTGGTTTGTCCTTGAGACACGGTGCACCAACCGACGTTTCACCCTCACTCGGCATGTCAATCAGCAATGTAATATGCTCAATAATAATGGGCGTGAGATTTAATCACGGTGACGGAAGATTCAAGAGATTCATGACTCTGATAGAGGAAGGTTTTCGTCTATTCGGTAGCATGGTATCGGTCAATTTTATACCGGTCATGCGTTATTTGCCGTATCTACAAAAAATTCGAACGAAAATATCGCACAACAGAGCGGAAATGGCGGATTTTTTTCAAGAAACAATCGACAATCATCGCTCGAGCTTCGATCGTGAAAACGTTCGGGATCTCGTTGACGCATATTTACTGGAAATCGAGAAAGCGAAAAACGAGGGACGCGAATCGACGTTGTTTCATGGAAAAAATCAAGGTGAGCCTCGATACTATTTATGACAAAAATTTTCGTTCGAAGATGAGAAAAATGTTGAATATCCGTTTAATCCAAGTGTTACGATTTTATTTAATAACACCCCCGGGTTTTTCTCCCAATTTCTCATTATTTCAGATCGCCAAATGCAACAAATTCTCGGTGATCTTTTCTCAGCGGGTATGGAAACTGTCAAGACGACACTCGAATGGGCTGTGATTCTCATGCTTCATCATCCGGAAGCCGCGAAAGCTGTGCAGGAAGAGTTGGATCAAGTTGTCGGAAGATCGAGAATGCCAGCACTTGAGGATCTACCATTTCTGCCGGTAACAGAAGCCACGATACTTGAGATATTGAGGAGATCGAGTATAGTTCCATTGGGCACGACACACGCGACGACTCAGTAAGTTTGTTTGTCTTAATTTAAAAGAATTATCATTTTTTGTTTTTTGTTTTTGTTTTTTTTTTTTTTTTTTTCTCGTCTCAATTATATCGAAGAGTTTGTCGACCGTTGAAAACAAAAACGTAGGGGAAGAAAAAACGTGACGATTAAATCGTCGCAGCAGCCGGTTGATATTATCATTAATGAAGCTATTTAAATTCATTTAATAAAACAAAATGTCGAGATTTATCATCGAACTCGATGCGTAGGAAAATTTAAACCGAGTGGTACGTAAGTAGGTCGTTTATTGCGTATGAGTTTGTAAATTCGAGGATTTTGTCGGTGATATTCATTCTTTTTTTTTTTTTTTTTCTTTTTTTTTCTTTATCGCGATCTTACACACGTTCGATAGGTTCAAGCATCGACAAAGGACGAATAAAAAACGTAAATCATCGACTCGTTGAAGCCGACCTTGACAATCTCCGTAGAATAAATGAATTTTTTGTACATTTTTTTTTTCTTGCATTTTTTTTTTTTTTTTTCGTTTTTTTAATGCTCCCCGCAATGATACTATGCCATCTCGTTACGATTCTGCATCTTCGCTCGTTTAAACGAGGTGCGTGTAGAACGAAGACGAAGGCGGGCTGCTCACATATGTATGTATATACATATATATACGAGGGCGCGCGCGCGCGCGCGCGAGTATCGACTCGAACGATTCTTTTTATTTTTAATCTTTGATCTTACGGATAACGCATCGTGTATGCGGTTGTGGCGCGATCGATCGTAGCGGTTATTCGCAGAGAGGTAAAAGTGAAAGCAAAACGCGTGTCGTGCCCCCGCTTTTCGGGCCTGAGGCCCACCTAGCGACTTCGAGGTCGACGACACCTCACCGGTTCGCGTCTCCCAGTGAGGTTCTCAGACAAAGAGACCGGTGCCCGGAGTAGTCCGATTAACGAATATAAGAAAACCCGAATCGTACCAACCACGTATAGATATATTGACTTGAGCAACAACCTTTTTTTATATATACTCAAGATACTCCGTTCATTTGGCCGCGATCGATGAATTCCATGCATAACTATATATCGGTGGTGCTGATTATAAAACGTTAGAAGATCAAATGCTATATTGGAATTTCGCTAATTATATTTCAAGATTCAAAGTATTAGATGCCGGACGGTGTGAGAATAATCGGGACGATTAAAACGTATCTCGTATCTCGGCGCGTGAATCGAAACAATAATTGTTCGATCGAGTATATATATAGTCTCTCTCAATTGGCCTCGATTTTTTTTTTTTTTTTAATTTATTGAGAATCTTTCAAAGAAAACCTGACACACGTTGCGCTTATCCGCGCAAGAATTTTCTATAAATAGCATCACGATCCGCACAATAACCTGATTTTCATTGGTTATTTTATTGATGAATTTTTTTTTTTTGTTCTCTTCTGCAGCGACGTGAAGGTGAACGGTTTCACGATACCAGCCGGATCACAAGTGGTGCCGTTGCTGCACGCGGTCCACATGGATCCCGAATTATGGAGCCAGCCCGAAGAATTTCGACCGACGAGATTTCTCTCGGCCGAGGGTAAAGTTTGCAAGCCTGAGTACTTCATGCCATTCGGCGTTGGTCGGCGTATGTGCCTCGGCGACGTTTTAGCGCGTATGGAACTCTTCCTGTTCTTCAGCTCGCTCGTACACAATTTCAACATTACATTACCGGTAGATGCGGCATTACCAAGTTTAAGGGGCAACGTCGGTGTCACAGTCACGCCTGATCCTTTCAAAGTCTGCCTCATACAGAGAGATCTCGAGCTCGTTGGATGCAGCAGCACGAACGAGGCTGCGAATCCTTTAAGAAACATCGGCAGTCATTGAGACAAACGTTAGTGGCAGCTTTTCTAATCGTATCGATTAGAAACTAACGAATCATCATCATCATTATTATTATTTTATTTTTTATTTTTATTTTTATTTTTCGTCGACATGACTCCCAGTCTCCACTAATCGCTTACGGAGCACGGTAGTTGTTCCTATCGTTTTCTTTCCAAATGGGGAAAGATCAAGAAAGAACGAAAAGTTGCATACATATTTGAATGTGTTTATAGAAGCATAAATATATTTATATTTATGTTAACTTGAAGGAGAAAAATAACCGCAAAGAAGAAGAAGAAGAAGAAACAGAAGAGAAATATTAAAAAGGGAAGCAGATCGTAGTGGCGTATAGAAACGAATAGATGAAGAGATGAAAAAAAAAAAAAGAGAGATCGGGAGGGAAAGGGAGAGAGAAAGAGTCGCGGGGTCCCGAATTCGGTGCAAAACGATCGGAGAAAGAGATCATCACGCGAACGCGTAATGGTGCTCGCGTTGCATCGGACGATCCTGAGAACTTTTTATTTTATTATTTTTTTTTTTATTTTTTTTTTCTTGCTCGCGCGGAAAATCGTCATTCCCACCGCGCGAACGTTCTCTCGCTTCGCACGGAGTGTGAACGGAGTACAGATTTGTTGTGCAATCAAGATCGAACGCACCTGTTTCTTTAATCGCAGGACTCGTTGTCGATCGAAATCGTGTGCTCTCTCTCTCTCTCTCTCTCTCTCTCTCTTCTCTCCCTCTTTCTCTACATGCAGCAAAGTCACATACACACCTAGCCAAATGTGGCAAAGAGTACAAAGCTGATGGAGCGAAAAAAAAAAAGAAAAAAAAAAAAAAAAAAGATAGAAAATTGGAAGAAAACCCAAAAATTACACGATTTTTCGTCGCCATATGTAAATACTCCTGCGTCCATACTGAAACACAAACACACACACACACACACACACACACTAACACATCCACGCTCACACGTATGAATGAGAATTTGCAGAATATTTAGAGCGAAATGTTTCGCGCTTGATTCGTTTACAGTATCAAACAGTCGTGGAGTGTCACAAAACAAAGTGAAAAAGTAAAGAACAGAAAAAAAAAACAAAAAAACATACGTGCGTAGTCATTTTCGGTAGCGTCAGAAAAAATTCACGTTCGTTTATCATTTTCATTGAAAAGTTTTCTTTTTCTTCTTTTTTTTTTTTCTTTCTTTTTGTTTTGTTTATCCATGAAAAATATACGCTCATTTATTGGATAAAAGGTGAATTTTTTTCGGGCGCGACCGAGCAGCGGAAAGTCTATTGGCCAGTTGACACATTTTGAATTAGCTGAATCTCTGGCGGCTTCTGCGAATATCTGTACATAGATCGAGATATGTGCGTTATCCGTGTGATCAGAACTCGAGGCCCTCGAGCTCGTCTTATGTATTTATGTGTGTTAAGATATTGTGAGAATGAATAGAAGTGTTCGGCGAGTATATCCGTTCGGGCTGGCTCATTGATAATTTCAATAATTCGAGATTGTAAATGAAAGGAGAAAATGAAAGTTTTTTTTGAATTTTTTTTTTTTTTTATCGAATTCCGTACACAAATATCAATCGATGAATTATTTGGATCTATAGATCATTGACCTTGGATTTACGTTGATTCGAAGCGCAACGTACACGTATTGGATTATCGAGGATCTAATTGCGAAATGATTTTTAAATAATTCTTGACTGCTCAGGTCGAATATGAAATGTTATTTTCGTCGAGACACACCGAAAGCGATTAATTCGTTTGATTTCGATATGCGCAAGCCTATACAAAAAATCGATCACATTTGGTACCAACGAATGTTGAAAATAGAAAAAAAAACTAAAGTTAACGCGTAACATAGCTAGGAATGAAGAATTAGAATGACAAAAAAAAAAAAAGAAGAAGGGAGAAAAAAATAAAAAATTTCTCTCCGATGCCACGAAAAACTCGCTGGACGACTATGAAATGTTAATTTTAAGCACAACCCCGAGAGTGGCAAAGAGGAAAAATCCGAGCCACAAAAAATGTGTTCATTACCCGCGATTCGTTCAACAACGAGCGTTTTTCGCGTTATTTAATATCGTTTTTTTTTTTAATGTTTTTTTTTTTTTTTATTGTACAAACCCAAACAACAAAATAAAAAGAAAAAATATTTTTATCTAAATTTTTCATTCCTTGATTTATTCATTCCCTCGTATTGGTAATCCAACGATCTCGGAATTTCATTTGAATTCATTAATTCAAAGAGACTTTATTATATTTTTAATTTATTTATTTATTTTTTTTTTTTTTCATCGATCTTTCACAATTCGGAAGTCTACGTGGAATATTTATACATTGGTATATCGAAGATAAACGAATACGTGATCGAAATAATCAACGACATCGTTTGATTGATTCGATTCGTTTTCGCTCATCCAAAAATAAAGCTCGAACAATGTCCTCTCGACAACGAGAACATTTCTTCGAGTCCTTTCCGTCAAATAATTCCTGCATTATTACATTACATTTTTTTTGAACAAACAAACAATTTTTTTTTTCCTATCGTTATCGTTTTTTACAGCTCTCCTGGTGAATATTAGTTTTTTGTTTTTTCTTCTACCAAAATCGAATATTTATACGTATTATTTTTCAATATTTCTGTGAGGATTTTGTTTTGTCCTCGTCGAGGTTCGACACCGACCACGACGACAAAGGTCTCTCGTCGTGTCGCGGTGCCCAAACTCACGGTACTCTCCCTCTTCTCTCTTTCTCCTCTCTTCGAAAAACGGTGCCGCGGCTCGCTAGTAGCTTTCTCTTTGCAGGCAATCGGCACTACACGTCGATATATATTCGGTAGGGCACTTTTCCCCATTCATGTCCGGACATCGCGCTTGCCAAGAAACGATTATCTCTCGCTCTCCCGTTCTCTCTCTCTCTCTCTCTCTCTCTCTCCCTCTCTTTTTCTTGGGTGCTGAGAGATATCAAGATATTCCGAAATCGCGGGCGGGTACCTCCTCAGTATTTTCGTACAGTATCCGTAAAGTAGAGTCAACAAAAGTGCCAAATTAAATTTGTTTTTTTTTTTCCTCTGTCGTATCTTCATTAATTTCGGTCTGCTGTAAGAATTCGAACGAATCTTTGGAAGGAAAAAGCTGTTGAATCCTTCAACGAGACGTTCGAGCACAAATTCCTTGCCAAATGTCAAGCGAATTATTTCGATTTGCATTGTTTCGAGATAAAATCTGAGCTCTACTGATAAAATTTACAAAATTCCACCAACGAATTAAGAGCTTCGATAATTCATTCATTTTCTTTAGTTTCTGAGATGCTACTCACGTAAGAGACTTTTGAAGGAAAAAAAAAAAAAAAAACATTGACAAACCGCTGAAATTGAGGAGAGCAAACGATCTCGAGAACTTGAATATTCATAACTCGCGTCGTTTTATCATCGCGACGGTATAGAAAGGGCGTTCTTGCTTTCGTGAGTACGAGCGTTCGAGTTGAGGGTCATAGGAAAAACCTTCGAGTGTTATGAAACTGAATTTGACATTCGATCGATCAAACGTATAGTCCGACTGATCAAAAACAAAATTCTAAAGAGCCGGAAGTAAAACATCGTGAAATAGCGTTCCCTTCTCGTGTTTTAACAACACAGGCTCGCAATATTTTTAACGAGAGTATGGCCAAGCTGTTCAATCATAAATTACTAAAAAAAAACCTGATAGCGAAAAATCGAGTTTTTGAGAAATTTGTGGAAGAAACTTAAGTCCTCCTTTGGATTAATTTGCCGTTATTCAAATGAAGCGAATTATTATTTCTTTTCTCTTTACTTGCTGACAATCACAATGAACATTGAAAAATACGATTTGTTTGAAGAAATGTTAGTGCACCCAGAAAAAAGATCAATTTCTAGGATCATTTATTCGATTTTTTTTATTTTATTTTAATTTTAAAAAATGTCTGTTTGCCTCAAGTAAAAAGCTCTATTTGAATCATATAAATAATGGTATTTGAGTGCATTTATTCGGGTATCCTCGTTAAAGCTTATCCCTTCGACCATACCACGTGGCGCAGAGCATCGAAACATTTATTTATATACGAATTGCCCTCTGGATGTGCATAAATAGAGGTAATCCAAGTTTTAAACTTAATGTTTTATGCCCAATCAGGCTTGCAAACCCGTGAAAATATTATTGAAAAATAATAATATTAAATATGGTGTAAATAATATAAATATTTCGTGCAACTAAACAATTGTAAATCTCAAAAAAAAAAAAAAAAGCTTTTCGAATGATCTTAAATATAAAAATATTCGAACCAAAAAAAATAATTTCTCAAAGTTGAATAGAGCTTTATCAGGCCGTGGAAAAAAGAAAAAAACAGTATCTGTTTACATAGATCCTGTATAGTTGAACAAACTGGATGGTTGTTTCTTGGTGCGTTATAAATATATGAAAAAATTGGAAGGATTTTGTGAGGTTATTTTTAAAAATTTTATGCGAATGATACTCATGCGTATGGTGATAAGTCGAGATATTTATATACCAAAATGATTTTTCAGTCGTTTCGTATTTTCTTTTTTTTTTTCTGTCGGACAAGAGTGGACCGAAGGTCCTCATATATGGATATGCAAGGTAAATGAACGAGGAGATGCTCGTAAGGAAACGAATGCGATATACTTACATAAGAGAAACTCTGTTAATTCCCTCCTCGTCGCATTGTCCCCATATCTTTTCTAACGAAATTTCACAGATAGAAAGAGAGAAAAAAAGGAGAAGAAGGAGGAGGAGGAGGAGGAGAGAGGCTGAGGTTGCGAACCGCTTGGTAAAACGCTGCTCGTAAGATCGATGACACGAAAGTCAAGTGGCCCGAAAACTCGCACGAGAGTTACGTAAAGTTAGCTTCGAACTTTGCAGGGAGTGGCTCAATGTATCTGTGTATTTTCGGAGCCGAAGAAGAGGAAAAAATATTTAAAAAGGGTGTTGGAAAGGAGAGGGCGATCCGATGCTCATTATTCGCTTGAGAACGCGACGCACACACACACACAAACACAGCTCTCGCGATCCGTTCTGTGTTTGTGCTGATTAATTTCGATCGGGACATTTCATCCGGCACGCGAATACGAACGTATATCCATCGACAATTTTTATTTGTAATTATAATTTTGGGCTTCAAAAGAATCGAAGAATATTAATTGTTGGATTTTCTTCATGCGCGATTCGAAATAACAAATATTCGGGAAAATAAAAATGATAAACTCACCGATGCATTTTCAATAATTCGTTCGCGTTTATCCCTCCATTTGTTATTATCCATGAGGGTTTGGTTTGGTTTTTTTTTTCAATCAGGCCTATAAAAGTTTAACGAGTTATAAACGACGAATGTTATTTTCGCTGCACGCTCGCAAACCAGTGCTTCATTCCTCAGTCACTCATTGCAAGGCCATTGCGGATTGAAAAAAAGAAACGAAGTTGTAAAAAAGAAACCAGCGTTGCGCAAGACGAAACGAAATCTCACGACACTAAAATTTCTCAAATTTGTCTCCTCAGATGAGCTCTCGCCTGAGTTAATCTCTCGTTACGTTCAAATTGTGAGCTCTCCTACGGGATTATCTTATCGTTTATTCGATATGTATTATGCTGAAACCGTCGGTTTCAGAATCGCTCTCAAATTTTCAATTATAACTTAATTACATAATTTACATTTCACTCGATACAAGAGCGACGTGACTACGGTTGTTTGTGAAGAAAAACCAAAATATCGTTTAATATATTCTTCTCAAATTTCCCAACGTACCTTCTCATCTTTAATAAATTGGAAAAAGAAAACCATTTTCGGCTGATATTTGTTTTTTTTTTTTCCGTAAAAAAAAACACTCACTTTTATTACAATTGTGTTAATCAAAATTAAACGACAAGTGTCAACAGAAATATTTTCCAAAAAATTTACGTCATAAAGTCATTGCTGCTGAAGATTACGAAAAGATTACGATTTATTCGAATCGAATGGTAAAAGGATCAATCCCGAGCGCCTCGCGAGCCCCGCTCGAACCTGAAAAGTGTCATTGTTCAATGACAACAAATCAGAAAGCTTCATCAAGCATGAAAATATATGAACGAACTGTTTCGCGAGTGACGAATTGAAGCCTACAATAATTGTCCGTGTTCCGTAAACTTCAATTTCGCATTTTCATTGTTACGAGATTGAGAATTTTTAAAGTTATACAAAATTCAGTATGATTGAATCAAGATTGCGAATCTTACGTATTTGGCGTAGGTACGAATTCATTGCAACTATAAAATAATCAACTTTTGTTTGACTAAATAAACTTTTCTTAAATTCAGATACCCGGCACTGCATAAAGACATAAAAACTATTTAAAATGTATAATCACCGGGTTTGAGAGGTTGGTGCTATGAATAAGGGAGTATGGCTTGATGACGGTTGTGACCGATCAGAATATCAGAAAACTGATGCTTCAACAGCACCTTGGTACCCGCGTTATGTCCGTTTCCCGAACCCCCTCCCCGAGTCCTTTGTTCGTCCGTCAACTTCGCGAGCTTCAACCGAGACGTGAAATTCTTGTCGACTGTATTAAAATCGTGATTATAATCGATCGTGTTTTTTCCGTTGATCAGCTATCAAAACTAAATTCAACACTATAAAACCGACTTAGTGCACGCGTCCATAAAATTTTCTCGCGTTGCCAATATCAGGTGGAGTGAAACAAGAAACGGTATCGTCGTGGTCTCACCTACAAACGGTACCGTTCGTAGTCCTTGTACAGGCCTTCGACCGGAAGTGATCACTCGAAATATGTTCAAGAAATAATTTCACGATAATTATTCTCTAATAAAAAAACTTTTTTTTTTCAATCAAACTCGAAAAAATTCTTTCACTACAGCTACCTCTGCATACTTAGTCGAAGCGATCCTACCGTTTTTAATCCTTGTACAGGCAACATCCTTGTACATGGCAACAACAAATTTCATATATTTATCATCGAATAAGGTATTTGCATCGTGGCCTCTCTATTGAGACTGACACGGCGTGCCCGTGTGACTCGAAAAACTGCCCTATAACTGAAAGGACTTCCAAGTTTAATTCGTCGAAATAACGAATTTGTTTTTTACTGTTCGCGGTTATGACCGCGAAAAGTTTTTTTTACCCAGTTCGATGTCTGGAGACCGCGATTTCAAATATACCGCTTAAAGAAAAATAAGAATTGAGCCTGCAAGCTTCATAGGAGCGTCTATTAATTAAAGCAGAAATGCTCCTGGCACGAAAAATTCACAGATTCTTGTGAAAACTGCTATAAATTTACGATGAAAGATCCATGCGCATCCACAGATGGGCAAGGTACAGAACATGTGTAGTGCTTGCAATTATACATCGACGGAATATCGATCGCAGAAGCGAACGGCTACTGTATAGACGCCGTCTGTCAGAGTCACTATTTGCAGTACAAAAGCTCAACACCCGTTTTCTTCAAGATCAATCAGGATTGAAACTCACAGTTTATCCTGCGTTAAATTTATATTTAAAAAAAAAATTAACCATGTCGGGGTAGAAACAGTCATAACACCACGACAGCACTACTGCAGATTGCATTTTCAGGGCAAAGTGATTTCGTGAACGCAGCCTATCAACCCAAATCCTGAATTCGACGTATGGACAAGATATCGTAAATAAAAATATACTACAAATCAACAATTTTGTGCTGAATTATCTAAATATGGGTAAATCACTCAGTCGTTTTGACGGTTTTCAATTCGTATTGAATTTCATTTCCATAATTTGATTTTTTTTATTGGTTCTTTGATAATTTAGATTTTTCTATGAATCGAGAAGTCGGTTCAATTTTGTAAACATTTTCTTTTTTTTTTATTGTCGCTACTTGGAACTCATATCTCATTGCCCATATTAGAGTATCATTCACTGATAACACAGAGTTACAAATTTAAATGTGCTGTGGTCTGCATTATCCTTTGGCGTCATTTATACGATATACCGAGATGATTCTGAGGTCTGTACCCTCGGTCGAACAAAATGGAGGTCTGCAAAAGCGATCAAGCAAAAAAACACGAATGGTAGCTTCGGGGACTGAACGCTACGAGCGTTGTTGGGAAGTTCTGCTCTGTCGATACAACCTAAAGGGGTTAAATGACCACTTGACCCATCGATGTGAACTTGGCCCCCCCCGACATTAATTTTTCGTATTTTTTTCTAATTTCAATTGTTTGTATGTCATTTTTAGAGTATTGTGAAAACAAAATGAACAATTGTGAAATTAGTTGCCCCCCCCCCCCCCCTTTTTTTGAAAGTTTTGTGAGTTTAATTGTACGTTAATCAATGCGAATCCGTTTGTATACTATTTGTCGTTTTTCCATTAGCATAATGTCACTAAACCAGTTCGACTATATTTGATGTAAATTTCCACACACCATTTGTAATTGGGGAATGTCCGTATTCGTGATACTAAATAAATGAATGAAAATTGCTCGAAAAATGTAATCGATCAGAAGCTAGGACTTGGAACTATCCGGTTTCACAGAGTTCAATAATGTTCAGAAGTTTATGCCCAACTCTTAGCATATCATGATATAAAAGTTGAAATGTATTGAATCGAAGATTGCTCGTGAAGTTATTTCTATGAAATTCTCGAACCTTGAACTATCGAGTTTCACAAAGTTCAACGGTCAAACAATACACCGAAACTCTTAAGGAAGTTGACGCGTATCTAATTATATTCGAAAATTTCAACTTTGGGGGTTTTAATTTGGAATGTTAAAAATTGAAAAATTCTACCGAGCGAAAAAAATTATTGGATTTCTGCACTTCGTACCCAATCACTTGTTCTAGTATCGCTACGTTCAGAAAATTGAATTTCCGGAATCGAGAAAATAACGATGAACGTTTCTTCTTCCAAGGATTAACGATTGAATTAGAAAATGAATTCTTTCGAAAATAATGATGAAAATCAAACAAGGCCCAACATTTTGGTACTGAAAATTACTATGCATAGAAATGAAAACAATAAAAATGATGAATTACTCACTCTTCGATGTCTTGTTTCCCTGCTCACCAATGAATCACCCATCTCCTATGTGTAGTTAAACTGTTCGAGAATTAGCTAAGATCCCATTTCGATGTAGATTAACACTGGATATTTTTCGGTCAAATGAGTTTAAATACATGTTGCACTCGCGACACGAACCAAAATTTGGAATTGAATAGCACTGATCGAAAATTAATTTTATTGTTCACATTTCCGAAATAGTAAGCACAGTTGAGATCCACTTCCGTTACAAGACACTCATTGCAGTTGATTACTTTTCACTCGATTTTTTTCAAATCTAAGAGTTTGAGTCTAGAAGAGCAGCAGCAGAAGCAGCATCAACAGCAGCGTCGTTTTCCAACGTTGAAAACGATAGTTCATCGTAATTCAAAATTTGAATACACTGATTCAAAACCGACACTAACTTTTTATGATTTCGAGATAGTAAACGAATGATGAAGACGTCAAGATTTTTTTCATTTCCGCGTCAACAAACTTTTGCACGAAATAAAAAAAAACTTATTAATATATCTTTGTTCTGCTAACTCGAAAAATATATTTCTCTTGTGTCAATAAATTGTCTTTTCGCAATTGAATACGATCGATGACAAGTGACAGAAAGTCTAATGGCAACTTGTGCCACAGTTTCGTGGAGAATCGTGCGTGCTCACGTGGGTGCACGCGTGCACGGGCGCTTGCGTTCTATTGTACTATAGCAATTGCGATAGTAAAAACTATTCGCAATGCTGTACAATAGCTGCGGTTATACATGCCTTGCGTGCATTGCGTTGCGTGCAGCGTTTGCAGCATCCGGGTTATATGCATGGACCTTGCCTGCGCGACTTCGATATGCGATACAGAAACTGTATCGCGTTCGGAAACAGCAAACTACAGAGTAGATTTATAGCTTTCGTTCCGTAATTCTTGCCGACAATCCCATGGCTTTACGGCCTGCGTGCGTTTGGTGCTTTGCGTTGCGTTGCTCGACTCGCATGTATGGTTGCATCTTAGCTCCGCTTGCGAACACGCGTGCGTGCGAGCATACGCATGATTTTCGAAACTGTAGCACAGCCGTCACTAGACTGTCTGTCACTGAAAGCCCTTGCTCACGCTGCCATTTATCGTGCCATTATTCGCTCAGATATTAAAAATAATAATTCATCTTCTAATTTAGCACGAAAAATAATATCGTGGGCAAAAGGCCTCCCTACCGGCTTATCGATTATTAGTTGCGAGAAGAAAACTCGTTGACGGAAGAAAAATTAATTGAAAATTCATTACGATTGACAAACGAGAGAATCGTGTTTCCCGGCTCTAATAGTCGTTTCATAGCATTTTCGTGCATTGTTTGTTTTCGAGAAATCGTGCATATTTTTAACCTCTAATTAACCTCTAATTTTTAACTTGTTAATCATGATTTCCCGTTTATTTGTTTCTTTATCATTCGTCATTGTATTTTTATTTGGTTCAACGACAGTTCAGATCGTTTCAAAGTATTTTATATAAAGATTTTCATTATTAACTGACGATCAAATAGAATTCCGGCTCTCTTATTCTGCACTATGTAATATCAATATCGGTGTACTATGTAATATCAATTTCGTTGTAACCGACCAACGATAATACGCAGTATTGCATTAGCCGACCGACGCTTATGTTACTTTCTCTCCGCGCGCTCCTCGCCCTGCGTCCCGCGGTCCCGCCCCGCGGGCGACTGAACGAACGTAAGCGCGTGCTCGCCGTCGCTCCCTCCTCGCCCCGCGCTTGATCCAGTTCTCGCGCCTGCGCCTTTCAATCGCGCCTGCGTGAGCTCTCCCCACCATTCCTGCTACGGAGCGGCTCGCGGGCCAAGCGCGAGAGCGCGCAGATCGTAAACACAGAGTCGAGGTTCCATGAATGTAAACAAACCAAACAAGCTAGCGAATTCCTTCAGCAATATTCAACGATCACATTTTTGTGCAGCGAATGAATATTCGTTGGATAACATTTTATAAAAATTCAGCATCGTTTTATGTTTTTCGTTTTATCAACGCATGAAAATGCCGGTAGTAACAAACAAAAGATCATCAATTAAATATCATACGTTATTTTGAATTTAGGAAGATTCGTCCCCAGAGAATTCCGCACCAGAACTCTTAAAGTACCCAGAACCCATGCCCGAATCCCAGCATATCTAAGTTGATACGTATCGAATCGAAAATTGCTCAAAAATTATTTTAAATTAAATCTTGCAGGAGCCGTAGGATCTTCACATTTGGTGGCAGATCTAAGAACTAATTCAAGGCGGGATTTTCAAGACTCCGACTATTTATTTTCCTACGCTGTATCCCTTTCTTCTCTCTAGACTCCCTGATTGGTTCGGAAAAATTTATGCAAATTTTTTTTTTTGCTTTTTCATGAGAATAAGCGTTCTACAAACATTTTTATTGTAATATTCGTATTCTACAAACGATTTCGCATTGATTTACGTACAATTAAACTCGTAAAATTAAAAAAATAAAATGGGTCGACTAACGACGCTAAATTTTGTGAAAATCATTTCACGATAAACTCATCTCACAAACGCTCATTTTTTTTTCACAATACTATACAAAAATATGTTTAGACATATGTTTATGTCTTTTTAGTTTAGTTTAGAAATATGTTATGACATATGTTTAGAAAAATTGACTGAACGTCAATTTCTTCCCTTTTTTACAAATGCCATTCCACATCATCAGCGACGATTTTAAACCCACTGGCATCTGGTCTTCTCACTTCATTTCTCAAAAAGGCTTATCAATACGTTCAAACCATTCCAAAAGACGAAACTATTGAGGGAAATACTTTTTTCCATAATCGAGTTTCCTGATGAGTAATATGGCCAATACCGAAAAATTGAATGTTGTATTTTCATTTTTCAACGTTCAAGCACATTTGACAAATACTATTCAAACGATCATATTCGAATTCACAAACAATTGGAATTGTAAAATAATTTTTAAAAAATACAAACCGGGGGGCCAAATTCACCTACCTGCTCCCGGCGCCCGGCCATTTGCGTTCCCCCGGTCTACTGCACGTTTTATAACCTCAAATTTTCACCACTACGATCCCACACGATAGGATTCGTTGTTCAGTCTGCTGGAATAACAATAAAATTCGTAAATCCTCAAGTTGGACAATTGTTCGAGTCTTTTTGAAATGCAAACGGTAGACTCGGAGTGAGCAAAAGTTGTGTCATTCTCAAATCAAAGTGCCAAACTGTTTTGAAAAATTTCATCTATGACCGCGATTCCGAAATCGTCGATTGTATGAAATAATAAAAAAATAAAAAACTGTGACTACGCAACATAAAATATGTTTAGCAGTGTTCAATTATCCTTACGATTATTAAATCGTTCGAAATTTCCAAGATTACAAAAATTAGAGACATTAATCAGGAAAGAAAATGCCACAGGTTGGGTGCATCGAAAACCTATCGCAGTGATTAATGAAAAAATAACTTTCGATAATGACGACGAATCGTCGAAGCCCGAGAGAAAGCAGAAGCCAAGAAAATATATAGGCGAAAACCTTGAATATCGTCCTATGAAAGGAAAAATACGTCATAAGCCTCCCGTAATGGCACCATCCACTTTGATTGAAAGCGACGAAACTTACAACGAAGATGGAACCCCAAGACTTCACAAATTTATCCAAGACGAGAAAAAACTTACGTACGGTTCTGTTTTCTCATCTCATATTTCTTTCATCAGATTTGTAACTCGTCTTCTGACGGAAAAACTCATATTGGATGCTTACTTTTCCAGGACTCTGATATTGGAACTCAGATCAAGAAAAAAGCGTGAAAAAAACCAGCAGATACTTCTAGAGGGCTATCGTCTCATCGAAGATGCTATCCGAGCGGGTTTAATCCCTCAAATCATCATGTACAGCAGATCGTGTGATATTGTCAAATTAACGTTACCAAAAAAAGGTGTCAAAATTTACAGAGTCCCATATACTACCCTCCAAATGTGGTCCAGCCTCAGCACCTCGCCTGGACTTTTCGGTAATATCGACTAAGCCTTTTTAAATATTCATACGTGTGCTTCCATGGGACTCATTTCTGTTAGTGTAACTCCAACAACTCATGAAATCGACAACGATATTTTGGTCTGCTTATATTTCTCCAGCTTTGTTAAGCATTTCAATAATTCAACTGATCAATTTTTGTCAAAAATAATCTCTAAATTTGGTAGGCGAAGCGGGGATGAGAAAATTAATGTTCTTTTTAGGATTTAATGTACAAGCAGAGTCGTCAAAGCCGGGCCAATTTTAATCATGAATTTTGTTCCACAAAAACTATTGTATCGAAAGATATTGTCATTCTTTCAAAAAACACATACTTTAACTGTAACACGAAAAAATCTTTTTCAAAGTTGAAAGAAAAACTAGCCGTAGCTAATGTTTTTAGATGTGTTCTTCTCAATATGGCACGGATCGGAATTGGAAATCAAGATTTCTTGGCCTTCATTCGTGTATATTAGCAATAGGCAAATCGCTAAACTGATTTTTTGTGCAGAAAAAGTTTCAAGTTCCAGATCATTTTTTTTTTTTCCAACAACTTGGTGATCGGTTGAAAGAAAAAAAGGATTTGATTCTGTTAACATTTCACGAGATTTGTGATTTCAGGGAATCAAGTTTGATAAAAGATTGTAAGGGAGCTCACAGGCTTCTTAGAAATTTTTGCATTTACGAGAAATTCAACACCGAAGAAGTATAAAATTGTAGAAAAATGTCCAACAAAAACCAAGTTTCATAAGAAAAGTTTTTCTCGATACTCTGAGAAAAAAAAGTAATTGGAACAACAATTCAATACATCAAACTGCGCATTTATTCTGACTAAGAACCATCCGGTTCAATTGACAAAACTCTTCCAATAACACCAAGTTCTATTGAATCAACGATTTCTTCTTTCTCACTGTATAAAGTACAATAATCAATGAAAAATATATTGGAACAAAAGTGTCCGTACTAATAAATAAAACTTGACGTTCCTCAGGTATTTTCCAATATCCTGACACATTCAACGTAGAGCCAAATGCGGATACATTGCCACTGACGATAATCTGTGACAATGTGAGAGAACCAGGAAACTTGGGTGCGATTTTACGAGCAGCTGCCGGTGTTGGTTGCGAAAAGATAATTTTGACAAAAGGTATGTCATTGACCATGATAATTGACTCCGAATAAGTGCAGAGCAGTCGAACACAATAAAAAAGTTATTGAATCGTTATTAATCCAATTGTTGGATCCGACAGGTTGCGTGGACGTTTGGGAAACAAAAGTATTGAGAAGCGCGATGGGGGCTCATTTTCGAGTGTCAATTTCGAAATCGGTCGATTGGCATCAAATTGATTCGCTGATAAGTTCTACCGCCAAAATATACGTCGCCGATAGCAACGCCGAGATGAAATCAGCAGCAGCAATCGAAAACTTGAACACGGAGAAACAATGTGATCCCAACGATGAAAATGTTGAGCAATCCGTAAAACCTGAATCGGAGAAAGATCTTCATGCGAGTGACCAAAGTTCAGCAGATCGAGTGGAATACGCTGCGAAGAAAAGTTTGAAAATGGATTCCAACAATGAAAATATTGAAAAATCTGTGAATCCTGATACCGAGGGAAGTCCTGATGTGAGCGAGCAAAGCTCGGCGGATCGAGTGGAATGTGCTTCAGAAGAAAGTTTGACAAATTCCGATGAATCTGATTTCGATGAAACCGATTCCGATAAAACCGATTCCGATGAACCTGATTCCGAGAAATATGAATATGACGAAGATTTCGAAAAACGTATTTCAAACACTGAGGACGTGATGCAAACTTCTTCCAAGTTACAAGCGATCATTGCTAGAGAAATGTTGACAAGTATTCCGGTAACACCGTATTACGCGCCGGATTATACGTCGAGCGAAGTGGTTCTGATTGTTGGTGGTGAGACCGAAGGTTTGAGTTACGAATCCGTAGAACTAGTACAAAAGCGTGAAGGCATTCGCGTGCATATACCATTGACGAACGATGTCGAAAGCCTCAACACCGGCGTGGCTCTTGGTATTGTTGTTTTTGAAGTCAAAAAGCAATTTGCCTTGCGCAAACAGGCGTTTCAATGATTTATCCTCAATCCAGTTTCTGACATTATAAATGTAAAAAAAAAGTTCATACTTGAATATTGAATATATTTAATGACTGTTGTAAATAAAAAAAAAAAAAACCGATATTCGTTATCAGTTTCATAATCAAGCAAACTTCTTTATCGATTTTATCGACTCATTCCAATGAGTCGATCCTGATTCACGAATTATTTTGTTGAGAATTTTTATAGAAGGGACCTAAAGTCGAATTTAAACTTTCGTCGCCAATTGCTATCAGAACTGATATCAGATTTTTCTTCTTCTGAGTCCCAGAGAGAAAAATTGATTTGACACTACGATCGTCGTGGCTAAAAAGAATATTTTTTATCATTCAATGTGAAAATGAACGATAAACAAATTTTATAAGCTTCAACTTAGAAACTTTTTTTCAGGCTCGAATAGAGTAGAGCGAAATCTCGCTTTTTTATTTAATTGATAATTTTTTTTTGTAATTAAAAGTGAATATTTTTTGTAAAATCTGTTTCAAAAGTTTGATTCGAGGTTTAAAGATCGATCAGGAGCATATCCAATCGACGCTTTGTCTCTCGCAGAATTCGTTACATTTGAAATCTTAATTCTATCTGCACAAATGCGTAGAAAAAAAAAGCCATTAACGGTGAAAAAAATTGTAATTTTCGCTACGAAACAACAAATTGTATCGCGCGTGAAGTTGCAGTTACCTGCAAATTTGTCACGCTGTTACAGCATGAAGAAAAAACAAAACATCGTTGAATTTGCAAATATATTTCGGTACATTTAAATTAATGAATGAAGATTCGTCGTTTACATTCAACTTCAATCATCCTCTTATGAAAGATAAATATTGACAAAATTATGGAATATCAGAATTGGAGAAACCAAATGAAAAAAAAATATTGTTTCATGAAACAAGCATAAAAAACGAGAAATCGATAAAAGTCACAAGTTGCTGCATAAATGAAACGCTTATTATGCATTCATACGTATTTTTTTTTGTACTTTTTACTTAACGGTTAAATTATATATATGCTTCTTAGTTTTTTGACAACAAAGAGAATGTCGTATGATGAATACTCGTTTGGTGGACACTCAATCAAAGAAATCTCTACAAAATGAAAAAAATAAAAATATAAAAGTGTGTTTCGATATTGAATAAAGAATTGACCGAAGTAATTGAGCGATTGCTATGGGAAATGGAGAATTAGCATAAACATTGGAATGCCTAAAGGTAATCGCATTATTAGGAGGCAGCAACGCCATTCGTTCCCCCAAACGGCGCTAACTACGTTCCGACCACTGAATTATCCGAATTTAGATAATCGAAGTGCTCTTTCGCTCTCTGCCAACAGTTTAATATCCACGCTGCGTATTCACACATTTTCAAACGCAATCAAGCTTACAGTTCCCAATTCCTGGTCTATAAAAATGAAGGAAAAATATCGGTTTGAAAATAAATTTGATTTTCAAGTTTGAGTGACTTCTTTTATCGCTTGTTTTCAATTTAAAGCTCGATCGATAGATTTTTAACGACGATATAAATACTTACGACTACTGAGGAAAAAAAACTGTTAAATTCCTCAATGGAGACATCGAGGACTATATTCGAACGTAATTTTGGTTTCGATCGTTAAAGTACACGCGGCGAATAAGAAAATAAAAAAATACACCGAGTTTCCGTCTGTTAGCGTCGATTAACCTCCAATGTGAGAAACAATGAAACAGCTTTATTGACAGTTTCATTTTAATCTGAAAGTGCTGTCAAACAAAACGAAATTTGTATGGAGAAGGGTGCGTGGTGTAATTCTTTGAAAATAATGCGTACACGCGGAGGAAGAGGGCATTGTTGTGGGTATTGTTCGAATCGTATAGATGGAAGCCTGGAATGGGTGCCCTTTAAATTCATTGTTGAGCAATGGTCGAGTGGAAGCGAGGTTATAGATGCTGCAAGGCAAAACATTGCAGGCTTTTGCCATGAAACGAGCAACCGCTGCTCTGTTTCACCCTGCTATTCATACTCGAGAGAAAATACTGCTGAAAAAATGGAGCTAATCAACGCAATGAAACAAAAGCTCTTCTCAGAGTTCTCTTCAATAGCTTATGGCCGAACTTCACTCGACGAATATGGCTTCGAGTACGAGCCACGTGTGCATGAAAAGAAACATAGGCGGCAGCACAAAACAAACCGATGAATCCTCGGAGAGAATAATAATACTATTTAGCATTCAATCGTTTGTGCTACTTCGGTAGGAAATTTATTTTAATTGATGGGCAAATACTCGGAATACAGAATTCTTTTCATTTTTTTTTTTTTTTTACGGATACGTTGTTGACTATATATTAATGGAGGACAATAAAACGTGGGAACGTACAAACATGAGCCATCGGTATTGACTTTTTCATATTCATTCACTCATCAACGCTGCATATTATGACAAATTGAATGTGTCAGCGCCTTTTCATCTCGATCCTGCAGTTTATTCAACTTATTAAAGATTCATGCTGTGTAAGAAAGTTAAAAATTCAACAGGAAAAAAAGGCCGCTTACGCGCGTAAAGAATGAGAGAAACAGAGAGATTGCTGCAAATTTTCAACTTTGAAAATTTGAGGTTCGTTAGGATTTCACCTCGCTCACCTCAAATTTCCGGAGCTGAAATTTTTCGACACGGTTTAACCGATTAACAAAAAAAAGCTTCTTTGTAATCAGTCAAACGGTGGCCAGATACCGACTGACTCATAACCTCAAAAATGCGTCGATTTCGAAAACAAAAGGAAAGTAGCTTCACAGTTACCAAAGGATTACCGCATACGTGTGGCAAACCTGTCGTCTCCATAAACCCCACAAACTCACCTGATTGTGATGAGCTAAGCAACTTGCCAAGGCTTTCCGAACAGATGTTACGTCCGAAGATTTAATAAATATGACACTATTAGATATAGGGGAATTCAGGTGAGAAAAATAGCTTTATTAAACCCCAGTTGGAATGTTTATTTCAATAATTATACAGATTTTTCATTATTCTGTAATATTTTCGTTATTTTTGTAATTCGGATTGGAGTAGTGTGAGAAAAATGTGATAATGCGGAATGAAAGAATGTCTGTTTTTCGTAGAAAAGAGAGAGAGAGAGACGAAGTTAAACGGATATTGGGAAAAGTGTACTTCATTGGAAATTCGGGTAACGCGCTGCGTTCTCCCAATTCTCCCAAGAGAGAGAGAGAGAGAGAATGTCTTATAAGGATAAATGGAAGCAGGATGTTCCGAGTACAAGTCTAGAATCGAAGCTCTCTTGAGCTATTTATTCCACTTGTTTCGTTCCCTCGCCGCTTTCCCCACTCCGCTCGGGCTCCTCGAGTTGCCGAAACTCTTTTCTTCTTTTTTATTTTTTCTTTTTTTTTTTTATTTCGAGTTGTTGACTTTTCTTTTATTGTCGTTTGGCATGTAGAGGAGCTTACTCGTATTATGAAACCCGACGCAGTGTTTCCACCCGTTCGCAATGCGCATGTGTTTCTTTTTCGTTTGTTTTCTCTCGTGTATTATCGTGTGTTTGTATTCTAGCACTAAAGTTTTCGAAAAAGCGAGTATTCAGGAGACCGTACAGGACACAACGGGGGCGCCGAGTGAATTTACAGTTGCGTGTGAAGATGAGGGTATAAAGATATTATACTCGTGAGATTTTTGAGTACGGGTGTTTGTTTATTTTACAAGAGCTCGTTCGATAAGGGTCTCGAAGCATAGGTTTGTTTATCCAAGCGCCTGATATTCACGTCGAAACTTTATTACTTATTAAGCCACTGCCACTCGTCACAAATACATAATGCGAGAGATATTTTTTTTCATTACTCGCGTGATCATTCATTTTTATTTTGCTATTATAATCGAGTGTATTAATATTTTAGGTTAAATTTTTATTCGACGCACCTATCTTAATCGTCTCGAATTTATACTAACTCGATCCATCACTTTTACTTTCCTGCTGTCCCGCAATTTACTAATTAGTGAGCGAGGCCACGCGATCCAGAGCTACTTGCAGGAATAAAACTCGATCATTTTTAATAACGCGTAATTGTATCGGGTTTAAACGAGGCAGGTGAACTCGAATCTGGGAAACTTGTGTCAATGCGCGGATCGCCTAACGGAGAGAATCAGAAATAAAAAATTACCGTTACAGCTATAAAACGAGGGAACAACCTTGAAGTATTTCGATTATTACTACACTCGAAATGTAAATTAATTCTCATGAAAATTCAATTGATTTTTTTACTTTATGCTGTTCGATTGTATTTGACAGTTTTGTAACGTTGCAAAGGGAAGAGACGTGGTCTGACCCACGAGCAAGCTAGAACAATCTATAGAAAAATCGAATTTTCGTTTCTTACGAGCTCATAAATTCGAGTACCGTCGACCACGAAAATAAAACCGTACTTAATTTCTTTCGGTTGATTGTTGAGAATTTTTCGTATTCACTAATAACTTGATAGATCAAAATTATATGGTGTCATCGCTATTGTTATTTATTATTGTTTACGAATTGAAACGAAATGAATAATTTTTCACGAGCTGCTTATCGTTTGATTTACCAGGTGCCACACGACACGACGTTTGATTCGCGTCGCCCCACGACCAATGAGGTTTGAGGTTAGGTATGCGTGAAAGCGCTGTGTGCCTTTGTGTTCGAGCCGCAGACTTAGTTCGTGACTTGGTGGCTCGAATTAACCGACGCCGCTAATTATACAGCGCACAACATTCGATCATTCCGGTTTTTCTAGAGATTTTAACGCGAGATATCATTCAAGATTTCAAGTTTAGGACAATGGAAAATTTCATCGAAAAAATATAATCGATCCAAAGTTTTTTTTTTTTTTTATTTCGTTTGAAAAAAGTACAAAACTTTTATTTTCTGCTTTTTTAAATATTTTTCTGACAAAAGAAAATTTTGGTTATGAATAACGAAACCAGAAAACTTGCGGCAGTCGAACATTCATCGGATTTTTTCTGTGATTGAATAAAAATGAAATAATTTCGATATAAAATCAGTCGTTTTTATGATTAACTTATAGTTTCCAAAGTGTTGTGTTGAAGTGACGAACAGTATCATAATCTTTTCATCGCGAGGACGAGGTCCGACGTCACCGACTTGTCCCACTTTTGGACGCGACATCTTCATCCCAAAAATCATTTGAATTCCATTACCTTTGAGAATGGATGAGTCGAGGCCCCTTCCGCGTCCGAGTCTGCTCGAAGGAGGTTAGAAATATGCGGGTTTTCATTTGAGACTTTAACAAGGAAACAGGAAGTGTGAATAAAATACTTTCAAAATGTTGATTGTCATGAAATAAAATGAAAATTTTGATTAAAAAAATATTTCTTACACGCGAATTTTATTAACCCTCGATTCCTACAATCCATTTTTACGAACGTGCTCGCCTTCCAACCAACCGAAAACGATCCCAATCTTCTTTTCAGTAAAAAATGTTTCTCGTACACGATAATGAGGTTTAATCATACACCCGTTCTCTTCGTTTTTTTTTAAACCGAAAATAATGGTGAATACAGACATTTGACGATGAAAACTTGATAAAAGAAAAAGTTTCGCGAAGAAGCAGAATAAAAATGTTTTACTAAAAAAAAAAAAGAAAAAAAATCGTTAAAGTCGAGTTCCAAAAATCCAGACAAATTCGTAAAGCATCCAAAAAACGTTTTAGCTCTGTGAGGGTTATTTTAGTGTGTTTAGATTAAAGAAATAATTTTTCTCAAAAAATCGAATTTGCGTGACTGTAAATGGGATTGACGATAGTACGATGAAGTTTCAGTGCACGAAACGGATTAAACGTGGGGGGAGGGGGGGGGGGGAACCAGACGTTTTGATAAATCTAAGGGTTGAAAAGTCGTTTATGCTGGAATAGTAGCGCAAGCTGCAGTAGAGCTGTTCAGCTTATTAGTTAAAATTAGTTCCAAGAAACTTTGACGCCTCGACAAGTCGCATTTCGATGTGTATACACACGAGCAAAAAAAAGCGTCGAGTCGTTGCGTCAGTGCGATTACGTGATTGATATGATAGGAAAGAGGGATATAACGAGAAGAGAGAATGGTCGAGAGATAAAAGAAATGAAAACAACATTTTCAACAGGGATTTGTCGTCGGTCGAGGGTGGATTTGTTCGGAATAAAGGAGCAGCGCCAGAATTTCCGATTCGCCTTGATCCGAATATCTCAGTAAAAATCTCAGTTCCTTATATCTTCTGAATAACTTATATTTGTTGAGTTTTCTCTCGAACGAAGGTATTTGGAACGAAGAACGACGAGACTCGGAACTACTTGAAGATCTTGTAATAAATGTCGTGAGGTGTAGTGTGGCGCTATCGGAATGACGAACGGGAATAAGGAGAATGTAAAAAAGATGCTCGCGCGCACGTCATAGTTTTCGGCTGGTCTTTTCAGGCTCCGTAATATTTCCGACTCTTTTGAAAAGTACGGCGAAAAAAGATATGAAAAATGAAGTAGGTACGAGAAGAATAAAAAAAAAAAAAAAACGAAGAAACCGGGTTGAAGTACGATGAGAGAGACAGAGGGAGAGATAAGAAAGAGACTGTTGGTGAGTTACGATACACGGAGAAAGAAGCAAAGAAAGAGGCATAACGAATAAGCTGCAGCGGAAGACGAAGGTGGTAGAACTTGGCAACACTGCGCTCGCGCCAAGAATGAAAGAGTGAGAAACATTCGGCTATCTTTTCCCTCCCTTCATCTATCTCTCCTTGTAACTTCTGTCTCTTTTCTTGTGTCCGAATATCATCGGTGTGCGAGCGAAAAGTGGGGAGAGAGGAGAGTGTGTGAGAAGAGAGAGAGAGAGAGAGAAAGTGGCGAATGATGCGCGCGCATTATCTCACACACAAGGAAATGTGCTCAATGAACGGAGACTCGTTTGAAGCCGGGAAACAGAGCGAAAAAGTGAGAGAGAGCGTGATAGGGGAGTTGGATACGAAGACGAAAAGATGTAAAAGGAGAAAAAAGATGTATAGGGCATGGCCCGCCGCCTCGTAGTCGTCGTGAGTACTAGTCATACACATAGAGACACCGCGGCAGCACCGAACCGGTCAATACTCCGGGCAACCGCGTTGGAAGTGGCTCGGTGGTGGATCCCATCTCCTTCTTCCCTCTCCTCATTGCCGAAAGAGCGAGCAAGATGACAATTGCGCGAACGAATGGAAGGCGCAAGCGGGACTCGAGAGAAAAAAGAAAATAAAATAAAAAAAAAAAACGGACGTTGTGGAGATAAAGAAAAAGATGTTAAAAGATAGCGAAGCATCGAATGAGATGGAGACTGTGACAGAAGGCCGCCGAGCTTCGGGTTAGAGTCTGTATAAGGGGGGGGGGGAATCTAGTCTTTAACCAAAAGGGAGCATTCGAGTTGCACGCAACAGCAGCACTAGCATCTCGGAGACAGCGGTGTTTGCGAGGGCTCTTTCGGCTTTCCCAAAAGAGCAACCATTTCCTTGTTCTCCATATAATGTAGCTTATACGCACTGCGGAATGAGAAAAATACAATTCGACACAAGAAAAAAAAAATATTCAAAATCGTTTAGGTGCACAACAACTTTAAAAGCAAAAGAACTCCGAGACAACAACAATCTTAAAAAAAAACCGCGCGTACAAACGTCTTGATTCGAAATTCGAATCACATACTTGATTATTAAAAAGAAAACTACGAAAGATCGTATCAAATACATGTCACAGATACGTTGAAAAAAAAAAAAAAATCGCCTTGATAAATCATTTATTATTCCTGCATTTCGAAAACATTAATACTCTACGAAATCTGGTACAGTGCGCGCGGGCTATGTATATATGTATATATAGTACGCATTGCAGGAAAGTATAGGAGCGGGGAGGAGGAGGGGGCGCCGAGAACGCGTACGCGTGGTATTAGTAAGGTCTTAGCTCTCGCACGAGACACACGCTGGACGCTAGGGCTGAGAGAGCTCCGGAGCACGCCCGAGTCTCCGGATCTCATGGACTTGGGAGGGAGGAGAGGGGGGCGGCCCAAACATCACACAAGAAGGGAAAATGAATTCGTATATTTTTCTAGTACCTGTGAATTCCTCATGGTGCTCTGATTCGTTGGGTCGATCGAAAGAGTGTCCACAATCGGAAATCGTATAATAACATGATGTAAAAAATCTCGGAGAATCAGTACCATTTGTATATATATATATATACATATATATAGGTATGCAAGAAAAATAAAGAAAAAGAATTAAAAACAGTGAGTGGCCTGGATATCGCACGAGATATTCGTTACAGGAAAAAGTGTAGCAAAGTCGACAACTCGTTTGGGTCTACGAGGAACGTTTTCCTTCGTATTTACCTCTGTATCACGAGCGCAGTCACAGTATAAACGTGGAAGCTGTTTTACGAGTGTGTGTACCAGTTTCATCCTTGTTGTGAGTGGATTTCTGTGTGTAGTGTGTGTGTGTGTGTGTGTGTGGGTGCGTGAGTGCGCGCGCGTGTGAGTTCCTTCGGGCCGATGGGGTTGTCTCGATTACTGCTCGTCTTTGGGCATTCGTTTCCCTTATCTCTTAACGAAAAAAAACCCGGTCAAATAATGTGAATGAATAGTGCACCAGTTAATAATCGAGCTTGAAGCAACTTAGGAGCGCGGATTATTTTATTTATACAGATATAGGTATATATAGAAATATATATAGCCACGTATATGCATATATACACGTATATACGAGAGCGGTTGACGCCGCTGCGCGGCCAGCGAGACGACTGGATGACACTGCACGCCGCCCGAGTGTCGAGTGTCTCGTGTCGTCGCCGTAAGTTTAACTGAAAGAGAGCGCCTCTTTCCTCTTCCAAAAATATTAACGCGAATCGTGAATATTAAGATTGATTTATAAGTGACAGAAATCGAAGTGAGACACCTATATATATCTAATATTTCATTGCATATCCTCACGTTTTCGTTAGCCCAACGTTCGTGTAACAAGGGCGCGTGGTTATTCCGAGAAGCAAGTGGAATAACGCACGGAATAAAGTGGAATTCACGAGAATTTCGTGAGATATTCGATTCGGTGCGGCTACTAAATATATTCGTTTCTTTTGGTGGGGCTGAGGGCACTCATTTCGATCAAATAAAATAATTTAGTGAGACAGAAAGCTTTGAAAGAAGCCAGTGCTTGTTGTGAACATGTATACGCTTTATCTGTCGATACGATGGTTATTCAATCACTGTTTAACGTTAAGTCCCGTCTGATGGATCATACCGAAGATTTTATAAATATTCAAGGGTCGCGCTTTCGCGTTCGACTGGTAAAACGTGAGAGGCGTTATCACACCATCGGCTACCTCATGGACGCGTGGATCTTGTTGCTCTTTTTCGCATTCGCGGGTAAGTCGAAATTTATTAACATTAACACAGAATCATCCGATCAGAAATTTATTATTCCTGCCTCCGTAAAGTCTCCGTGACTCGGGAATACCACCGACGTTCTTTTTTCTTTCTCAAAGTTTTTGTTGTTCAGTTTCAACGAATTTTCACAATTTTTTTTTTTCTTTTTTCACACTGACAGACCAAATACACGAGAAAAAAAAAAAAATGTCGACGCGCTTGAAACGTTACGGAATTCAATGAAAATCATGCTCCTTCCGTACAAACTCTGCGAATTTCGATATTATTTTTTGAACTTGCACTGCTGTGTGATCGAAGACTGTCGGAATGTGAATTTTTTGTTTTTTGTTTTACGAATCGTGACACGCGATAACCCGCATATCGGGCGTAAAGCATCGCCAGTTTCACGTGTTTAGCAACTCTCTCGTTTTACAGTTCGCGTTTGAACCGGAGACTATTTGGCCACGCGTTCGAGATTTTCTGTAGCAGAAGATTTTAAAAAATGTCAATATGCCCGGATTTCGGATAAAAAGGGATGAAAAAATCAGTGAAATCCTGTTGCCTCCATCAGCAAAGGTTTTTCACAGATTCCTTGTACCCCCTGCTCGTCCAGATGCGATACCAGTAGTCCCTTTCGTCGTAGCAGGGATGAGTAGTGGCGCTGTGCGGAAACGCTCGCGGCGCCTGTCGAAACATGTGGAGGCGCTGAAGGAATATCACATAAAAATACGATTATTTTCGATCAGTTTTTCTTTTTTTTTTTTTTAAGTCAATTCTCTGTGCTTAAAGTTTGACGTTCGTTTGCTGCAATGGAATATTTTCTTCTAATTCCGCTCACGCGTTTCATAGTTCATCGACGTTTAGTGTTCCAAAAAATTGGGCCATTTTATTCGATGCTCGAAGAAATTTGACGTTAAACAGAAACGACTTTGATCCACTGATTGGACAAAATTACTGATTATAAAAATGAACGCGTTCCATTACGCATTTTTTATATTCATTTTCTTGGTTTTTAATCTTTTTTATTAGAAAATCGAAAAAAGAGCTTTGAGGTGTTTGGGACCATGTTTTCGAGTTTCTTCCGATTATTATTCGAAATTCAAAGTAGGTTAAAATAGTTTCGAGTAAATTTACTTTAAAAATGCTTCTAATTTGTTTGTATTTTTTCGATCTGCCAAAGTTGAGTTTTCGCTGAAAATCGTAAGAAATTTTGAGTAAATCATTTCACAAACTAATAGAAAATATAAAATTTGTTCGCGCTAATCCATGGTGTCTAGCAGCCCTTGAAAACCTTGAAATCCTTGAAAAGTGTTGAAATTTTGTGATTTACGCTGGTATCAAAGATTTTTTTTTGCATAACATTGATTTTTTTTGTTTTCCATTTTTCTACTCACTTTGAAATCGAATTCATAGCGACTGGGATTTACTGAATAAAATAATTTTTTCTTATTTTCTAAATTCTTCATCAATTACCTTGAAAATCGTAAAAGAGTCCTTGAAAAATCCTTCGAATATTCTCAAATTTCGTTTCTCCATTCGGCTAGAGACCATACAAGTCGAAGGCATGTAATTATCCGACGAGAAAAGTGTCGTAGCACAAGCAAACAAAATACTTGAGAATATTTTTCATTGAAATTTGTTTTTTTTTTTTTTTTCGTTCAATCATCGTAACGAGAATCGCCTCCTGTTTACAGTGAAAGAAATTTGGCAGCAGCACCATTTTCGTTTTTGTAGCAGATTGAGCAACGCTGCAGTCTCATTGTACCGAAACAAGCAGCCATAAAAATAATGAAAAATGCATTTGTTATCGTTGATATTCTTCATGAGTTACCATAAGCACTCGCTTTTATCCCTCGAAAAATGTGTGTTAATCATCCCGATTTTATTACTGCCCAATTATTCTCCGATAGCTCTCTGCTCCCGATTTTTTTTTTTTACAGTACAAAAATAACAAGCTCGAAACCTTATGAACAGAAAATATTTAAGTGACCAATGAGGCTGACGATCAACATATTTTTTAGTGTCGATGAACGTCCGATTATCTCTGTCAGTAGTGCTGATGAACGAACGATTGTTTCAGCCAATGAAAATATATGAATACACACCGAAATGAAATTTTTTCAAAACTTTAAAACAAAAAAGTTCATAATCTCAACAAAATTTCGTTTCGGTATAAAGAAACTTTGCTGAGACGATGAAATATTTTGTTGCAAGTATTTACCAAAATTTCTTTTTCACTGGTTTAATCATCAGTGTCATTAGACTGAGAAAAAAGATTTGAAATTGTGGCGAAAAAAATAATATTGTTGATTCAACAAAACTTTTGTTGATTCACGATATTTTTGTCGTGGTGAGAAATGAAGAATTTGAATGAACCAAATTTCGTTTGGGTTAACAAATTTCATTTTGTTCGCTACGATTCGTTGAACCAACAAAAAAATTTGTTGAACCAACAGAAAATTTGTCAACCCAACAAAAAATTTGTTGAATTTACGAATTCATTTTTCTCAGTGTAAAAAAAAAAAAATAAAAGTAAAATTAATGTACGTGTTTTTTTCCTATAATTGATGGAAACGAGACAATTAAATTTTGGCGTTTAAAGCGATTCTGCCTTCAATTGTTCTGCACTAAATGTCAAAAAAATTTTTTAATACAAAGACATTTACAAAACACAAATGATGACCGATGCTTTCTGAGCTCTCGTCGACAAAGCACCGAAATATGCTTCTCTTTGCAGAAGTTTATCATTCAGGCTGCACATTTATCGTACACAAGAAACTTGTTATTCGGTCAGGAAGGAAGAAGCAAAGGTTAGAGAGCGGAAGAAAGTGAGGGCGTCGTCGGGCGAGAGCAGGATGACATCTGCAAGAAGGCTCATTACGAAGCCTCAAATTACTAGGCAAATGCACACGCCCCAACGGCATAATACACCCTTCCCAGGTTTTACTCCATTGTCTCTGCTTACTTTACCAGTTAATATTGTTTAGAGTATACGCGCCAGTAAATAGTAACAGTGCATTATACGGGCTACAACGACGCGCTAATTATTATCACCTTAAATATATCCTCCTACCTTTCTACTTGTATTTATCTTTCAATCTTTCGAACAAATGTTTTCAGTTTAAATTGGACCTCTCGACGGTGTGCTGGCATCGTTATAATGTTTTTACCATTTCTCCAGGTCTCTGCGCGACATTTCAATGTCGTTTCGTTTCGACAGTGTTCTATTTGTGTTTTTTTGACATTTGATACAGACGCTCAAAATACGTTTTGCGCTCATGATACACATTGATCGATCGATATATTAACGATTTAAGTTGTTAAAAAGTCGAATATTATTTTTATAGAAGATTCTCGAACTAATTGGGTTCAAATATTATTTAAAATCTTGTGCTTAAATAAAAGTGCTTAAATTTTGTCATAATCCTGGATATTTTTTTTTTTTTTTCGATTTTCTCAAAGATTTTTTCACATAACATTGATTTTTTTTCGTCTTTTTTTTCCATTCAGTTTGAAATGAGATAAATAGGATCAATCGAATTCATAGTGACTCGGATTTATTGAAGAAAATGTATTTTTCTTCTTTTCTAAATTGTGAATCAATTGAAAATCGTATCAAGGTCCTTGGAAGATCCTTGAATAATCCTTAAATTTCTCTTCTCTATTCGGCTTGTTGTTGTTGTTTTTTTTTTGTTATTTTTTTTTTCAATTAAAAAAAAAAAAAAAAATTCATTGATTTTGATCGATCGACGACTTTTATGCATTTCGAACGTTCGTTGATGCACTCGGCGAATTCTCATAATCCTTAAAAACATCAAAATCTTCTCGAAGGTAAAAGAAGGCGAATTCTACGAGCTACGATCATCGAAGGGCAAAGATGACGCAATCCATTTTGCGAATCGTTTCTCTTAGGGGAGCCCGGGGTAAAATGGGGTACTTAAGGAAATGTGTATACTTTTCAGAAGTTTGAAAAGCTTCGTCGACGTAATTTTTTGTAATTTTTCAGAAATTTTTTTTTCTAGCCCAAAACCTTTCTCTTTTTTTTTCTACTACCATTTTAATTTATTCATAAAATATTGATGATTATCTTATAATAACGTTTTTAAATGGTTCAGGGGCATAACGGGATAACCAACACGAAATATTTTGTTGAATCAAAGCACTTTTTCTACTCATTTCCTCATGTAGGTAGTCGTGTAATGCATTAAGTTTTTTCCTGAATTTTCAAAAGAAAATATAAAAAATCGAAGAGAAGAACATGAAAATTTTTCATTTACTCGGTTTTGCCACGATTTCCTCGATTTTGGCAAAGTTTATTTCACGTTCGTTTCTATTAATATTACATACTATAAACGTAAAGCTCTCGTAAAAAATATTAATGAAGTCGAGAAAGAACGAATGAAAAATTTATGGATATCAGAGATTTAAATTGCTCTTTTTTTTTGTTTTTTTTTTTTTTTTTCTCTTTATCGCGAAACGAATGTTGTAGCTCGAATCGAAAGGGATACAACAAAAAATATCGTTACCGTTCATCGCTTTTTCCCCATGCACCGTTGTTCTCGTTCAGCATTCGTATTTTTCTCGCAGATTCAGTTTTTAGACACCAAAATGCTGGTCCAATTATCGTGGCCAAACATATAAATTTAGTGGTCTCTGTTGAAGGGGAAAAAAAAAACAAGAAATTTCGCTGCATTCGTGTACACAATGCAAACTTCAGCCTCGCTTCAGCGTCATTGAAATTTCCATATCGCTGCAATACGCCCACATTCTCGTTATTACATCTTTTAATGCCTGTTTTTGTTTTTCCCTCAGTCCTCTACTATCCTCCGGAATCACGCTTAACCCCCGTGTTTAACAGTGGTTAACATCGCCACTTTAGAGACGCTCTCGTACTTTATATATGTACTTCACACATTCTCCTATCTCTGCATTAAAAGAAAAAAAAAAAAAAAAAAAACTGGAGCGAGCTCTATCTGGGACTTTTTCATCTTTGCCAAATTAGTTCCCACAGGGAATGAAAAATTTATCAAAAATTATTATGGTACCAGCGTGTTAACGGCTACCATTTTCCGGCACTCTGAGACTTTTCACTATAAACATGTACCAATTTCTCATTCTATTTTCATTAAAATTCTCAAAATAATGTCAGTTTCGTCGTCATTCGGAGTGAAAAATTTCCATTCTCTCTCTCTCTCTCTCTCTCTCTGCAATCTTTTGTTCCGTTAATAACTAAAACGACGAATAAATCGAACGTTTTCGAAGCCAGAATGTTACTGGCTACGAACGAACAAAAAGAACGATAGAAAAAAAATTTTAGTAAACTTTTTTTCATTTGAAGAACAAAAAATGAAAACGGTAGTCAAATTAACGATTCACTGGACGAAGTGAAGGTACGCATCATCCTGTCCGACCTGGTTGCCTACACTGAGAAAAGAGTTTAGTTGAATTAACCAAGGCTTCGTAGAATACGTCGAAAGAAATATTTCGTTCATTCAAAAAATCGTTTAGTTGCACGAATTATTAATTTTATTTCACTAAACAAATATACCAATTGAATCAACCAAATGAGATTTGTTGTCGTGGATTTTGTTGGATCAACGTAAGATATTTTTCATTTAATGAAACTGATATTTAGTATAACAGAATATTACATTGGACGTATTTCACGAAGCCATTTGGTTGATTCAACAATTCTCTTTTCTCAGTGATCGTTATTTTTACCAATTAGATTAACGACAATGTTTCACAAAACCTTTGTATGAAATTAGAAAAGAAAACAAAAGGTTATACGTAAAGGATCATTATTTATCGTTCGATTATAAAGTTTTTGTCAAAATTCACGTTTTTTTTTTCGAGATTCATTGAGTCAAAATGAAATTCGAATTGTGCGAGATATTTTAACGGACCAGCTGCTGTCACTCTGACATTTTCGAGCAGACAGAATAATTTCGACGTCGTTATTTTTTCATGTGAACTGTATCGAACCAATGAGAATTGTGGAGAAGCAATGAAAATGAGCAGTGAATTCACGCTTCATAAATCTGCTTTAAATTTGAAAAAGAAGGATTTTAACGTAGTCGAGAATGGTGCGCATCGTTTGGAAATACGTTTTCAATAAAATTTCTCTCTATTTCATTTTATGAATTATTTTTTATTCCTCTTTTATAAAGCTCTCGTTCGAAGCAAATTAACTGATTTTCATCATTTTTAAACCTTAATCGGACGTTGTTTTTGATAAAGTTTTTCTTTTTTTTTTTTTTTTTCTCTCTCAGCATAAAATATTTCTCGTACGCGACAATGAGGCTTAACCGAATTCCGTTCTCTTTGTATATTTGTAACGAGAACGGTACACGAAAGAATTGCGTTTGGTGAACATTAATTCACAAAAAATTCGATAAAAAATTGAAAAGTTGAAAAAAAATGGTTTTTACTGCTAAATTTTCTACTGCAACCGAGACCTCAGCCTCATATTCGTTGAATTTAGATTTTCGGGACTCGATTCAACATAATCATTGACTCAAGGTATCAAGAATTCTTCGTCCGAGCCAAACTCTATGAAAAACTGTTCCGAAAGCGATGGTACGTGATGCTGGGACCTGAGATGCTAACATCAAAGGCGTGAAACAAAGTTCCAATAAGTAACAGAGCAAAAAATATATTATTCGTCATTAATAACGATACGAGCTTACGCGAGAAATGCGTCGTTGTATATAAACCGAGGCGTTTTCGCGTACGAATACCGCGCACGTACGCTCATGGCGCCTCCTCTTACGCAGTGGCGGTGTGCGCTACAGAGCGGTGCTTCGTGTTGATTATCTTTTCCCTCCGACCATTAAAGGAGCTCGCTACGAGGTCAGTCGTTTCTTTTTTTTTTTTTTTTTCTCTCCCTCGACTGTCTCGCTTCCTTTCTTCCCTCATTCCCTTTCTCTTGCTCATTTCCTTTCTTCAGACCGCCTGGATTCAACGCAGGATTGCCGCAGGACTCTTTTCCGGTTGGAGTTTTACCTCGTAAATTTTCTTTTCCTTTATTCTCGATCGGAAAGGAAAAAAAAAAAATTCTCTTCATGTTCTGTGATTGCTCGGTCCTCATATGTCATTATATCTCGTGACATGCAGCCCTCGATCTCGGTGGACGCAAGATTTTGCATGGTGTCCAGAAAGCATTCTCGATGAATGCAGTGATTTCGATGGAGGAAATGAAAAAAAAAAAAAAAAAAAAAAAAAGGAAAAGTTATTGACGTGTAACCCGAGTTTATTGCGGTATTTTGTTCGCTTGTACACCATGAAGAGGCTCTTTACGGCGAGATTATTGCGCCGATCGTAGCTCTCGTTGTTGCTATATTGATTTCCAATCCGGTGCGAATAGCGAAGTGAACATTTTTCGTTGCTGTTGAGCGTATCGTAATTTCGTAACGTGCTTTTTCTTTTGTTCTGGTTTTTTTGTTGTTTTTTTTTTTTTTTCTCGTATCACGGTTTTATCGGTCTTTTGGCCAATATTTTTATATGCGACCGTACAAGAGATAGCGATGACTGCTCGCCCGTTGTGCGGATTTGGCCATCTACCAAGTTAAATAACTCCCGGCGAAGCCAGTACTCGAATGGGTGACCGTTTAACCGTACATCGAATCTCAATATCGATCGCTGAACTAAAACGCAATTTTTTTTCAGCTCCCTATATGCCCCTGGGCAACTGAAAATCCCTTGAAATATAGTCATCTGCACCGATACAGTGTTCCTCTCTCCCTCTCTCTGTCTGAGGCTCTCGGAGGGCTCTCGTGCAAATGCGATATCGAAGTGCATTGCGAAGACCTGGATGTACGCTCCAATCTCAGGGGGGTCTCGCACAGGGCTTGATAAATTAGTATTCTGTGGTAGCAGTTGGCCAAAGTGATTGGATGCGATCGAAAAAACGTAAAGAGATATTCGTAGGAATATTGAAAACAAGAAGAAAAACGACGAAAAACAATTTTTCTCGTTATTTTATTTATTTATTTTTTTTCTTTCTATTTTTTCCATTTTTGTTGATCGTTCAATTTTTCCTGCAGGTTTGGCTTTTGGGTCCTGAAAAATCTCGGCCAATTATCGTCGTTAAACACTGCGGTTAGATTCTTTGCTTCGCTAGACAAAAAAAAAAAAAAGAATGAAGAAAGGAATTTCGTTGAAACGATGCGAAAATTCAACATCGTAAAATCGAACTTGCGAAGAATTCTGAAAATAGATTTCACTGGGATTTTACTCGGGGGGTTTTGCACTGTTTGTCTCATGAGATCCGAAGAATTAGAACAAGGAGAATTAGACCGAAAAAGCGAGGCAGCGAGTGACAGCACGTTCGAAATGTTGGTGACTAATGAATCTTCTTTTTTTTTTTTTTTTTTTTACCGACTGCAACAACAAAACAATCGTTACTTTCGTCCTATTTTTAGAAAATGTCAATGATAATTTGTAGGAAATATAATAAAATCGAAACAATTCGCGTCCATTACTCAATCACACCTGCTTCGAGCGTTAATAATAGTCGACACTGGCTCGTTGAAAAAAAAAAAAAGAAGAAAAGAGAACAAGAGCCGAGAGGAAAATACAATCAGACTGTAATCATCGAGCGAATCAGTTGTTCCGTTCAGTATTCGAAATTGTAATGAAACTTACCTTGAAATTTTCTGCTACAGATATATTGGCTATTGATTTTCAACGTAACCAATCGACTATTGATTCAGAAAATTGAAATATCTTTCGGTTTTTTTTTTCTTTGAAATTTATCGAAAATAAATAATTTCAACATTTTCGTTATTTGCTTCGCGAAAGCAAAGCGATTAAATTCCTTATTTCTGGTTTTCATTTCTTTCATCCCCAAGACCGATACGAGCCTAACGCGCTGTTTCACTCATTTATTCAACGCCTGTAAATATTTTTACTGACTCGATGATTTTATCTTTGCTAATGAATATACCCCATAAAATTTATCATCGCAATAATTTTCGAAAATCTATTGAAAATTCTGCTCGCAGCCACTGTTCGACCTGAAAAAATCACCGAATCTTCATCACTGTGAATTCATAGACGTTGGTTACCATTAATTTTTCCTGAATCGTATGAACCATTATCGATCGAAGCATATCCTATCAAAAAGTATCACATCAACAGTCAAATGACCCATGAAGGGTTCGAGTTGTGAAACGTTATCGAGAACTGACATTCAAAATTTTCATCGAGACATAATTCACCATTTGTTAAGGTATCTCTCTAGTTTGATGTCGATTGCCAAACACGCATACGAGGCATGATACGAATTAGTCAAACTACGTAGCCTGGAATTGGTACGACTGTGTATGGTGTAGTCACATAAATTATGTTCAAATTTTCAATTCACATTTTCAAAAAGTACTGTTTCGTTGAATGAAAACAAAAAAAACGAGAAGAAATGAAGTAGATAAAAAAGGATTTTGTACGTAGCTGCACACTCGATGGAAATCGAACTCATCATTGTTTCATGATGCTGGAATGAAAAATAAATTGAAAAAAAAAAAAACCATTCGATATCCGGTTCTCATTGAACGACGAAGTTCAAAGGAATAGATTTTTTTTTCCTAATGAATTTTTCATTGTCTCAATCATTCGAGATTCATACCATCCGCTTGTTCGTTTTCCCGTGTACGAAACGAAAGCGATTCACTGAGAATTCGCTAAAAAAAGTTTTGTCTGATCAACGAATCTTTGGCGTACAAGTGGAATTTGTTGGTTCAACAAAACTTTCGTTTTCACTCAACGATATTTTCGTTCGTGTGAGAAATATTTATTTGAGCCAACGAATGAATATTTCCAATCAACCAAATTTTCGTTTGAGCCAAAGAATTTCATTTTATTCGCCACGACTCATTGATCCAACAAAAGTTTAGTGTCGAATGAGTAAATTTCTTTTCTCAGTACAGATAAATACTCGATACTGGGATACTCGAATCTTGTCGTAAATCATCGTATCCGAGTATTATTCTGTGATCTAAAACACACACAAAACATGCGGAGAAAAAAAAATATGGTTTTAGAGGAAAGAAAGAGAAATAATGCTGGTCTGTGCGGTAACAAAAGTTTTTGCTCCTTTCTCTACGGTATAGAGAACTATTTTTTAAACACTTCAGCCACATTTACCGAAGGGATCCAAGCTCGGGCATCAGGAGCATCAGAGTAGGAGACCCTCGAGTTGAGACTATTGAGCTCGTAACATTATTCGTTATATAGATACACATGCACACGTATCATAAAGAGTCCGTTCCAGTAAAGTAGCGCCAGCAGAAAAGGGAGCTAGAGCAAAGGGAGAGATTTGCCCTCGGTATTCTCGGTGCTCGCTTCTCTCAACTCCACTCAGTTGTCTGCTATACCCAGCCATCTGGTCTTTTACTTCGGTTCATAGACACACACACACACACGTACGCAACAACACACGTTGCGTAGAATTTTCTCTGCCCCTCATCCTGCACCGCACCCGCATCACCGTTTCACTCGCATTCGACTTTTGTCGATGACTCTCAACTCTAAACTCTCAAATACAAACAAATTCACAGTCATTGATATTTCAAGCGATGGATAATATCAATGAGTATAGCTGATGGCGTATCGAAATATCGAACAAACAAAGCGGCTATTTTGAGGGTGATATCGGCACTCGAGAAATAACGTTCCGATGCGAGTCAGCCTGCTGCTGTCAGGTCTGTTGCTGACACGGCGCGTGTGCCGCCACGGCACGCTTACATAAGTGCCGGAAAGCCCACTAACGATGGTCGACGCATAAACGCCAGGAAAATAGATCAGAGCTTGTGATACGCGTGTCTTTAATGCCGCACGAGGGAGGAAAATGAATCTTTTTTCATCCTGTAGATGCTCTGAAAGCTTTGGCAAAAGATTTTTCTTCTCGATTCTGATGTTTTTTGAAAAAATGTCTCGCGATAGTTATTCGGTAAATGCAGCTCGCGTTAGGCTTGTTTCGAAAGCTTTTGAGGGGAAGAAATGATTCGTATTCCGAGAGAATCGCCTGTGATCAATCGTTCGTCAACGTTTTACGATAGCAATAGCCTCGTTTGTTCACGACGTCAATATCAATGTCATTTCTCCTCGGATGCCTTTCAAATATTTCCAAGTGTCGAAATAGTTCAATAACGAAACCGCGCGCGGTATCGTCCATTTAAATCGCTCTTTTCTATGAATTTAGTCACTTGTATGGAACCCATCGAACCAGTAAGGCAAGTAGGCCAACGCCGCATAAGTTACACTCTCGTCGTTCAGTGCTGGGAAAATCTGTACTTCTCGTCGTGACGCTTGCACAATGGCTTCCGATTCATTCGAACGACACAAACGACTGTGGCGATTCAACGAGGGGTCGTCGCACGTAGATGTAGAACGAGAGAGAGAGAGAAGGGAAGAAATATGAAGCTCCTAATTTTGAGGCTTTCATGGCCATTGTCACAGTCACAAAAGTCGACCCTATCAAGAACCGCGGTAGCGGCTCTTGCAATATACCCGCAGAGATCGTTTCTGATAACTCCACTATTTTATCGACTTCGAATGATCATTCTTTCGATCGAATATACGTAGTAGGTCTGTGTGCCAATTCGAGACGAATGAAAAACGTGCATAGCGACTCCGAGGGCCGCTCGAATCATCAACGAAAAGCAGTTTTTATTTTCCGTCGTACATCATCCATACGAAGCCTTTTTTTTCACGTCGTTTACTTTTACTTTCCGAAACCCTGACCCATTTTTCATCGGTTCGAATTTTCTTTACGTTTTTCTGTCAGAAAAACAAGTTGACTCGTCGGATCGAAACTCTTCGATTTTAATATTTTTTCTGTACTTTCACAGCTCAATTAAATTTCTACCTTTCGCTATACTTTTTTTTTCATTCTGGCTCCGATGACTCGGAACCTATATGAGGCTTCGACGAAGTTTCCAAAAACACCATTTTACGGATTTTTTACTTTTAGGAACAAAAATCAGTGAGTACGAGGAACAATTCATTTCTTCACTCTCCTGTCAAAAATACGAGTATTTTTTTTTTAAAGCTATTAAAGGCTTTTTCATTGCGTAAACAAACGTTAAAATTTTTCATTAAACGCGACAAAAATGTGCGCAAAATCACGAAAACATTTGAATCTTCGTATTTTTTTTTTTTTTTTTTTTCCAAGTTTACGGTGTTCATTGCGAACTCTCCATTTTTAGAAGAATCTTATTTCTTCGTGATGGCAATTAAAACCAAATCTAACAGCTCCCGAATCGAGAGCAGCGAAGGAAAGTTTGTTGCAAGATTTTCATCGATCGATCGTTGATATTCACGGTTAAATCGCCTCAATGAAACGCTACAAAGTTTCATCTACTCGACTCTGTGGAAAGACAGCCTCTCATTTATCCTGTTTTTCTTTTTTTTTTTTTTTTCAAGAGAATTGCGCAATTATAGATGCCATGGAATTGAGAAATTATGCTATTGCCCATGTACGATTTAATGTTAGTGTGCGTTTTTGCATGGAGTACATGCGAATATGTATGTATATGGGTTCGGATAATAGCACTCTGAGAAAATTGGATGGGTAACCGGTAAGAGGATTGAGAGATTGGAGTGTTAACACTGGTATAATAGCAAGGTACACAGACGGTTTCCGTCAATTTGCAGTGTTAAATAGGCGTGAAGAGGTTCGATCGCGCGGTGCTTCGACAAATTTGTATAAGTTCAAAACGATCGTATCGTGCTCGTTGAAACTTCAATCAGATAATTGCTCGATTTTTTTTTTTTTTTCACGGATTTCGTTACATCGATCAACATCATAATCAAAGGTTGAATGGATTCTGGAAGAATTCAAGAAATTCGTAGAATTTTTATATTCCGGCATAAAGAGGAATCTCTCGATTAAAAAAATTTGTAAAATTAACGCGAGAAGTCTGTTTTTGAATGCTCAAAACTAGTTTGATTCTGGATTTGAGGATTTTTGATCATATTAAAAATGGTGTTTTCGTGATTACTTTATTTTTTTTTTTTTTCTCAAGGAGTTTCTGTTTGGACAAATACCGTGAGAAATTTTTGAATTATAATTCGCTTAGACGATTCGTCGTTCTTTTGCTGATCAAACTTTTTTAGCCAATTTAACTGATAACCGATTTATGCGACTTTTTTGGCCCATTTACTGTCATGGTTTCGATACGTTTACGGAAATTATTTTATATATGAAAAAAATGTTGTTTTTATGGTGACGTCTTACACATCGGAATTGAAGAAGAAGTTTTGTACGTTCATTGTCAAATGACCGGTTAAATTAGTGTGTTTATTGCTAAATTCAACGAAATCATATCATTTTTTCACTTTTTTTTTACATCCGTTTCCATGTGAAATTCTCTCTGAGTTATAAATCGTCGATCGGGATGCATCGTGATAATATTTTATTGTACAAAAAGTCTTTCTCGTCGTGGAACGTTTCATCGGTCCTGCATAACAGAAACGAATTTCTCTCTCTCGAATTATAACCGAATAATCAGAAAAAATGTGCCGGTCCGTTCGCGACAGAATACGATCAAGTCGGATACCGACAGCGATGAGTATACGCGGTCGATTTGTGGCTTTGGCCATCTCCCAAGTAAAGCTGCTTCGGGCGAAGTCAGTACTACTTATTGAATGGGCAATCGCTCAGCCAGCATGCAGTGACTCTTGAATCGATTGCTGTTCGCAAAGTATTTTTTTGAATTTCTCAAGGAGTCGATCAACCGGAATTCACTGAAAATTGAGCTGCTCGAATCGCCAGAAATTGCAGTTTCCCTGGGCCCCAAATGAAATTCCAATATCTTCGTACGGAATAAAAGAACAAAAAATCGTTGCGAGCACAATGAAATTCATTGATTCAACCAAATTTCTGTTCCGTTGATTCAACCATTTCGATGAAATTGAAATGATCGAATCGAACAAATTTCTTTCGAGCTCACGAAATTTTTTTTTTTTTCTCGCTACTATTTGTTGATCAGACAAGCAAAAAAAATTTCTAACAGAAGCAACGTCACAAATAATTTCAAACGAATAATTTAACGTTGGGATCATAAAACCATCTGAAACCAAATAAGAATATATTCTTTCGCATCGGTATAAAGAATTTCCAGTTTTCACGTGCCTCTTCCGCATGTGCATGAAATAAGGTTCGTAGAACGAGTGACTGCGTCCGCGGAACTTGAAGTGGGCGCGTCAGGAAGTAAAAAAATTTGTGAAATGAGAAAAAAGTGAAGACACGACGAGAGAGGATGGAGCTTGAGAGATGTACGAAGAAATATTGGCTTTTCGAGTTTCTCAAAAAATGCCCTCTTTTTGCATCGTCATGAGATCGCTTAAATTTTTTCATAACTTTTAGTTTCGCATCGAAAAATTGGTTTAACCACACTGAGAAAAATGAATTCGTAAATTCAACAAATTTTTTGTTGGTTCGACAAATTTTTTGTTGGTTCAACAAATTTTTTTGTTGGTTCAACGAATCGTAGCGAACAAAATGAAATTTGTTAACTCAAACGAAATTTGGTTCATTCAAATACTTAATTTCTCACCACGACAAAAATATCGTTGAATCAACAAAAGTTTTGTTGAATCAACAAATTTAATTTGTTCGCCACAATTTCAAATTTTTTGTTTTCAGTGCAGAATACCGGTTATCCGGATATTTTATGTCGAGGAAATCGAGTTCGGGGAGAGAGATGGTTGCAGGGAGATATTGCGACCAAGAAATATTTTGACGCGCGCGACCAGTAGAGTATGACCAAAAGGATAGAAAAAAATATGGTTTTTGCGCTCAAAAAAGCACAACACGTTTTCGTTGTTCTTTTTACCAATGATATAGACATAAAAAGATGGAGGAAGAAATAGCACGATTGGTCGAATATGCATAGAACAAAAGAAAAATTCCACACAGCGGAATATAGTGGTCGAATCTTTGCAGAGGTTTAGCTTTACGAATCGATGGAACGAATTTATGAGAAAAGTTTGTGACAGCATTCGCGCGCGGGAGCGTGGAACGAGAGAAGCTATTTTTCTTCGCTTTTGTATACATTTTTCGGTCTTACGGAATATATAGAACGGAAGCGAGCGCCTGCTCGCGTTGCTGGAAGACGAGAGCGCGATTATTAATTCTTCGCGTTCCATTTCGCTTTCTCTTATTCTTTCTTTCCCTGCTCTTACATAAATTTCCAAGTTCTTGCGAAAGGCGCTTTCGAGGCAGATGCCGTATTCGAGCTGTTTCAGTCTCTTGAAAACTAATTGAAAATAGAAAACGGGCCAGGGCTAAAAATCAATAATATTTAAATCGGCTTCGGTCCTGTCGACTTTACAGGCAATTGCTATCGCGACGAAATCCATTATGGAACTTTGATGAGAAAGAGAGAAAAAAAAAAAACAAATCAATGGCATACAATTTTTGACGACTAGGCAATCATTTTTTTTCTCTCTCGATCCTTCGTCTCTCTCTTTCCTGATGTTCACTCCACATCCGGAAGATTATGCGAGTGAACTAATCGCGGGCTTCTCATATGCTCGAGCAGCCGCTCTTTTTAAGCCTTTTTTTTATACTCCCAAAAACCTTCGTCTCCCCAAACTATCCGTGTTCCAACGACGATGATGAATGAACTGCCTGATACGAGGGAAGCAAGCACAATGAGTTTTATGTCCGTTGCTCGAACCGCCACGCGAGTGATAAACGAGTGTGCGGTTATGTCTCCTGTCAACGCGAATACTCACCATTGCTTCTCTTTGTTGATCGCCGAATATTGCTATTATGGACCTCTCCGATAAAAATCGACGCAGATGTTGAAGTTTTTGCGGAGAAAGAAAATGATTTCGTTTACTCACAGCCTCCAGACCCTTCCATCTTCGATGTACGCGAATTCATAGGAGAGTGATTTCTGCAAAACGACTTTTTGAAGAGTTATGTATATCTATCGAAAATCTCCGTACAGATACCAGAAATAATCGAGGAAATAATTTCACTGATCGAGTCAGCATTTGAAAAAAAAAAAAAAAAATTTTTTTTTAATGAAAAAGTGGAACACGCCCATGACATGGTGTCGCCTCGGGATATTGAGTTAGATATCCATGTAATAGACGCATACAACCTTGAGGATATTCCAAGTAAAGTACATTCGATCTCCGCAATCTCAGTTTTCTCCATATTCCGTTTGTTCTCCTTCTCTCTCTCTTTTTCTCTTCTTTTTTTTTTTTACTTTTCCAAGAGGTCGTCGGTTTTCATTAAATCCCAGATTAATTCTACAGTGGCCGGGAATTATTATATTGTACGAGATTACGCCAATAGCCTTTTTGTCCGGTCTTTCTCATCTTCCTCATCTCATCGCCACAGGGGTAGATCACGTGGGCTAAGAGAGAGAGAGATAAAAAGAGATGGAGAGAAGGAAGGAGAAGAAAGAACTGGTATTAAGGGATTTCGCGTATATATATGCAACACACGAGCGGATGAGACCAGGAAATTGCAAAAATAATTTGGTTGTCTTCCTCGACACTGGCTTTTTCAATCGTCTTTTTTTTTTTCCTTTTTCTTCGTATTTCGAATGCTGTTGAGACACGAATTCGCATTTTGGAATTTCAATGGAGATTATCTTTTAACTGGAATTCAATTTTAGCTGTGCAAATTCAATAATGTCGTAGGAATCCTGATGCTTTTCGTAAACTACTTATCGTATTCAAGGAATCTACGATGATGAAGGATTCAAATCGATTATCAATCAGTTTTTATTTTGTTGATTCGTCGCATGAAAAATAATGTTTGTTTCTAAAATTTTGGAGATAATATCTACAGAACATAGCATCAATAGAAATTGGAACAATTTTACCGAGGGAATTTCGTCTCTTACGATAAATTTCTATTTTTCTAGTTCCATGAATATATTTTTGAAATGACGATCGTTATTTCTATCATTCGCGGTGAGCACGAAGAATATATCTCGATTTTTATGCGATCAAATTTTTAACCACAAATCTTTCAAACTGACAAATGACTTGAAAAAAAAAAAAAAAAAAAAAAAAAAAAAAAAAAAAAAAAAAATGATGAATAATGTGGCTGGAGCAAGCGCGCAGTGGCAAAATTGATGTCGTTTATCTTGTTCTCGATAGTTTGACTTATTGATGTGATTTACAACGACAACGTTATCCGAAAGATGTACGACGACGAGGCAAAAAGCGAGGGAAAGAAGAAGAAAAAAACAGTAGCGGGAGAGAACTCATTTGAAAAACAGTAAATTGCTAGTTAAAAATGTTGACACCTCTTTCGTACACGATGCGATAAGGGACGTTCTTTCTCCCTCGTCCCTTTATCTGCATTTTTCACGCGGTTTCTCTTGTTTTCCTCTGTCCGCTTTCCAACTTTTTTTTTACTCATTTTCTTTGCACGACCCTTACACACTTTTATCCGGCTAAGTTAGCTTCACCGTTATTATAAGTTAGCGAAATTTTTATCTCGAAAATGCTCAGCTATTTTGACGACTCAAACGCTCTTCGTTTACACCGATTTTCAAGATTTTTTGGTGAATAGTACTGATCCATTTTCTCAGTCACCTCGTAACTTTTGACACGTGAGTAACAAATTTTCGATCGAAGCTTTTCTGTAAAGATTCTCAATCTCGCATCGTTGAAATACAGCGAAATTCTCTTACCGATGAAAGCTTTTGCAGGAGCCAAAAACTCCGCGCGCAAAAAAAAAAACAAAAAAAAATTGAAAAATTGTTTTTCGGCAGATTCCACCGATGCAAACCTCAGTATCATGACTCTCCATCACGTTCGTGGTGCAGGAAACTACGACAAATATTCTTTGAGGTATACAAAGTGAATTTTCATTCACACGTAGGGTCAGTTCGGAGTCGTTCAGCCTTGAATTTCGTCTCTTGTGCGAATTGATAATGCTTTCACCTATCAAAGTCTAATTTATTGCTAACATACACGGAATCATGTATTTGAGACCATAAAAAATGGCATCTGTCCTCGACGCAGCTTCTGAAATACTCGATTCCGGCTGTTGCCGAGATATGACCCTTGCCTCGCGGCGGTGAACTGTCGCGATGTGGACAGAGTCTTTCCTCCAGCAACACATATTCGTTGGCATTCTATCCAGAATGTTTCCCTGTGGTCGTATATTTTTATAGGACTCTCCTTCACAACCTTTATTGAAAGTGCAACCAGAGTTATGTGCAGCAAGTTTCACCATTGTATTTGCTCCCCGGGGACCGACCCTGATATCACGAATTCGTTTTCATTTACTATTTTTCTTTTATTCTTCGAAAACTTTTCCTTGACACCATCGTATTTTTGAACAGCTGACTCTATACTTCTCGACTGCTTCTGAGTTATTCAAAATTGCATCGATTACTGATGAAAATTCAATAACTCTTTTTAATAACATCGTTTAATTACATTTCAATCGCAATCATTTGTACGGTTTTTTCGTCGCATACAAACTTTTTAGAATTTCTTTTTATTTCATTTTCATCGTTCCTGCGCGTTACACATCACTTTGATCCTACTTTTCCCTCATTTTCTGCTCCTGTTTCTGCGAGAGTAACCCGGAGTGTTGCCCAACGCACTACGGTATCGCGTTTGCACGAAGGCCAAGAGAAACTGCAGAAAACCCGGCCGATACACAGGCGGCTACATTTTTTCCGAGTTCCAGCTGGTTCAGGCCATCATGCAGAAACTCAGAAAAACTGTTTTCCTCTAAGTGATCGATGCGCGACCCGGTCACCATCCAAATATCGTCCTTGCCCAAGACTGCTTAGCTTGGGAGATCGTCGAAGCCATACACCGACTGATTCATCAATCGAATCGTTTTGTTCATACCAGCAAAAGATACATTCGCCCATTACATGATGCACACTGAGAAAAAAAATGGTTGATATTCAATAGAAATTGATATTGGAAGAGTTTTGTCAATTGAAATGCGCATTTCTTTGGCAGAATGAACATGCAGTTTGATCAAAAATTATTGGCACTCCGTAATGAGAGATTTTTTTGTTCTGATAACTTTTTTTTCCTCGCAGTGCATGCAAAACCTTTTATTTGATGCGGTATTTATCGAGATCCTGGAACTGCGCGTTCGATGTCGAAATCGAAATAAATTTTAATGTTGGTGGCACACATTGCGATGATAAACATTTCCGTACATTTTTTTTTGCAATATCGTTTATGGCACCTCAAATACTCTCTTCTTTTTCTCGTTTACACTCGCTTCAATGTTATTCCTCTTCCCACCCATTTTAAATCCTTCCTCTTCCTGCTGCTCTCTAAATAAATTTATGTATATACATGTATCTTGCTAGCGACATTTGTTTTCGCCACCATTTCGCTTATGGAAATACCGAATTCATTCATCGTTATTAACGACTTGTTGATAGCTCGAACGCGGTGCATCAATTGCTCGCTTCCATTAAAATACTGTAGCAAAACTCTCTGCGCGTTTGAGGTATACAGGAAGAAAGAGACTCGAGAAATGAAGAGTGATCGCATCAGCGAATTGACAAGATTTTCTGCCATCGCTGCTCATCACCGTGCTTGAGTTTCTAATCATTTCGGGATTAAAAGTCTCATGTTATGCTATTCTATCGAATCAGTTTTTCATTATCGGCTCGGACGAATTTGTGGATTTTTGTTGAGCACATAGCGAAAAATGAATCGGCCCGCGATGTTGTAGAACTCCAATCCAATCATTTCAGGACTCAACGGTTCTAGCTCTAGTAGAACAGCGCTGTTGAAAACTTCGTTTTTTTTGTGAAAATGTTAAGCTCTATAAAACTTTTTTCGTGCATTGTTATTCATTATCTTTGCTTGGTTAGCGTCCCTAATAAACAGAAAGCATGGCTTTCAAAATCAAAAAGTTTCAGAAAATGAAACTTTCAAAAGTTTCATTTTTGTTTTTAAATTTTACTTTGACTCATGATGAGTGCATTATCTGACAAAAATTTGAACGATTGTTTCAAAATTTCATCCGATCGTCCATTGCAGGATTGGAGGACCTTCCTGGTAGAAAAAAAATGGAATTTGACTGTATAAGAAAAGATGATAAATAATAAATAAACGCGTTTGGATGATGCAAAGAACGAATGCCAAAAGTGGATCATTGTCAAAATAATAAAAAAAAAAAACAGGTATATCTTCACGATCTAAACTTGTCAGAAAATTTTGAAACCGAAAAATCGATCGGAACGAATTTAATAGCGTTTTCCACGATAAGTATAGCGCTTGCCGAACATCGGTGTAAAATAGGTCACACACGTGTTACAAGAGTGTGAACACGGTTATGGCGGTATCATCACTCCGATATTCTATATTGTTGCCGCTTCGATCAACGGCGATTATTTATTTTGTCCTCTGCTGGATAAAGTGAACTGCATTAAATCATTCTTGAAACCCGTGGCATTCGATTGAAAAAATGTCAAAATACGATTCGAAGTAGATCAACCAATTTTTCTGCTGTATAAATCTTACGAAAATGGTAACTCGCACAGCTGATCGCAGTGAAACTCAAAACTTCAATTTTTTTTGTCGCATTATTTCGATTCATACGGTGTTACGCCCCATTGAACGGTCACAACAGTTTAAGCAGCCGTTACAGATTCGGAATCATCCAATTGGTCACTTTAATTCCCGATTAACGTTACAAATGTTCACCGGCTCTGTTTTTTTTTTAAATTTTTTTATTCTCACGTTTTTGTCATACGATTTCGAAAAAGTCAGCTTTTTTTCTCCCAATAAAAAACTCGTTGAATCACCACCTCAATTTTTCAACAGTCCAATCCCCTAACTTCTGTTGTTTTTTCATCGTAGACCAAAGTCTGAGCAGTGACATATGAAATTGCTTTGGATCATTGTCTCTCTCGTTTCGCGCAGTCGAGTCACGAAAAAGCATATAGTCAGAGAGAAATAAAACGGGCGTCCCCGGGTCTCGCTCGATCACTCTCAAGACGGGCGTTGTCCCTCTTGGGTTAAAATTCTCTTCTCCCAAGCGAGCTATCCGATTGAAAGAGAACTTTTCCTAAAGCTGAACCAACCTCAAATCGCAACTTACGTCTATTAACACACGCGTACAGTTTTCCAACCTAAAATCTTGGCTGGTCATGGATCAAAAGAAAATCTTCAATTCGAGAGTATCTCAAGAAAACCGGATATACTCAGCCGAACAGATAAACATTCCTGCTACGTTACCAAGTATCTTGAAGGATTACGCCAAGGCAGCCATTCGTACACAGCCTTACGATCTTTTGAGTTGGACCGCTGCGTATTTCGGAGCTTTAGCCAATGGCGAATTTCCTCCAGTAAAAGTTAGTCGTATATTTATTCGTGGATAAAACTGTATCAACTTCGGTATTTATCTTGACATTGCAGGCTTTCAGTGGCTTTTCTTCCAATCAGAAACTTCGTGACTTTCGTTGTCACTCGTACAGTAACAACTTGATGAACGAGATTCATCGCTTTGCGGTGGCATTTAAATCTCATCGAAATGCATGTACCATCTCGAAAGATGAACAGCGGTTGAACATTTATGTATTTTTTTTTTTTTTATTCCGTGCTACATGCACTCATGGCAATCACACAACAACTTATTCGTAGACGCAAAAATCTCAGATACAAATTCTGTCGAGACGAATCCTGTCAACTCTGCTACACTGAGAAAAAAAATTTGAAATTGTGGCGAACAAATTAAATTTGTTGATTCAAAAAAACTTTTGTTGATTCAACGATATTTTTGTCGTGGTGAGAAATGAAGTATTTCAATGAACCAAATTTCGTTTGGGTTAACAAATTTCATTTTGTTCGCTACGATTCGTTGAACCAACAAAAAATTTGTTGAATTTACGAATTCATTTTTCTCAGTGTACGGTGTTGAACTTTTCGTGAATTTTTTTCTCTCAATCACGTTCCCGTGTACATGGAATTGATCTTTCATTCGTTTAATCAAATTTTTTGTATCGATATTGCCTGATTATTTCGGTGGCCAGTAGATAAAACAGGCAAAATTCGTGTTTAATCTACGCGAATACGATTGAATTGCAGGAGCGCTTAGAATATCCGCCATTCGTTCATCCCTCCGGTATCACTCCACGTTTCTTGAAGATTCTCTTGAATCAGTTTTGTCACGATGAAGATTCGCAACAGCTGGAGTTAACGATAGAAAGAAAGCCTCGAAAAAAATGTGTTAAGTTCGAGTCTCTTCTGAAAGACTGGCGTGGTATGGCGCTTAAGGATACAACTCTGTATTTGATTGTCATGGCCGGTCGATTTCTCGATTCATCTGAAGATTCTCGAGTCTTCACGCTGGATCTTTATCGTTTTCTTGCTATAGCTTGCGGTCTCCTGGGAAACGTAAGCTCAGATTTTTTTCTGTAATTTTTTTTTCAACTTTCCTATCATTGGATATACGAAGGAATCCTTTCGTTGCGTATCGAAACAACGGATTGCAAAATTTTTCGAAAAAATTAAGCCCAAACAAGCGAAATATCCAGACTCAACTGCCATTCTTTTTTAATGTAATTCAAACTCTCTTTATCTTTATTGACCGAACCGAAAGTTTTTCTCTGAGAATCGTAGATCATCATTTCAATGAAAAATATCAGAATATAACAGAAATAAGATCGTTAAATGTCGGTTTAATTACCTTTTCTCTATTTTCATATTTAGATATAAACAATTTAAACTTGAGATCAGCTCCGTCCGGAGCAATATTAATCCGTACACGTTGAATTTATCAGTGTCTTCATCGTCAATATGAAATTGCTAAGATTTACGTTTCTAATAAATAACAATAATCAGCCGAATGAGCCAAAAGTTTTTTGAGAACGTATTCTATATTTTCCTGCATTATTTGATTTCTTTTCGAAGCAGAGTGATTAACCGATACAAGTTTAATGCACCAGTGAACTTTCTGCACGATTGATAGAGCAGAATCTGTACGAGACTATGATTTACATCTGCGAACTACTGACCAAAGAACCGGAGGGTGGTTCAGCCAGAATATGCTTCAGGATCTTCATGAATCTTTATCAATATCTTGCCGATCTCGATTGTTCTGGTAGCCAATCGATTACCCCGGTGGTGGTGCAAACCGAGAGCGCGATGGGTCTCGAACAAGGCGAAGTATCCCTCGATCTAACGGCTCATTCCTCCTCCCCCTCCTCCTCCTCGTTATCGGCGATTCCTTCTCCCAGATATGCTGGCGCGAGGGAAACTCGGCCTGCAAGGTGTCAAAGCTCGGGTATTTCGAACGAGGACACAGATGGTGAAGAATATTCTTGCTCTTCCGAGGTAACTTAACGCCTATTGAACATTTATGTTGCCTATCGTTTCCTTTCATCTCAAAAATTTATCTTCGCGAACCCTTCAAGCCCAAAATCTATTCTGAATCCATTTTTTTCTTTCAAACTCTTCCGATGTTGAGTCCGTTTCATAGAATTTCTCGGCACAATCCAGAAACACAATATTTCATTCGTAATTACTTTTCTGTACGATAAAACTGACTCGAAAGAATTTTTTAACTCCCGACTGCCCGTAGGGCAAAAAGACGGGAGTTATGCGTTTTTATCGTACAAATTTTCATGCAAAATTCGATATTCGAAATCTGTGAACCCATCGAGAACAAGGGACAAGTGAAGCTCATAATAATTCATGTTTAATAAAAAAAGAATTCTTGAAAAAATGTTTTATTTCGAAAAATAAAATGAAAATAATCACAAGAAGCTGCTTCCCGGGAAAGTTGTCAGAAAAATTTGTATTTTCGTATTGAAAATATACGAATACTGAAATCAGAAAATTTTCATTGAAAAAAATCGGATAAATAGAAATAAGAATGATTCTTCAGAAAGTTTAAAATGTAAATAAATTCGTGACGAAGGATGTACTTGAGAGGAGCAAGAAACCGGATGATTTTGAAAATACGTCAAAACCAGAAAGCACCAACGTTTCGAAGATTGTTGAGGGAACAAGTACGAAAGAATCGTACAGCGGTAGAATTTTGACAAGACAGGAAACAAGCGTAAGTGGTGGAGATGGAGAGATGAACGGAAGTATAAAACCTCGTCCGAAGTCAACGAGTGAGAACAGTACACACGACAATAAGAAGCGTTTGGAGTTGGAAGTCGAGGAGTCTACTGGCGAGAGACTTGCTAGTGGCGAAACTGAGGTTACCAAGGTTCAAGAGGTACGTCGAGACGTCGAGATCCACTCGAAAGCAGAAAAGGTGAAGCCAGCAGCGGTTGGCGGCGAGATGAAGACCATTGTACAACCCCAACAGAATCTCACCTCGTCCGTCTCCTCGCTTCGTGACGATACTTCAAATATTATGTCGACTAAAAGTTACAAGGACGTTGAAAAAGAGGCTGGAATGAGCGAAACAGCTGCTGGACAAATGAATATTAATCAGGAGTTTGAACACATTGATGAGACATCGGATAACAGATCCAGCCAAATCATCAGAGAAGCTGGTGGCGCCGATATTAATCCAAATGATTCTGTAGCGTCGAACGATCTCAATGAAAGCGTTCGAAGTGATGTAGGAGGCTCGATCGTGCAGCAAGATGTCGACGATCGACACGCAGAGAAAATAGACGAGATACAGAACGAAAATGACAAGAAAAGTGTGCAAAATATACTTGCTCTTGAGGTAAGAATTAAAAGGTTGGAAATCCTACTATTACGAAACATTTATTTTGACTTGGCGTAGGAGCAGACTCATTTTATAAAAAATTTATGCATTATCCACCGGGTAGGAACAGATCCTTGCAATTTATTAGTCATTGCATCGCAACTTTAATGATTACTTCACAAGAAAACTTTGCTATTTCGTACAAAGAACATTTCAGGATGGAAAAAATGAGCTACATTTTCAGTGGAAAGCTGATAAGTTTTTCATAACTTTTGAGGGCTTTGTTCGCGGATTAAAATGGGATTTGAATTTTTTCCAAACGAGTTTCAGCTTCGTTCGCCTTTCTCCGTAACTTCATTTTTCGAAATAATTGAAATAGTGCGTCTCGAGTAGTTGACTCGAGCAGAAGTTTGATGAAAAAAAACCTAAAATTTATGGATGCGAATTCTTCAATAATCTTGTCAAAAGAAATTCTATTCGTGGTCCCGTACAACGGGAATAATTGATGCTAAAGTTTTCGTTGAAATTATCACCGTTTAATCCAGCAATTTCGATTCCGGTTCAACGAACTATTTCACAGTTACATCAGGACTCGAGGCATAAGAAGTTTAATTTATTACTTTCCTATTTCAAACTATATATTTATAGACATAACTACGATCAAGTTTCTCTTCGAGTGTTAAAAGCTCCTTCGCAAATTAGTAGAATTTTACACCACATCGTTAGCTTGAAACAGTTGGATATGAGCAAAAATTTGGCTAATTTCTCACGTGACTATTTCTACAAGTTCTACAGTTTCCTAAGCGACAAATAACCACTCAAACTTTATTGCTAGTCCAGCGAGTTGGCGATTGCGTTCTCAAGGGATCGGGACGGATGTTGGGGCGGGAGAGAGAGCGGGAAGTTGTCGTTATGGCACAGTCAATAAACCTGACGGATATTGTCACTTTACTTCAAGTTCCTACGAAATCTCGTTACTTGTTCAATGTCGTGTATTTTTCGTAACAACTTTCGAGACGGTCCGAACTCCCGAGATCCCTTTTGTACAACGCATCAGACTCATCGTGTTTAAATGTTTAACACTATGGAGACCGGATGTTGAAATTTCGTGCAATTTCGTATCTTCGTTAAAGATTTCGATCGATATGGAGAATAATTGTAAAAGTCACCGTCACAACGACTCTTTTATTCTGAATTTTATAACAAAATCAAAGTGTTTTATGTTTTTTTTTCCTCTACAATGACGTTGGTACAACGATATTTCAGGAAGAAAGAAACTAGTTTTAAATAAACGAGGGAGTTTGAGCATCGCGAATGTTTGTTCTTGTTGTTTGATGTCTCTCTCTCTCTCTTGCCCTCATGCCGAGCTCAATTCATCTCGTTAAAATCCACGATGAGCTCTCCCTCGAGAGTGCTCCACGTTCAACAATCTCCGTTACTTCAGACACACGATTTTTGCGGTTCGCGAAAGCCTTGCACTTCTCAAATTACATCAAGAAGAAGTGATCAAGTGCGAGAGTTGAACCTCGCAGAAGTGTGGTTTCGTAATTAGTACGACTGGGTATACGGGTAGACCGATTTCGAAAAGTCTCATCGTTATGAAACACTGTCAAAACCGTTTTTTTTTTGTGTCATTTATCAAATAATTCATAGTCAATGACATTCCTACTTTGAAGAACTGCAATCCTGTTTCCATGATGAGTTTTAGGATCGAATAAAACTCGAACTGTTCGAATTCTCTTTCCGGAGTAATCCTTTAAAAAAAACGTACAAACTTATCCGAAAAATAACGCCATGAAGTACACTTGAGAAAGGTTTTCATTCCTGAAAAATGCTTTTCAAAATAGCGACCACAGGCATCGTCATTTCCATAGACATCGCTTGAAAATTTTTGTTAAGAAATTTTTATTTCCTCAAGAATGAGGGGCCAGTGACGAGCGACGAAGACGATTCGACGGAGTCTGAAAAGGCTGTTTCGCGACATGGCGAAAAGAAGAAAATGCCAAGCAAGGGGAGGAACACATCGAGAAAAGAAAAAGGGATTGAAAGGGGTCGAGGTATTCGGGTGACTCCCAAAGATCACGAGGGTGAACAATCGTTCGACGAAAACGAGAACATCGACGGCGAGGAATTCGAAGACATGGTAAAATACGAGAGAATTGGCCTCGAGAATATTCTCGATGGCATTTGCGAGTGCCTGGAAATGACAAAGGATACGAGGAGCCTGAAGAACGCAAACGAATCCAGTCGGCCAGAAGAATCGTCACCAATCCGGCCACTCGATCCCGTTGCTGAGTTTTTCGAGAGTATGAGAGTTACCGAGTGTCCAACTGGCTCGTATATCTTACCGGAGTTACCTGGCATCGGGCCTCCCGTGAGCCCTGAAACAGTCACAGCGGTTGCTCTCTGGTTGACGGAATGTTCGAGACGCCAAGAAGGCCAAGTTGGACCACGAAACTTGAGGCACTTTATGTGCCCGAGCCTTGATGGCCATTTTCGTTACGAGGCTTGCATTCGGAGCAAACTTTCTTGATCCATTCGAAATTAAGTTTTCGTTAAAGGCGAAACTATTTTTTTTTTCATTCAAGTTGATTATTTTTATCTCTGCAAAACGGTGATAATGAAATACACCAATTCTATCAAATATTATTCTAATTGTTCAATAAACATTTGTATTTTGCATTAAACGTTTTAATCGTGCTACTCCGAGAAATTTAAAATACCGTAGAATGTTAAAAATTTTTTTTTAGCGTACTCCAAAATCTTGTAAAAGTGAAGAAACATTTGTAGAAAAACTCCGAATCATCGGAGATAATTTTCTTTAATTTTTTATCCAGAAATAAATGAAATTTGCATAAACTAACGAAACTTTGGTCCTATCGATTAACTTCAGAGAATCCCGAAATATATAAATTCGAAAATTATTTTCCTGACAGTTTTTACACGATATACTTGGTGCAATATTGAGTCGGCACCGAACGATGTGATTTTGAATCCTGACGTTTTGCATCCGAAGCTCAAGAGATTGAGATTTTCCTTCGCTCGAGTGTGTCACTTTGACGTCAATTACGATGGGGGGTATGGCGAACATGTACAGAGAAGCGTATGTTAAATTAGGCCATCCTTCAAGCTCGATAAATCCATTTCCTCCGCAACATTACGTCGTAGGAGTTCAAACGTTTTTTTTTGTGTCTATTTTGAACTTTGAACTGTACGTGCTTTCTTTTATGGTAAAAAAACATCGCGTCGGAGACTCGGCGAATACTTTCGTATGGATAATGTTACGTTTTATTTTGAATTTGATTCTAATGAGACAGTTAACTCAAGTTGCTCGTCAATGACTTCTACTCGAGCACCAGAGAGACATCTTCACTGGAATATCATTATAGACGCCGGAGTAAGCGAGCGAACTAACAGATCTCAGTTAATCATAGTGAACCAAATTTAGCATCCGAACAAAATTTGCATCAATTTCACGTATATACACACAGATTGGGTATCGCGACTCCCACACAACGTAAATCTCTTCGGATTCGAACCTGTTTCAATGCGCCTTGAAACCAGACCAGCTATACAAATAGGATAACTATTTATACGATCGGATACTTGCCTGCGTTCGAAGACGATGTTGCCATTGTTTTTCGTTTTCTACCGCGTAACGTAACAAGACTATCATTGAGTAAAGAAAAAAAAAAAAAAAACGAAACAAAAAATGCTGATTCAACAAATTTTTTGTTGGACCAACAAATTTGTTGCGAACAAAAATTTGGTTGATACAGACACTTTATTTGTTGGCTCAAATAAATATTTCTTATTACGACGAAAACATTGTTGAATCGACAAAAGTTTCGTTTAAGCAACTAATTTAATTTGTTCGCCACGTCGATCTAACGATGAATTTTGTTGAATCAGCAAATTTATTTTCTCAGTCCAAACAACTACCTGCATTTCTGTACGCATCGAACAGAACCAACGAATCGCTACATCATTTCTTCCACTTCAGTACGTTCAGTTTTGTTTTCGAGTATCAATCGAATGTTTTTTTAACGATAACCGTATGGAAAAAATGTTGAATTGTAAAAGGTCAGACTCTCGAGAAATTCCTTCAGTAAATCCTCTAATAAAATAATAGAAAAATTCAATGAGCAACGTGTTGAAAAAACGATTTATATTGTCAGTTTTGGAAAAGAGATATCTTTTGAAAAACACTGACTCGATCAACGGAGGATCAACATCCCATTTTATTTCGAGATGCGGAAGTATTTTTCAAGAAACTTTTGATCTCTACGTATATATAATCAAGAACTTTGGATCGAGAAAAGTATTCTCGCTGTGAGCTCGACGTGCTAACCACAATCGACGGAGCTTTAAAATTTTACTTACTCTGCACGTACTTCAAAATAGTTGCGGCTTTTAGAGGCCATAAAAAAGGATTAGATTCTTCGAATAGCGCAGTGGCTAACATTTCTCAATGCATTTCAGGATGAACTTGAGGCATAGGGGAAGCATGAGAATGCAATGCACACGACTGCATCTAACGAATATCCGGATCTGATCACGAGTGATACGATCGCACGTATCGCATAAAATAAAAGTTGAAAAATAAAAAAAAAAAATGAAAAATAAAACGATTTCATTCGATCGTATAATATTCATACGAAAACGAGAAAATTTAGAAAATATTTGAAATATAAATTACAATTAGAGCTTTTCGTATTCCAAACGTCCGAGAATAAATGGAATGATGCATTCGATGCTGCATAAAATACACATGATCATAAACTTGAAGAAAGAAAACGCAAACAAACAGACTCATATATGTTCACAGAAAGCAAATCCATTATATGAGAAGGGATTCGCGTTACGTCGATCATCCTAAATTTCATGAAGCTAAGAGAAAATAGTAGGAGCATATTTTCGTTCTGGAATCGTGCTATCGTGCGATGACGAAATTGATGATTCTGTATATAAACAGTGACGAGTACGAAATTTGTGGAGAAATTTCAAAAAATTAACAAAATTTTCGGTAACTTTCGAATTATTGTAATTCGTGGTCTCGTGGGGCCATTTCACTTCAGTTGATTCCAGAATCTATTACATACGAGAATATTAAGTACCTAGTGAAAGCAGATCAGCCATTAATGAATAAATCGAGGACACGATTCCGATAAAAATTCTTGGTTCAGCAAAGTTTAATTTTCCTTATTCAATTATTTGGTATCGACACGTCGATAAAGTTCAGTCGCAGACGATTGGTTCTACATTCCACCAAATAACTGAAGCTTCGAATTATTGAACCTAGTTATGAATCAAAAGATTGGAAGATTCGTTCATTAATTAAAGGGGAAACGTCGCGACACACAATTAAGAATTCCAAGAGGATTTGTGAACATTGGAGCCATCGATGAATTTGGAAAATATGAAAAATAAATAATCATCCAATTACAGTATTTCTCTCTGGTAAAATTCTCCTTCCATCTACTCGATTTACTTGATATTTCGTGGCAGCGATAACCCGAGAAAATAAATTCTTTGATTAAACAAAAATATTTCGTTGCACCAACGAATCATACCGAACAAAATGAAATTCATTGATTCGTCAATAACTTTTGTTGATCCAACAACGTTTTCGTTAATAAATAAAGTGTTTCAATCAAAAAACATCTCTTCTCGGTGTATCATGACAGTCGGGAGAGGGCAGTGTCAATCAGGAAATGCAGAATGCAGGAAATCCAGCTGGAAAGAGCTAATCGCGTAATCTCAAAATAGCATCAAAACTTAGTGTGGAAAAATGGACAAAAACGAGAAAGAGAGATAGAGACAGATGTAAAAAGAGAACAGGAGCCTCTCGGTATTCCGAGGGTTTAATATTTCACACCTCGGGGCTGCTACGACGTGAACAACTAGACGTTGATGATGTATATACCCATTTACATTGCATAAAGTAAGAGTAACGTCGCCCGACGTGCGATTCTATCTCCGTCCTTCTTCATGCACGCTGTCGACTTCAAGAAATAACGTTTATACGTTACCGAGAGGGAGAGAGAGAGAGAGAGAGAGAGAAAAAGAGGTTGTGAGAGGGATGCGAAGAGGGCAACGAGCGAGACCTCGTTTCACGATGAATTTCTGCAGGATATCTACGACCTATGGATCCTCTACAAACTTGCGGCTTTTACTTCCGGTGTGTCGAGCCAGGATGAGACTTGCGCACCAATGTGCAGACTATACTATGTATACAGACTAGATACGACCTAATCTGCTAAGACCACGTTCATTCGTGCGAATGAAATTCAAGATTATTTCGCGGCGTGACATAATATGAGTAACTATTATGCAATAACTTTAAATTCTATACGAAAATAACAAGAAATAGGTCGAGGTTATTTCGATTATTCGTCGAATAGTTTCGAGTATATCATATTTCATTTATGAACAGCAACGTTATAAGTTTAAATCAAAACTTATAATTAAAAGTTATTACATTATCCAAAATCCACTCTGCAAGCTCACGTTAATCGCTCTCTCTCTCTCCGAGCAGATGGAACTTTTTCATATTCTATCAAACTCCAGATTATTTACAGACACACCGAGCTTAGCTCAACCCTTACTAAAAGTTATGAGTTTTAATCAACCAGAAAGTTCTCGAACATCCCTCCGATAAATGACCAAATAAAACGAAACTTGATAATTCATCAGTTGAAAACAAAAACATGGATAATTCCCTCGAATCTACCCAACAAAAATGCAAAAAAAGTTCTGTTTCGAAAAGAAAAAAAAAAAAAAAAACTTTTGAATAAAAAAATTGTAAATTATAATTCATACTGAACGACATTGTCGCGACCTCGCCAGGAATCGGGTCGGAAATGTTACACATTTGTCACTTTTTTCATCGATCGATTCAATAAAATATTTATTTAGTCACAAGATTTTGAATAATTTTACCACATTTTTGAGGGTTTTTTTGTCGTTTTTTTTTGACATTTAAACGACAGAATAATAATATAACTATATGCTGCACGGTTTACAAAGGTTTGGGGGTGATAATCGATCCATAGTGTGTGGCTTCTGCTTCCTTTCGGGCTTGCTCGCGAGGCCGTAAACGCGATCCCTGCTGCGCGTACAACAAGAGGGGGCAGGGCATAGGGAGACGACCAGTAGTTTCGTCGCCTCGTTCAATTTATCGACGCGTACGATAGTCCGCCACATTCCCGTCTTCCCCTCACCATTCCTCTGTTCTCCGTCGGAACTTCCGCCGCCGCGGTGCTTGATTCTTCAGGTCAAAAGCGACAAGCTTACCTATGAGCCTTTCGAGCGAATGAGAACAGAGAGGAGGGAAAAAACAAAGCGTATAGCAACGTACCGATCGTTCTGCGGAATCGATGTTTATAATGGAAACTCGAGAGGCTAAGCATAAGTCTCACGAATCAATCATTCTTTCGCCATTTTTGCTTCTCTCTTGAAATCACAACGAATTTTTTTCGATAGTTTCATACTTTTCAGGTCGCTTTCGAATCCGGAGTAAAATTCATTTCAGTTTTGTTTTTTTTTTTTTAAATGAAATCCGCTGAATTATAAATGATCTTGGATTATCAACGTGATATCTATTTGTTTTAAAAGTCGAGTAAATCAAGGCTTTACGAAAACATGCGAAAAATATTCAGAACGACCCCCAAACGACGGGAGTGTCACGTGATAAATGTAAAACATTCGATTCCTTACGATTCGTACACAAAATATGAACATGAATGTGCAAATTATTGAACCAACCGCATCACACGTGCTCTTGATCGAATGCGAATAATTTTGTAGTGGATTAAATTTCTTGGAAAAAAAAGGTCTTTAACAGCGTATTTCTGTACTTCGTAGTTTAACCTTTCGTCGGGTGAGCTTTTACGTGTATGACGAGCGAATGGAATTCATATAAGTCTCATCACCAAAGATTCTTGTATACAGAAATTTGTGAAATATTTCCGTACAGCGAGAAATATTTGAAGCACGCCTGAAGGCACACGGTTGGCTTTCGATGCGGACGAAATATTTTGTACACTAAAAACAGAGGTTCGTGCATAAAGTAAAACGTATGCGACTGATAAAAAGTTTATCGCATGTTTACGTGCCAGCGAAAACGCGCTGATTTTCAACGGTTATGCGCAAATCTTTCAGCGTTTACTTTTTTTTTTCATATGCAAATATGACGAAATGCGATTCGATCAAATCCTTTCGTCATTTCGGTCTCGAAGTACACGAGTTACCGATGTTTTCAGAGACTTTGAATTTCGAATCGCAAGGAATAATTATACCGCCGGATGCATCGTTGTCTGGAATGTATCGTGCAAAGATTTTTCTCTCTACAGATACATGAATGCAGGAGCAACTGACATATTATTAGTCCCCGGAGAATTTTTATTCATACACGCTCTCTCGTATCTGCTCTCGCTCCACTTCTCTCATTTCCTATTTTCTCAGTTCATCCCGCAATTCAAAGGCGCGCGCGCGACAGTGCGGGAAAACGCTATACGTTTCCCCGGTTTCAAATGTGTGAGATTATGTCACGGCTGCGGCTCAGCGGAATGAATCATAGTGTGTGTCGCATGTTGTAACGTGCTTGCACGACTCCCCGATTGCTCGGAAAAGGAAATTACGGGCACGTGACAGCTGACGGCCTTATTTTATCCGAAAATCCACGTAATACAAAAGAACGCCGTAACCTATTTTTTTTTCTTTTTTTTTTTTTCATGCCTGTGAAAACACCGAATGAGCTTGACGATCGTTTGTCCAAATGTTCTTCTATATTTCCTCTCAAAAAACACGATACAACCATAGGAAAGTGGAGTTGGAAATATGGAGGAATGCTGCTCGCTAACACACGTCCTTCTTTGCATCTCCGAAGCAATCGTTTCTTTGTTCCTATGAATTTTGCATCTACTTTTTATATCACCGGAACAATGTTTATGATAATATTATACCGAATCAACTTGACGATTCGACAATTCAGCTCTCTTGTAACTCGAGATTTCGTTTTCGACGACTCTGCTGAACGGTATTTTAGAGCTGCATCTTCAAACGAACGGAATAACGCTGGAACAGTCGTGTAAGAACCGTTGAAATTTCCTTCGATTTCGAGTGGCAATTTTCTTATAATTCCATTTTCAAGAACGCAAAACTTTATATTGATTGTGTTCACCAATTGATAATTAACGATGATCACACCGAGCCAGGAGGAAGAGTTGACGGTTTATTCGTTAGATATTCAGAGATTGTGCGCCGGCAGAAAAAAAAGACGCTGCCGAACTGTGGTCTTCGAGGCAGGAGGAAAGAACGAGGCTAATGAATCAGCTGAAGAAACGTTACTCTTTCTGGAGAACTTGGCTATTGTGTTCCAGCAGCCACCAGGCAGAATTGAATAAATTGGCTGATATATATAGTGAGAAAACTTCGATAGATAAAAACCTTTGAATAAATGCTTTTATCTCATCGCCATTGTAATACAATGGTCGTCCGAAAAACTTATTCAGAAGAAAAAAGAAGAAAAAAAAAAGGAAACGAACGAAGACACCGAAGAGGATTATGGGTACGAGTCATTGGTGATGCAGAGCATGTAAAAACGCTTCTGCACCTTTAATCGCATGATTATAAAAAAGGCAAACGACGCAACGAGATAAGTTCTGTGTTTCTTTTTTGGATTATCTATTTCTCACTGATAACAGCGTTGTTGGCAGAACACAAGTGCATTATATAATCTCTGAAATACGATCATAATTTATCCAATTACGCTTGAGCTACGTGCTTCCGATTATGACCGTTGATACAGGAGTATATAAGAAAGGAAATAGCCAAGTAGCCTTAGTGTTGGCAGGCTTTGTTGGAAAGAAGACCGTAAAAAGTTCTCAACCCTTTTCCCAATTATTTTTGCCACCGATATTCAATTCTACACTCCCATTAACGTATTTTAACCGCTATTAATCACTCAACGATGATTCTACACCGCTTATTCATTCGAATTCTGTCCGTGACGTTCGGAGCTTCCATGTGCTGGACCATAAAAATTCATTCAAACATGGGGAAAGATCCTGTTGGAAATGAAAAAGTGGAAACCGAGAGAGAACCTTTTGCTTTGATCTTCCCAGGTGAGATTCAGGCATCCCGCGAAATTCAGAAACTCGGAAACGTTACTAATGTGGCTGCAGACAAGAACTGTGTTATCACCACGAAAGATCGCTATCTCCAAAGTGTCTCGGATCTTTAACTAGATCGAGTTATTCGAGAACGAAAATTTGAATCACATTCAGAGTTGCAGTTTCAAGTGCAATCGAAATTCCGTTTCTAATACACTAGTTTGAAAAAATAATGAAACTTTAATCATAATATCAATAACGCGATTTACTTATGCGAGTAAATATAGATTCGAAAACGTAATTTTAATTCGTTACTGACCAAATTTGTTTCGATGAACACAACTTACTACATGCACACAGGAACAAAATGGTGTGGGAGCGGTAACATTGCCGAAAATCCCGAAGACCTGGGCCATTTCGCTGATACGGATGCCTGTTGCCGTGACCACGACCAGTGCGATGATATTATCGAAGCAATGCGAACTAAGCACAACCTCACGAATCCGAACACTTTCACCAGGTCATAAATAACAAGCAACTTCCTTTCGAGTTGTATAATTTCGACGTTTCCAAAATAACAAAGCCTCTAACAGATATGCAGCTTTGGTTATCCAATGGACAATCGTAGGCAAAGCAGTTCAATTAATTCAATAAGCACAGGCTCGATTATTGGATCGTAGTTTTAATCAATACAAAAGAAAGATCGATTGGATGAATTGAATGACGATGAAACTTTGATCTTCGGATCGATCAGTAGTTTCCATTTTATTTGTAAAGTTCCATTACTATAATTAAGTAAATGATCATAAGGATGAAATCCAATGTCTATCGAAGATATTTGGTCTGGAAATATTTAGATATCGATGTGAGATAGCAGTCTTTTCACTGTGAAAAGTAGAATAGTTCGGATACAGCTCTTCGTATACATCTGAATGGAATACAATAGCTTGGAAACATATTTCTTCTGGAGTCTTTGCAGCTCGACACCCTCTTTCGTTCATCCACAAGATAAGGCAAAAGTAAAGATTGAAAAATTGATCGAATTTACGTCTGATTGATCGCAGGGTACACTGTTCGTGCGATGAAAAGTTTTACGACTGCCTGCACAGATCGGAGGACAAGGCAGGCGTACAGATAGGTACTGTATACTTCGATCTGTTGAACACGAAGTGCTTTCGCAACGACTACCCCATTCTTGGCTGCAAGCGACATACGAAGTAAGTTTTTTTCTCCTCGTCCCTCGAGCACAGAGGAGTTACCTTTTTTTTTGTTCCCAACACAATATGAGCGTCATAAAGAAAACAAAAGGAAAAGATAAAAGGTGAAACAGACTGAGAGTCAATAGACTAGAGAACGCGTGGAATTATTGAAGATGAGTGCAAAGATCGTCGAAGAGAAAGAGGAGAAAGATATTGGAATGAAGCATTTTGCTCCTCCCCTTTTCCTCTATACTCCTTGGCCTCTTTTTCATTTTTATATAAATACAAACACCGATACAGGCTATGGCATATATCGAATGATGTCTGTGTATAGCTACCCCAAACGTTGTCTCGAGTACGAGCTGGATGAAAGCCAACCGAAAATCTACCAATGGTTCGACGTTCCTTTTTACTGATTGCCACCATCGTAGCAGCTCACGAAGAAGCAAGATAAGTCAAAGGAAGGAATCAAAGAGGGACGATTTACCGAATTCGGCATGAAGGAGTTTCCGTTTTTACCAACGTAATCCAAACAGGAATCACCATCATACACACACGTGTCTGAAGTTTGACGCATTAGCAAAACAAATTGCAATGCTCATCAGAGCTTCTTGAGAACAATCAGAGTTTTATTTTTTATGTAACCTACGATTGGATTGGAAGATCATTGATTTTAAACCGTATTTACATCCAAAGATGTATCACGTGGTGATGCTTTATGTTATTATGATGATTTATGTTGGAATATTATAAAAAAGGTCTTTAAAGTGATTTGAATTCTTAGAAGTTTTCATGTTACTGATTCCGAGCAATTGAGCTCAAAATGAAAAGCTTTTGTGACTGTATAAAGAAGGAAGGTTCTTCCGCATGCAAAAGTTGAGCACTTCCCAAAATATAAAATAGAAAATCCGATCATAACAACATAGATAAATAAAATAAAAACTGATTGAAAAATATGCTTTTATTTCACCCAAAACATCAAGCATGTCTGAGACAAACTTGTGTCTGCATGCTCGTGCTATCGCTCTCGCACAGAGGGCGATATCGATTACACCAATTGCTTCTCGTCGACATTTGTTGCCCAGGCGCTACGTTTATTTGACCTTAAGATAATTTATTGTGGCGTTTTATATTTATGATCGCTGAGTACACGGTTGGGGTAACTGAGCTTCAGGTTTCATGACTGCAACCTCACTACTTTAGCGACCATCTTGAATGACGATGAATTAATTTTGATGGAATAACTTGAAATAGTAATAATTCTACTCGCAGCAAAATTCATTCGTTACAATACTGAAAATTGCTGTTTTCCTTTCTAAAACCGATGTTTATCGACTTGAAACGAGAAAATGGGGGCGTGATGTCACTAAACACAATAAATATCCTGATATCTTGAACTTTTTTCTTCGGAGAAACATTCGCGGCCTCCTGCCTATACCATAGATGTTTATGAGCCATTTGATAATTCCGTGGCTGCGCTACAGATGATTTTTTTTTTTTTAACTCGAGCCCTCTTTGAATCCGGAATTATTTCGGGCTTGACAACATTCAGTAAAGTTAGGTCACCGAACGTTTCCCAGCAGATTATTGTGATAGGAAGTTATGCAGTAAGTTGAGAGTACAGTAAGATCGGCGATATTTCAAATGCGGACAATTGCATCTTATGCAGAAATGTCGAATCAGTGATTTGAACAATCGGAAGCTGTATTGGAAAACGAATAATTCGTTTCCGTTGGAATGCATCACCGCATTCTCATAGAATACATTGTTGCCACTGACACATTCCATATTTGCTAAGAACCGAGGATCCGGAATTAAATTCTCGTTACATTTCGCGCCGACATAAGTCCAGTGCACCATTAACCCTCAAAAAATAAGTTGAGGATGAATGGACCTCGACTTCTTGCAGTGGTTACTCGAAAAATATTAATTTTGAAGAGTCCAATATCCGACGTAGCAACTCCAACAACTTTGACGTTCTTATTTTCATCTCATTTGCATTTGAATCCTGGATATAAATTAAGGATTTCACAACCTTTAAAAAATCGTGTCACTGCAAGCATCAAGCTCAACGGATACGAATATTTTATGCACGCAAATACAGATCGTTCGCGCATCGAAAGGTTGAAGCAATACAAATGAATTTTCGATAATCATTATCCCATTAAATCATTTTCATTATCCGATATATTCGATTACCGCTACATTTTACAATTCTTTCAGCATGAGTAATGATGCTGAACTCAGTTGAATTAATGAACAGGATTAAAGAACTTCTGCAGTACAAATCATCTATACAATTCAACTTGACGACGAAATCTAAATCGAGTTGGTCTTCTATGTGTTCGCAGATGTTACAACATCCGTGGAAGTTCATTTCGAGAACAAGGATGGTGGCTTTTTTCTTAAACATACACCGAAGCAGTATTTTCCATCGAGATCGGATCCGCTATCTTCGATCGGGTCAGGAGCTGCCCAAATGCCTGCGATACCAGCAGACGTGATGAGCTCATCGCCATCGGTGATCGTACCGCCACCAGGATCGTTACTGTCGGTCGACAAATTCACGGTATTTCAAACTAGTGAACCGGCCTCGGTCAGAGCGACTTATGGTCCATTCAGCACAAAACAGACAGTACCAGCTCGGTACATTGTCCCAGATCCTTTGGAGGCTTTGCCAGGACCAGAAATGCGTAGAAACATCAGCGCATCTTCCAGCGCTGCTCTCATGGACGCTCAAGAATTGGGAGCTCGTCATCTTGACATGTCAGCTCATTTGGTCGGTTCTAACATACCCAGAGATTCACCGGTCCTCCGAGTTTTGTTCCATGCTGGTAGCGAAGCCGGTGGCCGTCGTCAACTTTTACTCGCGAGACATCAACGCGTCTGCGTTCTGTTGCACGCTTCCTTACCAGGAAAAAATCCTTTAACAGCTACCTGCAGTCCTGACGGCGAGGATGGAGTTTGCCTAGCACAAATAACGATACCAGCCGATTGGTGGGCACCATTACCAGCACCTGATGCCTCGGGCAGAGTGAAGATTGCGAAAACGCCCCCGAGATTAGTTCAAGTTGCTTATTCCGTTCTCGAGCCAAGAACCATCGCGATGGCGGAAGGAGAGCCTCTAGCTGATGGTTCTGGCAACGGCTCCAGAATGCAAAGTCAAGTCGACAGCTCATCCGTTGGCGGATGTCGACCCAGAGTTCAAATACAACCCGAAACCCCGCTCGGCAATATTCCTCTCGCTCCAAATCGATCCGAGTACAAAGAGCTTCGTGCTGATGACTCGTTGACGCTTCTGGTACCTCATGGACCTCTTTATCCGAGATCCCGACTCCACGTGCCGGCTTTTCTTTATCCTCAAACTCTTCCGTCATCAGCCAGCATGTCCTCCCAGCGACATACTGCTCTGGGAACTTCCATTTCTACGGTTATTCTCAGGTAGGTGCGTCTTTGTTTTCTCATCTAACCTCGTCTTTTCAGAGTTTATCATTTCGTATCGGCGGTTAAAATGGAATCGTGTCATCGTATAATTCCTGCTGTCCATATTCATAATTGCCTCGCCGATGAATCATTAAATTAGCTCTATGAAAAATTTTCTCCCTCGTACGTAGCTCGCTCACCTCTTGTTTTATCGATTCACCTCGTGTTGTATTACCTTGATGGAATACTATTTCTAGAACTCGGGCATCACCTTTCATTTATGGATGTGCTCTTGTGACGCACAAGAATTTCTTCCACCAAGTACATCCTACCTTTTTGTCTCTTTATCTGACATATTATTTTGGTTTTTGCTCGGTCAACTCGTTAACGCGCGTGCGCGTTGTCTACGATTCGTGATGAAATTGATGGAATTAAAAAACAATTAATTTTCCATTACTGTGTTAAAACTAATGTGAATTAAGGCCTGAAATGAAATAAATTTTACATCGGTATCACTCTATAAATAACATTGTAACGGGAATTCTAATTAAAACCAGAATAATTATTAAAATGATAAAATATTAAATCGCGTGTGCTAATTTATTTAATGTACCAACGATTCGCACATAAATTTCCGTATTTTTCGGTGTTTCAACTGTAGCTCGAGTCGATGGACACGAAATTATGATTGAAATTTGAAAATTTGAAACGACGAATTCAAGATGGTTGACGAAAATACCAAAAGTTACTCGATTATATTACTAGAGGTTTTTTGGGTCGATAGGTAATGAATTGAACATTGAAAATTGTTAATCCAATATCGCGGCTGAGCAAGCGACAAAAATATGACGTTATAAACCGTGAAGAGCGAATAATTACATTTTCGGAATATGAGATATTTTTGTGTTGACCGTATTCTGACAATAGGATATTTTCGTTTTTGTCTTACTGATGCTGGAGAAATAATCGATGCATTGAAACGCTTGAATGATAATTTGTGTCCAATCAGTCTAATGGTTGAGTCAAAACAGACAGTTTTGCAGTGTTTTAATTGGTGATCGAGTCTAGTCTATTAATATTTTTTCACAAAGCTTTGGATCTTCAGACTTTTGTAATTCTGGTTATTTAAAGCAATCTGATTTAAAACTTTTCTGCAGCATTGACGAAATTACGAGATTGAAATTTAATCTTTTATTTCGTGGTCCCAAAAATTATTACATTCTCGATCAAGGTAGCTCTGTATTTATGGATAGCTGAAATTTTAATATCACATTGACACAACCTTCTAGACCAAGTCCCAAATTAATTGGAATAACTGGAACTAAAAATTGGTATTTTTAAACGTGATGCCAAAACCTAACACGTCAAACGACCGGGATCGTTTGCATTTTTCATTGTAGAGACGTCAAACGGATCTTAAGATTGGAAAACAAAAATACTCGCGCATCCATGACTACTGTGCGATTAAATATGAAAAAATAAATAAAAACACAGTTTTCGACCACTCGGTTTCGGAAATATTGACTAGCAAACATATTAATTTTATCCGAAATGGAACAAATTGGCGACAGAATACGACGATAAGGTCGAGTGATTTGAATCGCATGTGTACGAGCCCTGGCAAAAGTTTCTGTCAGACAGCATCTCGTCGTACAAGGATCGGGTTTCGTCCTACAGTGAGATGAAAACTTTCAGTTGATCCGTTTACCGATTAAATGATCACATTAATTGATCAAATATCGTTGAATCTGTTAACGGTACGATGTGCCATTTATGTCAGTGATACTCGAGAGCGGGTCTACCAAATTAATGAACCAACCAAATTGACATTTTTTTTGTTTATGTTCTATGTAGAGCTAAGGTCAAGTCGGGAGTACGAATTTTAGACGCGGCACCAAGCAGTCCACATTGGATTCTCAAGTCGGAAATAAATGTAAAAAATACAGCGGCTACATTCACGTTGAAACGACGGGAAAATTCGCCGCGACTGCCAAACGCGTAAGTATAAGAACAGCGCGATGACATACTACGGCGCCCGTTGTACCATCAGTCTGGCTTCAGTTCAATCCAGACAAATGGATTACTCGTGATAGAAAATGATGTCGATGTCTAGACATTTGTCATGAAGAATAATCAGTCAGTCAATTTTATTAATGACTGGTGCGTGTTATGGGCGCCTAAAATATCATTTTAAATAGCTCATATATTTCTGTGGTTGTGTCGATCCAAAATTGTTAAAAGTAACATAAAATTGTGGATCAGCACGAGAAACATATTTTACTTTACGTCAGATGCAAATTTATTGTTTCAATTTTCTTAAAATTTATGGAGAAATGAGCAAATAGTAAATAGAATTTCATATGAATATAAAGAAAAAGGAAAAACATTAATGAGCTTTGAAAATTCCATAAACGGTGAATGAGAATATATAATTTTTGTTTTTAATATGAAATATTCGTTCAGCTCGGCAGAAGAGATTATGACGATGCTATTGGAAGCAAGCGAGGAGGGTGCTGGGAGTAGCAGCTGGGACGGTGGACGTATCGCCTGGAGCGTTCGCTATGTCTTGGAAGGCGATTCGACTCTGCAACCGCGAACTGGACGCGAAACGGACGATGATATTCAGCCTGAGAGACAACAGCAGCAACAGCATCACCATCGTCGCCCGCATATCGAGAAAAGGAAACTTCAAGCACGACTGGAGATACAAAAAGACGATATCCAAGCTGTTCTACCCATTTCGAAGGTACGGAGGAACGGTCAACGACACCTATTGTTAGGAGGACGTGAAAGATTTTTCAAGTTATTTTCTAAACCGAACGACAAAAAAAAACTAACGAGCAAACAACAGACAAGATTACTGATGAAAAAAATGCGTAACGGGACGGCGCTGGAGTTTGCATCGTTTCTATCCAATGAAATTCCGTTTTTTTTTTTTCAACAGAGCGTAGAAGTCATTTGCAGTGTTTGGCTACGATGATCAGGCGAGATTAAAAACTGAAAAAATGATGAGTCAAAGAATATTTTTCGTTGGATATATCAACGATGAAAACTCCAGCGTCTCATAACGGGACTCAAATTGAATTGAGGTGTGTTGCACATGTACGAGACGAGCAAACCGATTGTCTTTTTAATCGATATATCAACTGATTGGATCATCTATTTTTATTCTTTTTTGTTGGTCATGAATTCCTAAATTAACATGAAATTCATTCGAAATTTAAACTTTAATTCAGCTTTTCCAGGAACTAGAGAATATTTTGGAAGTCGTGAGTTCAAACTCTGTAATTGAAGATCAAAAATAGTTTACCAAGTACGGGGATCAACAGGAATCTCTGAATTTATTTTAAATACGAATTATTTTTATTTAAATACGTTCTCAACGATATTTTCACGATCGAAGACGGGAATGCATTCGAATATGTGCAATTTCGAAAATGTGGCTCCAGATTTAGATTCGATATTCATGCTCGAGGAAAATTAATTTTTAATTTTAGTGTTCCATTTTACAAATATCAATAATTTTTTTGGTGATCGATTTTTTTTGAGGTGAGAAGAAATTGGTTTCTACTTTTATCATTGCTATTTCGAAACGAGAAAAAATAACTGCTATCGACTGTTTTTTTTTCGTAGAGTGCATTTTCTCATAAAAACACCATTGTGAAAGATCAGGAAATCGATTTTCAGGTTTTTCATTGAAAGATACTAAAAAAAGTAGATATAACTTTTCGCGAATTTTTTTTACATACCTCGACAAATCACGACTTTTCGAAGATTTTGCTGAATCTTTTATTTTTATTAAGAAAGCCTCTGATAAAAAAGTAATCACCGGAGACATGCACCGGTAGATTTACACAACAACGAATATCTCAATACAATAGTATAGCAACGAACACCTAAATCAAAATTAAGCACTGTCATTGTTGTCAGAATAACGTTGGACATTTCAATAATAATCCTCAACGCCAGAATGCCATTCAATCCAGCAGAGTTTCTTGGCGTCGAAGTTGAATCGTTTCTGTACGCTTATTGTGCCGAGAGAGATTAAAGCCAGGAGAGCAAACTGCCAAGAGCAATGCTGACAATAATGGCGATGAAAAATTAAAAAACTTTCATGGGGATGAAATGATGACGAGGGAGAAAGACGATGGAGAAATCCTTCTTTTTTTACTTTTTCCATTCAATGAACGGACTTAAACTTTCAATCCTGTTCTTCACCGAGACGATTTTTTCGAATGAGTGTATTGATTATGTGACGACTTAATTTAAAATGTTTTACGAGATCCTTTTACATGGAGTTTGCTTTTCGATATATTGAGATTTTTGGAAAACAAATTTTTTAATATCCTAAATCCAGGTTCATGATGTCACTGTAAATTCTTATTATTATTACTATTGGAACAAATATTTATGTTAAACCAATTCAATGAGGTTGTAAAAAATCGCTCAGCTTCGAGTTCGTTCAACCGTTGCTTGTAGTTAAGCTGTAGAAAATATGAAAATTCTAACAAATGGACATTTGGGTTTGCGAACCAAGCCAACTTCCTTTTTTTTCTGAGATTTTATCGTTTTTTGGAAAAATCTTGGTGTTCTTCGACTCGGAATTTCAGAATACGAAATTAATACGTCAACATTTTTCGAATCAATGCTCTCTTTAATGTTTTTGAACAGTGTTTTTGAAGGTTTCAATAATGCGTATTCAATTAAACTCGAACGACATTAATCCAGTTATTATGTCAGAATTGCATGAAGGCAAAATCGCCTCAAACAGAAAGTTGACAAAAACTTTGTGACGTCGCGACGAAACGAATATACAAACTATAATTTGAGAAATTAATCCATTTGATTCGGGATTAGCAAGAAGTACACGAATATCTGAATCACAAAGTTATGCATTCGTTGACATATGAGTAAGCTAAAGATGCTGCAAGTTCTCAATGCAGCAGTTAATTATTCGAAGGCATGTATGGAGTCTGGGTTATAAGGCGTGGAATCTCAATTATATCAAAAACCAAGAGAAAGTGAGAAGGGTGAAAGAGAGAGGGATAAGGCAAGTCGTTGATTATTAATTCGTTAATTAATTCGTTTACGCGGCTGCTCAGGATGAGCAGCCTTTGAAATTCGTAGTATCTGCGTGTGTTAGTCGAGAGAGAACTCGTTACGAAGTCTTAAGAACGTTGAGAACACAGCCTCGCAACCCTTGGTAATCTCTGGTGGCAAGGAGACAAAAAAGGAAGCTTATCGCGTCTCTTGGAACTTTATCAAGATTTTTCTCATCTCTTGGCATTAATTTTTACACACCAGCCATTGTTGCTGTAAGAAAATCGAGGATTCGTGACACGACTCTTTTTGAGCTTTCATTCAAAAATATGGAAAACTTTTTTTTTTTTAATGGTTTTAAAGGTTGAATTAAATTTGAAAAAATTTTGACATTAAAAAACGATTAAAACCGTTTTGACGTTCTTTAGTTCTTGCAACGTTAGCGGAGCAAAAGCTCCGATAATTTTTAATAATAGTATCCTATAAGGACTTACGGGATCTTATGGGAGTAATCTTTCGTAGTAAAAGCAATTTAGTTTTCTTTGATATGATAACACAAATGACTTTGTAAGGGATCCCACAAAGAACCCATGTTCCTATTAAAATATTCTTGTGCACAGTTGAAACATCTTCCTAATGATTTTAAGTTTACAGAATGTCGAGAACTTCCCATTGCGATTATTTTTTTAAGTACCACTCATTTGAATTGTATACGAGTGCCAATTAAAACATTTTCTGAAATAACGAGAATAAATGAGATTCCCGTTGCTATATAAAGATCATAAAATTAATGAGCGACGATAGAGGTTCGTTGATCGCGTTAGAAAAATCATTTTTATTGACTCACTGAGTTCGCTGTATTTTTATATATGCCTCTGTTTCCATGAGACTCCAACTTCTGTGTTTGTCAAATATTTCTTTCTTCCATTTATCGTCATACGGTCCAAACGTTTAGTATGTTAAATTTAGTTTATTTTTCTTCTATAAGAAAAATACCTGGCGTCGAGTCGCTGGCACGTCTCCCGATTTCATTTTCTTTTATAAAATAATATTTTTCGCTCCTCTGCTCTTTCTCCATCTCTCGAACGTGCATTCATTTATCTTCCTCGCACGATAACTTTTCTTACCATTTCAAACGTTTCCGAGTGAGTCTCACTTCTCTCCTTTCCCTCGACAAAATATACTGAGAGATCGCAATCTACCATGCGATCTTGACGCTGAACAATAACTGATGAATGTTAGAAAACCACTTGAACTGTAGCTAAAAAACATGACAATATTTCTATTCACTTTTTATATCGAAAGTGTTGAAACCAGTTGAAAATTTTCTTCACTTCTCTGCTTTCCTGGGAAGCAATAAAATCAGAAAAAAAAAAAAGGTTTTCGACACTCCAAGAGATTTTTTTTTGCATACTTACTCTGGTTTCAAGCACACACTTGTGAAAAAATTATGGCTACAGTTTCGAGAGGGTTGATCGGGATGATTCTGTCATTGTATATTCAAACGTCGTTACAATTTATAGCAAACCACTTGAAGCTCACACCAAAACTTCACTTTTCTTCTTCCAAAAACTTAGCGCAATCGATTTAAAATTTCAATCCGATAAATTTGAATATTCGATACAAAAATTAGGGTATTTGGGTCACGATGTTAGGATGTAAAAACGGATCCAGAAAATGTAATGACATCAGAAAGTTTGAACGACTTGGAAATATTTTTTATGACGATGAAAATTCTCAAGTTTTGTAGCTTGTTGTAGAAAATTTATTCAGAAATAAAAAGTCAGCCTCGGAAAAGAATTAAACGGGGAAACGATGTTAATTTACCCGGATTATTCGAAAGTATTTATCGGTGATGCATCTCGAGTTAACGTAAATAGTCTCTACTGTCTCAAACAAGGAATGGGAAAGAACACCTGCCGCTTTATGCGGAGGTTGAATAAAGTAAAAAGAATTACTCGACCGCGGGAGACGAGTTCAGGCTCAAGGCTTTGTTGTGTGCAAAAAAATGAGGACCGCGTTCGGCCAACAGTTTGTTTGTAGAGATCAGAGACTTCAATATTGATGTTTTCAGGTCAGATAGTGGTCCGACCCATAAAAAAACAGCAAAAAATTGTACGGAAGTTGTGATAAGAGAAATTGTTCCGCCGAGTACTTTCTCAGTGAAATGTAACGATAGCTTTATTTTCCATGAAACGAAAAAAGCATTAAAAATGTTGAAACCATACATTTTTACAATCTTTATTGCATCAGCGACAATAAAGTTTGCCACAATTACAAGGAATCGTTCCATGTTGAGGCATTTTATTCACGAGAGCTAATCGGAACTTTTTGCAAAAGTATGTTTGACAACTGCTTCCAGTACAAATGACTTTTTTGCGAGTTGAAAAATTCAGTGGACCGTTACTCAGTTCTCAAACAATCTTTGAATCGAACTTCTGCAGACATTGAAAAACTTAATTTTAAGTAGACGAAACGAGACAGTGGCGTAGAGGCGGGTTTATACCGGTTATGTTTATACCCGGTAAAAAATGCAATTAAATTCACTATTTTATCATAGCTTGGTTATCATTCTTGGAGTATTATATACTAAGCTGTTTATAAACGTAGAAAAAGTTGCTTTTATGTATCGACAAATAACAAAATACAACGATGGACCAACTTCGATGAAAATTCATTCCAAGGACAGGAATTATTTTGTTTGGGAATCTTACTCCGAGTGAACTCGTGCAATATGTCTCGAGAACCATTTTCGAGCTTATTGATTTTCTCAAATATGACTGACCTCCTTTACTGGACACTTGAAATAACTTCTGTAAATATGATTCTGGATGTTGAAGAATCGTTTGCAATTGTGAGAAATTCGCCCCGCATGTCATTTTTAACGATTTTTCAATACATTTTTTTTTACTACGATTCGAGAAGTCAATGGTTCCTTTAATTTGGTCCCAAGATCAAAAAAATGTCGCGGAAAAATTCTCAATTTTTACTGATCTTCAAGACATGTATTCCAAGTTCAACGATCATAATAATTTTAATAATATTGACAACGACAATTATAAAATCTTAATTAATGAATAATTTCATATTCGCTGCGACGTATCGTTACAGAATTGGGAAGTGATGAATACCGCTGTATTGACGGGTCGTCAAGTGTCCCAGGCCATGAAGGTTTTCATCGTCAGTCAAGCCGGTACCGTAGCTGACGTAACGCTTCAATCGTCGTGCCATTCCGAAGACGAGAGTGTTCTCAAAGTAAGTGTAATAAACTGGCGAAAGAGGTACTCTCTTAAAATTCTTTCAATACGATAGAAAAACGAATACAAGATATTCAAAAGAGTTTTTTTTTTTTTTTTTTTTTTTTTTTGGTAAAAGAGGCTTACAACAATAAAAATCGACAATTTGCATGTGCCTCGAAACGTTAAATTACAGATGATGCTTTCAATATAATTATTTCGGCAGGTCTCGTCATCGTGCAGCAGCGTTTACGTGGATGGTTCAGAAATTCGTGGTTCGAGTAACGCTTCGGTTCTCGTGAAATACGGAACGTATACGGGTTTGGCTCGTTTCACGGTTTGGATGCCAGAGTTTCCGTTGGAAGTGACGGTCGGTGATTCGAAATTGAGCCAGGTCAAAGGTTGGCGAGTACCGGAAGGACATTTGTTACAGAAAAACAAACGTAGTTTGTCGAACGATACGCAAGAAAACGGGAGGGCAACGACGATGACGAATTCTCGAATGAAGCGAGATTCTCAAGGCATCGAGGAGAACAACGGTGAGGACGAGGAAGACGAGGACGACATTGATGCCGAAAGATTTCGCGGAGACGATCGTTGGGAAGCAGTCAATTCGATAGATCGAAGTCCTCTCCAGTTAAACTGTAGACTGCGATTTCAGCAAAGCCCGATCGAGGTGCACGCGAAATTTCTCGCCGCTGGTCATGATTCAGGGCGCGAAAGTTACTTCGTTAATCGTCGAACTTGGCTCCGAGTTACCGATCTTGTCGTCGGCTTATTGAGAGTCTCGGATCCTCGGATTGCGACTCTTCTTCAGGATCGAATTGTTCAAGGACGCGGAGTTGGCCGCACCGAAGTCCAAGTACTCTCACCAATTACTGGACGAGTTATCGGTGCCAAAGAAATACGAGTTGGTAACGATCGCGTCACTATCACCAGACTCTCCGTCAGAGTTGTTTCCGGCTTACAACTTACAATCAGCCCCGACTCCGTTATAGAGAATGGATACGTCGCCAGAACTTTCGTTACTAGGCGACTCACAGCGCAGTATCAGGTATGCACCCAGAAATTCAATCCCTCCAGACGTACACATTCGCGTTTATAATTTCACTCCAAAATACCTTTTTTACTCAAACCACTTTTGTTCCGTTACGTAAATCTGAAAAAAAAAAATCTTACAGTCGCTGTATCCGTTTTTAACGGTATTATCAAGCTCCAGTTTCTTTTTTTTTAATTCAAATTCTTCATCTCGTTAATTCTCAAGTTAAAAATGTGAATTAGTTGAACTTGGAAAGGCTCAGCTGGTTCGTTCTTAGTTCGAGCATTGACGAATTGAAAAATTTTTATTGACTTTTCAAAAAGTCATACGATTCTGCCTGCGGGGAGAGGAATACCAAAAGTTTGGTTTACATTTTTAAGTTTTTTTCATTACTACAACACTAGAGGAGCGTTTGCTTTGCTTCTCTGAATTTTGAGCGTAATAACTCCGAAACTATGATTAACATTTTTAAATAAAATCTAATGTTTAAATAAAAAAATGAATCTTTTTGTAAATTTTTTGTCGGAACGATGAATTAGTCTCGTAATAGCTGATTCCATTGTTCCAAAAACTAGTCGAATTTACAAAACTGGTTAGTGAACGTAGTAATTTGAGTAATTTGCATTCTGGACCCACAAAAGCTGTTATTATGTTCTTCCTGAAGATCGAAAATGCCAAGTTAATTTGATGTAGAAGTAGGACGAAGGGATCTGTGTGAATAGAAAAAAGGAATTGCGAGCGATCACTAGTTTTTTTTTTTTTTTTTTGATTGACGTAGACCTACTTTTTGACAGCCTGCTGAGAGCCAGGTATCGGAATAAAAAATTTAGAACGTGATCAACGATTCACCCTTATTCGCATTTTGAGAACGGACACAAAATTATAGGCGTTGTCAGAACGGCATTTTTTCGTCACCGAACATGTTTCGTGAGGGTGAAAAAAAAAAAATGGAGGAAAATAAGAATCGTGCGTTTGTTGAGTTCGGACGAAACTGAGATATACGGACACGCAAACACAATTTTTTTCGGTTGCGTAATACAGAACACTGTGGTAGGTGGAGAGTTGTTGATCGATCACCTACTTTTACACACGTGCGCGACGAGTTGTACGAAGAAGTATTATATTTTTTAGTTCCTCGTTATTCTCCACCTTTTATTTTATTTCAAATGAAAATTATTATTTTGTCCGTGACTCATTATTTGTTCTTATTAATTTCTCCAATATTCAATGAATAAGCTTTGTTTTTATTTTATTTTTTTCACATTCAGGAAGGACTTCTGGATATTGACATTGAATTTTCGGACAATACTCGGACTCCATTGAGGGAAGTTGCTGTCAGTGATTATCATCTTGTCGTCGAGAGTCTGGATCCCGAGGTTGTGGCATTTGCCCCGATGGTCGCCGCACATCACCCCCGGGTTATCGCGGTCGGTGAAGGCCGAGGAGATTTGTTACGAGTGACCCTACAATTGGCCGATGTTTGTCGACTCCCACCTACCGGAGGTCGTAGGTTCAAAGGTTCCTCGTCGAGATCAAACGTCGCACCTTCGCCCGCTCTTGCCACCGCATCAGCCAACGTCGAGGTTGATTTCGCCACAGGCGATCTTCCTCATCGTCCAGAATTCGTGCAAAACGACGGCGGTGGTACTGTGCAAGGTGGATCGTCCCATCATCATCGGGATCGTAAACCAGGCCGTGAACTTTCAACGGATCTTCGCGATATTATTATTGGTAAATGTCGCTTCATCATTTTTTGTGCCGATATTTATCGAATTAATGCTTTCTAGAGCAAAGTTTGAAGTAAACATTTTGAATAACGGTTTCAGCTCAAGATTGGTCCAAACTTCATTTTTAATATTTAACAATCATCAAACAAAAATCATTTTTTAAAACTCATTCTTTTTTAGTGCACTACTGCGGCTGTCAGTTTTGAGCTGGTGCCGCGATTCAGAATATTTATTAAATATCGTTTTTTTTAAATTTTTTTAATTTTCACATTTAATAAAAATGGAAATTTCTCAGGTGGAATGGGTGGTTTGGGCGGACGAGAGCACGAAGATTCGGAAATGACACCACTCGAGATCGGAATGTATTTCCTACTAGCCGTATTCTCTTTCGGCATTGTTGTCTCAGTAGTTTCGTGCGTCGTTTATGCGAGCAAATTTAAACCCCAACCGAGTGATTCACCGTTGCCGAGTCTCCCAGTTCTCGGTGCAGCGAGAGCCAGAGCGGCTGCCAGTCAATTGGCAATGGGTCGAAGACCTCGTGAGTCTACGACCAACGCCCACGACTGGGTTTGGCTTGGTCGGGCGACCCTGGAACGAGCAGCCTGCGCTCCTCAACAGGTGCGTTTTTTTTCATTCAATGTAAATATACAAGAGCCATACAACTTGCCAGAAAGTTTCTCTCTACAAATCTTATCATTTCTCATTTTATATCTTTTTTTATCAATGGATTTGTAGGGATAAACTTTCTTTTCCACGGTCTGATCTGATTTCCGCATTGTTTTTAATGCACGTTCTATCCAGGCCGATTAAAGTAAAAATTGCAATTTTTTTCAATGTTTTTTTTTTTTTTCATAAGGGCATAGCAAGTAAATTTGATAATCAAATATTTTTTTTGAAAACGATTATTACCCGCCAGCATTCACAGGATATAATGAAATGCAATTTCGAATAATTCGTTCGAGCAAAATGAAAATAATAAGTACACTTAATGGTACGTTTATTAATTTTAGTCTAACTGGTTGAAAATATTCGAGTGCTTTGTATCAGGATCCGAATCGTAAAAATAAGTGGAACTATAATCTGAACGTTATACTAAAGGGAATTATCAATGTTTGTTTTATGATACAGGTTCGAGTAACTAACAATCCATTGGCTGGTGAGGAAGAAGTAGATCCGATGTTAGCGGAAATCGGCACGAGTTTCGACAATCCAAATCACATAGAATTACCAACAGCAACGAGACCTATCGGTTGGACGGCGAGCGTAGTACCAATCGATACGACAACTTACTGCAAAAGAAACAAAGGAACACGAGGTTTGGTCAGTAAGCCGATCAAGGGAACCTCGGGCAAATCTCACAGTAATGCGGGTGTGACGGCCAACGTAACTCAGCGAAACGGGTAAATTTTTAACCTTTTCAACTCGCACACTCGTGTGAAATGCAGAATCATAAGCGATCGAATTATGTGGCAAATTCCTCTCATTCCGCACTAATGCCATTAATTATTCTTGCGTCTATTAAAAGTTTCAATTGAGATATTAATCCGTGAATCCTCCATTGCATTTTACTGAATTTGAAAGTTACGACGAGGTTGAAAATGACCTAGATGTTCTCATTATTATCAAATGTTTATCTTTCACGAAAATAAGGCTTAATTGTGCACCGTTCTTTGCGTTTTCTGATAAAGAAGTGAACGAATTTGGTAAAAATTTTAAATAAAAAATAGTTTCGAAAAAATAGAAAAAGGAGTTTTTCACCGTTTTTTTTATCTCGTCGTTGGGAATAGATTGATTATTATTATTTATTGCATTGTTTTATTATAGAAATGAGGAAGGATCTACATCGGATGTACCACCGCCTTTGCCACCCCATGGAATCCCCGCTGCAAGTTCAGTGACGATTCCATCAGCGAGCAACGGTAACGAAGATTACAAGCCGCCAGTACCACCGCACAGAAACACGGGGGTAATGGTCAGACCTCCAGAAACGCCGAAGAAACACCACAGAGCATCGAACGGTGGGCATCACAGTAACCATCGTCATATTAAGCACCATCACCATCATCACCACCACGCGAAAAATCCTAGCAAAAGTAAGCAAGTAGTAACGGCTGGGGTTTCGTCACAAGTGAACGAAAATCCGTGTATTACTGAAACGGAAAGCGAATTCGTATTGGGTCAGAATTCGCAGGACGACAAAACGACGAAAGATGGAAAATCAAAGGAGATTAAGAGAGCAACGATAATCGGTAATCCAATGTTTTCTTCGTCATCTTCGTCATCCTCTTCATCATCGTCATCATCATCGTCGAGTCACGAGACCGAGGAGCCTGTCGCAATGGATGATCTCAATCTAGACATGGATTACAATCAGATTATGCAATATTTCGATAATCTGAAGGAATCTAACGCCTAGAGCATCTCGACGTCGTTCGATTGTGGGCGATTCGGTTGAACTGATGAAAAGATTCCCAGGCCCGGTGCAATCAAATATTGTTCCTAACGTACTCCAACCCGAAACATTCCCTTCCTACTTCATCCGTCACTACAAATTTGCAATATTTCCCGGGATACTTTTCCTTCGACATATGAACGACGTCGAGAAAACGCCATTGTACACACGCGGAGATCATACGTTTGCGATTCGTCGAGTCTCGAGAACGAAAAAAAAAAAAAAAAAAAAAAACAAACAAACATACTAACAAGTAACAAAGAAAAAATGCGAGAAAACTTCCTAAAGTCCTTCCTTCCTTCCGCGAGCGCATCTTCGATCGCTAACGGAAGGATAGTATTTATAATCCACGAGATATTGTACCGACAGAAAAAAATCTTTCCGATTTATCGGAAATCGCAAAGATTGAAATCGTATATTCGGTCAAAGATATACATACATCTTATTTCACGTATGCTCCGAAAAAGTCGTGGAATGCTTTACGTAAATATATGTAAATTAGATTGATGCAAACAATGATTTTTTTTTCTTCAATATTTATTTCGTGCAGTGCCTCAAGATATTAACGAAGCACAAGTCGATTGATGATTAAATGCCAAATGAATGTCAGTCATTTTAATGGAGTGGAACGAAAAAAATATTTCTAGCAAGAATTTAAAAAAAACGCCAGAAAATACAGGATCAATGGGCTTTCGTTGTGGAATTGTGACTCCAATTTTTTCAGACAATCATCATTTTCGATTGCAAAATTTAAAAAAGTTGTGAAGTTATTCATTGTTACATCGAATTTAAAAAAATTGGAGAATTAATTGAATCTCATGCCCAAGCTAAAATTCCTAGTAACTCACTCGATGTTTTGATATAATTTTTTTTTAAATCCTTTTTATCGTACTCCATTAATAATTTTGAGTTCGAGTGGCATTCCACAGTTAATCGCACTTCATTCAAAGTCAAAGATACGAAACAATATTTGAAACTTCTTAAAATTGAATAATGGAGCCTATTATTCAGTAACAAGATTTTCGTTTCATGTGAATCTCAGTAAATAAATAAACGGCTGCATGTAAATGGGGAAAAGAGTAAAAAAAATACATTTTGCATCGGTCTAATGTGTGTGTATGGATGAGTGTGTGCGTGAATGTGTGTGTGCGCGCTCGCGCGCGTGTGTGTGTATATATACAGGATTTTCCTTCGTCTGTCCGGGCGAATATTTTCCGAAATATCTGTTCGAATTGAAAGTTACACCGTTTCGAGGCTGAAATATTGTCGGAATACTTGTTGTTTACGTTTCCTTTGTTTCTTCATCAAAAGTAGTCTGTCGTTTGATAGAAAAAAAATCCGTATTTTTTTTCAATTGTAACTGATTTAAAACGACGTTCTTAATCGCTGGCAAAATTTTATATCGATCAAGAGTTTAAAGCTTTAGATAACTATTAACGGTGGCAAATGATTATTACTTTCTAGTGTCAAGTTTAAGTTCAAAAATTAAAAAATTTAAAATTCTTCGTAAAATTCACTCTTCAATAAACAAAAAAAGAAGAAAAAATCATTCGGTTTCTCTCAAAAATTCAAGTCATCGCGAAGTCGGAAAACTCTGTCAGCCACACAAAACTTGTGTTATTCGATAATAACACAGTAGCATTCGAAACACTGTGACTTATATTTTTCGGACAACATATATTTCGAGAAATATTTGCATGGAATGGGCACAACGGGACGCCCTGTATGTACATATATATATTCTAGTCAGCTTCCTAGCAGCACTTAACTTGACGCGAATGTTAACGACTTTAACCCTTCACTGGTAATTAATTTAAAATTCGGTGCGACAAGCGGCACACTTACGAATATGATAACGCATTTGTGTGTAAAAAATGAAATTCACCTTGGTTCCCACATACACACACACGCACGCACAATTACACACACAGGGTCATTGGTGCCTCGGCGTATCCTTTTCAGTATGGACTAAGCATAACTATTGCTAGTTGAATGAAAAACTAGAGATCACATGTTCGATAGTTTTTTTTATATGTTTCAATGACTCCGTTTTGTTTTTCAATATTCAAATGATGAAAAGAACACATGTTTTTCTCAATTTTTGTGTTCTGATAATGAATTACAGAATCTTGATTATTGTTGAATGTTCTGTTAAACTTTGGTGAAACAAAGAAGTTGAGACAGAAAGTTACACGTTTTGTAAATTTCAACAAACAATTGGCATGTGGTATCAAAATTTTTCGGAAAATTATCTTTTCATTACTGTTCATCGATGAACAGGTTTCAATTCAAGTATATACAGTTTGTTACCAGGAATAACGATGATTATTCGAGAGGATATTCGACAATGGGACTATAATACTTCGCACTGGTTCCATTTGCAGAGAAATAACGTCATGAAAGAAGTTCAGAAATAAAAATATCTCAAAGGCTTATTTCGAATTTCGAAACATGCATCTAGCATGTTTCTATTCTATCTAGAGATTATATTATCTAGAAGCGATGCGTCTAGGTACCATTGATCCAGGATTTCGAACGATACCGTTCAAAAGTTTGAAAGTATTCTAAAACTTCGATCAATATATCTTTCATTAATTTACAAAGAGTTGTACAATCTTGAAATCACTTTAATTAATAAATAATTATTTTCTAAATTAAGTTAAATACGATGAATAGGTTCAAGAACCTAATGATAATTTATATAAATTGAATAACGTAATCGAAAGAAGGAAAAGTACAATAGATTTTGCAAAATAACTTAAAAAATATAAATAAGTTTTCGAATATTTATTTATTGAAGAATTTTGTCGTTTTGTTTTTTGTGTGAACGTGTCCAATTTGTTTTATATCGTACAGCAGCAACATCTGTCAATAATATAGATGCTACAACGCACGAGGAAGAAATTCTCTGCCATAATGTAAATAATACCTGAAAACGATAGATCGATTCCAAAACCGAGAGAAATGTCCAAACTTTTGAACGGTAGCGTATAATATATATCCAAGAGAATTGAAAAAATTAATTTGAGGTTTGAAAAATTGGTGGTGAAATGTTGTCGATCCCCGTGTCTTCTCCGACTGACAGCGTTGAGTGTTTGAGTGTTCAAAAGAACTCAACCAGAAAATGTGTTGCTAATCAAGTAAAACAAAAAAGGGTGATAAATTATTTTCGCCGAGCGAATGTAATCGTAAAGTTTTAAGCAAAGCACTTTATGCTTGTCGCAGAGTGAGCTCCCAAGCAGTCAGAACTGTGTAAAAAAAAAAAATGACATAATCATGAAATCTCGTAGCTTTTTTTACAAACCATTAAAACGAACGAATCCTTTCTCTCGGTCCTTTCAAACCGCTTTTCAAAAGTATAAAATTTCAATGATTAAGAAATAATAATTTATAGTATTTAAAACGATACTCGCTCTTGCAAGCTGTGCTGTTGGAAGCATATCTCCGATTATGACAATAGCGCAATAGATTACGAAGCCGTCACATCAGCCATAGAAAAAGAGATAATTAAGAGTTAGAGAAGAATAAGATGAGGTTTCAATTATATAATATCAATGTCGATCGATCAGTCGATATAAAGACTATAAATGTCAATATATATCGTATATTTTCTACCGTCAGCTAAAATGCTACGATATCATAATACACACACACACACACACACACACACACGTAAAGACACACACCCATACATATACACACACGCATATACAAATATATATAAATACATATATACATAAAAGTTTAAACGTGCCAGCACAATTAACTTTACCAGTCCTGGGTTAAAGTGTCAACCTCGGTATTCCCTGTAGCGTGAGTTTTTCGTTAATGAGAATTACTTTGCGAATCAATGAAAACAGTGTTCTGGGGTTATACATAAAAAGGAACTGGAGAAAGTTTGAAATCGTTTTAACACGAACTTGCGTTATCAGAAATACTCTATAGTTTACGTTCGTAAAGATATTTATTCGATTGACTGCGACGTCATCAAGTTTGTAAATTTTACTTTGTAAGATTTTGTACATATATTATAGTTACGCAAATAGTACAAGGTATACCTATAACGTATTAATTATTGTAAATGTATTATCAGCGCGAGCGTGTGATGAAATGGGAGAAAAAAAAGACAGGAAAAGAAAATAAGAAACAGGTTTGTGGTCGCCATGCTATTATTGACCATATTCGTTAAATATGTTGCTTCGATCGAATAAGACTTCACAAACTTGCGAGAATTCATATCGAAAACGATCGGAATTCTGGCGATTCATTATTGGGCTATGAAAACTATACATTAGGGTGAAACGAACGAACAAACTGAAAAAATTGTATGAACTAAAATTCTAATTGTGTAAAAATGTTGTGTTCATGCCGCCTCCGAGTGATATAATTCTGGAATTTTACACCACAGCATTTATAAAACAAGAATCAACTATGTTTATGTTTATATTTAATTTATTACCAAAAATACAGTGTAAAAATACGTAAAAACAAAAATAATTCTGGAAATAGCACATTTTTTCCAGTTTCGATCATTGAAAATCTACAAATTTATGCATATCCTTTAATTTTTGAAAATACGGATGGAAAACTTATATCGGCTCACTCGCAAGACTAAAATCGAGCAAAATTATCACGGAACACGGCACTTTTGATGTTTAGAAGTTACTTTTACGAATAGACATTTTCTCGGACGGTCCTGCTACACGTACACGAATGAAATACACGAAATAATCCCTCGACGCGTTGATCTTTCACTTTGAAAATAAAATATAACATACAATAATAACGAATGTCAGTGTGCCGAAAATATTTGCAAGTGCACCGAAGATTGTCTCTTCGAGTCATACTTTTACCTCTAAACCAACAAACGTTGCTTCGTAGCCGAATGTTTTGACACCTCATGGCTATTGGCGATTTCCGAATGATCTCTTATTACACAAAGCGAGAGCTTTCTCAAAGACGCGTCGAGGTTTCCACGAATGATCGAGCGAAAAAATAAAACTAACAAAAAACACTGATCGATATATATAAAAAAATTAAAAGACGAGTAATTTAAGATCCAAATGCTGACGATTAATCCTCAAGGAAAAGAGAAAAAGGGAGGTACCGGTACGAGGAGACTAAGCATGTAGAATGTAAGCATCTATCTAGAGCTTGTATGGAATACATTTCATAAGTACCTTTAACCGTAATTTACATGTTTAGCGCGCCATTGTAGGAAAATTAACGTAGCGGAGCATATGTAGTGGTATGAACCTGTGAAAAAAAAAGTAAGAATTAAGACAGAAAAAAAGGAAATGGCACGTAAAGGATACAGCGATAATTAAGCGCGATAATGATTAAAACGGAGCGGCTCGATTACACAGAGATTATGAGTATTCGAATGAAAAACAAATCCGTATAATTGTTTGCAGAACAATTGTAACGAGTGATTTGACAAAGTTTCAAATTCCCATTCGTATAAGTAACCTCCGGAAGAAAAATTTTCGTTTTCGAAGCAACTTATTCGTTATCGTTTCATATTTGAATACGAAGAAAATTTTCTGTCGTGTTTCTTTTATTTTTCATTCGAAGTATGCCCATTTCTGATTCAACGGTGTCGACGTTACAGTAAAAAAAAAAAAAAAAAAAAAAAAAAAAAAAAACAGCAACCCCTTGACAGGGAACCGTTTTTGTTGAAATAGCAGCCTACACAAATCGTCGATATGTTTGCCCATCTCTTGCCATCAACATTCTAGTCGAATACTTAAAAAATAAGATTAAACGTTAATACAAATAGCCTGAGACTGCGGGATTAATAGCTTGTCGCCGGTATCCGGAGATCAAACTTGGCAACGCGTTTTTATTAAATACATACATTTTTGATGGATCCCCAAAGTAACAATCGACTCATCAAAATTTACGTTAATTAAATATTTCGTTCGCTGTTATTGTCATTTCGTCGATCCATCTAAGATTTATTTTTCGTTCGAGTTACTGACTTTAAGGACTTTGTCGTGCGACAACTCAAAACGATTCGGTTTTTTTTTAACATTGGTTAATTGAGAGTGGTCAATTTTAAGGTGCATGATTGTATTAAAATCACTACGTTTTATACATTGCGTTAAAATTACTTATTTTATCTTGTAATTATAGAAAAAAATTATCAGCCATTTGTATTGAATTACGTCCCCATGAAAAGGAAATATCTGAATATTTCGTTTAAATCCAATTCAGATCGTCTCTCGTTAATTTTGTCTCGCCCCTGAGAGCACGACAACGTCCTTGATAATAAAATAATAAAAACGTAAAAAACGAACGCAGCATCAGGCCCATTTTCTCCATCAAATTCTCCCATCCCTAAGTTTTTTTTTGCCAATTTCCTCAATCTTGGCAACTGAAAAATCATTCAAGCGTATATGAGAAAAGAAAAACACTAAGAAATAACAAAATAATATCACTAATAATAAATTAAATAAAAAGTCTACAACCATCTGCCGCGTTTGTTATTAAACTTTCGCTTAGAGATGCACTCTGTCTCCTCTACCTCGTTGTAGCATATGTTATGTATACCTCGCTAATATAACATTTTCCAGTGTATAAATAACCAACGGTGAAAAAAACCATTCTTTTCTTCACCCCTTCTTGAATCATCACGAACGTCACAATCCCCTTGCCTTCCTTATTAATGACTCTATAAATGGGCGTTTATTATCAATCAATCGACGCGTTATCTGCTATACCTTACATATATATATATATCTATATTTTGTATACCTTTTGCTCTCTCCTTTTGACTTCGTTACGCGCCCCCCACTCATTCTCCTCAAAATCTCGCGATTTTTCCACACAATAAAATTTCAAATTAAATCGCAAAATGAGATATATCACTCGCAAATATCTACGTGAATGAATTCATATATGAAAGGCTGTTCACGAATTCATTGGTCACAGACAAATTCAGTTGTAACTCAGGTAATTTGCACACGAAATACCCATACACCATACGGTTTGCTCAGGGTTCAAGAAGCTATTTAAACTTTTATATTTTTTACTCGAGTCAATAGCACACATGTGTATCTAAGCTTTTGAATATCTCTCTGAAATCATTTTTTATCGTAAGACATTTTCTTTCTTAAATGCATCTATTTTTGTTTCGTGTTAAGAAGTGAAGATATTCGGTAGTGGAATTACTTTGGAGTAACGACAAGTTTTTCTGATATCTGATGAATTTTTCAAAATTTTCTATACTTTGAGAGCTTCTGACTTCTGAAAATACAGAAGTTACTCAATTTTTGAACCATTAACAATGAGACAGTCACACATATGTATACTTCGCTTGCAAATTAGCTCACTCATCAATTGACTGTTTGATCATGAATTCGTGAACATTCTGTGTGAACGTATATTTGGGCTTGAGGACTCAAAAAATTGCGTTATACGACGAATATTATATCATACTCCGTATCAATCGATTGTATCAATATATACATTCATGTATTTGTATACAGGCCCTCTCATTTTGATTTTTGCATGGAAATATCGAGTATTCGTTGTTGGGTGAAATTTCCGAAACATGCTGTTTCGAGACGAGAATAGTATGACGAATGAAGAGAGTTGAAACTGAAAAATCAGCTTTACAGTATAGAAATAGGGTACAATCTTGATTTTTTTTTTTTTTTTAATTTTCAGTGAGCAAATGTAAATTTTCGGGAAAAGGAAAGAAAATTTTGTATGTTATACAAGAGACTTCGTTTCGGCTGATGAAAATTTTGTGCTCAGTGAAAATCACAGAAATGCAAAGTTGCCTTCATTCTATTTTTGTAATGTTAATCTTTCAGTTTTAACTCTCTCCGTTCGAGAGCACGAGAATTCTGATAGTGGAGCCGGGTTTCTGAGATTTGAAGACGATCTGCGTTTTTTTCTTTCAATTTTGAAGGTGCTGTTGGATTTCTGACTTCATCAATGTCGCACTTGAGACCGTTTTAGTTCTTCCGACACTCAATATCACGGACAATATGTTTCTTCCATCTTTGCCGGAATGACTTTGGACTTGGACGCAGAAATGGAGTTGCATTCGGGTAATGAGAAATATTGTGCCGATTCAATTATCCACTTTATGTCAAGGACTTTGATGTCCAAGTCCAACAATATACTTCAATCGAGTAGACAGAAAAAAAATATTTTCTTCATGTTCGGCCCGAGAGAAAATGCAATGTACATGATCAATGAATTGCTCGAAAAAAGCTTGAGGAAACACCAAAAGCAGAAAAAAGAAATTTTCTTCCAAAAAAAGCTTTAAACACCATGAAATCTCAAATATTTCCATCGTCAGAACTCTTGTGAACATAATGCGATGATATCTCCTGGAAACAGTAAAAAGATTATAACGATTTTTTAAAAAGAAAATTATTCAAATGAAATTTGTGTAAAATGTCGAATATGAGTTGGCCTGTTGATACGTAAATGCTTGAAAAAAAAAAAAAGGAAAACACCCAAACAAAATGAAGATTATATTTGTAGAACCCATTAGTATATGGAATGCTTGAAAAAATTAAAAAAAAAAATAAAACATTGTACGCGGCGCGTCCGTATCGTGAAGACACTCGGAAAAAAAAACCGCTTGCTAAATAACTGAAAATAATAAGGAATCATATAATCATTCCGTCGATGCAATGTCATTGAACGCACATTACGTCAAACCCGTGACGGAAACCAGAAAAGAGATTTAATGAGAATATAGCAGATGAGAGATAAACGAATATTATATGCTATTCGTATAAGGACAATTGGCACAAAAAAAAAAACAACTAAACCATTGTCAACCTTCGTCCACATAATTATCATCAAATTATCAAATCGTCACCCTCCTCTAATACGCTGCATAAGTATTAAGATACGACTGTCGCCTACTGAATGTACAATATGTAGTATTTACCTGTTGTTACCACCAAACCGTCATCAAAGATATTTAAAAAAAAAAAGGAAAAAAAAAATGTAATTGTACCATATATCGGCATGGGGTTGTGTTTCTTGATCCCTGTTCAATCCAATCATCAATCGTCCATTTCCCGTTTTACAGATCCTCCGTCTTTACTCCAATCTCAAGATTTTTCGATCGAATGAAAGTTATTCAATCTCTTTTTCACACTTTGTAAAATTTGGAAATCGAATTTGGTATGCAAATACGTCTAACAAATATAGAGCGTAAGGTAGTTAATCATTCTTAATGGTTGGTTATTTTTTTTCAAATCTATTCAAATGAGCAAAAGGTGGAGTATTGCACTTTCAGGTTCAAATTCACAGCTGTGACGAAAAGTCAGAGCGATTCGAACGTTTTTATTGAGTTTAAAAAAAAATTGAATAGTAGTAAGTTCAACAAAGACAGCATTTTTTTTGACAAAAAAATGGAAACAGAAAATCGATAATCCTCTTGTAATAAAAAATTTAATTTTCGATGACAATTTTTTTTGTGCAGAACTTATGGTTTCCAAGTTATCGCAACTTGAGCCCACAGGAGCACGGGAAATTGTCGAAAATTAGAGTAACTTTGGATATTTGCAAAATATGATAAATTAAAAAAAGATCAGAGCTTGACAATGCGAATGTGAACTGAATATTCCTATTTGTTTCTCGACGTAAAAAAATGCACAATGAAGTCAGACCTGTTCAATTTTTTTCAGCAGAACACAGGGAGCAGATTTAAAAATCGTCTAAAATTTTCTTGGTTTTCTCCGATATCGTTGATCTCAAACAGGGTCCGAAGGATTCCATTTTCCAAATGTCTCATCCGACGAGTTGTGATTCTTGACATGCGCTCGATTCACTCAAGTGAATAAAGGGGAATGAAACATTTTCATATCCCGATCTTGCCTCTTTTTTCTCCTCGTTTTCATCGATTCGAATTCGAAGATTCATCTAATATCAAATTACGACTTTAAGGCGAGCATCGTTCGAATGGAACGAGATTCGTTCATTCTTCGTTAACAGAGCCAAAAGTTTTCGAGAATAAAAAAACAAACATTCATCCGATAAAAGTCGATATATTAAGATAAAAATCACACTCTGGAGTTTCTTTACATCGATTCAGTGACGAAGCAATAATAAATAGTCGTAGTAGTATTTCGACATGTTTATTATATACAAAAACTTAGAATCGAGTAAACGTTACTGAAATTACCGATGTTTGCCAAACCATAATCTGTCTACCGGTGAAATCCAGTTGTGACAGCCGCCCATATTATTTTGAATAATATACTTCAGTGTCCAAGGATTCATATTAGTCTCCTCCAATCTCTTCTCTTCGTTTCTCATGTTTTCGAGCATTTCGTGACTGAGGGCCATCGCTTTGAATGGTAATTTTGCAGCTATTTCTTCAAGCCATCTCTTAATCTCGAAAAATTGACAGTGACCGCCAACCTCAATTATAACGCGGCCGGCTTTGATTGGTGTGACGTAATGATCTATAGCTCCTTTTCCGCCACCCATACGTTGTCCTTGTCCCTATAAAACGTGCATGAAACACACAACGTTATGAAAAATTCCTTGATTTGCAGTTTTCTAGTGCGGTAAGGGCGTTCCCATTCGTTTGGATTGTTCAAATAGTGACAAATTGATAAAAAACTAGCTTTTCACAAATACAAAGTTGCAGCATATTTTTTCGACTCTGAATAAAATTGGCGTTTTTTATTGTTTTTCATTCTACTTTTGACAGGAACTTTTGTCCCAAACATGTTTCTCAAATCCTATTTTATTCGGGGTGTTGAGCCTCTGGTAAAAATTTGAAGACAGACCACACAGAAAAATCACGATTCGTATTAATTACGTATTTCTCTAAGAACTTTTTGATAACGACATTTCATGAATGATGAGAATATTTGTTTTAGGAATTTAAAAATTTCTTTCACAACTTCTTCTCAGCTAAGAAAGTTCAACTTCCTAGAATTGGCGCTTGCATGCTTACTAGAAAGAATTGTAGATACACTTTTAGGGAATCCAATGAGTCTCTTTGAATACAGAAACTTTTGTTGCAAATACTTTTTTGTCCGATGCTTATATTTGGAGGAAAACATGCACCCAAAATAAAGAATGTTCTTTTACCTTGCGAGTAACTGGCTGCCACGGAGCATCAACTCTCCACATTCCAAACATTCTTTTTGTATCGATATTTCTTCCAAGCGTGTTACGAATCATCTCAAAGTGTCCGTGTCTGAGTCTTCCGCCTCCAGTTGCCTTAATTCATTATAATTTTATACAGTTTCTGCGCATTTAGTTTCACTATCACTACAACAAGAGCTCCCTACTTTCTCAGGTGTTTTTTTTTTCTTCAATGCTTTTACATGCATTTTTTTTTTAATTTACATTATTTTATTTTTTTTTTTTAATTTACATTATTTGAGAAAGACAATGAATCATAAAAAATGCCAACAGTTCAACTCCTCTTCGTAACTCAAGAAAAATGTGAAAAAGGAAAGTTTTGTCAGTTCTGGCAGAAAAAAAGTGTGTCGAAGTTCTGGCTTTGATAGGTCATAGATTCGCTTAGTTGAACCAGAATTATCTGTGTTAAATTTTTTATGAGTTTGGAGAAAAAAATGTCTCCACTTGGGTTCCGAAGCGATACCAAATTTTTAATTAAATATTCTACATCATACAGAAAAAGGCCACTGCGATCAGTAAAAATGTTGTCTACTGCAAAATGAATTGTCAACTTTTTGGTCAAATAAAAGATAATAATTCCAATTTGAATCTAGTGCTAGTATAAAAAGCAGAAAATTTTCATAACCGAACATTGAAGAAATAAGGCTAATATTGATTGGACTTACTATGATACCAAATTGCTTGTGAACAAAATCTGTATGGAATTGTTCAGGTCCTCGCATATATCTCAACCTCTTTTGCATTTTGAACGGCCTCAAATTTGGTGGATATTGTGGTACTTTTTCGATGATCCTTAGCTTAGCTCGTTCCGGAAATTCAACCTCTAAGAATAATCGATACAAAGTTATCTCAAGTTTTAAAAAATTTCTTTATTTTTATGACATCATTTGCTCACCTGGATATTCAGGTGGTGGTTTGAAATTCTTCAAACCTGCTGTTTGTGTGATAACCACTGGCATCTTCCCTGCAATTTACCCCAATTAATATACAATTACTTATAATTGAAAATATAAAATTACAGTCACTGGACCATAAAAAAAGTTCGTCTTCATTCATTTTCAACCTTTGTCATTATGAAAACGTTTATAAGCAATGACTCTTAACCCTGCTAAAACCCATTGGAGACAAAAGGCTGGTTATTATTTCATTTGAATGCAACATTTATAAAAGAAAAACTTTGGCCACAGGCTCATTATGAATGTAGGTAAAAATAGTTCAGCATTTTAAGTGTGTCATGCAATGCTGTATGGAGGAACGTACATTCGAATAAACAATATCATTATGATAGCTCCAATACACGAGCTTTTGAACGAGATGGGTAAAATATCCGTCAAAAAATACCACAGCAAATGCCATAGGCTCATCCCGCTACATAACCTATGAAAACATATGAGTTTATGAATATGTCTTACCAGGCAGAAGTGCACGGAAATTAATATGTCGAATAAACATGATTATTATTTGTTTCCAAGCGCTTACTGAAGAAACGTTTAATTAATAATAAGAATATTTATTCTGAACTTGTTGATTCTAAGGATTCTAAGCCGGATTTTGGGAAGAGCACCGAGCACCTTCCTCTACACTGCAGCAGACTGCAGCACTTTACAACTATACAGCATATCTATATATACAGTAATTCAGTGAGTTGAGAGTTGAGAGTTGGGGTCGTCACAAGTGCCAGGGAATTTCTTGTCTGTTGTCCGTTATCATCGTTGACTAATAAAAATGGAATTATTATTACTCACAGAAGATGCAGGAAACACGGTTCCATCTGGTTCCAGCCCCGGCTCCAGCAGCTCTCATTTGTTAATGTTAAATAAATCATTCATAGACGATAAAAATCCGCATTTCATGTAACCTTCTATTTATTTCCAGAACAAATAAAAACATTAACGTTTTTATAAATTCATATCTCAATGAATTGGTCGAAGGGACATATGTAACTTTTCTGATTCAACATTGATCATTCGATAAAAGAATTAACTTTTTATTAATGTATATAGATGTGATTTTTATTATCGACTATGGTAATATCGTTCAGGGTCGTGAGGGTCATTTTTTATAACCTAAAAACCTGATGGGATGGAACCGATGGAACATTAACAGACAGCTTCAAATGCTTGAAATGCAAACGAAAATAATAAGATGATGTGTGAAAATTTTGCGTTGTGAGAATAGTTGAACTCAATATAATTAAGTTCTCCAGACAAGGAGAAATGCGAGTTGATATGGAAATTTCGAAGAACGATAATATATTATTACAAGATGACAGTTTATGCAGAGTTTGTTTGTCAACTGGTACAGAAAACAAATGCATTTTTACCAGCCACGCGAGCTTCGCAAATTATCAATTGACGAACGTATGGAAAAAATTACAATTCTACGGTGGTATCAAGGTATGTAAGGTTATTTCGCATGATTTTCAACAACAAAAGAATTCATTTTAACAAAACAAAAACCTTCATTGTTCAGGTGAGTCAAACCGATGGATTTCCTTCAAAAATATGCATTAAGTGTATTTCCATATTACACGTTGTTGAAGAATTTCGAAGACAGTGCCAGAGAAGCGATAAGAAATTGAAGGCACTGAGAGAAAAAGAAAAAAATAAAAATCTTGAAAACAACAAATCGAATGAGATTCACAGGGAAATAAAATTTGCTGAAAAGGCTGAAAAGAACTCTGGACAGGGCATTTCTCAAGACCCAAAATTAATTGAGGTTGAAAAAAAAATGGAAATAAAAAGAATAAATCATGGAATTTCGAGAACTGTGGCTGATCAGTGGGAATTTGAGTTGATGGAAGCATCCAGTCCAAAGAGTATTTGCAATCCTTGCAAAGCTGTCGTCAAGAAACCAGGAACTTCAATTGATGGTCAATGTTTGCATAATGTGGCTGGAAAAATTCAAAATTCTAAATCTGGGGCGGAGGAAAATGCTGTATCAAAGACGCAGAACAAACTGTGTAAACGTTTGCTCAATTTTAGGAGAATAACTTCGATGGAAAATTTGAAAAAGTATAAAGAGAGACAGAGAAGATATGTGAAAAGAACAAAGTTCGGTGAGAGCAGGGAGGATATAAAGAACATGAATAATTGCAAAAACTCAACTCAGCAGTTTCTTCAATCAGACTTCAAAAACTTGCGCTATAAATGTACGAAATGTTGCAGAACTTACGAGAGCAAAAAACTGTTGGAAGAGCATCAGTCGAGTCACGATCTCAAGAGACTTGGCCAATCCGTAGAATTTCTGGGAGACTCCAAGTCCCACAAATCAAACAGCAAGTTGAAACCTTCGATATGTAAAATCTGCAATAAGATATTCCGGAAATCTCTTACTATGGTCAGACATTTGCACGTGCATAAGAGAGAAAATCCCAGAGCTGTGTATGCGATTTTGAAAGAAATGAGGGATGAAAGAAGAAGAAACGACGAGTCCATTTTTTACAATGAAAACATCGTTGGTCCAGAAATGTCAGAAAAAGTCGGTCGCAGTGAAAATCAGAAAGAACTCACGAGAGACTGTCAGACCATGTCTGGAAAGTCGAATATCTTCGTTAGTAGAACAAACGATGCGAAAATCACGATGAAGTTTCGAGCTGAGGAGATTCTGGAAACATCAGAAATTCCCTGCGACGATAGATCAGCGATAAAATTGATAAACACTTGGATTCGTGAAGAATTGGACTCCGACAACGAGGGAAAAGGTTTTCAGTGCGATAAGTGCAACAAATCGTACGTAACGAAAAAATCACTGTTGAAACACGAATCGAAGACGCACAAAGAGTCTTCTCGATGCGAAGTTTGCTCAGAAAATTGTATTTGTAACATGAAAACTTTGGAGAGTGATAAAAATGTCGAAAAATCGGAAGAGCATCGTTGCAACGAGTGCGAAAAGACTTTCGAGCAGGAAAATAAGCTTGAGAAACATCGAAAAATTCATAAGCGTGAAAAAGAGCAAGTGGACAAAGATTTCAAGCGTTTTTTATGCCACATTTGCAGCAAAACTTTTAGACATAATACAGGCTTGATGTTTCACATGAGAACTCACACGGGCTATAAACCTCACGTGTGTAAATATTGCGGACGTGGATTTACCTCCAATTCCAATTGCATTAATCACGAACGTACTCATACCGGGGACAGACCTTTTGTTTGTCACTTTTGCAGCGCAGCCTTCGCCAAATCTTGCACTCTCAAAGCCCACATAACGACTCATACCGGCGAAGCTAATTATCATTGTAAAACTTGTGGCAAATCGTTCAGGAGACTGAAATATTTGAAAGAGCACAGATTCACTCACACCGGTGAAAAACCCTATGCCTGCAAAATTTGTGGCACCGCTTACAGTCATTCGGGCAGTTTATTCGTTCATGAGAAAAAATGCAAAGCTCAACACAATGGTTATTCAGGGGTAATCCAACATTTCTCCGATGGAAAGACAGCTCTTTACCGGTCCAACTTGGCAAGCGATGCTCCAATTTTAGCCATCCAAAACGTCAGTGAAGTTCCTGAAATTACAAATGAGAATAAAATTTTCATCGACAACATTCAGAGAACCGATCATATCAATGATAATCTTCACTCCAGTCACTTCAGCTTGCCTACAAATTCTACAAATTTTTTAAACATTGGCCATATTTATCAGTCGTGAAACATAGTACAGAACGTGGGGAGCTCGTCCACAAGGGACGATAAACATTCGATGAAAAAAAGAAGTTTTTTAATTCCTTAGAAATTTATATCCAAAAAGCTTCTGTGATAGAAATTGTAATTTTCACTTTCTTTTCGATGTCGTATTTTATGAAACAATATTATTATTTGAACAATCCATTTATGATCTATTTACATTTCGTAAAAAAATAGTAAACCGTTGAAAAATAAGATTCCACTCTTTTTTTCTCCATATTTCACTTTGTGATTTGACAATCGCTTAGCAATCCCGAGATCAATTCGTCGTGATAAATTTATACTGAAAAAGTATTTTTGAAAGAATGTAGTTTCGGATTTAACGAGAGAGTTATTTTCAAAACAATTTTATGTATATCGTTGACATTGTGAATTTTCAATACAATTTTTCTGTATGTTAAAGACTGGTGTTTTTATTTTTCTTCCTTTATTCCCCATTGCACTCGAGATGAATTGTACTCGAATCGAAAAGTCCATCATTACTGACCATCTGAGAAATAACTAATCGATTGAATTATACTGATTCGTGATGAAGTAATTTTTGGTACAATTTCGTTGATGAAAACTGTGTAAAACAGCGAAAAGTTTTGAAAAAATGAGAACATAAACTCGGCAACGCGATCGACACCAGCCCTAATCTTTCCTCTAACATAAAATGGTCCTCGTGCGTGCGATAACGAACATTAATTATACACTTTTCTATTCGTATTTTGATACAGAAGAGAATGGTGTCGATAAAAAATTTCGATGAAATGGAAAAACCAAGTTTTTCTACTGAAGAAATTGGCGTTGTTGAAATTTTCGCTCCACTTGAAAATTCATAGATAAATTGGCCAAATAAATAAGAAGCTAGTTGCAAAAAGCATAAAAGATTTTAAATATTCAATTTTTTCATATTATTAATTTGTAAACTGCTCGGATTATCCGTTGCCGGAAATCATAGATCTCAATCAAGGCTCAGACGTAAAAGTCCCATAATTCGTATTTTGTATTTTAGTCATGCGAGATGATAGCCAAGAGCAGGCCAGTGAAAGTGCCACCATGCCCCACCTAGGACACGTTCGAATCGGAACTCGTGCATCTTTCGTTCTCTCTCTTTCTCTTCCTCTCCGTCTGTCTTTTTATTCACTATATGCGGAATAGGTGGTACAGAACCTCGGTAGAATCGTCCGAGACAAATCACTTCGAACTCTGAACGTGCGAGCGCACATGAACGAGTAGACACACGTGGTCGTGAAATAGTCTCGAACTTGTTGACGTTTTTTTCTTTTCTACAAAGTAAAAATTTCGAAAAAGTGTACGAATCGTTTGAAAGCTTAAAAGCGTTTTAAAAAAATTGGAAAGAAAAACACTGTGATTTTTCAATGAGTTAAAATATTTCTTCAATCAATCAATCTACTGAGAGAAAATTAAAAAACAAAAATATTAATTTCGTGAGACAAAAGTGGTGGTTTGAAAAAATTTTACCCAAGTGAAATTTAGTGCGTTTTATTGTTGCAAACATTTGAAGTACAAGTGGTTCGTTGTGATGCAAAAAAAATCGTTGATTATTTTCATCATGGAAATCGAACAAATTTCGTGATTGATAAATTCGAAGATAAGAAGAAAACAGTTATCGAAAAATAGTTTGGATCAAAGGCTCTTTTGAGGTCGAGATTATTCTGACCTGATCGCAGGATTAGATCATGGGGAGAGTCTTGATCGAGCTTATGGTTATCGTGGTGAGGATTTTAAGCACATTGATTCGTTAAAAAATTTATCGAAACATTTGTAGAATTTATTCGCTAACGATTAGCTGAGGAATAACTAAAGCATCGTTAATTGTCAAGAATGTTGCATTGAATGAAACCAAATGAAAAGTCGCTTCGTTTTTCACTGTTTTGAATTTTCTATTCCAAGATAAATCGCCCGTGCAACGTTGGAGAATCAAAGAGTAAATAATTATTTCGTAACGTCGATAATGACTCAGACGAATTGTAATAGAATTAGCACGGGATCTCTAATTGAATTAACTGAATAGAAACGCTATGTACGCACGGTGAATCAGTTGTCGTTTGTGAATAATTAACGAACAATTTTTTCATTCAATCGATAGATTAATCGAGGCGTATAGTGGCTCAAAAGATTCTCGTAATGTCGATAAAAATCGTTGATGCAGCGTGTACGGTGTATCAGCATCCGGATGTGTCATTGCAAAACTCGTATTATTACAATATACTCACACGCACGGGTGAAACATTAGCTCGAGATTGAGTCGAGTCCTGTCAACGTAATCGACCTTATTTTGAATAAATAAATGAATTAATGAATAAAATATACGACAATCATCATGCCTATATATCCATATCTATCTATTTGTACGTATAAACGTTTGTGTACGTGTATATTCGTATTTGGATGCGAGATGAACGAATGTGAGCTTGTACACATTGCGTTACGCATTTTAAAATCAACCACACGCGCGTGAAAGTGGTATGTATGGTAATTTTTTTTTTTTTTTTCCTTTGAGGAGAGCATGAGAACGGTTTTATAGTGGGTGTTGAACGAGAACGAGCATTGGTCGGTCAAACGAGTCGATGTTACATGGGCGTTTGTGATAATTATTAAAAAAAATTCAATTAAAAATCAGTACAATCGCCCAAATGTGTCACTACGATACGATGAATTTCATTCTTTCATCTCATGACGGATATTTTTTTTATTTTTATTTTTTTATATTTTCATTATACATAAATTTATTTTGTCCTACTTATAAAGAAGCTTCGTGAAAGTAAATTTTCTTTTCGTCCGTCTTGGAGACGAATAAATACCGAGAAAGAGAAAAAACGTGAATGAAATTTTCAAAGAATATCTCATGCGTCGGTGATTTTGCTCACGAAGATTCGATCTTCTGAAACATTTGAATAGTTACGAGCCCTCAATTTTCAGTGTTTTATAATATAGCAGTTACGTCGGGAGGCTTGGAAATGACGTTTTTAATTTTAGCTTCGAAAATTGATTATTTCCAATGGAGTTTCGTGAATGTGTGCTGAAATTGAGAATGTGCCAATTATTTTTTAACGTTCACAAATCTTCGTTCACATGTACATTGCAAAGAGTTATAAAAAATGAAAATATCATGCTCCTTGAAGAAAGAACCTTTTGTTTTTGTTCATAGCGACGATTATATGAACGTAAGACATATATTTCATGTCTTTTTACACTAAAATAACATTTTTCGACGTCGTTCGTCCAAGCAAGAAGATTGGTTCATAAGTGGTGCAGGATTAATATAAATCCAGGTGAGCTGTGGCTGATTGAGAACGTTGAGGACCACTAATAATGGAAAGATGCTTGCTGGACCAGGCAGCCAATTTTTTTTATTGTCATTTTTTTCCTTCAGCAATAATCGACCTCGTTGTTCAGTGTCTCGTGTTTATTACACATTGCAAGCAATGAGCCTAGCCTTGTCTTCGTGTACCATGTGCATATAGTGATTCACATTCAACCGAGAAGATAGTCGAGAGCACCCTTTTTTTTGCTGAAACTTGCACATAGAGGTCTCAATCGATTTGACTCATGGGAAAGACCACCTCGACGACGATCTAGGTCGACCTTTGCGTTTGTACACTTGAGGATATCGGATTATAAACGTTCGGTCTCCTTTTCGTCTCGACGACGACGTCGTAGCGTCTTGTCTACTTTTTCTATCCGTACAATCGCATTTAATTTATATTGAAGAACAAAAAGTTTTCGGAGGAAGTAAAGGACCAAATGATTCATTAACTTATACAAGCTTCGTTTTTCTATTCTTCAATTAGATCTTTCTTTCCAAAATAAATTTCACTTATTTTGATTCTTTTTTTTTTCAACATTGAAACTTCGATAGAAAACGAAGTTTTGACCTCGTTTCTATTATGAGTTTTTTTGACTGTAGGAAATTGAACTAGGGAATAAAATTACGAATGAACAGTACAACATCGACGATAAAAACTACGACTAAGAATTTTCGTATGTTTCATCAATACTGCAAATTGATTTTTAAAAGTTATTACACAAAGATATGCTGATGTCAAAAGTTTAAATTCTCAAACAAAAGAATTATTCCTTAAAAGGTATCAAGTTCTTTTTTTTTTTATTTCTCTTCTTCTCACACGTAACGCGTTACACCTTTCACTTTTTCTCAATTCTAGGATAATTTGTTTCTTCTTTTTTTTTCTTTTTTTTTTCGAGTTTTCATATTGCAACGTGCACAATTGTGTGTATTGTTTTGTACTCGCGTGCACGTAACTGCTTCGATTGTAATACAAAAAAGAGAGTAAAAGAATTTTCTTGTGACGATAATTGAACGATTGACACACTGAGATTACTCGACTGGGTCTTAGCTGGTGTTTGGTCATAAATGACATTTAGTTGGTGGATTTCCAGAACAATCTCACCGCTAACATCGTCGTACATTAACTCTCGTGTCTAATTGATCAATTGGACGATTAAACTCGTGTAACGCGTCTTGATTGTTACGTTGACGTTCCCCTTGTAATCTTCATCAAGCGATCGAACGTACAACTTGATATTATTAGTTTCCACGTGGGTTATTCCGGGGGTTTGGTAGACGGTAAGTGGGGAGCTGATGAGATTGCAGCAAAATCGATGCGTTTGGTGGATCCGAATAATTTTATTGAATAGCCATTTAATAGTCCTTTGAGTTAACGTGGATAATGAGGATTCATCAAATTCAACAAATTTTCTAACGCCACTCTTAAGAATCTAGTAACATTTAATTTTTTATAATTTTGTCGAAAAATATTTATAAAGATAATTGAAAAGAAGAAAAAAAAATGAGGATTACAATCGCTTTCATCTCCAACGTTGATAAATCGAGTTGCTAATTGTGACGAGTCATTTTGTTCGATTAATGAATTTCGAGGACGCGAGTGGAATTCCCCATGATGAATAATACTTTCTCCATTTATTGAAATGATCAGTTCGCACATTATCGAGGACATTCTCATCGTACGTGACTTACAGCCTCTATAAAATATTGTCATTCGATTTAAAGAGAGAGGAGAACGAAAAAACGTTTTCTGAAAATACCTATTTACTTTAAATTCGACAGGTGTGTTTGTTGGTGAGCTCAACAAGGGGCAATCGAGGTCAGCCTTGCGGATCTTACGGATGTCCTTATCGACCTCGATACGAACCCTTCGTTCCTGCTCCACCGGGACAAACCCCAAGATGCGCCAAGCCTGGACAAACGTTTTGCGAAGTCCCAGATCATTATCCGCAGTAAGATTAATCGTAGATATTTAATAAAAGAAGAAAAACGATTTATCGAAGCTTAGTTTCACGAATCGAAAAACTCATTTTAACAACAATTGATTGCTTACTAGTGTGAACAATAATTTTTCGAACCTTCACGTGCACCGGAATTATAAGAAAGTCAGAAAAATTGAAACATTCAGAAGTTATTAGCCAGTCCTTTGGAGAAAATCATTTCCTCATTCTTTTCGCAATCCAATAATTTCAATCATTTGTGATCTCCCTGTCAATTGATGTAATCATACGATTATTTGGAAAAATCTGCAGAACCTGTGGTGACCGTGACCGTGACCATTGCATCTGATGCAATTTTTATATTCTTTGCTCCTGGTAAGAGATTTCCATTAGTTCAGTTATAGCAAGTGGGTCGCTTATAATTGGCGAAATAGCTGAAGTTTCTCTTCCTCAAGACAAGTGAGTTAAAATCTACATTTGTGTAGGTGTAGGATGAAAACATTATCGATTATTTGGTAAAAGTAGACTCGTCGTGGGTGTTATACGACTTGTTAATTTCAAATAAATTAATCGAAATCTCGAATAAACCTATGATGCGTCAATATTTTTTTTTTTTTTTCACGATAGACATTTAATTCATTTTTTTAATTACAAGAATAAATGACTTTCATGCTAAAATAATTGAATATATGATGTTAAGAATTTCTCGCTTGATAACTTTGAAACCTAAAAGAAATCGCACGCAAGAACTGCATGATAAACGAGAAAGATTTTTTTATTCGCTCTTTTGTTCTCGTATGAGATGCGACGTTGAGTAATAACGAGCACACAGAAATGTGCATGGGATATTCCAGTCTAAATCACCCAAGACCTTAAGCACCCTCGAGTAATTACCGGCAATTATCTGCATTTACTCGATCGTGATTTTTGAACGAATTTTACTTTTCGATCAGCTTTTTTGACTTCAATCGAATCGACCCTGTATACGAATTAGTTAATTGTTCAACAGTTTTCCTCTCATTTTTTCGAAGTTGAAATGTTTTTTGTATTTTTTAATATTTTTTCTATAAATACAAAACTGTACTGAGATTTGTACACTGGGAAAAGAAATTTGTTGGATCAACAAATCGTGGCGAAAAAATTAAATTTGTTGATTCAACAAAACTTTTGTTGATTCAACGATGTTTTTGTCGTGGTGAGGAATATTCATTTGAGCCAACGAAATTAAGTATTTGAATGAACGAAACTTTCGTTTGGGTTAACGGTTTATACTTTGCTCGCTACGATTTGTTGAACCAACAAAAAATTTGTTGAATTAATGAATTTCTTTCTCTCAGTCTATACACAGTGCTGAGTACATAGTTTAGTGCATCGCGTTAAAATTGACGAGAATTTTTTGATTTTCGTTCCATAACCTGCAGAAAAGCGGTGCACGATAACTGTAAAAAAAAAAAAATCGAAATGAAATGATGTAAAAACGAGTAAAACTTGTTCTGTGGATAGAGGGCCAGCACGGATCAGTCGATATGATCGGGAAAGCCTCGTACATATACGTGTTTGAGGCCCAAATACCGCGAGGCCCACACATGAATTAAACATTAACTTCTGGGGACACACTCTTCGTTTCTATCTTCGAGCACGATTCTTTGCTTCGTATATATATTTTTCCGTGCACGGTGAAAGTTCAAAAAAGCCCTGTCTCGAGGAAAAAATTTATCGCACCTACGTTTCCGTCTATCAAATATCCACGAATATATATCTTACAAGCGAGTTATTTAGTTAACACTAAAATCGCAACGGTCGGGACCGAAGGGAACTTTGGCGATTGATATTCCCCGAGTGATAAATGTGTGCGTTTTTGTCATTGAAGTTTTTTTTTTCTTTTCTTTTTGAATTTCCATTTTCCCTTTGAAACTCACGTTTGCAATTGAGATCTTTGACCCAATCGGTCAAATGTGCAGAACAATACACAATGATCGATCGTAAAAGTCGTGCAAAAAATAAAATTGAAATTGACATGTGTTTTCAAAGTGTTGTACACTCGTCTCGGAATGTTCTGGTCATTTTGAAATCATCCAGCTCGAGAAGGAAGTCAGCCCTAGTCTCTCAGATATTTACGACCAACTAATAAACCAAGTACATTAGATTTCGCGGCACACCCAGCATAATAAAAAGAACGAGGTATACAAGATAGGAGATTCGAGATTCTCGACAAATTTACTTTCCCACAAGAAACTGAGAAAGGGAGAGAGTTAACTTTTGACAAACAAAACTTGTATGTAAATTATAGACAAACATGAGGCTGCGAATTACAAATCACGTGTATGTAACCTCTGTTCGATCTTTTCTTTTGACTATTCTTGAACCTTTTTTTTTTTTTTCATTTTAGTTCGTGTCTATGACCTCGCGTGAACTCTTCTAATGTATACTTTGCTTTCTACTCACATCGGCGACAAATAAATCGTTTCGGTTTGTGAACAGGTAACAGGATGGTAAAAGTGAATGAAACTTTTATAGAGACGATAGTTCAATGGGTGCAATCAAAGATCGATTTGAATTGATAAAGGAATGAGTAGATTTATCGACGCTCTAATGCAGAGTTGCGAATTCGCACGTCGCTTTCTTTCAATTTTCTATGATTTTTTGAAAAAAATCAGCGATTTTTTCAGGCGTTGATTCAATCGTGACATGGTCGTATTGGAAATTTTCAATTTATCTTTCTTCTTTTTCTCTATCAGAAGAACAAATAAAAATGTTGAGAATTCTCGTTTCATTCGATCGTCGATAAATAGATAAATCAATAATAATGGAGTATCTCAGATCGTAAAGCAATAACATAAACAAAGGGAGAAATTTCTGATGATATAAAAATTTGCACTTAAAGGATTGAGATTATTTATACACTTGTGTACAATAGTGAGTTACAGTATCGATCTAATGCATTGCAAAACGTTCCATATTTAACGCGTAATTGCTAGCCGTGTGCAGTCGAGTGCACTTTCAACTTTGTATAGAAATAGTGCTAGTCGGTTAGTAGAAAGAGGAAAAACAATAAAACAACACGAAAAAGAGAACGGGAGGTTCTTGGATGAGTGCTTCGGACTCAAGGAGTAAGCAAATTGCCTCGGGCATCATTTCTAAATCATGTGTTTTCGCACATTTTCCTGCAGGCTACTCATCAAGTTTCTTGTCGACAAGTGCAGCTATGATTTCGCAAGTATTCTGAGAGACGAGGCCCATTTTGATTTCGATACTTACAAGTGAGTATGACAAATATATTTTTTAATCGTTTATCCTTTTTAAAATGTCATCGAATGATACATAATTATTTATCAGTGGGATAATTAATCACAATTTGAACTTGAATAACAACTTTTTTTTTTTCCATTACATTTCGTTTTAATTGTGGGATATAAGGTCGTTTGAAAAAATTGTAACTATTGATAAATCGGTTCTGGTCCAATAATAGAAATTCTTCATCCTCGTTAATCGTACGGATAGAGAGTTACTTTGAATAATGAAATTTTTAATGTTGGGTAATTTTTAATCCTCTACAAATGTCATGGATTTTATGCATAGCTTTATCCTTCAACGATCGGTCGTAACTATTTTATCGTAAATATTATTTTTTATTTTGGTAAACGGTTTTACAGTTATCTCATTTTTCAATATGTTCCGTTTTTCTCTTATCGTTAACTTTGAATCAGCAATTACCCAGAAACAATATTGCCCAAATAGAATCTAAAGATTAACATTCTGTCTTTAAAAAACAATTGAACATGAATCGATTTCCTTTAATCCTAAGCAAGTTTGTTGATTGTTACAGAAAAATTTCGAATTTTCTTTGAATTCATTCCATTTTTCAATTTCGCTTTTGTAATTTTACTGGGATTGGTTTTTGAGAAATTTTTTGTTCGATGCTTTCAAAATTTTGTGTTGATGACGTTAAATCTTGTTGCAGAAAGAAATGAAAAATTGAAGCTTTTTTTTGCTTTTTGGATAAATTAAAAAAAAAAAAATTGAGCCGAATAAGCGAAACGAAATTGAAATTTTCACTGTGAAATTGATTTATTTTCTATTCCAAAGATCAAAGCCGGAATATGACCAGGGCTATGACTATCCAAGGCAGCAAGTTCCTCAGTTTTATCCCGAAGCTTTGCCTGTCATGACACCGAGCTCGGTGCCACAGTATTCAGTGCACCAAGGACAACCGGCGATCGTTTACGGACCTCCCTCAAACGATACCGATCACGAGGGGTTAGTACCGGAAAATTACTCGACGTGTTTAACCACACTTCGTTGATCTCACTCTTCCCCCCTCCCCTCCTCTTTTCCCTCCCACCCCTTGCTTATACGAGCATTCGTCCCGTCAGCTCTCGAGGTGTCTTACCTCGAGAACTTTTTTTTTTCTCACATATAAATAGAATTATTATAAGATTTTCCACGTAACCATTCGTTCCAGATACAATTACGATCCACCGGTACGTTCTCAGCGAAATTCTTACGTACAAGACACGACGACGTCAACGTTGCTCAATTCACAGAAAAATTTACGCAACTTTCACAATGGAAGAGCCTACGAAAATCTTCAAATTGATTCCCCGTATCAGGAGCAACCAGAATTGTGGTCGAACAGGTAAATTAATACGAAATTCAAAATTTCAAATCAATTTTTTATATCAAAATCACAGAATGCATTTGGAACGTCAAAACGCAGCGAAAAATAGTGTTTTCGTTTTTCAAATCTCTCAGATTAATTTTTCAGTTACCAAACAAGCTCGTTTAATTATTATGACCAATCACTGCATAGGAATCCACTGCTGAGTAGAAAAAAAAGAATTTGCGTGAATTCCAACGATGCAAATTTGCACATCATAGTTTGATTGATTGCTTTATCATTATTTTTATTCAATTTGTGAATATACGAGTTTGAGTTTTATTGGTTAAAGTTGTAAAATGAACGAAGCGATATTCCACAGCAGATAATTGATCCACCAAGCATTACAAAAAATGTTGATAATTTTTATAAAAATAAAAGAGCGTTTATTCAGGCTGCTTTTGTTTGCTCTCCTATGAAGGGTTCGATCAAATAAAATATTCACCATGATTGAAATCGATCGAACAGCTTGTGAGACGAGCTGGTCATCGCGAACAGCTTGTGACACAAGCTGATCATCGATGGCGTGTAGAAAGTCGTGAAACTCTGTTGAAAATCGTCACGATCAATATGCAGATACTCGAGAGACTCATCGAACGGATCCTCTCGTCCTCGTCCCGAGAATCCATTTCTCGAATTCACCATTCCTGAAAGAGGTCGAAAAAAGAGACAGGCCAGTAGTCCCGATGCGATACCACTCTGTCGAACTGATTCGCGGTATATATCACCAAGGGCGGCGTTAAATAGCCAGGGCAATTGGATGTACGTCGTTAATCTTTCGGAATCTCGTGAAAAGTACACGCAATTGGTGCGAAGTGAGACCTGCTCGTGAGTACGAAAAAATATTCAACAAAAAATGTACTTTTCGGTTCAATGATTAAACTATTCAGTTTTCAGTTGACTTCACTGTAATCACAATTTTTACGAATTTTACATTCAAATGACAGCGCAAACGTCGGATTTTTTTAATTTCACTTTTATTTTTTGCAGAACGACTGAATGCAACGGTTTGTGCTCACTTCCCGATGGATACAAGAGCAATTGCAAACAAAAGTACGTACAAAAAAGGTTGGTGGCGCTCGAAGGGACCGGAGATCGATTGTATACCGATGTATTTTGGTTTCCTCACGGTTGCGCCTGTGAAGTGTCTCCGAATCTTTGAACGACGAAGTTCTTCTAATATTTTTGGTCGAGTGACTGTGTATCAGAAATATTTGTGTACTATCATACTCGAAGAAATTGAATTTTTCAAAGGTTTTCTTTACGATTGCAATTACGAATAAATGCCGATTGAATTTTGATGATAAAAATATTTCAAAAAATTTATCATTTTCTGCGATCGTTCAAATGTCATTGGAAAATTGAAATTTCATCGCTTTTGTGTATTTCCGCGTAAGTTTATATATCAATTTCGTGATAGCAGTGATGAGCTTCGAGCATTTGTAGAGATTAGAAATATATATTTTTCATTCATATGCCCTCTCAAGAGAAAATTATTCATCGAGGGTGACGTCGATCATGAAAAATCGGAAAAAAGTGCATTTTCATTACGATGGCTGCCAAAAAACTATCACGATGAAAATTTCGATCCAGAAATTGTTTTCAATCACGTTCTGATTACGTAGAAACAAAAAAAAATAATATTTCTGTACATAGATAAATTTATAGAGATTTATAACGTTTTTTTGAATGTTTGTCAAGTTTTTACAAAATGCATCCTCCGTTAATTCGTCATTTGGTGTACAAATTATTATTTTTTTCTTCGCTGTTTTATACTCAACTTTTTTCATCATCAGTTTCTTCTGAACAGTTTTTTTTTTTTTTTTCGGTCGGTAATATGTGAAAGTCGATGGTAAGTGATGCGTGAAAAGACACGAACTTTCGTACGAATGTGACCGACTGTCGCACGTTTTGGCGTACATGTGCATGTAGATGAAAATAAATTTGAGGCCTAGTTCATATTTTTATAGCAAGATGACGCCACCCCACTTAGCCATACAGTCTGTTACGTTCCCCATCAAATTTATTACAACTTCGTATTTAGTTTTTTCTCTCTGGAATGCCGAGCTATTTTTGGACCCGAACTACGTATTTTCTCCACATTTTCGTAAATAAGATAGCGCGTATAAATAAATCAATCAGAATTTAATTATACAGCTTTGAACGAGAGCTATGTTGGTCTCGGGGATCATGAAATTCGTACAGTATCATTTTACGTCGTCATTTCAAATGTTTTCAAGGAAAAAATAAAGCAAACGGATGCTTGGATCGAATAACCGATTGCCCGGAAATGCTGTTATTTCATTCTCGTTGTTAAAAATGAAAATTTCTATAATCTTCCTCATCAAAATTAGTAGTTCTTGAATTTTTTTTCGAACTTAAACTCTTTCTGTTTTCTACTTGTTCGTGATCTCTTGGACTTAGATTTTAGCCGTACTTTTCTCCAGATGTTTCATCCTGAATATTCATAGCTGGGGAATCGTCTAAAAAAATAAAAACATCAGAAGAGTTTATTAAAAAAAATCATAACGATTTAAAAATTCATCGAATTCATTTCAGTTCGCTAAACAAATGAACGCGGATCATTCGACCCTTTTTTTTGTTCCCCAGTGAAAACAATTTTTTAGAATTATTCGAAGAAAATCAGAATAATTAAAAAAAAACAGAATAGTTGAATGAAAAATTTAAGGATATAAATTCATCATTTTCCTACCGATTCGTGCTTCTTTTTTTCAGTGATGAATTTTTTCAAAACCTAAGAAATCTTATATTTTTCAGTCATTATTTTTCCTTTTTCCACTTCTCGCAATGTTCCAAGATTCATGAAAGCTGAATTTTATAGGCTGGAGGAAAGAAATCACAAAAATATTTCGAGTTTCATATAAAAGTAGCTAAAAATTGTAAAAAAAATGAAATAAAAGAAGAGAATGAAGAAAAAAAATGGGACGCACTTTTAGAGGGATTTTCGGGGCAGTACATCGACAAAACGAGAGAAAGAGGTGACACGCGCGATTTATCGATATCAAGAGACGCGGTAGCGGCTCGACGCCAAGTATTAAAAGAAAACTACCGCGCAAATTTAAAAGCCAGCGCGAGCCCTGCCGCACTCTTATATACGCGAATATGCCGGTTTTATGACGTCACAGAATTTTCAAACGGCTCTCACGGACAAACTATGTTATTAAAAAATCTAAAAATTGGTATATATATATACACGTATATGTGCGTACGTATATAAATGGTAAAACCCATGTGGCAACAACACGCACCCCTTGTCTTTTACGCGTCGGTCAACTTTCCACCGACTGACGTCCTTCTAACCCTCATTTTTTCTGTCGTTTTTTTCCTCTCTGAATCTACCGAGCAGCGGAGAGAAAAAAAAAGTGATGGTAGTTGCACCCGTTTCTATTTGCCACTGGAACTTTCGTTTTTATCTCCAAACTGTGAAGGGATATCGGAGCGAAAGTGTTACATAGAAGCGAGAGAAAATGGAGTACAGAGGGAAAGCACGTTGGAGCAATCCTCAACAAGCAAGAAGATAAAAAAAAAAAAGGAAAAAAAAAGGGAAATTTCGTGCACACGCAAGGTCGAGCATATGAAAATGGTGTGACAGAAATAAATGATGACCCATCAAATTATAAATAGTAGGAAAGAAGATAGTGAAAAATATTCGATAACGAATTCAAAACATTGTTGAGCCTCCTTGTTTTTTTTTTTTTTGCTTCTTTCCAAGATTTGTATTTCGGCTCTGATATATTAAGTAGACGAGACAAACAATTAAATGCCCATATTTTGCATATTCCACTCTCAAGTTATTTTAATAACTCAAATAATTATGACTGCTGACCTGCATCGATTACTGAGGCGAAGGTCGTTCTTTGAGTTTCCGATACCCACGAATCGACCTCCAACCTCGGTAAAGAAAAATGATCGTACCGGTCGAGTTTTCTACAGTTTCCCTTGGCCCTCGTGAAACTGCGATACCTTCCAGCTTCCCGGGGTCTTAGAGCAAGATCATGGAAGTTCATGAAATTATGAAAAAGTGAGCTCAGATCCTGGAGAAAATTAAATGTCGCTTCCAACCCTTGAACAAATGATCATTTCAGTTTGCAACAAGTTCTCAGGCCCAATGCTTCGTTCCACTGACATTGAACTCCCCATACAAGAGGCAATAAACCCTCTACACCTATATGGATGCGTGGATACACGATATATGAGTACTGGAGTCAGCAACAGCTCAGGAGAATAGTTGGGATATGATCAGGCACGGGGCAGGCTTGAGGAGTACGTTGAAGAGAGAGAGAGAGAGAGAGAGAGAGAGCGAGAGAGAGGGCGAGAAAGGGGGGGAAAAAAGAAAAAATGCAGAGCACTCTGGGTGCTCCGGTGTAACCCTACGTGCACTTGTACATACGTTTCGTACTCACTCTCAAGGTATACCATATACGCACAGAACTCACACAAATATACGAGATACATAGATCCACCCCCACCTGCCTTCGCGTAGAGAAGCAAAAGGGGTTGATTTCTAGGCACGTACGCACGCATGCACTCATCAACCCTCGCACACGTTAAAAAAAAAAAAAGAGAAAAAAAACGTCCACCCCAGAGCCAAAAGATCTACCTATATCCTATTTGAACGTGCATGCATACATATAACTAACTTCCCCTCAACATAAACCGAGGGCCAGTATATATATAGAGATAGAACAGAAGCACAAAAGCAGAGTATATAGACCTGCAAGAGAATTCGTACACGTGTGTGCGTATATTTGCACTTGGTATCGTCCACAGACGTCCAGAAGGACATTAAAACATTCATTTCATCGCTCTTCACTCAGAACTTACGCCGTTTTTTTTTTTTTTTTTATTCAAAGAAATTATGGTAAAGTTTGCATCTTTGGGATGCACTTAAACTTTTTAATAATTAAATGTTTTTATTTACGAGCGAAACTTTCATGGGATTAACAAAGAAAATTGTTGGGTCCTCGCTTCGTCGGTCGAGGTATGATTGTTTCATAGATCTGGTTCTTTTCACTTTTTGGTGGAAAATCTGGTTACTTTGGGTGGCAAATTTTTTCGGTTTTGGACAGGATCGCGGGTATAAAAAAATGTATTTGAAAGTAACGGTGTTGAAATCTATTTTTTCAAATCAGATTTATAATTCCAATGATTCATGATGTTTTTATTTTATTTTATTTTTTCGATTGCCTAGAAAAATAGTGGAATTCGTATTTGTTTCTTCACGAGACCTGTATCGCTGGATATTTTTGAGATCGGGAGGCAGACCCGTGCGTCGGTGCTGCCATCACTGGATTACGACTCTCGCCTGCTTTAGCCTCGTTTTCCTGCGCGTTGCTTCCATACACGCGGCGCATACGCACCATGGTCGAATATTCAGTTGAGGACGCACGATAAAGCACTTTTAATTTTATTTTTTCTCTTCTTGCCTAAGTACGCGAAGTTTGAGTACGCTTGTATACATAACATGTACCTCGCAACACACTTGACTCCGAGGCACTCTCTAGCTCGAAGTATTTTTTTTCCTTCGGAGAAAAAAAAAATTATGAATTAACAGAATGTTGCTCGTTTTTTTTTCTGAAATTCATCAAGTTATATCACTCGGCTCAATGACGCTTCTGAGCTAATTGGTTATCAATGAAATTGCAGAAGTGTCAGGGGACTTACCGGCTCACGAATACGTAAAATCAATGATAAAAAAGTAAGTTCTGATCGGTGCGATATTTCGAGTAGATTATCAGGCTTCTGGACAAAAACGTCAAAAGTTCAATTTTTTGTTCACGAATTTGGAGAATCATATTATGCGAATTATTTATGCAATGAAGCTTGTTTGTACGAGCAATAATCAAAATCTGATGAGTCAATAAATTGAAAGATATTTATTAAAAAAATCTCTTCGTTTTTTTTTTACTCATTGAACGGATCTATATTTCGATCGAAATAATTCGGCCCAATTCTTGTTGCCTGCAGCAAAAAATTTGGGATGAAATAGTAACGAATAACGAATTCATACACTCAATTTTTGTGACTCCAAGTATGGTGATGATGTTACTTTTTCGGAGTGTTGCTGTTCGAACCTTCTTCATGAACAAGTGCGAGTGGACGCGATATTGGGGAACTGGAGGCTACCAAAGCTCTTGGATAAAGTCACGAGAGGGCAGTAATTATGAACGATGGTAAAAGAGAGAGAGAGAGAGAGCACAGACGCGAGGGAAAGAGGGAAAGAGAGGGAGAGAGAGAGGATATATAATTGTGATTGATGGGGAGACGGAAGAGGGAGATGAAGGCGGGGAAGGAAAGGGAGATGACTTCCTTTTAATCTCGAATCTCTAACCCTTTCCCCCGTCCATTGCCGCGTCTCTGCTGTTGCTCTCGGACTCAACCATGTTTCCTCCTTCTCCACCCCCGCAGCCGTATAGTACGTGTACCGACGTTGACGCGCTATTTCATTACCAGGCTGGATGCTGCGTGATCGAGATTTTCGTCCGGCTTGAATACTGAACGTGGCTGCAGCGCTCTTATGAAAATCATTGCACCAATTAAATAATAACCGTCCAAATCATTCTTACATCCCACCCCTTTTGAACACGAATTCAAATATCTTTCACATCGATTCCAATTCCGATTGATCGGAGGAATATTAAAAGTTGTAGATCATGTAATACGCTGGCAAAAAAAGAGCGGGACTTTTTTTTTTCTTATTCCGACTGGTCGAAAGACCCTGAAAATGTTATTTTTGAACATTCTAGCTGTTGATCTTCTTGCATCAGTTCGAGCAATAAAAAAAGTGAGAAAAAATATGAGTGCATTATGTATTTGCTGATTCATTTAGCTTCAACAATTATCATTGATGAATTTCGAAAACGACAAGTCAAAGTGACATTTTCAGAGCTGTGGTTCCGGTGTGAAATGATTCCAGTTGAATTTGACTACGGAATGAAAATTGAAGGGGATATTGTGGAGGAAAATTCGACCTACATCGCAGTGGAAGCATTATTTCCATAGGATCATAACGCGCTCACAGGTGGACGATATAGTGCACGATAATAACACTATAGTAAAGCGAACACGTGGTCCAGCGGGTCAAGTTTACGTGATGTCCCGGTTTTCCGTAAACCCCTTTGGGCTTAACGGCTGTCCCTCCAGCTCTTGTGTTTCGCTCTGGATATATATATGTGTACACAGACACACAAACAGCCGTATACATATCTATGGTACATGTCAGATTTTTCCCTTTTTCCACAGAATTACGTATCTGTCTGGATTTTCTCATCCAAAATACTTGGATGTCTTCGCCGCAGTTCTTCCCTACTCATTCTCCCTCTCTCTCTCTCTGCGTACCCTTAGAATTTCTGACCTTTTCTGATTGCATAAAAAGAGGCTGGTGAGCTTTCACACGAGCTCCAATGCACTCCTGAGAATCCTTGCTTCAAAATAAATCGAGGATCAATATCGCATAATTTTTGGAAACAAAAATGATAAATTTGTCGAAACGATGAAAATATTACTGGAACAAGAGTCAAACAGTGAGCACTCGGATACCAATTCATTTTTGGCTCTCTCGACAGAATTTTTTTTCTCGTTTTTCTTTATTTTCCTAAGTTTAAATAAAATTGTAAAAATCTGGCGTTCCATTCGCTGAAAAATTACGTTTTAATAAGTACTCTTTTAGGTTGTAGTACGTGTTGTGAGACGAAGAAATAATTCATCCTACATTCCGCAGTCATTCGCCGAAATTTATTGGTTTTTGTTCGGTCGGGTAAGTGAGTGGGGGCTTAAAAAAGGCGGGAAGTGAGGGGATTATCGGTAAATTTTTTCGAGGAAAGAAAAAAAAAAAATTCAATAAAAAGCGGGGAATTCTTAAGTCCTGTGCGGATAAGTCAAGACGACGAGGCACATTGCCCAGGGCGAGAGAAGCACGGGTGAAATTTATAGACGTATAAAAATCGTAGAACGTGGTCGTGCTCACTCTCGAGAGTCTCCTTGCTGCCTACTGCTGCACGCGACATACTGTAAAATCGATAGTGCGTGTGCTTGCTGGCCGTACGCTGGGCTTTCGAGCATCGAGCCAACTAGTGAGAAGGAGAGAAAGAGAGAGAGAACGAGAGAACGGAATTCTCTCTCTTGCTGTATATATATAAATATTCGGGAACGTTTTCACGGGAAGCTCTCAGGGGCCCCCTGTCGGCTTCTCTCGTACCTCGTCTCGGGCTGTTACGCACCGAAATGCTCGCATTTACAGTACTCGGTACCCAGCCTACGATGATAGTACACATGTACACCACCAGGACATGAATCCCAAGAAAATGATATTTATTGCGATCGAGCGTGCTGGCTCATTAGGATTAAATAAATCCGAGTTTATTTTCCTCGAGAATAAATAACGACTTTAAATACTCATTTTTTTTCAGATCACTTCACCTTTTTTTTAACAATTAAATCAGCTGAACATCGACTTTTGTTAACCAACTGACAATCGGTGGATTGATTTTTGTTTTCAAGTAATGAAAATTCATCGAAAATTAGGGAAATCGCGTCTCGAGTCATCGCAGATAAATATAAAATGAGACTTCCGAGGTTTTTCGTAATTGAGCAAAAAAAAATTGTAGGAGCAACGTTAAATCCATGATAAATATTCAATCCGAATAGTTTAGTTTTACTCTTTGCATTGTATATGTTTCGAATTTGTGTCACGTGTGGCTTCCGGGTCCGTTGAGAAACATCGCGGTCTGGTTAAGCTCGAGGAAGACAAAAAAAAAAAAAAAAACATTGAAACACGTGCCTGACAACTGCAGCCACAGGTTTTCTTGCTTTTCTGAACCGTCGGTCCGAAATTCGAATCATTTCGTGAACGATCCGATGAAAAATAAACGTTCATATCGGACGCTCGATAACTCATTTGAATAAAAAAATGAATTAAGAAAAATTTTGCATTTAGATGTGTGAAAGAGAATGGAAAGAGAAAAGAAAGAAAAAAAAAAGCAGGATACTGAGGAAGTTTGAGTGAATGGAGAGGAAAAAAAAACTGCGTCATCAGAAGGCGTGTTTTGAGGGTGAACTTGTTCTTTCCATTTCCACTTTTACCCTCGCTTACTCCCCGAAAGCAACAGCACGTGGAAGAGGATTCTCTCTCCTCCTCCTCCTCCTCTCTTCAACCCCTCCTTCCTCACCAACTCCTTCGCAAACCTTCACGCCCTTATCACTCCTTGTGAAAACGCTTCAAAACCAGGCACTGTGTGTATTCCCCGGGTCTCTGTCATTCACGGCTTAACCCAAATACTTTGTCGGTCAAATGGACGAGATTAACCGTTGCCCTTTTGCGTACGTATGTTTTTTACTCTCATTTCAATGCACAAGTAGGTCTAATCGTTTGGTAGATTTAGTATCAACTGAATCCTCTCTATTTTGTTAATAAAAATTAACAATTTGTTCATCTATCATTACGATAATACGTTGTTTTTACTCGGTTTTCAATTATCGTTCATGATTTTCAACTTCGATTGCGTAAACTTTCAATATTGATGAATAAATTTAGAACGGTCAAGCTCTTTTCATGACAATTTCATGTTTTTTAGTTATCGAGAAATCGATGCTGAGCTATACCGAGGCAAAAGAAATGAAATTCAATGATATTTTTGTATCTTGAAAAACCTTTAGATTCGGCATATTATTGATTTTTTATTCATCTGAGAAAATGGCTTATGAGGAAAACTTATTTCTTCCGGAATAAATGAGTTTATTTTTATTTTCTTGGATCCAATCTCGTCGCTCCGTATTCGCTATAGTATTCGAAAAGGCGGGATAACACGAATGGCGCATGGTCCTGAGGGCGAAGGACGAGAGCTACTACGCACTACGCGAGTAGCCACGTGCTCCTTTCATCGTACGTGAAAATTTGCAGAGCATCGATCGCTTCCACGACGACGAGAGCGAATTTAGTTTGTACTCCCTCCTTCCCTTTCCCTCTCTCTCTCTCTCTCTCTCTCTCTCTCTTTCACTCTGCCCACGCACTGTGTTGTCGTGGGACGTAGTCACTCCCTTTTTCCCCTCTCCTTCTACCTTACGATCTCTCTCATTCTCTGGAGTCTGCTTGATTCTCGTGCCCACGAGTATCACCCCTGAACCCGAATTCACTCGAATTCTCGTCTTTATAAATGTAATGAAAATCTTTCCTCAAAAATCCAGGCACCCGAGTGTATGACCAAATTTTGATGATCGACCTTTTCAATAATTTTGTGAATTCGTAAAAAAAATGCGCAAGGTAGTTCAATTCTGCGATAATTGAACAATTTTGGGAGAAAACAAATAAGTTTATTGTACAGAACCGAACTAGAGTTTTGAGAGATTCACGGGATAATTGAACCGAAGAATTCTCATCCAGTTGTTCAGTCCGCTGATACTGTTTTCTGGAAACTTTGAAAGAGAAAAAGTAAATGTAACAGTGGAATTTTAGGTTATTTTTTGTCTTCGGTAATTTCGTTAAAAATTGTATCGCGGAGGATTTATGCATTAAGATTTTAAATTAAACGCGGTAAAAATTAATGCTCGTTTTAATTGCTTGCACGAACGCGAATAAGGGCGGGGACATATCGAGGAAAAATTGTTTGGTGTTTGTCGCAACGGAAACGTTTTTAACGAGTTTATGGTTATATAAAATTGAGTTTTCTTTGAAATTACTTTATTTTTCATTGCTTTTTCGTTAAGTTGCCATGCCATCTTAAACCGAAAGAAAGTGTGAGACGGAGAGGTAGAGGAGGTGGAGGAGGAGAAGGAGGGGATTGGGAGAAAATGAGAGTTAGCGTGGTCTTGAAAGCGGTGTAGGCGGCTCGGCACGTGGAAATTCGCGGGGCATCGATCGTTTTCGTCCTGGCTCCCTCGGGGGAGGGTAAGAGGAGGGGGGAGGGGGGGGGGGGGTGAAACAAGAGAAAAAGAGGGGAAATCCAGGGTTAGAGAGAACGGAAGAATCCACGCGCGCGTATTCAGCAAAAATCGGCTGTATATAGCTCGACTATATAGTACAATAAATTTACTACGAGTATCAAAGTTACGAACTTGTTCGTCCGTACTTCGTAAAAGAGCGCGGGTTCTCGATTTTGCACTCGGAAAAAAAAAAAAAAAACTTCCGAGGACCCGTACGATACCCACGACGTCGAGAAGTTGCTGCAATTTTCGATCAATATTTTACTCCATTTCAATTTTTATTTATTTTTTTCTACCCTGCGGTAGCTTGATTCAAACGATAACAACTGTTTCGTACATATATCAGTCACAAAAATGTGTACGATCATTTTACTCAGTTGACAAACACGAATAAGAGTTATTTGGACAAAGGTTTGATTCATCAAAGTTGATGTGAAAACTGAGATAGTAGACAAAAATGTTGTAAACCTTCGAAAAATGTAATATTTCATTCGGAATCGTCGTCAATTTCAGACGTTTCTATCTGCATATCAGAAATCGAGACCATCAATCAACGATCTCGTTAAAAACGTTTGATTTTTCAACAATTCATCGCGGTAAACGTGATATCGTAACTTTTTACGAGTTACGGATAGAAAAAAATAAAAATAAAAAATGACAAAAAAAAATGGGAGAATTTCAATGCGCTTGCAGGTCGTTTTCGTATATATTCGAATTTCGCTACATATATATATCATATCTGTGTTTCCTCATATTTCTCTCCCTCTCTCTCTCTCTCTCTCGTTCCCTCTCTCGGTTGGTGTCCTGATGGGCGCGTACGACACGGTGCGTTGCGCGTGGCGTTGCCATAGCGACCATCCCAGTGTGGCACGCATTGATCGCACAGACTCCCGTGTGCGTCGAGTCCAAGATAGAAAGAGTGTATTCGACAGAGAGAGAGGGAGAGAGAGATCGTAGTAAAGCGTGGTAGAGTTTTGCAAAGGGACGTGTAGTCGTGCGCACTGTGCAGTGTAGAACACGCACGAAACGCACAACTCGAGCGCGCTTTCGCGAGCTCTTCGGCTATCTCCGTACGTACGCACCGCCCACCTTTCCTCCACTCTCCGTTTCTACGCCGTTCTCCCTATCACGCGCAATTCGCTCGAGCTTGATGGCTTTTCACGCATATATATATATATATCTCTGCCAATGTATCTATGGATTCGTGTGCATACGTTTACGTGCACACACACACACACACACACACACACACATATATATGTATATATTCGGAGACATGATTATAACACGTACATACAGCTCATATGTACGAGACACGCTGCTGCGTTCGAATCACCTATCACAAACACGCACATTCCATTCGCCATAACTTCCACCCCCGATCAAACGCACACGTATATTGGCTAAATGTGTATATAAATTTAATATACTAATTCATAGGTATTAGAATATACGGTTTTATTATTTATATATATTTTATCGATTATCACCAAGCGAAAGCATCGATATTGCCATATGAAGAGAACACCTAACGAAGTGGCTCCAAACGTTACCTCTTCGAGACCGTTCGTCACCGATCTTATTCCGAATTATGATCTTTCAACTCGAGGGCCTCGTTGCAAAGCTGAGCGATATGAAAATGTTAAGGGGGTAAAAATTTTTTTTCGATGTTGGACAGTTTCTCGGATGACAAGAAAATTTAGATCTGTAAATGATGGTTTGGTGGCTCGAATGGATGAATTTCAAATGTGTCCTGAGGCTGTGTTCGTTGAAAACATCTTGGGGGATTCGTTTCGACTGAGAAGAGGCTTTTAACGATTTTTTTTGGATGAAAATCGTGCAATATTTCGTTAAAGGACTTATACGTATGTATACGTTACGTAGTACGTATGTGTGAATAATGTTGCCTGTGGCTAGGCTCGCATCCCTCTAAACCTGGGGAGTTACGTACGTACTACATAAGCTATAGTACACATTGCAAACGTATAGATATGTATACGGGTGCGTAGGAGGTGCGTGCGCCGAAGGCTTGAAAAAAAAGTGGAGAAAAAAATCATTATTCACTGACTCTGCAGCGACTGCCTCGCGAATGATTCATTTTATTCGTACATATTTGAAATTTTTTTTTTTTTCCACGATTTATTGAAGCTTCGTGCAATTCAGATATTACTGCTCGTAGCATGCGAGAGATTATCGAAATTTCTGAATTACTTTTATATTCGATTTTTCATTTAACAGGTTAAGGAAAATGGTTTATTGGTCTTTCAATCGTTTATCAGAAGTTAGCGAAAATTTTGCGATACTAAATGGTTAATTGTTACTTGCGCCTCCGACGATACAGTCCGTGGCAATGGATCTTGTACAGGAACAGAAAAAAATGGCGATTTTATATTTTGTCATTATAATGAAAGCGAGACAAATGTCACGATTTGCATTTGCAATTGCAGACACGAATGATAGATACGATATTTATTTTTAAAATTATAAGAAATCTTGTTGGAATGAAAGATAAATGCGGATACAAGTGCGATTATCTTTCCTACATAGATATAAATTCGAATCCTCGCGGGATCACTTAACGAAGGGAGACGAGGATGGTAAATCTTCGATGCTGTTCAATCAGGGCCAAGAAATCGTTAGAGGCGCATGGTAAGAAAGGGCAGGAGAAAAAGAAGCGAGGAGAACTGAGTGGAGGATGAAAAAGAGCGAAAAAAGGAATCGATCGATCGATCAAATAAAGGGTGCGATAACAAGAATTGAGAGGATAGAAAATGGTGCATGAGAAAAGAGCGGGATAAAAAGAAATAATCAGGAGCTGGGAAAGGGAATTTTGAGGTGTTTTGCTGATGGCAGAAGTAAGAAAAGAGAGCAAAATTACCGGCCTAAGAGTAAAGAGACAGAGGCAGAGAGGAGAATCGTAGAACAGAAAAGCAAAGAAAAACACTTCGGAGGACGGATTTTCCCACTCTTATTTCTCCCTGTCTCACTCCCTCTTATCTTGTAACTTTTTCTCTTGTTTCTCACCCAGCGTCCCTCGTCCTCATTTCTCACTCCTTAAAATGTAGGGCAGCTGCGCTCTCGCACACGGAAAAACGTACGCACTTCGTGAACCTCATTCTATCCTCGTAGCTCTGTACATATATACTTCGGAGCGGAGGAGGGAGGAAACGCGTGAAAAAGCCTCGCGTTGTTTTGCCGAAAAAAAAGGATCTTGGCACGTGAGACACGATCGAAGGAGCAGGATGGAGCAAGGAATTTTCCAACTTCCGGATTATATTTTCCATTCGATATACTTCGCACGTGCTTGACTCCCCTCCTCTCGATATTATTCTACGTCCGCAATCCTTCGTTTTAGTTTGTTTTTCATTCCGTACTTTTTGTTAAATTTAAACAATGTCGAATAATTTTTTATCCAATCACCGCACAGTTTTTCAAACGTTTCTTCGTGTTTCGTTCTTTTTGCCCACGACTTCGTTTGTGCTTGTTTCAAATTCCTGCAACATTTTTTTGCTCCAAAACACACGAAATGGTTGAACCAAGTATTTTCAGTGTGCGAACAAAACCATAGTTTTTTCTTTCTCTTTTTTTAAAATCACTCGATATTTGGCAAAAGCTCCATTCAGCTGAACACGATCTTGGCTGGAATTATTTCAACATGAAAAATCCTTTTCTCTCGACCAATGCGACTGTTTCACTTTACAACGAATAGAGAATTAGCGATTCCGCATTTCAAAATGTAGTGAAATGGGTTAGCCAAGAGTCATAGAGGACAAAAGGGAATTTGGAGGTCAAGCGGACGAGAGGGAAAGGCACAGTAAACGAGATCGAATAGAGGAAGAGAGAAAGGGTGGGAGAGAAAGGAGGAAATCAGGTCGTGTTGCCAAGAGGAGGACCCGTAAATCCTATTGCATCCCCAATGTCCGTGTTACGGGATGATCATCCCCCATTAGTCCACCGTTTTGCTTCTCCCTTTTCTTTTCCGCCCCTTCATTTATTGACATTCGCTTTTCAAGAAACACGAGTTTCCTCTAAACATTCATTGTTTTATTATTATTATTATTAGAACAATTATCATCGACTTTTTTTTTTAAGGCCACATTTTTGATAACGAAATAAAAATATGAGGCACGATATTTATTGATTTCCCATTTTTTCAACACGAATCACTCTTTCGTGTTCACTTTGAATATTTTAATTCCTTTTCAGACACTTTGCTATATTTGATTTTTATATTGGGTTTTGCAGGAAAATCCTATAAATTTCTATAACTTGGAGATGATTTCAAACGGATATATACCGCTGGAAAAAAAAACGAATATTGATCTATAAAACTCTGATTTTATTCTTATGCCTCACGTTTTCCTTCTGATTTTTAAGTTTTCATTCACCCAAAGAAAACGTCTTTTTCCACAAATCAGTTTCTTTTATCGCAGCCTCTCTGTCTCGAAAATTGTGCAGGTTTATTTCTTTACGAGAAGAAAAAACAAGGAAATTAACAGCATTGGAGCAGGGACACGCGGGTTGTATATGCTGCTGCTGCTGCTGCAGGAAATAAATAATTTTGGAGAATTTTTCATGCTCTACGGTCCAGCGGTTTTGAGCGCGTGCACAGCATCCGGTCCAGGTGTTTCCACTCTCTGCTCATAGTGGCACGTTATGATGCGAGAGATTTTCTCTCACGAGCTAAACGTAATATGGCGTACATCGAAACGTGAATCGTGAATGATCATACACATAACGTACATGTAATAAGACGGTGAAGCTGCTTGAGAACATCAAAAGTTCAAATTAAAAAACAAAAAAAAAAATGAAAAAAGAAAGAAGCAAAAAAACTTGGTTCGCTGAGAGAGATAAGATAAAATACATGGTTGATTCTGTGGTGTTACGATCGCGGGATCCCGATAGTCGTATGACGTTTCTTTGCGCGTTGCCTGACGCTTGAGGGCATGGAGAAAATTACGGAGGGTGGTTTTTCACACTTCGTCGAAACGGCGAACGGATTTATACGTATATATGTATATATATTTACGTGTCTGCGTATGAAGGTGAGAGTGTAAAAAAATGAGGCTTATCGGAGTAGTCGATCAGTTTGAAGAACGAAAGGAGTGACAGTCGTTCGGCAGACAATGCACGGCGACGTTCGATGAGCAGAAGACCCGCGATGTCATATTTTTTCTCTCTTTTCTCATTCTCGTACTCGAATATCAACATTGAAAAGGAAGAGGAAGACAGGAAAAAAAAAAAAACGGGCCACGCGTCTTGGCCGCACCAAATGACAACGTACTACCCCGGAGGGCAGATGTTACGAATAACAGTACGAAGCAAACTCAACCATCGGCGGTAAGTATCGATCGTGATAAGAAATCCTTTTGAATTGTTTCCAAGAGAAATACTTCAGGCTTGAAGGTATTTTATGGAAGAGGAGAAGAAGGGAAAAAAACTGTTGCGAAGGATGCGAAGGAATGGAAAATTTGTCGGTAATTTGAGCGACGCTTTAAAAAATACTGCGTTGTTTTGTAAAAACATTGTTTCATTTGTAATATCGAATAAAAATTTGGATTCGAGTATATAGCTTTGCAGATAATTATCTTAAAAACTCGAGTTCTTAACCGACGATTGAAATATTGTGGAGTTGAACTACAAAAAGTAGTTTTCTGGCAGAAAATAAAACTGAAAAATCCGAGGAAAAATCTTTATTTATTTTTCAATCTTTAAATGCAAATTTTCTAATACAATGCAGTAAACGATTCGATGAAGAAAATTCAACGCTCTCTCTCTTTCTCTCCCTATTCAAATACTTTTAAGAAATCTGTGTTGAATAACTCATTAAATAAGAAGGAACGCTCGATGGAAAAAAAGTCTCGAAAAATCTCATCACCGGCTTCTTTGTTTTTTGGAGCTTTTAATTGTCATCTCCGGCGCGAGTTATATTAGCGAAGTGGGAATATTAGAGTATTGGGCGAGGAAGATCGAAAGGGTTGAACACGGAAGTGTTACACCTTGCCTGGGCAAAAGGGGAGCGGGAGAGAGTTTAGCTTCGATGTAATAAGAAGGGTGCGAGAGACTCTTTGGACTCTTTGGGTTTGTCCTGAAAAAAAGTCACGTGGATCCTGGCAAAGGACCTCGAAGCGAGGGTGCTTTCTCTCCCTCTCTCTCTCTCTCTCGCTCTCTCCCCCCTTTCACTTTTTTTAGCTCCGAGGTTTGTCCCGGGATTGCTCTAGGTATTTCGCTCGAATCGGGGGTCTCGACGTTTTGCTCTCGGCTGCCTTTTTCTCGTCAACAACGAGCGTGCGCGCGTGCCCTCTTCAATGGAGAGTAGCTCGGAATCTCTTGCTTCTCTCTTCTCTCTTTCTCTCTCTCGTCGCATACTCAATGGGAAACCTATCTGGGTTATAGTATGTATACTAAATCTATATATATATGATATAAATAAATGTACCTAAACGATATATATATATATATATATATATATACATATTGTCATGCTAAGGGGGTTAAATGCTCTTTTTATTTCTCTTCTTTCGCTTCATTTTCCTTTTTTGGGCTCTCCCTTCCCTAAGGGGGTTGCGTTGACCACCCACGGGACTTGAGCTGCGACCCCAAAACACGTACCATAACACGTGAATGTAGTTCGGTGACCCTCCTGCATTATTAGACCCAATTCGGCTGGTACAGGAACCACGAAAACAAGTAGCTCATGAAAGCAGCAAAATTCTTCGAACAAAAGAAACTCCTTTTGCATTTTGTTTTGCTTTTTTACACCGTTAAGAATAAAAATCCCTAAAATTTTATCAATTTTCATATCTAGAGTCGCGGTAGCGACTCGAGACAAGTACATTTACGTTATTATATATACGTCTATACTATGTCGAAGAAAAGAGTCGCTACAAGAGTCCTTACAGCAAGCAGAGCTGGTCGAACGTTTTTTTGAAATCCTTGAAATTTGTTTCGACGATATTTAATTAATTACAGCGTTTTGAAAGATGCTGCGCATTCACGTATTTTTTATTTTTTTTTTTCTTTCGATCGTGACTATTTAGAGCCCTGTAACCTAACGCATTTTGTAGATATTAATTTTTTATTTTTTCGAGGCATTAAAAAAAGGTGGCTTTTTTCGCACACTTTTTGACGTCTCGCAGTTTCTGTCTAGTGACACTAGTTATAACTAGAAACATCTGCTGATATGTGATGAAACTGTTCAATTGATTGATGTGTCAAACGACTTTTTACATTACAGTGACAGATATGTTGGAAAAGGTTATAAAGATCGCGGTCACGAATTTGGTGGTAGTCGTGAGATTGAAAAAAGTGAGGTTGTAAAAATCGCGGCTGTGAAATTTGACAGACATTTTTAAAATTCGAATTCTGTTAAGTCATCAGGGTTATGACGGTTATGAGGTTGAAAAAAAATTATGAGGTTCAAAGTTTATATTTTAAAAAATGACTTGTTTCTGTTAGAGATTTCGGTATTGTTTGAATCGAAGAAATTTTCAAAACCTCGACAAAATCCAAGTATTCAGTTGCGTGAGTGATGAAAATCGAGCAGAAAACTAATAAATACATAAAAACATGGATGTTTACAGTGTATGTTGTTTATGAATACATTCCAGAAATAAAAAGAATTTTCCTCAATTGTTCATCGGCCAATGGATATTTCTTTTTTTTTCATCAACAACTTTTTTTATGCAAGCCCCTGGGCTCTTTTTTTGCAGTTCTTCAAAGGTGATGACGGTTATGTCCCAAAGCTCATGTACATGTCAAAATGATGAAATTGATGAAAAATATTTGGCGATGGTACCAACGGTGTAAGATTTTCCAGTGCCGGTGTTTTCGCAACTCACCGGTGTTTCACAAAAAATTTTTTATGCCACCATCTGAGATCCTTCCGGAGCCAATGAAGAGTCATTTTGCTTTCATCGACAACTTGTTTGATGCTAGCCTCTGGACTCTTTTCTTAAAGTTCTTCAAACGGTTAAAGTGCCGGTGTTTTCACAACTCACCGGTGTTTCACAAAAAATTTTTTATGCCACCATCTGAGATCCTTCCGGAGCCAATGAAAAGTCATTTTGCTTTCATCGACAATTTATTTGATGCTAGCCTCTGGACTCTTTTCTTAAAGTTCTTCAAACGGTGTAAGATTTTCCAGTGCCGGTGTTTTCACAACTCACCGGTGTTTCACAAAAAATTTTTTATGCCACCATCTGAGATCCTTCCGGAGCCAATGAAAAGTCATTTTGCTTTCATCGACAACTTGTTTGATGCTAGCTTCTGGACTCTTTTCTTGAAGTTCTTCAAAGGTGATGACGGTTATGTCCCAAAGCTCATGTACATGTCCAAAGGATGAAATTGATGGAAAATATTTGGCGATGGTACCAACGGTGTAAGATTTTCCAGTGCCGGTGTTTTCGCAACTCACCGGTGTTTCACAAAAAATTTTTTATGCCACCATCTGAGATCCTTCCGGAGCCAATGAAAAGTCATTTTGCTTTCATCGACAACTTGTTTGATGCTAGCTTCTGGACTCTTTTCTTGAAGTTCTTCAGAGGTGAAGACAATTGTGTCCCAAAGCTCATGGGGATGTCGAAAGGATGAAATTGATGAAAAATATTTGGCAATGGCACCAACGGTGTAAGATTTTCCAGTACCAGTGTTTTTGCAACTCACATGTGTTTCACAAAAGTTTTCTGATGCCACCATCTGAAAACCTTCCGGACTCAATGCTTAAATCAACGATCTTGTATTCTTTATCGCTGAAAATCTTATTCTCTTCAACTTCAACTTTTTCGCAGCGATTCAGTTTTTTCGATTTCTTTAGTGTTCTTTTTTTAGACATTTCTCATTGATAAATGATAGACGTCTTAGATGTTTCTCGTTTTTTCTTCGTTGTCCACGTTTTTGATAAACATTTTTCGCTTCTGGTTCTCACTGTCAGAAACTTTCATCTTCCTCGGAAAAAATTTATATTGATGTCAAATAAGGGAAAATCTGTGCTATTTTTACTATGACAAACATTTCAAATCTCATAGAAGCAAGTCATTTTAACGAAACAAAGTCTTGAAACAAAATCGTATACGAAACATTAATGTATTCTGATAAATTTCTACACATTTCTAGAAAAATTCAAATTTAGTTGGAAATTTAACATGCGAAATCATGTCGTAAAATCTCAATGAAATTTTTTCATTTTCAAAACCTTTTGTAGCAAAGGTGCAATATTTAAAAAACAAATTGAAACGATTTGATTGAGAATATTATTCATATTTTTGAAATCTTTCATTTGAAAATAAAACAATTTCAAAATATATTAACAAATTAGCATTTGACAAATAAATACTGAATCATTTATAATTCAGTACTTATTGAATTTCAAATCGTACAACACATTAGCCCTTGAAGTGAATTTGGGCTAAAATACATATAATATAATATCAAGAGACGCGGTAGCGGCTCGACGCCATGTATTAAACGAAAAGAAAGAGCCCGCGCGAGACCTGCCACACTTAAATATACGCGAATATGCTGGTTCTATGACGTCATAGTAATAATAATTATGAAATTAAAGTGACGCCAAGCAAATTCTGAGCTGAAAATCAAACTTTTTTTCTCTTGAAATTGGAGGTTTCCTTTAAATATGTTAATTCTTTTTTGTGTTCAACGAGCTGTCATGTTTTATTAAGGGATGAGCATTAAAAATTTGTTGTCAAGTTTGAAAATTCATAACTTAAAACTCAGAAATGTTTTCAGAATACTGTAGTAACTCGAATGCCGAAAGGATTCTTTTTCGTTCTACGTTCTTACTTCTGTCATACGAGTCTGTAAATTGAAGCATGTATTTTGTTTCCGGTTCATTTCAATCATTTGTTAACCCATCAATGTGCAAAATGACAATTCTGTTCACGCAATTTCAAGTACACAGTTTGAATTGACAAACAACAAAAAATTCCTCTAAAACCTCTTCCTCGAAAACGTCTCCACGGAAAATCTCTTAAAAAAACAATAATCATTTAATATCCCTTTGAAAATCTGTCATAACTAAAAACTCCAATCGAAAAACCTGATTCTTCCAATAATTCGCGATGATTACAAAAAGTTGTTAAATAATCACAAAAAACAGCAAAAATGCTGTACAAAAAGTTGAGACAAGTACATTTACTCCCCCGTTAAAGGAGCCTTCCCTTTAAATAATTAGAACCTCGTAATAAAACATCTTTAGAAAAATTTCTTCCAACAAAAAACACCATTCAAGAAACCAGATCTCCCCAAAAATCCACTATTAGAAAGCAGTTCGAATCTTTCCTTTTAAAGTAACCTTAAAAAATAATTTATCATGAAAAGTTTTGAAAAACCATCTTGAATGAAATTTATGAATAAAGTCATGAAATCGTGAAATTAAATTCTCGCAAAGAGTTGAATTAAAAGATTACAAAAAGTTGTCAAATAAATATGGATGTGGTCAAGTACGTCAGATTATAATGTTAACAAAAAAATTACAAACAAAAAAAATTATATACAAAAAAATTACAAACAACAAAAACTTGAGAAAAAAAAATTTCGGCTGGTGTACTTGGCGAAATGTGTAATTTACTTCTCATAATGTACTTAGACCTCATAGTTTTAGTTACGAACTCGCCAAGTACACCAGCCGAAATTTTTTTTTCTCAAGTTTTTGTTGTTTGTAATTTTTTTGTATATAATTTTTTTTGTTTGTAATTTTTTTGTTAACATTATAATCTGACGTACTTGACCACATCCATATTTATTTGACAACTTTTTGTAATCTTTTAATTCAACTCTTTGCGAGAATTTAATTTCACGATTTCATGACTTTATTCATAAATTTCATTCAAGATGGTTTTTCAAAACTTTTCATGATAAATTATTTTTTAAGGTTACTTTAAAAGGAAAGATTCGAACTGCTTTCTAATAGTGGATTTTTGGGGAGATCTGGTTTCTTGAATGGTGTTTTTTGTTGGAAGAAATTTTTCTAAAGATGTTTTATTACGAGGTTCTAATTATTTAAAGGGAAGGCTCCTTTAACGGGGGAGTAAATGTACTTGTCTCAACTTTTTGTACAGCATTTTTGCTGTTTTTTGTGATTAAAACAAGTAGTTCATGAAAGCAGCAAAATTCTTCGAACAAAAGAAACTCTTTTGCATTTTGTTTTGCTCTTTACACCGTAAAGAATAAAAATCTCTTAAAATTTTATCCGATATCATTTATTTGATGGTAGATCTCATGGGTCAGACATTGACCAGACGTGGAAGAGCTCAGTTTTTGGAATTTGTCTTTATTTTTTGTTATGTTGTAAAAAAAAATCCTGGTTTTTTGTACAAAGACAACTGCAAGGGCTGATATTTGGTATGGTTTTATTTTACGATGCAATAATTACGGAAGACATTATTCGACTTGTGAGAGTAATAATTATGCCGCAAACAATGCATACAGAGTGCATCTGGTATAAGTAAATAGTGAAAATATCGAAAATTAGTTTTATAATTTGTTTGAATTTTCTAGCTCAACCGGATTTCAGGATCAAATGATTTTACTTTTAGGCCTAATCATAGCAGGTCCTAAAAATCGAATAACTAAAAGTAGTTTGTCCCAAAACCGGGTTTGGTCGTTAACGTATATATATATACGAATAGAGATTTTCTTCAGTGTTGATTTTAATCGATATATGTGTAAACATATACCAGCAAAAGTTTCAGCTGGTTTTTTGATGTCGTTTTACATCTTCGTTTTCTTCACACGCTGCAAAGTGATCGTTCGATCTTTTTTTTTTTTGCTCTCTTCTTAAAAACCAGGAGCCTGCATGGCTTTTCGAAATCCCGATCTCCAGGTTTGTCGGTGCGCCCAGGTGAACGGCCTGTGACTAGTCGACGACGATTTTAGTCGCTCACTCTCGCGGCCTTTTTTCTCTCATTTTATTATTCGCGCTCTCTTTCTATCTTTCGTTTCGAGCGTCGTTGCGGAACGATTTTTCATTTTTCGACGCCACACCAAAACCCCCGACAATGGACGCGTGTCACGACGTATAGCAGCAGCTGCTTCGAGGGCCACTGTTTGTCGCGCACACATGGCTGTAAGGCTTTGACCACGAGTGAAAAAGAGAGAGAGAGAGAGAGAGAGAAAAAAAAAGATGGAGCTCGCGTCGACGAATGCATGAGATCTGTTGGTGGGATCAAAGCTCTTTCCCTCTTTCTCTCTCTTTGGTGTTGCAGCTTTAGTAAAGATAAATGTACATTTGCCACATTTACAGTTACACCATGAGTACTCATTTCACTATACCTTTTATATACGCTTGAAATTCCGTTCAGTGAAAATCAGGGTTAGACGTTAGACGAAACATTATTGAAATATTCTCGAATTGTGTACTCTAAATCCAATAGAAATTCTTTAAAAATTCAGCCACTTTAGAAGCTACTAAAATGGATTTTATAGCAACAGTAATCTGATTGACGGTTCGGGGGTTAAAAGTCATTTGCCACAAATTGGGCCAAAACTAAGCACTGTACTTTGAGAAATTTGAATCAAAGTCGAACCAATGCATGCTTAGAATTCTCTGAATTATGTGTGCTTCAAGTGCATTCAATCGATCATCGATTAAATAAAAAATCATATTCCCAGAAATTTTAAATCCTTGATTTTCCTGTAGAACTTCATTTTTCAATGTTGTACTCGAGCACACGTTTTATTAGTTTAAATCGTTGCATCAAGCGTACACAGATATTCACCTTGGACGAAAAATTAGTAGGAAGGAGTGTTTAAACGAAGAAGGTAAATGAGGAGTGCGACCGCACAGCCAGCGGTGGCGGTGAGTCCTCCTTTGTATAAAACGTTCTGTTGAAAAGTAGTGCTGTATATATACCTGAGGACGAGAAAAACGATCGGAACAGGTGACCGCATATAAACGCAGGCTGATCTCGTTTCTCAAGCACAGACCACGAAGAATAATTACCATGAGCAAACACTAATCTTTAATTACAATCACGTATACATACGTCTCGTGCGGTAATATATGTCTAAGAAATGAATATATTTTTCGATTCATGCATTCACGTTCGTTCTATCTAATTTGATACTTTCTTAACGAGTACAGACTAACTATTTAACGAGTAATTTATATCTGTCGTCTTGTAAAACATTATCGCCGCTACGAATCGACGATTTTGATTAACACGTTTACACAAAATATCCAGAGTCTTTCAACTAAAAATTCCGATAAATATCAGATTAGCATGACAAAAGATACAATAAAAATGTTATACAAATATTTTATTACTTGTTTAGTCAATGAAAAAACGTAGCTTTTCGAGTTTTTAAATATCACTCAAGTATCGTGTGTGTCTTGAGATTAATCGCGTTATTTTTCTTCATAGACGAATGCAGTAACACAAATTTTTCATGTATTTTTACCTGAAGTTTGTTAGGATATTGATATTTCTTCATAAAACTGGAGAAAATTGTACATGAAAAGCTTACTACACTCAGAGGATTCGGATGGTATTTATATTTTGTGGAATTTTCGCGTATTTCATCGCCCACCTATTCACCGGTCGTATCTACGATTCGTGCGATCATTGCATTCATCTCTCTGTCTCGCTCGGGGTGAATTTAAAGCGACGAGAAAAATGGACGAGAGATCGTGAGATCGTGAACGAAGGGCTGCTGGGAGATATTTCGCAAGTATCGTTAATCCTCATTCGATGTAGCTCACATCGATAAATTAGAATTAGTTTTTTATTCTGTCTACTGTGTGTGTTGTGGGATGGGCCACAGCAGCTGCATTTGTGATCTTTTCTGTCTGCCACACACACACACACACACACACACGATATATATTTACTCGTGCAACGGTGTTTGTATGCGTACAGGGATAGTATATGTGCGATCGATATTCGAAAGGATCTGAAGGACAGATAAAAATCTCTTTTGCCTTGCGATCGCGTTCTCTTTCTCCCTCTCTCTCTCTATCCCATTTTGTATGGTACTTTCGTTCGATTTTGGAAGAAGCAAGGAAAGCGAGTGAGGGAGAAGGCGAGAGGAAGGAAAAAAGAGAAAATATATCTCGCAAACCGAAGCCAAACGTCAGGTATACTTTAAAGAAAAAAAAATAAAAAAAATAAAATAAACCAACGTTTGTCACAACGAGAAAGAAGTAGAGAAAAAAATGAACACGCAGAAAAAAAAAGCAGTCCGAAGTCCTCCGTGTGTGTCTCCTCAGGGTTTCTCAGATTTCTTGCATTTTGTGTGTTTACCTGAAGAAAGAAAAGAAAAAAAAAAAACCTTTCGAAATTCAGAGCACAACGAATTTCGCGAGGAATAAAATAACTCGCGAATTCTCAACGCTACGATAAAAAGTATAATGAAAGGAAATCGACATTTTTTCGCTAACAAAAGGAAGCGCATTTTTTGCCAACGGATTTATTCAATATGCTTTTCTTCCTTACACCCAAAGGCCAGTGAACAGCTTCTGGGTACACGTATATATAATAACTTTTTTTTCTGTTCTTCGCTTGTGTATATACTAACGCGCGTAGGAGGAGGCGACCGGGTGAAAAGTTTTCCTCGAGTTGTACGCGCACTCTCGCCTTTTCGCCAATAATTCAATCGGTTTCCCACCCTTTTTTTTATTCTTTCTCGGCTCGCTACGTCCTCGTAAAAACAGAAAAAGCGAGAAAGATGGAGAATAAAAAAAAAAAAAGCATAAATGCAGAAAAGACCAGACTAGAGTCTCTGATATATTCTTATATACAGAAAGAAATACGTGTACATGTTTTCATATATATATATATATATGTATAAAAAGTATAAAAGATTGTGAAAAAATTTCTCGGTTAGTCCTACGGAAATAGGCTTTTCGTACATTAGCTATAAATCAAGGTCTTTACTTCGTGGATTTTTCTCTTCGTACTTTTTTTCGCATCTCTCATCTCCTTCATCGATTTTTTTTTTTTTGCTTTTTCTTTTCACTATCCATTCGTATTCGCTTTAATACAGAAGTGTTTATCGAACCGTACACTCTCTGAAACTCTCTATTTCACAATTACAAAGTTTCCATGTCAGTTGATTTAGCGATTTGAACTATAGTCATAGACAACTCTATAGATATTAGGAGAAGCCACGTCGATTTATCCTTTTTCAGAGTGTGCTGTTTATCTTCACAATTCATTTTGAAAAGAAAAGTTCACATGCTGATAGAAAGCTTCGAATAATTTATCCACTGCGAATTGTTTTTCTTGGACATTACATTGAAATTATTAATTTTCTTACACTTTTTTACAACAATTTTTGCTTATTATTGAATCGATATTATGTAATCGCGATAGATTTTTCGATTCTTGTGCAAACGACACTAATTCTTATCTTCTTCCACATAGCTTTGCTGAAAAATGAAAAATTGTTGAATCGTTGTAAGCGAGAAAAAAATTGTCAAACGATCCAATAACCACGAGTTTTATGCCACATTCACATTCTCCCCGTTGATATGTTTTTATTATTATTTTCTTGCGTGCTTGCTCACACAAGGATTGGATTTTGGAACCCCAAATTGGGAACCTCTGGTCACACACGAATAATACAATGCGACGAATTTCCAGGACCAGCTCTTCGGTGGGTTGTCTCCTACATTCGCATTATATACATATATATGTTGCTGCTGACTATACCTGGTTTCGATAAACTGATTTATTTCGGCATCATTGTACCTATAACGTCGCGCATCTGTTCGGATTCTGTGGTTGTGACCAGAAAGACTATCGTTCCTTTCGCAAGAGAAACTCAGGGAGATGTTCAATATTTGACTACAAAATTTTCACTCAAAAGAAACAATTTTCCAGGCAGCACTTTTCAAGTGAAAATCGATACGATCATTTTTATTTTTTTAGAAAATCGTCCGGTTCTCGATCTGTCAATGACCGATATTTCAGACGATTTTTGTTTTTTCATCTGTACTCTATTGTCTTTTGGAATACTTTTCTGAAAAGTACTTTTTGAAATGATTTTGGGAGCAGCAGTAAGTTGAAAGTGGGGACAAACTTATTAGAATATTTTGACGCTTAAAAAACTTCAAAAAAATGTTATTTCGTTGACAAACTCATTGTAAATTTTTCAGTCATATAAATTCGTAGTGGCAATCAAATGAGATGATGAGGATCGACAGCTTTATTGAGAGCAGAATATTTTTAAAGATCGACCTTCCGGATAGTAAAAAAAAAAAAAAAAAAACGGCAATAATTTTTTATACGTTCTCTCAAAGCTTAAAGAATGACTTTCTACGCGATTTCGAAATGTCAGCAATCACGAAAAAAATAGATAAAACAAATTTACGACTATAATTCTCTCGCGCTTGGGCTAAATCCGTACGGTATCATCATTTTCCCTCAAAGACTTTTCGGCTTTGAAATTTTCGGTGGTGGGCTACCGCTTTTTTTTCTCTCGTTGCAAACCCTCTGAATGAAGGAGAAGAGCAACCCTTATTTGAGTCACAGTCATTCGAGGCTCGCTCGGGACATAAGATATTCAGTATTCTCGTTGCCCTTATCCGTACTATGATACGGCAACCCTGCCAAGTCTATACCCGACTTCCGGTACTACCCCTTGATATTACGGAGTTTTGTATATATAAGAATAAACGCGTAAAGTACCGAAATTTTCAGTGTAGAAGTCGGAAAAGTAAGTCAGTAGAGAATACTCGCGCGTTTATTTTTCTTCAGCTGGCCTATGATTTTATCAAGGCCCAGCACACAATTTTTCTATAGAAGAAAAAAAAAAAAACAATCGTTCCAATGGAATAATTATAATACTCCGACAAATTATGGAAACTGTCAGGAAAAAAAAATACAATAAAACATCATCGTAGCGCGATTTGAATAATGAATAAAAAATTATCTTTATAGAAATGAGAGCTTCGTAAATGCTTTGTAAAAAAGAAAACAAAATACAAATTGTATCGCGGATTCCAGCTAATATATAGGTATTTCCGTAAAAGTGTTTTGCAATTCTTACGTATATCACGTGTGTTCGTTCATTGGAACGTGGGAACCGCGAGAAGATACCTCACGTAGAGCGAATCGCATAGTGATTTAATTAGTTCAACGCACATATATATATATAAATATGTACGAAACTATGAGCTTATGTAGGTCTGAAGTTGCACACGGTTATGCGTTCACCTCAAGACGTGAACGTATGGACATTTATGTACGTGCGTAAACGATGAATATAAGGGAGGAGAGAGTACATGAGGAAAAGGTTAGCAGGATCAAGGCCGTGAGCTTGGCAACACGTAACACTACAGTGGCGATTTTAACCCTTGTCTCCAGGGCGTCATCGCGCGTCAACCCCGTCAATCTTTTTGGCAACAACAAACTGACGAATGGGCACGTTTTTGTTTGTCAAACTCTTGAAAAAAAAAAAAACAAAAAACGCCATGTTTTAATCATCCCTGTATTCAACGTCAACGCACGATGATACGGCGCGTTTGATCTTCATGAATTTTCGTCTTATTCCGGCGCACGAACGTACTTTCTTCATTGTAGAATGCGTCACAAACCGGAACGTCGACAGAAAGAGAACGAGAGAAAGAGATGAAAATAAAAATAGAAAAAGAAAAAAAAAATGAAAAAAAAAAATTGATCGTGCGGTAACGGACGAGCATCGGGGTGGCTTTGTATACGCATATGTAATAAATATATATGGTCGCGCATGAAATAAGCTTTCACAGGATCAAGGACGATTCCAGAGGTACGGGTCGTTCCATTGAATAAGTTTTATCCGACTGAATTCATATAACTGAGTTCGAGCAAACGAATGAAAACATATTTGCACTTTTATTTTCAATATTTTGATACATCATTTAACCCTTAGGCTCGAGTGTCTTCAATATTTCTTTGAACTTTGGTCCAGAAATGAGGAAAAAAGATTTGTTCGAATACTTTATTCCACAATTGTCCCATTCACGATGTTTCAGCGCTATTTTATAACAGTCATTGTTAAATTTATATCATGTCCTTGTTCTTCATGGTAAATCGTCCAGAATTAACAGACACGAAGAAGCCCATATACATGTAAATAACATTTATACATATATATATGACTGGTACATAGTATTTAATGCATATAAGCTCGCCAGTGATGCATCTCGCCTGTCAGTTTGACTATGGAGTGAAAGAGAAAAATGCAAGAGTGAAGAAGAGAGATAGAGAGAGAGAGAGAGAGAGAGAGCAGTGGTGAACCGCTCTTACTGCGCTGTGTTTTGTACGTCAACCCCCGGGATAGAAGAATACGCATTAATTTATATCTGCTTACGCCGGGTATTGTTATGATAATGACCGCGAACCGCTTGGTCCGACATCGTCGTTCTTGTGCTTGTAGTACGAGTCTTGTATACACGAAAGCTATACATATATATATACATACATTGTGAAGTATTCGTTAATGTTATTGGGGAAAGAAATAGGAAAAATTTGTGAATAATTATTCGGGAGCGACGAATACAGCAAATTAAACGATCGGGATTTCATTCAGGAAATAAATTTTAATGAAAAACATCAGTATCCTCCAATACCGGATGATGCAAACGTTTGCAAATATGCGACGTGGCCATTTTGGCGTTTGACACACAATTCGAGATTCATACGCGTTTTTTCTTTGCTTCCGTAATTACGTGCTTTCGCACGATGTACACTGAACCGTACGTTCATTTCTCAGTCTACTCGGTTGCATGTAAAATTGCGAGAAAAAAAAAAGATCATGGAAAATAAAAAAATAAAAATTTTATAAAATGAGTTTTGAAGTTAATTAAAAAAAAAGATTTTGAAGCGAATACATGAGATACATGAGCTAACCTCATTGAGCCTCAAAATGTATAGCTATACCTGCCGGTGAGTACGTATGCGTGACCGGGTTGTCCGTTAATATATGCGGCAGGAAAAATCTACCTGGGAAAATCGGGATCGCACTTTCTTGTAAGCGCCAAGAAGGATAAAAAAACGACCCCGCGGCGAGTGAGGCCACGAGGAAAAAGAACATTTATCCATGATACACGTATACAGCGCACACGGGCGCACACAGCAATAAACATATGTTTGTATGCGCTCAGCTTGCACTTTACTGGAACACATTGTGACCGCGGTTTTGTATACAGGTCTTGTAAGCACGCAACGACGCCGGACGCACATATCGTCCGTTCTGTCTGGCCACACGAGAATAGAATCTAATTTACCCTTTCATACCCCCCGTATTATTCATTTATATACTATATTTATACATTCTGATGATAATTGCTGCTTGGTAAACGTAAAAAAAAAAAAAAAAAAAAAAAAAAAATTGCAAGTACCCATTATAGGCCGGGCATTACGAGAATAATGAGACACTGTATGGTAGGACAGTTGTGGGTTGAGAAGAAGAAAAAAAAAAAATTGCATATTTGTGCTTTCCTCGACAAAGTATACCGAAAACATACACACGGGGGCCGAGGGTTGGAGACGATAATGAAATTTTTAAATCTCAATGATCGATCGAGTTCGAGTAACGAGGCCACATGAAACGAAGAAATGCAACAAATTTATTACACGTTGTCGCATACTATTCTTGGCTCTTTTATTACGAAATCTTTATTTCTGATTTATGTTAGAAAAGATATTCACGAGGCTGGATGATAGAGATTTAAAAAAATGTATTGAAAAAACGGTGATCTCTGATGCAAAGATATATTTTTCTTTTTGATTCGAAGCTTCTAATGATTTTTTTAATCGTAAAATAATTGCTTCTGCGGTTCAATGTCGATGAGAATTGGGCTTTAGTCGACATGTTAACGTTGGAGAGAGGGAAATGGGAGAAAAAAAAACATACCAATCCGGAGCATATGGACATTTTCCCGTCTGTCTGGATTTATCTCTGATAAAATCCGTATTTCCATATCCAGGCATATACAATTGTATGCGTGCAACTATATTTTATTGTGTGAATTATTAGAAGATATTGTTTGGGCTATAGGGGTTCACTGTTAGGTCATTTTTCTCTCTTCTCTCTTCTTTCTCACTCTCGCAGGTTTTCCCGCGTCAGTGTATAGTGAGTCGACACCTGAGATAAAAATCTACCAGGTCGTGCAGAGCCTCAAACACCTCATAACATTTGACTCTTTTGTGGCATGTAAAACTAGGGAAAAAAAAGCAGCGCGAGCTTCTTGCTCGTCGATGAGACATTAAGAAACGTTTTTTTTTTATTTATTTTTTTTATTCTATAAAGCTTTTCGAACGTCTTGGGCTCTCGCCTTGAAATAAAGAAAAATTACATCTTTTCGTTTTCATCCACTGCGAGCAGGATGATTAAAATCATTGTGATTTAGTGCGACCTTATTCGTTCTTCTTATTTTCCGAATTGAGATTCTATCGACGATCGAAAACCGTTGCTCTGTTATATGTTTGAATAATTTTTTTCATCGTTTTACTATTTTTCGTTGTATCTTGATTCTCGTTCGGTATTTTCGCACCGGAATCTTAATAAAAGGGTAAAATAATCATAGTTGGGTAGTAGAAAACTAGTGAACATTTGAATTATTAATCGCATCAACAATTGCTTTATCAAGCATGAGATTTTAAAAAATTTCATGTAGCAACTGCAATGATTATTCTACTTTTTTTTTCATCTGTTAACACGAAACACTTATTGAGCGTTTTTTTCTCTCTTTTTCCACTCTCATAAATTTGTATTGAAATCACGAGCCACTTTTTCAAGTTATCACTTTGCAGGTCATGTGCTCACGGTACAAAGTAGTAAGACGATAAATAAGCCTTGGTCGATGCCTGCAATGCAAAAGCAATAATTCAACTGGTGATAATATTTAAAAAAGTAAATACGCGCATCATTTAATTATCGTTCGAAAGTATGAATCGTACTGTGAATAAAAATAATAACAATAATAACGAAAAATAATTTATTCGCGATAAAACGAAATTTGATCAATCGGATATCGAATGAATTTCTAAAATTAGTAATAATTTTTTTCCTCACATTCGATCAGTTCGAATCGAGGTAGCAAAATTAATCTTTTCCAAAAATAAATCAGCTCGAAAGGAATTCTTGAAACGAGCGTTATCAAAGCTCGATAAAAGTTACGAAAAAATTATAAACAAAAATGTACACACATCGAAGCATCGAGTTCCATCTTCTTTCTGTTTAAAAAACAAATTCATACAAACTGCGTCAGAGTGTCCATGCATACCCGCGTTTCTCGTACCGTTCTCTCAGCACCGCAGCATCCCTCGAGAGCCTCAAATCTTTCACTACAACTCTCCTTCTCCATCTCTCTCTCTCCCTCTCTCTCTCTCTCTTCCTCTTTCTCGCTCTCGACGGATAGTGACTACGCGCGGACGAGAACACGGGGGTTGCAACAAGATGGCGCGAGTATATTATTGCGCGCGCAACCCTCGAGGTTTCGCTCCTCCTGCCCCTACAACGTTCGACTGTTCTATATATACGTATCTCGAGGTGTGCGCACACCAGAGAGACTCGCGTATGTGCCACCATCTATATATATATATATTCAAACACGTTTGCATGCGTGCCTCTGTCCATGTGTGTATGTGAGAGTATAACATATATATATAAATGCATACAAATTCCCTAGTCGCTCGGAGGGCTTTCCCTTTCCCTTGTTCCCCTTCTCCCTCGTTCACACCCCTCCCCACCACGTTGCCATTCTCTCTCTCTCTCTCGCTCTCGCTCTCGAATGTCTTCCTCGCTCTCATACGTTCACGAAGATCCTGGTTTGTCCTGGCTTCCCGCCACTCTGGCTGGATGACAACCGAGAAAGACCGAACATCGACGAGCGAGCACGAGGACCGAAACCGCGGGCAGCTGCGACTCGTCGGACAAAGAATACTCTCTTGGAGCATACAGTCACTGCGCGGCGAGCACACTCAGCACGGGGCAGCCCGCAACCAAAGGTACACTTACGAAGTGACCAGTGGGCTTGTTTTCTTTATTTTTTAACACTTATTATCCTTTGCATTTGATTGAATCTTCTCTGGAGTCTCTGAGACGATAATTTGCCGGGCGAATCGGCATCATCGCATGTGTGTAAAATGTGGCGAATATAGAAAGATCGGGAACTAGCGAATCATCGGGATCGACGAAATATAGAGGGAGAAAAAGAAAAAATACAAACGAACAAACAGATTGTTGGGTTGATTGTGACTTTGTTTCTGGTTTCGTCTTCGCGTCGGGAAATAAACAAAATACTTTTCGATTTGAATTTTGTGGCACGAGAAAGAGAGGAAGAGGGCAAGGAGAGAGTGAGAGAGAGCGAGAGAGAGAGAGAAAAAACGAGACCGTATACGTCGACGGTTACGGGCGCGCGTGTTCGCTTTCAGTACTCGTTCGAGGGTTCGCGCGTACGGAGCTCCCGGATGAACGAGGAAAAACAACGTCAAAAACAACAGGACCGTTTATCAATTACCAACTTTATTGAAAGAATCGTGATAACTTGTGCGTTTTACGGGGATATGTAAACGGAGCGATATATTCACGCGTTTTTTTTTCTTTTCATTTTCAATTTTTTCATCCGCCTCAATGGAGTATCCGACAATCATGTAAACGGAAGCGCCGATTACCCATACATTGACATTTTTTCACATTCAAAACGGAAAAATTAAATATTTAACGAATATAAAAAAAAAAAAAAAAAAGAAAAAAAGTATGCTCGGTCCGGAAGACGCCGCGCGACGCCTCGATCTGTGCGAGACAGAAGCGTGACATTAATTTAAACACGCGAAGGGATCGAAGGGAGATAGAATCGGTGAGAAGAGTATTGCCAAATTTAATGATAATCGAAGTAGAGCTAAAAAGAGTTCATTACTGTTTATCTATTACGAGAAAAATGGTGCTGGACCAGTGGATGTTCTCGTCCTGGTTATGCACGGAGTCACCGGTATAAATTTGTGTTTTCGTGCGTGCGTGTGACGTTTTGTTTATGTTTATTTGTTCTTTCATTTACACTTCTGTTGCTGCAGTTATTTTTTTTTCGTTTTTTTTGTTTTCTCTACGTTTTAGTTGATTACGTAGGCTTGTGCTTTTGTGTTTATTTCTTCGAAGTTATTCGATCTTTCGTTCTGTTATTCATCGTTCTTCGATTACGGAAGCGAGCTCTGAACGAATCTACGAGCCTCATTTCGGAGTGCACGCGTTTTTGGATTTTTCGTACAGTCTCCTCCACCTACGCTCCTTCGTGCCGACTACACCAAGTCACTTTCTGTCCTCCTATTCGCGATCGGTACAAGAGCAAGAGAGAGATAGAGAGAGAGCATAAGAGTACGAGCGTGTGTGCATCCACTCTCACTTTCGTTCGTTTTCAACGCAGCAGCCAGCACGACAAACGACCACGACGACGATGAGAACCGTCCATCGCTCTTTCTTCGTAGCATTTTTTTTCGGCATAAGTTTGTCCTCGTTGGTCCGCGTCGTCGCAGCTGCGGAAACGAGCGTTTCTTTCTCCAGTTTCGCGGGTGAATTTTTGTGCGTGAAATAAGATGAAAGCGAGAGAGGAAGAGAGAGAGCGGTAGAAAGAGAGAGAGGCTGTGTAAGGATTTTTACACAGGTCCACAAATTCAAAGTGCTCCGAAAAAAAAAAAAAAAAAAAAATTAAAAAAAATATTACTCTGTGATGATTTTTTGGTGGAAGATGAAAATTCAGTGGTACTTGAGAGTTTTTTGTTTTTTAATTCTCTGCTGAAATGCCATGCTCCGAAAAGCTGCTCCGAAATCAAGGAAGGCCCGAGGAATGCTTCGAAAAATGCTCTCGCACGTCGAACGAGCTCGAAGGAATGCTTCAAAATGGTTTTTATATTCAAGGAATTATCAAATATGATATTATTTTTCACGAAAGGAATATGCTCCAAATGTATTTTCGTTCATTTCATACGTTTGCTCCGAAATTATTTTTGCCCTCGAATCATTGCTCCGAAATATTTTGATCATGTAAATGAAAGATGATGTTTTCGCTGCTCCAAGACTGTTTGGATGTTGAAAAGCTCGTGTTTACTACAAAATGGTATTGAAAATGGAGTAAACTTTCAGTTGAATCCTAGCCGAAATATTCGGAGCGAGACTCGCTCCGATATCGTGATTTCCGAATGAGAAAAGCGAACGTAAAGTTTTATTATTAAAATGTTTTCGAATGAGAGTAGGAGTCTCGATCGAAACAGCTCCTTCGACGAATTTCAATTCCAATATTTCTGAAATAGTAATTAAAACGAAATCGTTCGAAGAATAATGAATTTGTAACTTTCCGTTTCGTTTTCTAGTGCTCTTAGAAAAGCTCCAAATTCGATTATGAAATCCCGGTGAAATCAAACACTTTAAACGAGCATAGCAAAAACAGTGCCAACAGTTCGAAATCTGATGCTTCAAATCCAACGAAAAAAAAATAAAACGATAGAAAAACGTCTCTGAATTTGACCGGAAGTTTCGATCGTCTATATCGTACGAAGGTCGCGTCGAAGTATCGCGAGTACGCGAAGGATACTCGGCTGCTTTCTCGTGCACTACGCGGAAGCTCGTCGCAGTCTCCCTCTTTCGTTTCCGTCATGTATACTACGTCGAGGAAGCTCCGAGCGTTTTCTTGCCACGCTCGACTCGGTTCCCCTGCATTTACACCCACGCATACATATGCATTTGCACATGTTTATTCGACATAAGATTCGCAGGTGTTTTGCCTTAAATCGAGTCATTTATAGATGGGGATCGAAGAAGCAAAAAGGGTTTGAGATTCTGATATCGCCGTACAGTTTTTCAGCGGTTCAATCGGTTAATCGCGCGAAATTATATTCGATTCTCCCGCGTGCGATTTATATTTGCTTCGAAAAAATGTTGGATATTCGAAAAAGATCGGAAGCTCCTTGAATGAGTGTAAAAAAAACAAAAATATTTACATGTGTGCTTCAATGTTTCGCAATTTATTCGTATTTTAGTATTCGTTCTGGATCCTAAATTCATTTGGAAAACATATTTTTTCAATTTATTTTCCATGCTCGAACTCGAGTGTTTTTTTTTTTTTTTTTTCAATTTTCGGCACGAATATTCGAAGGTCCTTTTTCTAGGGACAATTTGAAATCTTGGGATTTTGTGAAATCGTGGTCTCGCGTACGCTTAGCTCGCGTTGGAGAAGTGATCGGGGCGCGGGTATCGGGTGACAGAAAAGGATGAAGTAAGAAGCTGAACTCGATAGGGAAAGAGGAATGGAAGCGGACATTTGCACAAGTTTGAATATCTCGTTGTGACCGGCGCGGTGGTGAAAAACAAAAGGGCATAATCGATAGCGTTTGAGGGCGAAAGAATATGAGCTTGTGTACTTTCGTTTGTTCGCTGTTGATGCATACGTTCAATAAATTTTCGATCGAACGTTGAGAAGCGAAAAGTTTTTATCACGATTGCTAAACGCACATTGCATTGTCTCAGTTACGTCCTTTTGTTTCTTCGCTGCTTTTCGTTCGTTGTAAATATATGTAGAAACGATCGGTAGAACGGTCTCGTGCGAGCACGAGAACAACGGGCGCCCTAGAGAGAGAGAGAGAGAGCGATAAAAAATAGAGAGAAAAAGAGATTTACGGGTGCGCACCGGTCCCTCGGGTACCCTTTCTTATTTTTTATTGCAGTTATCGCCCGTCGCCCCGAAATCGGCACGCGGGGGACCAGCGTCTGCCTAACTCTCTCTCTTTCTCTCTATTTCCCTGTCCTTTTCGCTCCCCTTCGCTCTTCTTAGCTTTCTCTTCCTCTCTCTCTCTCTCTTCGTTTTTTCTGTCTCACTTTCTTCGCTCTTTTTTTCTTCCTCCGTTTCTCGCTTCTTTTTATTTTTTCTCCCTCTTTCTCTCTTACTCTTTCTCTTTGGCTGGTCCACAGCGCGAAAGAGCCGCCACAATTTCGCGAAATCTCGTGAGAGCCTCCGCACAAGTCGCCAGCAAAAGATCACGCTGTTAATGCTGCATTTCTCTTTTTTTTTCTCTCTTCTTCTCTCCCTCCCTCTTTCTCTCTCACTCCGTTTTTCTCATGGTTGATCGGCACTGATCGCGGAGACAACACGACGTCCTTTCGTCTTTGTCGTCTTTGCCAATCGCGTTGCCTCTCTCTCTCTCTTTGCCCTTGATATTCTCGTGCACCTCGATATAGACCGAGCCGATTTTCCTGCTTCATGCACATCGCCATTTTATATATGCATCGATGCAATTCGATTGGTGAAAAATTGAAGGACGTGAGTCTATTCGATGTTTGTCCAGACAACATCTCACAGCGGTCGGGAAAACAAATTTTTTAACGATCTTCTTATTCGTTATGATTAATTTTTTTCATATCACATTTCCATATAATTTCTAATGAAAAAATAATCCCCCATAACCGACAAAATACAATACGTAAAATGATGCTGACTCGGCCCTTTTGATCCTTAGCAATCGATACAAGTATAACGCGCCTATACATATACGTACGAAGCTATACGTAATGTAATATACATATATCTATATAGTTTTCGTCGCTGCACCGTAACAGCACCACCACCGTAGAACCGGATCCCGGTCTCTCGTGAAATTCATCGCGAAAACGCGCATTCGTTCTCGATCAAGTCTCTCGCCGACACGACGTTTTGCCCGGTGTATTACGAGAAATAAAATAGCTTTCGATTTGTTTATTGAAACGCGAAAATATTCACGGTTTTATGACTCCTTACGTGCGTTTTTACACATTTATCTGCATTGATACGGATACACGGATATTTTTTTCTTTTTTTTTTCTTAACATACACGGAATGTACTTTTACGTGCGTGTGTACTCGTGTGTACGCTCGTAAGGTTTGGTTGAATAATTCTCTTGCGGTACCCGTGAATGGTCAGTGCCTCCGCCAAGAAGTTGTTCCCTCACTCGTTGGATACGGTTTTCTCAGTGAAGTTGTCCTTGACACTGTGTGCCACTGTGCTTCATTTCTTCGTGGTGTATAGGAAGTGGAAAGCAGCCTTCGTTCAAGGATAAACCTCCACCGCTTCGTATACGGAGAAATAAAATACTCCGCTCCGGTTCATTTTATCCTTAGGATATCCGACATCAAAAAACAGGATTTGGAAGTGCTTTCTTTCCTCTTTGCCCTGCTCATTATCTTCCGGGGGAATCTTGATTCTTTTTTTTTTCCTTCGTGCGAAAACTCGTGTTTTTTATTTCACAGTTAGTATTTTTTTATTTGGAGCATTGAGATCGATCATTCGGAGGGTATTCTTCCCACCATTTTTTTTTCAGCGAACGTTCATCGAGCGATGAACATTTTTTTCGTCAAAGTTAAATATTAACGTTTTGGAGAGAGAAACAATGATTTCGGAGCAAATGCTCACGCGTGAGCAGAGTTGACAATTCGTTGTTGCAATGATTCATCAAATTTGGAGCATTCACTTTCATTTTTGAATATGAAAACACATTTTGCAGCATTTATGTATTATTTTTCACAAATCAATTTTACGCTTTAATCTGATAATCGATCGTGTGCGAAGGCTCGATCGATGCGCAGACTCGATTGGATCGAAAAGCCAACGATTATGGTCGAGGTCCAACTTCATCGGTTTTCGAAAAAAACGAAATGATCATATAATAATTGAATTAATTTTTGGAGTTAATTTCAAATTTTGGAGTATGTTTTTCTGGAGCTTTAAAATGTTACACTCGAGTTTTAAGATTCATTATGGAATCATTTAATCGCGTTGCATATCGGAAGAAAAATGTAGTCTGGAAAGCGTAAATCGCCTTGGAGCACAAAGGCAGTTTTTGTACGATGATTTTTAAGAGCACATGAATTAATTCGAGAATTTAACAATATTTTTTTTTCATAGCTGTTTCTCACGAGGGCTTTGTACCAATATTTTAGACCGTATATATATGTTTTTCGTGAACGAACAGATGAGACTCGAGACACATAGATATATATGCACATACACAGCCGTACACGGCGAAAGAAAGACCGGATGTGTGTTTCGGAGTAACGAGGTAACGACCGTCGATCAACGTATATGTATGCGTGTGTTTGTTCGTCTGTAAAGCAAGAATAACACGCGACGCTTCTCGTTTTGCCCGAATGCCACACACATAGTGCATGGTTTCTTCTAAAAATCTCTTATCGAATATATATATTTCTCTCCGTTTACACGCTCCGTTGTTCGTTGTCCGCAATGAAATTCTCTCGTCGTTAATATACTCCGCGATCACACACGAGCTCTCTTCAATGTCATGAGCGAAACCTCGATCAACCATCCGTATTATTTTTTCTTCATTTACTATTTATTTATGCAATACCGTTGAACGCGAACTTTGTCAATAACACACGAACAACGAAACAATTCCTTCCCGTTTATTTGCTCGGTATTCAAATTTTTCATGGATCTCAATCGCGATTGAGCCTTTCCACGGATTAATTTATATGGATTCAGCTCTGAGCTCGTCAAAGTTCTATTTTTATTTGACATTTTTCCTGCTACGTCATTCAATTTGAAGCGAAAATAATCATTTTTTTTTCTCTGAAAATCGTAATCGATAGAGGACCGATATAAACGGGGAAATTAATAAAAGTTTTTTTTTTACAAAATTACAGCATTCGGTTGATACGAAAAAGTGCTCTGTTTTTCTGAGTCACAAAAAATATTATTCGTACGCAGAGGTCCATTTTGATCGATATCCCTTCGCTTCCCGGAGAGAGAAAAAGCGAAATATACATAAACGGTCAAAGCGATAAATTAATATAATTAGTCGAGGAAAAATGCTTTTTAGAGGCTGCCAAGCAAAAATGCATAATTCAAAAAAATAATAAAAAAAAATAAAAAGATCCGCTCTCCCTGCCCAAAACCATTAAAATTTTTGCTTTAAATTCTTTATAGACCTTCCGCGAAAGCGCTGTATTTTTTTTTTTTTTTTTTTTTTTGTTTCTTTATGGCGAGACTTTAAAGCGTGCACAATATGGCGGTCGTGTAAAACGTGTTAGCAGAGAAACACAGAACCGGGCTCGAGCCCGAGCCGCAGTCCCGTTTGCTCAACACACGTTTCTCTCCTCTACGGCATTAATCTGTGGTTTAGCGAACCAATTTAAATATCAGCGCGGCGCAGTCGACGCAATTTTATATCATTTCCGATATCTCGAAGGTGTATTAGTGAGCGTCGCGTTAAGGGTATCTAATGGGCTTGTACACACATGGGCATATATATATACACGAGCTCAATAAATGTACGAGGATGCTCAAGAGCGCGTAACTTACGTGTATGCGAAATAAACGAGACCTAAGTATCTCATATACTTGTGCGTTCGCGGCTGTGTGCTCGTAAGTGTGTGTCCATTTCGAGCTGTACATTGACATAATCTTTGAAAACTATTCGTTCGTACGTAAATACGTTTGAAAATGTGTTTGTGTGAAAAATAATAAATTGTGTAACAAACAAAATTGAACGGTTGCTGAATATATATTTTCCTCATTTTATTCAGTGGGTCGCGATGATACGAAGCTTTTTTTTTTGTAAAGAAAAGTCGATGCGTGTGACGCGAAGACACACGGTGATAAAAATATGCAAAGAAAAAAATTAATATGAGAGGTGACGCGAGTGATCGAAAGTTGAACCGAGAGCAGTGCGCGCGTGCGCTATTTTCAGCGATTTAGGAATTATACGTACGGATGAAGTTTGTTTCTTCCATAAAAGTCAACGTTTAGATGTAGTATTTGATGACGAATCGGTTGGGCGCATGCGCAAAAAAGTTCTTTTGGAAGCTTTTCACGTTTGAAAACACGCTTGTATATACGTGCACGAAAGCGTGCGCTATGGAACTCGTCGCGTGAGTTCTCGCTGCTCGTGCGTCGCACTCTCATGTCCGATTGCCTTTCAACGAAAATTCAAACGGACGAGTGTTCGCTTCGTGCTCTTATGTCGTTCACCACCATGAAAAACTATGGCGTATTTCGTGCCTCGTGCCTTTTTATCTCTCGAATCGATCTGCATGTACGATTTCCCATCGCGTTATCCATCAGAAAAATCCGAAAATCGAAAACTCTTGAATCGAGAGCAACACTGTTTTGATTGTTGCTTCGGACTTTCAATGGTTTTTTCTTCCCACGCCGAACTACTCACCATTAAATTCGTATTTCAAAATCTTTATCCCTCATTTTCGTCATTTCCCGACCGCAATTTAGTCACACCGTCTGTTCCGTTCGGCATTCGATTTTAGCAACGTTCAAAAAAATTCTTCTCTCTGCGAGTTCTCATTCATATAAAGATCCTTAGAATTAATTATTTTTCATCTCGCACAATTACTTCGTACAATCCACATTTCCACGTATCGATAATCCTCTTCCTCCCGCGATTTCTCAATCGAACAACTGACGTTTTGAGTAAACGAAAAATATGCCTGCGACAAAATTCTAATGCGAAATCTGCATGAAAAGATCGGAGTAAAAAATAGATGAATTCGTAGGAAAACTGCGATGAAAAGAAAAACAAAAAATAATGGGAGTTTGGGCTCTTGGGGGAAAAAAATATTTTTGTACCATATTATCGAGCAATGTAGCCTCGTTGTTTCGGAACACGCGAAATGCACCGAATGCACGAGAGCTCACACATGTGCACAAACATATATATACATGCATATATACGCGTTTATGTATTACACGCTATTGGGTACGTCCCGCGTGCGAGGAAACGCGCAAGCGCACGGGCGTTTCTTCACACATTGAAACATCTCGCTCTTTCTCCTGTACAAATATGTGTTATAGATGTATATAGATATATAAAGGATATTATTGATTCCAGTTAAAAGGACGTATCCCGAATGGTTTTTACCGGAAAATAATGCACGAAGTGCCCTTTTGATAACGAGGAGGCGATATATGTATATATATAGGAGGATATAATGTATATAAAGGCATAAATATATGGCTGGAGGAACGAGCGCGTTTTACGAAAGGTCCGCGTGTGCGTGGGACCTTGAATCAAGCAGCCTTTGTCGCGCGAGACTCAACCGCGGAGCTCTCTCGCGAGCAGCGGCAGCGACGGGCGGCGGGCACGACCACGAGGTCGGCGAAAGTGTACCCGAGAGCTTTTTTGCTCGGTGAGACCCGACCGGTGGCTCTTTTTACTTTTTACCAGCGTTAGCGGGCTCGCGCCGCTACCACCAACCATCGCGAGTTTGCAATTCTCTCTCTCTCTCTCTCGCTCTCTTCCTTTCTCTTTCTCTTTAGGTCTCTTTCTTCGTTCCCCATCACACTCTACTGTGCTTACTATACACGGGCTGTTCCACGGGAAGTGGAACGCTGTTTGACAAGAGCGCAGCCATTTTTAGGCTGTTGTCAAACTCGCTGGAGTTTCGTTTATTAAAAAATCTCGCGAGCCAGCACCGCGCGAGCAGAACTTGTGGCAACCAGCTGTTCGAAGGCACAATCATTTTTGACAGCATTTTATTTTCTTGTAAACGTCACTTTTTCCTTTTTTTTCAACGCTCTTCCTCTCGTTCTGATCAGTTGATGAATGATTGAGTTTGCATTCGTTGGAGTATTCGAGTTTCCTGATCCTTCAGCCTCAGTTCTTTTCTGTGGTTTCAGGTTTTTCTGTTTCGTACATCAATGTCCTAATTTCGTTGTGAATCTTTGATGTTTTTTTTTCGACAACGTGCTGGGACTCAGTGGATCGAAGGTTCACACTTATTTTTCTATCGCCTGAAATTCCCCATATGTAGAGCGTTATATATATCGTTGATCTCTGTCGCTGGTACCGCCATTTTTGCTACGGCAAGGCCGGAATTAGCGCCACGACGGTCCGAGGAAAAACCGCTGTTTGTAGAAGAATTTTGCGTTTCGGCCTCGGTGACGAGATCTTTTATATACTACCACCCATTTTACAGTTACTGATACTTCCAGGAGAGAGGAGTTGAAGCTTTTTTGTCGTTCTTTTTTTTTTCATGCCACGAAGGATTTATTGTTGAGAATGAGACAGAGAAAGAGATCCGTGGTGCGGAGAGGTGAAAATGTTGGAACAACCGGAAGCGAGAAATGAGATACGAATAAGAGTGTAAAAAAAAAAACAAAAAAAAAAAAACGATTTTTTGGTGCAATTTTTTTGATAGCGTATATAAAATGAGTTTTCCGATGAATGAATATCGTTCGGGGTGAATATTCATTTTTTGAATTAGTATAAAATTATGAATGAGTAAAAAGAAACGTACAGAATAATTTGCAAATTTTATTAGTCAGTGACGTTTCGTCCGTTTGTATTATCGATGAAGCGCAGTTTCTTTGTTGTTCGGTTCGATTTATAAAAAAACTTTTTTTTTCAATCGATTTCTCATTTTGTTTCGTAAATTGGAAAAAAATCGTAACTTATTCTTCCGCTCTCGTTTCACTGTGAACGAAGGTACTTTTCTCTTTTTTTTTTTTTTTTATCGCAATTTCTTTTACATCGAAACATTCTAAGTGTCGTTTGAGAATTCGTTTCATGGCCATTTCTCTCGCTCTCTCTCTTTCTCTCTCTCGTGACACGCGATCTCTCGGTCTTTCTTTGTGTGCCTTGTTGGTCCATGCTGGGGAAAAGAGAGAGAGAGAGAGAGAAAGAGAAAGGGAAGGAAAGAGAGAGTGAGAGAGTCAGCATCTCGAGCATAATTCTTGGTTTTTCTGTGGAAGCTGAACGATTCCAAGAAATTCGTATATTGGGAAGTTTCAGTATTTCTCTTTGTCGTTATCATAAACAACGGAGTAAACGGCCGGAGATACATCAATCGAACTAATTAAGAAAATAAATAAAAATGCTATTTCATTGCTGAAGAACAAATTTCATTTTTAAAACGCGAATTGAGTGCTTAACATGCATTTTTTTTTATAACAAGAGTTAGATTGATAAAAATATTCAGTTCCTAACGAGCAATGTCGTTGTCGCTGTACTAGGTTATTTTTTTTTTTTTTTTTTTTTTTTCCAATAGCGATGAAAAATTCATAAAAATAAAATTATACATCGCTGGGCTGTTTTCGTTTGGTTGCATCCAGTATATAACGCAACAAGAAGCGTGCTGCACACTATGGTCTCAGTTCATATTCTCTCTCCTTCTCTCTCTCTTCTCCTTCTCTCTCTCCCTCGCTCTCTTTCTCTCCTTCTCTCTCTCTCTCTCTCTCGGGAGTCTCGAAAACTCGCGCGAGCCACACCAGGCGGGTATTGAATTTTTGTGCGTTCGCTACGGTCGATTCAGCGAAAGTGCAAGCATCCTATAATATGGCCTTCTCTCCATGTGTATGCGTGAAATAAAACGGCCGAGACTGGGAGAGCCTATACGAGCCAAACAGCTGCCTCACCCCGAGCGTCTCGCTCGTAACGCACCTTATCGATACTTCCGTCGAAAAAAGAACGAAAAATCGATAAAAAAAATAAAACACACACACACACACACACAAGTTTTCCTTAGAAAACTGCGGAAACAATGATTTTTTATTTCGTTTTTTTTTTGTATATATACGCACTAAAAATAAACTCGAAAATGATGTTGAGGAGAATGAATAAAAGAGTGGTCGATTCACGTGGAAAATTAATTGAGAACAAGCCACTCGTAGCCTGTGCAACTGTTTGAATTTTTTTTTGTTTTTTTTTTTCCACCCTTCCTGTATAATTTCTACACGGTTTTTCTGGTTACTGTTGGTTCGTTCAATTCTATTGTTCACTGAATCTCATCGAGCATTAAAATATTATTCGGAAAAACGATCCTTAAAAAAATAGAAAGGAAACGAAGCGAAATCTCCGACGTTCATACTTAAAATATTCTTTTTGTCAATGCTACATCTATACACGCTTATATAATAGTAGAGATTTCCCCTTTCATGCAAAAATTTTTCCATTGTTTCGTCGCTTAGGGTGAAGAAATTTAATAGTCTTGCCGCATTTTTTTAAGTACGCATGAATTTGTTATGGAATACATCGAGTGAATCGGTAGGTGCGAGAAACGAAAAATATAAGGAGAAGGGGTGCGAAGGGGAAATATTTTCGAGCACGTGTCTCGTTATGTAGGTATATTGGAATGAAAAAATTTAAAAAAAAAGAAAAAGATCTCGTTGAGAAAGACAGAGAAAGAGGGAAAACGGAGCGAAAGAAAAAGCGACCGAATGAGAGAGTGAGATAAATTCCTCTCTCTTGGAGCACACGGTAGCATTTCTGGGTCTGGGTCGTGGAGGATCGTCCTCAGGCGGTAGTAAAATTTTACTGGCGGCCTCGCGCGTCTCGTGCGATCCTCTGCCTGACGCCTCCGATCATCTCTCGCTCATTCGAGCATATTTTTTTGTTATTTTTTTTATTCCTCTTCTTGTTCTCCACTCTTGCCCTCTCTCGTAGGAATCCTCTTATTACACACACGCACGTTTGGACCATCAAAATGTGCGTCATTGATGATTTTAGATCTGTTTTTATTTCCCGTTCTTTTTTAAATGTGTGTTGTGTTTGTTTTTTTTTTCTCTCTCTCTTTCTCTTTTTCGCTCGTAGTAATACTACGGGCGATGACTGAATTTCGCCTGGGAAGTGCTGATTCCGAGGGACTGCGCGCGGCATATAATCGCGTGGCCCGTGACTATCTCTAACGCTCTCTGTGAGCTCGCGCTTTACGCCGCCGGAGTTTCGCGACCTTTAAAGACTAAAGTTCGCCGGTTTATACAGTCCAGACGATTTATGAACCTCAGAAAAGTTCAATTGCCTATTGCTACTACTTCGAGAAACGGAAAGGGAACGAGACTGACGGAGAAAATTCGAGATCGAGAGAGAGAGAGAGAGAGAGAGAATAAGCGAGAAAACTGTATACTCGTGTGAAATGATGACTTACAACGTGATTTTTTTGTTTTCATGAGTTTGAAAAAAAAAATTGTTTCTGTAGATTCGCAATAAAAAATACGAGCACGACTGCTTCGAAGAGTCAAGTACGATGATTTATTTACGATTAGTTGAGATTTTTTTTTCCAACTGTCGGGGAGACATCGAAGTTTTGGATTATTATTGAACGTTTCTCTACGAATAAATCGATATTTATTATGCTCGACAATATTATTAAATACGGGAAACGAAAATTAATATTTCAGTTCTTTTTAAAGTTTAGAAAACACATTTTTTTTTTCAAGCTACGAGAGGCAACATTTTCATTAGCCATTTTGACACTAGAACCGAATTTATCGTAACCAGTCGGCAGTTCCCTCGGGTACACGTGGCACAGTAAACACACATATTTTGATAAGAGAATTCTTCCCGAGATCACGTGCCGCGAAATCTTGTGAAATATCGCAATCGTGACGACGGTCTTACTCTTGATCTATTTTTTTCCTCAGTCTTTGTCTCTTCCTGCTGCCTGATTTTCAGCGATAAATTAGAACTTTTATTATTTACAATACATTCGAAATTGACTCAAAGAAATATTCGTTGATGCGGGAAAATAATATTTAAACGAAAAATAGTAAGATTATTTTCTTGGATCTTCGAATTATATATTTCTCAATCGATAAGAATCTCGACGACAATTTTATTCCAATTTCGTTAATTATTCTCGTACGAATTACTTTCACGGTATTCTCGTTCACTAAACATTTTTTTCCTATTTGGCATTCGGGACTCGTAGTAACGGGACTCGTAGTACGCGATGACGTAGAAATATATCCATGCGAGCGAAAGTGCATGAAGGAGAGAAGCAACGGTGCAAGTTTCCCTCTCGTGATAGCGAAAGCTGCTGCGCCGTCAGAGGGACGTTTCGCACAGTTGTAAAGCTATTACTACATCGTTCCTGGAGGCTTGGGAGAACAGTGGAGGCGGGGGTGAGGGATGAAACGGATTCGGAGAGGTGAAGAGCTAGGATGAGGGAAAGTTCCACGAGGGATGCTGCACGAGGAAAAGAGAAACGTGGTATACAGTGCATTCGCTATATTGGGCTCGATTTACGGACTTTGCACGCGTGCAGCGAGATTTGCTCCCTGATGTTTGAATTCGCTCTTTATATTATGTATACGAGAGTGTAAAGCTCCTGGAGTAGCGAACATCCTTCAGCATTACCGTGAATCTGAACACAGATTGTTGTCTATTTATATACGGAGAATCTCGTTGTTATACGTTTATTGCAATGTAAAAATGAAGAAAAATTGAAGGCTTCTGCTCAAAGTCCGTAATTTTTGTTCCAGGAGATTTTTATTCGAAGAAAAACAAACGGCTAATAATCGTTTTGTTTTGATTCGAAAATTGGAAAGTTTTGAGCAAATTTCATCGCAGGATATATATTTTTTATTTTAGTTTTACAATGAACTTTCGGAGTTGAAGATTTTTCGGGCAAATACGTGGATTGGAGTTTTGAGCATTTTTATTCTTTGTTACGTATAGCGAGAGGCGAGACAGTTGTGAACATTTTCTAGCGGATGAATGCTTGGCTAGTTCAACAAAAAAGCTTTGCTGCTTCCTTATTGTTTTATTCTGAAGAATTAAGACACTGGCAATCGGCACGAGCAGGAGAATCGGGCTGTCATGAAACGGTTTATATGTATGTGATGTGTATATGCGTGTTTGTATACGGATATGTGAGTGATTTTAGGATCTTGTATACTCATAGGCATACATTTGCACATGTGTATCTATAAGCTCGAAATGCACGCATACGCACGTACGAGCCACCCCTCGGAGAGTTTGCCACGATCCATATACGCTGGTTATAACACTGTACATGGGGGCGGACGCGTTGAGCTTTGCACATAGCACATACTCCGAGAGAGAAAGAGAGAAGGAGAGGGAGGAGGAGGAGGAGGAGGAGACAGAACTAAACACCCCGATCGATATTTCAACGGTGTAAGCTTCCCCCGGCAACTAACGTTACAATTTCGTAGCGATGGATACAAACTCCTCGCAAAGGCAACTCGTAAACAAGTATTTTCATTAAAAATAAGGGTAGTTTTTTCTTATCAAAATTTTCTCGATTTTTCACATCTTTCCTACAATTTCGTACCATGAACTCAATATTTCTCAAACTTTCGAAATTCTTCTCCAATCTTTCAGCAAATTCCGATGATATTTTTCTTCCTTCTAGAAGGAATTGTGCTGTAAAAAAACAACTGATAGACGATAAACTTTGATTCGAGTAATTCTTCTCATTTGATACTCTCTTTCGTCCATGTTCGTGTTATTTTTAAGGCCGGAAACGGGCGAATATGAAATATTTATTCAAATCTCTCATTTGCTTTGATTCTTGAAATCATAAAAAAATATGCAGTTTTTGGTTCGAAAGCCCACGAAAGAGGAGCGGTTGGATTCTGTTTTTTTTTCTTCTTTTTACATCGTAAGGGATGGATCGATGTCGCAGCCATCGCTACTATACGTAGCGAAGTGGCAGGGGGGTGTTGTGAATGACCAACGGTCGACGGGCTCTCTACAGGCTGGCCAACACACAGCAGCATCATTTACGAATGTCAAAGCGTGGGAATAGGTGTTGGAGCGAGAGTGCGGGGGCGTTCGGTCGGCTGAGCCAACCAACGAGCGGATATATGCGTATATACGTGTAAATACGTATATGTATATTTTCTTGTTCATTCTCTCGTAATAGTAACCTTGGTTCGCTGTTGGAGCTTCGTGGTCAACGTGTGTACGAGACCTATGACACGTGGTCGCGAGTTGCGTGATACCTTCCCGTTTCCCGTACTACGATATATCTTACGAGCAACTCGTTCCGGTATAATAAACTCTGACTCGTCAACAAAAACGCGATTGTACGATTAAAATTTAAAAAAATAAAAAATTAAGAAAGGAGAATACGGGAACAAGACTTTTCGACGCTCTAAAACAATCGTCACTTGTCTCAAGTTCGCGTTTGTGAACATGCGATTGCGAAAAATTATAGTTCCGTTTAATGTTAATTATCATACAAGTTTCTCGAGAAAACAAGCAGATAAAAAGACATTGTATACGCTCGAATTCGTTAAAATGATTTCGATTGAAGTTCGTTCGAATGAAAAATTTCGTTATTTATTGCGATACTTCTTACTATTTTATTCATTTATCATAATATTAATTGAAAATTGTATAAAATTTTGTAATCTTATCGATCATAATCGTTTGAATCATTAGATTGATGTGATTGACAAATGCTAAACTGGAGATAAAATTGTGTGTTTCAGATCGTACAAATCAACCGCCTTCAAACAAGCCACATTAACCTCAAGTGATTTATATTTTCTTACGAACCGCGAAAGGAGTAATTAGTGTGTTTATATCGTCGTAATATCCCAAGAGCTTAGGTTTGGAAGAACAAAAAGAAGTAGAAGAAGAAGAAGAAGAAGAAGCAGAAGAAGAAGAACCGAAGGAGTACGAAGAGACGGAAGACGAAGAATTGAAGAAGACAAAAATAATAAGAGCTATAGTATCTATCTAGTGTATAAAGATATATCTGATACAAAAACAAACAAACAAAAAAGTCCGCCAGTGCCAAATCGAAAGAAAAAAAAAAGAGAGGATTAAACAAAAATAAAGAATTATTATTAAAAACAAAGTGCGACAAAGCGATAACATAACAAGAAATTTAGAAAAAGAGAAAGAGAGAGAGAGAGAGAGAGAGAGAGACAAAGTGAGCTAAACCGTAAACCAAAGAATCTACCATTTTTTTACTAATCATTTCAACGAGAAAAATAGAGCGACAAATAACAAATGATACGCGTTGGCGAATTAAAAGACAAAAAATATTGAACAATAACCGTAACAAAACGACAAAGCCCAGACGACAAAATCTAAAAAGATCAATCACGAGATATATAAAGAAGACAAAAACGAAAAAATACAAAAATAAAGTTATAACTAACCGTGTAAAGTATTAAATTAAAAAAAAAAAAAAACAAGGAAAAAAAAGCCGCGGAAATACGTGTTGAAAATTTTTATCGAATTTTTCCAAATCGTGGAATCGACGAGCGGAAGACAAGTTTAACAAAAGTATATTTATCGCTCATCGTGTGATTCGGGGGAAAGTATAACCGATCTACTTCAGTTCGTAGCCTAAACCTGTCGAGTACAAAGCAAAAAAAAAAAACGGTGTAGTTAAAAAAGCAAAAAAAAAAAAATAAAAAAGAAAGAAACACACACACACACAAAAATTAAAGACAAAAGTCGCGCAAAGCTCAACGACGGTAATTCAAGCGAGCGAGTGAAAAAAATCGCAATAAATTAAACAAGAAATCAAGGATACAAAGGTTCATTCGTGGAATTGAATGTTGTTAATCGACGTCGATATCGTTGCGCCGGGTCCATTAGCGTTGAGTTAATACAAATCGAAAGACTCAGTGAGTGTTAATTCATTTCGGCTGCGTAAACGACAACGAAGGAAACAAGAAAAGAATCAATAAAATAGCCTCTCAAAATCCGGGAAAAAAGAAACAATCAGTGCAATCGATAAAGAATAAAAAGAAAAAAGACAACAACAAAAAAACAACACGATGATGATGGATAATAGGATGCGTCGTGGAAGATGAGCGCCGAGGTTACGAAGGAGGTCGTAGCCTCCGAGAGGGTGAGCCCTCCGGCGGCGGTTGCGACCTCGCCAGGGGCTCTCTGTCCTGGCGATCCGAGTCGTCATCTGCCGCCTTTCAGCAGCTTCGCCGGTGACGTTAGTATGGACACGGGCACCACGTTAACTACCCTGCATAGTCAGGACGTAGGTCTCGGTTTAACCTCTGCGTGGGATTATTACGAAGGACTTACAGGTCGTTTGATAGATTCGAGGGGTGAGGTTGTTTTAGCGAGTCAGTATAGACCATGGGAATCGAAGCACGGTGGTGTAGGTGGTGGAGGTGAGGGCTTGCCAAGTTTCGCGAGTCAATTTGCTCCACCGAGCGAAGCTGAGCCACAATTGACGGCGCTTACGCCATTATCACCAGCCTCGATATCGCACTCCCCACCGGTTACATCGGCAGTCGGTTTGCCCAGTTTTCATACACTCGGTAGTCCACTTCCGGTGCCACATCCACACAGGACACCGGTTGGTTATCCTCTCGTTCCCGCACCCGTGCAAGCCCGGGAAGTTCCTGTTTTACAACAACAATTACTCGACGAGAGGCACATACAGCTCCTTGGCTCGAGTCCCGTTCAAGCTTTTCCACCCCCGCCCGGTCATCCTCATCACACTGTGCTGACCGTCGTTAAACAGGAATATCCCCAGTTACATCACACCAACTTTCAAAATCCAATGTCAACCGTGCTCGATTCATCGCCGACTTCCCGTGCTATTGGTGTCGACGGTAGAAAAAAAGAACGTAGAAAAATTCGCGCGGGCTCCATGGAGTCCGAGGACGGTAGCGGCAATGTCGAGAGTTCTGGTCAAGTCGCGGCCGTCTCTTCGACCGCCAATCGTGGACCTCATGGTCATATGAGCGGTGGTATCGGTGATACCGACGGTGATGGTGGTATCGGTGATAAACCCGCTAAGAAAAAACGCAAACGTTGCGGTGAGTGCATCGGTTGCCAACGAAAGGACAATTGTGGCGATTGTGCACCATGCCGAAACGACAAGAGTCATCAGATCTGCAAAATGAGACGATGCGAGAAGCTCACGGAGAAAAAGGTAAGTCACTACTTTCTGCATTTCGCTTTATTACGAAATAATATTCTCATCCCTCGTACAATCATTCTCGATCCGATAAAACTGATGATCCTATCGGTCAAATAAGAACTGGTAAACGAAGACCCTCATTCGTCGAATCTAAAATGACTTCAACTCAGAAACATCGAAGTAGATGAATCATCATTTCGCAATCAGGCCTCGGCAGCGAATAAAAATTGGTGCGCAGGTTCTTGTTCATTAAGCATAAGTCACCACGAATCAGGATATCGATCGGTAGAGCAAAGTACTTTTGAAATCGAGCTAGCAGATCAAAGATCTAACTCAACGAAGGCGTTCTCGAATCGTTATGAGCCCTGCATAAAGTTACCCTGGCGATGCATGTTTCAAGCAGAAGTTGGGTCAAATATGCAGAAACTACTTCCTGAATGGTTTTTCGTGAAAGCTATGTCGTCTAAGATCAATAGATAAAGAACTAAAGCGATGCACGTTTAAGGAAATAGTTAGGTCAAAGCACGGAGACTAAGTTCACCGGTCGTAACATTTGTTCTATGTGAAGCGTTGTAACGTACTCGACGGTGTCGACGCGTGCAACGACAGCAGGGCAACGAGGAGGCGACGTATATATTCACACTATGTATACACAAAAGCATGGCAGAAGAGTGAAAGTGCGAGAAGGAAAGGGAGAGAGAGAGAGAGAGAAAGAGCGCGTTACATGGTAGGGCGGTGTGTAAACGGGAGCGAGAAACTTCGCACTGCTGTATAGGTTAATGCAAGCGTAGGATATAGATGTGTGTATATATAGCCTGAACTTGGCCTCGATGTGCTCGGATAGTACGAGAGAAAGTGAGGGACAGAGAGGAATGAGCGAGAATACAAGAGGAGGTGGAGGAGGATCGGAGAAAGGGTGAAAGGGAGTGAAACACGAGAGGGAGAGTGAGGAGAGCAAACTGGGAGGAAAATATAGAGGGATCCCAGAGGGAAATACAGAAATACAGATAAACGAGGTGGTTTATTATTGCTGTGACATTGAATAGAGGGTTGGTGGGTCGACTTGATGCTTCAGCTCATACAGATATACACACGAAATACAGCTATTCTACTGTATTCGCGTATCAGCTTCAGAAAATGTCTAATGTTTTCAGGCTTTTTATTTTTATTTATCCAAAATAGCGATTGTCGTTTTGATCGATCATACCGGAATTATACTTTTCTGAAGTATTTTTTAATAATTGAGTTTCAATGATTTTGATGTTTGTTCTGATCGAATCAATGATGCTTAGAATCTTTCATGATCATTTACAATTTCAATTTCTCGTCCCTTTATTGCGAAACGGTAGAGTAATTTAAGTAACAATACTATTTTTGAAGTCGTTCCTCCTCGACTTTGAACCTTGAGTAGTGCCAATAAAAATAAAAAGACCGAGGCTGAAGTTGAGAATTATTAAAACTAAACTCGACGCCGCTTCTCGAAACGTTAAGTTCTTTCTTTTTTCTGATGCGTATATATATTTCGAGGATATTGCTCCAACGTATTTTCGTCGTTCTATTTTCACAAAGAAAACACATCGAAAGTATATAACTGGGGAGAAAAATGTGCCTTATCGAGACTTGATAACGTGACGTGTTTTATATTTGAGGCAAATGGTCTCCACGCTGATTGTCGAGTAAGCAAGCTCCTCGCTCTTTCTCTCTTATTCTCTCTACCCCTCTTCCTTTCTCCTTCTTTTTCTTGACGATTCTTGATGCAGCTTATCGTAGAGCAAGTTCAAGGCTCGACCCGGGTCATAATAATCACACGTATATACATCGAACGCTCGTCGGCAATCGACGTTCAACTTCTCTCAGAAACAAACGTGTTGTTTTGTCGATACTTCAGTTCGAATTTTCTCTCTCATATATTTCGTTTTTTTTTTCCCCCCTTCAATCAGTTTATTCTCTTGCTCGCTTATTATTATATGTTTTTTTCATCATAAATATCCAACATCTCAGAAAAATACCTTTTGCGAACGTCATTTCCAGGAAATTCATTGAAGAAATTCTGAATTTATATAATTTCTGATTATTCCTATATACATCGATCGTTTTGACGAACAAAACGATCAGCTAACGAAGCTCGTATTAACTTTCACCAGAATGCAGCTCAGAGAAGCGTATTTTCATCGACTCGGGATATTGTTGTTTCTTTTTTGTTTTTTTTTTTCGCGAACAAACAAATCAATTATGATGCTCGTGTGGCCGTGCCACGACGTTCGAGCTCGGATAGCTGCGGAGAGGTCCGACGTGCTTTGACCCGTGAGTCACGATTCTCAGTCGCGAGGCCCATGAACTCTTGGACATTGTGCGATCATTTTTTCCCGATCGAAATGGTACATTAACCGTATGAAAACATGGGAATTGCAGTCCAATTCAAATCGTATGTCTACATCACTCCGTAAAACGTTGGCTTACGTTGATGATCAAGTAAATCCGGTAATACCAGTCGACTATTACAATGAAAATGGTAAATTCATTGATGTCACGAGTTATCATATCTACAGATCGTTAGTTGCTGTAATCGAAAATCATACTTTTGTTTTTTGCTACATAATAACTTGACCGGTTGCATGGATGAAACGAAAAAGGGTAGTGCACGCTGTCTGGTACTGTCGCTTTGACAGTGAATCGGAGACGATGGGGGGGGGGGGGAGCTACAACGAGAATAAGAGAGACAGAGAGAAGTCATCTCGTATAGCCGATAATCAATAGTAAAATGAGAGAGAAGATATTTATCAAGAAAGAGTGAGGAAAGTTGTAGAGAAAATGTAAAGTCTGTATAGGTTCATTCAAAAAAATATTCATTCGTGAAAAAACCTTTGTTTAGTTCCTGAAAGTTGGCAATAAACATCGAATTCGGTCAATAAACGACAGAAAAATAGATTAATTAATCTTCTCTTGATCGTAACTTTTTTCCTATGCTTCGATAATTGGAAAAGTAAAGTTTTTTATTCATGAAAGATATGTGTCTCAAGGACTCACGAAATAAACACATGTGTAGAGGGTTGCATTCGCAAAAGTACGATGATAGGAAAACGGCAAGGAAAGAAGATAAAAAAAAATAACGGATGAGGAAGAAGGAAGCGAAAAGAGGGCGAAGGGTGGATGATAGATGGACGCGATTCGAAGACGCCATGTATATATGTTACCTCCCCGTCACAACAACTCACCCCACTGGGTGTGAGTGAGAGAGAGAGAACGTTTTAACACCCTCTTTATCCCTTGGGAAAGATCTTACTCTTTCCATCGTCCCCTCTTCGCTTTATATATCTTTCTTACTTTTTCTCTCATATAAATATATATATGTATATATATATATAGATATGTACTTCACGGAAACAGTTACCTGACAACCCACACGAGAAATCTCGCAGAAAACACGTGATATTATGAAAACGAGTACACAGGAATCTTTGGGGCTGTACAGATTTTTATCGTTCTTCCGATTTTTTTATTTCGGCTGTAGCCAAACATTAGCGTTTGAGGGAAGTTTCTTTAATTAATGTCGTTTGAATTAACGTGATTCTCGATTGAAAGTATATGGAATTTTGGCTATATTTACTTTTTATTTTTAGAACACTTTTCGTATATTTTGTCAAGTTCTCGATGATTTGGTTAGTTTCCGATTAGGGAGCTTTCTTATGAGGAAAACCTATGAGGAAATATCATTTTTTTTTTTAGATTGATTAAACATCGTTTCCTTGGTCGATCAAGGACACGCCCAATCTCAATATCTCTTCTAATATGTTATCATGTGATACGTTCATCTAACGCTAATACCGGAGATATTTCTTCGAATTTACCAATCTAATTTCACTTCAATAAATTTACGTATCCATCGTTTCGAGGGTTCGATTATTCGAGATCCCAACGGGAGATTGTATTGTAATCACACTTGCCTGGAGAGATTTCGATATAACAGTGACGGATAGAAACAAAAAGGAAATATGAGCGAGAGAGAGAAAGAGGGAGGAAGGAATGAGAGGGATGAGAGGCCAGAAGGTCCATATTCCACTTCTTCCGTATATCCATACGCATCGGAGAGTCTCTCATTTTCGCAGAATATATACCATTGCTCGAATGATAAGGAAAATGTCGGTAATCCACTTACAGCGAAGCGCGCTCCAGTTGCGAGAATGGCAAAGAGGGCGTACGAGCTCGAGTTTATCTGCTTGGCAAAGTGACTATTTCCCTTCTCTTATTCTCTCTCAATATAGCCCTCTCGCCCAGTCTCCCTCTCTTTCTCTCTTGCTCATCCTCTTTTTGTACTGCAGTATCTCTTTTTACCGTTCTTGGCTCCATAGCCAGCTAGGGCAAGAAAATTCAAGGGCGCGGATGAGATATATCGGACATTTCTTGTCAAATCTGATTGGAAGCTCCGTTTTTTTTTCGTCTAGTTAGTGTTCCGTGCAGAAACTAGGAACTCCTGTAATTCCAGAACGAACATTCGTCCGTCAGTTATCTTTTAGTTTTGGAAATATCCAGGTGACATTTGGAATGCAAATGTGTCTGTATATACCCGTCTTAGAAGTGACGACAACTTTGTCTTCTGTTGAAGAGTTTTTGTCCTCTCAATGTGCAATTGAAATGGAGACTGAATTAGGTATGAGACAAATTATTTAGTGAGAAAAACGGAAATTAATCTCACGAAAACTTATTGCATCAATTTCGAAATATACTTGTAGCCGAAGTATGAAAAATTCCAATGCAAAAAGCCTCTTGTTTAGTCTTTCAAAAATTTTATTATACAAGTCTACGTTGAGTTTCATCAGAAATGAAACAGAATGAACCTATCTCATTTCGGGAAAAAGAGGAAAATTTAAAACGCCGAGACCCAGTAATTTTCACCCCAATTTCACGAAAATTTTCCCAATTGCCGTGAGCTCGGGTTCTCTTGTATAATTTGAGCCTGAGGCTCGATCTACGGAGACGCCAGAGACAGGAAAAACGAGTAAGCACCCAATAAGAACTACTGAAATGAAACTTTTTCCTAAATTATTTCTCTTTATCAAATTTGCAAACGAATGTGAAAACGCTTTTGGCTCATGATCCTCGGAATTGTTAATAATTTTCTATGGGAAACACTATAACTTTTATCATTCTTTGAGCTTATCAGATAATGATCGTTTCGTTAAATATTAGAACATCCATTTTCAAAATGAAAGTTTACAAAAAAATTCATTAATTTCCTTGTGAACTGACTCGCATTCGTACACATAATACGTTTTGCTTTCCGATAAAAATTAATTTCTTCGAAAGAAACAAAAAAAAAACAGAAGACAACACGATGTCATCTTCCGGTGTCGTAAATGCCAGATTTTTGCGAATTTTGCGGTATCAGAAATGACGAGATTTTTTTTTTTTTTTAGAGCTGGTCAGTAATGCTCATTCATACTGCGTGAGCTAAAAGAGCGTGTATTTTACAACATATTTGTGGCCGAAACTCCGAGCGACCGCGAATTATTTCGAGTAACCCTGAATATGGCAGAGTGTTTTCGCCGTTTGTTTTGTATCCGATTCAATATGTTCTTGCTGGATCTTCCCTTGGTAAACGTTGCTTTTTCATCGAGAGTTTGTTGACCTGTCAGACACGATAACCCTGAAGAACTCCGGCAAAACCAGTGACAGCTTATCACGCTGTTATCGACGGTCTCTTTATGCCCGTTACTGCGTATATACAACGTTGCCTTAACTATTTTCAAGTCTCGCCCAAAGAAAAACAATGTTAAACACATATGAACACATATATATATTTTATAAAAATAAAGTTATGCGACGGAGTCTAGCGTGACAGAGAGAACGTTGCGAAAAGCAGCTCCGACCGATCATTAATTGAGCAGGTACGATTCTCACTGGAATCAAATTGTCGTGTATAAGTGCATAATAATAAGAGTTTTTTTTTTTTCTAGAATGCATGTTGAAACTCTTGATATATTCCATATAATTGTTTAAATAAAAATAATATTTTTAGGTTATCCTGAAAAACATTTATCGAGACGTTGAGAGTTTCAAAGAAATTATTTCTGAGACAGTCGTACCTGCTGAAATAAAAAATTCAATTCGCTCTCGACTGGCATGTGTCGATCGAGCCTGAATAACATTAATTTTAACAAGTCTCGAACATGAGAGACAATTTTACTAAACAGATTAACTAACACATTGCTAACACTATACGACTAACACATGATTTAACAAGAAAAACTAACCTCAAAAAAATTGATTGATGTTGATGAATAATCACCGACATTCAGGCCGAGATAAACAAGTTGACACTGCGACTAATTTTTTTGGTTACTAAAATATTAGTTCATAGTATATTTGAATAAAAATCGTAGCAAGGACTAATTCGATTAATTGAGAGTCCTGAGTATAGCATCGCGTAAAATATTCCATTTTTCAAGTACGACGACGCCGAGGACGTTGTTCATGTTTTTTTTTAATTTTTTCACTTACAACAGAAACTAATACTACTAAAAATATGATCTTGACGATGCTAATTTTCAACTAACTTCACGACTAATCCATAATCTTAAGAATTACTAATTGCTCGTGTGTGCGACTAATTCTAACCCAATTAACACGCTACTAACACATAAATAGCGATTAATAAAACTTATCCACTAATCGTGCCAATCGTTTATTTATATTTTGTAGAAATTTCGCACATTTACACTTATAGAACAAATGCTCCATGCAGAAAATAGCGATAATAGTTTTAAGTGAATTACATATTCGTGAAAAACATTCATAAAGTTGTTTTGAGAGTAAAAACACTTCGCGAATTCCTTGAAAACAATTATAAAATGAATTTTTGATTTACGCGTTTTTGCTCGTTTATCCGAGTTACTGAAAACAGCGAAAAACAATCGTAACTCGAAACGGAGTTGATTGGAAACGCAATAAATTTTCCTCTCCAATTGTCAACTACTGTGCATGTGCGAGGTTTTCTCCTCACGGTGAGGACGTCGTTGTCCTCATACGTCGACGAGAACCTCGTGGTAATCGAATACCCTGAGTACTTTTTTTTTTTTTTCACTCTTCTGCTCTCACTCTTTCTCCGGTGGATGGGACGTTGAACGCACTCTGCTCCCTCATCTTGTCGACATTCTACATCCTTATCTATATATACATATAGTACACGCACCACCCCCAACCTGCGTATCCTCTTTCTCGTTTTATACTTTCACGGGCTTCCCCCGTTTCGATTTATCGAGGAAACCGGAACCGTGCTGCTTCGTTTACCGATATATACGTTCTATCCATCGGCTATTCCATATCGAGGAACCATTTTTCTGTTTCATTCAAAATGTTTACGTCGTACAAGCAGTTCTCGATCCGATGCGTATATATAGGGGGCATTCCATGCCAAATCAGCCACTTCAGAACCTTACAGTTTTTGAATTGGCTCAAATTTTGTTATAATGTTCTATGTATTGAATGAGCCTTTCTTGATTTTTTTCAAATTTTTCCCTCGATTGCCTAACGAGATATATTTTTTCCAAAAATTCGATGATTTTTTTTTCAAAAGCTCACAACTCTTCGAAAAATGGACGGAATCGAACTTTTCTTTTTTCAAAATTTTGGTTTTTTATTGTACTTTTTGAGTGTGATAACGAAAAAATTATAGTTGAATTTTTTCTCTATTTTTATTCAGGTTGAAGAACAAAATCGACGATTTCAAGATGATTACATATTTTGATTTTTTTCAAAAAATTTTCAAAAAAACTTGGACAAAATTGAAGATTTTTAAGACCAGTTACATCGTGGGCACGCTATATCTTCGATTCGATTTCGTATTTCAAAATTTTTTTTTTCGTTTTTTCAGTAAATTAAAATCAAATTCAACAGTCACACAATCCACAATGCTGTTTTCCTAACACTAGAAATTTTCTCCCATCATTAGATTGTGAATCGCATTCGTTTTTTTTTTTACTAATTTCTTCTTGGAAATGAAAAATTCCGCCATGAATGAAAAAGTGGATCAGTACTCCATACATATTGTTCGTTTTCAATGAGAAATGAATAAATTTTTTTGGCGTTTAAACAATTTGTGCACTCTGAATACTTTTGGAAAAGAATAATCTTTCACAATCAAGGTATTCTCTCCATACTTTTCGTTGTAGTCGTACGTCGATCGACGTACCAAACCACTACGGTCGATCCATTAGTTTTGTCTCAGCAACACGGTCATTTTTGATGATATCAGAGGAACAGTAAAGAAGATTGTTGCACGAGGAGCGTCCAATTGCTGATCACTAAACAAATAATAACACCATCTGTTCTATACGAATGGGCATGTAGACCCCTAAACCTCCCTAATATAGCGGTTAATTTTTTTCAGTGGAAGACTACGGTGTTGCTGAGACAGAACTAATCAATCGATTTAAACGTACGACTACAATCAAAGGTACTGAGAGAATCCACAGTATGATCCCAATAAAGATGGTACCACCCATTATGGAAGATTATTCTTTTTAAACAGAATTCAGAGTGCACAAATTGTTAACCATCAAAAGAATAAATTTATTTCTCATTGAATAGGAACAATATGTATAGAGAACTGATTCACTCCTTCATTCATTGCGTAATTTTTCATTACTAAGAAGAAATTAGTAAAAAAAAAAAAAAAAAAAAAAACGAATGCGATTCACAATCTAATGATGGGAGAAAATTTCTAGTGTTAGGAAAACAGCATTGTGGATTGTGTGACTGTTGAATTTGATTTTAATTTACTGAAAAAACGAAAAAAAAAATTTTGAAATACGAAATCGAATCGAAGATATAGCGTGCCCACGATGTAACTGGTCTTAAAAATCTTCAATTTTGTCCAAGTTCTTTGAAAATTTTTTGAAAAAAATCAAAATATGTAATCATCTTGAAATCGTCGATTTTGTTCTTCAACCTGAATAAAAATAGAGAAAAAATTCAACTATAATTTTTTCGTTATCACACTCAAAAAGTACAATAAAAAACCAAAATTTTGGAAAAAAAAAAGTTCGATTCCGTCCATTTTTCGAAGAGTTGTGAGCTTTTGAAAAAAAAATCATCGAATTTTTGGAAAAAATATATCTCGTTAGGCAATCGAGGGAAAAATTTGAAAAAAATCAAGAAAGGCTCATTCAATACATAGAACATTATAAAAAAATTTGAGCCAATTCAAAAACTGTAAGGTTCTGAAGTGGCTGATTTGGCATGGAATGCCCCATAGATAGTTTTTTTTTATATATATTTAAGTTTTTCGATCAAAATTTATGAGGATCAGAATATAACGTTCGTGTAATCATAAATAAAACGCAATAATTTATATGGAAATCCAAAAAGAATGAAAAATTTCAGCAATATCACTTGATTGGTGACGTTTTATTCGAATTATTGTGGAAACATAGTTCTCCTTTTACTTTGTATATTCACGAAAGTTTCACGTTGTTTCAGGGTATTTTATGATTTTTCTTTTCTCGATTTTTTTTTTTTAAATGAACTTAACAAGTTCATTAAATCAATAAAATACGATTATTTTTTGACTCGTTTTATGTTTGTATACAGGAATGTTTCTGCGTATATTCAATGACAGCTTGGTCGTGTATATGTATATATATACACAAATGGCTTTATTCACGACGATTGCGTGGAAATGGGGAAGGCCAATACCTAATAAATGTTATATTTATGTGTACTAGCAGACGTTTAAGCTCTCGATCGTACGCCTGCATTCGTACCTACATATTTCAGGATTAGCTCACCCCTTTTCGGTCTCGCAAAAGCTCGATGCTTTTACTGTCCTTTGTAAAAGCGAGATAGAATGCCAGATCGATACGGAAAGTCTTTTTCGTCCTCGTTGCCGTTCTCTCTCTCTCGTGTTTGTGCGTAAAAAAAAAAAAGATTCAAAAAAATCGGTGCAGCGCAGCGTCTCTTATTCGCTTCTCCCATGTATTCCGTATTTGTACATACATATTCACACGCCCATAAGAGTAGCAGAAAAGTAGCCAGATGGGATATTAACATACGCATAATGTAATGGCATTAGAAAATCGAAGAGGGCTGCAGAGAAGTGCCAGATTTCATAACCGATTGCTAATAATCTCTGTGAATGAGATTTCCGAATATTGCATTATGCATATACTGATTTATAAGAGCCAAAATGGATGCTGCTCGAAGTAGCGTTCATGCACTATGCTTTTATAATTCTGAGGTCTGTTGCAGCTATACGAATTAATTGGTTATAGCGATGCACATTACACAGTTTGTATTCGATGAAAGCACATGATCGATGGAATCGTTGTTTCTTTGCCGTATCCAATGTCGTTGCATATGGATGATTCACGGACTAGTAGCTCATCGTGAAAAGAATTTTATTGGTCAACTGCCACGATCTAAAATCGAAGTGAAACAAACGTGTTGAGTTTTCTTTTGGTATCAAATAAAATTTGATATCACAATGAAAATGAAATGATTCCTCGAGTTTAGCACCCCAGTTGTAACACAGTTGAAAATTCTGCGTTCTTCATTCCCGTTTCAAAATTCATATTACAGGCCTATTTTTCCACAAAATCGGTCCTCACGATGAAAATCTCATCAGTACCGATATCACGATTTCAATAATGCCGTGAGCTCGATTATCAGACAATGCAACATTTGGCAAAACATAACAAAATATCTTTTTCATCGTTGTAACTGGAATTACAATGATCAATGATGATAGAAATAATAATAGTAAACGTAAACAGTCATGATAATAACATCGAATCTCATAATGATCGAGATTCAAATCTGAATGCGTATATATAGTTAAAATACATTGGTGAATGCTAACACAATGCATAAGTTCTGTATGATCGTTGTGGGGTTGCTCGATGTATCATCGGTAAGGTTGTCCATTGATATCAACAGAACTGTCACGGTGTATAATGGAAAGATAGTAAACACTTTCATTGATAGCGCACGATGAGGCACGCGCTTATATCGGCCTTTCTTATATCGTTGTATGAAGATACGCACATACCTATGGATACGTAACGTATCTATATAAAGATTCGTGCGTGAGTGCCTCGGCTGGCTGTTATGAAAAGTACAAAAGCGTTTCATTCGAGCTTCAAACGTTTTTAGCGAACGAACAACCTACAGACAAATCTCTTTACGTCTAATGTTTATGCAGAATTGAAATTTTCTTTAATTTATTGTATAATTTTCTGTATTCATTGACAATGGTTTATTTCTACGTAATAGTTCCATCGTGAGAATAATGAAATCAATGATATTGTTATATCCGAAGTAAAATACAATGAAGAAAATGAGTCACACATCATTTTCGAGCTTTTGCTGAAGTGTATGAATTAATTGTGCTCTCTCTTTCCCTCTCTCTCTCTCTCTCTCTCTTTCTTTTTCTCTTGTCAAGTCAGGTGTCTTTATGACTCGACAATCGAACGTTTCAAATATTTTCAAGCATAAATAAATAAACGCTACGGTCGCTTCGGCTTTTACGATATCAGGCGTAAATAATTCATACGTGAATTTGAGAGAAACTCGATCCTGAATATACTACGACAGTTTTGCAGAAGAAAAACGCCCCGAAGGAACGTCGTTTCATCCCGCGTTTTTTTTTATAGGGATAGAATGGATTTTTTGAAAATGGCGCTTGTCTAGTTTCAATGCAGAGAGCAAGAAGTAGAGGTAAAAAAAAAAGCTCACAGGAAGGGAAAAGGCGGAGGATAAACGATTTTTAACGTGAGAAACCAACATTAATATATATTTGTAAATACATCAGCGTATACCGAGTGCTAAGTTTTAGCTACGCAGTTTCTCCGACACTGTCAGTGCCGAGGGCCACAGCAACAGCAGCAGCAACGCGTTTTCCTCCAGTCGATATATCGATCCCCTCCCCCACTCGTCGCTTCCTGCCACGAGAACAGGACTCTCTCTCTCTCCCACAGGATGAGTCACAGCCTCCCCATTACTCCGTCGCAGTCCTACCGTAAACTCGGAGTGTATTAATCACAGTTTCGGGTAATGAGAGTCACCCCTTAAAAATTGCGATTCAATCTCATCTACCAGAGTCATGCTCGTTAAAAAATATTTTCTCAACCTCATTTCATCTCCACCGTTGATAAGGTATATTTAAAAAAAAATAATGAGGATAACCTGAAACATTACCTGAAATTAGATTCTTCGAACAACGAATTTAACACTTTTTATTGTTCGGATTAGTTCGAATAAAGAACAATTACTCAACGATGTTTCTGCACACTGATATGTGATTATTTGAGAAAAATGTCTGATCGAAAAACAGAGAATGAAAGGTCCAAATTGAATGCGATTAGATAAAAATTTCATTTGATTGAATATTTTTACTATTATTTTTAATATTTATAGAATTTAGTACGATTTTTGTTTCAGGAAAGCGAATTTTGATAATTTCTTCATGATAAATGATCGTTTTTTGGCACATCGAAAACTTTTTTCTTCTCTGTTAGTTGCAATGATTATTGGTGTATAAACAATCATTGGATCGAATCGAGTATTGATGTTCGTTTCGGAGATAACGGACTCTAAGATTATCGAGTTTTTCTGTGATTTCGATGAACTTACCTTTTGAAAATGCCTGTACGCATGATGAATCCTTGAGTGATCCACGTTGCCCCGAACTCGCCTCGCTCCTTTTCTCCCGCTCGGTAACTCGCGTATCCCCCCTCCTTTCTTTCTCCGCGAACGCTCTTCCACCACCCCATCGCCTAAAACACTTTCTCTCTCGCGCCCTCTCTCTCTCTCTCTCTCTCTGTCTCTCTTTCTCTCTCTACCTCGTTCCGTCTCTCTCTAAACGCACGCAGAAATGCGTGTATACGCATTCGATCGACCCATCCCCGCCAACTCGGCTCGCCATGTAGGTGTGAGACGCAACCTCCCTTGTACATTTTTCCCTCTACGATTCTCCTTCCTCTCGCACTCTCTGTCTTCTTCTCTTTTTTTGCTCACTCACGTTCGACTTCATACATGATTTTTTTTTTTACTCTTTTTTCACAGCACAGAAGATCTATATACTACTTGTCAAGTAAAAAAGAGAGAAAAAGATCGAAGAAACAAAATTGTAAAAGTGAATTTTGGAATATTTGACTTTTGTCTTCTGCCACTCACGGGTTTTTAGAACCGCGAAAACTCGCGACCACCATGTAGAAAGTAAGCATTACTTCTCTCGAAATGGAAACGAATATTTTTTTTTCACTTTGCCAAGTTTTTCGAGCCTCAAAAGCGTCGAAATATGTCTGAATTTGAGAAACGAGTGGAGAAAGATTCCTAGTTCTTATTATTTTTTATTCAGAAGTTTTTGGCGCATCAACGAATGAAAAGTGATGCAAATTTTTCGTAGAGTATTCATTGGCGATTCATCGGTAAAATTCGTACGTACGTTTTCGAATAAACAGTAAAATTGCTGCGAAAATTTTGAAGAATAGTATATTTGAAAAAAAAATTCATAATCGTCAGAACGTTGCTTCGCTGCCCGAGAAATGTCTCGTTTTAAAATGAGACATTTCTCACACAGGATCGCAGTCTTGTCAACATAGGACTATCTCGCAAAGGCGGCCTGATAATGATAAGGCGATATTACCTGTATAACACTGGCTCAAGAGTCTTTCACGAGTCCCGGAGATTCTAGACGCAGGCTTTCAGAAAAATAAACTCCGAGTAATCTCCATTTATTTCTCAGCGTCTATATTATTCCTTCACTGAACTAGTCCTATAAATACATATATTTTTTTACTTACACAATTCTCAAAATATTCCCATAAAAATTCATCGCCACACATTTCATTCCGTAGAGTGGCTATTAAAAAAAAAAATTGTAGAAATGGCTCCATATTTATAACAATAAAAATACATACGTTTGAGCGATCCGACATTACATCGACATCTGGCAATTACGAAAGTGCAGCAACGATCTCAATATTTTAAACAATTTACAGTGATACCAGGTTCACTCAAGTTTTCAGACATTTGTTGCGGCCATAATAATGTATAAATTAATTTCTGAGAATCAAGGGCAAGGGTCTTTTTCGAACGCACGCGAGCTTCGGACAGTTTGTAAGGGATCGGACATGTATATTTTTCTTTCAGCGGGATTGTAAAAAAGAGAGAGAAAAAAAATGTATTCCAATAATTCAAAATAATTCATATCCGGCGAATTTGTGTGTTCAAAAGTGCAATAGTATGTTTTTCTCCCTCTATTTTTTTAAAATGATTTACGTTGGTATGAAATTTATTAAGTTTTCCCGGCATATGTATCGAGGGGATTAATATATATACAGGCGTTTCGCGGAATCAAGGGCAAGGGTCTTTCTGGAGCACACGCAAACTTTGCTCATAGTTTCAAAGGGATCGAAACATTTATTTATTTTTTTTTTCGCCTCATCATCGCAGAGTCTCGCTTTTCCTTGTACGACCCTGCACATTGGTGGGTATTATAAGGACGCAAGGTCGGTCTGTACTGCTGCGGCTTATGGTTGATGCACGTGCGTATTTGCTCACGTGCATTTAATGACAATGCGCTGTCGCGACCCGCTGCCTGGAGAGCGTGCAATTACCGGTGAAAAATGCAAAATGCACCCTGTACACGATCAAGCGAGCCGGTCTTTCTCGCGACAGAACTGCCAGAAAGTGACCTGAACTAGATATATATATATGCATATTCAAATATAAATGTCGATGATTGAATGAATAATTTCCTGTTTTTTTTTTTTTTTTTCAACAACTTTAGTGAACTGCTTCATTATTTTGCAATTAATTCCTATGCGTATCGCGTGAGCGATGAAGCTTGACGTGAACTTGAAAAATTCGTTTTCAAGTGAGTTTTCAAAGAAGTTTATTGAGAAATGACAATATCGTAGAGATTATTTTGCGAAAAATTCAAAAATTCAACTCGATCTTTATGAATTATAAAATATTTTTAGGTCCTCATAGATATATATATATCAACAAGAATGATGGTTAAAAAAAATGTCAATCGTATATAAGTAATGAAACAGTTTGTGCAATTAAATCGATTGGATCAACGAAACTTCGAAAGGATAATAAATTTGATTTTTTGTTTTTTTTTTTTTTCGTCGACGCCATCGTTCCATCGTGTACGGATTGGAGTAGAGCGAATGATTAATTTCTTCTGCATCAGCGGAGACGCGCCATTATTAAAAATTCTTCACGCATGACGGCGTAGCGAAGTATAATAAATTATCACAGAACGATTGCCGAAAAAAAAAGTGCGGCAGCTGCGTTTCAGTCGTAGTTTTTTTTAATAATTCTCTTGTTTACATAGGCGCGAGAAAAAAAAAATGACAGAATTGGTGGAGAACTCAATCGTCGGTTGAACGACAAATCGATCGGAGACGTGCGTATACGAAATATCGACGTGAATAACTCTCACGATGTAATGTCAAGAGCTCTATATATACGTACCTGTGTGTAATAATACAAAAAAATATATATACATATAAAATGTACGCTTCGTATGTAGGTATATATCTATACGAGAGTATATAACGCTTCGCGAAAGTTCTAAACTACCGTCGCGGTTTACCGGGGGGATTACGAGCATCGCGGGGAAGCCCCGTAAGGATATAATCCGGCTAGATTCGCCCTATCGATTTTCGAGGTGCAGCACGAACGTTCTCTCACACATTTGGCTCTATATGCTGTGTGCTCACGTATCTGTATATATATATATATATATATATCTGTTCATATGCGTATATACGTGAGTATATACATGAATATAGAGATATATATGTATATATTGGAGTGCGTATACAAGCGTGCTCGAGATATATTGCTTGCCACGAGGCTGACTCATTCGGCTCCGCTTTATATAAATGTATATCTACATATCTATATTATATATATATATATATATATAAATATATATATCTATGATAAATATAGGAGCACAGGATATTATGCGCGAAAGCTCTTTCGTATATTTCTCCCACGGTATACAAATTCACACAATTTATATTCCACGCCATTGCCCCGCTAGAGCTTTACTCATTTATACGAAATAATTACACTTGTATTATATCCAGAGTTATATCTGAAGCGAAATAACCGTTTTACCGTCCAATCTCGGCATGATAATTTCATCAATAATTCGTCCGAATAGCCGCGAGAACTGTCAGAATATCTTCGTAGAATTACTTGCTCGATATCTACGCTTCCATGTACCAAATAATAGTGCGATGGTCGAAATATTTTTGACTTCCTTATATTACGAAAACGAGAACAAAAATTTGAGGCTTTTTTTAGCCACATTTTTCGGCTTTTGATTGTTTTTTCGATGAATATGATTGGGGAACGCGGAAAAAACAAACTTTTTTCGTATGCTTATGATTTTTTGGAGAATTGTACGAATTTTATGATATCTCTTTCAAGGATTTTCAGTTTGGATTTAATTCTAGCGAACTATAAAGACAATGAGATTGTCGAAATGAATGAAAAGAAGCTGCCTCTCGGATATCCAGAAATCCTTCACCTCGAGAAATCGTATCTAGAGAGTACAGCGAGAATATTCAGGGATGGGAGGAGATAATGGATACAATTAGCGAGGGGACGAAAAAGTCTTCACTACTGACGAGAAAAGGCTTCTCGCGAGATCGACTTTCGCATAAGGAGGTTTTTCGCAAAGGGAGAGGGTCAAGGGCGTAGTAACAACAGAAAAAGAAAGAGAGAGAGAGAGAGAGAGGAGGAGGAGGAGTGTAAGAGGGCATGGGGGGAAAGATTGTTTCCCGCTTTTTCCCTCTCTCTCTCTTCATTTCGTAACGGATTTCGACGCCCGTCCCTCTTGTCCTCTCTCCTTCGTTCAAAAGAATTGGATAAAACTCCTGTCTTTTCTCAAACTAGGGGAGGACGTCGCTCTCCTCTCTTCGTCCAACAATTTCCGCCTGTTTTCGTCTCAGGAAGCACGTCAATGTCGTCAAGAAAATTTTCTAAATAAAAAAAAAAAATCATCCAGAGCTTGCGCGTACAGCAGAAAATGCGGTCGAATATTCCCATCGAAAATTAGCATGATCTGTTAACAATCTTTATGAATTATCTTCATGTAACGATAAAAGCTAATCGCTACTTCGATTATACTCTGATCTTCGTGACGGCACGTGGAAGGTGAAGTAAAAGAAAAACAGAATAAAAATCATCCAGAAAAATCGAGTACGTTGTCGCACTTGTCGTAACATTAACGAGAGCGCATATCGGGAGGAGCACGCGATGAAAAAATAAGATTAAAAAAAAGGAGTGTGTACCGTGCGTTCATGGTGTGTACCATGTAAAAAGCACACACCTATATACACTTTAGATGAGAAAAATGGAGAGAAAAAGAGATAGCGAGAGAGAGAGAGAGAAAAAAAGAAGCCAGAGACTCGTCTGGTGTCTCGGCCAGACCTGAGACAGAGCACGTGCTGCATTTTATCGATGCGTAAACTCGACGTTTTGTAAGTGCACCGTGCGATCTGCATATACATGTGCTACCATTTACCCTTAATGGAGCATACACATATGAGAAAGCCTAAGGTATTCTAGAATAAAAAGGTTTCGATCGAGACCGTCGAGCAGCAGGTAAAGCAGAGTTAGTTGAGCCTTTCTGATTATCAGGAGCAAAGCTACGTACACGTTGATATATATATTATGTATCGTATACGTGCATATATAATCATTTAAACGTGTTTAAAACCGCGTAAGACTGCTACCTACCGGTCGAGGCCGTTTTTAAATGGTTTTTTACTTCTCTTTGTAAATTCTCTTCTGCTCTCTATCTCACTCGATCATAACGTACATATATATATACACAAATGGTGTATTGTTGTACGGATAAAAATGATAGTATACACGTATACATCATTCTCTCAATTACATTTTACATTCAACGTATATATTAAAAAAAAACGGTATTAAATGTTCGTATAGATATAGATATTTATTTTTAAATCGTCTCTCTCACTCCGTTCTCCTCTCTGCTCGCACCATGGATCTTGATGCACTCGTCCAGCACACACGAATATACAGACACACACATACACACACACACTCAAAACGTACACTGGACTCTCGCCAGTGTTGTACGGTGGACGACACAGGGCAGGTAAAAAGGGCCTTACAGCTGTCCGACAGCTGCTCCCCTCTGTCCTACATACATGCGTGATGACGCGTCTCTCGCTCTTACCTTCCAGACATAAACGGACGCGTGTATTCCAGTATTTGTATTATTACGTACGTACATTTCTGCGTACGTGTTTTATATCTATTTGCATGTTTTTTCGTATGTGTACATCAAAGTACGCGACGTGTATTACTGGCAACTCGTGCGGAAAATGCATTTCATCGCACGTATACATATACGCACGTGCTCCGAGCGTAACTTGCCCACGTAACACACGTTCGGAGAGTTTTATTAAGAAAAGATAAGAAAGAGGAAAAAAAAATATATGATCACCATTCGCTAGCTATATGCCGGCAGACGTTCGGTATCCTGGCATTTTTATTTAAAAAAAAAAAAAAAAATGCTTTTAAAGAAAGGATGAATGTAAAGAAAAATGAAATAAAAGTGTTGTGCTATGCTCGAGTCTTTTTCTATGAATATAAAAATGACACGAGTGAGTCACTTTTTTACGTCTGTTTTATAGATTTCAATCGAGCTTCTTTTCAAGCGTTTTGGCAGAAGTGCTTCTCCGTTTCAAACGCTTGTTGATACTAGAAAAATGTTTTTTTTTTTTTTTTCAAGAATAATGGACTAGCGTAATTTCGAACGTTTGAGAATTTTTATTCTACTTTCGTGGAAAAAAAAAAAACGAATTATAGACGGGCTGATGACTCGAATATCAGACGAGTATTCGTGATTGATCTTCGCCTGCTGTTTCACCTTTTCAACGCGCAATGACGAATTTGTAATCCTTTTTTAGCTAGGGGAACTGTTCAAAAGTATTTTTCAACGTATCGGTGACGTGAGACGTGGAAAATGTACAATGAGATAGAAGAGAAATGAACAGAATAGGACAAGAGATTGACTACCGTTACGAAATTAGTGGCGCATCGCTTTTCATCTCCCTTTTTTCTATCTCTATATTATTCTAACTACTCACGCATTGATATATATATAGATGTTGTACCTTTAGACTGTCGCCCTTGCATTCTCTATTTCGAGGGGGTCAGGTCAGAGTTATATCTACCGTTTGTAGGTTTGCGAAGCCGACTGTTAATGCAGAGCATTGCATTGGTCCGCTCGTTTTTCGTACTTTCATTTTATTTTCAATAAGACAGGCTAACCGTGAACACTCGAGTGTCTCTCCGCTATTCGTATTGTTCAGATATATTGTTCGAAAAAAAAAATGTATATATGTGTGTCTCGTATATACATATAGTAGGTATTCGAGATGAGAATTTTGTTCTCCCGCGCGTTACGCTAACGGGTCCGATTAATCATTCGCGTCAGGAATTCACCCCTTTTGAGGGCTCCGCAGCTCGAGCAGCCTTTCAGGACTGAGACAAAAAAAAAGGAAAAAGAAAATCATTCGTCGTTATATCGCCAGTACAATTACTTCAACGAGAAAGGATCAAGTATCTGTAATTGCAGAATTCAGGCAGGAAAAGGCTCGGATAATTGAGAGAACTTGAGATTCTTTGCGTCCATCGAAAGAGATACCTCCGAGTATAGAATTAATCTACGTTTGATCGATGGGCGAAACGATAAAAGCTATATACTCATTGGAATCGAGAAGACCAAGAATTTTTCAAAAATGCAATTGATGTAGCCCCGTATTGTTGTTGAAGAAAATATAAAATAGATTCGCAATAAATATCATCACGAATAATACAGTTAATGCATATTTCGTTCGCTGAGAATGATCGTCAATAACTTCTATTCGCAAACATAACGTTGATGAATTTACGAAAACTTTATAATCTTATATGGGATCAAGTTATGATGACGAATCTCGTCACGTTCAACGTGTTACTCTGGCACGATAATAGAACCGTAGAAACGCACGCAGAGGAGTCCGGTAGCCGCTAGATTCGAGTGTGAGACAACGGCACGAGAATTATGTCGACAATGCTTCTGATTGCTGCTTCATTATGACGTCATAAAAGCGAATCTAGTGGGTCCGAAGCTCGCACGTGATACACATATGTATATTGATGCTGTATCTGAATTATATATGGACCATTTCAATTCAATTCGCTAGAGTCTTCCTCATTTACAATTTCGAGTCTCACTCGCCGTGGATCAAAATACGAATGAGGATTTCAGGTAGATTTTTCTTAAAACTTAATTCAATCTTTATGAATGAACGATACAATATTTATTCAAGTTCACTCAACATTTCGCAGTGATAAGCGCGTCGAATGATTATACTTTCAATGAAAGTATATTTTATTCATTGACTTTCGATTAAAAAATGAACTCGTGATAAAACATCCACGAATGAAAGGATTAAGAAATTAAATGATTCCAATAAAATAATGAATAATATTCAAAAAAATGCTCGTTTATTCTTCAGTACATTGGCTCTGCTCGTGGTAACAACCTTCATTATTTGAAATATGTCATTTGAGAGTATTGAAATTACATTGATTTCGCCTGGAACATCTCATGTGCGATGAATTACACGTTGTCAATGGAGGATAATCGCTAACGAGAAACTTCTCGTCGAATAGGCTCAAGCTCTTTACGAGACGATGGTACAGGAGCGTACCGCCGGAACATTTATACTCGAATGAATCGTATTTTAATTCTAAGAAATGCTAATGAAAATACATTGAACACTGATAGTCCGTTTCAATAAAATTCGTTAAAATTTGGTAATCAAAATTCGAGTAGTTGGATACGAGCATTTGGAGAAAAAAAAAAAAAAAAAAACACAATATTTGTGACTCGATATCTGTACTCAGTTATTTGACGTATTGAAACAAATCTTTATTAAACAATTGATAATTTTTCCGAGGAATTGTTTCAGTTTGTTTGAGATCCTTCAAGGAAATATCTATGGATTTCAGGGATTCCGAGATTAGGTTAGCTGTTAGAATTAATTCACGATCTAATACAACTAGACAGCGGACCAGAGCTGCTCCATAATATCTACTAACATGTGCTCGCGCATACATATGTATCGAACGTATATGTTGGTATGCGCGTATATACGTATATATAGCTCTTATAATACGTAATTCTAATTCTAATGGGCGCGAACGCGCCACTGCCACCCGATTCGAGCTGCTTCTGCTTCGTATGCCCCGTTGCTAATCCCAATTACGAATGGCCATTAGTTTTATTCCGAAGGAAAATCGACCCTGGTCCCGGGCGAGTTGGTCCTTTCTCTGTGTATGTCTCTCTCTCTCTCTCAGGCTCCCTTTGGCGCTGGATCTTCGACATTGTCGCGATCCCTTCGGTTCCCCTTGTCGTCTCATCTCGAAGGTCTGTACTCTAGCTCTCGGTCCCTCGCTGCCCCCACTTCCTCGCGTTGCCGAAGTCTCTCTCCCTCCTTCTCGTCCTTGCGTCTCTGCTCTCCTCGATCCCCCTTCTGATCGATCGCAGCCGCGCTGCTACCTTGATTTATGTTGCACGCTAATTACGCTCATTTACATGAAGATAGATCAAGCCTCTCGGACCAATTAAACTCGAGAGAGAACGTCGAGTAGCGAGAGGGAGTAGGACGCAAGATGTGTCGATGACTGCATTGTTTCGTCTTGGTACTTTCCGGACAAATAATGTTCGTAAAAACCTTCAAATTTAATTAATAATATCTCATAGATTGCATAGAGAAAAAGCAGGTCGAAACAAAATAATAGAAGAATAAATATATAAAAGCGAATTGCACCAAAAGAAAACCCAACGATCTTTCACTTACATCAACAAGGATTCCTTTCCATTGCTGCGGATGCTGTGAGGCCGAAAACCCTGTACGCGTTTAAGAATGAAGGATTAACTCTAAAAGGATCTCGTTTTTTCCCATAAAAGTCATGCTCCGAGAAAAGCTTTTCTGGACTTCCTGCGAGTATTTTCGGGATGGGAGGGGGGGAGTAATAGGAGAGTACGAAGAACTGATGGATGAGACCCGTTAAACGCATTAATCCACGTTGTTGAGTCGGTCAGTCCCTGCGATCTTCGAAAATACATTCGTATATAGCAGAGAAAGAAGAAAAAATTCTCATATGTGCATCTTCTCATGTATATTCCGCTCGAATCTCAGCTATCGCTCTTACGCCTTGACACTGCACATATCCACGTATACCTTAATATATACACATAGCTTTATATACACTTGTGACATATACAATGATGCTGTATACCATACATATATACATATAAGTATATGTTGAGCCTAGAGAAACTAGATCCTCGCAGCTGCTGACCCGAAACCGGAAGCTGTCAGCCATCTTGTTTGCACAGTTGCCATGGTTACCATGGGAGATCCTTTTTGTGAGGATGTATATTATGATATATACACTGCAACTCTGGTATTTATGTATCTACATATATGGATAAGTGTGACTGTATATATAAATGAAAAAGTATAGTAAATTAGATCCTGTACAAAAAATCGTACGATACATATATATATGTTCATATGTATAGCAACGAAATATACGTATCCACAATAAATCGGCAGTGCAAGCCCAATGGGGGGGTTCCCGTGGCTAATGCCTCGCATTGTAAGAAACCGCTCTTTCCCTCCTTTTCTATTTTACTTTTATACACACTGTCTATCGTTCTGGCTCTCTTTCACTAACTCTGTCCCTCTCTCTCTCTCATTGGATCCCTGCGACATACCGGTAGCAATTCTTCATGGACAACGATTTTAGATTTGTGGAATTTATAGCTACATTTCGTCTCTTCTCTCGTCCATATCTTTCCAAACGCTCGGTCTCTCGTGCCATTTAGAATTGTAAAGCCGAAAGCAATGACACAGGGAACTACAGCGTCAGGGATCGCTGTATTTTCATCACCGCAGCTATATACTCGCTCTTCTGCTACTGGCAGATGGCACTTTTTGATTGCGATTAATCCGATTATCTCGACTCTCTCAGTCCCCACCAGAAAATCCATGTCCTAGCGAAATGTGTATTCTCGAGAGTTCGGCAAACTAACATTTATAGCACGTGCTCTTTCTTTCTGTCCCTCCCTCTCTTTCTCTGTCTCTCTTTCCCTCTCTTGATACACGAAAGAACACTAACGTAATTTGCTTGTGAAATGTACTGATTTATAGGTGGTGGTACGTGTGTGTAATGTCCACGACGATAAGATCGGGCTCTTGTTAGATTCTTTATCGGATCCTCTGTATAATTGCTCATCATAAACGTTTTAGTCTTCGATTCGAATCGTAATGGCAGCTCTTCGGGCTGTAAGCTAAGAATAGATGAGGTGGTTTCTCTGATTAGCTTTCGGCTTTCTATACGAGCGCTTTTGGAATCGATTAATAATAAAATTATTTCCAGCTCACCGAATGCTCAAATTCGGTGTTCATTCTTGTGATAGTTATCCGGAACCGTCGCGTTGAACTATACTTTCAATAGAAAGCACGTTAACGTGGGATTTTTTTTATTTTATTTTTTTTTCTTCAAATCTTCGATCAACTTGCTTTCCCCTCTCGATGTATTGCGTCAACGTTTCGTAAATGAAAATTGACGAAAAACGGAAAAACTATGAGAGCGTTAAATCCTGATTCGATCTTCATCGATGATTCCGTGTCTCACGCGCGTTCGCATTGCCGAGAAACTAGAGACTCCGGATCTGTGGACTCCGGACAGATGTTCGAGTGGTCCATGATCCGACGGTAGAGCACACGTTAAGAGTAAAGCGCGTCGAAAACAGCAGCAGCTAGATCTCTTCGAATCCCGGGGCCTACGAACCAAACGAGGACCATGTGTAGAGGAAATCCATTTCCTTTTACGGGTGACCGTGAAAGACCAAAGCCAAGAGAACGCTTAGAAGGGAAACAAAAAAGTTATTGAGAGAACGAGTCGGAAATCAAACGAGCTTTTGCTCACACACGTCGACAGCTGCTGCCAGAGTAAAAAAGGAAAAGAGTCAAAGAGACAGAGTTCATCTCTTGGCACCCTCCTGTTAAAAGAAACGAATATTGGGCGAAAGATGATCTTGTCATTTCTCCACCATATCGATTTGATCGTATATAATTTTTTTGATTAGATGGATCTCAAGATACAGCCATAGACTGCTGTCTAATTCAACGCTTTTTCCTGGAAATCATCGCGATTCGACGAACATATACGATCGTCAGAAATAGTTGTTGATAAATTAATTCGATGCTCATACTGCAGTAAATGTCTCGAATTCATGTGTTCAGAGAATGTTTTTCATCATTCATAAATTTACTGAACTACCAAACAATATTTAAATATCCAAAGATATTTACGCATATCTCTAGAAATATCTTTAAATATTTGTTATATCTAAAAAAAACAACGATAATCTCTGAAAGTACCGTAGAGATTAAAACAAGCATGGGGAAAATGAAATTTCATGGCTGGGTGCTCACCGACTCTTTGCAATGACTGCAATAGATAGAGGAGAATATTTCAAAGCGGTGAAAAAAAAAAAAAATGAATTATACAAATTGTCAGATAGGGAGTAAATTTATTTCTATACATTCATGTACTCACCGGCTGTGGATTTGGATAATTAATTTTTTTTTTTTCGTCGTCTACATCTGGGCAGGACTACTCGAAGAGGTGTTTCGATTTAGTACGGGTGTTGGTACAGAACGAGAGTCATGTATATACATATATATATAGAAGAATCCTTAAGGGCTGTGCAGCTGTTCGCAATTATTATCTTTCTGACCTGGCCTCTCTCTCTCTCTCTCTCTCTCTCTCTCTCTCTCTCTCTCTCTCTTTTCGGGTATACAACGTCAGTCGATCTTCTTTTTTTCTCGCTGGGAGCAAATGCACACGCGCATAGATCCTACATATATACCTGAACGTTTTTTTTTTGCTCCTTTTTTCGATTTTTTTTCGTCCCACGGGACCGCATTTTCGCTCTTTCACCTCGGGAATCGATGACTCGGATCGTCCTCCAGGTTCTTTTGTAATGTTAAACGCATTAAACGCGTCCTCAGTGATCTTCACTACCTCTTATTCGTGAATGCCAACGAAAGATGAATTTGCACGAATCGTTGCGCTAAAGCGCGATCCTTGAGGTCATCTTTACGAATGGACAGCGATTCCTTTTCGCATGGACACCTCTGCTCTCTTTTATTTTCTCTATATTTTTTTTTTCTCATACATACTGCCTTTTATTTCTGCTCAAAGGTTGAACACCATATAAACGGTTCTCATATGCTGAAAAAATATTTTCAAAAGATTTTTCATTTCACATTGAAAGCGACACTTACCGAACGATCAATTCTCACACGAATGTTGCATCGATGATATTATTTTCGGCGTGTATCGATAGACTCAATTTCTCATTGATGTTTTTTTTTTTTTCTTCATCAACTCATTCTAAAATCTAGAAGCCCTTCGAAAACTTATATTTTACAATCGAAAAATGATAGCCAGCCTGACATAAACGACAGAGCTGATTGCTCTTTGACCGTGATTCGTAATTTTTCATTCGATCGAACTTTCTCATCCCCGATGAAGAATAAAATTCGCATCATTCGTCTGAAACCGTTACGAGCTCACTCATCTCTGCTTCTCTTCAAGTAAATGTCTCGTGACAATGACAGATATTTTTATAGCAATTCGCATCGCCGGCTATATCAACAGCGACCGGTTTTTCCATCACGAAAGAGAGGAACATTCACAACGCACACGTTAAACGTGCTACACACACACATACACAAAGCATATATATATATATATATTCTTATATATTACTCTTGTACCCCGAACATCTGTCGTCTTTTCGAGAGTTTCTCTCGTTCGCTGTGCCTGTCGATTTCGGAGACTGTACTTTCCCATCCCTGACATCGGAAAAATGTGGATTGACGGATCGTGTAAAATTCCGAAAAATAAGAAAAAAAAAAGAAATAACGAGTAAACGTTCGAAGCGGATAAACGCGATTCTTTACCTTCACTTTCACTCACCATTTTGCGGTTAAATAAAATGTCAATATATATATACATATATAATTAAACTTTTCGCAGCAAAAAACAGACGAGCTGATTATTATCGATTCGACGCACGAGTAAAGCAACGTTTGTTGTCCCCCGTCTCCGAGTCATCTCGAATTTGGCAATAGAGATAGCTTTTGACTCGAAGTATTCGATAGTGAAAAAAAATGTCAATTTTTAGTGTAGCCACCGAGAATGAATAATTCTCTGATAAACGCTTCCGGTATGACAATTTAATGTCAGGGTCGAGTACGAAGATGAACATAGCGTGACGCGATTAGACAATTTCGTCACATATATATTACTATCTATGCATACGTAAATATACGTGTATACGGAGAGATACTTGTCTCGGTCATGTGGTGTAATCAGCGCGGATCTCATAATAATCTACGCGAAAGATTCACATATATATATAGATATATGTATTACGTTGGTCATCCGTCTCTATCTCATTTTTTATATATGTTTAAACACATACATACATAAATTTATACAGAGATATATCTCTATGAAGATATATCTATATAGAGAAATAGGAGTAATGGTAATACTCTTGCTCAGTCATGCACGGCTCGCACGAAAGAGCTAATCAATCAATTCTCCGCCGTACAATTCTCGCAATGAGATCTGAGTGAATTGCATTAACCTACAGACATACATTATGCGTCTATGCATGAGCTTTCCGACGTGATTCTCTCTTTCACTCTTTATTTCTCTCTGTCTCTTTTTCCGTCTCGCTATCTTTCTCGCTTCGCCATCTCTCTTTTCTATTTACTCCGAGCTCATTGTCACTCGTTCATAGTCATCACATACAATGTCTGCGTTATATAGCTCCGGTATGGTCAGCTCTCTACGTCAATGGACCAAGATCATACCGCTGAAGCTTCATTCACAAGATCTTTTTTTCATTATCACATATAAATTCATGAAATAAACTATTACGCTTCCGCATATTGGAATAACTTGTATTATTTCGTATGATATGAAAATCGATTTTATTGTCGCGGCCCACAAATTATTTATTGCCTGACGAATCGAGAGTTCGTCGGGTAACAATATCGTTTTTTTTATTCCTTCATTTTTGCGTGCGTTTTTGTTAACCAAAAATTCAGCTTTTATTCTTTATCGAAATAGTGCAATACTTTATTTACTTTGTTTTAACGTTCATGATCAACTGTCTTGAAAAATTGCTTGCTCGAGCTAAGCTTCGCTTTGTTAAAAAATAATACACATATCCATGTATAATATATATGTAACAAAAGTACACAAAATTTTGTCGTCATCAACTCGAGCTTAACGAACGATCTTTTCGTTATACCTCGGCTATGAGATGACAACCGTGCGTGCTCCCAGGACACTCGGGATATCAGCGGCCTTTATTATGCATCGGCACGTTTATCCTCGTGTCACGCACACACACTTGGCAGATCACCCGGGGTACAAATCTCCGCGGGCGCAGAAAACTTCTTTATTCTCTTTCACTCTTTTTTGTTTTTTTTTTTTTCTTTTTTTTTCATTGCAATGGCTTTCCGTATGCGCGTGTTTACGATACAAAAGGCTTGCTTGCTCGTCACGTTCTCAATTATTGATCAGCATCATCAGAGTCTTCCAATTGCTCAATCATAGCCGGACGTTTTTGTCGGCCGTTCAAAAACGTAGAAATTTTTTTTTTTTTTTGATAGTCTGATCTCATCGGTCCACAAGGGCTAATATTTTTTTTCAATCTTTTTACTTTCGAGGAAACTTTAACAAAGCACTTTTCAGGCGCTCTTTCTAATGTCTTCAATTTAATAATCGAGTCAAGATCTGAATTTTTGAAAATCTAAGAATGAGTTGTACACGAAGTAGCAGGTGAAGACGGAGAGATTGCGGAGGTATGAAAAAAAAAATGACAATTGGTGATTACGATGTAGATTTTATCGTAATTTTCTCATGTGAGATCAACGAAATTTTATTGCAACTGGTGGAAAAACTCTTGCAATAAAACTCCGACGGAGCCAACGACATCGCCGTAATGATATATAATAAATGCGTGTACGTTTCAGCGAGTGAAGAACACGATTTATCCGTTTGGTGCCCATTCGTACCGTGAATATAGTTTTGTTGAGCGGAAAGATTGAAAATTTCAACATCGAAGGGCTTTTATTTATTTTTTTTTCACTTTATCGATATCCCTGCGTCTTGAGACGTTTGAAAACGATTTTTCCGGTCCGGAAAGTTATTTAATCAGCGTGCATGCGGGCGTCTAAAGGCAGGATCGTGGGATCTGGTGAATTGAGACGACAGCGCGATGTCGCCTCTGGGAAAGAAGCTACCCTTATGCGCGTTTCTCAACTTCAATCCAGGAAATTATCAGATGGAGCCTTTTTATGATATTAAAGAAGTTCCATCACAACTTTGGAATATTTATGATAGTATATTCGGGTGAGACAATATACTAACTTTGGGCTGAATAGCTTTTTTCAAATTAAAAATCGTCAGCGATGAAATTATCCAAAGAGAAGAAGAATCGTGCTTCTTCAATCGCGATGTCTCAATGTTCGTAGAATAAAAAGAGAGAACATTGCTTTTTCGTACGATGGAACAGTCACGGTATCGATAAAGGTATAATAAAGAACTTTCTTGCCGAAGAAGAATTTCTCGATGAATTCTTTCTCGAAGCTTTGACGTCGTTCTTCGTTATAAGAACGGACTAAAACTTTTATCAACGAGGACTCAAATCCGAGAACGGATTCGCACTCACGGTCTGCGTGTATTTGGATATATATGTATATTGTACATGTCGCATTTTATATATCGTCGGAGTATATACAGCTGAGCAGTGCGGGTGGCAGTTCGGATTTAATTAAAATTGCTGAAATTCTTGAGAATGATCTGTACTCCGAACCTCAAGAATTTCTTCATAAACCGAATGCGGATGACGCCGACAGAGAAATAGAAGAAGAGAGGAAGACAGACAAAGATCGCGGATGCAGTATCCCTATTTAATTCCTCACCCAGTTCGTAGTGTCCAAAGTATGCTCGTTATGCCTCATAATTAGGCTCGACGGAGGACACTCTCAAGCCTCTCTCTTTCTCTCTCTCTCTCTCTCTCTCTCTCTCGAGTAATTTTCATTCGATCGCGATACTTTCGAAAATTCTTCTCAAATTCGTGGAAGCCAATTCCATTGTTTTCGAGTGAAAAACAAATGATTCGAACAAATATCTCATACAAATAGTGTGAATGAAACTTTTCGTTTTTATTTCTGACCAACGGTAATCTCCTGTGCAACCATGCATCGTATTAATTATTAATGAAACGTCGATTTACCTCTGAATCTTTTGAAAAAGAAAAAGAAATCATAACCGTCCAAGCGTTGATGTGTTCTGAAAAGAAGTGTAAAACCATGGGCATTTATCGATCGTACGAGAAGTTGGCGTTTTGTTTTTGCTCTGGAGAACGAACGGAGAAGGGATCAGGGAAGAAGGAAAATGATGATGAGCACGCGGGGACACCCTGCGCGCATATAATCAGTGGTTAACAGGTTTTATGAACCTGTAACGCGAACGACGGAAGCCGCACTCAAGCTCGCAAGCTCTCTTGCTCTACGAACTACTGTATATAGACGTATATAGTAAGAATACAGGCCAATAATATAGGCAAGCGATGTCATGTAATGCCTCGTACGTTGGGCCGACCAATTTGTTACTTCTCTCTCGGCTCCAAGCAGTAGCATCACTCCGAGAGACGAACCCGCGTCAGCCGTGTGCCCGCAATGACGATAAATTGATTAGTTGGTGTACTCGCAAGTACGCATGTAGTACATGCACGAACGTGCGTCTGTGTGTGTGTGTGTATGCGTATAAACAGAGTATATACGAGTCGGGCTCCCGATCGCGGATAGAAAAATCCTGGGAACGAGACCCCGACGCGATCGAGAGAGCGAAAAAGAGAGACTGATGACGAGAGAGGAGAGACACACCGAGAGCATCAACCAATGAAAATAAAAAAGGATGTCAGATTGCCGCGAGCATCGGCGTCGGAAGTTACGGATTAAGTTAGGAAGTAGACAGTTAGCGTTGAAGCTCTCATACACCACTATATTCTATATATATATATATATATATATATAAGACAGAGAGATAGAGAGACAAAAAAAACGAGAATGAAAAAGAGATTCGTATCGAGGGAGTAAGGGAGAGGTAGACTTACAAACTGTTCAGCATCGTTAAATGTCATTACATTGTGTATATACATATACATTTTTTTTTCATGGCTTCCTTCGTTCGTCAAATGTGTTTCGACGAATTCGAGCATCACCAAATTCATTGAAAAATGATTAGGCCTACGAGATAATATCTCATATCATGCATTCGATTATCTATCAATCGAAAAAGTTCTAGAAACCCACGAAAATTCTTTCTAGTCTCTCAAATTCGTTAGTTTCAGCCACAGCGAATGAGATATTTAAGAAAAATCGACAAAGTACAAAACTTTTTTTTTATTCATACTCTCGTGCAACATGTGCGACGGAAAGCAACAGTTGGTTGTACTCAATTTTCTATATGTATACGAGGATACATGTATGTGGCTCTAACGTTCAGACCCGGAGGATTATGTGTCAGTGAATACAATAGTTGCTATATTTGTACGGACAACTTTCGCCCGAATACATATATACACGCGACCGCCTCTTTCCTCCAACTATACCTCCGGGATTCTTATACAGATTACATGTGTGCGTATGTGTTTGTAATACAAGTATATATCATCATGTGCGATAACCCAGCAGTCGTCGTCTCTAGTGCCGGTGGTTTACAGGGTTGGGGGTTGATGTGGGTGGTGGATGAGACGGCACTTCTCGATAGTAGAAGGGAAAGAGCGCGGGCGGGTGAAAACCTTGACCCCGAAAGATCTCGCGCGACGGGGTTTGTTTGGGTTCGTTTAACTCGCGTCAAATCACCACTGCTTCTTATTCCACGTTCATCGCGTGTTCTGTCTTGACGTACTAAACTTTCAGGCCTTTATTTATACCTTATCGGCTTACCTTCAATAACAGAGATAAGAAAAAGTACGAAATCGGGGTGTGCTTTTTAAATTACTTCGAAGACATTCAGGATCGTTTACTCGAGAGAAAAATCTTCTTTTTTTTTACGATGAAACAAAACACGAGACCAGACTTCTGGGCTGGGGTATGTTTCTTGGGTATGAACTATTTTGCTTATCGCGGAACAAAATGTCGTGCGAAAGGGAGAGAGAGAACGTTTCAATCTTTGGAAACTTGTGAAGTAATTGTGTGGCTACAAATTTCAAAACAATTTTTGGAGTAAAATTCCAAAACAAATTTCCTTCGAGGGAAAGTTAACTCTGAGTATTATTAATGACCAACGTTTATTCTACAGAAAAATATTTATTCCAGGTCTGTAAATCATTGAGGGAGGAAATAATTAAGCGTTTACTGAAAAAACTTTTCATCAGAAAATAAATATGTTTATACAAGTGATAGAGGATGATGATTGTAGAAGATTTTTTGTATCAGGCCTCGGGGGGAATTCAATTATTATAAATATCGGAAAATTATGTGGGGCATGAAACGGGGAAGTTGCGGCGTTTTCGGTTGAAGATTGATGCACGGGTGCATCGCCCCTGCTCTCGTACAGGCCTATGCACGGCTGCAAGATGCTCTTGGGTCAACTTTCTCACTCTTTTTCATCATAGCCATCTGTCTACGATTTTTCTCCACTATACTGCATACGTGACTACAGAAACTTTTTCCTCGACTTCTCTACTCTTTTCGATGAGTTTTATCAGTGTACATGGGTCTCGAGACGAAAAGAAAATGTTATAGAAGCTAGTTCGGAACAAAGAAACCATTTAACGTAATAAATGGGTTTAGAAAGTCTCGAGAAATGCAGCAAAGATTTGGACGGACGTATCTTGACGTATACCTTTAGGAATGAATTTCAGAACGAAGTCGATAATTAATATGCTTTTTCAAGCTTGATACATGACTTTCGCTGTGTTTCGAAAATTTTATATCCGAGCGAACATTATTGAAGAGAAGAGAAATGTTTTTCTTCTTCAACTATTGTTTTGTTCAATATCGTGATGACAGAAATAGAAAATAATTTCATATACACATCGCTCTACTTAGCAGGGCCCGGATGAAAAAAATATTGACAGGGAAGTACAAAGAGATGTCAGGAAGAGTGTAAGGTGCACGTCCCTCGCGTGCATGCAACCGGTAATCGTTCACTGAGCCTCTGTTTTTCGTTTTCTCACAAGTCTCAATGTGTACGGGAGTAATTTTTTTTTTCCTTTCGTTTCAGCCGCGCGAAAAAGTAGCCCCCTCGGGGATTTCGGCGCGTGTGCCAAGAAAAGGGAAGGAGTGTACTTTTTTTTTTGTAGGGGCGGGGGTGACGGCTATAGCATACTTACAATATTGAGAAGATCGTGAGGGAGAAATAGAGTGAGAACGAGAGAAGGATACGGGAACAGAGAAAAAGTGGCTTTAAGGTAGCGGGTTATAAAGCGACGTCGGAAGATATACGAAGAAGTGGGAGAGACCAAGAGACGATGTGCCGACAGGCGCCCCTGTTCTCTCGCTGATCTTGCCTTTATCCCTCTTTCTCTGTTTTTCTCTGGTTCCTGCTTCTCTGCTTGGCATATATAGAGTCGTGCGTGGCTCGTGCCACCAAAGAATTGGGGGCCCTCTTCCCTGTACTCGGCATTCTCCCCTTTTCGTGGGGGAGTATATGATACGTGCACACTGCCGCACTGAAATTCCGAAAAGGGCCAAACTTACATGTTGCCCAATAATGAATAGCGTCCGTCTGACTCTCAGACGATACGAGAGATCGTGAGTAAATAAAAGGGCGTATCCGACATCTCGTTCCACGTTAAATCGGCTGGCTCATCCCCTTTCGTTTTGAGATGTCTGCACGTTCGCGTGTGTGAATGCATCGACGTGTGGCTCCGCCGCGTTCTTCATAACTTCGAGGGGTTCCTCTGAAGCGAGCAGTGGAGCAACGAAATAAAAAAAAAAAAAAGAAGGAGAAAAAGAAAAGACGAAAAGCGAGGGACGCGGAGCCGAGAATCACCGGAGAGAGGACCCCTGCCTAATTATCTGGAAGCGTGTGCCACACCCTCACCAAAGAGGAAGCAAAAGGACCCCTAGACTCTAGACTCTCCCGACACCTGGTGGTCTAGACGTCTCTACACTCGAGACCCTGTCGGCTGCATACATGTGTAACACACGCTTTCTCTCTCTCTCTCTCTCTCTCTTGCCATCTCAGGGATCTCTTTTAGCTCTCGATCTCAATATTCTTCCGCCTTCCATCATCCTTCATTCTCCCTTTCAGATTTCGCGAGTCTTTGACCCCTTCGAATCCTGCACGACATCGATACTACAATTTTTGACAACCTTAGTGCTGTACCAGTAATCGTTCGCTTCCGGTTTTCATCCTATGAATTCGTGAACCACTTTCCTGCGACTCGAATTCACCAACCGATTTCGATCTATCATCTAATTTTTCACAGCGATTCGCATAAAACGAAGTTCTAATATGCTCGTTGTGTTACGACAACAAAGTAATAACGTTAACAGGGAAAAGTTATATGAAGAGTGAGGACAGGTGGAACATCTGGTGTGCCTCGACACAGAAGTTGCTAGGAAAATAGACGGTGGTCAGTCCAACCGTTCCTTGTTTTCGTTGAAACCAACTAGTTAAGTATCTCACAGGAGAACAGTGTTGATAGATGAAATAAATTTGTTTGTACCGATCAAAATGATCAATGGGTTCGTATTCAAAAGTAGAAATTAATAAAGCTTACGATTATAATAGTATGGTCGTTTATTTTCTCAACTGATATCGGAGCTGTTGAAGAAAATCGAAGTTGCTCGACAAAGATTAATCCTGAATAAAACGGGGCTAACGCGCGCGTGGGTGGTTGCGAGGTAAGACGAAAAGGAAAAACTGACCTACCGTTCTTTCTCTGACCGGGCTCTAGCTCCGTATTTTGTTGTACGCTCACGGCGTTAAGTAAAATACGGGGGCGTATCTACCATCCCTATCGTATTAAGATATCAAATGGCCAAAACCCGAGTCCCCTCTTCGAGACGTCATGTGCCTCAGTGACTCTACTGGGGCTTCTCCGCGTGATTTTCTCCTGTTATATAACCTTTGTATTTATATCTATATACAAAATACATATAAATGTATATACACGTGTATATCTATACATATGGACCGTGCAGACGCCTTGGTAGGCCAAGCCGAGGACCATATTATACCCTTTTCTCGATGCCGCGTGCGGGTGGATTCCGCAATGTGGTGGTAATGTATCGCTTGCCCTAGCCCGAGGATTCGTTGTGTATAGAGAGCGAGATACGAACGAGAAAAGCCAGATAGTGCGGGAGAACTTGGAGGGCGGGGGAGGGGTTCATGAATGAAATCCCTCCTGGAGGGTCTCCTGGGCTCCAGCGGTGTCCAACCCTCCTTATATCCATCCCTGTGGATGCTCTCTCACCCAATATACCACCCTCCTATCGTATACCCGGGCTAACGCCCTTATATTCAAAACAATAACACCGCAAAACCACATGGACACGATTCACGTGGCTAGATCTTCCAGAATCTTGACACCGGTTGCTCTTCCTGCTTGTTTTGACCCATACTCGACGATTCACGATCAGGACCCAGAAATCCATCGTTTGTGGTTAATCGGATCAGCAGTTTGTTGAGTCTTATGGAACTTGACGTTTTAGGTGATTTTATGTAAGAAATATTTATTAAGATTCCAACCTACGACATTCGTAGTCGATGAAGCACTGTGATAACTTTGGAGCAGCTTCGATTTCGATATGAGAATAAAGAGAAGGACATTTTCATCGTCTTCCAAGATGATTACTATTCTGTTCAGTGAAACGAGCAGTAGTTCAAGGGTTGAAGGTTGAACCGCTGACGTAGACTAAATCATTTTGGTGTGAAGGGTAAGGCCATGTGCGCGCAGTGACTTCTCGTAAGTGATGTCTGCTCAATGTCGTGTCATCGAGGTTGCAACAACGCGTGTCCCCCGAGAAGTTGTCATCGGCTGTTCTCGAGAGTTCCCAGCCCTCGGAAAAAGACGCGGAGCCATCGAAAAGTGGTAAATTCGGATTAAGGGTGAAAGTTGGATGAGTGAATGTTGAATCGTATGGAGGACTGTACGCAGCCGAGACTCATACATTTGCGAGGCATCTATTTCTGGTGCGCTAAACGAAGGAGGAAGAAAAGGGGGATTTGTCTACAGGGGGTTGGTCTGTAGCGTTTCGTATGGCTTCATCCTCCTCGCAGGATTGTTTTGGTACGAGAATATAAAGCTCGACACTTGAGAGTCGGTCTTGGAAGCCATTTCGAGATGACGATCCCACCGAACAAATGTTACAACATCGCAAGTCGACTAAAAATGATGTTTCTCTCTTACCAAGAACTTCACCCTTATTTACTGTCAACGGTTATTGCTTCCTACGAAACATTTCGTTAGCAAATTAGTCCCACCGTATAGTCATTATTTTTTTCTTCGAATGAAAAAAAAAAAAAAAAAAAAAAAAACCATAGAGCTTCTATAATTCTTCGACCTATTATACGAGAAAAAAGAAGTTTTCTTAGTGCTTCTGTAATTAAGTGTTTTCAGTATGGTTTTTCCATCAACAGTATTCTCGAGCTGTGGACAACTAAAATAATTCAATTTCACAAATTTTATTGACAAAGCCTTTTCGATTTGGATTCACCGAAAATAAAACGTTGGTTCGAGGTTGTGTTCGAAACAAGATGTAGGAATAAATAGGCTGGCGTTGGTAATGGCACAGGGTCAAAGGTTGCTTCGCGTGCCTGCTGTTCCAATTCGATACATTCGTGCTCTTTTTTTCGTATATGTAACACAAATACATGTAGAAAGTAGTAAACCTGTATGTGGAAGTAGGTGTCTATGATATGTTTAAACGCGGACGAAAATCTAGGTGGAAAGTTTCGTGGCAACGTTTCGTGGCATCAAGAATGTAATGCAGCCCGAAGGAAGACAGCGGCGATTATAAATACCGGGGTCTCTCGTTCGTTCGTGGCAGTTTGACGGGAAAAAGGCGTGCATCCTGCGTAGCCTAAGGGCGCAGCCACGGAACTCGTATCGTTCGCATGTAGTGCACCCATAGAGCGCGCTCCAAACAGCCCTTGGGCTTTCTCTCTCTTTCTTTCTCTCTCTCTCTCTCTCTCTCTCGCTCTCTCTCTCTCTTTCATTCTCATACTCGTCAGCTCTTAGGTTTCGAGTTTTGCCCGTCGAAGGCCCGGGCAGACCCACACAGGGCCAGCTGCGAGGCGCTCGACCGCGACGCCGCCGTGCACCGCGTCCACCAACAATTCTTTCTCTTTCTCGCGAGCCCCGCCACTCGATATACTCGGAAACGTTGTAAAAATAATTATTAAAGCCGTTACCGCACAGTCGCTTAACTCCCATTTTCTCTCTCTCTCTCCCTCGCTCTCGTTCATTCTCTTGCAATAAATTTTTTTCTCTCGCTTTTGTTGCTCCCTCGTTCTGCCCCTTCTCTCCTTTTCCTCAGTCAATTTTGTCTCTCACTCATCCCTTCTGCACTCCCTCAATGTTTCATTTTACTTTTTCTTGGCCATTCGTGCTCAGCGAAAATTCTGACAAACATCATATAACTTTCAAGTCCCCGGACGCGACTTTTTGTACTATTTTTTTTTTTTTTTTCTTTCCATCACGCATTTCCCGGTATTAGGTGATGAGTATTTGCGCTTCACATTTTATCCCATATTTCTTTTGTCTTTTTTTTTTCTCAACTTCATCCCATTTTTTTTACCGACTGTAATTATACATCGAGCATACCGATAATTGAGCGAAGATGATTATCCAGATTGGAGAGTCTTTTGAGTTTCGCACACTGCAGCCCTACTCGTTACAATTTATAATTTTTTTTTTTTTTTTCCATTGCTTCAAAAGTAAATATAAACTTTGAACCAATAATGCATTGCGAGTATGACTGGTGGACGATTTATGATGCCGTATTCTTGACGTCGTTGCCCAGTCAATTTACCTGCTGTATTTTACGGGTACATATAATATAATTACAGTGTTTCTTCGTATTATTTATTTTATGACAGCACAGAGAATATAATTTTTTCTTTCAGTTAAACCTCTTTCGATATGTTGGAAAATCTTATGAGAATAAATAATAATTCACCCAATGAATATAATATTCGTTTGAAAAAAAAAAAAAAAAAATGCAATTTTGTCAAAGCCCCCGATCGATCGTGTTCAAAGTACAAACGAAATAAAATACGTATCGCGTATCGAATCGAATCGAACTAAAGATATTGAATTTCGTACATGCAGCCGTATACATTCGCGTACAAAGGGTCGAAAAGGGTCCCGTAATTCCACACGCACAAATTTTTATCGCACATTCGCAGACCCGAGATCGTAGAGGGACACGAAATCGTTTCGGCACACGTTGCAACGAGATGTCCAGCACATGAATGGATCGCTATAGGGAAAAAAAAGAATAGCAACGGGAGTCATCAATTCTACCCGGTGATGCGGGCATAATTCGAAAATATTTTCTTTTTTTTATTCGCCCCATGCTCTTGATACGAGATGCTTTCGAGAACTTACTATTGTTTTATTTGTCTCCCTCTCTCTCGCTCTCTCTGTCTTTCTTTCATGTTTTGAGCAAAAAATAAAACGATTCGTCTCGATATACCTCTCGATAAATGATGTCACAAAAAAGATCACAGCTGGAGGCACTTTCCATCTGAATATTACAGTTTTCAGTTATTTCTAAGTTTGTGGATAAATTGATTGTTTTTGGAATAGGAAGAATCCATGTACTTCGGTGCTAGTGACTCTGGAAAAGACTCTCATGAAGAATCATTGCGATCATTAGTCCGAAAAACATTTGGATTTCACGTATATTTCAATCGCTACATTTTGTTACGAAAAATATCAGTCATTGTTCATCGTGAATTTTTTTTTTTTTTTGCGAACGCACTCGATGGGGCTTGTGGTTATCAGATGTGTCCATCTGGTCTTCATTGCTATGATTTATTACCGAATTAAAAATTCTTCTCCCTGGTAAAAGACCTTTCTTTTCGTTTTCGAGCAAAATATAAAAACTAAAAATGAGAAAGAGACAGAGTGAGAAAGAACGAGAGTGCCGGACGTGAGCGCAACAACCTGTTCTAACCGCCTGAACCATCTAATGGGGAAGCAACGGCTCTTTCGGGAACGCCAGCCATCTGTCGTATCGTAGAATGAAATGATGTTCTTTGGTAGGAATTAAAGTCAGCTGATGCGAGTGGAACATGTATATAGAACGCACGGTCTCTCGAGTGTCCGGTCGCGCCTTTACTTTCGCGAGGTATAACACTCCAGATTGGACGAAACGATTTCATTAGCTACCAACCGAGTAAGATCCACCTTTCTGGCGTGGCGAAACGTTTTTTTTCCAAGCGAGTAAGATATTTTCTTAAACTACTTATTTCGTAAAAACGATGGCAAGCGAAAAGAAAACAACGAATAAACCTCGATCGATTATTGAACGACACGTGTAAATCCGATAAATAATTCTGGAAAATAAATTTTTCATGTATATCAAAAGCCACGATTACGGCAATTGCACACTTTGTGATTGAGAATATTTGAAATTGAGTGATTTCTCGTTGTCATAGAAACATTTTTTTAAAGCTTTTCATTCGTCAGATTATATGCTCAGCTCGTTCTTTGGGACCAAAAAAAAGCTCTGTTTTTTCCCAGTCTCTGGAGCCCTTGTCCGGTACTTGACATTATTATCTTTCATCCCTGTGTTGATACATTTCCGATACGTCACGTCACAGCTCTTTCTCTCTCTCGAGTAGTCTCGAAAAACCGCGAAAACAGAGAACGGAAGATGGAAGAAAAAAAAATATGAACGAAGGGATTTTTTTGTCAGCCAGACATCGGAAAATATTTCAGCTTAAATGCGGCCTATCGTGAACTGTCAAAATTGAAATCCCGAATTCGCTTTAGTCTTCACAGGAAAAAAAAAAAGAAGTTGGATGAATATTGTTTTGTACTTCTTTCATTGTCGCATTTTTTTCTGCAATACCGTACGTTTTTTTTTCTGATTATACTCACGTATATATAACTCAAACGTTACTCGCTTGTGAACCACATTTATATGGTAATAGATATTGTAGAATTACGTTATTCGTGTGCCTGTGACCGTTTCCTCCCTCTGAACAGCTGTGATACACGACCGTGACGAATTATCGACCTCGAACCTTTTGGGCATTCGAAGCTCACTCAACGCTGCTGCCCGGAGTCAGTTTTGAAAAATGTTTTTTAGAAATATAAAACACTTGGTAGAAAAAGTAGGCGGAATTGGCTCGGACGTGTGATCGATCGGTGAATTATGAAAGCTGCTCGTGGTTATCGCATTCCTGACTATTTTCTTTGTCTTCAGAAGCAACCGTTTACCGCCGCGTAAATTTTTATTTTTCTTCTTCATTCCATATTATTTGTATAAATTTTTGTGCAACTGAAAAATAATTATTCCTTTCATGCTTTCGTTAAAATTGAGAGAGCGATTGATTAAAAGATTAACTTTAGAGCTCAGTCCAATGATTCGTCTCTCAGTTAGGATTGTGGTTTATTTTTCATAAGCTCAAAACAACGTGTTTTTAATAGTTGAATTCCACGCGATTGGACTCTTCAACCAAATGGTCCATATCCCTAGAATTAAAGGAAAAAATAATCATCGGACAGCTGTCTCACGGTGTATTTTATCACCGACTGGTGTTGTGGATGAAAAAAAAAGAGCTCGATGCGATCTCGCTTGGTCTCGCGTTTACATCACCGGCGCTGCGTATGTAACTTTCGTGTACTTCCAACGTTCGAGATGTTTTTTTTTTCTCATTTTACCCAGCTGTAAAACAAAATGACTGCATTTTTTTCTGTTTATAATTTGAGGACCGAAACAAAAAATATACATCAACCCTTGCACGCTTAAAAATCATATCGAAAAAAATCTAATAAAAGTACACGTTTTATTACTTTTTCTTTTTCGTCGTAAAAATAAAAGCAAAAAAAGGATTGTGTTTCCAGTTGAAACTTCTGGTTTTGGGTCGTACGAAGTGCATTTATTGCGATCGAACACGTCATTATAAGTGATCTCAAAGTGTATTATATTGTCTTATCGGGAACAGGACATCTGTGATGGTTGCCGAACAGAACGTTCACAAACGTGACGTTATATATACTACCGCCGGGAGAAACGTCGACGAAAGTATTTACGAAATATTTTAATTAGCTTATCGCTCACACAAATCGTTGACAGCTGCCGCGTGTCCGCGTGCACTTAATTGGCTCTTTTTCTCTACAATAAACTCGCGTACAGTATCTTGGGTCGAAACACCGTTCATGCGAAAATTAGAGAATATAACAAAGAGGGAACATGCTAGCAAATGATAATTTTTTTGAATGATATTATTCAGCTGATTCGAAAACAACGTTGATTGCCTCACTTGTCCTCTGTCTATTGATGATTTTCATACAGAAAAAAAAAAATCTGCATTCATATGTTGCCACAAGAATATCAATCGAATATCTTATTTTTTTCAACTATTGATTGTGACGTGATAAAAATAACTCGATATAGAGCGGTTAATATTTCCTTCAGCGAATTCTTTTCCTCGAGGGGAAAAGCTCGAGGGATCTTAACACCCACGCGTCAGTGATTTCCTTGCTCCTCGATATGAAATTCCCGGACATAAATATTTTTTGCAATCCCTTCGACTCGACTTTCTTCCTGCTTTCGTATCTTCTTCCGCATATTTAGCACACGCGTCGTTAACTAACGTATGAAACAAACGCGGAGCTCTAGTTGCGCGTGCAAATGTAAAAATATCGCCGCGTTGCCCCTGCTTTTGTCGTTGTTGTTGTTGCTGTCGTCCTCATAGCCGTTATTTCTTGCTCGCAGCATCAGAAAATCGCGTGCGTGCATTAGCCGGGTCATTATATGACGTTCTTTACAGTGTATTTCCATGCGAAAGAAAACGCAACGAGAGGGTCGAGCCCCGCGGGAAAAACCTCTTCTCTCGTTATGCTTATACGCACTTTTACACGTTATATGTACTATTGAAAATACCCCGGGAGAAAGCGAGAGCTAAATTTCTCTTGCTTCCTCTATTGAGATTAATTACGCCCTCATTCGCACCCCAAGTGCGGGGCTTACTCCCTCTTTTCTTTTTTCAACGATGCATCGTCGATATTGACATTTGCCTTGCGCCTACTCTCCTATCTTTTTACCCAAATGAAAAATCTAATAGTGATTCACATATTTCTATAGGAAATTTCATGCCGAATCGATCGATCTTGTGTCTCCTATATTATTGCTCTCCCACAATTACCGTTTGGCTCGTTTATGAGAACTATTGCGATCGATAGAGCATTTCATGAGCACGGTCAATAATATTTCACCGTAATTTGTTCAATCGCTTGAAATTATTAGCATTATTCGCGGTGTTATGAACTGAAATTTTTAAAACATTTCTCTTTTTCATGAAACGTTATAGAAATGGTCTGATGATGATTCAGAAAACTACATTTTTGATATCTTCACCTCGGAAATTATGGATCCAAACCCTCCGGGCAAAGTCCTCTGCGACTTGTTTCACGCAATATTTTTTTTTCTGAAACAGAATATTGTACGAGAGATGGTTTGAATCCGAGTCTCTTGTCATTATTAGAACAGAAAGGTCCATATACGTATACGAGGCTCAAAGAGGGTCCGAAGAGCGAATGGTACACGACGATTCCCTCTTTCTCCCTTGTTCGTCGAGAGAGAGTCGAGGGTCTTTTCCCTCCGGGTGCAAGCCCTGCAAGAGGGTTGCGTAGTTGTTGCAGGAGTGATACCCTGTACCGTATCTCACTACGAGGAGAGAAAACACATTTACGAGTAGGGGGTCGAAGAAAAAAAGAAAAAGAAGCGAGGTGATGCAGGATCAGCACGCAATATCCACGAGACCCCTGTCTCTGGAGCGTGTTCTCATTTACGTACCGCATACTTTTGCTAGGTGCATTTCACCCCCCCGAAGAAATCTCCAACCAAAGGGAGAAATAGAGAGAGGGAGAAAGAGTTTGCGAGCAGGTAGATCGGTAAATGTGCTGGATGGGTGATGCTTTACCCTCTGCCTGTAGGTTGGTAGGTAGGTAGGTAGGTAGGTAGAACATTAAGCGTTATGTAGGTTGGAGGGAGAGCTTATACCAGAGATTGTACCAAGTGAGAGAAAGAGACGGAGATAGAAAGCTCCCTCTCGGTGTACAGGGGAATTAGACCATAATCGTCCACGCGTGGTGTGCATTGCTCGAAGGGGGCATCACATATGCGTGCATTTACTCGGACCTCACTGTTCACTCAGCTCAAATATATACACCTATCTGCGTATGTAATACTGTATATTCATATGTATACAAATATGTGCAGCATATTACATATGTGTGGACAGGAAGGGTGGAACCATTTTCCGACCCGATAGATCTGGTACTATCGGAAAATTATGTCACCAGTGTAATGATCAGTCATCGGAAAATTTGTCTGTAAATGGAGACATTCGTTTTAAAATGAGTTAAGTTTAATAATAAACGCAATGATAAAATAATGGTTTCAATTTTTCACTGTATTTCTTTCATTTTCTCTGGGATTATTGTCATTTTTCACGAATAAATCGCACATTCGAATATCCATAGTAGGTTTCGATTACAAAAGGTCTTGCTGCCAAGTTTCGTCTGATGCTTTCCCATAAAAGCTTCGTTTCAAAATGAAAGAACGTGTCACTCGCGCTACTCGAAAAGTTTCGTGCTCGTCTCTGCTGCTTGTTACTCTTGCAACATTCATTGGTTTTTTTTTTTTTTTATATTTGGTTATTCCATCAAGTTGTCTTATTATATATTATATTAAAACTCAGTTGTGAAGGATTTGAGAAGTCTTTTTAAAAAGCAATCCTCCAAGCAAAGACCCCGCAGCTAGTTGGACGCGAGTTCCTCTCACGACGTAATTGAATTTCTCGAGTGGTGTGCGCGCAAAAAAAAATCAATTTTGTTTCGTTGCGCTGACGCTTGCGCAAGCTAAAAGTAGGAAACTGCTCGGGATGAAAGGAGTGTAGTTCTTTCTACCCCGCAGTCGGTACATAAGCCGTCCGCATTTTTGTCCGCTTCCTTGTAACCTTGTCGGTAACAATGATGTTTCTGTCTATCGGAGAAAAAAAGCCCGCGAATGATAATGCAGAGAACTGCGGAAAATTGAGTGTTTCTAATAACGTTTAGAAAAACAGGTTTCTCGCGTCGTTATGTCAAGGAATATTCGTAGCAACGAATAATTTTATGGAAACTCGTGACTATTGTTCATTTTCGAAAAATTGACCGTGTGAGCAAGTGACGTTATCAGTTCGTGGTAAAACCTGATGATAAAGTCACGAACCACTTACCGTATAATGATCCCTTAAAACTTTTTTATCCTTTGCTATGAAAACTCGATTTCTGACCTCAAATTCGAAACTTCGTACCAATTTATAGCCAGGATGATACTTTGACAGAGATGCATCGGAACCGCAGTGAGATACTTTATATATCGTTAATAAAAGCTTCGTTAAACTCAACGAAGACAAATTGAACGATATGGGTGGCATGATATTTCATCAATCACCATCACTGAGGTGTTATTTCCGGTTTATCATCTCTCGACAGGAACGTTTCAAAATTGAACCCGAAATATTGTAATTGTTCAAAGAACTGTTACGTTTTTCAAATGCGAACTATCGGAAAATCGATATTTAACGTATTTTTTATTCCTTTTTTTTCAGCATTTATACCACCTGCAGACTGGAGAGGGGTTGTTAAGGGAAAGAGGCAGAGGTCGGGGAAAAGGTGGAACTAGGGTAAGTCATTGTATAATATTTTTTTAAACATATTTTCAAAATTAGCATAGATTCAATTTGACAATGCAAATTTCATGACTATGAGTTTTAGGCCCATACGTTACATTTTTGGGAACAAACAAAATGGATCACAATTCAGTTCAGTCATTTCGGATTCATAAGAACAATTTGAGCAATTGATTTTCGACACTCTAACACGAATGCAGAATGAATACGAACTGTTTCAATCGCAAATCGTAAATATAGCAATAACGAGGATAGTAAAATAACGCCAATAGCATTTCACTACGATTCTTTCGAAAGTACAAAAAGATTCAAAGCGTCGCATAAACTCAGTCGGTATTCAGTACTCGAACGACTTCATAAAATCCGAAAACTGTACTGCCTTATGCGTCAGTCTTCCGAACGACTGGATCAAGTACTCGTCCAAGATCTTTACGATCACTCGTACTTTTTCTATTTGCTCTTTTATTCGATCGTCTCAACGAGTGGTAGTACTCGGAGCTTCCGGTTAAGAAGCGTATACGTCTATTCTCGACGTATTATATACCTCGCCCATCAAGAATTCTTCGAAAATGTCTTTCCTCCAAATATTAACGACTTCCTGCCTGCTCTTATGTACATTTTTTTTTTTTTTTTTTTTCATTCGATATAATACGATTATTTTATAGAAAATACTTCGGCAAGTGCAATCAGTTTCTTTAGCCCTAACAGGATCATAAAATCTTTAAATTCTATCGTAAATGTTGTATTTTCTCAAATTAATTCATTGATAAACGTTATCTGAAAAATACCCGCAATACAACTTTTTTTTTTCATATTCGAAGTATCAGAATGGAAAAATGAAAACTCCGTCAAAACCGCCGTCAACTTTCATTCAACATGTTCTTTGAATCTGTTATCATTGATTATTCACTCATTTATGAATGATATTTCGAGACAATTTTGAACTTGTATAATTATACTCGTTCAACCCCGAATATTTCATCCCTTGAAATTTTAGGACCAAGCGCGGGGACGGCTAAATTGAGAAAATTTAAATTAAAATTTAACGTCGCGAAGAAACAGCGAACAGAGAGAAGATTACGTTTTCCCCGCTCACCACTTCACTCACTCGTTCCTGATGCTGGGCTGTATAGGAGTTTGAGAACTGATATTAAACAAGGCGCTATTGATCGATGCGTGGGTTGTCTCCCCGCCGTGCTCGTGGAACGTGCTCGCACCGCCATGTTTAAAATTTTCACCGTTTCTGCTTTGTCCCCCTGCCGGACGAGACCACAACTATCCATAACCCTCCACCCATTTTTCGCCCGCAGAAGCCTAGGCCACCACGAGCGATTGTTGCTTTTTTTTTTCGCCTGTTAACGCAATACGTGATATTCGAACGAAAAAATGGCTTCAAACGCTCAAGGAAACAGTCTTTTGTTTCTAATTAACTTAAGCGAATTAATTGCAACTCTGCAAAATCTAATTCAGGGAGCTCCAACTTTAGACTCCTCGAAGACGCAATTTAAATTATGCAGATTTTGTCTGCATGATATAATCCGTAATCGCATAAAATTATAAGAAGCTTGAATTTAATAAACTTGGCGGAGGTTCGAATTAAACTTTCTATTTAGATCCAAATAAAAAATTACTGCTGAATAAAATCGTTTCAAAGATTAATACTATATTTAGTTCAAGTTTTGTATTTATAGCTGAAAAATTTTGATGAAAATTTCCCTTTTTTTTTTCTTTCTATAACAGAGCCCTCAATTTATCAATTTTTAATTAGGGTGATAATCAGTTTTCTACCAAGATAACTTTTATTGAAATTTAAGCTCGTTAGCGAATTATCCATTAATAGCTACGGCCTGAAGACTTTTCGTGTGGTATATAAAAACGTGAGTAATAAATGTAGACAATCGTGGAAGTCTTTTTGAGACTAATAAGATCCAGCAGTGTGTCTGACCCTCCCAATCTCGGTCTAGGCACTCTGTTCTCCCGTATAAGAAAGAAAAAAAGCGACTTTTACAGGAAGAATGAGAGACACGAGTCTGAACGTGGGTCGAGGCGCCACAGTTAGTTATTTATGGACACATAACCCCGAGAATTTTTTTCATGTATATCACGTGTTTGCCACCTGTCTATTTCCATCCCCTGTCTAGGAAAATCTTACTCCGTGACGAATAGTGATTTCGTTTTTGACTTACCTAATATGACGCATCGCTTAATCAATCAAGTAGAAAAAAGTTTATGATTATCAAATGAGGCCCGCCAACGCCGACGATTAAATTAACAACGCTTGTCCAACCCTGAGAAACCATGCCAATTGGCAATTTCTCTGAGAATCGGCGTCATCGATCTAATGCATAAACAATCGAAATTATTTCTTAATGAAATGATGAAGAATTAAATCATGGCAAACGTGAATACATAAATTACGAATTCTAACCATTTAACTTTTATAACGATTCTTAATCATTGATTGGATGATTGATGCAATGAGATGATTGCTTCGATTATCTAATGGAAAATAAATGATTCGCTTCGTTCATTCATGATTTATAGGATTGATGTCCAATGCTCGTTAATGATATATAATTATCGGTGATTGATGTATTGAAATCAAATTCTTAAAATGCTGCTGTTTTTCGAAATCACAGAAAATAGTACTGCTCTACGATAAATTAATCGCTATGATTGATTGCGATGCGCTATGATCAGTCGTAGTGAACTCTCTATTATTCTTAAATAGCAGAGCAAATATGTAATGATTGATGATGATTTATCTCGTTTCACATTTCATTTAACAATTATAAGCCACGTAAAGATACCATCGTATTCATACGAAACTATTTATAACCACTTCTGTAATCTTATCTGCAAACTTACAGATAAAACGATTTAGTGAGGTGGTGCTTTACTCTTGGAATTGAAAATGCGGTTCATGTAGGCAGAGAAATATTTCGAGCTGACAAGAACCAATAAAAATATTATATGAAAACACACAAAATGCACGTTTTACCAAAAATTATAATATCTTTTGGCCTGTGATGTGATGTTTCTCGTTGAAAACATTACAAATAATTATAAGCAGTAAGTAATATAAATGAATAATAAATTTCTGATGCATCCATAACTTTTTTAACATGACGCGATGCTGAACGATTTTTTCTACAACGTAAAAGTCTATTCTATACAAAAAATGTGGCACATAAGTTTTCGTACTGTTTCTTGAAATATATATTTTATCGTTCCTTATCGTTTACGATGACGAGCGAGTCTCGGGTTTGTTATCGCAGAGGCACGGCAGTGCATATGCGTCATATCGATGCACGTCGTCAAGGAAGGGTCAAGCTATAAGTATACATGTATCGTAAGAGACCGACGCCATGTCTGCGTATCGACGTGTCCACTACTGTCCTAAGCAGACACCACAGCGACATAAAATTAAGAATAAGCTTTCATTTCTTGTTCTGTGAAAATATAATTTTACTTCGAATCTATAATTATTTTTCGTGCAACGTATATATTCGATCACATTCTTCTTGTCTCTCAATGAATCCTATTTTTATTACTTCAGGAGCGGCAGATATCTTCACAAAAGGAAATAAAAAAATCGTCGTTCAGTTGTTTTACTGGATAGGCCTGTTGAATGATCGCAATTGTATTTATGTTCAATTGGGAACCATCAATTTATCGATTTCATGTAACTTTTTGGGTATATTTTCCTTTCCTTTGTTTAATTTTTTCATCAGCAGAATAGAGTAGATTTTTCATGAAAGTTTTGGAAGATTTTGAGAACTTTTAGAAACTTGATGAGATCGTTAGCTTTGTTGACAGAAAAAAAAAGAGAAATGAGTCAGAAAAAGACAGAAAAAGAAAATGGTTGAATTAGCTGTGAGAAGAATCGAACTATAGGTAAACAAGCGTGCGGTTTGTTGTGACTAGTATCAGGTTGAAGATGTCCTCTGTGGTGGTTTTACCTAGCGAGAGAGTTCTCCTTCTGGTAATCTAAGAGACAAGAGGGGCGATGGTGCGAGTGAGCCGGTGTAAGAGCTTTGTTGTTCATCCTGCAAGTGGAATAGGAAGGAGTGAGTCTAACCGCCAGCTCGGTTTTCCTTCGAGAGGGATGACGGAGGAGTAACTGAGAGTGAAGTGGCTTTACGTGGGAGGAGAAAAGGTGTTGGCAAGTTCAAGCGGGATACTGCCGCCGACAAAAGTCCTTAGAGTGAGAGATGAAACGAGACTGAAATAGCGAAGGATGAATGGTGAGGGAGGAAGTGAGAAAGAGTGAGAGAAAGCAAAAGCTAAGGGATGAGCGGTGACACCACAAAGCAAGAGCAAAATAGCGAGAGTGAGGAAACAGAAAGGCAAAGGGGGTTGGGTTTGTGGGTATGTATGTTATTCAGTGCGAGATCCAAGGCCAACGGCAAAACGTTCTGCAACTTGTTGCAGCAGCGGCTAACAAACGAATGCTTCGAGGATTTTCATCCCCCGTAGCCCCCCCACCCCCGCCCTTCACCCAGGCCCCCTGGCAACCCTTGTTCGATTATCGAGAGTGTCTGCAGCCGCGGCATATTTACCCTTTTTCATCCTTGAACGGGACGCGGGGGAGGGTAGCAAAAATGTCAAGTGACAAAACCTGCTGACGGGAGTAAAAATGAAAATGTGCCTCTTTCGACCCTCGTTTGGCGGGTTTGAAAACGAGGGGTTATACAGCGTCGAATACGCGACATACGCGTATGAATGTTCATCCCTATGTATCTTTTTATACATGCCTTCATGTATATAAAACTGAACGATTATATTACACGGCTAATAACGATGTTCATACAGCAATTGCTTGTTGAGGGGTTAACACATGAGAAACACAGAGTTGAGAATGCACTCAACCGACACTGTCGCGCACAATGCAGTGTCGAGGGTTAAAAGTATCGTCATGGCTACCGCATAACGCCTCCGTGCATATACGTATCTCGTATATATATACGTACATACGACATTGTCGTCTTTTCGAGGGCGTCCAGGGGCTTGCCAGAGCCTCTGGGTCTCCTCGTTCGGTTTGCAACCAAGGGGGTTGGTTGTTGAGTCAGTTCCCCGGGGGTGGATGTTGGAGGGGTAGTCCCACTGGTCGAGGGGATGGCGGAGAAATGAGGAGTACCCCACGGTTCTTCTACACAGCCAGCGAAAGAGCAAGGCCAGCTCAGGCAGTCGAAGGCAAAGAGAGAAGGTGCAAGAGGCCATAGACGGTACTGGAGAAATGGCCAAGTGCTGCAAATATTTATTTATCGGAAAAAAAGAAAAGCAAAGAAATTGAAACCAACAAAAACAGCGACTTGGCTGAGAAGCGATGAAATGATAGGTACAGCAGAGTAAAATTCACCGTTCTAAATACTCACGATCGACAGAATAATAATAAAAATAAAAAAATTTACGAAAAATCAATTGCATAGTTCTTTGCGTAAACGCGTTTATGCAAAATTCATGAAAAAAAAAACGGGGATTTGAAGAAAAAAAAGCATTTAATCAAACAATCATCTAAACTTGGATCAGTTCAGCTGAAAGTTGTTGATACATTTAAGCAAACAGCCTATTGTCAAAATAAAAAATTTTCGATTTTTGAGAGACTCTCATTAACTCCATGCTCTCTTGAATCTTGAGGCTTGGGCTGAAAAGAGAGAATGAGAGAACAGGCGGGAATAATGGTGGGGCTTAGGAACAACGCGGAAATGCACGAACATTTCCGAGAGTCTCCAGCCCGCGAACCACGCTCGTCCTCTCTCTCTCTCTCTCTCTCTCTCTCACACACACACACTCTTTCTCTTTCTACATCGTTCTGCAATATTCTGCCCGGTATATCTGGTGATGCTGTTCTCTCTGTACCCGAGTTTGCTGACGAAGATGCGAAGAGAACGAAGCCACGGTGGCGCGCAATTGACGCCGACGCGGAGCGGGAGAACTAGCTCGACCAACCAACTCGGGGAAACGACGGACAGAGAAAGAGGCGGCGGGAAAAGAGGGGTAGCACGAGAGTAAAGCTGAAGAGGAGGAAGAGGAGGAAGAGATGGGGAGGGAGTAGCTAGGGAGAAGGGGGAAAGAGGGTGGAGGCGTGGGTGAGACAGAGAGAGAGACAGAAAGAGACCTCGTGTATGAGATGGGTTTCGTTAAGGGGGTTGAAAAGAGAGGGAACGAAGAGGCAATGCTCGAGCAACGAAGACGGTTGTAATGATGAGGTTCTGCCGGGTCTGTATATATATATGTATATCTGCAAAGAAAGAAGCGAGGACAGAGAAAGAGAGTGAGAGAGGCAGAGGGTACAAGAGTGAAATAGCCAGCATAGAAACCCTCCCAACACATTTAAACATATATATGAGTAAATACATGTCCGAATAACTGTATTTGTGTGCATTCTAAGTATACATACATATACATTCAAACAAGTATACCGCGGCGTTCACACGGCACGCGCACACGATAGATAGTCGCGCTTCCTCTCGCTCCCGTAGCAGACGCACGAGAGTCGAAGCGAATACGTACGAGATACACGATCGTCGTGTACCATTTAAAAAAAAAAAATAATAAAAATAAAAAAGCAAAAAACACAAGTAACTCGTATAAAAAATAAAAAATAAAAATAAAAGAAACTAAAAAAATAAAATAACGAGAAGATAATTAAAGGCAGACGACATAGTCGTTTGATCTTTTATCATATTTTACGATATTTTTTTATATTCGTATAGAAAACGAGTTTCAAACAGCTTTCAAAGGAAATCACGTTTTTGCGTCACCAGCCGCTAATGACAGTTTGAAAATAATAGATCATTATTTTCTATAATGGGGTGTGGTTTTTGCACGTGAATAACAATAACAAATGAAACAGAGAATAAAAATTCCCTTCGAATTCATCTTGTACATCGTTAAAATTCAATCGCTTCAATCCGATCAAATAGTATTGAAGCGGTAGTGTTTTCGAAATTTTTATTTTTTCCGATACTACAGAAAAATAGGAGGGGGAGGGAGAGAGAGAAAGAAAAAAAATACAGACGAGGAGGCAAGGGGGCGGGGGGTGGATTAAAAAAGATAAAACGTACGAGAGAAGGACGAGAACATCGTGTTATGCACGGGAAGGCGGTGACCAGTGATAAGGGCATGGGTACTCGAGTACGCCGGAATTCATGATAGGAGAACGATAAACCGGCGCAGTGAGAGTGTAACGAGGAGGTGAATATTGCTACGGAAGGTGAAAGAGAAAGAGAGATCGCGAGAGGGCTGAAGCAAAAACAAAAGTAACAAAAATGGAGGGAAAAGACGAGAAAGAGTAAAAAAAAAAAAAGAAAAAAAAAGATATACAGAGAAAGAAGGAACGTAGAGAGACAAAGGGGAGAGATATCGGAGAGGCTAGTGACTGAAAGAGAGGGAAATAAAGAAAGAGAAGGATACTGAGGGAAGAGGAGGGACCGAGAAAGAGGGATAGGCTCCAAAGGAGTGAGAGATGAAGTGAAAGAGTGAGAGAGACGCGAAGAGTGATCAAGAGGGACGAAGAGTCAGTGAGGAAAGCCTGAGCACACGAGGGGCCATCGAACGTGGAGAGCAGAGACTCGCCGTGGCCGTGGAACGGTGAGGGACTTGGTTTTATAAAATCATTCGTGAGCAGAGTGTGTTTTTACTCCGTTTGAAATATTTTTTTTTTCCTCATTCAGTGCAGAATTTAATGAATTATTAATTAACAATTATTTTGTGACGATACTAATGTGCGCTTTAAAATTAAAGTATTAAAAAAAACGAAGATAATAAAAATATTTGAAAAAATAAAATAAAAAATTGACGAATACGCGCAGAGGGATAACATAAACCGGCCGCCGCTGTCTGGAAGCGCGGAGTGCCGTCGTGAAGAGAGTAAGAGAGACGGACAAATAGTGAGAGGGAGAGAGTCCTCGCCGAGGCAGGCCGAAATCGATTTTCCCCCGCGACGACGGTGTCGACTGTACGACGACGACGACGACGACGATAAGAAAAGGTGAGCAACGGGATAAAGAGTGGGAGGAAGACTGAGAAGGAATGAGGGATACACGATGAACGGGTAGACCTGAAAAGACGAAATCATATTCCTTTATTCACCAATTCGAACAATATTTTACATCAATTATTGTTGATTTTTCAATTACACTTTAGACAAAATAAAAATGATGTCTGAGAGATCTCATTCACGAAAAAGATACAAAAATTTATTAATTTCACGGACACCGTAACGTTTTCATACTCTTCACATATTTTACTTACCTCATTCATAATATTTCTGTTTTCTAATCATTCACAATTGATCCAAGAATGAGGGGGGGGGGGAGGCAGAATTATTAGACGTTATTTGATCTTGTAACGATGATAAAAATAAGGAAGAAAAAACGCTGATAAGAAAACGCCGATGTACCGAATTAGATAAATGCAAATTTTTTTTTGTACATTCATCGCATTGATTTTTTTTCGAATCGTAGCAAATTGAACGATTGTTTTTGCAAATTGGGACCACGCGATTCAAGATGAAAATCAGATAGGGTTCGCGCGGGAAAATCAGATTTACATTCGCAATCAATGTTTGTGCCCAATCCTGGTTCGTCCATTTGTTAAATAACGAGCTAAAATATGATGTTTCACGAACATCCGCGATTGTTGTATCGTTTTCATCGCAATCAATTCGATAAAAATAATGAATGTCACGGAGGTGGTGCTCGTTGTTCGGTAAATTTTATGGTCACCCGGTATAATTTCTTAGTCAATGCACAACGGGTGCGTCAATATTTTTTGAGACCTTCTCTCGGTACGTAATAAATTCAAATATATATGTATATTATGTATACATGTATCTGTACGCGCGATCAAAGTCTCGAACGCGCGGATTTTCTCTTCACAATCTCGAGGTCTTCCCCCTCTCGTCTTCTCCTTGTCTCGACTCGTATCTTCCTTACAAGTATAAAGCGCGATGTACATGTTAACACAACAAGAACATCGGGCGCAGACAAACCACAGACAGAAAACATCAAAGTCTAGATGTGGCAATGTAGAAACACGTTTTTTTGTTTTGTTTTTATCTTTATCGGAGTGCACGTGGGACATATTAACAAATTGATATCACGGCGATCAACGAGAGAAAACCTTTCAACATTCTGCACAAATTATTGAAAAATTTTTTTTTTTTTTTTTTTTTATTGGAAGGGCTGCGATGTAAAAATTTTCATGACAATTACAAAAATTTTAATTGGTTTCGTAGATTTATTGTAGAATGGTTCGTTGATTTTTTGTAATCATTTAGAATTTAATTGAGATCGAGTAAAAATTGGTGAAAAAATGTTTTTTAATTTCGTTTCCATCAAAAGGTTATTCGATTTTTAAATTACGAGATGAATTTTGAAAATTAATCAAAATTAGAGACCAATTGGAAATGAGAACGCCGGCACAACAAATGTGATTTTCCACATTTTCTCTGGTTGTTGATAAACTCGTGAATATTATTCCGAACAACATAAAACCGTCGAAGATCTATTAGATATTCAGCGAGTTTCTGATGGTGAAGCGACACGAAAATAAGTGTAAGGTTGAGAGTGTGATGTATGTGCACGAGGTTCTCGCTAGTTGAGGCCATCGTCTCGTTATCGGACGTCACGCTCCATTTTTTCCCCTGGCACGATGGAAAAAAATAAACTGGAAAAACATATGCCTGCACTGAGCAATAATGAACATGAATGACAAGTGCAGAGCACAGTGGCGAGAATAAAACTTTACCGTAAAACCATTGGAACATTGCAAATTGTTTTTGAATTTGGCATTTGATTGCCGGGCTAAAAACAATTTGATCGAAGTAAAAATTCAATATCCGAGTCTATTGAAAAATACAATATTTTGGCAGTTATTGTGACAGTCGATTCATATCGTTTGAAAAAAATCTTTGATCAAACTTGAGATCTCGATAAAACTGGAGGGGTATTAAATTGAGTTAGAAAAACGAAGATTTTTCTTGTCCTAAAGAATTTGCACATCACAAATGGTTATTATTCACGAAAATGCTATGTAAAGGCGGGGAATACTTGTACGTTATGTTCGCGTGTGTGTTGGTCGGTGGTACGAAAGTTGCGCAATCTTTCGACTCTATCGTGAGGAATTCAGGTCACGCGTTTATCCTATGCTATTACCGTCACGCCATGAAATTCAGTATGTTCGATCTTCCACAATATCTTTTGTCTTTTGATTGAACAGACGAGAAAAAAAAAACTCCATGAGTATTTAATTAGAAAATAGCTGTGATGGAATTTAGCATCAATTTCATCGGTACCTTCTTTATCGAAGAATTTTCGTGTTAATAAATATATTCATTTTTCACTGTCAGTCATTCGTATAGGGAACCACGTGCAGATCATCCGCGTGAGATCTATAAGTCGGTCGAAATGGTTTGCGTTTTTATAGAGTAAGAATAATAACGACAAAAACACTAACAAAGATGATAATAAGGAGCGTTACAATACGTTTTCAGGAACGAAGATCGATGTATTTTGATGCTTCATTCTCAAGTGCTCATGCAGAATAAATTTCAAATTTTTTCCTCTGTTAATTCTCTGCCAGGTCCGATCTTCCGGGCGTTTGCACTCTTCGGATGCCCATCCGAAAAAATATCTCTAATAGAATCCACTTTCTTTTTTTTCTCTGGAAACTACGATGATTGACAGGGCAAAAGGTCGAGAACCCTCAATCATCTTTTTATGACGGGGGGCTAAAAACGTTTTTCCGTTATTTTCATTGTTATTCTCGAAACCACGATTACTCGCTCGTCTTGTCTATTTTTTAACACGCGTTGGTACAGGAACAGCTGAGGAAAGCAGACAATGAAAAGACCGTTGATTGAGTTGTAGCTCTGAATAATTTATGTTTCGATTCAATAAATAATATTTGGAATTTTGTTCTGAACTACCGGTTCATGCCTTATTTATAATAAAAATAGAGAAACTGTTAAATTTCTCAGCTGTGATATACTTTCAATGGCACAAATAAAAATAAATTATAAATCCATCATTTTTATTTATTCCGAAGTTATTATGAATGAAAAATTTTGCTTAAGTTCTCGTAATGCATAACTGCGACGTTCTCGCTAAATGCACATACGTCGACAAACATATATACTGACGAATGTTCCGAGCATCATCACATTTATTGCCGAGGTCGATTATAAATTGGAGTGAACTCGCGACGAGAAGCGCGACCGAGCGCGCCGGATACGTATTAAAAGACTGCAATATGCTTCATTAATATACATTGGAGAATTTTAAAATAGTAATAAAAGTTATCTTGCGATTGTTTCGATTGCCAAGTTAGTATGAATGAGAAAGGCAATATCATAAACAATATCGACACTAAAAATGAAAATGGGCTGCCGATAACGACAGTTAAAATGTTTCATGCGCTTCAACTATTTTTCTCTTAATTACTTTTACTGTATAAGTTGAAATACATAGGAAAAAATATTCAGAGTTGGTCACATTCCAGTTTAAAACACAATTTTCTCGGAGAAAATTGCAAATTTATAGCAGGTGGTTAACGGAGCTATATTCGTTGTACCCTCCTGTCTCTTTCTCTCTCCCCCCCACTCTTTCTCTTTTTCATTTTTTTCATCTCTTTCTTTCTCTCCCTTTCACACTGGCTCTACTTAGGAACTTTTTTTATCCAACGAGTACTCGAGTTAATGAATTTTCAACGGTCCGGAAGTACTTCAGAAGTGCAATTCGTTTAACCACCGGTTGGCTAGGGAAAATGTCGCGCTGCTTCTCGTTCTCGTCCCTGCGGTCGTTAAGCAGCTCTTACGTCTTTTACTTCTTGTGGTAATTCGAAAAAAAACTAAAATAAAATAAATAAAATGCAAACAAAAGATGATGAGATTGGAATGAAAGTCCGATTAGAGCTAAGTTGCTTCATTATTCTGTCGGCAATAAATGAATAAAAAGTTCAAACGCACTTGGACTATTGTTTATAAAAATGCCTGAAAATTGTTGACAGTAGTGGTGAACGTTATTTTCAGATTTTCTTCCATTTTTTTTTTTTTTTCGTACTTTTTGTACTTTTCCCCGGGTGAATATCACCCGACTATTAAAAATGGCTAAGGGTAAAACTACGACGACGACAAAAATCTTTGTGGCAGCGAAGATTTATTTGCTACCCGAGATAGCTGAAGAAAGGGAGCTCGTAAAGTTACGAATATATTATAAGGGCCGCCGGCGTCGTACGAAAATCTTATACTGTTTTACGATCTTGGTTACGTTTTCGTTATTAAAATATTCCAATTCTTCCTCAAGACATTTGAATTTTCTTCGATGCACTATGTATGCATCGAAAATATCAGCATGGTAAAAATATTCTGGTGTATTCTGGCCAAGTGAAATGCAATTATTTGAATTTATGATCGAGAAATTTAGTACGTAGTTTTGATCTTTTTCGATAATACTTCGCGAAGTCCCAGAATAGCGGGAAAGTCGATAGAAGTTCATAATTCAATCAATAAATTGAATTTCAACGATATCACTTCGATTTACTATTATTAGTTTGATTATTCTTTAATATTTATCACTGCGAATGCTGTTTTCAGAAAATATAAACAATTTCATATCGCCCAAGTCGCATTTCGGTTGAATTAAAATCGTTCAAAATACGAGACCATTGGAAGGATTATTTTTTTCATGATAATAATATTTTTCAATGAAAAAATTTAATCGGTATATGATAAATGTTGCCATTCAAAAAAGTATACTTTTCATTCGAATGTTATTTTGGTATACTTCGAGGACAGGCTTTACTCGGCGACGTCGATAATTGTTGCAGTCCGCCTCTCGTATAGGGGTTCTTCGAATACTCGTCATCGCCATTAAAAAAAACATACCTCGAGTTCGCCTCGAGACGTCCCTGAGCGTCTCGTACAAAAAGTACGTGTATTGTTCGAGGCTTGTGACTCGAAGCTTGCTTTTACGACTTTTCGAGTTAACGTTCTATGTAGCCTTTAGCTTTTTAAAGCTTCTACACCAATAAGGTAAAACACGGCGTATACGTTATCAGGCTCTGGACAATATAACCAATAAATATTGCAGTTGTACACTGGCAAGACAGTGGCAAAGTAAGGTAAATCGATTAGCCCTTGTTTTTCATTTATTCAACACGGGAGAACGAGCACTAAAAGACTTTCATAAAAAAAAAAAATGTTTTTCGCTTGGTATTTATCAAGGTAAATAATTACATCTTCGAAGTTGTTCAAGTTTTATTCATATGACAGGTAACAAATTTTCGATTCGAAACGAAGTTCCGTTGAGCAAACTACGAATCGATTTATCTCTTTTATAACTGCATCAATTTTTACTTTTTGCTCGAGTAAAACGTGATTGAATAGCGTATACACAGCTAGAGCCTCGTTTCTCACGTTGCAGCCAGAGTCGAAAGTCGCATAATCGAATTCTTAGCGCGGGAGGAGTGTATATGGAAACGTTGGGGCGGGGACGAGGACGAACGGTGACTTCCGGTTTGGGCGAGATGCCAAGGTGAAGCAGCGTACACGTTACATATAAACGTTAGCGTTGGATAACAAAAATGAGCTTCATTTATCAAGTGGAAAAAATGCTACTGGAGCTAAATACTGTTCTTTTCGGCATTAACAAGTTAAATACTAGTACATACTACGTTTCGATTTCTGTCTACGAGTCTTTATTCCTAATTTATACCAAGTATATATCCTTAATTAATGTCATTTTTAGTGCGATGTTCATTTGCATTAATTTTTTTTTGTGGTTATACGCAGAGGGCGTAGAACGCGTGTAATGTCGCGGTATAAAGAATGAATAAAATATCTCGACGGGAGAGCGTATCGCGTAGCATTTGGTAACAGCGGTTAAGAAGTTATAGCCAAAGGCTCTCCTGGCTAGCTTAGCATGGGCCCGAGACCTTGTCTATTTATAGATCTAACATGTATACAGCTTAAACGTACTCATACAGTATGCCTAATGTCTATATTCATATAAACGTACACAATAGGCGTTAATATATCTGTATATAAACGCTTTAAGAATATGCTTGCGCTTGCATACATGCACAGTCCACAGTATGTGTGTACATTCGATACGCAAATTTGTAATTAAAGTGCCAGTAGTATGATTCGCGATGCTGCATCATACTTATTTCAATGGCACATCTCTAGATACATCTATACGTATAGAGTATAGATATATATATATATTCCTTGGGAACTTCGAGTATCCGGATATAGGGGCCAATGATCTTTTTAATTAAACATTTTAATCGATGTAAAAATTGTTTTGAGAAAAGTCGAAAGGCTCTTATCGATCAGCCTCAAAGTTTATTTATATTTTTCGGAGAATTTTGTGCGGGCATTGCAGACAAAAATGTTACGAAATGAGAACAAAACTTTCGTATATAAATTGAACTAATTTTGATGAATCTATTTCATCAAATTATATTTTCAGATTTTTTATTTAATATAGAAAGGAAATATAAATGTTTCTGAGTTTCTATATGGTCGAGCATTAGAACTTTTAAAAACTTCTTATTTTGTTGGTACATCAACGATGCTGTGTTGAAGCTATCGTTGGGACTAACGGACTGCAAAATAGTTGAGTAATTGGATAATTCGAGATAGTCTATCTCCCTATTATAATCGTCACGACTCCGGGAGTGCACGTTAGATATTCACACATGGTGAGGATCGAGAATTTTGTTTTTCCAACCTCGGCTGTTTTAGCACGTTTAGTTGTGAAATTTTCAATGTATGCACTTTGCATTTATGCAAAAAAGCTCCGGTTTCACGGCTGTAAATCGGTTAAGTTTACCGAAGAAATATACACACGATTGCACATACGTGAAGCTCGTATGCATTTTTATTTTCTATCGTTTTTTTTAAATTCTTTTTTATTATTCTATCATTATTAAAATAATTATTTTTACATTGATGAATTCAACAATAATCTGCAATTGTAGTGAAAACTTGACGACATTGATTTTTGGAACTGAGATTATGATTTTTTTTTTTTACTTTACAAGCATTTTCTTTTATCTACAACATTTATTTATAACATGAAATTTACCGAAAACATCATGTAGGCAAAATATCACTGTTGATCATAAGTCGTCTGTTTGCGAGAAATTTATAGAAATTCTTTCAGTAGTTCTCTCGTGTAACGATTGGTCAAATATGCAGACAGACAAACTTTTTTTTTTCCCTACAGATTTATAAAATAGAGATAACGAGAGAGAGAGAGAGAGAGAGAGAGAGAGAGAGAGAGAGACACAAGCACTACGTAAGCTTGATATAGAAGCACGTTGAACTATGGAAACGAATTCAACGAGCACATGCACAGACTACGTTCTACTTAAGGCCACATGGATATTTTTAGCATTAGGGTCACAACTACCGCGAGCTATACTGTTCTAACTCTTTCTCTCTGTCCCTCTTTTCTACAAATGTTTAAGACACAGAGGTCTGTGCATGACTTTTTCGAGACTCTAATTGAGATTGTCGAGGTGGATGGAAGATGAAGACATTTCGCTTCGTTAAGCGAGAATAATATAAGTTATAAGCGAATATATACACACCGAGTATATTTATACATACGTAGGTGCGTGAATGGAGTATTCAATAGTATTTTATCGTCGTAATAATTTGACGTAGATTCCGAATGATGAAGTTCTCGTGAATAACTTTTTGACGACAGTAATAATAATTTGTGATGAAGAGATTTCATTTTGATAGAAAAATAATTCTATCATCATGTCAACAGTGCAATATTAACATTATTATTTTATTGTTTTTCTATTTTTTGCATTGCAGAGTTACCGGAAAATCGCGAGACAAGTCAGTACCCCGGATAGCGCGCCAACCGGTCTTGGCAGTCCTCAGGGTGGTCTCGGTGGCATTCAGCATCAGCAACAGCAACAACAACAGCAGCAGCAACAGCAGCAACAGCAACAGCAGCAACAACAACAGCAACAATCGCAGCAATCAATACACGCAGATCCCATGCAGCAAGCAAAGGACAATCTGAATCCGGTGGCGAATCAGCAATCCGGCGTTCTTAGAAACGGAAATCCACCACCCCCGGTCGTCTCGATGGTACGTCATTAAAAGAAGTGTCTCATTAATTTTTTTTTCATTTATTTTTATTCTCGTACATTTTCCGTTAACGACAGAAAATCCCATTAGTATTAAAAAATATTTCTTAACTTCTTTATGTTTTAAAATAATTTGAAGTTTTTGATTTTTTGATAATTATGGGAGAAAAATTCGAAAATTATAAGATTCGATTTCAGTTCAATAACGTTTCAAAGTATTCCATTAATCTATATTGAGCTTAATGGATACGTATACGTACGAACTCGTTTTTCACGTTGATCAACTAAGTCTTCGGTATAATTCCATTGATATTCAATAATATTACGAGTAAAAGTAATAATTTGATTGTACTTCATAAGTGGAAAAGTCACGGTTCATGGAGTAAAGGGTCGTTTCGAAATTGTAATTTGAAGCATAACAATGTCATTCCCCGTTTAGTCCACAAGGCATTTCCACTCCGACAGACGATGGTTGCCAGAAGAGGCTTATCAGACCCGACAACTCATTCTCTCTCACTCTCTCCTTCCCTCACTTCTGATACGTATATATATATATATATATATATATGCATAATGAATATGACTGTACGTATAAAGAAGAAGTAGAAAGGTGTACAAACGTTCCGAACGCTTGCTCCAGTTTCAGTGCTTGTTAATCATATCGCGTTTGCTTGCAGTAATATTATTGCAGTCCCTCTAGCTCAACTGGCTTATTATTACACTATACGTTACGACGTTTATTTTCCGTTGTATTTTCAGAGTAAGGAAGCACAACCGATAGAGCCAAGAAGCTCGTTCGAGTCTTGTACATTTCAAATTTTGTGTTCACTCGCCTCGAGTCCCTTCAACTTTAGCAATTAATCGCGACTTATAATTTACGTGCTTTATATTTATCAGAATATTAGGTGTGCCAGATCTTTTATTAGAAGAAACATTGAAAATGCAATTTAGCAAAATTCGAAGATGAAAAGTAGTCATTAATTCGGACGTATGCGAAATTTTATGACGAATCAAATGAAGAGCCCAAAATAAAAGTTTGAGCACTTGATCAGAGTATGTAATCAATTTTTTACAATCATTTTATCATTGAATCACGAACGAAGCACCTCATATATGTTATTCGTATATACCTTTTTCTCCTGCACCCTTCGTTTTACCTGATTTTCTCTCTCCTCACCGACGCATGGTTCGTTTTTCTCTTTTCCTCACTCCCAAAAGAGAGGAAAGGAGGGACCGAAGGAAAGAGATAGGCAGAGAGGGTGCTTCCTGTTCCTGCGGGTATTGATTCGCGTTGGTGGTCGGTCACCGCCCCCACAGCCGGCGTCTACCGACAGTCTACCCCTTCTAGCTTTCATGTTTTAGAGTTCTCCCTCTCTCTTTCTCTCACTGAACTGCATCTACGTGCATATACGTGTACCTGTGCCTTATGCTCTGATCACGACCCCCAATCATTTCGTCTTCCTATATCTCTTAAAGACTATTCGCATCTTGTCACAATCCTTCATCGATGTAGTTATCCCTCATCAAAAGTATTCAATCATTACATCACGAAAAAAAGTTACTTTTTATCTCTCGGATAGTTCAGTTCGAAATGGCTTCGATACCTTCAACCCAAAGTCTTGTCTCCATCAGCGGAAATCTCATTAAAAGTTTTACAATTGAAATAGAAATGTATTGAATTTTATCAAATTTCTGTTCGGATTTTTTTTATTAGTCTGGAACAATGTCTGAATTTTAATGAATTTAATTAGTTTGGAGATTGGAACGAGTAATTAATGAATCCGTTACGTATAGTTACGCACCTGGGCTAAGTTGGTAACGTGATTTTTCAGTTTCAACATACCTGGAAAAAATATGCATATATTTTTTGTTTCGAAGAATCGTGGTAAAAAAAAAAAAAAAATGTTCGCTGGACTGGCACATTGTGTTTGTAAAACGATGACGAAACAAATGAGCTGACACGATATTTAACGTAGATATATGCTAATCCAGCGAAAGAATACATTAAACGAAGTGAATAATATTTTACAGTCGACAGCCAGTTGATATTCCGGTAAATATATTATTTCGAAAAAAAACAGAAAAAAAAAAAAATAAAGGTAGAAAGATCAAGTAGATCGATGCTTTCGATCTGAACAATAAATTTCAAACGGAATGGTCAATAATATCATACAAATTGATTGGAGAAATGGTTACATACGGTATATGAACAATAATTTTATGCACTCTGCATGAAATCTGTGGAATTGAACGATGTAACGTCAATACTGTTCACTTTAGAGAAAGGGCGATAGAGAAAGGAGGAGAATGAGAGGACCATAACGGGGAAAACATAAACGTGGATGGTTAATGTGTGCGGCGACGATAATTGGCAATATCGAGCCGATAAAGGAATCGACGTTCCGAGTATCCATCGAAACGCGCAATTATGCAGCAAGCCCGAAACCGCGGAATTCCGGTACTCGTTGGCGCACGGTCCACCGAATGTTACTTACAATACATATGTATCGTAGCCTTTACTCTTCGTACACGCATAGGCACACACGGAAATACGGAGGCAGATATGTACAACAATAGAATTGCAACTGAGCCACAGTGCACGTGCGGTTTTCACTTGTGATGTATACGAGGCTGCTTGGCTCCCGTTTGTAAACGGCATGTACACATACATAAACCTCTTTACCAATCTCCACGTGAATTCGTGTCCATTGCCTGGTAACAGACAGAATTGAGGTAGAAACAATATAATTTGGTCATACGTGGAATATCAAAATCATATACGTTTGCTTTACACGCTCGTCGTACCATTGTAAATTCAAATTCAATTTTCCGCAATCGTTTTCTCTCTCGATTTAATAGAGTACATGATTTCAGCATAATGTAATCGTAACATGCTTTTCATATGCCATTTGAATCTGGATGTATTTAATATTTGACACGGATCAACAATCGGAAATAAACCAGGGAAAACGAGAAAACTCGTTTTGGTATTCGAACTTGCAGAAAATCGATCTTCAATCTGTTCTATTTTTATCATTTTTTGAATGACTTTCTACTGCCAATTATTCTCGAAGCAATGATTAATGGATTTGATAATTTATACTGAACAAGCGCAGAATTTCAATAACGATTTTATGTAAAGCGATAAAATTAGCTACTCGCATTGACGGTCTTTTGAGATAGATTTTTTACATGCTGTCACAAATCCCTATAGTTCATTACAAATTGATATATCCCGAAGCTGCAGTTCAGCTTTTCAGAATGTATGAAGAATAAAATGGTGATAGAGTTGGGACGATACACAAGCGTTCCAGTAAAACGAAACTGTCGATAAATCCACTACCAACAGCGTGAGAGAGCTTCAAACGTTCTCACTCTCTTCCTGTCACTTGGGAAGTTCTCGTTTTCTCGTTTCAGCGAGAATGAATGTTCCAATTCTCATCGAAGCTTTCAAGTACCGATATAGACTTCAAATGGTGTATACAACGTATACCTGAAAGGGGTGAGGGCAATGAAGGATTTACCTACTGCCTTTGGACGGGATCACATTTTATGGCTTTTCACGCAATTTCGCTATTGGTTTCTCTCGCTCGCTCTCTCTCTTTTTCTCTTTCTTTCTCACACACACACACACACACACACACACACACACACACTCTTCGATCTCTTTATTGCTTTGTATCTGAATATATGTAAATGGACAAATATATTTATAAGAAGGATTACAATACTTAGTGAGAAACGATGCGAATACCAAAATTCTCTTCTGGCAAAAGGCATGCGCGATTGTGTCAACAAATGAATTCCCTTTTCCCGTGATCCGATTCAATCTACTTTAGCCACTCCACTGCAATCTACCTTCAAATAATCCGTTCAGTACGGATTTCACGTTCAAATAATCAGTCGAATAGCGCAGTGAATTAATTTTTAAAATCATTGTAATCAGATATCGATTCATGTTATACCCGAGTGAAACAAGCACAACATTTTTGCATGTCAATGAAATTGATAGTGAACATATTTGAGAGTGTTTCCAATGATCGAATGGCCCTTCTTTTGGTTCATTTACAAGTATCAGGCATGTTCAACTCTACAGGTTTGACAGGATTGATTGAGACGCGGTCGTATTTTCCGGAAACGGTTTTTTTCACAAGTGAATGCGGTGACGTAAGCTGTAAACAAGATTTTTCCGAAGGATCATTGAGAGATCGGCGTTTTTTGGTATGCTACACGCCAATCGAAAATCACACTTTCGGGGCAGGCATTGCGAAATACATTTTATGACAGTTGAAAAACGAAATTTTTTCATTCAAGTAGTCCATCGATCTACGATAATAAGTTAGAGGATAGAAAGCGGTAAATATTTTACAAATCTGCAAAGTATACTATTTCCGGAAGTTGTGGTGAAACGCTTCCAAACTGCGAAATTAGAATTGGCTACGATCAATCATTCAATCTTTCTATACATACGAGAGCATGTATACACATGACGGCGTATTCAGGTAGGGTGTGACCGCCCTGGGCACTTGATTACTTTAAAAAGTTCAAAATGAAACTGGCGAGTGATCTGCGCCAGCAGTTTATTTCATTTCGGTTCTCGCTTTTTCATTTATTCGACGCATTTTTTTCGTTTTTTTTTTACACATATCGATAGAAGGCTGGAAAATGAACAAAACCGCGTCGGAACAGGAGTTCAACAATATTTTACCTTTTTTTCTTCAGTAGCAGGAGCCACTTCTTCATAAAACGAGTGAATGTCATCCCGTAAATTGGAATCGAATTTTTGCAGTATCAATTTGGTAAAAACGATATGAGAATGTTTAGGAAAGAATTATGGAAGGGTATAGTTGACAGAGATTATTGCATTATGGTAAAAAGTACTGGACTAAGTAATCGTTTCACGTTTGCCAAAAACTGCATATTTTTCATTGATAAAGCCGAAGTGTCAAAGTCATCGAATCCCACACTTCTGACCCTAATTTTCGACTATTTTGAAGTGTTCCAAAAGCTACCTCTCGGGGATACAAAAGTTTTGTAAAAGCAATTGGCCCAAAGTGGAAAGGATAGGGTCGAGGTCGTGTCGATGGTCTCCTGTACCTCGTGTTATACAGAGAAACCGATTACATGATGCTACTAACGTATAGTTAAAGGATGGGCTTCTGACCATAGTGAAGTGCGAGTTGGGGTCATGGCATTGGTTCCCCGGGGTTATGTAGCAACGCGTGTTCGTGTCCATTCAGGAAATCTTGTTTTATCCCATCGGTAGACGGTTCGTGTGGTTGTCGTCTGCTCGTTCAACCGCTTGACATTGCTGCCACGACCACCTTTTGGTCTTGTTGTTGTCGTAGGTCACGCCACTTGGAGGATAACCTTTGGTGAGGTGAGAGAAAGACAGAAAAGGGCAAAGAAGAGCAGCGATATCTCATCGTTAAGTCATCACTTTCATCCCCCTTGGTCTTACGATTGCTCAACAGTATTTCTCTTCTCCTTTTCTCCCTCCCTTTCTCTCTCTCACACACACCCACACACACATACACATGCCTCCTTAGTATTTCTTTCTTCTTTTAGCTTCTCTTTCTGTATTCAGTCAGTTGGCGCCAGGATAGATGTTTGCGAGGGTGTTCAAGGGGTTGTCCAACAGCTTTCTCGTATTCCCGATGACAGGCTCGGTTACGTCCCTGAGGTCTCGGAAGGTTTTGCGTGAAGGGGACGTAGTGGCCCACGAACGTCTTCATTTGTCTCTCTTACTCGTGCACGCCCTAAACTTATTGGCTCTATATCGAGCCCCTATCAAGTTTCCCCAGTCTTCAACACCCTTGATTTTATCAGAGCACGAGAATCTCAGTCACAAATATCGTCCGGCATGAACCACTTTCAGCGAGTCTACCTCGGTTCTATTCTGCGGGTAAGTGGTGGCGTCCCATTCGTGGCATTTAACCATTTTCTGAACCAATCCCCAAGTCCAATTGAAATATCACTTTTTCTCTCGTGTTCATCGTACTGCAGAATGTCCGTGCCTATTAAGTGGAGAATAATCGACAAAACATTAATGCCGCATTTACCACTTGATCTTTCTTCATGAATGATCTTTCTTTATGAATACACGCAATATTTAATAGTTTCTAATTTAGAACGATTTTCTATTGTGCGTGATCATCTGACATGAAGGAATGGTCATTATATTTTCATTGGAAAATTACCTATTGTTTTTTCCATGAGCCTTGTTTTTTCCCTAATTTTCAGTGAACAGTGCCACGCACGTCATTTTTATCCATTTTGCTCAACATATCTCGTTCATTTTGAAACGTTGTCTTACGAGCTGAACAACTATTATATTGCGCAACGTGAAATCGATTTCATGAGAGACAAAACCGCAACAGACGGAGCAAACTTTCTCTTTGCCCGATCAGCAAGTTTCTGCAACGATTCTTGAGCGCTTTATGCTATAGTCAATGCTATAGCAGCACGTACCTACAGGATCACGGTTTCTGTTGAAGAACATACACGTACTCCTCCTATTGGGCTGAAACATTATCACGACTGGACACGAACGTTCGAGAATAAAGTTTCGATCGATAGGAGACGTCGAGCGAATACTTGCGTATGTAATAATATATCAAAACCTTAGGGATTCGATGGAACGAGAAAAAAAAAAGAAAGGAAGTGAAATACTCGACAGACGATTTTGCTTTTTTTCTTCCTTTCTCTTTTTCATTTTTTTTTTGCTTTACTGTTCTCGAGTACCCTTTGCTACATGGAAACCCCTACTAATGAAGCGTTCCGTCGACAAACAAACTCGCTAATTACTAATTAAATCTTCGCACTAACTGTGGACCTAATGAATTCGCGACGAGAAAACGCGCCCGTCCTCCATCCCATGCGAACCGAAAATTAAACTTCTCCCGTATACCCTGTAGAAGAGTCCGGTAATATATCAGATTTACAATGTACGAGGAAAACTCTCTCGAGCTCCCTCCATAACAAGCTTCCCGTTAAAAAAGTTGTTTATAAAATTTATTAGTTCCCGTCCATACTCAATTTTACAAACTCACTTTTCCCAATTCCATACTCTTCGTTTGCACACGATAGATGAAAATGAAAAAGTTCAATTTATCAAATTTACGCGAAGTTTGTTCTGAATCAAAGCCAATTCGCTTATTAAAATATACTGAGAATAAGTCATTTCAGTTTCAAACTGGTGTTAATTGGCTGATAAATTTTCTTCGATTCTAATTAATCTAAATAAACATTTTTGGTATCAATTCATTTTTCGAAATAGCTGACCAAAAATTCGATGTTTAAGACTCTAATATCACTCTATCTATCACTCTAATCTATCGCTATAATTAATAAGGACTGAAGTGGCGAATCTTTTGAAGCCCAATGTGAATTCCGTCGAAGCTTATGGCTTATTGCTTTATTTCGAATCGTCGTATCTTGTAGACAAAGTATAACCTCCGTCGAACCGAGGCAAATTTGTTTTCGTCCCCGTGATCCCTTGCCCGGCCGGAGACACCCGAGGATTACCCTCGGTAATTCAATACCGCCTAATTGGACCGTGAAACTCGTAACGAGCGTAATAAGCCGCAAAACGGAGGCAACAGCAGAGGGATGAGGAACAGGAAGCTCCAAGATGGTAGTGGGTGTACCTTGATGCTTGAAGTTTTGAATTAATTGCCTGAAGCGAGATACACACCCGTGGTGACTCCCACAATCTATGTATAGATTTATTCAAAGGAAAATTTGGAAGGGGACAGTTTACGGGGATTTACCGAATGTTTGTTCGAACGGAATCTCTTCCACTGACATGGAACGCACGATGTGAACAGTATAATCTCCATTAAGACTAAACTTGTCTCCACGGAGATGAAATAATCAAGAAATAAGACGCCTCGGGAAATGCCCCTAACCTCGACAATTCATAATCGAAATAGCTTTTTTCTGTTCACCAAGATAACCAAAAATCTCTAACGCTGTCCATCAGTTTCTTCCCAATGTTCAATGCAACAGTTTTTCACAACATTTTTCTATTCATCGAATTTTTGATCGTGTATGTTTGGGTTCAGAGTGATGATTCAGAGTGATAGCGATCATTGACCGGTTAGTTTCGAGGACGAGGTCGGCCGCTGACCCTTGGTCAGAGTATCAGATCGCGAATCGGGCGAGCCTCAGTTGCCTGCGAATGTTTCTCAAGAGACCTGAAGCACGTTCGAAGGTCAAAACATGCTGGTCCTTGCAGCGATTCTCCAACGCGAATAAACGATTCGGAAAGATATGTAATAGGCGTTTTCTCCACCGTGAAGATTTGATCTTATGTACAAAAATGGTTAATCTGGTAATGCTTTCCTTACTATCGTTGGAGAAATTCAAAGTTAAAATGTGGACAAAAAAATTGGACTTTTGTCAAAATAAAGGACGAATGAAACGTTCGAAAATCAAATAGCTGACGAATGAATTTGATATCGTCCTAATAGATATTTATACATTTTAGTAAAAGTATTTATGTAAATATTGGTATTTTATGCTGCGAGTTTTATAGTCAAACAACAGAAAAATAGTGAGGGCGAGATGGGAGTGAAGCTGGGATGAAACGTCGCGACTAAAACTCTCCTCCGTTTCGTCATCGTTCTCTTTTTGCACTTACTTTTACAAACCGTTTGCGAGGTTGCCGAGTCTATCGGTCTCTCGACGAGAACAAATCTCTCTCAATCTCCTTCTGCCTGAGGCAACAACCCTTGTTGTTCTTCATTATTTTTCTTCGTTCGTCTCTCATTTCAAGATATAGCATTACATTTTTTCAGAAAATCATTTTTTTTTTCAGGTCAATAGAAATGTAAACTGTCCAGCTGGTGCGTCAAGTTGAAGCACAACATTTTTCAGCAAGGGTGTTTTATTCATAAAACTCATTGTGCTATAGATGTATATGTCACACGATTTTGAATTTAACGAGATTTTCTAGAATTATGCACTATAGACGAGGGAGAGAAGGGGGGGGGGGTTATGCATGTGAGGTACATGCATAATGAAGCTTAAAGAAAAAAAGTGGGAAGTTTTTATAGTATTTTTTCGCGTTCATATTATAGTTCTACCTCTGAAAAGCTCCAGGGCTCTTTTCTCCACTATGGTGGTCGTCGTATTCACGGCTATAAATTATCACAGAGCTTTTCACAGTTTTTCTACCTCTCCGTACCCGTAGTGTTAGCGTCATTTTTGCGTGATAAAGTGAAATAGAGGGAAAAGGCACACGAAAAAAAAAATAAAAAGAACGAAGAAAAAATACTGCTATGAAGGGTGGGTAAAGCGCATCAAAACCCGGAGCCAAGCTTTAACGGGATAAGCCAACGCTGTTCACACACTAGTGTTCTTCTTTTTCCCCTCTCGTACTCGTACCAACATAATATACGTACATAGATATGGGACAAACAAATTCATTCCGCAGAACCTGTCTCTTGACCATTTTTTTTTTATTTGACAAAGTTTTACCCACATGACGTGGTGTGTGACCAGAATTCCTGAACTATTCATACGTATTAATTGAGAACCAAATTAGGTATTTTTCTCGAATTTCAATTAAAACATCTGGGACTCTAGATACTTTTATTTATGAGAACCTTATATATTTTCAACATTCACAACGTACGGATAAAATGCCATTCATTTCTCATGTTGGAATAAACACTTTAAAAATTTTGAACAGACAGTTTAAGGAGAGTGGAAAATCGATATGGTCAAACAGGTGTCGAAAAGAGGTGAACTGATTTATATATATATGTACGTCGAGGTGTTTGATGAATGAAATGACGAAAGAAAGTCCTTCGGTAAAAAAGCTACTACAGAGCTTTGTGAGAGCTGCACAAGGGGACATTCTACCACTATGTATATAAATCCTAGCACGTAGAGGGTTCAAAGAGGGCTTTTAGTTTCTCGGGTATGTATTCTATCTACGATTCAGTTGAGAGTAACTGGATGCTCTTAAATTTTTTGTTCTGCTTTGAACCAAGTGCATAACATCCTAATAATCATATCTCTGGAACGATATTTCGAGCGCACTCGAGTGATGAATCTACTCAGCTAATTCAAAGAGTTTGACTTCACTGATCACGAACCATGTGAATTGTATATAGTTCACTTTTGTGTTTGTTCGTCAATGAATGTGAATAATATTCTGAAGCCACTCATAGTATTGAGTCCCTACATATCAAGTATGTGAAGAGCCAAGTGGTGTGCGGAATAAACAAATATTCATTCGCGGTCTGTTAATTTTGAAACTGCCAAGGACGGATTGTTTTTCTTATATCATTTATTTCTGTTATTAATTCTATTTGGCAACCATAACTGGAAAGCAACGAATGATTGATGAGAGTCTGTTTTAATATGAAATATTCTTTCATTTACTGTTGCAGTCGCCTGGTGTAATGCCATTTTACGGTGACACGGGTGCCGGCTTCCGGCCAGCCGCTGGATTTGGTAATACCGTATGGCACCAGGGCGTAGGTCCCGTCGGCGCAGTCACGGTTGAGACCACACCAGCGGCTTGGCCACCCCAGCAATTTATTCAACAAATACCCGCGCCAAACCAGTTGGAAGAGTTGAGGTATCATACTCAGTACAGTGCAGCTACTCCTTACCACCCTCAACCAGGTTAGTAATAATTAATGACAAAAAAACTTCGGCATTGTGTTGCGACAACAATTTTAATCGAACAAAAAGAAGTATTGAGTGACTAATCGATATCATGTGGTGCAAATTTCAGTTACTTATCAGCAACAAGCTTTCATCGCAACCGACCAGTCAGCCTTCCAGCGTGCGGGTGCTCCGGGACAATACGCAATCACGGGGCAACCTTCGCCCCTAGCCCCTGTGGCTCCACAAACGGGAGGCTCGACACCTCAGAGGGCCCTGAATGGCCAATTTATGGACCCTGCAGCAACACCCGGTCAACCGGTTGGCTATGAGCGTCAGGAGTACGTAAACGGCTACCAGCAGCAGGTAAGAAAAGCAGTCACATAAAACTTCCATCTCTTCTTCATCCTCAGATACACGGATAACATTTTTTGGTAAACTTTAACGGAATGATCTCCGAACCCATCACTCGTGATAGGCGTTTGATTTTTTTTTCAATATTCTTTGATTGCTGGCAGTTCGTTTTTTGAGATATTTAGAAACTGCGAGAATAAAAAATATCTAGAGTTAGAGAAAAAAAGAAAACAGCAATCTTTGTAGGCGTTTACAGCGAGAAGACACGCGGCGAGACTCAGAGCGATCGATCGGTTTTAAGTTACAGATCGAATGATCCTCTTTTCAGGACGTGACGATGGCACCACCGCCGTCGACCACGCCAACGAGTCGTAGCAGCTCGGTTCACATGGATACGCAACAACAACAACAACAACAACAACAACAGCAGCAACAACAAACTTCCCAGCAGCAGTCACAACAGCCACCACCCAATGATTCCCAAGTGAAGGGATTCACAACGATAACCGGCAATGGGTCGGGAAACGAGATGCCTGGGTATCCACTTCAACCGGGCCCACAGAGTTTACACAGCTCTAACGGATATCCAGGCTACGTGGAAATGGGTCAGCAGCAAGTACAGAATCAATGGCAGCCACAAGTTGTTCAGCAACAAGCACAGGCAGCTGCAGCCGCAGCGCAACAGCAGAGAGAAGCTCAAATGCCAAGACAACCAGCTGTTTCGGACGCAAGTCAGAGACACATATGGGCAGACTCAAATACGACGGCAAAAATTGGTAACAATGCAATGAGTTGGTCAGACACAAGTAACATGCAGGAACAAACGAGGCCCCCGAGTCATATGAGCTGGGAAAACGGAAATACAAAAGAATCACGTACGGTGCAATCTTGGAGTGACAACAACGGTGAGGGTCAGCAGCAGTCACGAGATCAACAATCGTCGCAAGGTAATTGGTCGCAGCAAAGTCATAAAATGCGTGATAACCAAAATCCAAGATTGACACCGTCCGCTCAACAGCAGCAGCAAGGCTGGCC